>JAQQTP010000080.1:44162500-45637500 GCA_029884605.1 Ormosia emarginata
GAAAACTAACAAGTTAAAGAAAAAAATTTCCTCTTCAAATGAAAGCACACGTGAGAGGAAAGATGAAAAGAAAACCTAACTAAGGACACATGACAATCATATCGAAAATAATTATAGCTATATAAGAGGGAGAGTGAAATTCAAATTTCACTACTTTCAATAGAAAATACTCTCATTTATAATATAGGGATAAATATATGCATATCTAGTGAGAGAAATGGTTTATAGTAAGAAGTTAGAAGAACAAATCTTGACCGTTAAATTATACATAAATGATCAAGATTAAAAGTTACTTAAAAGTCACATAATTACTTAAAACAATTACATGATTTTATGTTTTAATTTTAAATATTCATATAAAATTCAATAGTTAAGATTTATTCTTCACTTTCACAATAAAATACTCATCTCACTTGATATGATCCTATGTATATATATATATATATATATATATATATATATGGCATATGAAGTGATGAAAGTACTATCTTTTTATGAGAGGTGATAGGAGTCAATATTAACTATTCAATTTCTTATAGATGGTCAAGACTAAAAGTTATTTAAAGACTACAAAATCACTTAAAAAAGTCATATGACTTTTAAAAAAAAATAAGTCATATGAATTTATTTCCTATTAATCCCTAGACTATATATGAAAGATTTAGTGGTTAAGATTTGCTTATCTTACTCTTATACTTTATAGTTTGTTTAAAAAAAATATTTTTTATGTTAAAAGCAACTTATAATCAAAAGATGATCCTTGATGAACTTTTGAAGAAAAAAAAAACAATCTCTCAAGAATAATGGTTTCGAACATGCACTAAACAGATGAGGATCACCTGTCCTCATTTCCTGTCCCCTTCCTTGTCTCTCTACTTAAATTTTGTCAAGTATTCTAAACTTAATAACATGTTTCTTTGTATTTTAATTTTTTTTACATTTGGCAGAATTTAAGTAGAGAGACAGGGAAAGAGACAGGAAATAGAAACAGATGATCTCCATCCGCACTAAACCGCTACTCTTACAGTCTTACTAGCTCTCACAATTAGGATTATATCAAAATTAAGTACCAGTTGTCATGATTGCTGATTTAATAGCTGCTGGACTCCAATTAGGATGAAGTGTTTTGAGAAGTCCAGCAATGCCAGCGACATGAGGGCATGACACGGAAGTTCCTTGCAGTGTATTGAATGGAAATCCACGGCGTGTGTCTGATGGTAGATTAGATGCAGTTGCGTCCGGTGAATAGGCAGCAAGTATGTTCACTCCTGGTGCAGTTATATCAGGCTAAAACAAGAAACAAAGGCAGTCATAAACACGACAACATGAATTAAGGAGTACTCATTAATTGAATGTGGGAATGCATAGTTGATTTTGAATCCAAGTGTAGATCTTGAGTATCGATGGTTGAATCATATTGGGTCCTCTCGATGAGAATGAAGCCATGATTGGAGCTGGCTTTCTTCCAAGCAATGTTCTTGCTGTAGACATGTTTATTGTAGGGTTCCTGTGTATAAATGGAGCAGTTTATTGCAACAACTCACAAATATTTTCAACATGTAGCAATTTTGAAAGTTGGTCTCCTAGAAGGATATATAATTACGTGGTAGTGTTGCAATACTCATGAATATCTCCTTCATAGTTTGTATTTGGTATATTAGCAGTAGACAAAACATGAGGCTCAGCTAAAACTGTATTTCCACTTTGCTCATCATTGCCCATAACCATTCCAACAGCACCTGCAGTTAGAGCTTCCTGACCCTCAGCAATAGATCTTATGGTCCCACCTCGTAGGCATGCCACTATTTTACCATTTACTTTTGCAGGATCAAGTGTTCTAGCCTTACAAAGTTGACTGCAAGAAAATATATGAGTATATAAAATAAATTCAGAAACAATCTTGAAATAAACACGGTATATATTTTGAAGAAAACCTTGTAAGACTTAATTGTACTCACGCATCTTGAGTTGTGGCGTTAGCAAGTTTAGCATCAACCGCAAGGATCAAAGGAAAGGATTTCCAAGGTGGCAAATTTACAAAAAGACTGGCTCCCTGGCAATCCAAGTTAGACAATAATACAATTACTTCAACACATGCATTATATCAATCTTGTTTTGAGGAAAACTAGATCTTATTTAAAATAATTGGTCCTTGTTACCATGAATTGGTCATTGTTACCAAGCGATAAAGTAGTGGTGAAGTCCCTATCTATTGTGCTAGCAGCAACTGTGAATACCCAGGGAGCAACATTCTTAACAGTTCCAGGTTGTGGTCCTTCATTCCCGGCAGAGGCAACTACTAGTATATTTTTGGAAAGTGCATGGAAGGCCCCTATGGAAACCTCATCTGTAAATATTTCTTCAGCACTGAGACCATTTCTGCCTCCAACAGAAATACTGATCACATCAACACCATCACTTATGGCTTGGTCAATAGCAGACAACACATCTGCACCAAAGCAGCTGGTCTCATCGGTTGTAGACCAACACACTTTGTAGGCTGCAACTCGAGCTCTTGGGGATCCACCCTTAGCAGTACCATTAGCATTACCAAATACATGTGCACCAGAAACAAAATTGCCGCCAGCTGTTGATAGAGTATGGGTACCATGGCCTACATAATCACGTGCTGTATGTTGTGATGGGTTAAGTTTGCCATTATTTGCCTCATAACCTTTGCTGAAGAATCTTGCTCCAATTAGCTTCCTATAGCACACAAATAGATAGGGGAAAGAATCTTAGGCCACATGACTGATGACTCTAGTACTTCAAATAATAAAGAAAAAACTATTCTAAAGACTTCAATTATATTAACTCCAAGTTCGTGAATAATTTTGGGGTTAAATTCAGTTTGACGATATCAATATTAAAGAATCAACTCTTATAAAGGCATAGACCGTTAGGTGAAAGTTGATGAATGAGTTATATATATTTCTATCCCGTTTCTTACATTTTTATATATCTCTAATGTCGAGTTTTCTTATCAAACGGTGAATTTTATTATCATCCTATGGACTTTTTGATTATTTAATTGTAAATAGTGTTTAGAAACGTGCTATAAGAATAACTCTGTTCGTACCTCAAAACAAAGATGCATGAATCACTATTAATATTAGCAATCAATTGCAGAAGTTAATTTTTAATTTGACGTACTGTTAAAAACTTAATGACCTTTCACCGAGTTATAAGCTTTATGACAAAGAGTTAAATATATACAGCTGTAATGACCAAGTTTTCATGATCATGTTTTGGTCCTATAGTTTACTTTTTTTATATCGGTCCTATATTTTTAATTATTTTAGTTTTGTTCTCTCAAAAGCCAATACTTTAATAAGTGAAAATTATAAAAATTATTTTTCATAAAAAATAAGGATCAATATTTTAATGAGTAGAAAATATAGAAACAACACTCTAACAGTTGGAACAAAACCTAAATAAGTAAGAATATAGAGACTAATATTGAAAGAAAAAAATTATAAGAACCAAAACTTAACTGAGTGAAAATTATAGGAACTAAAATCTTATTTAAACCAAACTATTATAAAAGGATTTTCTACTTTGATATTCAATTCCCAGTTTTCTAAAATTAACATTATTAGTTGTTTAGTTAAAGATATAAAGATAAATATAAAAAAAGAAGATAAATTTGTAAATATTTTTTTATTGTTACTCATCTAAAGATTTAAATAAATATAAAAAATATAAACACTTATTATTTTTCAATTACAACTTTCTTTAAATACTCCTTAATTTTTTACTATATAATTATGATTAACTTTAAACCTCGTTTATTGTTATTTATTTTTTATCTTAACAAAAAATTAAAACTACAAAAATGCTAGTACTGTTAACGGTATTTGCTTCTCTCCCTAAATAAATTTGTGAGTTAATTAATAGTATGTTTGGTTTAAAATTTTTAATCGCAACTGACTACTTAACATTTATAGACCACAACTCCTGACACACCTTATTTATAAAAATTTGCATTTCCTTCAACAAACCGCCTTCTGAAAGCATCAAAATTTCTTAAAGAATGTACAAACTTACGTTTGAGACATATAAATAATTTATTTAGCTAAAATCAATTTACGTAGGTAGGGAAAGAAAGAAAGGGAACCTGTTGCATGGATCTGCCTTTGAACCACGGAGTTTGGTAATTTGACAGACATTACCCCCACGCCATTTTGTCGGAACAGGGCCCATTCCTTTGTCATTAAAGCTCTTGGATTCAGGCCAAACACCTATGAAGTGGTGAAGTCAGGAGAAATTTGAAGGTTTTAGATCTCACATTTTAGATTAAAAAATAGAATATCTTTCATTTTAGATTTTAACATATTTTCTTTACTTGAGACCCCAGATCTCATTTAAGAGATATCATACATTCCTGCACAAAGAATCATTGTTATCTTTCACTTTTTTTAAAACAATGTTTATATTAATTAAGAATTGAAATGAGAAAATTTAAATCCTTTAATTTAGCAATAAGTTACTTTATTTAATGTCTAAAACAATAAAACCTAAGCAGGGTGGAACCAGAATAGCTATGTTGGGGGTGCGAATGATGAAGAAAAATAACTTTAATTTACAACTCAAGAAAGCCTGTAGTGCTTTCCAATTAAATTAAAAAGAAAAATAAAAGCATCTATTGAGTTCTATAAGAACATTATGACAACATCAACCTTCTATTACCACATGTAATTAGTTGGTTGAGTTATGTTAGTTGATGATTAGTTAATCAATTAATAATTAATTAGATAATTGAGATTGGTTAGTTCTCTACAAGTATATATAAATTGTTTTGTAGCTTCGTTGTAGACAACTTTCTTATTCAGTAAATTTTACTTTCTTCTTCCTTGATTTCTCTCTCAATTTCCTTTCCTCTCTTTTCCAACACTTTAAATCTCCAAATAAAGTAAGTTATAGAAAACTGTAAAAGATAGGGAAAATTGATATTGGCAATCATCAATAATACAGAATGTTATTCTCTGAAATGTTAATAGAAAACTAACCGATTCTGATTGGATTATAAAGCTTAAAGCAGTTGCATATAGTGTAATAAATTATAAAGCTTACCTGTATCAATGTTACCGATGATTGTATTTTCACCAAATCTTCCGTTTTGCCAAGCAGAGTTCTTAACATTTCTTTGTAGTCCAAGAAACTCCCATGAACGGGTAGTGTGTGGTTTATGCTCTTTGCTCAAGAACACAGACACCACATTTGAGTTTTCTGCATCAGTGGATATATTGTGTCAACTAGTAATTTTGAAACTAAATGAGTTGAAAACATTATAATATTAATTATAAGTTGTTGATGACAATGGAAACATGCTGCTGATTCGCTCACTTGCAATTTCTGTTGCTTCTTCTTCTTCAAGTAGTGCAGCAAAGCCATTGACGTGTCTATTATATGAGTAAATAATTGCTTCTTTTGCCTTCTCATGGCTGTGAAAGAATATATACAATTGAGTCATCAGTTTGTTCCATCCCAAAGCATTTGACAGAATTTAATGGTTTTATACATTACCTTCCCAAGATTGAACCCTGTCAATATAATTTTAAGATGTGCAAGTGTACACAGTCAACAAGTAATAAAGTATAAGTCAAAATCGTTCCCACGAGGATTTAAATTGTATTAAATACCAATTCTAGAGTTAACGTCTTCTATTTAAATGCAAGAAATTAAAGAGAAATTTTTAAACATGTAAAGTAAATTGAAAAATAAGATATCAAAGCAGAAAACAATAAATGCAAGAAATTAATGAAAGCAATAAATGAAGTGTTTTAAATCAGAAATGGGAACAGTTAGGATTTTAATCATTTGTAATTCTTTACTTCAGGGTAACGTATGCTTCAGGATGCTACAGCATTTAGTCCAGGAAATGAAATTTGCTTTCCAGCATTAAAAGCGAGTTCATTAAAAGCTTCTTATTCCTAAGTTCAATTAATTTCCCTCGGTTATCGAGAGAAGACGTCCATCTACTTAAAGACTTGAAGGCTATTCCTAGCTCATTCAACACAATTAATTTTCCAATTAACTGTTCTATCTTTATCTTCTAATCAAGTCCACTAACTTGGTTTTTCCAAACGAAATTAGTTGATATTTCAGATTAGTTGATCAAGCTAAACAGAAATTAAACATTTAAGCAGAAAAGAAGAAAATGAATAACATCCATAACATTGGATTACCCTTTAGTACAATTACAAATTCATAAAATCCTAACTAAGAAAATTTAGCTCATAATGAGCTTGGAAACAAAGTAATCAAAGAAAATGGACAAATAAGACATAATGCGTAAAAACTGGAATTACAGACAAAACCAGGAGCTGACGGCTCTGCGCAGTACCAAAAAGCTCTCCTTTAAAAGCAAGGTCACACTCACTATTTGTACTAGCTCCCAAAATAGGGTTACACTCTCTCTCATACCTCACTTTTTGGGCTTTTACAAATTCAAATACTAAAATATTCCTTGGCCCAATTCCCAAGTACACACAGTTGCTGCATTGTATTCTCTTTCTTCCTTTTAAGCGCAAAGACAACAGTATTTTGTCTTCTAGTGGGCAAGAGTCGAAATTTGGAAATGATTTTATCTTATAGTGACTCGCTTCCCCAAAGTCAGCAAAGATTCCAAAACATCCCGAGCAACACCTTCAAGAATTACACCTTTATAACACGCTTTCAAGAATAAATCAAACCTTCAGCAATAACAGATCAGAATTTACTGAGCTTTTTCACAATTACTCAGATTAACACAGATATTTACTAAATCAAACAAAACTTGAAGTTCTTCTCCAAAAATTGATCAAAACAAGAACAATGATTAAGCAAAAAGAATGGTAATAACTCTTATTTCTAAGAGTTATCACACCCCCAAACTTGAACCATTGCTTGCCCTCAAGTAATGACATTCAACAAGCATTAACAAAACAAAACCAGAATAGTATAAGCCAGATCCATGATAATCCTCAGATGCATTTTTCAGAATTATGCTCAACACAAAATACCATTTTCTTAATCACTTTCCATAGTGTGTGTGTGATTTCCCTAAGCTCTCAGCTCAGTTTTAGCAAAGAACTCCAACCAAACCACCTCTCAACAGAGTCTTAGGTGCATTTTTCAAATATCCCTTGGATGTAAGGGTGAAGACTCACTAGATTATCTTCCTAAGAACAGGGGCTTAACACACTATTGGGTTTGTCATATCGCTCAATTCACTCAACTTTATGTTCTGTGTTGATGTTTCACTTAATCATCATTCGCATGCAACTCTATCATATGCTTGACAAATTTCTATCAATCAAAAGCACATACACAATTTTCACATAGCAAGAGGACCTTAATGGGCCGTAATGAGGCTAAGGTTCGGGTGTGGAATTTTTGGGCAGTAGCTAACTTAGGTGGAGTTCAAGATTTTTGTCAAAATTACCCACCCCCAAACTTAGACATTTTTATTTATTTTTTTTTACCCATATTTATGGTAACAAGGGAGAAATTCCTTTTCTTCTCTTCTCTTTTTTTTTTTGAATATATGAAGAAATAGAAAATTCTTTGATAATTTGCTCATTCCTCCCTTTTTATTGCGTAGGCACCCCACCCCCAAACTTATACTGCTGGTTGTCCTCAACCATTGTGGTCAGGACCCATAATTAGGTAACTCTTTGACACAGTCCTAAACTCCACCTAAACAGGGTAGTACATTGTTTTTCAGGGAGTTTGAGCTTGTAATGTGGCTTATCACCGACAAGAAAGTCTTAGGCTCAAAGGGGTTCACAAAGGGTAATACTTGAGGGTTGGCCATTTAAGTCTCAATATTTAAAACAAGAACAGTGCCTCAAGTCAATTTGTGTGCAACAGTGAAATATGCAATCAATCACAGAAATAAGTCAAGTTCTGCAGAGAAAACATATGAATGGAATGCATGATGAACAAAATCTGCTGAAGCTCAAAAACTCATAGGATTGATGTTGTAGAGTGCTACAGCACCACATTCAGTCTCACTCACCCCCAAACTTAGGTTGAAATCTAATTTGGACCTCACCCTCTCTTCCTTGGACAAGGGTCTTTGTAACCCAATTCCCCCAATTGATTGGTGACTTTTGAAAGAAGTCCTTCTTCTAAGTCCATTTTGAGCTAGGGATTGTGGTGAGAAAGGATTAAATCAAGGTATTAATGTATTTTACATGCAGAAGGTAAAACTTGTCTTCATCAGAATCACATGGACAGCAAACACTATTCTTTCATTAACATTTTTTTTTGAATAAAGCAAGAAAAACAAACAATACTACAATTCTAACAACAGAAATTAAAACAACTAAAACAAATTAAAACAAACTAAAGAGGGATCAAGGGAAATCCTGATCATCTGATGTTGCCGCATGCTGCAGCACCTGGGGTGTTCCTTCTTGCTCAAGGCTGAGCCAATCTTGCACTGCTCCTTCTGCTGCCAGATCTGGCCATCTGCTTCATTGTTGGTTTTTTTGTTCCCGAAATCTCTTTGGTAATGGTCAACTCAGCACTTTTTTCTTTTTCACTTCATCCTCCTCCTCCCTCCACCACTCTTGGCTGAGCCTTAGAGACCGTGAAAGCCTTGAGTTTCCCAATTCTTCCCATAATAGGCATATTATCTTCAGAGTCCTCACTGAGTGCAGTGGGGGTCTCCTTAGCATTTACATCAATTCCTAATTGTTTTCTAATCCTGGGAGGAACTCTGTGCTTGATTCTGCCCTTCTTTGGTGGAGGGGGGGTCTTCTGGTGCTTCATCAACCAACTTTTCTTTTCCTCTTTTGGACCCGCTTGGTTGAGTTGGAGGTGGTGGTGGTGGATCTCTGGGTGGTGGTGGTGGTGTCCAGTCAGAAATAACATCATTGTTATTGATGGAGTGCTCACTAGCAATGGGATGAATGAAGGAATTTCAGGTTCTTCTTGTGGTGAAAGAGGGTCAACAGGTGCAGCATCCTTTGCAGGATGGGTATGTGTCTTGGGTTCACGAGGAGAGTACTGGAATGGTTGAAGGATTTCTTCAGGAAACAAGGGAGGATAGCTACCTTGCCTCAGCTTGTTGATGTCAAGAGACCTTTGTACCCATAGATGTTGCTCCTTAGCAAATTCCCAGAAAAGCTGCTGCTGCTTTAAAATATGCTGCAGCATTTGATAGCATTGGTCCACTTGTGTGTTCACTTCATGTGGCTGTTCCTGCGGTTCAGAGGGAGGAACTGAACTTTGCACCTTTGATGCCGATGCCCCAAAACGTTTGATAGCTATCAAATCTATGGCTCCCTTGTTGTCCATAATTTCATCCTCAGACAAAGCCTTGATTCCACATCTCAAACATAAAGAAGTGATTAAGGAAGGGAAAAACAACAATCCTTTCTTCTTAAATGCACAAGCAACAATTTCTCGCTCAATCAGTTGGCCTACATCCACCTTCTTTTTAGTCAAAATGCAATACAACAGACTAACCTCTCCTTGTTTACTGTTTCCAAGTGCTGCTGTGGGAAGAATCTTGGTTCTGATTACATGATACCAAACTTTAGCCAAGGGTGTGAGATCAGGCCTGGCTATTTTCCAATTTTCATCTGACTGAATCCAGTTGGCCCCTTCCACTGTAACTTCCCGCATCATGTCAGTCAGCTCTGTTTCCTCAGCATTCTTCAACAGGGTCACGTATTCATCTTCAACATCCTTCAAACCCCACCTCCTGTTCAACGTGGCCGCAGAAAATGACACCTTTGAACCCCTCACTATGACATATTTTTGCTCTGGTGCAGTCAGATTAGCATAAAACTCGCGCACAAAAGGGACAATGGGTTCTCGTGGGTGAGATACGAACTGCTTCCAGTTGTGGTTGTCTATGAGCTCAGCAATATCCTCGGTGAGCCCGTAATGAGGGGAGTCCAGAATGAAGAAACCTTTCTCCAAATGAAAGTTCTGTTTCTTGATTTCTCTCTCAAATTTTAATCTTCCTTCCTCATCCATAAACCGCAAATTGATTTCCTCATCAGAAGAGGTTGGACTGGCAGCAACAAGGTGTTTGGAAGACTGAGCTTGTGCTTTACCCATGGTCTTTGGAATGGTATAAAAGAAGAGTAGGTTGATGGTGATAGAAAGAGACAGGTGAGACAGAATGTATGGGTGGGGCTGCGTGTGGGGCTAAGGCAGAGAAGACAATGGCTTTAATAGAGAGAAAGGGAGATTGAGGTGAGAGGTTAAGGATGGAGGTGAGTGGGTAGAGGAATTAAGTTTGTGGGTGGGTAATTTACATTCCCACGATTTCTGCAACCCATCCGTGCTCACAAACTCTTCAACTTTTGAATTTGGAAATTCAAAAATATTGCGATTGAATATGGGCTCTTGCTTGTCCAACTGTCACCACCACTAATATCGTTAATGGGCCCGATGTGACCACACACCTTTCCATGATCAACCTGGACTTAGGATGGTCTCAATCGTAACAAACACTAGTCAACACTAATATATATATATATATATATATATATATATATATATATATATATATATATATATATATATATATATATATATATTTTATTTATTATTTTTTTTTTTATTTTTTTTTATTTTTTTTTTTTACATAACTATTATTTAAACTGAAATTTGAAAGATGAAGTAAAGGATATAAAGCTGGGCTGCCTCCCAGTAGCGCTTGGTTTTATGTCTTCAGCCTGACTTCACACTGGTGATTAAGGATCTGAAAGATGAGTGGTGACCCTCATTCTTGCCCACTGCTCACCCCAATATGGCTTCACTCTTTGTCCATTCACCTTGAACTCTCTTCCAGAACTCTCCTCCAGCAAATCCACAGCTCCATGAGGGTGTATTTTGACCAATTTAAATGGTCCAGACCACCTTGATTTCAACTTCCCAGGGAACAATTTTAATCTGGAATTAAACAAGAGCATTGCATGCCTTCAACTAATTCCCTGGGTTGAATTTTCTGATCGTGCCATGCCTTGACCTTGCTCTTATATACTTCAGCATTTTCATAAGAAAAGAGCCTGAACTCTTCAAGTTCATTCAGCTGTAGTAACCGTGCTTCACCAGCTGCTTGTGCATCAAAATTCAACTTCTTAATAACCCATAATGCCTTGTGTTTCAGCTCTATTGGTAAATGACAAGCCTTGCCATAAACCAATCTGTAAGGAGACATGCCAATGGGAGTCTTGAATGTTGTTCTGTAGGCCCAGAGAGCATCATCTAAGTGCACAGACCAATCCTTCCTAGAAGGATTCACCATTTTTTCAAGGATTCTTTTGATCTCTGTTGGACACTTCAGCTTGTCCACTTGGTTTGAGGATGGTAGGCAAGTAGCCACTTTATGTTTCACTCCATATTTTGCAAGCAAATTAGCAAACAAATGACTTGTTACTGTAAATGTGTCCCTTCATCACCGATTATAGCCCGAGGAGTGCCAACTGGTGAATATGTTCTTGTGCAAAAATTTGGTAACTACCCTGGCATCATTGGAAGGCAATGCTACTGCTTCTACCCATTTAGAAACATAGTCTACTGCAACTAATATGTAGGCATTTCCATAAGATATAGGGAATGGTCCCATAAAATCTATTCTCCATACATCAAACAACTCAATCTCCAAAATGGTGTTGAGTGGTAGTTCTTGTCTGTTGGAAATGTTCCCTACCCTCTGGCATCTATCACAAAACTTGGCAAACTCATTAGCATCTCTGAACAAAGTGGGCCAAAAGTATCCTGATTGTAAGACCTTTGCAGCTGTCCTTTTTCCTCCAAAGTGACCACCATAAGGAGCAGTATGGCAATCATTAAGGATAGCTTGCATTTCTTCCTCAGCAACACATCTTCTCATGATCTGGTCTTGACATCTTTTATACAGAAAAGATTCATCCCAGTAGAAGTGTTTAACTTGATGCATGAACCTCCTTTTCTGTTGAGAGTTCATATCCACTGGAATTATCCCACTGACCAGGAAATTCACTATGTCCGTACTCAAGGTGCCGCAAAGCATTTTCAATCGTAAAGATGTTCATCAGAAAATTTTCTTTGATTTCTTCTTGAAGCTTGGATTCTCCTTTCTCAACAATTCTGGAAAGATGATCAGCTACCTGATTTTCAATTCCCTTCTTATCTCTGATCTCCAAATCAAATTCTTGAAGCAAAAGCACCCATCTGATAAGTCTTGGCTTTGCATCCTTCTTGTCAATGAGATACTTGATGGCTGCATGATCAGTGTATACCACTACTTTAGCTCCCACCAGATATGATCGGAACTTGTCAAATGCAAATACAACTGCTAACAATTCTTTTTCTGTAGTGGTGTAGTTAATCTGAGCATCAACGAGAGTCTTGCTAGCATAATAGATAGTGTGGAATATCTTATTATGCCTCTGACCTAGCACAGCTCCCACTGCAAATTCACTTGCATCACACATTAGTTCAAATGGCTTCTCCCAATCTGGAGCTACTATCACGGGGGCAGTGATCAGGGCCTTCTTCAGAGTTTCAAAAGCTGATAAACATTCATCTGTGAAATGAAATGTACTATCATGCTCTAACAGCTTGCAAAGTGGCTTGGATATTTTAGAAAAGTCCTTGATGAACCTTCTATAAAACCTGCGTGTCCTAGAAAACTTCGATGCCTTTAACGAGAATTGGGTGGAGGGAGTTTTCAATCACTTCAACCTTAGCTTTGTCCACCTCTAAGCCTTTCCTTGACACCTTATGGCCTAGCACAATACCTTCCTTAACCATGAAATGGCACTTCTCCCAATTTAGCACTAGATTGGTTTCTTCACATCTATCCAGCACCTTTTCTAAGTTGTCCAAGCATCCTATGAATGAATCTCCAAAAACTGAGAAATTATCCATGAAGATTTCCATAGTTTTCTCAATAAAGTCAGAGAAGATGGCCATCATGCACCCTTGGAAGGTTCTTTGGAGCGTTACAGAGCCCAAAAGGCATTCGTCTGAAAGCAAATGTACCATAAGGACAAGTGAACGTAGTCTTCTGCTGATCTTCAGGTGCTACTGCTATCTGATTATAACCAGAATAGCCATCTAGAAAATAATAAAACTCTCTTCCAGACAACCTATCAAGCATCTGATCAAGGAAAGGTAGTGGAAAATGGTCCTTCCTTGTGGCCTTGTTCAACTTTCTATAATCCATGCATATCCTCCAACCTGTAACTGTTCTTGTGGGAATCAGCTCATTCTTCTCATTTTTCACTACAGTAACTCCTCCTTTCTTTGGAACGCACTGCACTGGACTTACCCACACACTATCTGAAATGGGGTAGATGATTCCTGCATCAAGCCATTTAATGATCTCCCTTTTTACCACCTCTTTCATAATTGGGTTCAATCTTCTCTGGCCTTCAATACTGTTCTTAGTATCTTTCTCTAACAGAATTCTGTGCATACAAAGACTAGGACTGATTCCTTTAATGTCTGTCATTTGCCATCCAATAGCCTTTTTGTGCTTCCTCAAAAGTGAAATAAGACTACTTTCTTGCTCAGAAGTTAAGAAGGAAGAGATGATGATAGGAAGAGTTTCCTTTTCTCCAAGATAAACATACTTCAGATGAGAAGGTAATTGCTTCAACTCAAGGATGGGAGGTCTTTCAACAGAGGGAACATTCTCTGTGAAAATGTCTGCAGATATGTCTAAGGATTCATATTTTCTAATCCAAGATCTGTATGCCAAATTCCTTTCAACTGGCTGCTTTAACTGTTCATCTGCAAAATCAGGTTCTTTATTCAATTTAGACTCATGCTCCAAGTCTCGGCCTGATGCTATCAATTGCTCTTGCACCAGAGCGTTAATATCAGTAATGACAGAACAACTTTCCATATCTTCATCAGGATATTGTAATGCATTAAAAACATTGAAAGTTACTTGCTGATCATTCACCCTCATAGTAAGCTCTCCTTTCTGCACATCTATCAATGTTCTTCCAGTTGCCAAGAAGGGTCTTCCAAGGATAATTGGAATTTCCTTGTCAGCCTCAAAATCTAGAATAATGAAATCCACTGGAAATACAAACATGTCCACTTTGATTAGGACATCCTCAATCTTTCCTTCTGGATAAGCAATAAACCTATCAGCAAGTTGCAAAGTCACAGCAGTGGGCCTGGCTTCACCAATGTTCAGTTGCTTGAAAATGGACATAGGCATCAGATTAATACTTGCTCCAAGATCACATAAGGCTTTTCCACAATAAGTATTTCCTATAGAACAAGGGATAGTAAAACTGCTTGGGTCATTCATTTTCTGAGGAACTTTGTTCTGTAACAGTTGGCTGCTCTCCTTTGTCATTGCCACTGTTTCGAATTCTCCTAATCTCTTCCTTTTAGTAAGAACATCCTTCATAAATTTGGTGTAGTTGGGCATCTGTTGTAGAGCTTCAACTAAAGGTATATTAATATGCAGTTGCTTCAGAATATCCAGAAACTTATTAAATTGCTTCTCTTGAGCTGCCTTCTTCAACCTCTGTGGAAATGGAGGAGGTGGTCTCTCTGGAATCATCTTGGGTTCAGTCCACTTAGGAATGACTTGCTCTGTATCTTCAGGCCGTGGTACTGATTCATGTTTAGGTGCCTCAGTTTCAGCTGGTTCAGTTGCCTTTGTTCCCTGTTGGTTAGATGCTGTAGCATCCTGTAGCACTTTACCACTCCTCAGGGTTACAGCTTTAACGTGTTCCTTCCCTTTCTCATCTGAAGATGATGGAGACTCTGTGGAAGCAGGCAAAGTACCAGCAGGTCTGCTAGCTAATGCAGTGGCCAACTGACCTACTTGATTCTCCAAGTTCCTTACAGCAGTTCTTTGATTTTGGATTTGAGCTTTAGTTTCAGCCATGAAAGCTTTCAACATAGCTTCCAATGATGGCTCCTTTGCAGGAGCATGGTTCTGCTGCTGAATGTTCTGTTGTTGTTGTTGGTAATGTGGAGATGCATAACCAGAAGGAGGATTCAGAGTGTTGGAGTGATTACTGTAGCTGAAATTAGGATGTTGCTTCCAGCCAGGATTATAAGTATTGGAAAAAGAATTATTCCCTCTATTTCCCACATAATTCACTGACACTGGATTGTCAGGGCATTCTTCAAACAGATGCCTTCCTCCACAGAAAACACAAGCTACTGAATTTACTGGAGCCATAGTAGGTTCAACCATGACAGGTTCCTTACTAGTGTTAGCCGCAGTTAAGTTTTTCAGCATGTTGGTAATGGCAGCAAGCTGAGCAGACATAGCAGTCATCTCCTTTACTTCATAAACACCAGCCCCACCTTTAGAAGAATTTGCTCTGCTGGTTGGCCACTGATAACTATTGGCAGCTATGCCCTCAATTAACTCATAAGCTTCATTATAAGACTTATTCAAAAGAGCTCCTCCAGAAGAGGCATCCAACATTAACCTTGAAGGTGGTAATAATCCATTGTAAAATGTTTCCATTTGAATGCACACAGGAATGCCATGATGAGGGCACCTTCTTAACAGATCTTTAAACCTCTCCCAAGCTTCATACAGTGATTCATCCTCATTCTGCCTGAAGGAAGTAATATCATTCCTCATTCTGGCATTTTTAGTGGGAGGAAAATATTTTGTCAGGAACCTTTCAGCCAGTTCATTCCAAGTAGTAATTGAATTGGGTTCCAAAGAGTTCAACCAAGTCTTTGCTCTGTCTCTCAATGAATAAGGAAAGAGTCTCAATTTGAATGCATCATCACTTACCCTGGGATTTTGAAATTGCTAGCCACTTCAAGAAATTGCCTTAAATGCAAGTGAGGATCTTCGATAGGAGCACCACTTGAATTGCCCAACCGTTTGAAGCATTTGAAACATCATAGGCTTGAATTCAAACTATTTGGGTGGTTATTTCGGCCTCACTATCCCAGTATTCATCGTTTGGGGATCAAAGACTGCATAATCCCTGATAGACCTTTCTCTGTCATTTGCTCTGTCGATCATACTGGGTTGCTCCTCATCATTTAAGAAAAGATCAGCCATGAGGCCTAACTCAGAATGTTGGATTTGAGCACGTTGTTCTTTGGTTCTCTTCCTTACCCTCTTAGTTGTTTTCTCTATCTCCAAGTCAATTTGAAACTCAGGTTCACCCTTACTGCGCATACAGATTGCAATACCTGACCTGTTGCTGAACACAGTACACCAAACTTTTAGAAGTAACAAAATAAATTAAGTTAACAAAAGAATTTAAATATTCAACACCATTGTCAATCCCCGGCAACGGCGCCAAAAACTTGTCGATATAATTTTAAGATGTGCAAGTGTACACAGTCAACAAGTAATAAAGTGTAAGTCAAGATCGTTCCCACGAGGATTTAAATTGTATTAAATATCAATTCTAGAGTTAACTTCTTCTATTTAAATGCAAGAAATTAAAGAGAAATTTTTAAACATGTAAAGTAAATGGAGAAATAAGATATCAAAGCAGAAAATAATAAATGCAAGAAATTAATGAAAGCAATAAATGAAGTGTTTTAAATCAGAAATGGGAACAGTTAGGATTTTAATCCTTTGTAATTCTTTACTTCAGGGTAACGTATGCTTCAGGATGCTACAAACATTTAGTCCAGGAAATGAAATTTGCTTTCCAAAGATTAAAAACTGAGTTCATTAAAAGCTTCTTATTCCTAAGTTCAATTAATTTCCCTCAGTTATCAGAGAAGCACGTCCAGCTACTTAAAGACTTGAAGGTTATTCCTAGCTCATTCAACACAATTAATTTTCCAATTAACTGTTCTATCTTTATCTTCTAATTAAGTCCACTAACTTGGTTTTTCCAAACGAAATTAGTTGATATTTCAAATTAGTTGATCAAGCTAAACAGAAATTAAACATTTAAGCAGAAAAGAAGAAAATGAATAACATCCATAACATTGGATTACCCTTCAGTACAATTACAAATTCATAAAATCCTAACTAAGAAAATTTAGCTCATAATGAGCTTGGAAACAAAGTAATCAAAGAAAATGGACAAATAAGACATAATGCGTAAAAACTGGAATTACAGACAAAGCCAAGAGCTGACGGCTCTGCGCAGATACCAAAAAGCTCTCCTTTAAAAGCAAGGTCACACTCACTATTTGTACTAGCTCCCAAAATAGGGTTACACTCTCTCTCATGCCTCACTTTTTGGGCTTTTACAAATTCAAATACTAAAATATTCCTTGGCCCAATTCCCAAGTACACACAGCTGCTGCATTGTATTCTCTTTCTTCTTTTTAAGCGCAGCACAACAGGTATTTTGTCTTCTAGTGGGCAAGAGCTGAGCTGTAAATGATTTTATCTTATAATGACTCGCTTCCCAAAGCTGCAACATTCCAAAACATCCCAGAGCAACATCTTCAGCAATTACACCTTTATAACCTGCTCAACAATAAATCAAACCTTCAGCAATAACAGATCAGAATTTACAGCTTTTCACAATTACTCAGATTAACACAGATATTTACTAAATCAAACAAAACTTGAAATTTTTTTCCAAAAATTGATCAAAACAAGAACAATGATTAAACAAAAAGAATGATAATAACTCTTATTTATAAGAGTTATCAAACCCAGTAAATCATAATGAGAATTTGTGGCAGTTTCAAGGTCAACAGACGAAGGGCTTGGGCCGTGAAAATGTGCTCCCAAGTATACAATGTAACACTGAAAACAGCGAATCAAAAACTAACAATTGGTGAAATGTAACCAATCATCATCTTGATCCAAAAAAATAACAATAACTAAAACACATTATCGTCAGTCAATTTCAAAGTATAAACTTGAAAATAATAAGTGACTAATAAGCAAAACGAGCTTGCCTTCTTTCTGCCATGGACTGCTTCTACCAAGAAAGCGAAAAGAAGAAACAATGAAACAAGAAGGTGAAGGTAAAAAATGGAGCGGCCCATTCTTTTCAATTGGTCTTTGGAAAGTGCTTAGCAATGTAGCATAGAGACTCGGTTCCACTCCTTATGTGTATCCTATTTTTCTCCCCCAAGTTTCCTATTTTAAAGGCAAGAGATCTTATTCCTTAAATCTATTTTATTGTATAATAAATCTACTTTTTAAAACTTTAGTTCAATAATTCTAAATGGTTAGAACGAGAATTACACTCTGTTGAAAAAATTGATTTTTGTCTCTTTCGATGATGTGAGCATGTGAAAATAGCTGCTAAAATTCTATGTGACAGTCAGGTGCAAATAAATTGAGATATTAATAAATTATTCGATCTTGTCTTGTTGAATATTTAATTAAGCTCTGTTTTTTAACTATTATTTAATTAAACAAATAAGTTTAAAATTAAATTTAAGTTGTATTATATAAAGGAGTAAAGTTCAAACTTTATAAGTTTAACAATAAAAGTTTTTTAAATAACTCATGTATGTGTGTGTATTATTTATTCACTTTGTATAGATAATAAAAATTCAATCACAAAATAATTTGTAATTTTAGATTAAAAAAATATAGATAATAATAATTTATTTGTTATTACTGCTTACTAAAAGCTTCTATAGGATTGTTATGAATTTTTTATACAAAGATTATGAATTAAAAAGCTTGTATTTATATATTTAGATTTTCACTTCATTTTTAGCTTAAAATATGTTTATTAAATATTAATTAATAAATTTAAATATTTAAAGAGAAATTTAATAAAAAAATAAAATAATCAATTACAAACAATATAAACAAGATAAATCTTATTTTAAAATTTCACTATTTTAAATAGTCTCTTTCTTTCTTTTTTCCAAACTAAATCTAAACTTTAAATATTCAATTTAATTCGACTCATTTACATCATCATGTTAAGAATTGTAGTTAATGTGAATTTTTACCACAAAAAATCAAAGTACATAAATGCTGCTGAGGCTAGCAAATGGTACAACCAATTTGGTTGAGGGAAGTAAACGTTGAAGTTATTTTTGCCACACCCACTTGAGAAGCAAGCATCTAATGGGTGGATTTGTTTTGACATCATTGGATACTTTGAAGCATATTTAAGAATTTTGTTATATCTTCTTAAACTATTTTTTAATAAATTAATAAAAAATAAATATACTTAATATCTTAAGAATATATAAAATATTTAATATTTTTTTATTTAATAATTAAGAAAATTATTAAGAGAATTAGTTAAGAAGATTAAGAATTATTCATTCGGTGGATCTACTTCTTAGTTTGATTCCAAACCATTTGATATTACACTCTTGTAGAGAAGTGTCGATTTTGTGTAAGCTTCATTTGGTATATTTCTTGAGTGCTGAGTGTATATAAAATGGTAAAAAAATATATTGTGAGGTATTTTGAATGTATTTAGAGTTTGAGTTTTGCGTGAAGTGTGATCAAATTTTTATACTCTAATATATTTATGTAGTGAAATATTTTGTTGTCGCCGTTGTCCATAAACATAGGCTATAAGCCAAACCATATAATATAGAGTAATTTACACAAATCCCCTTTGTTTTTTTTGTGGTAACGCTTGATTTCTCTAAACTTTTTTTTTCGTGTCACTTAATTTCTTTGAATTTTAATTTAAATTATATATATATATATATATAGTAACAATTTAAACAATGATTAATTAGTCCAAAATCGTGGTTAAATTGTAATCACATGTGTCACAACTATTACACAAGTTTTGTGTGTCCACACTTTTGTATTTATTATATTAAGTTTTGTCTGTGTGTCAATGATAAGAGAAGTCTTTGTATGTTAGTGATAACAAATTCTGTCTTTTCATTATTTACATGCATCCCAGTTGCTACACAAATCTTGTCTCTGCATAGTTATCTGTGCAGCAGCTATATAATGTATGTAAATGATAAATAAATAAAATATACTATCACCTTGTAATATCACCTTTTTAACATTGACCAAACCAAAGAAGTGTTTCAATTGTAGAGGCGGTTGTAAAATGTAATTTACAATTTAGTTATAGTTTCAAACTTATTAACTTTTAACTGTAGTTATTCAATTTTTTTAAAAGATTTTGGAACGTTAAAGTTAATGAAATTTAACATTTTTCATTTTAACACAAAAGTTAGGGAAGTCTAGTGATACGAAAAAAGTTTAAGAAGGTTGAGTTTTATCGTGTAAAACCATAAGGAGATTTTGTAAAATTTACCTTAAAATTTTTGTGTCATTTATTCTTACCGTTCCACGTAATTTTTGTGCTATGTTGTTTTTGCCTTTTGGCCTACCATATCACAACACACTTCTTATAGTTTTTTGCAATGTTTTAAAAATAGGATTACATATTGAATCAACGAGACTTTTAAATCATAATTTGATTGATTTAAATAATCAAATTTTGATTAAATCATAATTCAACTGTTATTAAACCAAAAATATATATAAATTAGAGACATAATTAATTCAATCAGTTTAACTAATCGATTCAATCTGATCTAATTTTTAAAATATGTGTTTTGTTAATAAGTATCATATAACACTTATTAAGAATATTAAAATAAAAATTTTAAATAAAAAAATAATTTTTTTCAATTTTTAATAAATTAAATATCTTTTTTATTTAAAATTTTTTATTTTAATATACTAAAACAGTGCCATGATAACAAAACCCTTAAAACATTATTATCATTATTATTATTTTGGATAACGTGAGCATGTGAAAATAGCTGGTAAAATTATGGGTGGAGGTTGTAAATGTAAGCTTTGACCACAAGGACAAAAGTCCACGAATGCTGCTGGACGCCATCAACCTATGCAACCAAATTTTGTTGGGGTAGTAAATGTTGAAGTTATTAAAAATAATCCCATTTATGAGGTTCTTAACTTCTTATGTTACTGGTTTGCTCATAGAAGTAACCTCGCCATCAAATATTTAAAAAAAAAAACCATAAGAAGAAATTTCATAACTTCTCTTTCTTCCTTGAAAGTATCACTCCATCGTCGAGCATCCTGCAGAAAGCCTTTTGTCAATGTGATGCGATTTAAGAATCAAAAGCGTGTTTGATTTTAATTTTCAGTTAATATATATTTTTTAAATATTGTGAAAATATTACTTTATTTTTACTTTGGTCTTTATTTTAAAAATTTTATGAAAAAATAATAAAGATAAAAAACGTTATTTTTTTTATTTTTCATAAAAAATTAAAATTAAAATAAAATAAAAATAAATATTTTTATAATTATTAATAAAAATATATCAATTTAAAAAACAAACCAAATATTCGCTAAAATATATAATCAGCAAATGTTAAGAATAAATATTCAAGACCCTTTACAGTTTAACATTAATTATGTCAGATTAGAGATTTGAAAAATAGATATAATATAATTTTTTGGTAGATATAAGTCATACTGGTAACATGAAATCACGTTATATTTTAAAATTTATAATTTTTTAAAAGATAATAATAAATTATAAGATATTTAAAATTAAATTAATATATTTTATATAATATAATAATATTTTTATATTTATAAATTTGTTTTAAAATATATATTATAAAATATTTTTATTTTTTATGTCTAATTATATATAATGGTTAAATTTATATTTTTTTTCAAAAATATCAAATTAACCTTGCTAAACATTAGCTAACAGTACTTCGTTTGGTACACCGTACAACAGACTGAAGAGAAGGCATTTATCCAAAAATTGTGGAATTCCAAAAGAATAATTTTTTGCACGACCTGTACTTGTCAATTGTCATCCAATTTAAAAAGACAGTTGCAATTTAGTATGCTAGAAAGTAGAAACTAGATGCCGCAAAATAAGTTAATCCGTCCCGTCTGTCATGCTCTCTATTCAATTTATGAGGCGAGATAAGTTAGTCTGTTCTAAAAAATAAATTAGAAAAGTTAATTTATTTTATTTTAGCGTGGGTTAGTAAGTTGGTACATTGATTCACATAAAAAAAATAAAAAAATAAGTAAATTAATTCTAAAAAATAAAATAAAATATATAAAAAAAATTATAAAAATTAAAAAATTAAAAATTTATAATTTATAGAAATTAAAAAATAAAATAAATTTAATATCATACCTATAAAAATATTATAAATATAAATAATAAGATTAATTTATAATAATTTTTTAAAAAAATTCAACTTGACGGATTAATTCACACTCGTTCCACTTAACTCGCAAATTATACAAAATGAATTATACAAATTAAAAATTAAAAATAAATTAAAATTTTAAATTCACTCATAAAAAAATAATAAATTAATAAATTAACCTAATAAATTAAATCTATTTTGCCACTTCTAATAAAAACTAACAAAAGTCGTATAATTGCATGAGTCAGGACCAACAAAGCAGCACTGAATTTACGTACAAACTACCTATAATCATCATTGAGAAAAACATAAATGTAAAATGTTGCAGCTGAGGACCCACTGTTCATCTTCCACGAATCCATCTATGATTGCTACGAGTTTGGACGCTTTGTCTTTTTTTTTTTTAATTGGTAGGATCAAACTGTTTGTATGTTAAAAATAAAATAAAATTATAATTAAATGATAAAAATTAAAAGTATAAATGAATTAAATTATTTATAAATTATTCAATCTTAACTCTTTAAATACTTGATTAAGCTCATTTATTTTACTAAACAAATATATTTAAATTTAAACTTAAATTAAATTATATAAATAAATCAAATTTAAATTTTATAAGCTTGACATTAAAAATTTATGAATAATTTTTGTATGTATGTGTATATATTACTTAGTTATTTTGTATAAATAGTAAAAGTTAAATCACAAGTCTAGTAGAAGTAAGTAAGTTAGTCACAGAAGATTTAACGACGTTGGAATTCTCTTAGTAATAAGAGATCTTAGGTTTGAACCTTGCAAGTGAAAAAAAAAAGATCTATTAGGGAGGAGTCATATTGTGAATTGCTCTTGGTCCCGGAGTGGTTGCACTTTTGTCATTATTTTTTGCACAAAAAAAAAGTTAAATCACAAAAATTATAATTTTAAATAAGAAAATGTATAGATAATAATATTTTATTTATTATTATTACTAACTAAAAATTTTTATAGAAAAGTTATGAATTTTTTATATAAAGGATTATGAATAAAAAAATTTTATTTCTATTTTCATTTTTTATTCTATATTCTAACGTAAAGATGTTTACTAAATATTAAATTTCTAAACTTAAATATTTCAAAGAGAGATTTGATAAAAGGTAAAAATAAATAATCAAGTTATAAATTAGTTAAACAAGTCAAACCTAAATTTTATATTTTTTAAACAAACTAAATTCAAATTTTAAATTTGACTTATTTATTTAAATGAGTCAAACTTAAGTTTCAAGTATTTGACTTGACTTGACTCTTTTATATTCTTATAAAAAATTATATAAATATGAAATCTTATGTATTAGGAGTGTTCAAATCCAAATCAATTAAAAAAATTCAAAAATTGATCCTAAAAAATCGAAAATTGACAAAATCTGAAATGGATTGGATTGATTTGGATGGAAATTTTGAAGAACCGATCGATTCGGTTTGATTTTCGGTTCTATTTTATGGAACCGAACCAAACCAATTATTACACTAAATATACACATAAAATTACTTAAATACCTATAATGTCTCATTTACTTGCTCTGCTATCCCTCCCTCTTTTTTCAACATTCATTTTGTATCAAACTCCTTTCAGCATCATCCCCCTCCCCTATCACTTCGGCTCTATCTCCCCCTTCCTCCACCACGCGCCTCCACAACGCCCCCACTTTGGCCCCATCCCTCCTTCTCCCACCGTGCGCCGCCACCGCGAGCCACCAGCAGATCCGGCTCCACCGCGTGCCTCCACTGTGAGGCACCAACATATTCGCCTCCACCACGAGGCACCGTCAACTAGCAACTCTGGCCACCAAAACCCAGATCTACCTCTAGATCCGCCATGTACCCATTTTTATTATGTTATTGGTTAAAAATCGAATCATCCACTCCAATCCAAACCGATTAAAATTTGTTTGGATTAGATCGGTTTAGTTATTGAAATTCATCTAATCCAAACTAAACTGATGATACTTATCTTGTTTGAACACCCCTAATATGTATGTATAACATTATTCGTATAGATTAATTTTCAAGTATTTCAATTAAAATAATTTTTTATCTAATCAAAGATTGGTCATTTATATTAAGATTTGAGAACTTATAAGAATATTTTTTGGTGTCTAACCCTGAGTAATTAGTAATAGTTTAATTTGGATCTATAATCCTATATCTACTTACACATAATATGCTTGTCCACTTAAATCTTTTATTTTCTAAAGTAGACCTCTATGATGTGTTATACACAAATTGGAATATTTTTGTACGTTAAGGCTATGTTTGGTTAAGGGGTAACAAGAAGGCAAAGTTTAGGATTTAAAGTGCAATGATGGAGAAAGCTTTTCGAACCTATGGCAAAAGAAGTTAGGAAGATAACAATTTGGATATGAATTTTAGATCTTCCCTTAGAGTTATATAATCAGAAGTTCTTAATGAACCTGTAAAAATTTGTATTTTTACAATTCAAATCTTGAGTTTTCATTCTCTTTTAATCTTTTTGATTGAGTTTGTTCTCAAGTTTTATTATATTTTTATTATTTTAAATTGTGTTTAATTACATATTTTATGTATTTTTTGTAGTTAATTACATATGGAAAAAGACTGGACATTTGAAGAATAAAAAAAGAAGAAAAATTCATTCAGAAGCCCAACGCTTGAGCCCTAGGCTAGCAACGTTTAAGCGCGCAACGTGCGCTAGAGGATTCATTTAAGTGACTCAGCGCTTGAGCGTTGGGCTATCAGCGCTTGAATGCTGAGAACGTAAACTACAACGTTGTTTTAATGGGTCAGTGCTTGAGCGCTGGAAACCTAACGCTTGAGCATTGGCTACGTAATAACAGTGAATGTGAAAAATAGCTTATAATAGCTCATAATTTAGTATAATCTGAGATGATAGAAATAAATATTGAAGATTTATTTTTAAGTCACAAATGGTTGAAATGAATTGTAGTAAATTTTAGAGAATAAACTGAATTAGTTTGACATTTTAATGACACCGAATGAGTGTTTAAAGGCCAAATTAAATAGGAAAATAACTTAAAAAATTATGAGAAATTGTGGAGATGTCAAATAAAGGATTAAGAATATATTGGAAATGAATATAGGTTAAAGTAGATACATGTAACCCTATTAGCTTAAGTCCTTAGGTTTAACTTAACTTAGAGAAGAATAATGAAGCTTAGTAGCTGATAATGATGTATAAGGATAGTTATTGAATGATGAATATAGGAATTGAATGAAGTCCTATAATTTTTTATAAAACAGCTATAAACGTTAGAAAATTCATTAATGAAAGATCAAAGTATTCCTAAGAGATACACTATTTCTAGCTAAAATTTTCACCTTTTTCTCTCCATAATCCTTTCCATCGCCCTTTTTCTTCATCTTTATCTCTTCTTTGACTTTTCATTCTCACCTTTCACTCTTTTCACTCACAGTTTCAGCAGAAAAAAGAAGAGAAAAGAAAGAAAGAAAAGCAAGGGAAGAAGGAAGCAAGCAACAAGAAGAAAAAGGAAAGAAAGGAAGGAAAAAAAAGGAAGTGTCATTAAGATAGAGTTGAGGTAAGTGTTGTATTTCTTTGTTTCATCAATTCTTTTCTTGTTTCTAAAGAGTTTTGGAGTTGGTAACTTGAATGAAAATTATGAAATGAATAATGGATTGATGAAGATAGGATGATGTGTTTGTGCTATGTTTGTGGTTTTGAGCTTAATATTAGCTTTAAAATTCCATGAATTTGTGATTGATAAAATGAGTTTTGATGTTTACCCATTATTGATAAACCATTTTGAGGTTGGTTTGAATGCATATATACTGAGGAGCAATGTTGTGATTGAATTATAAATGGTTTGTATTGGGTTGTTTGGTCTAAAACCTCTATTTTCTACTAAATTCTAGTTAGTAATCGATTACCAGAGGTGAGTAATCGATTACTAAGCTACGAGAAACATCGCTAGAAATGTGATAATCGATTACCATGAGTGGATATTTGATTATCAAGCTTCTGTAAGATAAGAATTGCATGTGGTAATTGATTACCATATGTAAGTAATCGATTACCAAGCTTCTAGATTGTGAATTTCTAGCTAGTAATCGATTACCATGGGTTAGTAATCGATTACCAAGCCTCTGTTTTGAGACATTAGCATGTGGTAATCAATTACCAACCCCCTGTTTTGAGAAAACAAACTTCTTTATTCTATGAGGACCAAATGAAAGCTTATATTATGCTTTAATTCACTTATTATAGTATCTTGTGATATGATTGTGCATTCGATAAAATCTAGAAATGTTGTTAAGGTGCACCTAGAATAAATGTGAATTGACATAACCATGTATCTAGTTGATTTGAATGATGAAAATGTGGTGCGCTTGGTTTATTCATGAAATGATTTTGGAATGCACTTAGAATATTGAAATGGATCTTATGGTGTATTTAGTTACTCGTGGAGTAACCAATTTATGCACATGGTATATGATGAAATGAAGTTATTATATACTTGTTATGATTATGAAGTGTACTAGAATTGTATTGTTCCTTTGAAATATCAAGTTGAGCTAGAATTGAATAATGAATTGAGAATTACTCCTTTAGATTATTAAGGTTGAGCTAGTATTTGAATTTGAATAATAAGTGCTCATGGAATAAAAGATATTGAACATTTATCCTTGAAAAGGGAGGAAAATGATCCTGTATTGCTATTCCCACATGAATAGTGACCCTCTAAATTTAATTATCAATTTATTTTGGCATTATTGAGTTATGAAAATGATCCTGTATGGGGGAAGGGCTCGAAATTCTAGTTATCAATCTTGGAAATGACTCTCTATGAGGAAGGTCATCCTAAATTCATAGAAATTCTTCATTAGTTTCCTCATCTGCCTTAGTTTCTTTGATAGTATGTATAAAGGTTACTCGGGATAGTTTTATATAACAAAAAGATATTGTTATAAATAGGTTAAAGTGCACTAACCTGAAAGCAAACTATCACCCAATTTATTCGTAGTGTGAGACCCTAATTCACTCCCTACCTTCAGAATATAAAACCTTGGGTTATATGAGATGACCCTACCTATCAAGGTACATTGATATGGGTTTTGGGAATGAGCATATAAAGATGATAATTAAATAAGCACTATAATGAGAATTTTGTATAAATAAAGCATTATGAGAGTGTTATCAAATAGATCATAAAGTTGATATGAGATTATTAATGTGATATTGAATTGTAACTCAGTTCTGAATGTCTCTTGTGAATATAACTTATGATCTATTGATGATGAAAGTTTATGAATTATTAGTAATGATAATAATTGGGTTTTTGCCTTGGAAAGAGAAAAGATTTGTTTTGACTTTTGCCATCTTTCTATGATATATTTTATATATTCAAAATGATTTTTTTCTCAAAGTAGCTGGAATTATTATGATGTCAGTATGTATGATAGAATTACTGAGAATTATAGAATTATCACCCATTTATATTGTATTTCCGTAATAATTCTAGGGAAGGAATCTTCAACCAAGTGAGATGAGAATTATGAATGTGGAGTAGTTTTATCTCTACTTTTGTTCAAGGATTGTATATAGTTGTAAAAATTTGTGCCTTAAAAGCATAATTTGTATATATATCGTACAATGTTATACAACTCTGTATAAATGAGAGTTTCAGTTAGATATATATTATATTTTCCTCATTAGGCTCATATTTTATATATATTATAAATGCTTTTATAGAGAATGTCATTAGTTTAGAAGTGACGTTCCTAATCTTAATTACTAATGTGTAAATCCGGATATGCTACTAGTATTGGTATTGGGGCGTTACATCATTGATTAGTTCACCAAGATTAACCTTGCCAATTATGTGTCAAAGGTCATTCCCGTAGAAGATTGTGATTGTTTCTTAACAAACCTTACCAAATACAAACACAAACACAAAAGGGGTTTTTGATTAGCAATAGAAAGTAAATAACATAAACAAGAAAACCAATAACAAAGCAAACAATAAAGGAAGTTGTCAAAGCAAACAGTCGAAGTTGAGTTGGTTAAACAATAGTAATTGGATTGGTTAAAAGATTAATCTCCCCCACTAGACCAGTGACACGATAAGACATATCACTTATGATTGCTTGATTTCAATGTTATTCACCACTCTTTACTTGAAAATAATAACCATAGATAACTGAGGTTCTAGCTTGTACTACCCCTCTTTTTCCTTAGTTCATCATTAAGCATGAATCGTAGTCACTACCTAATCTCTAACCATAAGCACCCGGTTTATCTGGGCTCATTCATGATTGCATTAAGTTAAGAAATGTATTAGGTTATTCTAAGCAAAATCTATTAGGAGAATAAATATTTAGACTTATGTTGTGTTCATGCCAAGGATAAAAAGTACCCCCCCACTATCTTTGATTTGCTTCCAGGGTTAGAAAATCTCAGAGTCTATTGGCTAGCGAAATCCTAAAACATGCAACGATTAATTTAGTTTCGAACCTAAACTATTCAAAGCATGATTCATAAACAATACATATAGAAGAGCACAAACAATATCAAATAAAAAGAGAAAAATAACATCTACATCAAACAAACATAGTCAACTCTAGGGTTTTGACATCACCCTTAACCATAAGTAGATCTAGCCTAGTATAGTGAAAGAAAACATATATACAACAATTAAAACCATCACAAGAAATTCAAGAGAAGAAAGTAATAGAAGAATTAGCACAGTAGTCTTCTTGAATTTCTTTGCTTGACTTTCGAGCTTCACTACTTCAGTGATGTCTCGTTCTCAGTCCTTTTGCCTATACTCGTGCCTTGTCTCTCCTTCGTTCCTCACTTTCATGGCTCTTCTCTCTCTCTCTCTCTCTCTCTCTCTCTCCACTTTGTCATGTGGCTTAATAGTGTTTAAATAAGGAATGCATGTGCCATATTTTGGGAAAGTGAAACCATAAAAATTGGCCCATGAAGGTATTAAATCTAAACCCAACTTAAAACACGCTCCAAACCTCAGATAAAGACCACATAGCCCATTTACATGGCCATGTTTTCAAATTCCTTGCGATAACATTAGTATCGTAAAATTGATATGCTATTTTTGTGGCTTAGATGCATAAATTAGCTAAAGTGTTAAACATGAAAGTTGTAACCATGTGTCTTAGATTTTTAATGCCATCATAATCAACTCAATTGTGTATTTGTAGCTTGAGATAGTCTAAAATTACTTGATAGAGATCAGACAACAAAGTTACTTAGATTAGATTTGATTGTGTTGCCTATTTCCGTTGATTGGCTCTGCAATAAAACTAAGTAAAATCAATGAAATACTATCCATATCAAGTCTTAATAAATCTCATTAATTATAATTAAAGATCAAGTGGAAAAGCCATTACATTAATTACTCGATTATAATTGCATTTATGACTTACTAAAATAGGAGCAAATCTAATCTTTTTAATTAATGACTAGATTATGAAAATTATCCAATAAAATCAACAAGTCATCTAAAAAGAGGATTTATCATTATATTTAATAAGGAGATTAATTAATTATAATTGAGATCTAATATAATATTAATTAAACACAAATATTAAGCATTATTTGCAACCTATCAAGTTATCTTGTATAAAGAGCGTTAATATAGAAAGTAAAGTTTATTTTACACATACTACTAACTTTACTTAGCATAAAACAGCACCACATGGCACGTATCACAAAGCCTTAATAATAATATATTTTCATTTATTTATCACAATTCTGCATCTCTTATGCATATTTATCTTTATATCAATTATTTTAGTGAATTTTTTTTAAACTGTAGTCACTTTTATTATAAATGACACAATGAACGTGGTATATAAAGACGTTTTTAAATTATAAAGATGCTGAGATATATATCATTTGTTATTATTACTCATAACTATTGATTTGTTACTTCACTTGAGGGGAAGTAATTGTGTGCGGTGTTCTTGTGTGTGGACTCATACTTGACAAAGAAAATTTTTGAGAATTCAAGTATAAATTTCAAGTATATATATATGGGTAAATAAGTTCCACATTGTTAAGGAATAAACAAAATGAATACTTTATAAGTGATTAGACGCATAAGCCTATTTTCTTAAAGTTATTGGTTAAGACTTGATGTTTGGACTATTATTTTTGTTCTTCTATAAGTCCATTTGTTACAGATTTTCCATGTAATATTTCATTGTCCACCGATATTGTTAATGACAATACTAGAACAGAAAATTTTCGATACCTATCGGTTATTGTTCGATATTAAAAATTATGGTTGTAGCTCACACTTGCTCTTATTTTCTTAGCCAATTGTTTATGGTAAACTTTTATCGAAGGACAAATTTGATTTCATATCTCAATTTGAGGAAGGGAATTGTTTTTTCTTGGGATTCTCTAATTCCCAGATTGATTTTTAAGTAAGAATGTCAAAGATTAATTTCGAATGAAACACAGAATTGTGTAAATCTAAATTGATATATTAATACGTAAGAACTATCTTGGTATTATGACAAGTAAATGGAGCAAAGAGAAAATTATTGAAAGAACCTGTTTTGAAAAAGTGAAGTTTGCTTTAAAAACTTAAGAAAACAATTATAAGAAAGTAAATAAATGACATGAAATGTAAATGATAGAGAAATAAAGTGCAATGAAGTAAACTTGACAGGTAATGTAAAATGTAAGAATGTAAAGAACATGAATTGAAATAAAGAAATGTAAAAGAATCATGAAAATAAACTTGTAAGTATGTAAAGTGTAGGAATTGAAAGAGAGCAATGTAAAGATATTGAAAATAAAGTTACAGATATGTAAGTGTGTAGAAAAGTAAACATATAGAAAAATAATGAAAGCACATAAATAAAATCAATTAAAAGAAATCATCGATCTTCCTTACAATAAGATTTTGAGTCTGAGCATCCTCTCTTGAATCCACAATGAACAGAGATGAGGCTTTACGGGTTGTGAAATTTGGGAATTTCTTGTAGAGGGGATGAGAGAGTAAACCAACTTTGAACCCTAACATCTGTGGTGCCAAAAGAAGATAACTGATAGATTGGATGGATAGCTAACAAAAGGACCATCATGGAAGTAAAAAAAAAAAGAATATTTCCGAGGACTAATTCTCAAATTTTAAGAAGATTTGGACGAAAAATAAAAAACCAAATTTTATAAGGACTAAAAGCATATTTAAGCTTTAAAAAAAATCTCTCATGTTTATTTTTATTTTAAAAGTTAAACCTTTGGTTTTATTGTTAGTTAAAAGTAAATGTGAAAAATCATCATTTAATTATTATAAAATCTATCTCTAACATTATTCAATTTTCTTTTACAATTATGATCTAAGATTTTGAACGAGTTTTTTTTTTAAATCTTAATATTATAAATTTTAAGTCAATTTTTTTAAAAAGGTTTTGCATTATAAGAATTAACATATTCTTTTTCTATAAATCTCAACTCATTCGATTTAGTTGAAATTTGAATTTTATATTTTTTTTGACAAAAAATGATATTAAGAATATTATATTTATTTTTTGATTATCGGTTAAAGCACTAGTGACACGTATAGAATTCTAAGGTTGTGTTTGGATGGAGTATTTTAAAATTTTAAGGTATTTGAAATTCAAAGAATTTCAAATACATCAATTTAATTTCCTTCATTTGTAAAATATTTTGTTTGGATAAAGCAATTAAATTCTCTTGAATTTCAAATTCTTTGTTTGGATAAAGCAATTCAATTGCTTTCATTTGAAAAATCTTTTTTAAGATATTTTTATAAAATTAAAATTTTAATACAAAATTTTACAAAATAAAATAAACATCATATAATATTTTTTTATATTCATGGTAAAAATAAAAATAAATAAAATAAAATAAATTTAAAAAAATTAAAAAATCTGCATAAAATAAAAATATTAATATATCATTTTTATAAATTATCATTAAGATAAACTTCCTTGACAACCATTTACAATACTTGTTTCATAGTAAGTCTATGTTAAGTTTTATAAATTAACAAATTACACAATCTAATTACAATGTAAATAAAATGAAATAATGCAATTTAAATATAACATCATCTAATATAAATTGGACTAGGAAAAAAAATAGTAACAAATATTGAAAAAATACCTCAAAACTAAACTTAGCAGAATTAATATAATTGTGATATAAATTAAACACAAAGTAAGAAACAAAATAGAGACCGAATCTGTAATTTAATATCTCAACTAACGGTATTTTTAAATCTGTAATTCCATATATATAACTAGTAACAAATATTTAAATCACAATAATAAATTTCCTACATGTTTCCAACTCCACATCTAATAACTAGAAACAAATATTGAAATAACACAAAGTAATATCAACTATCAAGCATGTTTTCAACTTGACATTAAGACATAAAAGCCAAGATGTAATCCTTCTTCTTCTCCAATGGAAGAGCTTTCACAACCACTAGTTGACTTGGATTTTCTGTCAACCAATTAATAGCTTTCAGCCAATGTGCGTTATCAAGATCAGGTATTTTCTCCAGCTCATTCATCACTTCTTTAACATCTTTCTCCTCCGTCTTCTTTGTAGTTGCTTGCACGAATTCTTTCAACGACTCAGCCACTTCTCTCATTGAAGCAATTATCCCATCTTTTTCTCCACTTTTTCTTCTAGATTGCGTGGAAGTAGACGATGCAGATTGTCCTCTTTTCTTTGTTGCAGAGCCTGGTTCCTCCAAATCAATATTAATACTATCAACCTCATCCTCTTCATTTGCTTCTTTGCTCATGACATCATCCGCATCAAGTGCAGTCTCCGCTCCAATTCCAGTGGCCCTATCTTTAGCACATAGGTCTACAATGTCATCCCAATTTGGAATCACTTTAAACCGAAATCGTTTAGCCTCTTCATGTGACTTGAAAGCAAAAGGAAACATGTTAATTGTTAGTACAAAAAAAAAATGATTTGAATTGAATAATAATAATAACATTAAAAAACCCTTACCTTGATATACTCATTCCATGCATTTTCATTTTCAACTGAAATCATGTATCTTGTGCCATCCCAATCAAATCCACTTTGACTAAGAATGTCACTAATAATGCCATACCATGATCTCCAAAGCTTAATACGATTCTTAACATTCTCTCCAACAGTTGAACTTTGAAACGAGTAGATAATTCTTGAGCTGCAGTGTTGTATGCCACTGTTTTCCAAGCTCCATCGCTCTTGTTGCCCAAATTCCTTTGATCTCTAAGTACATCAGCTAGTACGCGTTCCATCTCCAAATTCCATACGAAGTAACTTCTCGTATCCTCTTTCTTGTCCTCCATGTTGCTTTCTGTCATCTTTCTTTTTCCCTTTGTCTTGCCTCTTCCTTTGGATGACTCCATAATAGTTACAAAACTAGAAAATGCACAACCTGACCACAAACCAGAAAATGTAGTTATAAGTTACTATTTAAACAACTAGTTTTTATATATTATATAAGTTACTATTTTGAATTAGGACTTGGGAGAGAAATTAATAAGATGACCTCAGCAGCATAATACTATGGTTTTGTTAACCAACACAGACACCTCGAAATAAAATAGTCTTACAGCAGCTGAAATGTTTACTATATCAGCTCATTTATCAAGTTAAATTACACACCTCTAACTATATCAGCTTTTTATTTACATCCAACTTGTATTTAAATTTACTTACTGGGTTGCTACTTTATCTACTTCAGTATATTCTGAAATTTAGGTGTAATTAGAGGTAACAAGTCTCGTTTAAGAGAAACTAAAAAGTTAACTTGCATTAATTATCAAACCTTAGACACACATAACATAAATAAACATGTATCTAAAATAGAAAGGAAGAGAGGCAAGTGATGTCAAAGATGTCTGTTACCATCTAATGATCAAACTGAACTGCATCTACAAAATCTAGGGGAATCAAGAAGATAAAGAACTAGAAGTGAAGCTGTATGAATCTTTGACATTACCTATCAGCAATCTTCCCAATTTCACCACCTAGCGTATCCACTTCAAATTCCAGTTGGGACTTTGCGGGCCCACCAACTGCTGGATTGCAAGGCTGCACTAAACTCTACTCAGTTAGAAACTCTCCAAGTTTTAGGATAGAATCACACATCATGCACCATGTCCATTTGTTTGCCTCTGAGCCCTCTAGATTATAGTCATGAAACTTCAAATATTCCTTACTCACTTTCATTATAGCTCGTAGGACATTATTGAATTGCCTACTTATAGTTTCTTTGGATCTGCAATAACTAAATTGCACTACTCTATACTTTAGGTTGTGAGCAAGGATATGTAAAAACATTGCCACAGCTTCAGTTGTAGGGACATTTCTTGTTCTTACTAATCCCCCTTTCTCTTGTAAAATTCTACAAAGTTTAAAAAATGCCCGTTTACTGACCCGTAGTTGTTCAATACAATCTTTTTCTGTTCCCCTATACAGACGATTAAGGAAACTACGCCTATCCAATTCCCAATTACGGGCTGGTTCCTTAACAAAATACTTCTCATAATACCAAGCTATTACACCCATGAGCATAGCAATGACACTAACAACAATGACTTTTATTTTCTCCTCAAATTTTGCCTTCTCTTCTTCATTTCTTTTACGTTTTCTTGAAATAACTGAGGTACCAACTGCACTAGTATCCATTTCTTCACAATCCACAACATATAACAAAGTATATTATCAGAAAAAATTTAAGACCAAAACAGAGTATATTATCAGAAAAAGAAAAGAGAAAACAGAGAAGGATTAAGTGAACGAACCAAATGAGCAGCTTTTATGGTGCCATTCATACAATGAGCAATCCAATACACATGAGCAGGTGAATATATTTTTAAAGTATAAAAAATCCTTGTCTATCTTAGTATCTCCAGTTATCGAAATGCTGGTTTTATAAAATCAAAGGTGCTGCTGATGTAGTTAACCCAAGTTCCATATAAACATCAGAGACAAAGTTATGAAACCACAAGATGATTCTACTTGTGTTTGCTGTGACACTCATGCAAAATTCTCACAATCATGCTTGTATGACAGTGGAAACTTAGGTTACTGAGTGGTTTGGTTTTTTCTTTTTAACCTCATGCAGATACATACAAATAGGAAAACAAAAAACTATGTGCAGGGCTCTAAGCAAACTTGACCGTGCCTCAAAGGGGGCCCTGACCTTTTTCTTATTTTCTTGTTGGCTAGACCAAAAGTACAAGATTCTGAAGCTCTAACTGATTTATATGAGGTTAAACATAATAGAGTGGATCCTGCAATCAAAACATAGAGCCTAAAGAATATACTAATGTGGTCTTAAGCGCTAGGTGTACCTTGCTTTACTAGATATACAAATTGATTTCATGAATCCGTTCTCGAATATAAACATAATATGTTCACAGCATGGTCTGAAAAGTCTATATCTCAATCTTTTCTGCTTTGAAGTCCTTTTGTTCTTTTCTTATTGTCATTACAATTATTCTTTTCCCCTGAATTAGAAATCTTACATGCACCTATTACTGTTCAATAATTGGTCCCCCATTACCAAGCGGGAGTCACTTTGGAGAAATTCATTCATGGAGAGTGATAAGGACAACCCATTTCCCACATACCGAAAAAGGTTAGTTTCTTCTCTTTCATGCTTTTCTTGGTTCTGCTTTTGGTCTCAGCTTCTTTGTCTAATTTTACCTTTACTTTATCTTTGTCAGTTGATAATCTGTAGTTTTGGTCTACAGTCATGCCTTGCCTAACACATGAGATCAGTACAGTACATCATCATCATCATCTTGTTAGCTACTCACACACAAGCTTCAGTACTGTGCATAATTTGATACCCTATTAACAAACACAACTTTCTAGTGTCTGAGCCCCCTACGAGATTTACAGTCCTCCACAATCATTAGGTACTTTATTTTGGTTATTAATGCTAGTTGTTGTTTATATGAATTAACAGCAACATACACGCTTAATCATGATCAAAGCTTTTTCATTGTGCAGGAAGTGGAAGAAGATGATTTTTTTATTCAAGATTCTTTAATTGTTTTTGGAGAATATTTATGATGACTGAATGAAGGTGAAGGATCGTCAGAATAATCACTTGGGCACTAACTTTTTTTTTTTTAATGCAAAGAAAATGAGAGTTTTGATGTATAGTGATTGCTACAGTATTTGAGAAAAAAAAGAAACAAAAGAAAAAAAAAAAGAGGAATTGAATTTCATGATAGAATTCCAGAACCTCTCTTGCTCAGTTCTGTCTCTGTCTGCATGATTAAAATTTTAGTGATAAAGGTGGCTTTGACATCAAATAGTATTCCACTCTTGCTGAGGCTCTTCTTTTTACTGATGAGAGACAGTATTTAAGTATTTAACAAACTAGAGAGTCTCAAGACAGGCTTTGGCTCAAGAAACATTATTTGGTTCAAATAGCAAGAGCCAGCATGTAATTCCACTTCCGTTCTTGTAATTGATGCAGTGAATTGAAGAATGATTGGAAAAAGAATATATGACAATGAAAGTGGTATTAACAATGAAAGGAATTTCAACAATAAAGCAGATCATATTTTTCCATTTAATCACAGCTCTTGGCTGTGATTTTTCCATTCCTTCCTTGATTGACAGCTCATGCCAACAGGAAATTCTAGTTAAAGTGGGGCAGCGTCGAACAAGAAGACAACACACTTAATAGTGCAGCAAATAAAACAAAATAGCTTCAAACCATATTCAATTTTGTTCTTTCATCTTCTTTTTTTTTTTTTTTAAATAATGGTTTAAATGTTTAATTTTGGTGATAGTACCAGATTTCTCCTATGTTTTTTGCAATTTTGTTTCATTTGTTGATTATTCATTTTCTCATTCTTGTATGTTTCATTTGGTAAATTAAATCTGGAAATGAAAAAGCAAAAGACAGAGGAACATAAAAAGAAAGCACATTGTTCTTTGGTGTTCTGCATTTGTTATTTTTTTTAGCAGTTTTTAAGGTTTCTTTGGGGTGAGTTAGTTTGGTTAATAGAGAAGTAGAGAACTGTGTGTGGATTGTGTCTCCTTGGTTAATTGGGACTCTAATGAGGTTAGTTATAATGGTCTCTGTTTTTGTTGCAGGCATCCAAATAAAAACTCATCATTCATACAATGAGCAATCCAATACACATGAGCCATCCTTCTTTGTTTATGTCAAATTTATTAAGCTGCGTCTAACTCCTAGACCACACTATTAGGAGTTGCAGAGTTGCTGTACTCACAGTGGAACAAAAAACAAACTCTTCTGTTCTATGAATCTACATTGCTTTGTCGATGCAGGTGGTAAATTCATGTATTTAATCATTTGAAATTTAACTAAACTGCTTATAAACAAACAAAATTCATTTGACCCCAATTTCGAAACCCTAGATTCAACAACGAACACATTAACAGAAGTGAACACAAATTGAAACCGGGTGAGGAAGATTACCTCGGCGGCTAGGTATTCAAGAACGGAGGCGAGGTAGACGGAAGCTTCTTGGCGAATGCGCCGTTGGAGGGATGAGAAGAGCAGATCGAGAACAGTGAGATGGGAGAGGAGAGAAAACGTGTACGGGTAGGAAGATAGAAAGGAGAAAGCTCGAGGGATTCTGAAAATTTCACCTGCGTAGGTGGAAATTAGAATTCTTCATTTTTGGTTAACAAAATTCTTTATTAAAATGCTTTAAAATTCTTAAAATTCTTTACTTAATTATCCAAACAAGGTATTTTAAAATAAAGAATTTTAAATCCCTTAAAAAATTACATTACCTCATTTAAATACTTCATCCAAACACACTCTAAAGTAGTTGCGTAGTATAAGCTAAGATGAAGTAACTAAATTAGCTCCTTTGCACGAAGAAATCTTCTTAAGATGGAGCGCTAAACTGGATTTCCAATTGGATATGTGCTACTCAACCCAAAGAAAAAGCAGACCAGATGACTTGAAAAGTTAGAAAAAAGAAGTGGGACCACCATAATGAAGCCTAACAATTTAAGTACATCCGGGCAGCTCATGGAGGGTAGAAGCCGGGCTCCATAGCTTTTTCCTTCTAAATGAAGAGAGAATTCTTTGCACATTGAATATTATATTTTTAATATGGATACTTATTAGTTAACTATTGAAATATATATTTTTAATTACGATCAAGTAATATATGAATCAACTTATATTTATTATGTCATTAATATTAATATTAATAAATTCATAAAGAATATAATATTTTTTAGAAACTAACCTCAAAACTTTAATATAAATAAAATTTATATTTATAATTATGTATCTATCTATATATCACATATTAGACTTATTACGAGGTCAATTCCATAGAGTTTTGAAATATCTTTTTAATACATAATTGTCAGCTTTTAAAAAACATTGTATATCATTATAAAATTAAAGAAACGTTAATTTTTTTAATCACATGACAAGTGTCTCTTTATTATTATTATTATTATTATTATTTATTATTATTATTATTATTATTATTATTATTATTATTATTATTATTATTTCACTTGTATTTTGATAAATTATTAAGTAATTGTTAATTGTTATAGCTGAAAATGCAAGGAGCAGCAAGACCAACAAGTCAAAAACAAAGAAAATTAGTTACATCAATAGGTTAAAAATAATTGTTTTGAGTGGATTTTCTATATTTATTTTCAGTTTTGATATTCGTATTGTTCTGGACTGTGGGCCGAGATACCGTCTCTAAAGGTCAAATCTGGCATATACTCTACTAGGATCTGGAGTATGCATCTAGGTAGGATGCCTGTACACGGGTACTAGTCGTATCCCTCAAACAACACTCCCTAAGTCTGCGCATAACCTGATTACTACCAATGATGACTTTTATAGTGTGGGGACCATGACTACCTGCTATAGTGGTTGGCCACTAACGTAACAGGTCTGAGATTCCAGGGATCTGTCTAGATGATCATGGGAGGGAAACACCCTCCGTCAGGGCTCTACCCGAACGATCGTGGGGAGGAGACACCCCCCTGGTCAAGCCACGATCTCAACGTACCTGCACTTTATGACGAATGCTCAAGGACTCTGCATATGCACTATAAGTATCAGGATATACCATTATAACAAGGTAACTGCAAATTCATATGGTGTAAACCCTCCTTGTGTATCACCTAACTTAAGCGTTGGAGTCCCTTTGCAGGTACTCAACCCCCTGCCCAAGATTCACGGTGGCTGCAGCCACACAAGGTGGAGGAAACCACCATACACGTGCTCTTCAGACACCCTTTGGTTCTACATTAGAACATTAGCGCCGTCTATGGAAAAGCCGTAAACTTCTAATCCCACTCAGTCATGGTGAACACGAGATAAAACTCAAGGAAAGACGTTGCGCAAACTTCTGCTAACCATAGGCAGGCTTTTGCTATGCAACATCCTCCCCACTCTGTCCCACCACCTATTGTTGGAACCTCCACCGTGAGAAACTAGGCACCCAACGCAGAGTACCAGCGCGATGGATACTCCACTTCGATTTCAGATGAAAGTCCTAACCCATCGCGCAAGATCTCAGTAAGGAATAGGCTTTGAATCAAAGGCCAACGGGGAAACCCCAACACCCAAAAACACATGATCCCAATGCGTCAGCGCTTGGGAATGCCAAATGGCGATACCGACAACTGAGCATCTCACTCCGAACATGGGAGACAGTCTCATATGTCCCAACGTCAATTCCAGGACATACTACAACAACACATGGCCATGCTAAATGAGCAATATCAAAGATTGGAAGACATGCAAAGAGCCATGCATGATAAGCAGCCTAGGTCGAACCATACTGACGGAGGACGTAATGTGGAGAACAATCAAAAGAGGGGTCATGCCATACATTATTATTATTATTATTATTATTATTATGATGATGATGATGATGATGATGATGATGATGATGATGATGATGATGATGATGATGATGATTATTATTATTATTATTATTATTATTATTATTATTATTATTATTATTATTATTATTATTATTATTATTTCATCCTTTAATGCTTCATAACAGTGACTTCAGATCTGTTTGCTTATCTGTTTACCGAACTTAACTCTCACTTATATGCAACACTTTAGAAGTACATTTTATTTTGTTATATTGTTATCTTCTTTTCTCATATATCACCATTTAAATTTGCACCATTGTATTAATTTTAAATTGTAATATTAAATTTTCCTTTCTAGTCATGCCGATGGATAAGTCTTGGATTAGTAAACCACGGAACACAACTGAATATGCGGTTGGGTTAAGCAAGTTTTTGGATTTTATATTTCAACATCAGTCTATTGACGGGTGTAAAATTAAGTGTCCATGTTCAAAGTGTGGTTTTAAAAAGTGGCAAACAAGAGAAGTAGTTCAAGAACACCTAACTTTACGGCCTTTTCCAGAAAATTACAAAGTTTTGTATTGGCATGGTGAAGAATCAAATGTAATTCAGTTTGAGGCTTTTAAAGGCACACATGTCATGGAGGACACTTTTCAACCCCAAAATCCGATGGAAACCATGATTAATGATGCATTTGGGTTCACTAGGCACAATTTTAATGAACCTGGTGTGTCTTCTGAGACTGTTAATAGATAAGAGACATTAAATGAAGGGCATAATGAAGATAATGTAGAGTTTTACAAGTTGCTCAAAGATGGTAATCAAGAATTGTATGAAGGGTGTACGAAGTATTTGAAATTGTCTTTTCTGGTAAAATTGTATCATATTAAATGTTTGTGCAGAATGAGTGACAAAGCTATGACTATGATTCTGGAATTGTTAAAAGATGCGTTTGAAGATACCAAGATTCCTGTTTCATTCTATGAGGCTAAGAAAATCATCAACAAACTTGGTCTTAATTATACCAAGATACCTGCTTGCCCAAATGATTGTATGTTATATTGGGGGATGATGAACACTTAGAAGAATTTAGAAGATACAAGGAATCTAAGTGGAAGGAAAATAAGAAAAAAAAGAAGCAACCTGCAAAGATTTTGCGTTACTTTCCAATAAAGCCAAGGTTACAAAGATTGTTTATGTGTTCTAAGACTGTTAAGTCTATGACCTGGCATGTGTCGGAGGGTAACCAATATGGATTGATGAGGCATCCTAGAGATTCGAAGGCTTGGAAAAGATTCGACTTTATTCATTCTGAATTTGCCGTTGATCCTCGAAATATATGACTTGGCTTAGCTAGTGATGGTTTCAACCGTTTTGGAACCATGAGTACAAACCATAGCATTTGGCCAGTAGTTCTTATCCCATACAATCGCCCTCCTTGGGAGTACATGAAGCAACTTCATTCATCCTCTTAATGATCATTCCAGGAAAACAAATGCCAGGGAATAACATAGATGTGTACTTATAACCTCGTATCAAAGATTTGAGGGATTTGTGGTATGATGGAGTGCAAACATTAGATTCTTTAAAGAATGAAATGTTTAGAATGCGAGCAGCTCTGATGTGGACAATTAGTGACTTCCCTGGGCTTGGTACCTTATCTAGATGGAACATACACACTGGCCTTGCTTGCCCCACTTGTAACTTTGACACAGATTCTTGTAAACTGAAACATAGTAGAAAGTTGTGTTTTATGGGTCATCGTCGTTTTCTAGAAAAGAGACATAAATTTAGATTGAATCGAGCTAATTTTAATGGGACAATTGAGAAAAGGGATCCACCAATGACATTATTCGGATCAGACATCTTGAAACAACTTGAGGGCATTAATGTTACCTTTGGAAAACTTCTAGAGTCAAATGACAAAGGTAAAAGAACTCGAGGGAAAACCATTATTAAAGATGAATTAGGACAATGGAGGAAGAAAAACATTTTATTCGATCTTCCTTATTGGAAGACTAACTTATTGCATCACAATCTAGATGTTATGCGCATTGAAAAAAATGTATGTGATAATGTGGTATACACTTTACTCAATGAGACTGGTAAATCAAAAGATAATCTTAAAGCTCAGAAAGATTTTAGAGAAATGGGTATAAGGAAGGATCTTTGGCCAGATGAGAATGGAAGATATCGCCCATCTTTGTTTACAATGTCAAATACGAAGAAAGATGTGTTTTTGCGGACTTTAAAGAATGTCACAGTGCTAGATGGGTACTCAAGCAATATTTCAAGGTGCATTGACTTGAAACAACGAAAGCTCTTTGGAATGAGGAGTCATGATTGTCACATTCTTATAGAGCAATTATTACCACTTGCCATGCGTAATGTTTTGGCAGACAAAGTTGTTTGCGGTGTTAATAGAGTTGTGTTCATTCTTCCGACAATTATGTGCCAAAAGCTTAAGTCTAGTAGATATTGACAGGATCCAGTCCCAAATCGTTCTCACCCTTTGTCACTTAGAAATGTTATTCCCTCAATCATTCTTTACAGTCACGGTTCATTTAACTTGTCATCTAGTTGGTGAGGCCAAACTTGGAGACCCAGTACATTATCGATGGATATATCCAATTGAAAGGTAAATATCTAATTTTTTTGTTATAGGCTATTCTTTAAGGTTAATATCTCATATCTGTTAATTAATTCTCAATCTTACAACCTCTTAGGTATTTGGGACACTTAAAGTCATTTGTACGAAACAAAGCACAACCAGAAGGTTCCATTGCTGAAGGATACCTAGCTAAAGAGGTTCTTACCTTTTGCTCTCTCTATATAGAAGGGATTGAGACATGGATTAATAGGCCTGCACGAATTAATTATTATCTTGGTGATAGAGACTCTTCATATTTGCCTAACATTTTTCCACCAATGGGTAGAGCAATAGGAGCTTCCTCAACCTTTGAGTTATCAACTTTGGAGAAAAGACAAGCACATCGATATATGTTACTAAATTGTGCACAAGTCATGCCATACATTGAATGAGTACTTAGGCAAACTCTACATAACACTTATGACCAAGATGAAAGCACTTAGTTAAGATGTAGAATTAATATTAATTGTGTATATAGTGAATTTAAGGATCAAGTCCGGAGGCAGTCTAAGGGGTGAAGGCCTACAACTACAGAGTTAGAGAAGATAGTTAATAAAGACTTCATTGATTGGTTTCCTCGTAAGGTGGGTTCCAAATGTAATGAAATTGTGTTTCTTATATTATTATTTTTTGTTAATTTGAAACTATAACTAAGACTTTAAATGCTATTCTTTTAGTTTATGAACCCGGACATTGCGGATTCTGTGTTAGATGATCTAAAGATTCTAGCAAAAGGTCCAACATGACATGCTAGAAGGTTTTCTGCGTTTAATATTAATGGGTTCAAATTTCAGACAACAGCTCAGGAACATGGGTTGAAAACCCAAAACAATGGAGTTTTTCTAACTTCTTCCACATCTTATGTTGCTAGTGGTGTTGATGGGAACTTAAGGCAAGCTGATCTATCATATTATGGCAAATTAGATGACATCATTGAGCTTAACTACTATGGTCGATTTAGGGTGACACTATTCAAATGTAAATGGGTTGACACCACTAGGGATATGGGATTTACAAAGGATGCATGGGGTTTTACTTTTGTTAATTTTTCATGATTGATTCACATGGGTGACCGTGAAGAGCATGATCCATACATTGAAGCTTCACAAGCTCAAATGGTGTATTATATAGATGATGAGGTGAATAAAGGTTGGAGTGTTGTTGTGCATTTGTAGTCAAGAGATTTGTACGATATGGGAGAAGAAGGAGATAATGAAACTTATAAGAATGAGCCATGCCCAGAGCAAGACTTAGATCAATTCTTTGGAGATGTTAATGATCTACCATTGTTAAGGGAGGGTGCATATGAAGAATTATTAAGTGAGTGGAATGATAATGATGAGGTTGGGGAAGATGAACATATGTCAGAATAGTCAACTGAGTGAATATATTTATGGTATGACTTTATGGTGTGTTAAGTCTATCATCTATTTATGTATGTGTTAGTTTTTAATAAAATACTCCTATGTAATATATGTTTAACTTTATCATACACTAATATAAATTGATTATATTTGATTTTTTGATTTATATATGCAGATATGCCAAAACCAAAGCGACTTGAGAATCTTCTCAAACAAGTAGCTGGGGGGATCCTCAACTACTGATCCAGTTCACAATCCACAACAGTTGTCATAGGGTTGTACATCAGCACAATTTGCTCCTACTACTTTGTAGTCATTGACTAACACTCCACTGCAGTCACCATTGGGTTGTACCTCAGCACCATTTGCTCCTACTGCCTCACAGTCATGTAACCAAGCCCCATCACAATCTATGTAGTCTGATGCCTCATCTTCATCACGTAAACGTAAATTTGGACGTGAATCCAGTCATTATTGGTTTGTGGATGTTATAGGTATATATAGATGTAAACTGATGGAGTAGGAAGTTTAACTTGATGTCATTATCTTTTCTTGATTAATGTATTTAACTTGATCTTCATTTGTTACAGATGAAGAACAAGAAGTAACTAAGAAAATGAGGTTGAAGGTTCGTGATGTCCATAACTTGCCTGATGGAATGCGTGTAGTGGTGGATTTTGATGAGTTTTTTTATCCTATTGGAGAGGCAGCTGACCTACTTGCAGGAGTTTGTGAACAATTGACAACTGATTCTCTTCTTTTTCTTATTAACATTGAAAAGTGATCAAATATGCTTGACACTTTCCGTGATCGCTAGTGGGATCATTGCTTTATGGTACAACCATTTAAATTTTTTGCTTGTTCTATTTTTAAAGTTTGTACTTGTAAAAGTATAATAATCTAACATTCTTTTTGTTTGAAGCGTCGATTTGATTTCAAGGTCAATGATAATAATACTGCAAAGAGATATATAGAACAATCCATTAGCAAAAAATGGAGGAAAAACTGTCAAAAGTTGTGGAATGCATTATAAGACTCAACAATGAGTAGAAATGCTATTGTCAATAATGTCCCAGAGGGCATTAACATAGAGTAATGGGCTTCTTATGTTGACTATCGCTTGAGGCCTGAGACGATGGTACTCACTTCATATTTATTGAATTGTTAATTATAAATAGTTTACTATTACACCAAAGAAATTTATCTATTTTCATTTGTAGGCACTTTGTAAGAAAAATCAAGAAAATCGAAAGAAACAAACTATTCCCCACACTTGTGGTGCTAAAACACTAGCTAGGAGAAGGGATGATTTGGTAGTTTAAGTTCTTATCTTTGATGGATCAATTATTTACATAAAGTACATCTTTAATTAATTATTACCTATGTCATATGTTGAAAATTTCAGAGGAAAGAGAAGGGGAAGATTATTGGTCGGGGCCCGATGTGGAATATAACATACAAGAAGAAAGATGAGAGCTTTATAAATGATGAGACTGAGAAGATATGGGTAAATATCAATATTATTGTTCACATTTTTTTGTTAAATAATGATATAATAGATTATCTTTGTAAGTTTTCATTCTTTTTTTTGGTTTTTATGTAGAAAGAAATTGATGAACATTTAAGTCAAAGGGAGGATAATTACTCTGAAATTTCTCCAAATGATGTTGTTGGTGTGGTATTTGGAAAAGAGTACTCTGGCAGTATTCAAGGATTAAGAATGGGAGTGTTTCCTACCATTGTATTCAAGCATACTACCACACGGCTTCGAGTTATGAACTAAGGTTCATCTAGTGCTAACACATCCTCTCTTGACTTACGACAAAAGGTGGTGACTATGGAATCACAATTACAAGCATTGTGTGCCTACATTGCTATGAAGGAAGGAGGAAGACTCCCTGAGCAGTTAGCTGGCTTATTTCAAAATCCTACACCATATGTATCTCATCTTTACATCTTTCCTTGTTCTATTCAAATAAATTGTTTGATCTGCCTGAATATTGTTGAATTGGGGTTTTGTTCTTATTATGTTATAGTTGAAGAGTTGGAAAACTAATTTGCTTACTAGTTGAGTTTGTAGGTTGTGTTTTTAGTAGAATTATATGATACATGCATGCTTAAGTAACTTTTCTGCATGTTGTTTTTGAACTTATTTTGTTTGCTCAGAAACTCTACCTATATTTTTTGCTGTTGTTTTTGTTGTGGTTTTCTGGGAAATCAAGAAGTTGTTGATCTGTAGTTGTATATTGTATAAATTCTGCATTGATCCAAGGGTACTGTAAAAGTCATAATCTGCTTAAAGCTTTAGTCCTACATGATGACATGATTTCAAGGGGTATAAAATCAAATTGTGTGATTGTTAACTATTAAACACTATACAATCCTTATTGTCACGTATAATGTACTAGCTACTAGGTTGTCTAGCAATGGTTATGCTTGTGAGGCAATTGACCTTTTGGACTATATGGAGAGTCAAGGTGTGTAGCCAACCTCTACTACACACAAAATGATCATTGAAGGTTTATGTTCAGGAAGTAAGGTTGTAGAAGTTGAGGCATATTTTAACAGTATAGAAGATAAGAGTGTTGAAATCTATTCTGCCATGGTCAATGACTATTGTGAAGTTAGACCATGTTCTAATTTATTATTGATTAATACCCTTAATGATGTGATCAGTTTGTTGGACCATGTTATTGGTGATACTAGTTTGCATGCAGTGGATGCAATTCTACTTATGATTTGTTGGATTACTCAACTTAGAATACATTATTCTAATAACATGTTGTATAAGTCATATAACTACGTATTGTTTTTTTCCTCTCCTATATATGTTTGGTTGTTAATATATGTCAACTACATCCTAATAAGGGGAGCATTCCTTTTTTAATAAATGAATAAGGATAAAAAGCAAAACCAAGACTGGTTGTAATGAGCCAAATTCTTACTCTCAATATTGCGGAGAAGTGCTTTCACTTCTTGCATAGCCATAATTAATGTTATGTTTGGAGAATCTCAAATATAATTTTGTCCTTCTTATAGGTACCAGATGAAGGTAGCGGGGCTCTATCGCCTAATGACCTAAGAAGATCATGCAATGGAAGTAACACTCATCAATCAATGGATATTTCAAGTCCTCATTAATTAATTTACTAATTGTTTGACTTATATGTAATTTGGAGTTATTTGACTTGTGTACTTATGTTACTATTTAGGATGTTATTTCTCAAAATGTTGATGACTTATAATTTGCGGTTATTAAGCTAATGTACTCATGTTAAATTTGATATTTGGTTAATTAAATTAATGAGTATTTTTTTTAACATTTCATTAAGCAAAATTATTATATTTATATTTGTAGATTTTGACAAACAAGAATTGTCATAATAAATATGAAAACTGCCGTAATTAGATGTAAATATGGAAATTAGTTAGTAATTTTTATGTGAATTATAGCAGTCTTAAATAGTTGTAATTATCTGTAAATTACGGCAGTTCAAACTGTCGTAATTAGTTGCAATTACAGAAATCTATCAGCAATTTTTTAAGTGTATTATGACAGTCAAAACTACTGTAATTCTTGATAAATTATGGCATTCAAAACTACCACAATTCTTGGTAAATTACGGCAGTCGAAATTGCCATAATTTATCCAGAATTATGGCAGTTTAACAGTCATTTTATACACAATTAAATCGTAATTTTTTAGGTAAATTAAGGCAGTTTGAACTGTCGTTTTATGCAACACTGAACCATCGTTTTATACATGGTAAATTGTGGCGGTTATCGTGGCAGTTAATGAGAAATCACCGTATTTTACTGAACGACGATGAAAATTATGTCAGTTTTGGAAACTGCCACTAATGCGAAAAACAATGGTTAAAACCGTTGTAATATGCAAAAAAAATGCCGTAATTTACCTAATTTTTTGTAGTGATACTTAGTTAAAGTCCAAGAATTCCTCAAAGGCTTCGAAGAAACCAAGATTGTGCACATTTCAAGGGAGTAAAACTCCAGAGTTGACATCTTATCTAAACTTGCCAGCACCAAAAGCCCTGGCAACAACCGATCAGTAATTTAGCAAACCCTTCCTCAACCCTCTATCACAGATAATGTCATCTTTCAGGTAAAAGAGTAAGGGACATCTTGGATCACCCATATCATGGAATACTTGCAATCCAAAGTCGTGCCTTCAGACCCAAAGAAGCCTCAAAGCTAACCAAGACAGCAGTGAGGTACACCATCTACAATAGTCATTTGTACCGACGTGGCTTCTCCTCTCCCCTTCTCAAATGCCTCACCCCAAAAGAAGCAAAATACATTCTGACTGAGGTTCATGAAGGAAGTTGCGGACACCATTTAGGGGGCAAAGCACTGGTCCTGAAAGCACTAAGGGCAGGGTACTACTGGCCAACAATGGAAGCTGATTCCCATGCACATGTCCGGATTTGCGACAAGTGCCAGCGCCATTCAAACCACTACAAGGCCCCCTAAGAGAAACTATCCATAATGTCCGTACACTGACCATTTTACAGATGATGAATGGACATCTTGGGCCCATTCCCCCTAAGCCCCAGGCCAGCTAAAATATTTGGTGGTAGCAGTAGATTATTTCACGAAGTGGATTGAGGCAGAACCCTTAGCCACAATCACTGCAGCCCAGATCTAGAAATTCACTTGGTTTGGAATTCTAGAGTCCATAGTAACAGACAAGGGAACTCAGTTCAAAGATAAGGGATTCAAAGAACTACTGGCCGGACTAAAAATAAAGCATCACTGCAGCGCCGTAGAAAATCCCAGGACAAACGGGCAGGCGAAGGCTGCCAACTAGGTTATTGTCCGAGGAATCAAAAGGAGACTGGATGAAGCTAAGGAAAATTGGGCTGAATAGCTCGACCACGTCCTCTAGGCCTATAAGATTACTCCTCACTCTACCATGAGTGAAACTCTTTTTAAACTCACTTATGGAAGCGAAACAATGATTCCGGTGGAGATAGGAGATTAGAGTTGGCGTTATCAACAATTTTTACCTAACAGTAACCCCGGATTGATCAGGGAAGATTTGGACCTATTAGAAAAAAGAAGACGCATGACCCACATACGCGACACCGCCCTCAAACAAAGGACGACGACCATATACAACAAGAAGGTGGTACTAAGAAGGTTCCAACCTGAAAATCTGGTACTCCGAAGAGCGGGCATCAGAGGGAAAAATGCCTCACAAGGGAAACTAACCCCTAATTGGGAAGGCCCCTACCGTATCGTCGTCAGCATCGGCAAGGGAGCCTACACATTGGAAACTCTAACAGGCAACACAATCAAGAACTATTGGAATATGGATAAACTTAGGGAATACTATAGCTAGACGCTTATAACGGCCTAGTCTTCTAGTAAAAACTAATGTTTGATCTGTCCTCATTCGATTTTATATGGACCTTTGTCCCCCAACACTTATTAATGAAAAAGAGTTATTTAGATACTATTTTTTCGATAAGAAATCAAAAGCTTAGGTCAAGAGGCGTAGCACACCTAATTGTGGTAGCAAGCTACAGGGTCAACACCCGACCTCGATACCTGACATTGACTATTTCAAAGTCAGTGGTACAACGGATTTGATGACCCGCGATCCACCCTTATACCTAAGCCAAGTGGGATCCCGTTAAACCAGTGTGGTCAACAAAAGGACCACGGGTAAGGTCTAAATAATAACACATGCCTAAGGCAAAAGGATTCAGAAGCGCCAAACCTTTTGGACGTTGAATCCTAAGCTAAGGCGTTACTTCTTGCGCCTAAGTTCAGAAATTCCAGAAGTTTAATACTATAAACGATGGATCATGCACTAAGGTGTTTATTCTTACCTAAGTCCATATTTCTAAAGTACTTGTCATCACGAGTAACTGGATAATAGACTAAGGTGTTGTTTATACCTAAGTCCAGAGGGATGTTACATATTTGGTGTTGCGGTTATGGAACTCCGGACTATGGTTCCCATGTTTTTACCAAGAAATTTCCTAAGTCCACAACATAGTTACGATAGATACCATAAATGGGCATTAGACCTAAAACGGACCACGAAAAATAAATATGCAGACATACAAACAAGAAGCAAAGGTGCATAAATTTAAAACCCAAACCAAATGGGGCAATTGTCTTTACAAGATAAATAAAAACCCATCAAAAGGAAAAAAAAGAAGAAGAAGAATTCAAGTTTCAACCCCGCCAGTTGGCGGAGCCTGGACAGCTCCTAAAGCATCCCTGGAACTGGCCTAAGGAAGGTCCTGCACAAAAATAAGCTACCCATCATAGAAGACTTTCTTAACACTGAGACTCTCTAAGGCGAGGGTGACATCAGGATTGAAGTGCTGGATTTGAACCACAGCATTTTGGAATTGTTCCCCTCTAATTTTTTCAGAAATCGTGTCCAGCTCATCCACATCCTTCTCCACCTGAACCACATGAGCACGAAGGGCAGCATTGGTCTCCTCGACCTCAATTTTACCCGATTCAAGCCTCTTCTTATCCGTCTCAGTTTCGACCAACGCCCTTTCTAAATTAGTGATCCGCACTTGCGCATCTTCATTAAACTTGAGAGCGGTGTTAAGCCTCTGTGTGGCCTCCTCAACCTCCTTATCCTTCCTCTTAAGATCAGCCGACCTTTTCCTGTCAAGTTCCTTGATCGTCATCTCGATATAGCAGACATCGGAAGTAGCGCAGAGTGTCAAGGCCTGTAGTTTGGTCAAAGTTTGAACCAATTCCCGTCGGGATATGTGCCCCATCACCTCACCATTCATAAATGCTCATCGATGAATTGTCTGGGGTCATAATTTCCTGCAATAATAGGTAGGAGACTGACCCCCTCCTCGGCATTGCCATCTGGAGCAACTCTTTTACCCCGGTTGGAAGAGTCCTTAGCAGCTTTCCTCTTCCTCGATTGAAGATTTTGAGGAGACCCCGGGTCCTTAGAGATTTTTTCAACAATGACATCACAAGGTGCCGGGGCAGAAGCGGAAGGGGCACTCAAAGACCCCGCCTCTTTTCTCCTCGCCCTTGAAGCATGCAAAGCTGCAACAGAAAGTCCCGACACCACACCTCTCACTGAAACAAAACAAGATGAGCAAATCAGAAAGCAAAGAATTAAGATTGTAAAGACAAAAATAATCACACACACACAACTTAAGGAAATCCATGGCACTCTACTTCCCACCTAATAGAGTAAAAAGAAGGTCATCATCAGGGGTATTAAGGACATCTCTAATATTGATATTCTCATTCTCCTCGGCATACCGGGGTATGAACTCAACTGTCTTAAGCTCATTTGGGTTAAGTTTGTCCTTTTCCTTCTCCAAAGGCACGGTCAGAGCACTCAAAGTATCCGGTGTCCAATTTAAAAGAAACTTCGGCTCCTCATCAACATTCAGGAAAAAGGGATGGAATCTCTCGGCCGTTATGAAGAGTCGCTGCCATCACCACGACTCCCTGGAATCTGCATCGGCCTCTTAAAAAAGTGGATTGACTTTGAAGAACCTCGACAAACTGATATTAGGTACCAGAATGCCAAATTTTCTGCATTGCCTCCACCAATAAAGGCTAGGGTGCACCCTCCTTCAATGGACGGGGCGCAACCTTTCATGAAAGAGATCGTTCCACTGAATTCTTAGCTGGTCTCACGATTCTCCTAAGGCATTTCAAAGCATGAAGCAGCTTTAATAATCCCTCCTATTTACCCGAGGGCTTCTTCAAGGCGAAGCAACTATTACATCCCCGGGCAAGAACAAGGAGGGTGAACGCCCCAACTCCGAAGAACCTCATCCAACATAGCAGGCGACTCAAGCCTCCCCAGCGATGACAAATATTAAACAAGCAACCAGGATACGCTGGAAAAGTAAGCTACCCTCTGTAATAATGCTGAGAAAGTAAACTGCCCCTTCAAAAGGGACATCTACAGAATGACCAAATAGTTTTATGCATTTTGGAAAAAATAGAAATATGGCTCTTGCAGTGGGCAGAACCCTCTTAAGGCATGAAGGAAATGCAAAGAGAGCCATGAAGGAAGAAATCACTCAAAGTGAGGTTGTAGAGCAAAAGGAATGCAACAGAAGAAGTGCCAACTTCAAATGAAAATGCTCCCCTTTTATAAGAAAAGCAAGGCATTCCGATTGGACCCAAGAGTAATGTACAAATTGCGTAAGGTAAGATGCTCTTTAATGCTCTTCGATCCTGATTGGACGAAGGGGAAGCATGCTATTGGGAAACATCAAAAAATTAATGAGTCTTTAATGCCCAATAAAGTCAGAACAAGCAGTTTTCTAATGAAATTCAGCATTCCTGCAAAGCACGAAAAAAGATAAAAGACCCTGCATAACCATGTACAGGGGCAAGACGTACCCCGAATGATGGGATGACGGTAAATGCCAACCATGGGGGTACTCCCTAGACAATGGATTTCGGCCTATACGGATTCCCACAACGCAACAGATCCCCATCCTCGGTCTAAATATCTTGACACTTAATTATTCCACTTAAGCGCTAAGCTGGGGGCAACTGTTTTGGACCGTGGTCCGGGATACCACTCCTAAAGGTCAAACTCGGCATATACTCCACCAGGATCCAGAGTATGCACCCCGGTAGGATGTTCGTACACGAATACTAGTCGTATCCCCCAAACAACACTCCCTAGGTATGCGCTTAGCCAGATTACTGTCAATGATGACCTTTACAGTGTGGGGACCATGACTACCTGCTACAGTGGTTGACCACTAACGCGACAGGTCTGAGATTCCAAGGATCTGCCTGAACGATCGTGAGAGGGAGGCACTCTCTATCAGGACTCTACCCGAACCATCGTGGGGAGGAGGCACCCCCTTGTCAGGTCACGATCTCAACGTACCTGCACTTTACGACGAATGCTCAAGGACTCTGCATATGCACTATAAGTATCATGATATACTATTCTAACAAGGTAACTGCAAATTCATATGGTGTAAACTCTCTTTGTGTATCACCTAACTTGAGTGTTGGAATCCCTTTACAGGTACTCAACCCTCTGCTCAAGATTCACGGTGACTGCAGCCACACGAGGAGGAAGAAACTACTATATATGTGTCTCTTCAGACACCCTTTGATTCTACATTAAAACGCGTACACTTATTTTTACATATCATTTATATACTAATAATTTATATATAAACAATTAGTAATTAGTGTATATTATATAATAATTAAAGATATTAATTAATGTAAGATTAATATATAAATAATTAGTAGTTAATATATATTAATTAAAGACTTTTCTCTGACATAATTATTATATGAAAAAGTCATTATATAATATATATTGATTATTAATTATTTACATGTTAATTATTAATTATTTATACATCAATTAATATCTTTAATTATTACATAATATATGTTAGTTATTAATTATTTATACATAAATTATTAATATAAAAATAATGTGTGAAAAGTGACGTGGAAAAAGAATTTTCTATTTATTTTTGGGTCTTCTATCCTCGTTGGTCTCTTCTCTTTTGCCAAATAATGAAAAAAAGTCCCATCATTTTCAGACGCTAGTTCAGAGTCAGACAATTTATTTTTTGCCCTTTCCTAAAGTAATGGACGTTTTTTTCAAGGTAATGTGAATCATTAAAGACAGTCTAGTATATGACAGTGAATCATTAAAGACATGGTCTCGTTCGTATATGATAGAGAAATGTCATTGAGAAGGGAGAAGGGAGAAGGGAGAAGGGAGAATGGAGAAGGGAGCTTGATTTGATGTATTCTCTACACTGTTTTTTTATATTTATTATTTTTTTTTTAAAAATTTAGAAGTGAAGTTGATTTGATTTTTTTCCCTAACTGTAATAAGTTTGAAAAAAGTATAATATAGTAATATATGAAGAAAATATTCATATTTTTAGATTATGATATGTATTATTTTAATATAATAATATATGTTTAAAATATTATTATATGATAAATACATAATTTTAATAATTAATATATGAAATTTTATGTTACAATTTTAAAAAAGATATATATGTATTATCACATTTAAATTAAATTTATTATTTATATATATAAATATATAAATTTATAATTACATATTAATTATCTTGATATATATACATTTACATATTAATTTATATTCAAAAAATTCTTATCTATATTTAGTTGATCACGTTATTAATTATTTTTATTAGTGATTAATCTAAAAATTTTAAAATTTTCGTAAATATTTGATACTATTTATGTTATATATGTACTGTCATCCTAAATTAATTAAATATATTTTTAAATTATTATATTTATTCACTTATTATATTATATATATATATATATATATATATATATATATATATATATATATATATATATTATACAAGAGTGAAAATTTTGTATGAAAATATTGTAAAATTAATTAAATATTATTTATTCTGAAGAAACTAAGAATTTATTAAGTATTTTTTAGATTAATAAAATATAGTAATTTTTTTGATATACTCTTAATAATAAGTTGATAAAACATCCAAATAAATAAATACATAAAAATTAATATTAAAAGAAAAAACTATAGAATCAAAAATTGAAATTATATGAAATTATATAAACTAATTATTTATTGGGAAGTCGTATAAAAGAAATATTTATTAAGAAGAGTTACATAGTCTAATTATTATATCACAAGAAGAGTCGGTTAATAAAAATAAAAAAATAGTTTTGAGTAGGTTTCATTATAGATTTCATTAATTATAACTTAATCAAATTCATATAAATTATTTGCGATGTCATATCTCTAAGTTAAATATATTTTTTCTTATTTATTGTAATATTTTTTTAATTTATCTTATACATTATACAAGTACAAAACACTAGCATAAATTTAACTATAAGAATGATGTAAAAAATGATGTGGAAATAATATTATAAAAAAATAAGTTATTTGCACATCATTTATGTTATACTTTTATTACATTACTTCATTTTTTATAATAAAACGAGAAATGTTATTTGAGATTATTTTTTCTTTTACATATTTTATTCAATTCATTTTAATTGTTATGTTGGTAAAAAAAAAGTCTATTATAAGTGATTTTTTACATATTAATAAAATATTAATTGTTATTTTTTCATTTCTGTCATTCTACTTTAAAAATCTTAATTATTCATAGAAATTTTATGGACATGATAAAGTAGAGTAATTAATTGATATTGAATAATGATAGCTTAGTAAAAAAAATTCACAAATAAGACTTAGTTTAAAGTTTCTTAATTCTTGTACCTTGTACAACAATAACACTTAAAATATATTAGATAGAGTAATAATTATTAGAAAATGTGCTTCCCTCTCTTTTTTACTTAATAAAAAAGGTGTAATATTTTGATATAAAAATATATACAAATAACAAAACTCTAATAAAAAACATTTCTTAATAGATATTTTTTTCTCAAATAAGTAAGTATAAGAAAAGTGTAACAAATGCAGTGTACATAAAAAATCTCCATTTTATTACTTTAAGTATTAAAAAATATATTTTTTCTTTTACTTATAAAAAAAGGTGGAATATTTTGATTAAAGAATTAAATAATAAAATTCTAATTAAATAAAATAAACACACATCTTAATTTATATATATATATATATATATATATATATATATATTCTTACAAATAAGTGGGCATAACAAAAGTATTTGCCTAGTAAGACGTGGCGTTAAGAGAGAGGTCATTTTAATATGGACCTTTGGACACAGGAACTATTTATAGTCTTTGTAATTTGGATTGTTGGATATAAGTAAAATTAGATCAATGACTATAATTGATTACTTGCTATCTCTTCATCAAGTAAGTATGAAAAAATTTAATATTACAAAGTTAAAAGTATTTTTGTCCCAAATTTGTTTTATTTTACAAAATTATTTAACTTTTTCTTGTGCTTGAACTAGAGCTTAGAGGTGAGTTGAGGGTCGATGACACAACACCAGCTCCTGCCGATGACGTAGTACCAGCTCTAGCAAGTGCATGTAACGATTTTAGCGACCCAGCTCAACAACTAGAAATGTGTGCCCCAATTATCCTGCCACGACTTCGTCTTCGTGCGCAACACCATCTCTAATGACAGTTCTAGATCCAACGACTACTCAACCAGTATTCTTTAAAGATGTAATTTAGAAATTGATCCATAGAAAATGCAGAAATTGCAAAAAAAAGGATTATTTTTCTCCTATGTGAACCAACCGTCTTCTTCGACGATCTGGATTGGGCCTACGGTGGTCGGAGTAGTGGAAACTTGGGTTCCGGCGACACAAATGAGAATTAAGGGCATCGTTCTCCCATTTTCTATTTCTCCTGGCAAATCAAAAAAAAAAAGAAAAAAAAAAGAACATCATTCCCCTTAAAAAAATACAATAAAAAAAGTAACTTTCCATGAAAACAAATATAAGTTGACAGGAAAATTAAAGATGATACCATTAACAAAAACTTGAAGGATTTAGGTGTAATAATTTTTTTTTCCATTCTGCAAAATTAAAAAACTTTTAATAATGAGCAATGTCAAAAGTTTTGTGATAAACCTTTGATCGGAGAATCTATGTTAAAACGACTCTTATAATAATGAATAATGTCAAAAATCTTGTGATGAACCTTTGACGATAGAGTCAGTGTTTAAACGATCCTTAGGAAAGGTCCATCACTTCAGAAACTCATAAAAGATTTAGGTAAGGTGTATTGATAAAACTCATAACTCATAATTGTGTTTTTTTTGTTGTACAAAACTCATAAATGTTTATTCCCGTTGAGGCAGACTTCAAGGACCAAGTGTAGTCACATCATGATTCATGCCACTTGTTTATATACAGTATAAGCGATCTACGAACTCCAACTTCAATCATCACCACCATATACCAGCCATTTACAAGCATCTGCAGTCTTTGATTCTATTGTTGATTCAGAAATCCCATAATACCAAAACCATGGTACCGTTGTTTGAAAAGGGAGAGTGCATTAAGCTTGTAGCATTCTGGCAAACTCTCTTCATATTTCTGTGTGTCCTTCTAACATTCTCTACACCCCAAGTTGCTGGTTATTCCAGGTTTGCAGCTTTGGCCTCTGCTTCTGCCACTGCTACAGTTAATGATGAAGTTGCAGGTAAAGACAATGAAGCAAATGCTCTCTTGAAGTGGAAAGACAGCCTTGACAACCATAGCCAAGCTCTTTTGTCATCTTGGACAGGTACTACTAGTCCTTGCAAATGGAAAGGAATTCTATGTGATAAATCCAAGTCTGTTTCCAGCATAAATCTTACAAATTATGGACTAAGAGGTACACTTCACACTCTTAACTTTTCCTCCTTCCCCAACCTACTCAGAATAGACATCCACAACAATTCGTTTTATGGAATCATTCCTCCACAAATTGGTAGCATGCCCAGAGTTTGTCATTTGAATATGTCTTACAATTTTTTCAATGGTTCCATCCCTAAAGAAATATGGACATTGAGGAGTTTACGTGGGCTTGATATTGCCAGATGTAATCTCAGTGGACCAATCCCTACTTCCATAGAAAACTTGGCCAACTTGTCACATCTAGATTTAGGGAACAACAATCTTTCTGGTTATATTCCTCCAGAAATTGGAAAATTGAGCAATCTGGAGTATCTAGGCATTGCACATAATCACCTTTTGTGTTCTATTCCCCAAGAAATTGGAATGTTGACAAACCTTCAGTTTCTTGATTTGTCAGAGAGCAGTCTTTCTGGTAGTATCCCTTCTGAAATTGGAAACTTGAGCAATTTGAATTCTCTTCTCCTTTTTGGGAACACCCTCTCTGGGCCAATCCCATCCTCCATATGGAACTTGACTAATTTGTCTAGGCTTGTTCTTTACAACAATAAACTTAATGGATCAGTCCCATCCTCCATAGCAAACTTGGTCAATTTGAAAGAACTTTCACTTGGCAGAAATCAACTTTATGGATCAATTCCTCCTGTTGTTGGAAACTTGACGAAGCTCACAAGGTTATTCCTGACCACAAATAAATTTTCTGGATCAATTCCTGCCTCTATAGGAAATCTGGTCAATTTGAATTTCCTCAACCTTGCAAACAACAGACTCTCTGGACCTGTTCCTTCTACCATTGGAAATTTGATAAGGCTCACAGAGCTGTTGTTGCCTATCAACAAACTTAGTGGTAGCATTCCGCAAGAAATGAATAACCTTACCAACTTGAAAATCTTGCAATTGTCTGAGAATAACTTCATTGGCCATTTGCCACCACAAATCTGCTTTGGCGGGTCACTACAACTCTTTAGTGCTGATCACAACAATTTTACTGGTCCAGTTCCTAGAAGCTTGAAGAACTGCTCCAGTCTTATTAGACTTAGGCTTGATGAAAATCAAATTGTAGGAAATATTACAGAAGACTTCGGAGTGTATCCAACTTTGAACTACATTGATCTCAGTGGCAATAAATTTTATGGCCACATTTCTCCAAACTGGGGGAAATGCCTTAAGCTTACTAGTCTTCAAATTTCCAACAATAATCTTTCTGGAGGTATACCACTAGAACTTTTTGAGGCTACTAAACTTGGAAGGCTTCACCTTTCTTCTAATCGCTTAACTGGAAAGCTTCCAAAGGAACTAGGGAATTTGAAATCATTAGTTGAAGTCAAGATCAGCAACAATAATCTTTCAGGAAAGATTCCCACAGAAATGGGATTACTGCAGAATCTTGAGAAGTTGGATCTGGGAGGAAACGAGTTGAGTGGTACAATACCAAAACAAGTTGTGGGGTTACCCAAGTTATTGGAATTGAACTTGAGCAACAATAAAATTGAGGGAAGCATTCCCTCCGAGTTTGGCCATTCTCTTGTATTTCTTGATCTTAGTGGCAATTTGTTGAATGGAACAATACCAACAAAGCTTGGAAAGTTGAAGCACTTAGAATTGTTGAATCTCTCCCGTAATAATCTTTCTGGCACCATTCCCTCCACTTTTGTTCAGACTAAGACGTTGAATTTTGTTAACATATCAGACAACCAGTTAGAAGGGCCACTTCCAAACAATCAAGCCTTTGTTAATGCTTCAATCGAGTCATTTAAAAATAACAAAGACTTGTGTGGTAATGTCATAGGCATGGTGCCTTGCTCTGCCAAACACGGTCAAAAGAATTAGTCATCCTATTGGTATTGCTTATCTTAGGCACTCTAATACTAGTGTTTTGTGGGGTAGGACTGAAATGTGTGGTCTTTGTAATTGAGAAAAACATGGCCAAAATTTACCACACTTCCTCTTTTAAAAATTATGCCACTTGGGAAAAGATCTCCAAAATACATTGTGCTTTGGCCCTCCTTCTCCTATAAATACCCTTCCCTTCTCATTTGCAAGACACACCAAAAATTCTCTACTGAGTTCTAGTCTTTTTGGCTTTGTATCATAATAAGGAAAGTTTCATAAAATGATAGGTTCGAGAGAGAGTTTGGAGAGTGAATCGGGTGTAATTGGGTTTGAACAGAAATCAAACACCGCAAGTGGCTCTTGTAAATTCTTTGATACCATAGTGGAATTTATCTCACCGGTTCTCTTCTTTGGTTATGGACGTAGGCAAATTCTTGAACCACGTTAAATCTCGGTGTCATTTTTTCTCTATTATTTTTCTCTAAATGGGCCTTTCTTGTTAAAAACAATGCTTGGTATCGAGCTCTTAGAGCTCTCGGATAAGGTGCCGGATTTATAAGAAAATTCTTAATACGCTCGTGGTTGAGATTTATGATCTTCCACATTTAGAAAAGAATTATTCTTGTTTGGGACAAGTAAGTTTGTGAAAGCGCATGTTCAGGAAAGTTCGGACCGCATAAGGAAAGACTTGGTATTTAAGTGTGTTAGGTTACACCACCTCTCTTGCCTCACGGGAACTTACCTGGTGTCATTTTCATTTGACTACGGCATTGTTCCAAAATTGTATACTGGATCGTTCATTGGTACGTCACTATACGGCCATCATGGCGAGTGCTAAATTTGATTTGGAGAAATTCAATGGAGAAAATGATTTAAATCTCGGCGGTGAAGATGAAAGCGCTTTTCTTGGTTCATCAAGGCTTGGGCAAAGCCTGGAAGGTAGAGACAAGTCGCCACAAAGTCTAACCGACATCGAGAAAAGCGAGATCTTGGAAAAAGCACACAAAGTGCAATTTTGTTGTGCTTAGGAGATGAAGTTCTACGAGAAGTGTCGAAGAGAAAATGATTGCTTCATTATGGTGGAACTGGAAAGACTCGTCATATGGAAGTCATCACCAATAGACTGTATTTGAAGAAAAGAATATATACTCTTCAAATGCAGGAAGGAAAGCCTATAAAAGAGCACCTGGACGAATTTAACAGAATTATTCTTGATCTAAAGAATATTGATGTTAAAATCGATGACGAAGATCAAGCAATTCTTCTACTATGTTCCCTTCCAAGTTCTTACGAGCACTTTATCGACACCATGATGTATGGTCGAGAAGATCTTACCTTGGAGGAAGTCAAGGCTGCGTTGCACTCGAAAGAACTGAAGAAAAGAGTATCAGATTCAAAATCTGAAGGCTCGGGTGAAGGTCTCTTTGTTAGAGGAAGAACAGAGAAACGAGATCAAAATAGTGGCAGAGGCAAATCTAGGTCAAAATCCAAAGTGAAACCCGAGAAAATTTAAATGCTTCCACTGTCACAAAGAAGAAGGGCATATAAGAAAAAATTGTCCATGAGCGCAAAGGAAAGGAGAAGATCTCCAAAAAATACTGGAAGTGTGGCAGTAGCAGGATGGCTACGACAAAGGTAGATGCTCTCATAGTCTCGATCATGACTCAAAGATGAGTGGATTCTTGATTCTCGGATGCTCATATCACATGTGTCCCAATAAGGATTGGTTTACCACTTACCAACCCTTAGATGGGGGCAAGGTCCTTCAGGAAATAATGTGCTCGTAAGGTCGTCGGCAAGTAAGTTAGAATCAAGATGTTCGATTAATCGTGAGGACATTGACGGATGTAAGGCATGTTCCTAAAATTGAAGAAAAATTTGATTTCCTTGGGAACGCTAGATTCAAAAGGTTATAGCTACAAAGGTGAAGGTGGAGCTATAAGAATCTCTAAAGGCGCTCGATTGTGATGAAGGGAAAGAAAGAGAATAGTCTCTATGTACTACAAGGAAGCACAATTACAGTGCTACCGCCTTTGTCCCTCGCGCCGATTGATTACGATGTCACCAAGTTATGGCATTTGCGAATGGGGCATGTCGGTGAAAGAGGTCTAGCGAGTTGAGCAAGCAAGGATTACTCGTGGTCAACAAGTTGGGAAGTTAGATTTGGTGAACACGTGTATTTGAAAAAAATTCGGATAAAATTCAACACTTTCGCAATTCATCGAACAAAAGGCACGTTGGATTATATACATTCGACTTGTGGGGTCCTTCTCAAGTACCTTCTCATGGTGGTGGCAGATATATGTTAACCTTCATTGATGATTATTCAAGGAAGGTTTGGATCTTCATTTTGAAACATAAAAATGAAGTATTTGTCAAGTTCAAATGGAAAACCTTGATCGAAAAGTTGGTCGGAAGGCGGATCAAGCGACCAAGAATTCCGACAACGGTTTGGAGTTCATGAGCGGAGAATTTGAAAAGTTTTGCAAGGATAATGGTATCGTCGGACACCATACAGCTTGTTGAGGCACACTCCACAAATGAATGGACTTGGAAGAAGCGAATGAACGTAACTTTACTTGAAAGAACCGGATGTATATATTGTCAAATCTTTGGATTACCAAAAGCATTTTATCAATCAGCTCATTCTGTTACTTGATCAACAGATGTCCATCAACGGCCATTGGTTTCAAAACCGGAAGAGATGTGGTCTGTACTCACTGCCAATTATGAAAATTTAAGGATATTTGGTTGTCCCGCATATGCTCATATCAAAGAAGGAAAACTTGATGCAAGAGCATTGAAATGCATTTTCTTGGATATGAGATGACGGTGTGAAAGGATTTAAGTTATGGTTGCCGAGAGAAAAGAAAATGCATTATTAGTCGTCCCAGGATGTTACCTTTAATGAAGATATGAAATGCTAAAGCCTCATAAAGAGTCATCAAATGAAAACAAAGATCCTAATATCTCGAAGAAGGTGGAGCTTGAGGTGGAGTCTTCCAAAGAAACCTCGTTGGTTGGATCAAGTTCAAGAAGAAGAAGAACAAACCCCACTTGAGGATTGAGTGACACACAACAATTGCAACACTATCAATTAGCTAGAGAGAGGCAAAGAAGAGAGATAAAACCTCCTTCGAGGTATGGCTATCACCGACTTGGTAGCATATGCTCTAAATGTTGCGATAATATCAACAATTGTGAGCCTCAGTCATACCAAGAAGCTAAAGCAAAGAAGCTTCTCGGTGGGACTATCATTTGCAATGATGAAGAAATTGAATCTCTTCATAAGAATCATACTTGGGTTCTTGTTGAAAGGCCGAAGACTCAAAAGATTGTTGGATGCAAATGGGTCTTCAAGAAGAAGGAAGGAATCATTGGAATTGAAGATGCAAGATTCAAAGCGCGATTAGTGGCTAAAGGTTTTACACAAAGAGAAGGTATTGATTTCAATGAAGTCTTTCTCCCGTAGTAAAACATAGCTCTATTCGCATCCTACTTGCCATCGTGGCTCAATTTGATCTAGAACTTGAGCAGTTAGATGTCAAGACAAAGCATTCTTGCATGGCAAGTTGGAGGAACAAATCTATATGAAGTGACCGAGGGATTTGAAGTCCAAGGGAAGGAAGACCATGTTTGCTTATTGAAGAAATCTTTATATGGCCTAAAACAGTCTCCCGTACGGTGGTACAAGCGGTTTGACACCTTCATGCTTGGAAATGACTACTGCAGAAGTGAGCATGATAGTTGTGTCTACTACAAGAAGCTTACTTATAGATAAGTCATTCATCTATTTGCTCCTGTATGTTGATGACATGTTGATCGCCTGTAAGAACATGTGTGAAATAAAGAACTTGAAAGCTCAATTGAGCTTAGTTTGAAATGAAGGATTTAGGTTTCTGCAAAGAAAATTCTAGGAATGGAGATTCTTGGAAGGATAGAAAAGCGAGGATGCTCTTTCTATCACAAAAGAAGTATATTGAGAAAGTGCTAGAACGTTTTGGCATGCAAAATGCTAAACCCGTCACTACTCCATTGGCGGCCCATTTCAAACTTTAAGTAACAGATCTTTCACCACAAACCGAGGGTGAAAAGAAGGAGATGTCGATGTACCTTATGCTAGTGCGGTTGGCGGCCTAATGTATGCCATGATATGCACTAGACCGATATTGCACAAGCAAAGAAGCGTGGTAAAGCGTGTATATGGCAAGTCCCGGTAAAGTTCACTGGAAAGCAGTAAAAGTGGATTTTGCGCTACCGAAAGGTACCACGGATATAGGCCTAGTGTATAAAAAGTCAAAGATATCGGGAGCAAGATATATTGGATACGTTGACTTACTATCTTGGGAGATCTAGATAAGCGAAGATCACTCACTTTGGGTATGTCTTTACAATGTGCGGTTGTACTATTAGTTGGAAAGCAACGCTGTGGCAATCGATTGTTGCTTTGTCTACAATGAAGCAGAGTACATCGCAACAATGTGTCATGTGTAAAGGAAGCTATTTGGGTGAGAGGATTGATTGAAGAGTTGGGTATACAACTCGGAAGAAACAACCACTCTATTCGTGATAGTCAAAGTGCTTATACATCGACAAAGAATCCTATGTATCACGAAAGAACTAAGCATATCGAATGATCAGAATGCACTTTATCGAGATATCGTGGAAAGAGAAATTGTTAGAGTTGAGAAGATACCCACGGCAGATAACCGGTACACATGATGATATTCCTTCCAACAACCAAGTTCGGACATTGTACAAGGACTTAATTAGAGTTTAAACTCTAAGGAATATGAAGGGGCGATTCGGAGAAGCTAAAAACACTATGCATAATTTGATCAAGTGGAGATTTGAAATGTGTGGTCATAATTGAGAAAATTGTGTGGCTCAAATTTAGCCACACTTATGGTTAGAAATTATGCCACTTAAGCATCTCCAAAGACCACATGTTTGGTCCTCCTTCTCCTATAAATACCCTTCCCTTCTCATTTGCAAGACACACCAAAAATTCTCTACTTCTCTAGTCTTTATTTCCTTTGTATCATAATAAGGAAAGTTCTTATAAAATAGAGAGGTTCGAGAGAGAGTTTGGAGAGTGAATCTCGGGTGTAATTGGGTTATGGGAACTGAGTGAAACACCTGAGTGGCTCTTGTAAATTCTTTGATACCATAGTGGAATTTATCTCATCGCTTCTTCTGGTCGTGGACGTAGGCAAATTGCTGAACCACGTTAAATCTCGGTGTCATTTTTTCTCTATTATTTTTCTCTAAATGGGCCTTTCGTTGCAACAAGGACTTTCAATGTATATTCTTTGTCCAAGTAGAAAAAAGGAAGAAAGGCAGGCCAAAGAAGCACAGACTAGAGTCCTCTTTTCCATATGGAATTATGATGGGAAAATAATGTGTGAAAATATCATTGAAGCTACAGAGGATTTTGATGACAAGTATCTGATTGGAGTGGGACGACAAGGATGTGTTTACAAGGCTGAGTTGCCTGGAGGTCTTGTTGTGGCTGTGAAAAAACTTCATTCAGTAACAGATGATGAGGAAATGTCCAGTTTAAAATCTTTTACAAGTGAGGTTAAAGCATTGACAGAAATCAAACACCGCAACATCATAAAGCTCTATGGATTTTGTTCACATTCGCGGTTCTCGTTTTTGGTTTATAAGTTATTGGAAGGGGGCAGCTTGGATCAGATACTAAGCAATGACAGACAAGCATTTGCATTTGATTGGGCGAAGAGGGTGAATGTTGTTAAAGGTGTGGCCAATGCTTTATCCTATATGCATCATGACTGCTCACCTCCTATAGTTCATCGTGATATTTCGAGCAAGAATGTTCTTTTAGATCTTGAATATGAAGCTCATGTTTCTGACTTTGGGACAGCTAAGTTTCTAAAGCCTGGTTCACGTAATCGGACCGCATTTGTAGGCACCTTTGGATATGCTGCTCCAGGTTAGGCCTTTTCCCTTGCGTTTAGAAATTGAAATGATCATGTCATTTTCCATTTGCAACTCTTCTTTACATCAAAATTGTATAGGGATTGGTTCATTGGTACAGTAATTGGCCCAATCCCTAGACAAGAATTAGAGTAATGCAAAAGTGATGTAAATTGAAAATATTAAAATCCTTTTCTTAAATACAAGCTATATACTATACACTTGCTTTAAAACTAAGACCTACATTGCTTTATGCATAATATCACTTTCAAATTTTAATTTATTGCAGAGCTTGCCCAAACAATGGAAGTGAATGAGAAATGTGATGTTTATAGTTTTGGAGTACTTTCTTTAGAAATCATTATGGGAAAACATCCAGGAGACCTCATTTCTTCATTTTTGTCATCAACCACAGCTTCAACGGCTTATAATTTGTTATTGATTGATGTGTTAGACCAACGGCCTCCACAACCTATGAATCCAATTGTTGGGGAAGTGATCTTGATTGTGAGGTTGGCATTTGCTTGCTTGAGTGAAAATTCACATTCCCGCCCAACTATGATTCAAGTATCTAAGGAGCTTGAGATAAGAAAATCACCTTTAGTGGACCAGTTCGCTTCCATCACACTTGGACAATTCTACTGAAAGTATGAAGTATTAAACTTGTTGAGTATTTTGCTTTTCTTGTTTTTATTCTATATACGACATTCATCTTTTCTATTATATTGTAAGCTTGTTTGCTTTGTCGTTGTATATATTGTGTGGCTTGAGTAAAAGTATCAGTTAACATTTTAATCAGTCACTAAAAGAAAAAAAAAAAACACATTTATGAATTAGCTCAATTAATAATTTAGTTCCAAAAAATTACATGCAAAATATGCTTAGTTCATAAAAAGACTTTTGGTACATATTGTAATATCCTTCCTTTCGGTCTAGTTAGCTAGCTGATATTCTAGATGAGATGGCTCATCTTTGAGTTAAAAAAAAAAAAAGTAACCACAAAATTAAATGTGATTATTCAATAATTTATGTGCTCAAAGTGTGTAAGTAAGTGTAAATATAATTTAATTAAATAAAATCAATTATGATTTGACTAGAACCAATAAAATTTCATGCACTAAAGCACTAACTACTTATCTTAGCTTATATTGTTTAGACTTAAATGTAATGATTAGAAGGGGTTTCTAATATAAACGTAATAATACCTGATATGTCCTAATGCATGCATGGGTAGTGTAAATAACAGAATTAAGTGGCAATTGCTTCCTAACTCACAAACCATCCACGGTTTAGTGGCCAAAACTACCCTCGCGCCGCGCCCACACTTAGTCACTAAGCTATCACAACTAGAGAGAGGAAAGAAATTTAGGGAGAGAAGGAGAGAGGGGCGTTGAATTTGGAAAAGAAGGAACGGAAGGAGAACTTGTCAACTTGCATATCCTAGCTAGAGGGCTTGGTTGAAGTCGAGGTTGAAGAAGAAATTGGAGAGCAAATCTAGAGCTTTCCAACAAGCCAAAGATCAAGCCATTCCTCTCATTCTTGCTAGGTGTAGCCGTGGCCCAAGGAGGAGATCGTAGGGGGTCTTTGCACTTCCTTCTCCTCTTTTCATCTAACATGATGAGTTGAGGTGATTTTGATAAGTTGGCAATGATAAAGGGCTTAGGGCTTTGTTGGTCGAATGGTGAGGGATGAAATTCCCAAGCCTTGACTTCATGATTGGTGAAGTTTTGGATTTTATAATGATACTTGATCATATAGATAATTGAGGTTTTAAAGCCTTGTTGATGGTGAGAATGGTGGTTGGAAGAAGGAGAAGGGTTAAGGAACTTAATCCTTAAGAACTTACATGATTTTATTATATTGTTGTTCTCTCTTAGATAGCTCATAAAATTATCAATTAGCTCATTCTGTAAATTTATACTGGTCATTCTGTTTGTAGTTGTCTAACGAAAAAATGTGAGCTGTCTCACTGAAACAAGTAATACAATATGTGTTAGCTAGCTGATTGTGATTTTAGATTACTGATAAATGATAAGAATAGATTGCTATGTGAACTTAGTAGACAACTGAGATGTTGATTGAGATGACTGATGATAGAAATGAGTTGACTCACTCATATGCCTTATGAAATCATAATGTTAATAAGTACTGACAGTGTAATTAGTCGTCCCATGAAGTTATAAGTTGTCTAATGATATGATGATATGCATAGCATTGCTCATGATCATAGCATGATGTTGCAAAAGATAATGCATTACCAAGATTTGAGAAAGTTGTATAGAGGATTTATGCATTATGATTATGAAATGTTGTAAGAAATAAGATTCTTATTCCAAATGAGGCAAATGAGTGAAAAAAACACTTTGCCAGGATAGCTTCCTATACGACAAGAGAGAGGCCAGAGAGTGAGCTCATGCCTTATGCACAGGCTATCACCAGATATACATGAGGAGGACAGAGGCCCTCAAGCAGTGGAATAAGCTCAGGATAAATGAAACAAAGAAATGAACTGTTTGAGAAACTATCATTTGCATATAGCATTCATTCATTCCAAATTGTGATTGTTATCATGCTATGATATGAGACTGTTAGGATTGCATAAAGTCTTGCTTAAGATAAAATGATTTTCTGTATTAAGCAGTGTTAAATGCTTTACTTATAATATATTGAATCAATTTTCTATTTCCCGATACAGCTGAAACCATCATATGGATTTTCCGTTTTAAAATTGTATTGTCTATTGGGAATTTCTAGAATTCTCACCCTATTTTCCATGGTGTTCTAGAATCAAACCAGCCTTCTATTTTGTACTAGGCTGATGGTGGGTAGGTGTATTCACCCAAGATAGGCGCACTTTCACCTTCCAGATTTCTGTGATTGTGAGTATAGTGGTGATACCCTAGCAGTTGGTCGAGGCTGGGGGATATGTTTCTTTTGAGATGGGTACCTAGGGCTTAGTTCGATAGAGCCTACATCTTTTGAGTTGTATCTATTGTATATAGTAGCATAGGTGCCATCATTTGTATGTGTTTGACAATATCTTACTTATAGCTAAACTTGGACATGTATACCCATAAAGGGTTATGGCTAACATGTATTGATGCATGTGAAGTTTATATAATATGGATGTGTGTATGCCATTGTATTTATTTTATTGCTGGAATGATCGTATGTTTCTGTTAGTTAGATAACTTACCATTTGAGAATTCAACCTTGAAGGTCTCTTGAGAGAGATTTCAATAAGTAAGGGGTAGCTATAAAAGTAAATAAGCGCTCATAAGGTTTTCTGTCTAACGCACCATGAGAGCTCAATAACTAAGTAACAAGCTTAAAATCAACCAAGGGATAAGTATAGAATAAATTAGTTACAAATCACAAGTGTGGTCTGGAAAAGAAAATTTTACCCAATTTAACAACCTAATTGATTTTGGCAACTTAAAGACGAGCTAAAAAGTAAGTCTGTGATAAACTTTAGCTTATCTTAGTTTTATAAAGTAGGCTAGGGGGCATCACACATATTTTAGTCCTTAATTAAAGGTTTCAAAGTTGTGATTTAGCACCAGTTAGTCTTTCGTTTCAATGTCGGTAGACATTGACGAATTAAAGATGTGGCAAGTGAATTGATATTATGGCACATTATTTCAGAATGTGGCATGCTTCTGTGTCATGTGGGACAGATGCTGGGTTAAAAGCCAAGATGTGGCTCCATTTTAGATTAAAAAATAATAATAATACTTGCACAAATAAACCACTCAGAATTCTCATAAACTCACATTCAAGTCATTGAATAGTCCTTTGATCTTTCTGTTAACTGTTTTGTTTTTGAATGATCAGATGAATTCACCTTAAAATCTGTAAGGGGTTTGTAAGAATAAAGTCTTAGTAAGTATGATTACCCTTTTGCTTAACATCCAGCTATTGCAACTACAAGTCCTGAAAGTGAAATTACAACTCCAAGATGCCCTCTACATTCGCATGACACTACTACAGACATATTTGAACAACGATGCACTACAGGTGAATTTCTATCTTTCTGAAGCATTTGTCTTTAATTGATACAGATACCAAGCGAAATAGAGTTAAGGAATATGGTGTAGGACTATTATCTAGTGCACTAGCATATATCAGTCTAAACCAATAACATTTTACTCTTTATGTGATCCTTATGTACTTAGATGCATTGGGTGATTTGTTATTGGGTTATAGTTAACCAATGATGAGTAAGTTAACTCATTTCAATATCCGCAAGGACAGGGCGGTGCTACGTTATATTTGAGGGGGACCATGACCTTCTCAAACAGTTTATTAAAAACCTTTATTTCTAATGGTAATTTATTTAAAATATATATATATATTTGATATGCTCTCCCCAACAATGGTATATCCTTCTTTGACCACCTTTGCTAAACCAGTCTAGCTTTTCCCCTGGCAAGGAAAGTCTCTATTCTCACCCTATATTAGTAGTGTAGTCACCCCATTAAAGCTACACATGAACACACTAAGTACGGAGAGAGACCAAATAAATCCCCCTAATTTGCAAATATCTAAGCATGAACCCCATAGTGAAATAAATCTCCTTTGAGCATGGTGTTTCCAGAGCTAGGGACAGAGTAGCTGGTGCACTACAAGGATGGACACTATCATTATTTTGATTGAGATGGTGTATGGCTGGGATCACTCTCCAGGGGTAGGTGGTTTTATTCGTATTCTGCTGGGTGTGAATATGCTTGTGTTTTTGTAGACTTCCTGATATGCTGTAATAATATTTCAAGCGTGTGATTTTTTTTTAATAGATATTATGTCACATGTAGGGCATAGTTTGTGAGCCCTTGCCTTTTGGGATCGACTTGACTCCAGCCGCTTGAGGTGCGGTTAGAGTATCTCCATCGTTAGATTTTTATTTAATGGTTAGGATTTTTTTTAATTTTTTAATATTAAAAATATTTTTTAATATTAAAATAATATTAACCATTGAATAAAAAAATTAATGATGTAGATATGCTCCAACAGCTACCGGAGGTGTAGCTGCTGGAGAGAAGCCGAATCCTGCCTTTTGACGTTGATAATGTATATATGTGTATGCAAGTAAAACAAGTGACACCTAGTGGAATGCTAATACGTGGCTTGGTAATGCATATATGCATGTTTTTGGGTAGAGTTACCAAATTAACATGAAAAAGGAATGAAAAATGACCTAGTACTAATTCGGCTAGTTAATAGATTCCAAGAAAACAAGTTAGAGAGAGAAAACAAGAACCTCACGTGTAAGTTAGTTAGTTTAAAGGATCGATCATGCAAGTTTTAATTAATTATATATGGACCTAAGGAACCTTAATAGCCCTTCAGTTAACATTCCAAGAAAGTATAATGAGCCTTAATAAGGTTAAGTAAAATACAAGGATGGCTCTAAACTTAATTAACTATTCGGTCAAGAGCTCAATGATAATAAATATAAGTGAAAACTCAACCATATAGGCTAGAAAAGAGCTGGAGTGCCACATCTTAACATATTCTTTTATAAAATGGTGTTTAAACTCAATATGCTTTACTCATGAATGGTGAATAGGATTCTTATTCATGATTATTTGACTAGTATTATAACAAAAAATAAGAATAGAATTATACCTCAGAGAGTAGTCCTCTAGTTAATACTTAACCCATAAAAGATTAAATAGATGCAGAGATGTATTCTACTTAACTCAATAGTCCTCTAGTTAATACTTAACCCATAAAAGAATAGAACAAAAAATAGATGCAGAGATGTATTCTACTTAAGCGGTAGAGAGAGAAATTGAATTTTGTTTCTTGCTAGAATAGGAGATTAATGATTTTTCAATGAAGTGACTTCCTCTACTAGTGTTTTTTCCTTTCAACTTTATCTCCAGCATAGTTAGCACCATAGAAACCTACTAACTCAAAATTTAGAGTTTTTCATACCATAAACCATAAATAGTAGTACCAAGCAAATATTTAAATATTCTCTCAACAACTTTAAGATGTGATTCCTTAGGATGTGTTTGAAATCTAGCATAGAGACACACACTAAACATAATATTAGGTCTACTAGCTATGAGGTATAAAAAGAGTCAATCATACCTTTTTAAACTTTCTAATCTATAGGCTTACCATTCTCATCATTGTCCAATACCATAGATGGATGCATAGGTGTGTTCATTGGTTTTTCACCTTCCATCTTGAATTTTCTCAACAAATCCCTGGTATATTTCTATTGCTAGATCAAAGCTCTATCTTTTTCCTATTTGACTTGGAGACCAAGGAAGAATTTAAGTTCTCACATCTTGCTCATCTCAAATTCACCATTCATAAGCTTAAAAAATTCCTTGCAAAGATTCTCAAGATTTGACCTAAAGATAATTTCATTTGCATATATCTGAACTATGAGAAAATATTTTGCAGAATTCTTGGTGAAGAAAATAGTGTTAACTTTGCCTCTAGTAAAATCATTTTCAATTAGAAAATAACTCAATCTCTCAGACCAAGCTCTAGAAGCTTATTTTGAACCATATAAAACCTTTGAGAGTTTGAAAACATGATCAAGATGTTTGTCATCCTCAAAACCAAGTGGCAATTTGACATATACTTCTTCATTAATGAATACATTCAAAAAATCACTTTTAACATTCATTTGAAATAGTTTAAGTCCTTTATGAGCAGCAAAAGTAAGTAATATTCTAATTGCCTCAAGTCTAGCAATAGGAGCAAAGTTTTCATTATAGTCAACATATTCTTCCTTATTGTAGCCTTGAACAATTAATCTTGCTTTATTTCTCACCACTATTCCATATTCATCAAGTTTATTTCTAAAAACCCTTCTTGTTTTAATAATAGAATGATCTTCAACAAGAGGTACAAGGGTCCACACTTCATTTGTTGTGAATTGGTTGAGTTTTTTTTTTGCATTGCCATGATCCAAGATTCATCTTCACGAGCTTCTTATATAGTCTAAGGCTTAATCTAAGAAATTAGAGCCATATTGTTCTGATCCTTGAATGTAAATCTTATTCTCACTCTATGAGAAAGTTCACCAATAATAAGACCTCTTGGATGATATGCAGCATGTCTTCATTCTCTTGGACGTTGAGGAGTCTTTCTATTTAAGTCATAAAAAAGGCTCTGATCTTTCACCGAAGCTTTCTGATTATTTTTTGAAGTATTTTTTGCTGAGTTTTCTGATGACTTTTTTTTTTATGATATTTTGAGTTTGACTCAAATTCATATCTTCAAATTCATATCTAAATCTACAATCTTTTTTTGCTCAATGTTAGGGTTAGTCTCACAAAAAGTCACATGCATTGATTTCTTAATAACAAAAGTTCTAGTATTGTAAACTCTATGCTTTTAAAGTTGTAGAGTAGCCAATAAAGGTACCTTTGTTAACCTTTGAATCAAATAGACCTAGCTGATCTTTGGTGTATAAAATAAAACATTCATAGTCAAAAGGATGGAAGTAGGAAATCTTTGGTTTTCTACCTTTCCACAATTCATATGGTGTTTTCTTTAACATTGGCCTTGTCATAATTCTATTGAGAATGTAACAAGATGTGTTTATGACCTTAGCCCAAAAATATTTTGGAAGAGAGTTTTCACAGGGGAGGGTTCTTGCCATTTCTTGAAGTGTTTTGTTCTTCCTTTCCACAACAACATTATGTTGATGTGTTCTTGGAGACTAGAAGTTATGAGAAATACCATTTTCATCACAAAAGATTTTAAAAGCTTGATTTTCAAATTCTTCTCCATGACCACTTCTAATTGTCGAAATACAAGAACTTTTTTCATTTTGTATCTTCTTATATAAAACTTTAATGTCCTCAAAAGAATCATACTTGTAGGCAAGGAAGAGTGCCCATGTAAATCTAAAGAAGTCATCTACTATGACAAAACCATATTTCTTAACACCAAGGCTAGTAGATCTAGTAGGACCAAGTAGATAAACATATAATAGCTCAAGAGGTCTTGTAGTAGAAACCACATTCTTTTTCTTGAAAATATGCTTTTGTTTGTCTTCCTCTTTGACATGTTTCACAAAATAAGTCCTTTTCAAATTTGATCTTAGGGAGTCCCCTAACAAGATCATTTTTTACAAGTTTAGAAAGCATTTTCATGTTAGCATGTCTGAGTTTCTTATGCCAAAGTCATTTTTCATTATTCATAGAAACAAAGCATGTTACATTTTCACTATCTAGATCAACCACATAGACATTGTTATGTCTTTTGGCAATAAAAATCCTAGAGCTATCATAAGATCTCCTCACGGTGTAGAAGAATTGGTCAAAGGAAACAATCTATCCACTGTCACATAACTGGTTTATACTAAGTAGATTATGTTTAAGAGTATCTATCATCAGAACATCTTTAATAGAGGGAGAGGAATTGTTACCTATCTTACCAATTCATATGATATTTCCTTTGAAGTCAACTCACACAGTGATAGTTCCACCATTTTTAGCCATAAAGGTCAAGAACAGAGATTGGTTTCCTATCATGTGCCTTGAACAATCATTGTCCAAAAATAATTTCTCTTTGTGTTTTTTGCTCTTTAAGTAAACCTTCAGAAGATGTTGCTAATTGTTTAGGTACCTAAATATACTTAGGTCCTTGAGAGTTAGCTTGTTGATGTTAAGCAGAAACTTGATGTTATTTTCTTCTTCTAAAGCATGCATTATATGAGTGACCAAATTAATGACAATATGAACATGTTTTCTTATGCTTTAATGATGCTTTAACAAAGAGGTTTTTGAGGTACTTCTGTTTGGGAAACCCATTGTAGCCTAAACTAGCTTCGATAAAATCACATTTCCATTTTCTCAACATCATTTTCAAAATTTTTGTAGCATTGACAAATATGGTCGAGTTATATGTAAGTACGATAACTTTTTGTTGAAGTTTCTCAAATTCATTACAATATTCCTGATCAAAATCACGAGAAAGGAATGTTGTACTTAATGTTTTCAAAATTAGACTTATCATTGAACCAGTAAAAGGAGAGGTTTAAGATTTTGATGTTCAATTGAGGTTAAACTAGGGTCGAATCGTGGTTTCATATATATAATACATATTATATAAGTATATAACAATATATAAGAAAATTATTATATACATATGTTAAGTGTATAAATAAAACCAAGAAAAAAATATTAAAATGTATTATAACATAATTAAATTAATTTATTACATAAATAAGAATTGAACTAAAAGTATTATAGTAATACTAGCATTATTTTCTAACATATACTAGTCTCACATCGAATAAGTAAAAGGAAAGAGGTAAAACTTCTCATCTTGTTCTAGTCCACCATTGAATAAGTTAAAGTGGAAGAGGTGAAGTTTATCATTATAAATTAAAGTCAAACTCTTATTGCATTATAAAATCCTGTTTGTCTCACATCAGTCAAATTAAGAGGAGAAAGACTTAGTTTTAGTTATAAATTTAGAACCAAATAATCAGTGTAGTGAAAAAGTAATGTGTTAATAAAATACACACATCTTGTGCTTGATTTTATATGGATTGAGGTAAAGTTTGTGAGAATTTATGTGACTTTGATTGTATATTTGTGAGATTATCCTTAGCAATGTGAGTTTGTCTATTCTCTATGATTTTAGGATCAAACTGGGTGATTTGACATGGATTCATGAAGACTTGGATAGGTATAATGCAAAGACGTTGAGCTTGAAACTTAGATAGCTGATATTCACAGATTTCCTGAGCTTTGCATGGTAAAACAACCATAACTCGAACTATAGAGGTCAAAACGAGGTGATTCTAGTGGTGTTGAAAAGCTAAGTAGGAGAGCTACAACTTTCATGGAAACCCCAAGACTAAAATCCCAATCCAGAACCTCACACGACGTACCCCGTGTGATCTCACACTACCTCGTGTGAGGTGTATGTAGAAATAAGTTTACCTCAATAGTTTAATATATTAAGTTTTAATGATGCAAACACAAGGTAAAATGATGTTTATGTTACATAGATGTGCTTAATAGAATATATTGGATCATGCATGATCATGTACTCCTTCTTGTTATATTTTATATAAGAATCATGCATATTCTTTATAACATCTTTTATATGATATATCCAATAGTATGTTTTATGAGTTGTATTAAATTAATATTGGATTTGGCTCTATTTAAATGAAAATGTGCAAAGTGTTCTTTGTTGCATCCTACATAAGGCATATCCATCATTAATTGATAAATATCTTATTTGGATGTGTCTATGAAAGTCTTACATGCATGTTAGACTAACTAAAGTTATACATTTCTGAATCATGTATATGAAGATATTAAATTATGAATTTAGACTAACTATGTTTGTTTAAGCGAGCAATACTTTGTAGAATAGTCTAAGTATCAAAAGTGAGCATTGCAATAAGAAAGCAAAAGATCAAGTCCTAAGGATCTTCAAGTTTAGTTTGTAGAACTTAGATATTGTGTAAAGGTAAATATGAATCATACTAAGCTCAAATATCTTTTTAAAATCTTTACAAATGATTCTTACACGCTAAAATGCCTAACAAACATGTTTTGAAAAACTAGTCATGGTGGTAGTTCAAAACTATGAAAAATAGTCAAGTTTGAGTTTTGAAAAGCTGACATTTAGTTACTATTTTGATCATGAATTTCAAAATATTTTTCATTTTGTTCTAAAACTTTTTTCATATGAAATAGACTCAAAGATCTTTTCAATGAGTAGTCATTTGCTCAAAACAGATGAGAAATGAAGAAGTTGTGATAATTTAAAGTCAATTTTCAAAACTAAAGTGCAATAACCAATTATGAAAGTCCATAACATGTTATTCGCAAAGTCAGAAGCATGTCTCCTCTTTTTTGAACCTCCTAACTGATTATGAGTTCCAAATAACTTGTTATTCATGCGCTACACTGTTTCCTAATGAAACCAATAACTTGTTATTCACGCGCAATGGTGTTTCTTGATGAAACTAATAACTTGTTATTGAAACCAATAGCCTGTTATTTGGGGAGTTCGAAAATGAAAATAATAGCTAATTTTTGGCATTTAATGCTCTCAACCACCACCAATAGCTCTAAAATGCTTTGGGCTATAAATGAAAGTGTTTGGACATTAAAGACAAGTTAGAAATTAATCTAAGAAAGCTTCTTGAGCATTGAACACGAGTGTTAACTATTTTCCCATAAACCCCTGTTTTAAGTGTTAATATATGATTCCTTGATACCCATTAAGCTTCAATTTGTAACGTCTACTATGTGGGTCTTGGTGGTTTCAAGTGAAGGTAGTAGAATATTTTTTTATAAAAAGAAAAAATGGAGGGAACTGAAAAAGTGATCCCGCGGGCATTAGATTTCTCAGTAAAGATAGAAGTATTATTGGCCAATGCTCATCTACCATGGAAAATTGGTTTAGAGAATGTTTTATTAGCAATAGATGTATGGCCACTAAATAATTGCCACTAAAAATATTTTTGTTGTAGTGATTCAATTCAAATTAAACTACGATTCTTATTACCTAAGATATTCCTACAAATACCTTTCAAGGTCTTAACGGTATACATCTAATTCTAAACATTACTATCCTTGTATACGGTCTAACTTGAGTGTTAGAGTATCTTTTGCAGATACCCACTCTCTCACATCACTACTGTTGATGTCATGCCACGGAGGTTTCCACTTTCAACTTCCTACTCAGGTGATCCTTTAAATCTCGTTTAGAACACCATCTTTATATATCCATTCTTATATATTAAATTAGAGTACATTTTTTGAGAATAACTTAATCTTTTGCTCTACTCTTTATCCAAGAATGACACATCATCTCATAAAAAAAATAACACATGTCATTCTTAATTTAAAAAATTTAAGCGATATGCACAAAATACATACTAGTTATATATTTAAATAGGTTGTGTTCTCTACTTTTACTCACAAGTGTCACTATCATGTAGCAAATGATATTATTTATATTCTAATTTTTCAACTATATATATATATGATGGAGGATCATCTTACACTAGTGTAAGTTTTTTTTTTACTTACACTCATTTTCAGCTGTTAAATTCACTTTCATCTAATGGTTACTTTTAATGAAATAATCTCAACCATTAGATGAAAGTAGATCTAATGGTTGAAAATGAGTGTAAGTCAAAAAAGACTTACACTGGTGTAAGCTGATCCCTCCTCTCTCTCTCTCTATATATATATATATATATATATATATAGAGAGAGAGTAAATGAACGGAGTTTAAGTTTCTGTTATCTTATTGAACTAGATATTGAATAACTAGACGGACTCCAACACAGAAAATTGAAGTCAGGATTCTGGCAAATCCAGTTAAAGGAGTGTGATCGCTACAAGACGGCTTTCACAGTCCCTTTCGGGCAGTACGAATGGAATGTAATGCCCTTCGGTCTTAAGAATGCTCCCTCTGAGTTTCAGAGAATCATGAACGAAATCTTTAATCAATATTCAAACTTTACTATTGTATACATTGACGACGTTCTTGTATACTCTCAATCTGTAGACCAGCATTTTAAACATATTAACATCTTTGTTAATACAATAAAGAAAAATGGTTTAGCGGTATCTAAATCAAAAATTAATTTATTCCAAACCCAAATTCGGTTTCTTGGTCACAATATTTATCAAGGAACGATTAATCCTATCAATCGAGTTATTGAATTTGCTGACAAATTCCCTAACCAGATAATTGACAAAACCCAACTCCAACGGTTTCTTGGCTGTTTAAATTATGTCGCTGACTTCTTCCCTCAGCTTAGTAACCTTATCAAGCCCTTACATGATCGCTTGAAAGCCAATCCACCGCCATGGTCTGATGTCCATACAGGTATTATCAAACAAATCAAATCTCAGGTAAAGTCTCTTCCATGCCTTTACCTTCCTGATCCTAACGCATTTAAAATTGTCGAAACCGATGCCTCTGACTTAGGTTATGGTGGCATTCTCAAACAACGAGTCGCAGACAAAGAGCATGTCATTGCATATGCATCAAAGCATTGGAATTCTACGCCACAGTAATTATTCAATCGTAAAAAAGAAGTTTTAGCAATCGTCTTATGTATTACAAAATTTCAATCGGATTTATTAAACCAAAAGTTTTTAATCTGTGTTGATTGCAAATCTGCTAAAGACATTTTATTAAAAGATGTTAAAAATTTAGCTTCAAAATAGATTTTTGCAAGATGGCAAGCCATTTTATCTGCCTTCGATTTTGATATTGAATATATCAAAGGAACCTCAAACACTTTGCCTGATTATCTTACTCGTGAATATCTCCAGGGAAAGTAGCAGAATGCCCCGAGGAGGCTCATCATCCTCATCATTCCCTTACCGGGGAAGGGGTAGGTAAGTTAATTCTTTCTGGATTAACTAAAAAATCTTCTTCGGTCTTAGGGTCTTCAACCCCATCTGAGTCTTCAACTCAGAACCCAACTGCTCAAACTGGGTCTTCAACTCAGAAGCCGGCCCAAAATCAACCAAAGAAGCAGACTAGCAATGACTATGCTATGGCTGTTCTTGCATATCCTATCCAAGTCTTACAAGCCTTTCAACAACAAGGTCTTACTAAACTACCAAAAGAATCTTGGGCCGATATTGCTGCTCAAGAGGACCTTGAATCACAAATTCAAACCCAAAAACAAAAGGAAATTGTTATCCAATCTCCCAGCAGACAAATTGCCATGTCCAAACCTATCCAAACACAAACTCCCTCTCAAAATGAATATTTTGAAAAAGAAATCACTATGCAGGTCTTCCAAATGGAACCTAGTGTCTTTCATGTCAACCCAAACATCGCAGCCCAAAAGATTTTTCCCAAAGGTCTTTTGTTCAAACCAGACACACCATTTAAAACCCGAGAGTTTTATGAATTCATCCTTATTGATACGGGTTCTGTCTCCATCAGACACTACAAAGACGAAAAGATCAAAGACCAAGAAGTCATTGATTATTCAACCTGCCAGATTCTGAAGTTCATCTCACCAGGTGAATGGGGCAATAATCTTTATAAGCCTCGTGCTTTTTCTAAAGCCTATCCAGTTGACTTCAATTACTGGGATTACTCAGACGCATGGCTTTATACCTTCTGGTTTAAAAACATTAACGGAAAACATTCATGGATGTTTTACTTTAAACATAATGTACAATATGAGTTTCCTCACTGGTTTCATGAATGGTGGGGATTCTTTGGACCTGTTAAAAAAATCCTTCCCCCTCCGGCATTGGAAGGTCTTAACTATTTTGAATCCAGAATTGACCTTGGAGCTGATCCTTGGCCGATTGAACTCCACTTCTGGTCAAAAATGTCCTTGGCATGGATCTTTTCTTGGCAATTCAAGTACAAGAAGAGTTCTTATCATCAAAAATGTCTTCCAACACTTGACAGGTATGCCTACGTCAAATGGTGGAAGAAATTTGACTTCTCGCATGCTACACCCGAGAACCTCAGAAATTGGTTCTCTTTGAATCCCAAGTTGCTCAAAGCAGCTGATCATGAAACAAGTGTCTTTCTCAACAAGAGAGCTCAAGCAACTGCAGCACTATCCGCCTCAACTTCCAAAGAAGAATTTGAGAGAAATTTAAAGGTCATCCTCCGTCACCTCCAGGAAGACTCTCAGCAAGAATCGACAACAAGTTCTGATCCATTTTATCAGAATGAAGATGACTGCTTCAGCAAAGATATTGACAGTCAGTGTGTCAATCTTAGTGACGATGAATAGTCATCCTTGCGGCTGTTCACTGTAGTGGAGCGGCAAAACAGATGTATAAGCCCCCGATATCATCGCCATCATTTAATTCCATAGAAGCAGAAATGAGGAAATTTAAGTTAATTTTATCTTCTGAACTAGATTTTAGGATTACCAAGTTATTTATTACTTTAATTTAGATCTGAGATGATTATCAATTATTAAATCATATTTTAACCGATTAAGTCCTTATTTAAGTCTAGATCTATAGCCACCGCAAGCATTTACTAGATCTTGGATCATGGTCACCACTGTACCCAAACTTTCACCTCCTGTGGAAGCATCGTCGAATTAGACTTTCGCTCTACACCACTAGGGTCTTCTGCTACATGTACCCCCCACAAGACAGATCCAACACGGGTATTATGTACCGTCCAATCCAAGATAGGGTAACATTAAACTGCGTACTTACCAGATCCAGAATTAAGTTCCAGTTTTAATAGGTTACAGTATGATTTAACAAAGAAATAAGCAGATCAGATAAATATCAAAGCATCATAACATAATAACGTTAATATCTAGTTCAATAAGATAACAGAAACTTAAACTCCGTTCATTTACTTTCCTACTTCCCCATCAGGCTCTGATACCAGAGTGGTTAGGTGAAGATCACGGGAAAACGGAGGGGGAGAAAGAGAGCAGGATAGAGAGAAGTAGGCTGCAGACGGACTGCTTACATGTAAATGAAATGCTTCAAAATAAAATTAAAATTTAAAACATTAAGTGAAAGCCGAAAGCGCGTCAGAGACGGCGGGATCCGGCGAGGAGATGAGAAGAATAAGTTACATATAAGAAAACTTAAAACTTTATTGATATGGGAGACAAGTTACAAGTTTGAGAGAGAGAGGAGGATCACTCACTTCTCAGGTCACTCTGTAAGCTAGGAGAAACTTAGAAGAGACTAAATTTTCGAATGCTTACAACGTCTGAAGACAAAGAAATAAATAGACAAGAATTTTACTATTACAAACAGTAAAATGAAATTAGCGCTACAGTGAACAGTAGCACAGTGTTTTGCCTACTTTTGGGCTATAGAAGTAGGCTGCAGACAGACTGCTTACATGTAAATGAAATTAGCGTAACATGGTTGCACAGTGTTTTGCCTACTGAGGTTGAGAAAGCTGATTATCAATAAGCTTATAAGAAATTTATTCTTTAAGATATCTGATTTGTTTTTGTTTATTGTTAATTTGATTAACAATTGGATTTAGCGTCTTGAGGATCGGCTTCCTAAGGAAAGGAAAACAGATGGTTTTACCAAGATGCTGGGTAATAATACCTTCGTCAGTAATTTGCAAAGGGAAGAGAGCCCTGATGAATGGAGTTCCAAGGATGACTTCGCCTTTGAGATTCTTGACAAGAAGAAAAGAGGTTTCAACTTGGAAACCCTGATTTTCAATTACAGCAGAAGAAAACTTATACTGTATTTTTAGTTTGGAACCACTAGCAGTACTGAGCCGCTCAGTAGTTTTTTCAAAATACTTTGTCGGGACCATACCTTCCAAAATACAGTTTGAATCTGCGCCAGTATCAAATAGTGCAACAGTGTTAAGAACAAAATCATTGATTTTGATAGAAATGTTTATAAAGAATTTCTGGATTCTTAGTTTGTTAATGATGTCACAAAAGGCATCATCGTTTTCATTAGGAATCTTAGGATTAACTAAGACTAAGGTTTCAGAAATCTTTTCAAATTTTTCAAAATCAGATCCAGACTGCATATCACCTAACTGGGAGATGATATACGAATGAAGTTGTTGTTCTTCTTTAAGTTTCTTAACTTCATCCTTAAGTTGATTAATTTCAGATTGAAGATCCTGAAGAGTGATTGGTTTTTTAGAAGAAGATTTTTCAAGCTTCTTAATAGTTTCTTTAAGATCATATTTGTTTTTAAGAATTGGATTCTTAAGTTTTTTAGAAAAGGATTCTTCAAGGATTGATTTAAACTTTTGTAAGAAGATACTACGATCTTCAGAGTTTTCGACAGAGTTGAGAACTTCAAAAAGAAGATCTTGTTCTTTGGTTAAAACATTAACCTGTGGAAAATCCAAATCGTCGTCGGATGAAGAAATATCATCATTCTGGATTTCGTTTAAGTCATCAGAAAATTCTTTTTCAGAATCTTCTTCAGACGACTCGACAAGAAGGCTATTGAGTTGTTCTACGACAACTTGATCAAGGTTTAAGGCTTTAATTTTCTTTTTAAGCCTACAGTATTTGCTAATGTGGCCAGGTTTGCCACAGTTGTAGCAGATGACAGGTTTCGTCGGAACCTTGACATTGTCTATTGGGGGTTTTGACTTAAACTCTTGCTTAAGTCTTCTGGGTTTGGCAGAAGCTTTATGCTTAAAGTATTTAGATTTGTGATTCTGTGGATGAATCTTTTTTGGTTTGGATTTATTCTTCCCAGCACAAGGAAGACCAAATTGTTCGCAGAAGTTTCCCAGCTCCCGCTTCGTTTGAGTCTTTTCTCTGGCAAACTGAGATTGAATCTTATCATCTTGACAGATTTTCAAGGCGACTTTCTGGACGAAAGCAATGAGTTGACCGTAACTCAACTGCTCATAAGGGATTTCTCCATTAAGAGATTGACCACGGATTTTATCTCTGACTTTGTCGCCAAGAGACTTAGGCAGACCTGCAAGGAATTTCTCCTTCCAGAAGGGTTGTTGACAGTCTTCACGAGTGTAGACTCTAGTTAAGAAGGTATCACGATACCATCGAAAGTCAGAAAGAGATTTGCATTTCAGTTCAGATAGAAGCTCAGCAGATCTATCTCTCCAGATTGTAGTGTCACCGATGAAATGCTGGACGATAGCAAAGATTAAAGCATTGACAGAGTCAAGAATTGGCTTGCCATCATTAAGAATAGGAAGGCCATCAGAATCAGCTTTAACGGCATTTTGAATGTCGTTACGTTGGGTATCAGTGAGATAATGATCCCACCAACCTTTGAGTTGGCCAGTGAAGCCAGCAATAAGGACTTCACAGATTATTTGATCACTACAGTCATAGGAAGTTTGATAAGCTGTAGAGACCATCGTCATTTCTTGAAGAGTATTGAGAATTTGATACTCGGTTTTACCATCTATGTCCCAAACATAGACATTGTTTGCGCTAAAAGATTTGAACATCGGATGGCGTTCTTCAAGCAACAGATCAGGAGGAGTTGCTCGTTGATAGTAAAGTTTAGAAGGATTTTTCCAGTTGAGGACTTTAGAAACAACTGGATTGATTTTGATTTCTGAGACTTGCTCAGAATGTTGACTTTGAGAATCTGGTTCGGATTGGGAATCAGATTGTTTAATTGCGTTGACAATTTTAGAAACCCTGGAAGTTTCAGATTGAGGTGTATCAGGAATGACGGCATCAGCAGGCGGGATACGCTTGAGTTTAGAGACAATTTCACTGACTAACTCAGTATTAGGGTTGGAATGAGGATTACCTAAATTCCTATTTTTAAGAAATTTGATTGATTCTTTAACTTGTTTAGAAACTCTAAACGGTTTGAATATAGGTTTCTCGACAGTTTTCTCAGTCTTCGTTCCAGAAACTGAGGGTTTTTCTTCAGGTTGTTGCTCTTTAAGCTTAGGTTCGACATTTAAGATTTTTTCACCTAAGACTTGAAGATACTTGTTGGTATAATTGTTTTGTTCCATAAGACTTTTAATGTCATTAGATCCTATAGGTTCATCTTCAAGTTTGGACTTGAAAGGAGATGCAACAACAGATTTGTTATTTTTATCTTTCTTATCTAGAAAATAAGAACTTTGAGGAGGAAGAACAGACTTTACAAGAGTTTCGTCCTTCCGATGCCAGACTGTTAAGATGTTAACAGACAGGTCTTCCATCAAACCGATGCTCCAAGGATAAGGAAGATGACTATTCATCGTCACTAAGATTGACACACTGACTGTCAATATCTTTGCTGAATCAGTCGTCTTCATTCTGATAAAATGGATCAGAACTTGTTGCCGATTCTTGCTAAGAGTCTTCCTGGAGGTGACGGAGGATGACCTTTAAATTTCTCTCAAATTCTTCTTTGGAAGTTGAGGCGGATAGTGCTGTAGTTGCTTGAGCTCTCTTGTTGAGAAAGACACTTGTTTCATGATCAGCTACTTTGAGCAACTTGGGATTCAAAGAGAACCAATTTCTGAGGTTCTCGGGTGTAGCATGCGAGAAGTCAAATTTCTTCCACCATTTGACGTAGGCATACCTGTCAAGTGTTGGAAGACATTTTTGATGATAAGAACTCTTCTTGTACTTGAATTGCCAAGAAAAGATCCATGCCAAGGACATTTTTGACCAGAAGTGGAGTTCAATCTGCCAAGGATCAGCTCCAAGGTCAATTCTGGATTCAAAATAGTTAAGACCTTCCAATGCCGGAGGGGGAATGATGTCTTTAACAGGTCCAAAGAATCCCCACCATTCATGAAACCAGTGAGGAAACTCATATTGTACATTATGTTTAAAGTAAAACATCTATGAATGTTTTCCGTTAATGTTTTTAAACCAGAAGGTATAAAGCCATGCATCTGAGTAATCCCAGTAATTGAAGTCAACTGGATAGGCTTTAGAAAAAGCACGAGGCTTATAAAGATTATTGCCCCATTCACCTAGTGAGATGAACTTCAGAATCTGGCAGGTTGAATAATCAATGACTTCTTGGTCTTTGATTTTTTCGTCTTTGTAGTGTCTGATGGAGACAGAACCCGTATCAATAAGGATGAATTCATAAAACTCTCGGGTTTTAAATGGTGTGTCTGGTTTGAACAAAAGACCTTTGGGAAAAATCTTTTGGGCTGCGATGTTTGGGTTGACATGGAAGACACTAGGTTCCATTTGGAAGACCTGCATAGTGATTTCTTTTTCAAAATATTCATTTTGAGAGGGAGTTTGTGTTTGGATAGGTTTGGACATGGCAATTTGTCTGCTGGGAGATTGGATAACAATTTCCTTTTGTTTTTGGGTTTGAATTTGTGATTCAAGGTCCTCTTGAGCAGCAATATCGGCCCAAGATTCTTTTGGTAGTTTAGTAAGACCTTGTTGTTGAAAGGCCTGTAAGACTTGGATAGGATATACAGGAACAACCATAGCATAATCATCGCTAGTCTGCTTCTTTGGTTGATTTTGGGCCGACTTCTGAGTTGAAGACCCAGTTTGAGTAGTTGGGTTCTGAGTTGAAGACTCAGATGGGGTTGAAGACCCTGAGACCGAAGAAGATTTTTTAGTTAATCCAGAAAGAATTAACTTACCTTTACCCCTTCCCCAGGAAGGGAATGATGAGGATGATGAGCCTCCTCGAGGCATTCTGCTACTTTCCCTGAAGAAATTCACGAGTAAGGTAATCAGGTAAAGTGTTTGAGGTTCCTTTGATATATTCGATATCAAAATCAAAGACAGATAAAATGGCTTGCCATCTTGCAAAAATTTGTTTGGAAGCTAAATTTTTAACATCTTTTAATAAAATGTCTTTAGCAGATTTGCAATCAACACGGATTAAAAACTTTTGGTTTAATAAATCCGATTGAAATTTTGTAATACACAAAACGATTGCTAAAACTTCTTTTTTAACAGTTGAATAATTCCGCTGGGCAGAATTCCAATGCTTTGATGCATATGCAATGACATGCTCTTTGTCTGCGACTCGTTGTTTGAGAATGCCACCATAACCTAAGTCAGAGGCATCGGTTTCGACAATTTTAAATACGTTAGGATCAAGAAGGTAAAGGCATGGAAGAGACTTTACCTGAGATTTGATTTGTTTGATAATACCTGTATGGACATCAGACCATGGCGGTGGATTGGCTTTCAAGCGATCATGTAAGGGCTTGATAAGGTTACTAAGCTGAGGGAAGAAGTCAGCGACATAATTTAAACAGCCAAGAAACCGTTGGAGTTGGGTTTTGTCAATTATCTGGTTAGGGAATTTGTCAGCAAATTCAATAACTCGATTGATAGGATTAATCGTTCCTTGATAAATATTGTGACCAAGAAACCGAATTTGGGTTTGGAATAAATTAATTTTTGATTTAGATACCGCTAAACCATTTTTCTTTATTGTATTAACAAAGATGTTAATATGTTTAAAATGCTGGTCTACAGATTGAGAGTATACAAGAACGTCGTCAATATATACAATAGTAAAGTTTGAATATTGATTAAAGATTTCGTTCATGATTCTCTGAAACTCAGAGGGAGCGTTCTTAAGACCGAAGGGCATTACATTCCATTCGTACTGCCCGAAAGGGACTGTGAAAGCCGTCTTGTAGCGATCACACTCCTTTAGCTGGATTTGCCAGAATCCTGACTTCATGTCGAATTTCGAAAATATTTTCGCGGAATGGAGGCGAACCATTAGATGAAAACAGAAAATTTAGTGAGGCGAACCATTCTGTAAAACTGAAAATAAAAGACTTACACTTATATGGTGTAAGTCCATATATATATATATATATATATATATATATATATATATATATATATATATATATATATATATATATATAGTGAGGATCAATTTACACTAGTGTAAGTTGATTTTTTCTTACACTCATTTTCAACTGTTAGATCTACTTTCATCTAATGGTTACCTTTAATGAAATACTCTCAACCATTAGATGAAAGTAAAATTAACGGTTGAAAATGAGTGTTAGAGAAAAAAGACTTACATTAGTGTAAACGGATCCCTCCTCATATATATATATATATATATATTAGATCTACTTTCATCTAATAGTTACCTTTAATGAAATACTTTCAACCATTAGATGAAATTGAAATTAACGGTTGAAAATAAATGTAAGAGAAAAAAGACTTACACTGGTATAAACGAATCTCCCTCATATATATATATATATGAGAAGAGTTTTTCTTGTGAGAGAGTGAGATGAATGAATTTAATAATACAATCATATATGAATGGTCAAGACTAAAAGTTACTTAATCTATTTTCATCTAATGGTTACCTTTAATGAAATACTCTCAACCATTAGATGAAATTGAAATTAACGGTTGAAAATGAGTGAAAGAGAAAAAAGACTTACACTTTGGTGTAAACGGATCCCCCCCTATATATATATATATATATATATATATATATATATATATGAGAAGAGTTTTTCTTGTGAGAGAGTGAGATGAGCGAATTTTAATCATACAATCATATATGAATGGTCAAGATTAAAAGTTACTTAAAGGTCATGTGACCACTTAAAAAAGTCACATGTAATTATGTTCTAATCTTGACTATTCATATAAGATCCAATGATTAAGATTCACTCATCTCACCTCTTATAATAAACACTCATCTTACTAAATATACTACCTACATATACTATAAGAAAATTGATCTCTAATGACGGTAAAGTTTTGTATCTAAAAGGTAAACAATTATGGGTATATCTCACAACTTATACTCATAAAAATGTTTTTTTCATTAGATTTGCTAAATGCGGGCATTACTTTCGGTATCCATCTTTTTTTGTTTTATATTTGATACTTAGGATAAATTGTCAAGAATTTGGCTAACTACTAGTTATATTTAGTAAACATATAAATATTTATTTAAAATTAACAAAAAAATAAATACTTGACATCTAATCAAGAGTTCCATACCCATAAAAATACCTTAACAACTCCCTATTTATATATGTTACTAGAATCTTCATATGCATATCACTTCCACTCTTATTTTTCCTAGTGTATGAGTATAATCTTTATTCAGTATTTTAAAAGCCAAACCGAATTGGCTGGTTCATCTGGTTGGATCGGGAGATGGCCATATCAATTGTTTAGTTAGCATATAAAAACAACTTATATTCTTACCACAAACAGTGCATACACCTCTTTTCACACTTCTCCCAGTACCATTCATCATACATACTTTTTTCTATTCACTTTCTCTCACCTAATCAACACCCTTAAAAAGGGTGTTAATAGTTCCTACACCCCAAAAAGGAGTGTAGGATGATCATTTTTCATATAAAAAACACCTAAGTCTTAGAATTGCCATTGTACCGCCTAAACCAGTGAAAACCAAATGAAACCGGAGACTTGTTTGAACTATATCTAGTTTCTAATAACCGACTGGCTCACCTATTGCCCCTGTTCTTCACACAGGGTTCACGACTCAGTTCACTCACAGTCCATCGCCATCATCACTAGCCATCAGCCTTCCATCGTCTTTCAACACCTCAATTGAACTATAACTCACAAGCCCTCAAACACACACTTGAAGCACAACATGCACTCCACGACCCAAGCAGTTAGCACCCTCTCTCTGCTTTCTTATTCATTTGTTTTATGTTTCTCAGTCATACGAAGACAAGATAAAGGAGAGTGAGAAGGGAAGACAAAGAACAACAACATGAACTCATCCATATGAATTTTCGAATCCAAAATCACATGTTTGAAAGACTCAAACTTTTTCTAGTCGGACTAACACATGTTGATAGATAACATTGAAAGTGGTACAAGATAAAGTTTTAAAAAATATTAAAAAGGTTGACTTGATTTAAAATTTAAATACTAGTTAATCTTAATTTCATATTTCAAGTAATAAAAAAAATAAAATCTATTAACGAAATATTTTTTTATTAATTTATATTGATGTTAATATATATTATATAACTAATTAATTATTATATTATCTAACTCAACTATTAATCTAACAAGTTAAACGAATCAAATTATAATTCAGAAATCTCACCGTTTTGATATCTTGTTTGATTTTTAAAATATTTTCTTTTTTTCTCATCACTTTCAGTCCTATTTTTCTCCCATTTTCTCTTTTCTTGGCTCAAAATATAGATATGAATTTGAATCCAATTATTTAAGGAGTTGAATTAAGAGTAATTCACAGCACGTATGATGAAACGACAATGATTGGGACTTTGAATAAAAGCCTTCTCTCTTGGGTCCTCTCACTCTCGAGTCTCACCCATCAAATCTTTCATAGATCTTTTGAAAGTGTTATTTCACGTGTTTCTGGGCATGCTCCCTCTTTTCGTAAGAATTCTTACGGCGTATGATAAGTAAATTGTTATGCATCAGAACCCATTAACCCCTGCAATAGTCCCTGCAACAAAGACCCAAGAGGCCCAAAAGGAAATATTAGAAGTGGGAAAGATGGGTCTGGCCGAAAATAGGTCCAAAAGGATGAAAATGAAACCAGTTCACCTCATAGACTATGTTAATTAGTCAGGAATGTTCTAGAACAGCTATTTGTTATTATCCTTTTATTGTTATTAGTTTGTTAGCTAGTTGGCACTTGATCCTATATTTCAGGAACATAATATTGTAACCACAATTGGTATATATGCTAATATGATGAAATGAAAGAAACCAGAGAATGTAATATTCAGAAATCATCTCTCTCCCTCTATGGCTTTCCTATTAGTTTAGGAATTCAATCGTTTGCTCTATATTGTACTTAACATTGGTGCTTTCATTCCCTTGAACCATGCCCTGCAATCAAAATGAAAACCTTGACCTTACCTAACTTGTTGCCTCCATCGCAACCATTAACACCACCCTCTAACAATTTCCACTAAATTAGGAACAATTCCAACTAAACTAGGACTGACGCCATGAATCCTACCTATCGACCTTCCAAATACTTCAAGACTAGATTTCCAATTCTACACCACCACCATCACCCAAAGACACACCATTGAAACCACCCGAACTGTACCTTCAACCTTTTGATGGATCCAATCCCCTTGAATGGATCTTTCAACCAGATCAATTCTTCATCCATTACTGTATCCCCAATCACCAACGCCTAACCTACATTTCCCCATACATGTCTGGTGATGCTCTAGCTTGGTATCAATGGCTCTACAATAGTGGATTACTCTATTCCTAGGATGAATTTAAACATGCTCTGGAAACACATTTTGGCCCTTCATCCTTCGAAAACCACCAGCAAGCCTTGTTTAAGCTGCAACAATGATCTAACACTTGTCACATTTCTTTACATAGGCCAGGTAATCTCTTTTCATCGTGGGCTAGTAGTATTCGAGTCTTAAGATTTTTGCTGCCAATGATCTTTTAGCTAAGTGCTGACTGCATACTCCTTCATTAACCTCAGCCATTACATATTCAATTTTAGCTAGGCACATGCACTTTAGGAGAGGCATTGAGAAAACTTTCTTGTAGAGTTAGTCATTGATTAAGGTGTAAAAGCTTGTGAACATTCTAACCTTCCGAACTTTTTCTTCCTCTACAAGGAGCTCTCCCTCCCTTAGGTATCGAGTGATTGGGAATTCCCACGAAGTAGGGTAGCACCCGATGGTCAGAACTAACTCCCTTTTGTTGGACAACTTGTAGATTGTTTCATGGATGACTGACCTATTGTTCCTTGGACCCTTGGTGCTAACTGGTTTTGACAATAGCTATGCTTTCTAGTTTTGCGCCCTATGGATATGTTCCATGACGAAGGCATCAAACCGCTTCGATAACCTCTTTATCCGCAGTAGAAATTTTACCAATTAGGGTCTTTAGCCCAGTACTCACCCCTTACATATTTCACCATGAGCTAAGAGTTGCTCTTTGCTACTAGGCACTCCGCCCCCCATCTCCTTTACTGGTTCCATGTCAATTATCAGGGCTTCGTATTTTGCTTTATTGTTATTGGCATTAAAATCAAATTTCAATGATTGCTTCATTTCCTAGCCATCCAAGCCTTCTAGGATTATCCTTGCTCCACTTCTTTTTTTGTTAGGTGCCCCGTTGACAAAGAAAGACCAAGCAGGCTTTTCCTTTAGTTGGAGCTCCATTTTGGTGTAAAATTTGGCTAACATCTATGACTTGATTGGCCCCCTAGACTTGCATGCGATCCTATACTCAAAGAATTCTACATACCAAGTGATCATTCTTCCTACCAATTTGGGTTTCTTGAGGACCCGTTTAACGGGTTGGTCAGTTCTTACTATTATTTGGTGCTTTTGGAAGTAGGGTTGGAGTCTCCTTGTTGTGGTTAAGAGTGTTAGGACCATTTTTCTATCTTTCGGTACTTGTGCTCTGCTCCTTAAAGCACCCTACTCAAGTATACCAGTTTATGATCTTTTTATACTTCTTGGACTAGGATTGAGTTGATGACCTGGTCTGACATTGCGAGGTATTAGTAGAGTTTTTCCTCTAGTTCTGGCCTTCTTAGGACCAGTGGGGATAATAGTTATTCTTTTAGCTTCTTGAAGGCTTGCTTGTATTCCTCTGTTAATTTGAATTTGTTGAGCTTCTTTAGGAACTTAAAGAATGGCATGGTGTGGTCGATGATTTGTGCCAAGATCTTGGAGAGAGCTACGATCCTACCGGATAGGTGCTGTATGTCTTTGATATATGAGCAGCTTTGATATTGAGTATACCACAACACTTGTCTGGGTTTGTCTCTATTCCTCGGTTAGTTAACATAAAACCCATGAACTTTCCTACCTAAACCCCAAACGTGCATTTCTCCAAGTTTAGTCTCATATCATGCTTTCTAAGCTAGTTGAAGATCTCTTCTAAATCGGACTAATGGTTTCCTTCTCTGCTTGTTCTTGCAACCATTTCATCTACGTATACACTATTACCCTCCTACTCTAGTGCTAGAAAACCTTGTCCATTAACCTCTAGTAAATCGCTCTAGCATTTTTTAGGAGGAATGACATCACCTTGAAATAGTAGTTTGCTCTTTCCATTATAATGGTCTTTTTTTCCTCATTGTCTGGGTGCATTCTGATTTAATTATACCCTAAGTACACATGCACAAAGCTTAGGTCTAGTATCTTGAGGCTTTGTCAACTATCTTATCAATGTTTGGGAAGGGGTATGAGTCTTTGGGGCATGCCTTGTTGAGGTCAATGAAGTTGACACATGATGAACCTGCAAAACTTATAATTTTTACGGTTCATTGTGTGTGTTTCATTCTTTTTAATCTTTTTAATTGGGTTTGTTCTTGAGTTTTATTATATTTTTAGTATTTTAAATTGTGTTGTAATTATGTATTTCTATGTATTTTTGTTAGGTAAATGCAAAGGATCGAAGAATGGAGGTGATTGCATAGAAGATTTGTAAAAAAAAAAAATACATGATGGATGATGTCATGGATGATGTCAACAAATAGTCACTGTAGCTTGCACTTGTAGCACTACAAAGACATCACGTAGCGCCACCGTAGCGTCACTGCAGCATCACTGTAGCTCCTGTAGCAAATTTACCTATAAATAGGCAATCAAATTTTGAAGGAGGCGTTCGGAAGCAGAGAATTTCCCTACGTTCTGTTGTTTTCCTTTTCCTTTTCCTTTTCGTTTTTCTTTTCTTCTTTCTCATGTGTAATTAATCTTCATATTGATTGGGTGAAAAGGTGAAGCTCTTGGTAATAAGTTAAGGTTAGATTAATTTCTTTCTTGTGCTTAAATGATATATTATTAAGCAAATATAATATGTGTTGTATGTTGTTTCCAATTAATTTAGAAACTCTTCTTGTATAATGAATATCTTGATCCATTGTAGATAATAGGATTGGCACATTGGATGTTTTTGACAATTTATAAGTATTGGTAGATAATTATTGGAACCATAATATGATTACATAATTGAACTTTGAATGTTAAATCTTCCGATTAGAATTTTCATTATGCATGATTTCAATTGAGTTATAAAAAGAAATAATTTTATCTTTAATTTATTATCAAGAGTGGATCTCTTAACCCAAGCAAATCCTTTTCATTTGTGAACAACTTATATCATCTTTAATTTTGTGACACATCTTCTCTTTACCTCAATTAATTAGTTTTCCTTCATCAATTCCCTATGGATCGACCTCGGACTCCCGATAATTTATTACTTGAGACAACCTACACTTGGGTTTGAAACTTTTAAATATAATTATATCCCATCAAGTTTTTGGCGCCATTCTTCGGGACTTGATTTGAAGTTCTAATATATTGAGGTTCTTTTTCGTAAGTAAACTTCACTATCGGTATATTCTTCCTCTACTCTTTTCATTTTTATTTATCTATTTACTAACACACTAACTACTATTTTTTTTTTATAGTGAATAATAATATAAATAGAATATATGAATAGTGATATGAATAGTATGTAAATAGTAAAAAAAATTAAAAAAAATAATAATATAAAAAATTTAACCTTTTATATATACTAACTCAATGGGGTAACTTTCCTTTTATTTTCTTGTAATTTACTTTTTGTATTTTTTTATTTGGTGGTTGGTTTATTACCCCATCTTTGTAAACATTTTTTATTTATTTATTTTACGTAATCTAACTTTTAATTTATGTCATTTATTTTTTCACATCTAACTTTTAAATTTATCATTTATTTTTTCCCTCTAACTTAAAGAAATAATATTTCTTCTTCTCTTCTCTTTTGTCTGCTCTGTGAGGCTCTGCCACTCTCCGGATTTTCATATTTAAATTTACTTTTTGACTTTATTTTCGTATTTTAATTTTTGTTTTTTTTATTTTATTTTCCGCACTTTATTTTTGCATTTGTATTTGTATTTTTTTATTTTTGGGTGGTATTTGGTTTATACCACATCCTTCTTAATATTTAACAGTTAGTTTTTACCGCCTACTTGTATATTATTTTTATTTTTATTTTATGTCACTTATTTATGCTTAATTGGTATCGTGATTCAAATTCTAGACGTTTAGTTAAAATTAATCATAGTAATTTATATATTGATTTATTTGAATCACAATCACACACAATTAACACAATGGCTGAATTTGAAAATGCACATGTTGAACATGATAATCAAACACAACGAGCTGAAAATGAAAGTATACATGATGAACAAAGAAATCAACCATTGCGAACTATGCTTGCATATTTACAACCACTTCGAAATTCTAGTCCATCATGTTTTATCTTTCCACTTATTGCTAATAATTTTAGATTTAAGCCGGGTATGATTTCTTTACTTCCTAATTTTCATGGTTTAGAAAATGAAAGCTCATATTTACATCTAAAAGAATTTGAAGAAGTCTGTATTGCTTTCAATGATCAAAATTGCACTGAAGAAATTGTTAAGCTTAAATTGTTTCCTTTTTCTTTGAAAGATAAAGCAAAAACTTAGCTTAATGCTTTGAAACCAAGATTAATTTGCATATGGCAAGAAATGCAAGGTGAGTTTTTAAAGAAATTTTTTTCAACACATAAAACCAATACTTTGAAAAGACAAATCCAAAATTTCTCCCAAAATTCAAATGAAGCGTATTTTCAAAGTTGGGAACGTTTTAAAGATTTGTTAAATTCTTGCCCACATCATGGTTTTGAAAAATGGCGGACTATAAGCTTCTTTTATGAAGGTTTAACACCTTAAACTAAATAATTTGTGGAAACGATGTGTAATGACGAATTTCTTGATAAAGAACCTGAAGATGCTTTAGATTATTTAAACCATTTGGCTGAAAATTCTCAATCTTGGCATGAAACTAATCCTTCTAAAAATTCAATTAGATATAACCTTGCAAATGCAGGAAAAAGAAAATACCATCTTAGTCAAGAAGATAATCTAAATGCAAGGTATGCTAGTTTGGCTAGAAAGGTTGAATCCATGGAATTAGGGAAAGTAAAAGAAGTCAAATCTGTGCAAAATAAAGAAATTTGTGGCATTTGTGATGAATTAGGACACTCGACAAATGAATGTCCTAATATTCCTATTTTTAAAGAAGTTGTGCATGAGCAACTAAATGCAATGAACAATTTTAAAAAGCCATTCACCTCTTCTTTTTCAAATTCTTACAATCCAGGATGGAGAAATCATCCGAATTTCAGTTGGAGGAATAATAATCAAGCACAATTTATGTAACCACCACCTCCTCAAGAACAACAAGATTCTCAAAATCCTCAAAGATATGCACCTTATGTCCTACCATATAGGAAAAACCTTGAAGGAACATTGAGTGCATTCATAGAAAAGCAAGAGGCTATCAATAAACAAAACACTCAAACCATGATAGACATAAAAGACACTCTTTTCAAACTTACTTCTGCACTCACCATTCACGAGAAAGGAAAATTTCCTTCTCAACCCTAACCGAATCCCAAAGGTCAATATAGTCTAAATGAGGGTAGTTCAGAAAACTAACAAATAAATCAAGTCAATTCAGTAATAATTCTTAGGAATGGAAAGATTGTTGAAAAAGTTAGGAGATAAAGAGTCAAGTATTCAGAATGATGAACTCCTTGAATGTGAATGAGCTAGAAGATGTGAAAAAGAATCAAGATAGTAGTGATGTCGAGTTACCCAAGGAACCTGAGGTGACAAAGAATCCTATTAAGCCAGAAAATAAAGACAAGGGTCACCAAACATACATGATTGACTCAATCATGGAGAAGGAACTTTCTACAACCTTTGATTCTAATCCCCTTGAGAATCTTCTTGTTAATTCTGAGTTTAATTTTATCAATAATCCATCTAATGTATTTGATAATTGTACTAACTTTTATTTAACTTAGAATCATGACACTCAGGGATGGAGTCCAAAGTTTAAGGAGTTTCTTAATAAAGGTTGGAGTTTTCCTGATAAAAAATGTGGTCGTCCCCTGGTCTATTCTCATGAAATTAAATTGGAGGAAGGTAAATGGTCAGCAGTTGAAGCCATAACTTGAGTTAAAAGATCCAGATGTAGTCGAGACTTTGGTAGAAGTTCCTGTCTACTAAAGCTAAGGTAAGTTTTTAGTATTTCATTTGTATTTTTTTTTTGAGTCGGCTTAAGTGCCTCCCAGATTTCGGAGCCTTTGTATGGGGATGTAAATATTGTCGGCCTAAAAAAAACAAAAAAAACACAAAAAAAAGTATGTATACATCTTGGGTTTGGCTTTGGTAACACAAAACGTGAATGGGGAAATGCATGCATCCTGATCCAGCCTTCTTAATTGAAAAACAGAGAAGGTAGATTGTATCCCACATGTGAGGCAGCCAGTCATATTATGGCCATTTGTCCCTTTGAGGAGCCCTATGTTGCGCTGGTCTTAAATGGGTCTAATACAGGTCAACAATGCTTTAGCACAAAGCCGAAAGAATAGATTACCTCTATCCCAATCTTAAGTGAGTATACACCCATCTTTCATAAGGTTTTTAACAACTTGAAAAAAAAATAGAGGGCGAAACTACGGTTGTACTTGGTCTTTAATTAGATTAGGAGCCCCGGGCAGATGCTTGTCCTGTCATAGACTCAGGAGGAGACCTTCACACACCAGTATGTAAATAAAGTTCCTGTACCATGCTATGTAAAGAACTGCGTGCTACATTCCCAGTTCTTGGAACCAAGGCTCTGTAGCACTGATGGACAGAAAGAAGCGTCCCATCTTTACAGTGAACGAAAACTGTTAGCTGAGCTGTATACTTACTTTAATTAGTAGGTCTCTATGGCGAATTCTAATTGGCTGCGGTCAGGTACCATCTTCTTAGAATACAGGCCTTTAATTAGGTTTACAGGAAGATAGAGGGTTGTTCTTCCGTAAGCAGGACGGAAAGGATTCAAAGGTTTTTGTTATCGGTTCGGCAATTCTTGTGGAATTCATATGTTGCATTGGAGACACGCAACTTAAATACATGTCGCTACTACATTCATGACACGCAGTATAAAGATATGCTATGAAAACTGTACATACAAGTATGTCCTTATTTATTATTATATTTCTTTTATCTTTATATGATTTTGTTGTATTTTGATTTTTGGATAGACGATCCTTTGAGTAGGATCCTTCAAGGGTTTCTAAACTTCTTTACCCTAATGATTTTCTTGAAGTTAAAAAAAAAGTTAAAAAAAAAATTCCGTGTTTCTTAATTTCAAACTTTTCTGACAACAGCCAACCTACCCTTATAGGTGTTATGATTACTTTTTCCCTTCTTTTTCCTATTTAAACACTCCATTTTCTTCACTTTCCTCCAACTCATAATCATTCAGAGGGAAGGTGAAATTATGGGACCTCCTGTTCGTAACCTTAAAAATGTCTGTGTTTTTTGTGGGTCAAGCTATGGGAAGGGTTTAGAGTTTGTAAATGTAGCAAGCGCTCTTGGTCGAACACTTGCTGTAAGAAATATTCATGTTGTATATGGGGGTGGTTGTCGTGGGTTAATAGGGGCTGTATCACTCTCTGCATTTGTAGGAGGCAGTCAGGTTTTATGTGTCATTCCTAAACCTTTAGCTCAAAATAACATTATTAGAAAGACAGTTGGAGAAGAAATTCAGGTAGCATCTATGCATGGACAAATGAAAAAAATACTTGACAACTCTGATGCATTCATTGCCTTACTAGGTGGTTTTGGTACTTTAGAAGAAATTTTTCAAATTGTCTCTTGGGCCAAACTAATCATCCACCATAAACCCATTGGCTTGTTGAATGTTAATAATTTCTTTGACCTTTTGTTATTTTTTTCTTGACAAAGCTGTGGAACAGAAATTTATCACTCCTTCGGCAAGAAAACTTTTTATCTCTGCCTCCACTATTGATGAGCTCATTGATAAATTAGAAGCTTTCGAGTATGAATCTGATAAAGTAATAGCTCAGATAGATCGGTCAGCAGGAAGGAACGAGGAAAGTAATAAAAAAAGAAAGCCAGATCTGACACTTCATCTTTAATGGGTTTAATTTTATTTATCGTCATTTGTTTCTGTTTTAATTTGTGTCAAATTTCTCCAATAGATACTATTTTCTATCCTTACTCATCTATATTTTAACATTACGGATAATGTTGTGATCTGGTTGGGGGGGAAGGATAGTTTAAAAAAAATTAGGGAAGTATGATATGATTTTCATGAACTTGCTAAATCAATGAATATTGGCCGAGTAAGGAGTAATTTTACTTCTGAGACACATTTAAATTTAAATTGGGAAGTATGTTTAGTGAGATGACTGTCAGAAACCTACAACAAAACTAATTAAGGATGACAAAGTAAGGAGAAAATTTTGACCTTAAGGTAATTTTACTCTTGAGACGCATCATAGTTGAGAAAAAAAATAGTTTTAGAAGTAGCAAAAAACATATCTTGGGTCACAACATAAATTTTCTTCTTTTTTAAAAATCACATGCTTGGATTTGAATGTTGAATTGGTGAATTGAGAAAGATAGAAACATGCCTTGTGAGATTTTGAGCCTATTGATGAATGGATTGAATATTTGTACCATTCTCTTCTTTCTTGTGTGATTTTCACTCATGAAATTGTTACTCTAGAACTTGCTTAGATTCTTTTTAAGGCTACATTTTCACATGCATACTTAAATATGATTGAGGCCTTTTAAAATAACTACTCTGACTAAATAGTCATTCTTGTATATTTTTCCTTGTATAACCCCTTTGAGCTTATTTAGTCAGTTCTTGTTTTTAGCTTATTACGTGCCTTAAAAAAAAAAAGAACATGTTTTTACCTGACCTTAGGGAATAAGAGAGCATTGACTTTGTTCTTAAACAAGTGTGAGGGTGTGTGTGTGTAAAAAAAAAAAAGAAGAAAAAAAAGAAAAGAAAAGAAAGAAAAAAATTTGACCATCGATCACTATATGACATAAACATATCTAGAATAAAGATGGATGCTTGGAAACAACAGGAAGAGAAGGAGAAGGTTTATGCCTAACAATGAATTCAACTCATCAATTTGGGATTGATCTTCAACAAAACATTAGTCAAATATTGGTCATTGTCCTTATTGATGAATGTTCTCAAATATCTTTTCCACTCTAACTGTACCATAATGCTCTTTTATTCTCTTTGGTATTTATCTTCTTATATCCATATTATCTATTTTCCTTTACCATGACCCTGTTACAACCTTGAATAAAGTCTTCTTGATTTTTGTGTGCATGTGTTCTGAGTAGTGGAGAAGTAAAAGATAAGCAAGCTTATGGTAGTGCAATTTTTCATGGGTTGAATTGAGTAAAATATCTACCATTTTAAACATTAGAGGGATTGAGAGTAAATCCTGTGAGGATCTTTCATTCTTGATTCGTTCTTTTTAACTGAAGTTTCCTTGCTTGATGGTTTGAGATGTGAAGAAATATTAAAAAAAATGCTTTGTTCCCTTGAATGACTAGTTGCTCTTCTTGTTTCATTAAATCTTTTAGAATTTTTAGTTTTTTAGTTACAGTGTCATTTCTAGCTTTGGTCTTATATATTTTGCCCAGGAGTGCAAAAGCTCAAGTGTGGGGTGTGATGAACCGCAAAACTTATAATTTTCTGATTTATTGTGTGTGTTTTTATTCTTTTTAATCTTTTTAATTGGGTTTGTTCTTGAGTTTTGTTATATTTTTAGTATTTTAAATTGTGTTGTAATTATGTATTTTTATGTATTTTTATTAGGTAAATGCAAAGGATCGAAGAATAGATGTAATTGCTTAGAAGATTTGTAAAAAAAGAAAATACTTGATGGATGATGTCAACAAATCGTCACTGTAGCTTGCACTGTAGCACTGTAGCATCACGTAACGTCAAAATCAGACACTGTAGCATCACCTTTGTATTTGTAGCTCATGTAGCAAATTTGCCTATAAATAGGCAATCAAATTTTGAAGGAGGCGTTCGGCGAGAGAATTTCCCTACGTTAGAGGTTGTTGTTTCCTTTTCCTTTTCCTTTTTCTTTTTCTTTTCTTCTTTCTCATGTGTAATTAATCTTCATCTTGCTTAGGTGAAAAGGTGAAGCTCTTGGTAATAAGTTAAGGTTAGATTAATTTCTTTTTTATGCTTAAATGATATATTATTAAGCAAATATAATATGTGTTGTATGTTGTTTCCAATTAATTTAGAAACTCTTCTTGTATAATGAATATCTTGATCCATTGTAGATAATAGGATTGACACATTGGATGCTTTTGACGATTTACAAGTATTGGTAGATAATTATTGGAACCATAATATGATTACATGATTGAACTTTGAATGTTAAATCTTCCGATTGGAATCTTCATTATGCATGATTTCAATTGAGTTATAAAAAGAAATAATCTTATCTTTAATTTATTATCAAGAGTGGATCTCTTAACCCCAAGAAAATCCTTTTCATTTGTGAACAACTCATATCATCTTTAATTTTGTGACATATCTTCTCTTTACCTCAATTAATTAGTTTTCCTTCATCAATTCCTTGTGGATCGGCCTCGGACTCCCGAGAATTTATTACTTGAGAGAACCTACACTTGGGTTTGAAACTTTTAAATATAATTATATCCCATCAACACATATCCTCTATTTCTTTTGGACTTATTGACTATCCTCGACATTCGAGAGCCACATCATGTATTTCATCTCTCGGATAATCCAACTTCAGTCAACTGCTGCACTTCCAAGGTGACGACTTTTCACTTTTCTTCCCCTAACCTTCTCTTTTTCTAGGCCACTGGCTTAGCTTCAGGGTCTAGAGCTAACCTGTGACATATGAAGTTTGGGTCAATGCCCTGTATGTCTGTGGCCACCCATGTGAAGAGGTCTACAATGTCTCGAAAAAGCTTAGTCACTTTCTCAACTAGCTTACCCGAAAGGTCCACCCCAATCTTGGTCACTTACTTTGGCTTGGGCTTGAGGTGGACTTTGATTGTTTCCCTTTCAGGTTGAGGTCTCTCTTCTCTTAATTCATCTCTTAGGTCAAGCTCAATCACTTGTACCCTATGATACTCATTCCAATAGTGTCCATTTACCAGCTTAGTTTTTCCACTTTTCTCTTCTTCATGCCCTTCTTAATTTTGTTGCTCCCAAGATTTGATGGAGTCATGGTAACATTATTGTGCCTCGAGTTGATCTACATGAACGGTCCCTATCTGATTGTTAGATATGGGGAGCTTTATCATGACGTGGGGTATGGACATTATGGCTTTGAGCTTATTCAAAGATAGGCACCCCAAGATTACATTGTACGGTGCTTGGCAATCCACTACTAAATACTTCACCGTGATTGATTTTATTCCTCCTAATAAAGTCCATAATTCAATGTAGCCCTTCACTGCCATCTACTTATTTGAGAATTTGACTAGGTTAACTTGAAAGGGTTAGAGTTGACTATTTGGAATACCTAGCTGTCTGAAGCATCTAAGGTAGAGGATGCTTGTTGAATTTCCTTGATCAACCAACACTCTTCTTACCACAAAGTTGGCCATGGCTATTGAGATTACCATAGAGTTGTCTTGATTTTTGTCTACTTTTTTTTGAAGTCCTTATGCGAGAAAGCAATTGTTGGATTGATTGCTTCTTGGTCTTGTGCTATGGATAGCGGGTTTCCTATCACTATCATAGTCTGGTTGGCGAACTATTCTCTAAGGCTAGGAGTCTTCTTCTGTTCTCTCTTGCCTGTTCTCCGCAAGTTCTTATTTCTCCAACAAGGTACCTATCCAAGTACCCTTTCTTTGCCAAGTCTTCTATAACATCCTTCAGAATCTGGCATTCTTCTATGGTGTGCTCGTACCCCGTATGACCAATAAAGCTTGTATCTTTTTCTTTTGTCCATGTTTGAGCTTTGGTCAAACTGAGGTACAGGGAACTTTACCAACCTGGTGTTATAGATGTCCCTTAACATTTCCTCTCTCTTGGATGTTAGAAGTGTGTAATCTTGAAATTGTGGGACTCGATTGGTGAGTTGGGTTGGTCTTGGGGGAGGCTGGTGTGGGACTACCTTTTGAAATCTCGACCTTTCGTTCCTTCACTTTACCCCTCTCACAGTCCCTCATTTGGGCGATAATGAGCCTCGTATCGAGATCCCGATCCTAGGATTGGGAAGCGGTCTTCATGCTAAGATTTTAGAGTTTGGTGGGGGTTATTCAGCTAACTGTCTTGCCAAGGCTACTTCTTTGAATTGATGTATTCCACGACCTTGGCGCATAGGTCATCAAAACCAATTGGAGGGCATTTGGCTAGGGAGTCGGCAAAAGGTCTAAATCGGATTCTTGCCATTTTTGCATTCAAAGTGAAGGATAGGCTTAGGCCCCAAATCTGTATTGTTTTTTTATTGAACCAACCCATGAACTCTTTTAGTGACTCTTTCTAGCCTTGCTTTAGGTTAATCATGCTTGTTGTGGTCTTTTGGTGTGCACAACTTGTTGAGAAGTGGGTCAAGAAACTATGCCCAAGCTAAAAAAAAGTTGTTGATGGAGCGATAAGGGAGGGATGAGAACTAGAGCATCCTTATCGGCTTGAGAGTGCTTGGGAAGGCTCGGGAACGTATATGATCGGATTCCCCGATTACTAAATTGAAAACTTCCAGATGTTCTTATGGATTTGTGGTCTTGTCATACATCTCCATCATGGAGAGGAGGCGAAAGTTCGAGGGGAGGGAGACAATCATGATGAAGTTGGAGAATGGGTGAGATGAGTTGTATTAGTTCATATTTGGATTTTGGGCTTCGTTGCGGTCTATCGTTTGGTTTTAGGATGCTTCTGCGTCGTTAAGGTTGTTGGTCTCTCCTTCATCTTCTCAATGGCAGTTGTTTCTATTCTCCAGCTCAGCAATCCTCCTCTCTAGATGTTGGATGACCTCTTGAGGATCTGGTGGGGGTGGGGATTGCTCTTGGTGAGGGTCCTGGTTGATTGTTGTGGTGGTAGTGGTCGTCTTCTCGTCAATGGTGTGGACGACATTGAGGTTAACTCCTTGGCTACGAGTTTTGGCCATGGCAGACAAACAAAATGGGTTTCAACTGATGATATAGGTGGGAAATATTTTATTATTTTCATAGACGACGCAAGATGTTTTGTGCTTAATAGGGTGTTTGTCTAAGCTAAGGGATGAACATAAAAAAAGAAAAATAAGGTGAACAATGATTATTATTTATAGCGGATGGGGAAGGCACTTGGTATGCCCTCCTACCTTGTGATTGATTGACATGTTGTAGAATCCTCTCCTTTGAGATGATGTTGCGTGTCCGATAATATCCCTTAGGATTGGGGTAATGCGCTTCTATAGAGGTTGTCTGGCGTGCTGTCTTGGTTCGAATTGCGGGTCAGGAATGAAGGACTTTGAGCTGCTTAGGTGGTTGAGGCGCTAGGAGCAGGCCCAAATATATCATACGGTCCATTTATTATCAAATCATTTGCATGCATATATAAACACTTCTTTTTTAATTTAAAGAAAACATTTGAAATATGCTTAATTAAAAGAGAGCCAAAAAATTTTAGGTATTATGCTTTGATCCTATTATAGTGCAGTGGTGGTATGTTTCGTAATAAGCTATGGAGAAAGTGAAGCATGTTGCTCTCATTTCATATTACGGTAATTCATTTTTTTTTATTTTTTTTCCTTCATTCTCATATTTTTTTAAAAAATTATTTCTATATTTCCTGTATGCGTTTGTTCTAACTTTGGTACTCAACTAAATTTTGTTAGTTTTATGTAAGTTTCATAGAATAAAAGTTAAGCACATACAAAAAATCCCTACATGTAGTTTTAAAAAATTGTTATATATGTACTTTTTTCAATTCTTGCATGTAAATCTAGTGGCAGAAGTGAGCTTCGCTGGTGATGTAAAACAAAATCCCTACATGTTAAACAAGTTGAGCATTACAATATTTTACCATAATTCAGTAGTTGAGTATAATAATAATACTACATAACAATTTTTTTACATCACGAAAATGATCAATACTCCTTTCCGTAACGTTAAATTAATTTTTAATTCTGCATAAAAACTTATCATGATTTTTTACTAGAATTTACGTGTAGTCTAATTACTTGATATAGTAATTGTATATTTTTTCTCTTTCTCTAGCTCTAAAACTATGCATTTAATATTTTTCAAACAATTTGAAGGTAATTCTATTAATGCAAACCTTTTGCTTGTTGTTTGATAAAAAAAAACCTTTTGCTTGTTGAGTTACATTCATAATCAATCAATTCGTTATCACTGACCCTGTTTATTTTAAATTAATTTCTAATGACTTTTATCACACAATTAAAACGCTGTTTTCCTTTATTAATCAAGGGTATCTGCCCCTGGTGCTCCATTAATGATGACAAAACTAGCATTAAACTCGATTGAGCGTTGGTTTTGAAAATTTGACTTGTATAATACGTTGGTTTCGTTGAATTTAGATATTTTGATAACAGAAACTTCAAAATCTCTGAAAGCAGAGAAATTAAGTTAGTATGGTACAATAAAAACCAGCATTGAATTGTGAACAATGTCAATTAATCACTACTGGCAACTGGGTAGACATGTTTACATTTTCAACAACCAAAAAGGAAAAAGGAGTTACAGTTATCATTTTTTTTCCTTGAGTATTGATATTGATATGAATTACGAAACATTTATTGGTTATTTATTGTTATAATAAAGGGATAATTATATTGGCTCTCATGAGGTTTGACATCATTACATGCCACATCTCATTTGTTTAGAAAATTACACTGGCTTCTTTACTTTGTTATCAATAGGGAAAGTGGTATAGGAACCCTACATAAAGTAAAGGAAAAATATGTAATTTCTCATAAAGGAGGGCATTAGAGTGTATAAACAATACATACGGTAATGAAAGTATACATAATTTTTCAAACAAAGAGTGTTGGTGTAATTATGTCAAACTTTAAAGGAAACTAGTGTAATTACCCTTATAATAAATTTTTGGAGGAAAATTTCTTAGATGCATAGGGCAAAGAGAATTATTTTAAATGTAATGAAGGTTAACTCAATTGATAGAATCAAATAATGTCGGCTAAAAGGTTTTCGGTTTAATTCCTATTGGTGATGGTCTTTGATTGGTAGGTCATTATAAGTACTATTATAATTTTTTTGTTTCGTGGTATACCTTGACCCTAGTATTAGCCAACATTCTTTTTTTTTTTTAACTTTTTTGCACAAAAAAATGATGAAGTATCTTACCTTATAGGATTTTGCTATTAAGGACACTTGTTATAAAAAATGGTAAATTTGAAATAAAAAGTAGAACTTTTTAAGTTTTTAATACATTGAGTGATTTACTTTTCATTTAATATTTACTATCTTAAATTTCTTAACAATTGCCTTAGGCAGACAAACCTTACACTATACTATTGAATTGAAATATGTCATGTCAATTATGTTAGCTACCAGTCACTCAATTTAAAAATATGTATCATTGAAGGTTTTTGTATGATGATTAAGAAAGTTATTAAATATTTTTAATTTTAAGAAAATATAACTATATTTGAGTAATTTTTTTCACTCTATTAATGTTTTTTTTTATACTTAATAGAGATACCAAGAGATAAAAATAAATTTAAAAAAAATAATTTTCTTTTGATTTTTAAAACAATAGAAAAAATAAAATAAAATTTATTTTCTAAAACAATAAATATTTTGAAACGGAAGAGAGTATTGTCATTCATTAGCTATAAATTTATAGATTATAATAAAAATGTTAAATTAGTTAAATTCCTTGTAGATCGTTGATCTTTTTTGGAAAAATTTAAATAAGTTCCTAAAGTTGAATTAAAATTTACAAGAAATTTGGTAGGAGCACGATTAAAGATGAATAATAAAAAGTATTATTAAAAAGCAAATCATTTAATATATTGGAAAATTAAAAAAACATTTTTTTATCTGTGTAATTAGAATCATATAATGAAGAATATTCTCGTAAAAAATATAATAAAGAATATTAATGCTCTTTAATTAGAACTCTTAAGGTACTTAATAGTAAAATTCTATTTTTAATTGGGTCCTATAATTAAAAGAAAAAAATTGGGTCTTTGAATTTACTTTATATTTTAGTGTATATGGACCTAATTAATTTTTTTGAAATTATGAAGATTAAATTATAAAGGCTAAACTATAAAATTTTATTTTTTTTCTTCAAAAAATATAAGAACTTGTAGAATAATTTAACTTATTAAATTTTACAATTAAGAAAAATATTGACGACCCTAACAGTAATTTAATATAAATTGAATGATACATTATAAAATGATTATTTTACATTTACCTAAAAATATCTTATTTTCAGAAGTCTATTTATAATTATAATTAATAAACTCAGTTAAAAAAATTAGAATTAATAAACTTTTGAAAACTCATGGATAAAAAAAAAAATAGTATGTGAAGAACTAAAAGAAAAGAAAAACCCAAGTTCCCAAGGAAAATAGGAAACTACCTATTTACAACCTAACCTTGTACCGTTTGTAACCCCTCCCTTGCACCGTGCACCACCCTTCACTCTGCCCTCTCAATCAAACTCATACCAACCAGAAGAATAACGCGGTGGTGCTTACCCACAGGCCCACAAGATCAGGTATGATATGATGAGACCCACCTTTGAAAGATGCCACATGATGAGGTGATGATAATTCCAAGCGCGTCTCATCACGCGCCATCTCAAATTTCTCCTTTTCCCAGTCAACACACGAGCGAAATAGCTGTCTTTAACTCAACCGAACTAGTTATATCCATTAGCCAATTATGCCCCCTCTCCTCTCGGTTACTATCTCTCGCACACTCTAACCATTCGTAGTGGTTAAAATGCAACTCATTAATCCAACCATAATTAAAATGTAAGCAGACTTGGACTTCAAGAATCTAAAAGCATAGAGCTGAGCTTTAAAAGCCTAGGATAGCCATTTAAGTCACGATTGAGCCAATTTGTCACCTCTGACCCAAGTCACCATTAACTCTAAACATATTCACTCTCTTTCCCTGTACCTATAAATTGTCTCATCCATCATTATTCTGCACTTCTGAAAGCATAACGCTGTGACACCCACTGTCATCAAAGACCACCCATTTTCTTCCATTTTGCTTTCCAAAATCAGACCTTAACCAGAGTCACACACATTAGCGGTTTTTCTCAGAAAAAGTGAAAAAAAAAAATGGGTGAGAAAGATGATGTATCGGGGTTGAGTTTGAGTTTGAGTTTGGGAGGATCTGGAGTGTTGAATCAGCCTCCTCCTTTGAAGGTGAATCACATGCAGAAGCCTCCAGAACAAGTTCCTATGAATCATAGGAGTTCCTGGAATAATGATTTGTCTCAGTTACCTGGTACGAGGTTCTTGCGCAATCATTTCTAATTTTTGGTCTCTCAATTCCTCCACATTATTTTCCTTTAATGGGTATTTTCCTTATTTAAGTTGTCACCAAATTCTGTAACATTTCTCTTCACTCACTAATTTTTATTTTCTTAATTAAAAAAAGGAACATTTCTTTTCCTGAACCATCATTCTTCTTTCATAATATTAAACCCATTCCCTGTTTTACTCGGAAAGTTGCAATTTTTGTTGATTATTAGACGCAAATCATGGAATCAAGAACCCAAGTCAGATCCCAGCTTATGACCCACTGCATCTCATTTTCTTCTGATACGTTAAATCAATTATTTATATAAATTCACCATTTTTTTTCTTTTCCCAACGGAGATTTAAAAAATGTAAATATGTAATATTCATAAAATATTAGATAATTTATCCATACTCACATTTCAATTCTTAATCCAAAGTATCCCAGTACAAGTACTGTTTGCACAGAAATGCTCTCGACCATCCTTTTTAATTACACAACTGCCACTACCTGACCATGTAAACTCACAAGCAACCGCATGGCAGATAGGAGCTCCGAGACGAGGTCTTTCCTCGGAGGAATCGATGTGAATTCAGCGCCGTCATTGACGGTGGCAGTGGCAACGGATTGTGACGATGACAACGGCGTTTCATCGCCGAACAGCACGATATCGAGCATTAGCGGCAGCAAGCAAAACGAGAGAGATGACAATGAGGCTGCGGCGAGGATGTTGTGCTTGCGGGGGAGTGATGATGAGGATGGTGGCGATGCGGCGAAGAAGAAGCTGAGGCTGACGAAGGAACAGTCCATGGTGCTGGAAGAAACGTTCAAGGAGCGTAACACGCTGAATCCGGTGCGTCAGTGGCATTTGTGTGAATTAATTGCTGATGCAAGGGTATTTCTGGAGTTTCACATTGCTAATTTTTTTTTAAATTTTAATTTCCACTTTTTAGAAACGGAAGCAAGCGTTGGCAAAGGAGTTGAATCTGAGGCCAAGACAAGTGGAGGTGTGGTTTCAAAACAGAAGAGCAAGGTGAGGTTATCAGTTATGATTCTCAGGGGTAATATCGATATTTTGCATATGGACTAGAATATTCAATGGAGGTGTGGGTTTATGTTATTTTTATCGAATTGAAATAATATACGATTAAATTATTTGTTGACCACATATTGCTTTTTCTGTTGTAACGTGTATAATGCATGGTGTTATGTGAATTAATTAACAAACAAAAAGACTGAAGGTGTGTTTGGATTAATTGTTAAAATTTAATAATCGATTATTATTATAATTTATTATAATAAAATTAATTTTATAATTGAATATATTACTTAAAAAGTGATTTTAAAATAATTTATTTTATTTAAATAATATAAAAAAATTATTTTTATATATATTAAATTATTAAAAGAGATATAGAATAATTAAAAAAATTATTTGATTGAAGATAGAATGATATTTATATGTCAAAAATTTTAGAATGATCTATAATCTATAATTAAAAGTTTTAAATTTTAACATTATAAAAAAAATATTATGATACATTGAATTTCGTGTAAAAATTAAAATAAAAATTGTCAAACATGATTGAAATAGTAAAAAACACTTTTTTTTTAAGCAAAAAGCTGTTTTGGTAGATAATTAATCTCTACCTAACATGTCCAAACAATATGTCAATAGAAATGTTTTCTAATATGTTAAAGCCTAATTGATGTTGATTAAAACAAAAAGAAAAAGCAAATAATGTAGTAGAAAGGGTAGTATGTTTGATAAATTATCTGAAAAATATATTATATTAGTAAGTAGTATAAAATTTTTATTATTTGTATAAGAAGTATCCCATTATTTTTGGTTTCACAAATTTCACGTGTTAAATTTTGAATGAGATGTATGATGTACAAGAAAGGTTTTTTGGTCTACGCTAATGTTATTTTTCTAACTGTTGAATGCTATAAAAGCAACTTTAAGCATAACTTAATTACCAAAAGTAAATAAATAAATAAATTGAAGCATAACTCCAAATAAATAATGGGTTTGACAATCCCACCTTTAAGAGTGATCAATGACACAATTATGTGACATAAAGCTAAATTATTGATGATTATGTGATAGAAATAACAAAAAATAGCAGCGATGTCAAATATCAATTACACGTGGATACACATGTATGCACAGGCAACACCGAACGCACGAAAATGTAATAGACAGTAGGTGAAAAAATTTGAAGTCAAAGTTTGATATTTGGATTTTGCATGTGTTCATTTTTCGTGAGAAAAAAGTACTTTAATGCCTAGCATTACAACGAAAAACTGATAAAACTGATGTGGCAAATGATACAAAGATTGATTTCGTTTTGTTGTAATTTGTGCTTTTTGTGTTGTTTTAAAAGTTCCATGGTGTCATGGAAAGAAGTGAACTAATGATTTTGGTTCAACTAATGCAGGACCAAGTTGAAGCAGACTGAAGTGGATTGTGAATACTTGAATAGATGCTGTGAGAATCTAACTGAAGAGAATAAAAGGTTGCAAAAGGAAATACAAGAGCTTAGGGCATTGAAATTATCCCCACAGCTCTACATGCATATGAACCCTCCCACCACTCTAACAATGTGCCCTTCATGTGAGCGTGTTGCCGTCTCATCTGCATCATCCTCTTCCCCCACCATTGCTCAGTCGGCTGTTGTGCCGAGTATTCACAACTTGTTAGGTTCGAGCATCCGGCGGCCAGTGCCTGTCAAAACTTGGCCATTTGTTGAAGGCTCCATTTCTCGGCCATAATTGGTCAGTCGTGGTCAGGGCAATGTGAAGTTCAGAATGGAGTCAATGACATTTTAGTTGTTAGACAGAAATGCATCAAATGTGAAGAAAAAGGAAAAAAAAAGGGGGAAAAATTGCAATGGAACACTTAATTGTGGTTTATTAGGACTCTAGGATATGACTTTGGTTAACTCTTCAGTCAAGGATTGTTCTATTTTGGGTCTGGTATATGTTTTACATTATGTTTGGATGACAGGTAAAGAGGGGAACGGAAAGGAAATGGGGGGAACGGAATTAATTTTGTGTGTTTGAGAGTTTTAAAATACATAAGAGCGAACGAACGGGGGAATCATTTTTCCCCTCTTCCTCTCAAATGACCAATTTTTGTTCCCCCTAAAATTGAGGTGAAATGGGAGGAACACATGTTCCATTCCGTTCCATTAATGAATCTTCCAAATAAAGATGGAGGGAACTATGTTCCATTCCTTTCCTTTCTTTTTCAATCCATCCCCACCTATTCCGTTCCGTTCCGTTAATGAGAAAACATCTAAACATAGGGTTAGTCAATTTTAGGATCTGTATATGGTGGTAATGTGTTTAGTGTGTTTTTTGTCGATAGGTAAATTCGATTTTAGATTTTGATTCGAAGAAGGAAATTTCTTTTGCAAGAGATTTTTTAATATTTATTGATTTATTTTTAACAAGAATGTCAAGAAAATTTTTGAATATATCACAAACATATAAGGATTGAAATTGAAATATAATAGTATGATGGTAAAGAACTTCAAATAGAAGTAAACAAGTAATAAAGATGTAATGAAAATAATTTGTTTGAAAGTTAAAATTGGCAGTTAGATAAATAAAATAGTTAAAAGAAAGCAATTAAATTATAGGAAATGTAAAGTGCAAATAAACGAATGCAAAGTAAACTTGATAGAAAAGATAAATTGTTAAATGATAATAATTAAAGGAAAGTAATATAAATGCAGAAAGAATAAATGTGCAAGGAAATAAAGTTGACAGAAAGATAAGTTTGTAGAAGAGTAAAGAAAGTAAATAAAATAGAGTAATTAAAAGAAAATAAATGATTTGGAAAAAATCAACTAATAAAGAGTAGAAGAGAAATTGCAAAAAAGTAAATGATTGTAAATGGTAATGAATATGAATTAAACTTTTATCAGAATCATAAAGTTTATATAAAAGAAGCAGAATGAAAACATACTTGATTGGCTTATGTTTGCTCGTGAGCGTAAGAGTGATTAAGAGCATGTTTAGAAATATGTGTAAGTAAATGAATCTCCACACCTAAATATTTCAATCCTCTTGGTATTTATAAAAAACCTAAGTGTCGCTATTGGGAGATCTACGACGGGAACGATGAACAATATCTGATAAAAATAAAAAATGGAGTCGTCATCAATTTTATTTGAATTTGAAAAAATTAAAAAAAAAATTCTAAGAAAGTAGTTTTTGAAACCAAATTGGATTCGAGAGTCAATTATGTATAGAGAAGGGTGGAAACATAATCCTATCATATTCCTAATACATCAATCTTGAGACGGTACCTTGAGTCAGTTGTGTAAAACTTGATAATTTCAAAATATATTTATTTTACCATTTTTATTAAAAGATAAATTAAAAAGACAAATAATTTGTGAAAATTTAATTTTGACTTGACGGATCCTTGGATGCACAATATAAGAAAAGTCATAATATGCGAATCATGAATCCCCCGCAAACATACTAAAATCTTCCACAAATTATCAATTTGCGGTAGATTCATGACCGACGCAAAAACCCTAATCACAATATAGTTTGCGGTAGATTTAATTTCCATTGCAAACTTGTGGCCACTATATCCACCGTAAAGTCGCCACAAATCTCTCCAGCAATACGTCGGATTTCATTGCTGGAGTTGCAGTGTTGCAGCAAATTTTTCTATCGTTAATTTGTTTAAATTTGACTTTGATCACATATTAGTATGATTCAATTTACATGGTAATGAATATATATATATATATATATATATGAAGTGTGGAACAATGGCTTTTACACAGATGTAGAAAGTGATTCCTTTCCGCCAAGTGTTTGAATAATAGCTTCCAAAAGTTTAATGTCCTTATCCCGCTTTGCGATTTCTTCTTGCTTTGCACGCAGTTCTTCCATGTGCAGCTCAAACACCTGTGATGAAAATCAGAAATATTAGCTATGAAAATGAAAGAACAGAATTTCTGCTGTGAATAGAGGAGCGCGTAAACACCACTGGATGACCCCGTTTCCCCATCCTGAACAGGATTTGAGATTGGGACCTCTACGTTGGAGTTCCCAGGCACAATGGCATGAACAAACTTGCAAAATTGAGAGGGCAGGTGTATATTCCTTGGAATTAACATAAGGTTTCAAGTAGAAGTTTAGCAAAAACTCATATATAAAAGCTGGCTTGTATCAAGGTTAAGTATATAAGTATTCTTTCGATTGAAATAGAAAATTAAAATGTGTAATAAACATTGTATTCCCTCTCTCTGCAGTAATTGCTATCCGTAACGGAACATATACCAAGAGTAATGAGGAAAAAATTATAATACACTTTGAAGGAATTTGATGCTTTAATCGTACATACATGAAATACAATACATCATCAATATCACAAGCCGAGATTAAGGAATTCTTGTTGCATTCTGATCCATCATACCTAGTGGAGTACATATATTCTGATAAAAATAAATACATAGAAAACCCAAATGCAGGAGGTTAAATTTTGTAGCACTATTATCTTTTTAATAGCTTTTGCTCAATACAGGACTATCACAAAATTAATCTAAAGTGCCAAAGCCAACAAGCAATGTAGAGACCAACACTTCAGTGAGGCTTCTGTTCTCTAGAAACACTTGATTAGACTCAGATATGAATCCTGAAAGGAACAAAAACTCGTCTCCCCTCCAAGATGCATCCTTGATGAACAACCCAAACTAAGTAGCCAACAGAGCCCAATACATGTTCACTCCATCTAAGAAAAAAATGATTTTGAATCCAATGTGGTATAACTTTGACCCACTACGATTGGAGTTGAATGTAGACTTAATATACTTCCTTTATAACCCCAGAAAAATTCATCAACATTTGAAGAGAGTGAAAATCAACAATTTAACAACTTAGTTAAACAAAATTACAATCAAATCATCATCCCTGCCCTGCAGTGCTTTCATTTCAAAGGGACAAATAGCTCAGTAGTTCATTATGTATCACTGGAAGTTAGTTTTTAACATTAATAAATTGACTTCCAAGTCCATGTAAGAAATAAGTAGAGTTACACCAAGTCCAAATATATTTAAAAGTGATCAGTGTACCCAGAAAATAACCACTTCCAAATTATCATTAGGAAAAATAATAGATTTAATTTTAATTGATTATACTTGTGGTGTTCTCAAGCTCTTTTGTAACCTCTTGTGCATGTAATTCAGCTGCTCTCTGAGCTGCTTCAGCTTGTCGTTTTTCGGAACGAGCACGGGCAGTTGCTCCAGAACCTACAAAAACGGTATCCTGAAATTTATTAGCCTCTCATAACATAAGGCTGGAGAGAAGAGCAGAGCATCAGTAAATAAAGAATTGAGAATCAATATCTTTTTCTTCCAAACACGGTCTAGTAATCATTAATTAGATTGTATTGTACAAGGGCAGGAATAGGAATTGTAGATCAAAATAAAAGTCAAACAAAAATTGATTGTTCCACCAGAGATACAAGAGTGTGTGCATACATTTAAAGATTTTGACACTTGAAAACAATTTGGCACTTACTCTTAGCGGTTTTGGCACTTACTCTTAGCAGTTTTATTTTTTATTATTTCTTGAGAATAGTTTAACACTTACTCTTAGCGGCTTTGACACTAACTCTTAACGGTTTTATTTATTATTATTATTTTATTATTATTATTATTATTATTATTATTATTGCTATGTACATTTAGCAGCTTGAATATGTGGTATTGTTGATTCTCAACTTGGCGCGTCTGAACTTTTATGATCCGATATAAGGTAAAAATGGACGTGTACTTCACTCAAACTTCAAGCCCAAAAATTAGATTGTTGCGCCAGAAAAGTTTATGACGAAAAATTCGTTCCAAATATTGTTTGCAAAATTGTCGCAATTTGTGATAGATTTGAATTTGTCACAAATTATTCGTCGTAAAAATATAATTTTTTATAATAACAATGAGAAATTCAAAATTATATATTTTTTTAAAAAATAAATATGGATTGATTAATTTTAATTAAATTTTATTTTTAAAAAAATTTTGTTTGAAAAAATATTAATATATTTTTGCACAAGATTTAAATTAGCAATAAATTATTAAATAAATCTTTATGATCGAAATAATATTAAAGATAACATTTGTTATCAATCATTATCATTGATCATCAGATTGATTAAAATAATTTTTTTTTGTAATAAGAAAAGCTTCATTTAACAATTTTTTTAAATTTATTTTTAATAACTAGAAAAACAAGAAATGTACACTAACAATCAAAATTTAAAATTAACATTATATTGTGTCATTGAACAAACATACACAACGAAATGAAAAATGAACTAAATCTAAAGGAATTCAAAATATTTTTTTTTTCATTTTAATTTTATTTTTTTTATTTTTTTATTTTTATTATATTTTTTAGCAAAAACAAGAAATGCTTAACAAATAATCTTTCTTTTAGAACTTTCCATTTTATGTTTTTATTTTCTTTTTTCTTTATTATTATTTTTTAAATAAAATTTATTTGATCATGGATCACATAAAATAAATAATAAGCAAGGCAATAACCAAATGAAGAAAAGAAAAGAAAAAACATCTTATTTCATTTTTTTCTTTTTTATCCTTGTTTAAATTTACTAATGCAAATCATATTTTCTATTTTTTTCTTTTACATGTTATTATTATTATTATTATTATTATTATTATTATTATTATTATTATTATTATTTGAGTACTATAACCCGATAGCAAAATAAGTAGAAAATCCAACACTTTATTTAGGTTTTTTTATTTTTTTTATTTTTTTACTTATCTAGGGAAGGCAAAAACAAGCTTGAAATATCAGTTAAAAAAAGGAAGGCTTAGCACAAAGTAAAAATAAAAAATTGCACAAACAAAATTAAGCACCTACAGCATCAGGTTAAGGTGATGGCAAAGAAAGCAAACTAATAAAGAATTGAATAAAAATGACTAAGGAAACAAAGAATTAAATAAAATAATAAATAAATATATAGAAAATGAAATAAAACTTACCTGTGGTGCTGTATTATTACAAACAATATTGCAACGGCATAAACTCGAACATGAAACACCATGGCGCACTACAAAGATACGCTCAACGCATTGTTATAGGGTGTTGTTGGAAAGGTTTCTATGTTTGTGTGGTGGCTTAATGACTGGCGTTGTGGGCTATGGCTTGTTACTATGATTAGTTAGCGGCTGGTACAACTATTGTTAGAACTTGCGATTCTAGCAGAAACAGAGGAGAGAGGACAATGGTCTTCTATTTGGGTGGTTACGACAGGGACGACGCTGGATCTAGTGGTCACGCGGCCTCTGCGAGGGTGGTGCGCGATTGTTGTCTTGGAACGGAGGAGCATTTGGCAGTTGGAGACGAAGACCGTGGATGGTTCTATTTTGGGTTGCAGAGATGTGAAACAGAGGCTGTGCGTGATGGTTCTAGGTCGCGTGGAGGAGCGACTTCAGGTGGCTGCTGGTTTGTGCACAGGCTCTACGAGGTCTTCACGATCCTGGTGGGCACGGTGGCTCGTGACTAGGGTCTTCACGGTTGCGCAACGGTGGCCTCGGGTTTGGCACGGGAATGACTGTGATGGCTGGCTATATGGATCCGTGGTGACGTGACTACTGGTTAGACTTGGTTGTTGGACGCGTAGAACAGGGGCAGAGCAGCGATGACTGATTCACGAGTTTGTGTGACACTGCTACGGTGTGGTTTCACGGTGGCTGGGTTGTGGGTAGTGAACACAGTTTGGACGTGGTGGCTGTTATGGTGGGGTTTGGCAGAGGTTACGGTGTTGTGGGGCTTGGTGGTTGAAGATGGTTTGTGGGATGTGGTTGTTGATGAAGGATGATGGCACAATTGTATTGTTTTTGGTGGAGCAAGGTGGTTATGGATGGTGGGTTATGGTGATGTTGGTCATGGGTTGCTACGATGGAATTGTGATGGGGTGGTTGTTGGTGTATAGGCGAGGGTGAAGATGGAAATGGTGGGAGTGGTTGGTTATGGAGGTTGTTTCGTGCAACTTTGTTGGTGGGTCACCCTAGTGGTGTTCAAGGTTTTAAATCTCGGTCGCGGTTGAAGTTGCGATTTTTGTAATTGCGGACTTTGCGAATGCTGCAATGCGGATTGTAGTTGCTATGGCGTGAATTCTTCACAACTTAACACAAATTAAATTAAATTATCTATTTTATTGTAGAATATATTATAACTAATAATTTATATTTTTTTTTCAATAATAAGAGATATCTTAAAGCAATAAATTAATTGACTAATAAAATGATCTATTTTCATTCCCCCATTTTTTCCCATTTCCCCTACCTCCAATTTTTTTCCCATTTCCCCCGCCCTCATTTTTTTTCCCATTCCCCCACCCCAAAATTTTTTCCATTTTGTCCCTCCCTTCTTTGTTACTCACTTTCTCAATCCCCCTCTCCATTTCTCCCATTTCCCGTTGCTCTCCCCCACTCCCTCACTCCCTCACCTCTGTTTTGTCCCTTCCCCCTCTATTTCTCCCATTTCCCGTTGCCCTCCCCCACTCCCTCACCTCTGCTTTGTCAAGTTCACCGGCCATGGGCCACCACTGCCTTCCCCGTCCCTCACTCCCTCACCTCTCTATTTCCTCAAGCTTACCCACGGCCTTCCCCTTTCCCGTTCCCACACAACACCCACAGCCACAACAACCTAAGATGTCCAGAAACAGATGTTCAGAAGATTGAGACCACCACGGATCCACTCCTCCACCATGGATCGCGAAACAGAGGTTCATAAGATCGACTGAACGGAGACTGTAGCGGCTGAAACGACATTATGTCTCGTCCGTTGCGGCCGCAACACCATTCCGTTGTGGCTGTCGCGCGTGATTCTCGAACTCAGCCTTGTTGCAGGCTGAAGCGAAAAATGGTGGCCGTCGCGACTATTTTGTCGCGGCCGCTACAGTCGTCTCGTTCCTAGATTTGAAACCCTGGTGGTGTTATGGTAGGATGGTGATGTGGTGTGGAATGGTGTTGTGGTCGTATGGCAGAGATGATGAAGATGGTGGTAATGGAAACTTAGAGGAAGATGGTTGTTGGAGGTTGAAAGGTTGGGTTGTGAGGTTGATGATGAAGGTGAGGTGATGGAGTGGAGGTTGAAGATGGAAAATGTGAAGTTGGTGCTACGTGAATTAAAAAAAAATATGGTTAGGGTGTTAGCTATGAGTGTGAATTATGTACGTATTTGTGTCTTTGTGTGAATTTTTGTGTGTGTGGGTTATGAGATTTTTTAGAAGGAGATTAGGGTTTAGAGAGTGATGGTGGCTAGAGTTTAGGGAATGACGGTGGCTAGGGTTTCGAGATGAGAGATGAGTGACTATTAGGGTTTCTTTGGGTGTTTAGTAGCATATGGTCATGGATAATGGGTCGATAGATCAAGTTATGAGTTAGAAAATTGGGTCATTTTTATTTTTTTTTCTTTTTATTTTTTTCATTTCTTTTTTATATTATTATAATATTATTATTTTTTTTTTTATTTTTATTTTATTTTTTATGATTAAAAAAAAGCCTTAATGACTTAGACAAAATTGGGTGTTCACACTAAGTAACTACCCCATTTATAAGATTCTGACAAGTGTCTAAAAACTAAAGAAACCATCTATTTATTGTCAGCAATTCTCATATCACAAGTAATTGCCTAATCATTATTCGCAATCCTAGTCTTGTTTGAATTTTGCACTTGTAACTGCTGCTAACTTCTGATTTAAATTCAAATTCTATCTTATCTGAATTTAAATTCGAATCTTCAAGCGGATACTGTCTTCTTGGTCAAGATCTTCATTTCTATCTTCAGAAAAGTCTTCCAACTGTAGTTACTGGCTTTCTCAATCTCAAATTTCGAGATCAAGTCGAAATCGCCATTTTGGCAATTTAACTTCCACAAATGTAACTCATGACAACTTAGTGAATATCATTCATACTAAGCTTTCGAAAACAACTAGAAATTGTCTGAATCAAAAAGTTTTATTTTATACCAACATATCCCTCTTAATATTTATTCTCGAAGTATGAGAGATAAATATTATTATTTTGAGCATTAATTTTTGATTAAATCTTGACTTAGAGCTTTAGTTACTATATCAATTCAAACTGACAAGTAGATAAGGAAAGGTCAAGGGAAAATATCTAAATTTTATTTTTAAAATTTAAATTATCCCCAACCATAATGTGGCCGCATCCTTATTAACCAACATTCAAAGCTAATGATGGCCTTTATGGGGAAACAACTTTAGTCGTCTTATCATAATTTTAGTTTTTAATGAAGGTTGCACACGTTTTATTTTTGTTTTTGTTTTTTTAATAACTTTTTTAAAGCCACAAGCTTAGCCTTTCTGCCTCACTTTTCATCTTCTTCTATGATGAGTTCTCTCTCTCTCTATCTCTGAATTGCCTTACTCTCCATTTACTGCAACTTAAACCTTTTTCCAAATTTCTCAATTTTTTGTCCTCCTTTTCAAGCATACAAGTATAATCTTCTTCCCAAAATGGTTCTTTTGAACTGTTTCCCTCCATTCCAGAGTATTTCGTTTTCCTGAAATCTTAAGCTTCAATGGTGTCTTCCTCCACCAGAGCTGTTTTAGCCCAGCAGCCTCACTCTACCTCTGAGACTGACAAGATGGTCAATCTTCCAGATGCTGCCACTGTTGCAGCTCCTCTGGAGGAAAAAAAGGCATTCTTTTCAGTCCAGACCCTTCCATAGACAACTCAGATCTCTGGAAATCCTAGGTAAAGATCCCTTTTCTCTATAGCCAACGAAAAATATGCTTTTCTTAGGCCAATTCTCCCTCTAGATGACTATGAATCCATTTCTCATTTGTTCCCATGTCTAGAGGGTGAATCCATCTACGCTTTGGATTCTTCTTTAAAAACTGATTTCTCTTGTTCTTTCCCAAAAATACTTAGGAGTTCTCCCCCTATGGGCCTTCAAACTAAATCTCTTTATTTGCAATGGGTGAATAAAGTTGAAAATGCTAAGCAAGACTAGTAGAAAGCTACTAGCATTTTCGATTTTATTCGACTCAGTAGGTATTTTCTTTAATTCCTATTTGTTAAAGGTTAGGGTTTCACATTAGATTTTATTAAATACCTTTGTGAAGATTTTGAGATTTGGGGTATTTGGGTTTTCTGAATTTTGGTGGATTTTTGATGTTTGATAGCTTGTTGTTAAAGAAAAACTTGGATAAATCCTCACTATGAGTTGATGGAATATGGTGATTGCAAATTTTGGTGCTTAATTTGTTAAGTTTATCGGTAACTTTGAAATGTTCACCATGCTCACCATGCGTTTGATCAAATTCTCACTATGACATACTTGCTTTGAATTGTTGATGGTTGATGTTTTTGATGATTAGATTTTAATAGATTAATTTTTTATGAATGATTCTGTTGTAATTCTGAAAAATTCTAATGGGTTGAGTTGATTTTGTGAATGCCTAGATTTTGTCTTGGTAATTTTTTCTGCATATTTGATAGGTGGAAATTATCTTTGTGTTTTGAATTGAAGAATTGATTTTGAATTTGATTGCATTGAACTTATAATGTGGTATTTTGGATATGATAAATTGAGTAAATATTCATTGGTTGTACTATTCTTTTATGCATGAATATCTCTTTCCAATGGCTCCAAACAAAAAAGAGAATAGAGACAACATGGTCCAATTCTAGAAGCATTGCTTTTGATGACCACCATTTCCGCTCTCCTCAACATGAAGAGAGGTATAGGAAAGTAGTAGGAAAAAATAGCACAATCAGAGAAAGAGGAATTGAACTGTAGCATAAGAGGTACCACCCCATTCTTAATGAAATCAGGCGAAGAAATTGGGAAAGATTCTGTGTGCTACCTCAACCAAGCCGGCCTACGTTGGTTAAGGAATTTTACGCCAACAACTTCAATGAGAAGAAGAAAAAAGGACTTCCATTGACATATGCTGAAAGATTCAAGACCTATGCAAGAGGTCATGAGTTTTGGTTTAGTAAGGATGAATTGAATGAACTGCTTGATACACGAGTCGATTTTCAAAGAGCTGCGTATTATGGATATGCAAAATTAGCAAACCAAGAGTTGGACCAAAAGTGAGTTCTTGAAGAACTCTACAATGAAGGTGCTGCTTGGAAATGTGATGTCAATAATACACCAAAACATATTAAAAAGAGTGATTTGGAGCCCATTCCCAAGGCTTGGTGCACCTTTGTACAAGCCACACTACTTCCCTGCTCCCACACCTATGAGGTAACTATAAATAAGGTCTAGTTGCCTACAACATTGTGACTGGTTTGCCAGTGAATGTGAGACAACTGATTGCATCTCACATTAACGCACTAGTGTTATCACACCTTATAAGGATGTGATCAAGTTCAAGACCATAATCTAGAATTTTTTGTTTCATCCGAAGGACTTGAGCACAACAACCCCCAGCTGCAACATATTCAGCTTCAGCTGTAGACAATGCCACACTATTTTGTTTCTTGCTATGCCAAGAAACTAGTGAGCTTCCAAGCAAGTGACATGTCTCACTAGTGTTTTTCCTATCCATTCTGCATCTAGCAAAATCAGAATTGGAATAATCAGTTAGGCTACATGAGGCACCCTTAGGGTACCACAAACCCATTTGTGAAATGCCTACTAGATATTTCATAATTCTTTTTACAGCACAAAAGTGAGATTCTTTAGGATTTGCTTGAAATCTAGCACACATGCATACATTAAACATGATATCTAGCCTACTAGTAGTAAGATACAGGAGTGAGCCAATCATACCTCTATATTTTGAGATTTTTACAGATTTATCTCCTTCATCCTTGTCCAAACAAAAAGAAGTGCTCATTGGTGTAGCCATATGCTTGCCATTGTCCATTCCAAACTTTTTGAGCAACTCCTTGCAATACTTGGATTGACTTATGAAAGTCCCATCCTTTGTTTGCTTCATTTGGAGACTAAGAAAGCAATTGAGTTCACTCATAATAGATATCTCAAACTCACTTTGCATAATGTTAACAAACTCCTTGCAAAGAGACTCATTAGTGGTACCAAATATAATATCATCAATATATATTTGAACAAGAAGTATATCATGCTTTCTATGTTTTAATGAAAAGAGTGGTGTCAACCTTTTCTCTAGAGAATTCATTTTCTAAAAGGAACTTACTCAACCTTTCATACTAAGCTCTAGGAGCTTGTTTTAAGCCATACAATGTCTTTTTCAATTTAAAAACATGGTTGGGCAGTTCAAAGTTTTCAAAATCGAGAGGTTGTTCCACATATACTTCTTCTTGTATAAAACCATTCAAAAATGCACTTTTAACACCCATTTGGTAAAGCTTGAAATTCATGATGCATGCATTTGTAAGTAACATTCTAATGGCTTCTAATCTAGCTATAGGAGCATATGTTTTCTCATAATCTATTCATTCTTCTTGATTATAACCTTTAGCAACAAGTCTAACTTTGTTTCTTATTATTAAACCCGTTTCATCAAGTTTGTTCCTAAAGACCCATTTGGTGTTAATTATAGGATGATCATTGGGCCTTTGAACTAATTCCCAAACTTGATTTCTCTCAATTTGGTTTAGTTCATCTTGCATGGTCAAGATCCAATGTTCACCATCAATGGCCTCATTTATGTCTTTAGATTCAACTTGAGAGATAAAGGTCATATGGTTGCATGTATTTCTAAGAGAATTTTGAGTAATTAACTGTTTTGATACATCACCTATCACCTTGTCAAGAGGATGATATCTTGATGTTCTCCATTCCTTGTGTAGGTTCATGATTTCTAAATCCTCTTGCCTTGAGGGATCAAGAGGTCTCTCTTCTTGCTTCATGGGCTTTTTCTCTTCATTCTCCAAGTGTGTTCTTGCCAAGATTTCTGTAACATAATCAACAAACTCATTTCTCAGCTCATTTGGGTTAGTTTTATCAAAAGCAACATGTATTGATTATTCAACAGTTATAGTTCTCTTATTGTAAATTCAAAAGGATTTACTACTAAGTGAATAACCAAGAAATATTTTCTCATCGGATTTAGCATTAAACTTGCCAATGTTATATTTTCCATTGTTTAAAACAAAGCATTTGTAACTAAAGTCATGAAAGTGGGAAATGTTTGGTTTCCTTCCTTTGTATAGTTCATATGGGGTTTTCTTTAAAATTGGCCTTATTAGAACCCTATTCATAACATAGCAAACGGTACTTACCGTATCCGCCAAAAAATACTTAGGAAGGATTGTCTCATTGAACATAGTTATTGCTAACTCTTCTAAGGATCGATTTTTCCTTTCAACCACTCTATTTTGTTGTGGAGTTCTAGGAGCAGAAAAAATATGCTTAATGTCATTTTTATTACAAAACATTTCAAATTCATGATTTTTAAATTCTCCGCCATGATCACTTCTTATGGATACAATGCTACAATTCTTTTCATTTTGAATAACCTTTTACAAGTTTTCTAAATGCATGAATGACATCATTCCTATGAGCAAGGAAAAGTGTCCGTGTAAATCTAGAGTAATCATCCACAATCACAAAAGCATAGTAGTTACCCCTACAGTTCATAGTTCTTGATGGTCCAAAAAGATCCATGTGAAAAAGTTGTAAAGGTCTAGTAGAAGAAACAATATTTTTAGCTTTGAAAGAAACCTTTACTTGTTTACCCTTTTGACATGCATCACAAAGTTTGTTTTTCTCAAATTTTAGCTTTGGAAGACTAATCACCAAATCCTTAGAAACAAGTTTGTTTAGGTGATCTATATGAATGTGAGCAATTCTCTTAGCCAACATCATGAATCACTCTCTTTACTCATAAGACATCTTTCATTTTGAGAGGTAATATCATCAAGGTTAATCATATATATATTTTCTATTCTATGACCAACAAACTTAGCTTGCTTGTTATCCTTACTTTCAATTATGCAACAATTAGAATTAAATATAACTCTATTACCTTTATCACATAATTGACTAATGCTTAGCAAGTTATATTTGAGTCATTCCACATACAAAACATTATCAATTGAAGTTGAGGAATCCTTACCAACTTTTTCAACACCAAAGATCCTTCCTTTATTGTTGTCCCTATATGTGACATGACCATGTTTTTTTGGTGCAAGAAAAGAGAACTTGGAGCCATCATCCATCATGTGCTTAGAGCATCCACTATCAAGATACCAACTTGAACTTTTAGTCTTTAAGCATACTTACAACACACATTCAAGTTGTAACCTCTGGTACCCAAATTGTCTTGGGTCCATGTGTGTTAGAGTTAGGCACGGTGTCCTTAGGAATCCAAACTATTTTAGTTCCAACCTTGGTGTTTATGTTCTTTCTAGCATTATATGTAGATGCACTATGCCCTTTCTTCCCACAATGAAATCATTTAATAAAGGGGCTACTTGATGTACTTGAGGAAACAAAGAAATTCTTGTAAGATTTTTGTTGGTTATTAGGATTATAGCCCAAACCGACTTTTTGAAAAACACATCTTTGTTTTCCTAGTAACACATTCAAATTGTCCTTTTCAAAAGTAAATTTTGCAAGGATATTTTTCAAATTCTCAACCTTCTTTTCAAATGATTGACATAATGGGCAAGGTAATTGAATGGATGCATTGTCATGTGTGGAACAAGTTATGCATGATGAGTTAACATCAATAAGTCTTAGAGTCTCATTCTCAATTTTGAGTTCATTAATCTCTTTGTTTAAAATGGAAACTTTGTTTATCAATAAGAAAATTATTTTGTTGGAGGATAAAACCATTTTTGTGAGTCTCTAGGATTCATCATGCAATTCTTGAAAAGTATCTTATAATTCACTATATGAGGGTAAGGGATTTAGATTAGAAGAAGTTATCTCGGTGTCACTCTCCTCTTCTTCTTCTCTTTGAGCCATGAGACATAGATGAGCTTCTTTATTTTCTGAGCTATCGGTGGAATTCATATCGTTGTCCTCCCATGCTATATAAGCCCTTCTTCCTTTCTTTTCTTTTGAAGGTCTCTTGTCAAACTTATTCGTCTTCTTTAGATACACGGGACACTTCATTTTCATATGTCCCGATTTTTCAGATTCATAATATGTTAGAGTTATTGAGGTTCCTTCCCCTTTATGAAAGGTCTTCTTAGGAGGGAAAAATGACCTTTTTTGAACACCTTTCTTCTTGAGAAATCTTCAAAACTTCGTCATAAGAAGACTAAGATTTTTTTCATTCAGTTCAAGGTTTCCTACTTCACTTATATCATCTTCATCATCTTCAATTGTGGAGGAGATGACTTTGAGTGCAATCCTTTTTTTCTTATTGTCATGCCCTTCACTATTTTTTAATATATGAGACATTTCATTTATTGTGTTCATTTTGATAAACATAATAAAGTCCTTAGAATAGTAAGTTTGATAGCGTAGGATATCAAGTAGATGACTTGATTGTGAGATCCTATTGGATAAAATACTATTCTTAAATGTCCGTGATCAAGTATTATTATTAATTAGGATAACAATAATGCATTGAGACTAATATGTGCGTAGACTGATGGTCACATCTCATAGGTCATGGATATGAGATATCAAGTCTTCACATGGGTACATAGTAGAGTAATAATGTACTAGACAGATCCACCATGAGAACGCTACATGGATCGTTACATGAGTGTCATAAACGATTCTCAAAGTGACAATGGTGTATGTGGTCCTTTGACCTGAAATCACTACGATTCCTACATGAGGAGTTGTGTGTTTTAATGCCATCAAACATCATCTATAACAAAGTGATTTTAAAGTCAGTTATTGGACATACTTCGAATCATGCGAAGGGATGTGAGTGACCTAGATAGGATTTGTCCCTCCTACATAACAGGAGTGATATCTACGGGCCCCCTGATTGAGTGAGACTGCAAAATGTATGACCATGCTCAAATGAGTCAATATGAGATATGAATCTCATTTGTTGTTATTAAGTCTACTCAGGTATCAAGAAACGAAAGATTAAACTATACAAAGGTGGCGCATTTCATGCCTTGTGTTCAATCTAGATATCTGGACAAAGGGACTAAATTATACGAAAACATTGGTCATGGAAAGGTTGTGTCAAATCACTGACTTTCTCATTACTTGGGTAGCAGCGATGTGTTGCTAGATACTGCTCACTGCTTGTAATATTAAAATGAGATTTTAATATTGTTGCCAACATTATGAGAACCTGCAGGGTCGCACACATAGAGCAGACTAAATTAGAGTAATTAGAATCTAAGTTGGACTGGGATTCAATCATGGGTCGGACTCATAATAGATGAGTCTAGGGTTGCACAACTTACCTTACTACTGCTCACACTCACTTAAGGCAGTCACTATTATAAATAGTACTGCTAAGGGGGCTGCGATATATGCATTACAAACCCTGGCCGCACTTGACAAAAATAGTGAGTGAGAGAGTGATAGGTTTCTTCTGTTCTCTTTGCAGCTAGCATTGTGTGAGAGAGGCGCGACTCCTATTTATGAATATTGGATGTTCGTGAGTCTGTTCATGTGGATACCGCAGAGACATCGTCGCTGTTATGGTGTTAGTGATTCACGTCACTTGTTTTGATCACGCTTCAAGAGGTAAACATTTTAAAATCTCGGATTATGATTTTTTTCGCATGGATCCTTGGTGGGAATTCTATTTTTCACTACATGATGTATTCACGATTCCTAAGAAGCTTTAATTCATGCTTTTGGAGCTTCCCAAATAGAGTGGCTAGAGACATTGTTGATAAATTCCTTGATTCTGCAATAGTCGTTACTTTGGGTTGCCAATTCCTGCTTAAACATCCCAAAGCTTTGTCAATAAGATATTTATTTAGAAAAATGTTTCCTAAATAAATAAGATGATTTACAATGTGTGTGAATCCATTTTGCATTTCTTGAATGCTTTGTCCTTGGTTCATTCTAAACAATTCATATTCATGAATGAGAGTATTTATTCTTTATCGTTTTACTTCACTAGTACCTTCATGGGTAACTTGTAGAGTATCTCACATTTCTTTAGCAGTCTTACAATTTGACACCCTAAATAATTCATCATACCCTAAGGATGTGGTTATGATGTTCTTGGCTCTCAAATTGTATTGAACTTTCTTTTTGTCCTCATCAGTTCATTCATTTCTTGGTGTATTAGTTCTTACACCATTAACAGTACGTGTGGGAACAAAAGCACTATTTTCAACGGCGTCCTACATATCTAAATCAATAACTTCAATAAAAATTTTATCTTTTCTTTCCAATAGGCATAACCATCCCCATTGAAAAAGGGAGGTTTATTTATAGAGGAACCTTCGTTAGAAAATCATTTGAAGCCATCTTTTCTCTTGAAGCTACTAAGCTCTTTATACAAGAGTCTAGCTCTGATACCATTTGTTATCAAGTAGCCTCAAAACTGAAGAGGGAGGTGAATTGAGTTTATAAAAACTTTTCGTAAATCTTTCAAAAAACTCTTAATTACCAATTTTCGTTGAAGCTATTTATTAATAGAAATGAATGAATGGATAAGATAGAAAGATATTGCTCACCAATGAACCAACCAAGAGAGAAATATTCAAGCAAGCAAATAGACTAATGCACAAATATAAAGAGAAGGGTTTAGAGAATCAAACACAATGATTTATCTTGGTTTAACTACCAATCCACTTATGACCTACATCCAGTCCTCAAGCAACCATTCGAGATTTTCCACTATATCTTCAAGCTTCAATAGGTGCTTGACAACCTTTACAAATTGGAGTACTCAACACCTTGGGATACCTCACCCTTTGTGCTTGAGCCTTTTTAAATAAGGGATGCCTCACCCTTTACAATTTACAGGGATATCTCACCCTCTTTTACAGAACAATCAAGATTGATAGAATGAAACTCTCACAAGAGTAATTGATACAAATTGAAGTCCTAATAATGCTCCTCAAGAATATCTCAAGTGATTATACAAAAATAGCACAATAAGAGTTTTTGTGATTGATTCTCGGATTAGAATGATAGAAGTAAGTTTCAAGTTGATGGTTAGCCATTAATGATGCCCCAACTCAAGTATATATAGAGTTTTTGATCAATGGAGCCATTGGGGGTTTTAATGGGTAGCATTAAATGCACCTATTATAGCTGTTGGGCAATGTCAGACCTATTGTAATCGATTACACAATGCCTGTAATCGATTACATGGTTGTTTGAACGTGTTCTTGGCTTTCTGGACAGGATGTAATCGATTACATGACCTTTGCCAGACTTGTAATTGATTACAACCTCAGTGTAATTGATTACAAGGCTTCTGCCATGCCTGTAATCGATTACATGCTCAACGTAATTAATTACAAGGCCTCTTTTTAGCTTGTAATCGATTACAACACATGTATAATTGATTACCTTGCCCTTTGAACACATTTTGCAAGTTCAAATAAGTATTTTAGCCAATTCTTACTTACAGGAGCTTGGATTTGACAAGATTTATATATGATTTACAAAATCCAACATTGAAATCAATATTTCTTTAAAATATGAACTTTGAATTTCAAGTTGATTTAAAAAAGATCTTGAAAAACCATTTGAAGATAATTGAGATACCTTGTGAGCATTTCACATTGATGTTCTAAGACCTATATCTAATATACTTCTTTTGATCTTGGTTTTCTTCTTTTGATCTTGGTCTTTTATTCTGATCTTGGTCTTCGTCTTAACTTTGTTACCATAAAAAATTCATTTGATATGCTTGAAGACATAAGCTTTCACATTCTCCCCCTTTTTGATGATGAAAAAATAAGCATTGAAAAGAAGAGAAACATTTGCATTTATTTATTTATCAGAGATTTAAGGGCAACTCTCCCCCGTAATGTATGCACAAGATAAGGTTAATAAATTTTCATGCAAAAGCTTAAAGCAAGCTCCCCTGTACTTATGCAATGCTTATGCAATCACCAATCTCCCCCCCGGCATTGGCATTATAAAAAAGAAAACATAAGCATTCAACCAAAATTTTGGCAGTATTTCAACAGGATTTCATGATTACCCCAAAATTAAAACCATCAGGAAACAACAGGATATATTTTAACTCAGCCCAGACAGTATGCAATCAGAGTATAATCAGGTTTAACAAGTAGAGTATAATCATCCAAATCAATATGAGGCATCAACATAGTAACTACAAATGCATATGAGAAACAATATATCAGATTTTATAATCATCATTAATAAAAGGATCTAATAGTCATATACAAATATAACAATGCTATGGGGTTAGATAGTAAATACAATGAAGAATAAAAATATCATGACTAAGCCCCAAGGTCATTGAGTTATCTCGCTGTCACTATCAGTATCTGTTGCCACATCAGTAAGATCCACATCATCATCATCCGTGGCAAGATCATCCTCAGAGCCAAGGATCTCTTCATCATTACCAGGATGAGCACCAAAAAGACCAGGAAAGGAGAAGGGAGTATGAGGGGTAGTAGAGGTGGTGGGAGCACAAGCAATTCTCCTTGGTACATATCCGGGTCCTTCCAGAAAAGATCAGATAAAGGCTAACTCTTGATCGGAGTAATCCATCCTCAGCTCAAGATAATCCATCTTCTGCTCAATGCGATCCATCCCGACTTCCACTATGGTTGCCAAGTTGCGTAGCTCTTGAAGCAGGAGGTCCAAGGTAGCTGGAGCTGTAGCAGGCTGCTGGCCTTCTTCATTATCATCCTCAGCCTCATGAGGAATGTTACCATCGCTGCCATGAAGAAGATAGTACCATCTCTCGTCGATCTTCCTCAGCTGAAGCTTTTGGAGAGTGTGTAAAAGAAGCAGACATCTCTTATATTGCTTTCACCTTATTCAGATCCACCTTTATTCTTTCCTTGCTAATGATGAACTTGAGTAATTTACTAGTATATGCTCCAAAAACAAATTTAGTAGGTGATAATCAGATATTTTATACATTAATAAACCCTCATTTTTGGTCATTTACACTCTCCTTGACTTAATTGATTAAGCCTGGTTATGTTTTGTAAGTTTGGACTCAAATTGGACTTAATTGATTTTTCTAGCATTATTTGGGTCTTACACTATTTCTGTATTTCCGCTATATCTTGAGTTCTAGATGTGTAAAAATTATGTATCTTACATTGTAGGAAAGATAAGAGAGAGCTCTAAAACTTTGATGAGAGCTCAAAGTCTCATTCAGACATCTAGTGGAGCTAATTGGGCTTGGAAGTCAGAACACGAGTTTTGTGTCTGGAACCTGAATAGTGTACAGTAATCAGAGCATAACTCGGGCTGTAAGAACTTTATTGGTCTTATATTTGGATATTTGAAAGATAAGACCCAAATCTACAACTTTTATGAAGAACATAAAACTCAATTCGAACAGCTTGGAGGTGATATTGGGTCTAGAAGTCAAAACAGAGGTGCTGAAATTGGGCCCGAACAGTCTGCAGTAATTAGGCTATATCTCGGGCTGTAGATGGTGAAATGAGCTGAAATTTGGACATGTGAAAGTTAAGACCTAGATCTAAACTTTCATGAAGATGACTTTTCCATTTGATGAGGGAATCCATGAGTTAAGCAATGAATGATTTCAGAGACAAAGAATCTCAATAATCCAACCACTCATCCAACCACTCCACCTATTCCTCACCTACTCTTAATCAGCCCTCTTGTCATTTTGTATCCTAATCCTCTATAAAAGGCACCATTGGCTAATCATTTGGTGCTCTTGGTGTTAGGCTTAGTTTTTAGAAGTTATGGTTATGCTTGTTTATTGTTTTCCTTTATTATAATTTTCTCTTGCTCTAAATTAAAGTTATGTTCATCTTTCTCTTCTTCTCTCTTTCTTTCTTCCTGTCTATGAGTAACTAAATCTTCATCTTATTTGGGTGAAAGAGTGAAGCTCTTGGTAATGAAATAAGATTAGATTATTCTGTTTCTTGTGCTTAAATGATATATTATCAAATAGACATTATATGTGTTGTATTTTGTTTCCAATCAATTTAGAAACCTTCTTTGTATAATGGAGATCTTGATTTATTGTAGACAATAGGATTGACACAGTGAATGCTTGAACTCATTTACAAATGTTGGTAGATAATTAAAGGAATCATAATATGATTGTATATATAATTGAACTTTGAATGTTATATTTTCCGATTGGAACCTTCATTGTGTGTGGATTTCAATTGAGTTATAAAGAGAAATAATCTTGCCTTTAATTTATTACCAAGAGTGGATCTCCTAACCCAAGCAAGTTCTTAAATTCATTTGTGAACATCTTTTATTACTTTTGGTGTTGTGACAAATCCTTTTCTTACCTCAATTAATTTTTCTTCATCAATTCCCCGTGGATCGACCTCAGACTCCCTAGAAATGTATTACTTGAGACAACTTACACTTGGGTTTGCATCCTTAAATCCCGCAATCAAGTTTTTGGCGCCATTTCCGGGGACTTGATTAGAAGTTTTAATTTATTGAGGTTCTTTTTCTTTAATAAAATCTATTCTCTCTTCTCCCTCACCGGAGCAAAAGATCGGCTTACTGATCCTTCAGTTTCTTTACTAACTCTCTAACTTTCTAACTATCTAACTTACTAACCTACTAACTTACTAACATTCTAACTTTCTAACTTTTAATTTATGTCATCTATTTTCTGCTTACTAACTTTTATTTTCTGCACTCTAACTTTTTAATTTACGTTTTATATTTTCTGCACTCTAACTTTTTAATTTCTATTATTTATTATTGCTTTCTAACATAACAAAATAATATTTCTTCTTCTCTTCTCTTTCACGTGACTCTGGTGGGGCTCTGTCTCTCTCTAGTTTTCATATTTTAAATTTATTTTTTGTAATTTACTTTCTGCAATTTATTTTCTACAATTTACTTCCTGCACTTTATTTTTTGCAATTTACTTTCTGCACTTTATTTTCTGCATTTTACTTTCTACACTTTCTAACTTATTAATTATTAACTCTTTAACTATCTAACTTTTTACTTTATCAGTTATCTAAATTTTTACTTGTTAATATTTATTGGGTGGTTGGTTTATACCAAATACTTGTTAATATTTAATGGCTGGTGTAAACTACCGACTTGTGCATTATTTTTTCTATTTTAAGTCATTTATTTACGCTTAATTGGTATCGAGATTTAAATTCTGGTCGTTTAGTTAAAATTAATCCTGGTACTTTATATATTGATTTGTTTGAATTACAGTCACACATAGTTGACACAATGACTGAAAATGAAAGTGTACATGATGAACATAAAAATCAACCGTTGCGGACTATGCGTGAATATTTGCAACCACCTCGAAATTCTAGTCCATCATGTTTTATATTTCCACTCAACGCCAATAATTTTAGATCTAAGCCAGGTATGATTTCTTTACTTCGTAATTTTCATGGTTTAGAATTTGAAAGTCCATATTTACATCTGAAAGAATTTGAGGAAGTATGTATTAGTTTCAATGACCAAAATTGCACTGAAGAGATTGTTAAGCTTAAATTGTTTCCTTTTTCTTTAAAAGATAAAGCAAAATCTTGACTTAACACTTTGAAACCAAGATCAATTGGCACATGGCAAGAAATGCAAGGTGAGTTCTTAAAGAAATTTTTTCCAACACATAAAACCAATGCTATGAAAAGACAAATCCAATTTTTTTCCAAAATTCAAATGAAGCATATTTTCAATGTTGGGAACGGTTTAAAGATTTGTTAAATTCTTGCCCACATCATGGTTTAGAAAAATGACGCACTATAAGCTTATTTTCTGAAGGTTTAACACCTGAAACTAAATGATTTGTGGAAACAATGTGCAATGGTGAGTTTCTTGATAAAGAACTTGATGAATCTTTAGCCTATTTAAACCAGTTGGCTAAAAATTCTCCATCTTGGCATGATACTAACCCTTCTGAAAATTCAATTAGATCTAACCTTGCAAGTGCTAATAAAGAAAAATATTACCTTAGTCAAAAGGAAGATCTAAATGCTAGGTTTGCTAGTTTGGCTAGAAAGGTTGAAGCCATGGAATTAAGAAAAGCAAAAGAAATCAAATTTGTGCAAAATGAAGAAATTTGTGGCATTTGTGATGACTTAGGACATTTAACACATGAATGTCATAATATTCTTATTTTTAAAGAAGTTGTACATGAGCAAGTAAATGCAATGAATAATTTTAAAAAGCCATTTACTTCTTCTTTTTCAGATACATACAATCCAGGATGGAGAAATTACCCGAACTTCAGCTGGAGGAATAATAATCAGTCATAATTTGTGCAACCACCACCTCCTCAGGCACAACAAGACTCTCAAAATTCTCAAGGATATGCACCTTATGTCCCACCATATAGGAAAAACCTTGAAGAAACACTGCATGCATTCATAGAAAAGCAAGAGGTCATTAATAAACAAAACAATCAAACTATGAATGACATAAAAATCACTCTCGCTAAACTTTCTTCTGCACACACCGTTCACGAGAAAGAAAAATTTCATTCTTAACCTCAATCAAATCCCAAGGGTCAGTACTGTCTAAATGAGGGGAGTTTAGAAAATCAAACAATGGATCAAGTCAAGTCAGTGATAACTCTTAGGAATGGAAATGTTGTTGAAAAAAGCAAGGAGATAAAGAGCCAAGTGTCCAGATTGATGAACTCCTTGAGTGTGAATGAGCTAGAGGATGTGGAAAAGAATCAAGATAGTAGTGATGTCAAGTTACCCAAGGAACTTGAGGTGACAAAGAGTTCTGTTAAGCCAGAGGATAACGACGAGGGTCACCAGACATACATGATTGACTCAATCATGGAAAATGGAGTTTCTACAACCTTTGATTTTGATCCCATTGAGAATTTTCTTGTTAATTCTGAGTTTGATTCTATCAGTAATCCATTTGATGTAGTTGATATTTGTACTATTTTTTATATAACTCAGGATCATGACACTTAGGCATGGCAACCAAAGTTTAAGGAGTTACCTAAGAAAGGTTGGAGTATTGCTGATAAAAAATGTGCTTGTCCCCTGGTCTATTCTCATAAAATTAATTTGGAGAAGGGTGAATGGTCAGTGGTTGAAGCCATAACTTGAGTTGAAGGATCCAGATGTAGCCGAGACTTTGGTAGAAGATCCTGTCTCACAAAGTTGAGGTAAATTTTTAGTATTTTGTTTGTATTTTTATTGAGTCAGCTTAAATGCCTCCCAAATTTCAAAGCTTTTGTATGGGAATGTAAATAGTATCGGCCAACAAAAAAAACAAAAAACAAAAAACAAAAAAAATATTTCCTTTACCTTTGATCTCTGATCCTGATCCAGCAATAGCTCAGATAGATTGGTTAGTAGGAAGTAGTTAGAGAAGCAACATGAAAAGAAAGCCAGATCTGACACTTTGTTTATAGCTTTCCTTTACCTTTGATTTTATTTATCGTACTTTGTTTTTGTTTAAATTTGTATCAGGTTTTTCTTTTCAGTAATTGTTACAACATGTAATATCTTCTATCATTTATTCATCTATATTTTAACATTGTGGACAATGTTGTGATCTGGTTAGGGGGGAAGGATAGTTGAACATTGAACAATTTTTTTTTGTGAAGTATGATATGATTGTCATGGACTTACAAAACCAATGAATGATGACAGAGTAAGAAGTAATTTTACTTCTGAGACGCATCTAAATTGGGAAGTATGTTTAGTGATATGACTATCAGAAACCTATTCATAGTAAAACCAATTAAGGATGGTAGAGTAAGGAGTAAATTTTGCCTTGGAGGTAATTTTACTCTTGAGACGCATCTTAGTTGGGGTAGTAACAATTTAGTGTTTTTTTTTGTAGAAGTAGCAAATAGATTCTTGGATCTGAGCATAAATTGTCTTTTTTCTTAAAAATCACAAGTCTGGATATGAATGTTGATATGGTGGATTGAGAATGATAGAAATATGCCTTATGAGATTTTGAACTTATTAATGAATGAATTGAATATTTGTACCATTCTCTTTTTTCTTGTGTGATTTTCACTCATGAAATTGTTACTCTAGAACTTATTTTGATTCTTTTTGAGGCTACATTTTAATATGCATACAGAAACATGATTGAGGCATTTTGAAATAGCTACTTTCACCAAATAGCCATCCTTGTATATTTTCCCTTGTGTAACCCCTTTGAGCTTATTTGGTCATTCCTTGTTTTTAGCCCATTACATGTCTGTAAAAAAAAAATATGTTTTTACCCAACCTTAAGGAATAAGAGAGCATTGACCTTGTTCTTGAACAAGTGTGGGGGTGTTTGTGCAAAATGATCAAAAAAATATAAAAAAAATTAAAAAATTAACCACCATTGCAATCAAAGGATTATTAGAGTCTAGAATAAAGGTGGATGCTTGGAAACAACAGCAAGAAAATGAGAAGGTCCAAGTCTAACAATGAATTCAATTCACCAATTTGGGATTGATCTTCAACAAAAATTAATCAAATATTAGAGATTGTCTTTTATGATGAATGTTCTCAAACATTTTCTCCACTCTAACTGTACCATAATGCTCTTTTATTCTCTTTGGTATTTATCTTCTCATATCCATATTATCCCCTCTCCTTTACCATGACCTCATTACAACTTTGAATAAAGTCATTTTGATTTTTGTATGCATGTGGTTTGAGTAGTGGAGAAGTAGAAGATAAGCAAGCTTATGGTATTGTAATTGTTCATAGGTTGAATAGAGTGAAATACTTACCTTTTAAACACTTGAGAGATTGAGAGTGAATTCTGTGAGGATCTATCATTCTTGATTCATTCTTTTCAACTGAAGTTTCCTTACTTGTTAGTTTGAGATGTGAAGAAATGTTACTTCATTAATGCTTTGATCCCTTGAATTTCTGGTTATTTTTCTTGCTTCATCGAGTCTTTTAGAGTTTTTATCTTTTGAGTCTATGTTGTTTTTCTTTGTTTCCTAGCTTTGGTCTTATGTGTTTTGCCCAGGAGTGCAAAAAGCTAAGTGTGGGGGAATTTGATAATCACATATTTTATACATTAATAAACTTTCATTTTTAGTCATTTACACTCTCCATGTACTTAATTGATTAAGCCTGGTTATGTTTTGTAAGTTTGGACTCAAATTGGACTTAATTGATTTTTCCAGCATTATTTGAGTCTTACACTATTTCTATATTTCTGCCATATCTTGAGTTATATATATGTAAAAATTATGTATCTTATCTTGTAGGAAAGATAAGAGAGAGCTCTACAACTTTGATGAAGAGCTCAAAGTCTCATTCAGACATCTAGTGGAGCTAATTGGGCTTAGAAGTTAGAACACGAGTTTTGTATTTGGAACCTAAATAGTGTATAGTAATCAGAGCATAACTCGAGCTGTAAGAACTTTCTTGGTCTGATATTTGGATACTTGAAAGATAAGACGAAAATTTACAACTTTCATGAAGAACATAAAACTCAATTCGGATAGCTTGGAGGTGATATTGGGTCTGGAAGTCAAAATAGAGATGCTGAAACTGTGCTTGAATAGTTTGCTATAATTAGGCCATATCTCGGGCTGTAGAAGGTGAAATGAACTGAAATTTGGACATGTGAAAGTCAAGACCCAGATCTACAACTTTCATGAAGATGACTTTTCTATTTGACGACGAAATCCATGAGTTAAGCAATGAATGATTTCGGAGACAAAGAATCTCAATAATCTAACCACTCATCCAACCACTCCACCTACTCCTCACCTACTCTTAATCAGTCCTCTTGTCATTTTGTATCCCTAGTCCTCTATAAAAGGCACCATTGGCTGATCATTTGGTGCTCTTGGTGTTAGGCTTAGTTTTTAGAAGTTATGATTATGCTTGTTTATTGTTTTCCTTTATTGTAATTTTCTCTTGCTCTAAATTAAAGTTATATTCATCTTTCTCTTCTTCTCTCTTTCTTTCTTCTTGTCTATGAGTAACTAAATCTTCATCTTACTTGGGTGAAAGAGTGAAGCTCTTGGTAATGAAATAAGATTAGATTATTCTATTTTTTGTGCTTAAATGATATATTATCAAATGGATATTATATGTGTTATATTTTGTTTTCATTCAATTTAGAATCCTTCTTTGTATAATAGAGATCTTGATTTATTGTAGACAATAGGATTGGCATAGTGAATGCTTGAACTCATTTACAAATGTTGGTAGATAATTAAAGGAATCATAATATGATTGCATATATAATTGAACTTTGAATGTTATATTTTCCGATTGGAACCTCCGTTGTGTGTGGATTTCAATTGAGTTATAAAGAGAAATAATCTTGCCTTTAATTTATCACCAAGAGTGGATCTCCTAACCCAAGCAAGTTCTTAAATTCATTTGTGAACATCTTTTATTACTTTTGGTATTGTGAAAAATCTTTTTCTTACCTCAATTAATTTTCTTCATCAATTCCCTGTGGATTAACCTCGAACTCCCGAGAAATTTATTACTCGAGACAACCTGCACTTGGGTTTGCATCCTTAAATCTCGCAATCAGTAGGATTGAGTCTTAACTTATACTTTTTGAGTCTTTCAAATAACCTCTACAAGACTACTACACTGTTTTTCCCTTCTTTAGATTTGACCACCATGCCATCTACATAAACCTCGATTTCTTTATGCATCATATATTGGAATAATGCAACCATAGCACGTTGATATGTAGCCCTAGCATTCTTTAATCCAAGGGACATTACTATGTCACAAAAAGTTCCCCAAGGGATAATAAAAGTCATCTTTTCTTTGTCATTAATATCTATGGGGATCTGATTGTACCCAGAATACCCGTACATAAACGAGAATCTGTGATTTCCTGCTATATTGTCAACAAGAACATTGATATGAGGGAGCAAAAAATCATCTTTTGGACTGGCCTTGTTTAGATCCCTATAATCCACACACATCCTGACCTTCACATCCTTCTTAGGTACTGGCACAATAATAGCTACCCAATTCGGGTGTCTTGACATCTCTAAAAATTTGGCTTCTAATTGCTTAATCACTTATTCTTTGATCTTTAGTGACATATCAGAATGCATTCTTCTCAACTTTTGCCTTTTTGCTTCTGCATCTAGGTATAATGGGATTTTATATGACGCTATCTCAGGGTCTAATCCAGGCATATCTTTGTAGGACCATGAAAACACATCAATATATCGCTTAAGTAGTGCCACCATATCTATATGCTCCAGGTTATCTACTATTTTCAACTCTTTCTTGTCTTCTTCGGTCCTCATGTTAATTACTTCTACTACCTCATTATTCACACCAAATTCTCTTTGTGTTTCTTGTAATTTTTCAAATTTTTTGACAACTTCTTCTTCATCACCAGATCCAAGGTCTTCTTCATTAAACGTCACAAGGGAATCAATTGATGAGTTTTCAAGGTCCTTTTCATGAGGCAAACTTTCTACAAGACTCAAATCATTGAAAAGTAATTTATGTGAAGTTGGAAAGGTAAAATAGAGTAGAAATGACAAAGCAAGAATGAACTAATAGCAAAGTATTTTACTTAAATGTAAAAAGAAAATTGATTAATGCAAAAGGACTAGTCAAAGGTGCAACGAGGAGGATTAATGAATATTCATGAAACTTCATTTCATTAATGTCTCAAATAACATAAATATAAGCTCAAAACATAGCAAATCTTAAATATTTGTTTAATTTAGTATAACCAGACAATTACTTGGAAATAATTATATCAATTATTAGTTCGGGCTGCCAATTCTTTAGTGGCTCCTCATCATTAAAAAGACGAATTGCCTTGTACTCTTCTCGGCCTTCTTCATGCAATGCATTAATAGTGAAATGGCATCGGGGACGAATGATTTCTTCAAATATGATTATGTTACCCAAGTGGCTCTAGTACTCAAGAGGAGGAGTGAATTGAATATTAAAAACTTTTTGCAAACGCTTATAAAACAAGCTTTATTGAAGCTATTTCTTAAAAGAATATGAATGCAGAAAGAGGATAGAAAGCCTTAAGAATAGAAAAATAAACATATAAGCAATAATAATGAAATTGCAGTAAATAAAGAGATAAAGATGAGAAGAGCAAGCACGATATTTATCCTGGTTTAGCCACCAAACCACTTGTGGCCTACGTCCAGTCCTTAAAACACAATTCGAGATTTTTCATTATCAATACAAGCTTAAGCAGGTGCTTGCAACTGTTACAATCAAGAGCACTCTTCATAAAGCCTTAAACTTTCAGGGATACCTCACCCCTACACAAACCTTTAAGGGATACCTCACCCTGGTTACAATACCTTTAAGGGATACCTCACCCTCTATACAAAACTTTGATGGATACCTCACCCTCTTTACAATAGAGCAGAAAGTAGATGAAGAGAAACTCTCACACAGAGCAAATAATATAACTTGAAGCACTAAGAAATCTCTTTAAGGATATCTCAAAGTTTTGACGAAAAGAGCACAGAAAATATGAGAAAATTATAAATCACGTTTTCAAGCAAACAAAGAATGATTCAGATAGTTAGACTTGTTGCAAAGATGATCCAAGGTCTCTATTTATAGAGCTTTGAAGAAAAGAGCCGTTGGGTATACTTAATTCAATCAATAAATACGAATATTGTCGTTTCTTTCTAAAACAGGATCACGACGTTATTCGAATAACCATTGAGGTATTCGAATAACCTAATTTCAAAAGCCTTTTGAAAACTGATTTTGATATTCTTTATCCGAATAACCAACTAGTTATTCAAATAACTCTTTCAAATAGAGTTTTCTTAAAAACATGGTTATTCGAATAACATCCTCATTATTCGAATAAACCTTCTTGAAAGATACGTTCATTAATGTTTCTATTCGAATAGCTTAAGTGCTATTCGAATAGCACAATTCGAAAACAGAAGCACGTAGCCTGTTATTCGAATAACTCCATTGTTATTTGAATAAGCTTTTATGAAAACAGATCAAATGAGATAGTTTATTCGAATAAAGGAAGCTTTATTCGAATAAAGCTGTTAAAAAAATATTTTTAAACACTTTTGAAACTTGTCAGATTGTTTCAAAAATTCCAAACTAATTTTTAATTATTTTCAAAACCATTTTGGAAACATAGATATATTTGAAAACCATGTTTAAGACTTTTTTTTTTCAAAACCAATAAGATATCCAGAAGGTTTCATACAAAAAGACTCTAAGTTCTAAAGCTATTCTTGCAGGTCTTGGACTTGGTCTTATCATCATCTTCATCATATTTGTTATCATCAAAACTATTATTAATGCCAGCTAGCTAATTATAGATTACGTCAGCTGGTGCTGGGAATGTTTCTCTCAAGCAAGGAATGTGCTTTATTTTGCCCTTATCATTTTCTTTTCCCAGAGTCATACTCCCCATTCTTCCCTCGAACCTTAAAATCCCAACAGTTCTCGATATCATGTCATATTCCCCAACAATGATAAGCACAACTAGACTCTTCATCTTGCTTCTCCTCTTCTTTCATTGTTGTAACTGGTGTAGTGATATTATAACTTGCTTTCTTCAACTCTTCAAATATTTCAGCCATCGACATATACAAGCTCAGGACCTTTTTTATTAGTGATCCTTCCATCTCCAAAGCATTTATCATATTCCTTCCACCATGATTAGGAATTGGGTTGTTGATAATATTGGGTCCAGTCTCTTCTTGAATGTCAAGCTTCCTATAAGCAATTAGCTTCCTTACTACAATTTTGAAGGATTCATAATCTTGAATTGAGTGCCCTGGGATAACCATGTGGTATTCGCAAGTTAAATTTATGTTATACCACATTGGGAATGATGGTTTTAGGGGATGTACAGGATTTCTAGAGATGAGGTGAGTATCAAATAGTCTTTGGAATAAGTTTGCATTTGAAATTGATAATCTTGGGAAATGAGGTATATTTTGGGGCCAGAAGCGGTCTTGATTTTGGAAGTTTGGTCGAGGTTGTGGGTGACTTGAGAAATTTTGTGAAGGTGCAAGTGGATATTGGGTATAGGTTGGGCGAGTTGGTACATATAGTTGTGGTGCGGGAACATTGTTGATTTGGAGTTGTGGGATTTGAGATGTATTTGTAGGTGGAGCAGTTAGGCCAAGTAGATGAGAAGGTTCAGGTATCTGATAAGAAGGGTAAGTGTTTGGGTAATATGGAGAGGCTCGGTAGGCAGGGTAAGACGGCGAATACCAGGGTTTTAAAGGTTGTAAGTTTTGCATGTAGCTCACTTTCGGCTCTTTTTTCTTAGGGGGGAAACCCCTTTTTGAAACCACCTTCATTATTGCTAGTTGGCAATTTTCCAGCCTTTACCGAAATTTTAATCCTATCTTTGGTAGCAATTAATTCAACAAAGTCTCGATAAGCAGCACCCGTCATTGTTCTAATATAGAGAGCTCCTAAAGTCCCTAGAAAATATGAGCACATTTATGTTAGCACCAATAGAGGTTGAACTTGTGCTATGAGAGCTCTCCACCTCTGGGTATACTGCTTGAAGGTTTCCTTACTTTTCTTTTGTAGTGTTCCTAATTGTTTCCGAGATGGGGTTGTATCCAGGTTGAACCGATATTATCCCATCAACAGGTTTGCCCAGTCATCCTAAGAAGAGATTTTGGAAAAGTCTTGTTGGAAACACCATTCTAAACCAGGCCTAGTCAAGCTTTCATGAAAGAAGCTGATAAGGAACTTCTAGTTCTTTGATCAAATTGACATTTTGGTAATGTACGTTTTTAGGTGAAAAAATAAGTTGGTGCTCCCATCATATTTGTCAAATTCTGGAACTTTAAAGTCCTTTGGGATGATAATGTTAGTAGTAGAACACAACTCTTCTATCCCAAGGGGACCATAGGTGCTAGGACCCTTGATTGCTTTGATTTATTCTTCTATTTTTTCTATCCATTCTTCATTCATCTTATTATTTTGAATGGCTGTATAATCAGTCCTAGCAGGAAATCCGATCGACACTAGGATGGACATATGCGGTTGTTCCCATGTAAACTCAGTGTTACCATGAACCTCATTTTGAGTACCTTCTAATGAAAGATACCTTTCTCCGATAGGAATCACTAGCGATGTAGTATTTAAGGTTCCTCCCACAAAAGTCATCTCAGTGGTGACCCTAGGGTTTGTTGTCATGAAAGTGATAATTGGCGGGTACGAATGTGCCCTAGTTACTCCTATACCTCCAACTTCATCAATCAAGGTGAGGGTCTCCCTTATGGCTGACAACATTTCCTCTATTTTGGTATGGCGTGTGCATGCGAAACAGATCTAAGTAGAGATCTGCGTGGCGTGGTTGTGCAAGGCGGCTCTGAGTTTGTGATTCGACGATGCAGTTCACGGGTACAGTGGTCGACAGTAACGGGATGACGCATGGTGGCGTAGTGATGGCTTCGGTTGTACAAGATAGGACATCGAGCAACGCAGATCTGGGTTATTCTGATCTGGGTTCAACAACTAGGTGGCATGGTGCAGTTTTGGTATGGGTTCGATGGATGAGTGGAGTGGCGAGGTGACATGGTGCTTCGTGGTGGGTCATTGTTTTGAGATGGTGGCATAAACAGGTTCAAGGATGATGGTTTAGGGGCTTGGCTTGAAAACACAAGGTTGTTGAGTGGTTGTTTGTGGTGCTTTGGTTGATGGGTTAAAGATGATGAAGGTGAAGTGGTTCTGATAATGGTTTAAAGGGTGGTTAAAGGTTGAAGATAAAGGTGATGAAGGTTGATGAAGGATGGTGGTGAAGTGGAGGTTGAAGATGGGTGGGATGGTATTTGGCAGGGGTTGAAGATGAAAGTTGCGTAAGTGAAAAAAAAAATATGTCTAGGGTGTTAGCTATAGGTATAAGTATATGAAAAAGCGTGTAAGTTATGGATTTTTATAAAAGAAATTAGGGTTTGCGAGTGATGGTAGCTAGGGTTTGGGATAAGTCTAATGATAGTGTTAGGGTTTGTTTAGGTGTTAAGAGGCATATGGGTTATGGGTTGAATAATGAATTTTTTTGTTTTTTTTTTATTTTTTTATTTTTTTCTTTTTTTTTTTTACTTTCTCTTTACCAAAAAAATGTTAATGACCTAGACAAAATTAGGTGTTCACATAGTTTATATGTATTTTGATGTCAATATAATAAAATATCTGTTGATCAAGCTTGCGACTTATAATAAGATAGGCCGATGGGCTCTTTCTCTTTCAAAATTCTCCTTGCAATTTGCACCTCGAAAGGCCATGAAAGGTCAAGTCTTGGCTAACTTTGTAATCGACCGTTTTCCAAAAGCCATGGTAAGTTACGTGGGCTTAAGAAAATGAAAGATATATTTTGATGGTTCAACTAAAAAAATTAGAATAATGATAGGTAATTTTATTGTCGACCCACCTGGAAAGCTTATGCACCTCATTTTTTGTATGAATGAAAGTTTATCAAATAATGAGGCTGAATATGAGGTTGTGATAATTGGGTTAGATTTCATTCTTAGGATGGGAAGTAGAAACATGGAAATATATAGTGACTCAATTTTAGTTATTAAACATATTACACGAGAATATAAATGCATTAATGCAAGTTTGATGCAATATTTAGCTACAGCTGCACGATTATTGTATGAGTTCAATGAGTTAGATATTCAACATATCCTAAGGGCATCAAACTATGTATCAAATGCTTTAGCTGAGTTAGCCTTTGGTTATTTGCTTTTGCCTGCAAAATTGGAAAGCTTGATGGAGATCAAAGATGAAACTCTACTTATAAAGGAAACGAAAATATTCATTGCTGAAGTTTTTAATGAAGTGATGGGTGATTGGATGTAGGAAACTAAAGTCTTATTTACCCAACCTAAATGGTAACGTTGAACACAAAATAATGCTCAGGGCTATTAATTATGTTTTACTCAATAAGGAGCTATCCTTCAAAAGTGTCGATAACCAATTATTGTGGTGTTAAACTAGTAAAGAAGCTACAAAGTGATGACTAAAGTTCATGAAGGTATTTGTGGAGACCATTAAGTAGGAAATAGAATGAGTTGGACCTTGCATTTCCAAGACTGTTACTGGCATTCCATGTGTTAAGATTGCATGAAATATGCCAGAAGTTGTCAAGAATGTCAACGACATAGACTTCTCCAGCATGTTCCATTGAGTGACATGCACATAATCATCAAGCCCTGGCCATTTAGGGGGTGGGTCATGGACATTCTTGGATAAATTTACCTTGCCTCGTCGAAAGGGCACCAATATATAGTGGTTGTCGTTGATTATTTTAGCAAGTGGGTGGAAGCAATTCTCTTAAGAAACATAACAAGATGTTATTGAGTTCAACAAGAATAACATCTTTCGCATGTTTAGAATCCCTAAGACAATTACTATAGATTAAGGTACTATCTTTACTAGAGCTAAGTTCAAGGATTATGCCTCGTCTAGGGGTATAAAATTGTTGACATCAAGTCTTTATTATGCCCAAGCCAATGGCCAAGTCGAAGCTATGAATAAGATTGTCATAAATTTGATTAAGAAAAACATTGACTAGTATCCAAAGAATTGGCATAATGTGCAAAACCAAGTCATATGGGCAAGTTGAACGTCTCCAAATAAGGTAATTGGTTCCACTCCATATAAACTAGCCTACAGTGGTGATCAGGTTCTTCCAGTCGAAGTTTTCAATTGGCTTGCATTCTACATCAAGCTAATTTGCCCTTGAGTAATATTGGCAAATGATGTATGAAGAGCTAGACAACTTAACCAAAAAAAGGCTAGAGGCATTATATTGATTAATATGGTATAAGGACAAGGTTTCCACAATCTATAATAAAAAAATAAAACAAAAAATATTCCAAGTGGGAGATCTTTTTTGGAAAGTGATTTTGCCTATGAACCAAAGATCTAAGGCATATGGAAAATGGAGCCCTCATTGGGAGGGACCTTTCTTAATGGAATAAAAATATGAAGGCAATGCATACGCCTTAAGAGATATTAAAACCAAAAGAGATTGTAGAATCATAAATGGAAAATACTTAAAGAAATTTTATTTGAAGTATAAAATGCCAATTGTCCAAAAATAGAAAGAGTAAAAGAAAAACAAAACAAATCTAGTATATGTTTCAATCCTTAAAGCATTTCAAGAAGTTCAACAAAGGCTTGTAGTGCCTCATCACACTTAGCAATTGCCTTTGTCTTCAGGGTCAAATTGGTCTACATGGAGCTTGCAGCATCAGCCTACTCTTGTAACTTGCCAGCCAATTGTTTTAAGTTACCAAATTTAGCTCCACAATCAATTAACATATGTTGGCATGTAGCGTGCTCTTGTTCTAGCTTGCTAGATTAGCGTGTTCATCCTACAATAAGGCTTCTAAAGTCGAGATTCTCTAGGAAGTAGTGGCAACTTAGTTTTCTTTTGCTAGGCCACTGACGAGCGCCGAACTCAGTCAAAATTATAACCGAAGTTATTACCTAAGCTTGTAGCACAGTGACAACACCGGATCGTCTCCTCAAGGATCGTAGATGCAATTTGATCAAATCAAGTGAAAGTTAGCAAAGGGGGGTTTGACAGTTTAAGATCGTACTTAACAAAATTAACGGAAGAAATGACAATTAAAGAGTAGTCAATTTAGAAACCTATCCAAGATTGGGTGGATTCAATCATAGACCCTTCATAGAACACTTGAAGCGCAATTGAATTGTTAATTTGGATCTAACCGAGATCTCTGCATCAAATCCAGAATTCATACTAGACGATCGTCTAGAATTCAATTAACAAGTGATAAACACAAATCCGCAATCGCATCATTCATGAAAATCTATGTTAATTTCAAGTACCGAATTCAATTAACTTAGGCACAAATCAGTAACCTAACCTATTCAATTCTGTGATTAATTTAGATCAATCAGTTCTAAGTTTTATCACAAATCTCAATCTTCATTTATGTGATTAGTTTAGATCAATCAGTTCTAAGTTTCATCACAAATCTCAATCTTAAACCAAGATCAATCAGATCAACATAAATAGAATCACCATTCATGCATTCAAGATCAAGAAGAAGAAAAAGAAGAAGAAAGAGGAATTCAATTACAAATCAAATACAATGCATAACCAAGGTCTCAAGAATCCAAACCACAATCTCTTCAAGAGTTCTAAATTGACCCAAAGTAGCTTAGCCCTCCATTACCATGAAGGGGAGCATCAAAATATACAAAACTATGAGAAACTATGAAGAAGCAAGAAGAAACTTAGAGAGAAATGAAGGAGAATTTCATCTTGTTCATGATAAATGGTGCCTTTTATAGAAGTCTAAGGTAACAAAATGACAAAGGGAAGTGGGTGGATAAGTGGGTGAGTGAGTGAAGTGTTTGAGTGGATGGATTAGTGGGTTGGTTTAGTGGATTGGTTTAGTGGATGAGTGAGTGGAATGGTTGAGTGGTTGAATTAGTGAAAAATGCCAAAGGACTTTTGGTGAGTGGGAAATTATGGACATGAATGGGTGAGTGGATGGATTAGTGGATGAGTGGGTGGAGTGGTTAAGTGGTTGGATTAGTGTATGAGTGGATGAGTGGGTGAGTTAGTGGATGAGTGGATGAGTGGATTAGTGGATGGATGAGTGGATTAGTGGATGGATGAGTGGATGGTTGAGGACGAAAATTTCGTGTCTGACTTGGAAGCCAAAAACGACCCACTATACTTCAGAATCACGAAAAGTGTTCTTCATTAAAGTTGTAGATCCTTGTCTTGGCTATAAAATGGATAGCTGGTTCGTCCAATTTGGCTTCCTTAAGCTCAAGATATGTCCCAAATACCGTAGGTTGCTCAAACCCAACTTCAGCACCTCTGTTCCGACTTGCAAGCTCAAAATGACCTACTAGACTTATTTTTATCAAAATGTGTTCTTCATGAAAGTTGTTTATTTGGATCTTGACTATCCAATGTCTAAATTTCAGCCCATCTCCATTATTACATCTTGAGATATTATTTTTTGAGTGCACACTGTTCGGATTCTACTGACAGAACCCGTATTCTGATTTCCATGTCAACTTAGGTCCCTTAGACATCTGAATCAGACTTCGAGCTCTTCATCAAAGTTGTAGAGCTTCCTCTTAGCTTTCCTACAAGATAAAATTCATGTTCATAAGATATTAGGAACTCAAGTTATGGCCAAAATACAGAAACAATGTCAAATCTCAATAATGCTAGAAATATTCAATTAGGACCAATTTGAGCTCAAACTCACAAAATCATACCAAACTCAATCAACTAAGAATATGGAGAGTGTAAATGACTAAACATAAGGGTTTCTTAATGAATAAAATATGTGATTATCAGCCACTGGATCCTTTGCAAGTGCCTCTAAATCTCTTATCAGAAAAGTTTCAAATGCCTTTATGGCCTTTTAAGCCTGTGCAATGTCGTCAGGATCAAGGCCATTCAAACCATAAGGATGTCCTCAAGCTTGAAGATCTAGATGAAGAGATCTACTTCATTATTCAAAGGGGGTAAGCTGTAGGCAATGGTCTAGCAACATCTCAACCTTGACCTCTCTTTTGTGCAACTTCATAAAAGGGGATTTGTAAAAGAGTTTTGCAAGAGTAGACACAACGATATATATATATATATATATATATATATATATATATATATATATATATAGTCATTAAAATAGACTCGAATTTGAAGCTTCTGACCTGAAAAGGAGGTGAGGTAGAAACAAACTCATGCTTTTCTATGTCATGAAAAGTGGGAGTTAATATGGCAGCCTCATTATTGGTAAGGTTGGGGGAAACCAGTCTTGTTATAGGACTTATCTTGTGAGAACCTAGACAAAGGAAATATGTTAACGATATGTTTTCAACTGGATAAAAAAAAAAATCAAACACCAAGCAAATCATACTTGAGGTCTTTCTTCCTAGTAAATGGCCTTGAGGTAAAAAAACAAAATTTCGACATGAGTTCCTAATATGAAGAAGTATAAAAAAAAGAACAGATGGTGGACCACCATTTCACAAAATCAATAGCACAAGAGTAGCAAAGTCGAAATACATAGAGATCTTGAAAAAACGATCCACAATCCTCTTATTCTTTGTCAATATCTTGCTAATGTCCTCAGGAGATGTTAAAGTTTCCCCATGACTAAACAACAAGAAAGAACTCTTAAATAGGGTAGGGATGGTTTGGATTAACCTAAATTGTCGAGAGGATAAATTAGGAAAATGAAGCACAAAGTAGCATATGTCACTGTCAGGCTACTTATATATGAGTTCCTGGTAGCATAAAAAGTGGCCCCATACAAATTTCAATAATGACCTAGTTCTAACAGTCAACAAATTAATACCTTTCCTGAACCATTCAAGCTTGTAAACTCACTGTGCAAACTGCTATAGAATCGGGTGGGAAAGTTATGGTTGAGATGGTAAAAGAATTCCATATAGCTTTCGAAGGAAACTTGAGGAGTTAGAGAAAGAGATGGAAGTGGAAAATATACAAACTTAGCCATATAAGTCATTATTTCAAAAGGTCTTAATCGGAAGTGTAAGGTCAATTTTTCTTCTAGAAGTGCATTAAGCCATAATTGAAGTAACCATAAAGGTTCACCTAAATTGACGATCTCCTTCAAGGCTCTTAGCTGGCAAACAACATGATTAATAGACCCGTAAAGAGTAGTCAATAAGAGTTGCCCTGATGCATATGAGCCCTCATCCATCAAAATAGCAGCTAGTGTGATGTAACTGACTGATACTTTAACCCCAGCAGGATGGAATACATACTTACATAACCAAAGCATTGGAAAAGCCAAGTGTTCCACTTCAAACACTGGGCCAGTCTTGCAGAGTCCTTTTATCCAACGCAAGTAGCTAAGATGATTCAAGGGAGTATTTCTCAATTCCTACGGAGCATATGCAAATTGGGTCAAGATATTAAGGGTGATAGGTGTGCCATCCAGTCGCAAGCTAGTCAATGCTCATCATTCCACAATGAGAGGAAAAGGTGTTAGTGAACGAGTCCTAATAAGATATCCTAACCCCTATCATTGGGGGTACCGTAAAAACCTCATGACAAGTAAGTTCAATTAGGTGGAATAAACCATCCTTTTTTTTCTTTCAAAAATTACCATTTACTTCTGAATTTAGTCTAACCAAGAAAAGTATTTTGGGCATTCCTTTGACATGTCCAAATGACCCTCTTATCTCTTAACCATGGATAAAGGGGAATTATGGGACTTGTAAAGATAGGACCCTAAAAAAGAGGGCAAGATAGAAGCCTTTGAGTCTCACGAATATAGCTAAAGGAAGGGAAAGAAAGGCCATGGAAGACAAAATAAATAGAAAGGAATGAGTACTTGCATTCCTAAATGCTATGTATCTTCCTCGTTTAGAGTGACTTCTTAGGTAATTGTCTTCGAAAAAACATATTCAGCTTTTCCGGAGTTAGACTAGGAAACAAGATCAACATCCATGGATTTTGGATGTTGCGTGGAACTTTTAGTAGCAGAAAAGGATTTGGAATTAGCAGACATAAGGCATACAGATGAGAGCAAGGAAAATGAGCAAGGTATGTTCTTTGAAGTTTTGGAAAAAAAGTTATTATAAAAGAACTCATGTTAGGTTATAGCATTTAAGCCTCTCTATTTACTGTTACTAAGTGGCTTCTAGTACTCAAGAGGGGAGGTGAATTGAGTATTAAAAACTTTTTGCAAAAGCGTAAACGAATTAAATATGCTCATAATAAAATGTTAAAATGACGTGAAAATAAAAGAAGAGAAGAAGAATAGCCAATAAGTAAATTTCAAGAGATAATAAAATAAATGCAGATAAATAAAAAGATTAAGGATAAGAAAAGCAGACACGATATTTATCTTGGTTCGACCACCAACTACTTATGGCCTAATTCCAGTCCTTAAAACATTGTTCAAGATTTTTCACTATTCAAGACAAGCTTAAAGCAGGTGCTTGCGACCTTTACAATCCATAGAACTTTTCACACACTGGGAAACTCTACCTTTGTGCTAAAGCCTTAAACAATCAGGGATACCTCACCCTTACACAAACCTTCAAGGGATACCTCACCCTTGTTATAAAGCCTTTGAGGGATACCTCACCCTATCAGAAATACAGCAAAAAAATAGATGAAAAAATAAACTCTCACAAAGAGTAAATATCACAAGTTGAAGCACTATAGAGCTTTCTAAAGATAACTAAGAATTTTGGCAAAAGAGCACAGAAAATAAGAGAGAAAATTGTAAACTACGTTTTAGCTCAAAATAAAATAAGTTCAGATTGTCCGGGGCTTGCAGAAGTGACCCAAGGTCTCTATTTATAGAGCCTTTGAGCACAAATGCCCGTTGGAAGCATTTAATATGATAATTAATGCTAAAATGTTTACGTATGAATTCAAAATTCAAAACAGATTCTCGTGGGTTATTCGAATACCATCATGGGGTATTCGAATACCACTATTTTCTTCTCATATATAAAAAATAGTTCAGAAGTATGTTATTCGAATACCACAAGGGTGTATTCGAATACCTCTATTTTAATCACATTGTAAAAACTGTTTAGAATGATGTTATTCGAATACCTACAAGGTTATTCAAATACTTCTATTTAAAACCAACATTTTGCAACCAGGTGTATTTGAATACCACATGGGTTATTCGAATACCTCTTATGAAAACATGAAAACGTATTGAAAAAGAAGCAGGTTATTCGAATACCTTAATAGGTTATTCGAATACCTCTATTGAGAAAACACTTTAGAAAACAATAGATTTCTGAAATTCCACAAACCTTTTGATTTTTCAAAGCTATATTAAAACTTTAATTTAGTTTGTAAGAAAACATGTTTTTAGATCTTTTAAGTGAAACAATGAGATATCCTATAAAAGCTCTGTACAGAGAAGATACTAAGTCCTAAAGCTAATCTTGAATATCTTGGACTCGGTCTTCTCATCATCTTCATGTTTGTTATCATCAAAACTCATCTTCATTGTCGCATGGTAATCACATTCTCCCTATTTTTTATGATGACAAACTATCATTGAGAAAAGTATTAGTTCATATAAATTGGAATTCAAAAAAGTAGGTTAAGAGACTTACTCTCCTCTTTTTCAAAAGAGATAATTTAATATCAAAGACAAACACATTCTCTCCTTTTCTTTTGGAATCCAATAGCCAGTATTAATCCAGTTTAACTTGTCTTTTCTCAAATAATTCTCAAGTAATATTAGTTAATTTTCTCCCCCTTTTGGCATGATAAAAAAGGATGCACATATACAATTTTGCATGTAATAAACAATAAACAATGTAATTTGCAACAAATTGATTAAAGTACTCATTGTATTAAATATAATTGGCCAAGAACATATACAATTCCATCAAAAATAGCCAAAACAATAAACAATAAACAGCAAAAAAATAAATAAATAGAACTAAGCAACATATCCAAAGTGAGACTTAGAAATAGGCATCTAGTGGCAGAGGAGGAGAGGCAGGTTTGTTTCCAGACAGTAGAGCTCAAAGTGCAGCCTGTTCACGCTTAACACCAACTATTCTGTAAAACAGAATGGTGAAACTGTTCTCCATGTAAGCTCTGTTGTCCAACAGAGAAGCTAGCATTTGCTCATTTGTGACCATTGCAGGAGCAGGAATATCAGCTGCAGTAGCAGCAAGGGCAGTAGGATCAGCTGGTTCGCCTTGAGGGTCGTCCTCATCATCCTCAACTTCAACTGGGAACATCCAGCCTTCATCGGTCTTAATCATCTTCATTTTGTTCAGAGTGAAAGACCTAAACACATGATGATGAGACAGCGAAGTCGCTCGCTCGGTTTCCAAAATCTGAGGATACTTGCCTAGGAAGGCAGTGATTATCAGACCATAGGGCAGCTCAGATTTCTCTTTCCCTTTTGCCCTAATCATATGCTTTATGATGAAGATGGGCCAATTAAGCTGGTATCCTCTCTTTAGGATCCACAACATGAACACATCATCTTCGCTTAGGTAGGCGTAGTTCCCACCTCTAAGAGCTAGGATGTGGGCATAAGCATAATGTAGGAGCCTGTCCTGGCTCTTTATCATGCCTCCTTTGACTCCCTTTTGAGTCGAAGGTAATGCCAGCCTAGGTCTCAGAACATCTTCAATTGCTTTGTTTTTGTTGAAGTTTTGGAGAAGCGTTTCTTCATCTTCTTCAATGTTGCGGCTAGTTGACTGCAATCCAAACATCTGAACCCAATCATCGGATGTGATCACAATGTGTTAGTCGCAGACATCGGAGTGTAACTCATGACCTTTAATCTTCAGGTTGCAATAGAACATCTTGACCAGGTTGAGATACAAAATGGCTTTGTAAGAGCATAACCGAAGTACGCCTTGGTGATTTAGCCGTTGTAGAAATTCAAAACCACTTTCTCTTTTGAAGAACCCCAAGTCGAGGTACTTCAGTTGCACTAGGTTGCACTCCCGAAAGTGTGTAATGAAGCGACCAAGCTCTTGCTCGTTGGATGAGAGCCTTCAAAGGTCCAATGGGTTGTTGCAAGGAGCCGTCTTCATGCGAGGACGTTTAGGGTGAGTAGTGGAAGAAGCCATTGTTGGAAATGACATAGAGGAGATGGTACAAAAGGTAGGGATGGAACGAAGGTGAGATATGAGAGGAAATGGGGTATGGAGAGAAGAAGGAAACCAGAAAGTTTTGAAACGGAGAGAAATGAGAGAAAGGGTATTCGAATGACAGAACGGATACAAAGGGGGTATATAAAGAATCCCCAAAGTCTATTCGAATACCATGAGATGTATTTGAATAGAATGGATAGGAAAGACCAAAGGACGCACCCTTCTGATAGAAGGTATTCGAATAACTTCCCAGTTATTCGAATAGATGAGCCAGTTTGGCTTGGCTGCCAGCCTATGGTATTCGAATACCCATGCCTGTATTCGAATACCCACCACAGAAGATAAGGTAAGGCAAGTGCAAGTATTCGAATGCCTTAGAAGGTATTTGAATACTCCAGAGGCATGTGAGAAACACTAATATGATAAGTCTCTAGTTATTCGAATATCTATTTAGGTATTCGAATACAATAGCTTATAGAGACAGAATATTACTGTACTGATGTATGGTATTCGAACACCATAGGAAGGTATTCGAATAGACCTATCAAAATTGAACAAATTTTACACATACAAGGCAATGGTATTCGAATACCATAGGAAAGTATTCAAATAACTTAAATAGAAAAGCATTTATTTTATGTCCAGAAATGTATATTTGAGAGACGAAAGCTCACCCACTTATGGAGTACCTGCAAAAAAGATTTCGGGATATCTCCGATGCTCAAGTCAGTAATAATTCAAGAAGGATAAAATTATAATTTAAGTAAATAATTATAAGCACTTATATGTTGGATTGATCAATTATGCCCAATTCTCCTCGAATGTAAAAGAATACTTCTTTTGCTAGGGGTTTAGTAAAAATATCTACAAGTTGCTTAGATGTTTCAACAAATTCAAGAATGCAGTCCTCTTTTTGTACATGATCTCTAATAAAATGATGTCATATCTCTATATGTTTTGTTCTAGAATGCAAAATGGGGTTCTTAGAGAGATTTATTGCACTAGTGTTGTCACATCTTATTGGGATGTGATCAAGCTGAAGACCATAGTCTAGAAGTTGTTGCTTCATCCACAGAATTTGAGCACAACAACTCCTGGCTACAACATATTCAGCCTCAGCGGTAGACAAAGTCACACTATTTTGTTTCTTGCTATGCGAAGAAACTAAAGAGCTACCAAGTAAGTAGCATATCCCACTAATACTTTTCCTATCCATTTTGCATCCCGCAAAATCAGAATCGGAATATCCTATTAAGCTACATGAGGCACCCTTGGGGTACCACAAACCCATTTGTGAAGTGCTTACTAGGTATTTCATTATTCTTTTAACAGCACTTAAATGAGATTCCTTAGGATTAGCATGATATCTAGCACACATGCAAACACTAAACATAATATCTGGCCTACTAGCAGTAAGATAAAGAAGAGATCTAATCATACCTCTGTATTTCGTTATTTCTACGAATTTATCTCCTTCGTCTTTATCCAAATAGTAAGAAGTGCCCATTGGTGTAGCCATGTGCTTGGCATTGTCCATTTCAAATATTTTAAGCAGTTCCTTGTAGTATTTGGTTTGACTTATGAATGTCTCTTCTTTTGTTTGTTTAATTTGAAGCCCAAGGAAGAAATTAAGTTCTCCCATCATTGACATTTCGAACTCATTCTGCATAGACTTAGCAAAATCTTTGCAAAGGGATTCATTAGTAGCACCAAAGATAATGTCATCCACATATATTTGTACAAGGAGAATATTATGCTTTTTGTTTTTGATAAAAAAGGTAGTATCGACTTTCCCTCTTGAAAAAGCATTTTCTAAAAGAAACTTACTCAACCTTTCATACCAAGCTCTAGGAGCTTGTTTTAAGCCGTACAATGCCTTTTTGAGTTTAAAAACATGGTTGAGTAGTTCATGATTTTCAAAACTCAGAGGTTGTTCAACATATACCTCCTCTTGAATGAAACCATTTAGAAAAGCACTTTTAACATCCATTTGATATAACTTGAAATCCATGATGCAAGCATATGCAAGTAGCATTCTAATGGCTTCTAATCTAGTTATAGATGCATAGGTTTCTTCATAATCTATTCCTTCTTCTTGATTATAACCTTTTGTAACTAATCTAGCTTTATTTCTTATTATCAAGCCATTTTCATCAAGTTTGTTTCTAAAAACTTATTCAGTACTAATTATAGGATGATTATTAGGCCTAGGAACTAATTCCTAGACTTGGTTTCTTTCAAATTGATTTAATTTTTCTTACATAGCTAAGATCCAATGTTCATCATCAAAAGCTTCAATTATATCCTTAGGTTCAATTTGAGAAACAAAGGCTAAGTGATTACATGTATTTCTAAGATAGTTTCTAGTATTTACCCCTTTTGAGATATCACCTATCACGGAGTCAAGAGGGTGGTGTCTTGATGTCCTCAATTCTTTAGGAAGGTCCATGACTTGTGATTCTTCTTGATTTGGAGATTCCTCTTCTTGTTTCCTTTCTTTCTTATTGTCCAAATGTGATTTCGCCAAAGCTTCTACAACATCATCAACAACAAAATCCTTTCTCGATCTATTTGGATTAGTTTCATCAAATGCAACATGAATGGATTCTTCAATTGTCATAGTTCTTTTATTATAAATTCTAAAAGCTTTATTATGAATAGAATAGCCTAGAAATATGTCTTCATCAGACTTAGCATTAAATTTTCCTAAGTTATCCTTTCCATTATTCAAAACAAAACATTTACATCTAAACACATAAAAATGTGAGACATTTGGCTTTCTTCCCTTGTATAACTCATATGGGGTTTTCTTTAAAATCGGCCTTATAATGGCTCTATTCATTACATAACACGCGATATTTACCGCATCCGCCTAAAAATACTTAGGAAGAGAAGCCTCATTGAGCATAGTTCTTGCCATTTCTTCCAAAGATCATTTTTTCCTTTCTACAACTCTATTTTGTTGTGGAGTTCTAGGGGCAGAAAAATTATGCTCAATGCCATGTTCATCGCAGAAAGTTTCAAAAACATGATTTTCAAACTCACCACCATGGTCAGTGCTTATAGATGTAAAAGAAAAACCTTTTTCATTTTGGATAACTTTGGCAAGTTTCTTAAAAGCTAGAAATGCTTCATTTTTGTGAGAAAGAAATAAGGTCCATGTAAATATAGAAAAATCATCCACAATCACTAACGCATAGTAATTCCCACCAAAACTCATAGTTCTAGATGGTCTAAAAAGATCCATGTGTAAACGTTGCAAAGGTCTAGTAGTTGAAACAATGTTTTTGGCTTTAAAAGAGATCTTTACTTGTTTTCCCTTTTGACATGCATCACATAATTTATCTTTTTCAAAACTGAGCTTGGGTAGTTGACTGCGGGATTTAAGATGCAAACCCAAGTGCAGGTTGTCTCAAGTAATAAATTTCTCAGGAGTCCGAGGTCAATCCACAGGGAATTGATGAAGAAAAATTAATTGAGGTAAGAAAAGGATTTGTCACAACACCAAATGTAATAAAAGATGTTCACTAATGAATTTAAGAACTTGCTTGGGTTAGGAGATCCACTCTTGGTACTAAATTAAAGGCAAGATTATTTCTCTTTATAACTCAATTGAAATTCACACACAACGGAGGTTCAAATCGAAAAATATAACATTCAAAGTTCAATTATATATGCAATCATATTATGATTTCTTTAATTATCTACCAACATTTATAAATGAGTTCAAGCATTCACTGTGCCAATCCTATTGTCTACAATAAATCAAGATCTCCATTATACAAAGAAGGTTTCTAAATTGATTAGAAACAAAATACAACACATATAATGTCCATTTGATAATATATCATTTAAGCACAAGAAATAGAATAATCTAACCTTATTTCATTACCAAGAGCTTCACTCTTTCACCCAAGCAAGATGAAGATTTAGTTACTCATAGATAGGAAGAAATAAAGAGAGAAGAAGAGAAAGATGAACATAGCTTCAATTTAGAATAAGAGAAAATTACAACAAAGGAAAACAATAAACAAGCATAACAATAACTTGTAAAAACTAAGCCTAACAACAAGAGCCCAACACCGAGAGCCCAACCAAGAGCACTAAAATGATTAGCCAATGGTCCTTTTATAGAGGATTAGGGATGCAAAATGACAAGGGGGCTAATTAAGAGTAGGTGGATGAGTGAGTGAAGTGGTTGGATGATTGGTTGAGTGGTTGGATTATTGAATTAGTGGTTGGATTATTGAGATTCTTTGTCTCTGAAATCATTCAGTACTGATCTCAAGGATACCATCAGAATAATGTAACATGGTCTTCATGGAAGTTGTAGAATTTTGTCTCAGCTTTCCAATGGCACTAAAATCATCCAAAAATTCATCCTACAGCCCAAGATATGACCCAATTACTGTAGACTATTCAGGCCCAGTTTTAGCACCTCTGTTTTGACTTCTAGACCCAATATCACCTCCAAGCTGTTCGAATAAGCTCTTATATTCTTCATGAAAGTTGTAGATATGAGTCTTAACTTTCAAATTTCCAAGTTTCAGCCTAATAAAGTTCCTATAGCCCGAGTTATGCTCTGATTACTGCACACTATTCAGGTTCCAGTCACAAAACCCATATTGTGAATTCCAAGCCCATTTAGCTCCTCTAGATGTCCATATTTTACCTGGAGCTCTCATGAAAGTTGTAGAGCTCTCTCTTATATTTCTTCAAGGTGAGATACACAATTTTTACACTTCTAGAACTAAGATATGGTGGAAATACAGAAACAGTGTAAGACCCAAATAATGTTGGAAAAATCAATTAAGTCCAATTTGAGTCCAAACTTACAAAACATAACCAGACTTAATCAATTAAGTACATGAAAAGTATAAATGACTAAAAATGAGGGTTTATTAATGTATAAAATATGTGATCATCAAATTCTCCCATACTTAGCTTTTTGATCTCTTGGTCAAAATACATAAGACCAAAGCTAGGAAACAAAGAAAAATGATACAAACTCAAAAGCTAAAAACTCTAAAAGACTCGATGAAGCAAGAAGAGCAACCAAAAATTCAAAGGATCAAAGCATTAATGAGGTAACATTTCTTCACATCTCAAACCAACAAGCAAAGAAACTTCAGTTGAAAAGAATGAATCAAGAATGATAGATCATCACAGAATTCACTCTCAATCTCTTAAGTGTTTCAAAGGTAAGTATTTCGCTCAATTCAACCCATGAAAAATTGCACTACCATAAGCTTGCTTATCTTCTACTTCTCCGCTACTCAAAACACATGCATACAAAAATCAAGAGGACTGTATTCAAGGTTGTAATGGGGTCATGGTAAAGGAGAGGGGATAATATGGATATGAAAAGATAAATACCAAAGAGAATAAAAAAACATTATGGTACAGTTAGAGTGGAGAAAATGTTGAGAACATTCATCATAAAGGATAATCACCAATATTTCATTAATGTTTTGTTGAAGATCAATCCCAATTGGTGAATTGAATTCATTGTTAGACTTGAACATTCTCATTTTCTTCCTGTTGTTTCCAAGCATCCACCTTTATTCTAGACTCTGATAATCCTTTGATTGCAACGGTGGTCAAATTTTTTTTTTGAAAGAAGATTTTGCACACACACCCCCACACTTGTTCAAGAATAAGGTCAATGCTCTCTTATTCCCTAAGGTTGGGTAAAAATATATTTTTTTTCTTTTTTTTTGAAGGTACGAAATGAGCTAAAAATAAGGAATGGTCAAATAAGTTCAATGGGGTTACACAATGGAAAATATACAAGGATGGTTATTTAGTCTAAGTAGCTATTCAAGATGCCTCAATCATATTTATATATGCATGTGAAAATGTAGCCTAAAAAAGAATCAAAGCAAGTTCTAGAATAACAATTCCATGAGTGAAAATCACACAAGAAAGAAGAGAATGATATAGATATTCAATCCATTCATCAATAGGCTCAAAATATTACAAGACATATTTCTATCATTCTCAATCTACCATATTAACATTCATATCCAAGCTTGTGAAATTTAAGAAAGAAGACAATTTATGCTAAGATCCAAGAATCCATTTGCTACTTCTGCAAATAAACACTAAATAGTTAGTACCCCAACTAAGATGCGTCTCAAGAGCAATGAATTGTTTTCAAAATTTACTCCTTACTCTGCCATCCTTAATTAGTTTTACTACGAATAGGTTTCTGACAATCATCTCACTAAACATACTTCCTAATTTAAATGCGTCTCAGGAGTGAAATTACTCCTTACTCTGCCATCATTCATTGGTTTAGTAAGTCCATGACAATCATATCATACTTCCCAAAAAAGAAAAAAAATTTGGTTAGCTATCCTTCCCCCCCAACTAGATCACAACATTGTCCTCAATGTTAAAATATAGAAGATATTACCTGTTAGAGAAATCTGACGCAAATTTAAACAAAAACAAAGTTCGATAAATAAAATCAAAAGTAAAGGAAAGCTATAAACAAAGTGTTAAATCTAGCTTTCTTTTCATCCTTCTTCCTTCACTGCTTCCTGCTGACCAATCTATCTGAGCTATTGCTGGGTCAGGTTTATGAACAAAAACTTCTAATTTATCAATCAACTCATCAATAGTGGAAGCAGAGATAAGAAGTTGTCTTGCCGAAGGTGTGATAAATTTCTGTTCCACAGCATGGTCAAGAAAGATTAACAAAATATCAAAGAAATTATTTACATTCAACAAACCTATAGGTTTATGGTGGATGTTCAGTTGGGCTCAAAAGACAATTTGAAAAATTTCTTCTAAAGTACCAAAACCACCTAGTAAGGCAATGAATGCATCAGAGTTGTCAAGCATTGTTTTCATTCGGCCATGCATAGATGTTACCTGAATTTCTTCGCCAACTGTCTTTCCACTGATGTTCTTTTGAGCTAAAGGTTCAGGAATGACACCTAAAATCTGACTGCCTCCTATATATGCAGCAAGTGATACAGCCCCCACTAACCCACGGTAACCTCTCCCATATACGAGATGGATTTTTCTCACAACAAGTGATCGACCAAGAGTGGTATCTGCAATTATAAACTCTAAGCCCTTCCCATACTTAGTCCCACAAAATACACAAATATTTTTAAGTTGACGAATAGAAACACCTTCTATTTCTATACTTACCTTTCTCTGTGAATGATTCTGAGTTAGAGGAAAGTAGAGAAAATGGAGTGTTTAAATAGGAAAAAGAATGGAAAAGATAATAATAGCAACTATAAGGGTAGGTTGGTTGTTGTCAAAAAAGTTTGAAATTAAGAAACACAAAATCTTTTTTTTTTTTGCTTCAAGAAAACCATCAGGGTAAAGAAGTCTAGAAACCCTTGAAGGACCCTGCTCAAAGGATCGTCTATCCAAAAACCAAAATACAACAAAATCATACAAAGATAAAAAAAATACAATAACAAATGAGGACATACCTGTATGTATAGTTTTCATGGCGTATCTTTATACTGTGCGTCATGAGTGCAGTAGTGGCATATCTTTATACTGCGTGTCACCAGTGCAGTAGACACTCATGTCCGTTTATTCGAAGAAAAGAGAAAAGGCTTAGTAGACACTCATGCCTGTGTCACCAGTGCGATTCTCTATAGAGCATGGTACACAAACCTTTTTTAAGGACCAACGTACAAAGGTCCACCCGAGTCAATGACGGGTCAGCCAAAGGCTGGGGCTCCACAACTAATTAAAGCCATGGTACTCCTTTCAGATCATTCTTGTTCAAACTTTTTTTTTCTTTTTCTTAAAGAAAACATGAAGAAGAAGAAGATAATGTGTACAGATTGTTGTGGATATGGCTCACATCTGCCTCTGGTTTCACGTCCATTAACGGCTTAAACGCCTTTTATGAGTCGAGGATAAGCTTCCCATCTAATTTTCTTATAAATTAGCAAACAGGGTCTTTTAGAGTCAGATTCCCAAGACTGTAGCGTTTTTCTTCATCATGATTGCGGGATTCAAAGGCATCATGTTTCTTTTTTGAAATTAAGCCCATCTTTTGACAATTTTCAAAACTGATGCAAAAAGTATAGTAGTCCTTAAATAAAGTGGGCTAATAAAATCCGCACTGCAAGATTTTCGCAGCTGTTTTCTTTGAAGAAAAGTGACCTCCACATGCTTCTGAGTGACAAAATTTAATGACGTTACCTACCTCACTGTCGGGCACACATCTCCGAAAGATTTGGTCAGCACAATATTTGAACAAGTATAGGTTATCCCAATAAAATTTTTTTACCTCTGTCAAAAATTTCCTTCTATCTTGGTGCGTCCATTGAGGCGGTATCTTTCCTATTACAAGAAAGTTGACTATGTTAGCAAACTAAGGCATGGAATTGACAGAAAATAAAAATTCATTAGGAAAAGAATCATTGATAGGTGTGCTATCAAAAGGTGAGCCTATTGTAAGTCTGGACAAATGATCAGCGACAACATTTTCAGCTCCTTTCTTATCTTTTATTGTGATGTTGAATTCTTGAAGCAACAAGATCCACCTTATCAATCTTGGTTTGGCATCCTGCTTAGACATCAAATATCTAACAACAGAATGATCGGTGAAAATCACAATAGAAGAACCAATTAAGTAAGATCGAAATTTGTCCAGTGCAAAAATTACAGCAAGTAGTTCTTTTTCAGTAGTGGTATAATTCATTTGTGCACTGTTTAAAGTTCTACTTGCGTAACAAATCACATGAGGCTTACCTTCCTTTCTTTGGCCTAAAACAACGCCCACAGCAAAATCACTAGCGTCACACATTAACTCAAAAGGCAAAGACCAGTCAGGAGATTGCATGATAGGAGCAGATGTCAGAAGATCAATTAATTTTTAAAAAGATTTTTGACATTCTTGAGTCCAATCAAATGGTGCATCTTTCAACAAAAGATTACATAATGGAATAGATATGACACTAAAGTCCTTAATGAATCTTCTGTAAAATCCTGCATGTCCTAAAAATGAACGAACTTCTCTGACTGTTTTTGGGGAAGACAAATGAGCAATTAATTCAACTTTGCCCTTATCAACTTCAATTCCTTTAGAAGATATCACATGACCTAACACCATTCCTGAGGTAACCATGTAATAACATTTTTTCCAGTCTAGCACAAATCCTTTTTCTTCGTATCTTTTAAGAACTTTTTCCAAATTATCAAGACAATTTTCGAAAGAATTTTCAAAAATTGTCATATCATCCATGAAAACCTCTAAATAATGCTCAATCATGTCACTAAAAATGCTTAACATGCATCTTTGAAATGTTGCCAGAGCATTACAAAGGCCAAAAGGCATTATTCTATATGCAAAAGTACCAAAGGGACATGTAAAAGTGGTCTTTTCTTGATCTTCTAATGCAATTGGTATTTGATTATAACTTGAAAAACCATCAAGAAAACAGTAGTATAGATGTCCTACTACCCTTTCCAAAATTTGATCAAGAAATGGTAAGAGAAAGTGATCTTTCCTAGTATAAGCATTTAATTTTCTAAAATCAATACACATACGCCAACTAGATGAGACTCGCGTAGGTATTAATTCACCTTTATCATTTTCAACCACTGTTATTCTAGATTTCTTAGGCACAACTTGTGTAGGGCTTACCCATTGACTATCAGAGATAGGATAGATAATTCCAACATCAAGCAATTTAAGGACTTCAACTCTAACTACCTCTTTCATGTGTGGATTTAATCTTCTTTGAGGTTGTTGAGAAGTTTTAGCATTATTCTCTAAATGTATTCTATGTGTACAAATTAATGGATTAATACCTTTTATGTCCTTTAATGTCCATCCAATTGCACTTTTATGCCTTTTAAGTACTTCTGTTAACATACCTTCTTGTTCTTTAGTAAGAGATGAGGAAATTACCACTGGAAAGTTTTGCTTTTCTCCAAAAAATGTGTACTTCAACTCAGCAGGTAATGACTTTAGTTCCAGTGTGGGTACTTCTTCATGGGCATTATCATCCATAGGTTTTAGCTCTTCAAATCTTGGCTTCCATCCCTTGTACTCCATTGCCTGTGTCCAATCAAGCAAAGAGCATATTTCAGATATATCATCTTCTAATTGCATGCCTGAATCAAATGAATTGACTAAACAAATTTCTAATGGGTCAGAAGAACTCTTTGTTTGAAGATGATCATCTATAATGGTTTCAATTCCTTTAACTTCCTCCTTTTCATCAAGGACTTCATGTGGTTGCTTGCATATGTTAAAAACATTGAGTTCCAATGTCATGTTTCCAAATATTAGCTTCACCACTCCATTTCTGCAATTTATCAAAGCATTTGATGTTGCTAAAAATGGACGGCCTAAAATAACAAGAATTGACTTGCAACTATCAACCATAGGTTCAGTATCTAAGACAATAAAATCTACAGGATATATGAATTTATCAACTTGAACCAACACATCTTCCACTATTCCTCTTGGAATTTTAATTGATCTATCGGCAAGTAGAAGAGTTACAGAAGTTAGTTTTAACTCACCTAAGTTGAGTTGCTGATAAACTGAATATGGAAGCAAATTGACACTAGCACCAAGATCAAGTAAAGCTTTTTCAATTTTATGTTCTCCAATAATGCGTAAAACTGTAGGACAACCAGGGTCTTTATATTTCAACGCATTATTATTCTGAAGAATGAAGCTTACCTGTTCAGCCAAAAATGCTTTCTTTTTCACATTTAATTTCCTTTTAACAGTGCACAAGTCCTTCAAATATTTGGCATAAGAAGGAATCTGTTTGATAACATCTAACAGAGGAATATTGATCTTCACTTGTTTCAAAATTTCAAAAATATCAGTGTGGTCGTCTAATTTTTTTGGATTATTTAATGCTTGAGGAAATGGGGGTGAAGGCGAGAGTTTAGTCTCCTTTTCGTCAGCTTCTTCATTTTTTTGGACAATTGGTTCATCTTCTTTCTCACAAGGTTCGGGAATTTGTTTTTCAACAACCTTTCCACTCCTAAGAGTTATCACTGACTTGACTTGGTCCATTTGTTGGTTTTCTAAACTCTCCTCATTTAGATTGTACTGACCCTTGGGATTTGGTTGATGTTGAGAAGGAAATTTTCCTTTCTCATGAATGGTGAGTGCAGAAGAAAGTTTAGCAAGAGTGTCTTTTATGTCATTCATGGCTTGATTGTTTTGTTTATTAATGGTCTCTTGCTTTTCTATGAATACATGCAGTATTTCTTCAAGGTTTTTCTTATATGGTGGGACATAAGGTGCATATCCTTGAGAATTTTGAGAGTCTTGTTGTGCCTGAGGAGGTGGTGGTTGCACGAATTGTGACTGATTATTATTCCTCCAACTGAAATTCGGGTGATTTCTCCATCCCGGATTGTATGTATCTGAAAAAGAAGAAGTAAATAGCTTTTTAAAATTATTCATTGCATTTACTTGCTCATGTACAACTTCTTTAAAAACAGGAATGTTAGGACATTCGTGTGTTGAGTATCCTGAGTCATCACAAATGCCACAAATTTCTTCATTTTGCACAGATTTGATTTCTTTTGCTTTTCTTAATTCCAAGGCTTCAACATTTCTAGCCAAACTGGCAAACCTTGCATTTAGATCTTCCTCTTGACTAAGGTGATATTTTCCTTTATTAGCACTTGTAAGATTAGATCTCATTGAATTTTCAGAAAGGTTAGTACTATGCCAAGACTGAGAATTTTCAGCCAACTGGTTCAAATAGTCTAAAACTTCTTCAGGTTCTTTATCAAGAAACTTACCATTGCACATTATTTCCATAAATTGTTTAGTTTCAGGTATTAAACCTTTATAAAAGAAGCCTATAGTGCGCCATTTTTCAAAATCATGATGTGGGCAAGAATTTAACAAATCTTTAAATCGTTCCCAACATTGAAAATATGCTTCATTTGAGTTTTGGGAAAATTTGTGGATTTGTCTTTTCATAGCATTGGTTTTATATGTTGGAAAAAATTTCTTCAAGAACTCACCTTGCATTTCTTGCCATGTGCCAATTGATCTTGGATTCAAAGTGTTAAGCCAAGATTTTGCTTTATCTTTTAAAGAAAAAGGAAACAATTTAAGCTTAACAATCTCTTCAGTGCAATTTTGGTCATTGAAAGCAATACATACTTCCTCAAATTCTTTTAGATGTAAATATGGACTTTCAGATTCTAAACCATGAAAATTAAGAAGTAAAGAAATCATACTTGACTTAAATCTAAAATTGTTAGCATTGAGTGGAAAGATAAAACATGATGGACTAGAATTTCAAGGTGGTTGCAAATATTTACGCATGGTTCGCAATGATTGATTTTCATGTTCATCGTGTACACTTTCATTATCAGCTATTGTGTCAATTGTGTGTGATTGTGATTCAAACAAATCAATATATAAAGTACCAGGATTAATTTTAACTAAATGACCAGAATTTAAATCACGATACCAATTAAGTATAAATACATAAATGACTTAAAATAAATAAATAAAAATAATGTACAAGTTGACGGTATAACTCGTCATTAAATATTAACAAGGATGTAGTATAAACCAACCACCTAATAAATATTAACAAGTAAAAAGTTAGAAATAAAATACAAAAAATAAAGTACAGAAAGTAAATTACAAAAAATAAAATACGAAAAAGTAAAATACAAAAAAATAAAGTGCGAAAAGTAAATTACAGAAAGTAAATTGCAAAAAGTAAAGTGCAAAAAGTAAAATACAGAAAATAAATTTAAAATATAAAAATCGGAGAGATTTAGTGCCCCACCAGAGTCGGCGTGAAAGAGAAGAGAAGAAAAAAGATTATTTTGTTATGTTAGAAAGCAATAATAAATAACGTAAAATAAAAATTTAGAGAATAGAAAATAAATGACGTAAATTAAAAAGTTAAAGTACAAAAAATAAAAAGTTAGTAAGCAGAAAATAAATGACATAAATATAAAAGTTAGAAAGTTAGTATGTTAGCAAGTTAGTAGGTTAGTAAGTTACATAGTTAGAAAGTTAGAGAGTTAGTAAAGAAATCGAAGGATCGACAAGCCGATCTTTTGCTCCGGTGAGGGAGAAGAGAGAATAGATTTTATTAAAGAAAACGAACCTCAATAAATTAAAACTTCAAATCAAGTTCCCAGCAACGGCGCCAAAAACTTGACTGCGGGATTTAAAGGATGCAAACCCAAGTGCAAGTTGTCTCAAGTAATACATTTCTCGGGAGTCTGAGGTCGATCCACGGGGAATTGATGAAGAAAAATTAATTGAGGTAAGAAAAGGATTTGTCACAACACCAAAAGTAATAAAAGATGTTCACAAATGAATTTAAGAACTTGCTTGGGTTAGGAGATCCACTCTTGGTAATAAATTAAAGGCAAGATTATTTCTCTTTATAACTCAATTGAAATCCACACACAACGAAGGTTCCAATCGGAAAATATAACATTCAAAGTTCAATTATATATACAATCATATTATGATTCCTTTAATTATCTACCAACATTTGTAAATGAGTTCAAGCATTCACTGTGTCAATCTTATTGTCTACAATAAATCAAGATCTCCATTATACAAAGAAGGTTTCCAAATTGATTGGAAACAAAATACAACGCATATAATGTCTATTTGATAATATATCATTTAAGCACAAGAAACAGAATAATCTAATCTTATTTCATTACCAAGAGCTTTACTCTTTCACCCAAGCAAGATGAAGATTTAGTTACTTATAGATAAGAAGAAATAAAGAAAGAAGAAGATAAAGATGAACATAACTTCAATTTAGAACAAGAAAAAATTACAACAAAGGAAAACAATAAACAAGCATAACTATGACTTGTAAAAACTAAGCCTAACATCAAGAGCCCAACCAAGAGCCTAACCAAGAGCACTAATGTAACATCCCAAAATTTCCTATCTCTTAAACAATAATTTTGACAGTTAACAGAATTTTACTGTTTAGTAATTTCTGTGCACTGTAAAATTATTTTGTTTATTCTATCAACGTATTTGATCATTTTGAGTGATTTACTCCGTGTCAGGAAAATAAAAATTTTTGGGCCGGGGAAAACTTTACGTAATTTAATTTTTACCGTTAGGTTTTAATTATTTTACGTAATCTGATTTGATATTTGTGTATTTTATAATTTTTGTGATTTTTGTGGATGATTATGAAATTTTTTTACTGATTGTGGGCTCAGGGGGTGTATGTGGACCCAGGTGGCCATACGTGGGCCCAGGTGGGTCCCGCAAAGTGAAAATTTTTCTACGCATAGAAAAATTTATACTGTTTAGACGGAGACATGGGATCTTACTAAACCTGAATTCGGAAATAGTTTTAAAAATTTTATTATCTTGTGTTAGATCGTATTTAATTTATCGGGCGATAAAAAAATACAGTAAATATATTCTTTCGTGGGGTTTTAGCAGATAAAAATATAAATTAAATTGCTTAAGTCAACCTTGGTGGTTTGGATATCCACCATTGATTTAATTAACGATGGAGACTTGATCTTGATTTAATCAATGGTGGAGATTTGATCTTAAAAGTGAATAAGATCATTATAACCATTAGATGGAGATTAAATCAAGGGTAGAGATTTGGTCATATAAAGTGACTATGACTATTTGTAATCATTGGATATAGAATTGATTAAGGGTGGAGATTTGGTCTTGTAAAGTAACAAGGACCATTTATGACCATTGGATTTAGATTTAATCAATGGTGAAGATTTAGTCTTAAAAAGTGACAAAGACTAATTATGACCCTTTGATTAAAAGTAAGAAGGAGTAATCTTGACCCTTAATTTTGGAGACACATCCAATGACTAGAATTTAAAGGAGAAAGATTCAATGGCCTAGATTAAGTCTTCTAAATCAAAAGTCTATCTAAATACTAACCATTGAATTAATCAATGGCTTAGAATGCTCTAAATGATGGCTAGAAAAGATGACAAATTATTAAATGCATCATGAAGGAGGGGGGACGATTTTTGTGAAGTATTTTGGAGCTAAAGAAAACTTTATGTCATTATTAAGTGGTCTTGGTCAATTATGCATCATTGTTGAATTAATTGCACTTTTTGAGGAAGCACCTACGACCATGCAAAGTTAAAGGGGACAAATTTGATTCAATTAATTCATTTGGCTATTGTCTTTATACCAAAAGTAAGTCAAATTTTTTGATGACTTAGCACATATATCATATGGCAATGTACTACTTTTTGGAGACAAACTACTCATAATTGATTTATTAGCATCCTTAGGAGATGACTTGAAGGGGGTGCACGGTTTTGAGAGGCCTTAAGGCCATAGAAAAAGTTTGAAGACCATTATTGCCATCCTTGGTCATCATTAAACATTTTCAAGAAGCTAAGTTACCAAGTTTTCTCTCCATTTCTCTTCTCCAAGCAAGTTTCGGTCAAACACCTTAGAACCATCATCCAAATTTCTATCATTTCATCCAACTTGATTTTCTAAACCTAAACACTATTCTAAGAACATCTCTAGTTATGAGTTTTCACTAAATCATTCATCTTGAGTTTCAAATCCAAGCTTCAAGTTTCTATCAAAAATAAAAAAAAAATCCATCTTTGTATTTTAAGAGAAACCATTTGGTCAAGACACTCAAAACCACCATCCAATCTCTTTTAATTTCATCCAACCATAGATCTTGAATCTACATGATATTCTAAGCAACTTTCATGTTGGAGATTTTCTCTAAATTATTCATCTTCATGGACTTTCTTCAAGATCAAAGTTATTGGGTTTTTGAGGTGAAGTGTAAGGAAACTTCATTTCTTCTTTCTTTTTCATGATCTAAACCTTGTTTGATCCATGGTTCCTCTTAATCAAGCTTAGTATACTAATTTTTATGTATTTTCTCTTGTATTTGAGAAGCCCTTGGTGGTGAAGGACTTGGAAAAAGAAGCAAAACAAGGAGTTTTTGAGGATCTTCAAGAGGTGAGAGGGAGATCCATCTCACCAACCAAGCATGGTGGTGAGAGATAGTCTTATATTTGATGGGTGTTGAATCCATGTGAGGATTCATATCCATGGTCATGTAATAATTTATATGTATTTATGAGCTTTGATTAATTGCCTATGCTTAATATGCTTTGCATGAGTTTATGATTTTGATGGTATGCTTATACTATGCATGATGATAATATGACATGCTTTTAATATATATATTGTGTATGTATGTGTATGCCATGATTTGATGATGGAAAGAAAATTAATTTTGGTCCCAATGGCCAAGGAAGAGCTACGGTTTTGATGCCCTTGATTAGGGTTCATGTTGAAAATTTTCAAGAACAAGGGAATTAATTTTTGATCCCTAGAACATGGTGAATTTCGGTTAACACCTCAAGATAGGTGTTCACAAAATTAATATTTTCTTGAATGATGAAAATGGATGTTTAGAAAAAGCAAGGAAAATAAATAAAGAGTTTATTTTTCAAAGAGTACATGAATACGGTTTTAGAAGGATTTTTATTGATTTATTTTGTGTTAAAAGTTTCTAAGTGTTTTACTAAACATGAGATTTAAATGAAAATAGCAATGATGATTTTAAAGGATTTGTAAAGAAAGTGAAAACGGATTTGCAAAGAAAGTGAAAAATGGAAATGAACAAATGATTTGATTTTCAAAGACTATGAGTCTTACGTTTTTGTAAAGGATTTTTAATGGTTTTGTTTGTGTAAAACCATATCAATTTAAAAGGAAAAATATTTGATGGTTTCAATAGTCATGTCCACTTTTTTTTTAAAGGCTTGTAATGTCTTGATTTTTATGAACAAAGTGATTTTCAAAGTGAAAGCGTAACTTGATTGAATACAAGGAATTTGGAAAGGGAATCAGAGTGTTTTTATCACTTGAGAGAATTTTGTAAACAAAAGACAAAGAGAGGTTGAACACGTTTGAACTCTAATTTATTTTGAAGAATGATTTTGGAAGTGATTTGAGAAAAATGGAGAATATAATGGTGATTTGAAAAGTTACTAACGTATAACTTATTTTTGAGTTTTGAAAGTACGTTAGAAAATGTTAAGTTTTGAAACGTTGATTTATATAAATGAAAAAGTGATTTTATGAATTATATTTTGGAAAAGGATTTCTTGAGTAAAGAAATGTGAAAAAAGATTTTCTTGAGTAAGAAAATATATTACATGAAGTATAAAGTTATATTATTTTAAGAAAAGTTGAAAAAGGAATATTTGAAGGTTGAGAAATATTTTAGTAATGAAATTGTGGTAAAATAATTATTTACGTATCTTAAAAATGTAATTTTAAAGTACGTGGTTTGAAATCTGATAAAATATTTCTAAGTGTTTGGAAATACAGTAAAATATTTCTACGCAATTTTAAATACGTTGAAATATTTCTACGCGATTTGAATTACGTTTAAATATTTTACGTAATCTGAATTACTATTGAAAAATCACTACGTGATGGAAAAGTGATGAGTTATTTTTACGTGATTGTGAAAATAGCAGAAAATCATTATGTGATTTGAAAAGTGTTTTATATATTTTGAAAATGAAAGAAAGTGATTTACACGACTTAAAAGGATGATTTTTAAGTTATGCGATTTTGAAACAGTGGAAAAATATTATGGGATTTGAGAAACGTATATTTTTACGCGATTGAGAAAAACGTTGAAAAATCAGTACATGATTTAAAAGTGCAACAGAAGAGTTGCGACATTTTGAAAACGCAACAGAAGTATTACGATATTTTGAAAACGTAACAAAAACGTTTTGGAATTGTGAAAACGTAACGGAAATGTTGCGCAATTTTGTGAAAACATGACGAAAGTGTTTTATAACTATGAAAATGTAATAACATGATTTTGCTGCTGAAAATACAGTATAATTTGGTACAATTTATATGCATTGGAAAAAGATGCCTGTGATTAGATTTGGTGCATTATACATGCATTGGAAAAACATGCATTGAGGAATATAATACATTGAACTAATGAAATTGAAAAGATTTGACCCTTTGGGGTTGGACTTGCACTGATATATTCGTGCATTGTATATGGCCCTTGTGGTAGAAGAGGGAATGAGAATTGATAGTGAGGTCTATGATGAATCTTGGGGGCGTCGAGGCGCGGCGGTCGACCAGTGGACAACTGGCGAGTATCCTGTGCCACTTGGCGATACAGTCCGTTGCAACGCATTATCGATACCCGACAAGAACACGATTCTTTTCAACAACTGGAAGATTGTCTTTGGGCTAAGGCTGACAATTGACAGAGCATTCTCCTCGAAATTGTGAAAACCTCCATGGAGTTGTTTTTGAAAAAACTGAGTTTTTGTGCACATGCATAATCTGACATTTATATCTGTGTGATATATTAATTGAGGAATATTGGCTATGATAATTGTTTTGAATACTTGGATAATGATGATGATAATTAGACAATGTTAAGGGCATTATCATAATTGTCGTTTATGATAATTGATCTGATAAATGATTGGATGATGATAGTTGATTAATATTGATGGCATGATATATTTGTATAATATACTGTTTTGTGTTATCTCTGTGCTACCATGTTGGTATTGGCGTAGGTGATCTCACCTCTTTGTTATGTTGTTTTGCTGTGTCTGTACTGTTAAAATCAAATAATAGAAGGATCGAGTTGTCTTAGACATAACGGACAATGAATACTCTAAGATGGGTGACAACAATAAGGAGTGGACATTCAGGACTCGAAGGTGTGCAGTGTTGACAAAGAACAGATGTAGAACAGATGTCCGATGTAACAAGATGGATACACAATGGAATAAGTATGTTAAGTTTTAACGTTAGTGTTGTACCGTGCTATTAAGTAGGACCTATCATGAGGTTTGCTACTGTTAAAAAAAAAAGAGTCTGTTAGTTTTATATTTCTCTTTAAATTGTGAAATATTAATTAGTGTCAATATTGTATATGAATCTGTTTCAATATATATTTTTCAGTATTACATATAAATTTCAGTAAGTTTATATTTCAACAAGAAAGAAATTTTGAAACCCATATTTTCATAACTCAAACCTTTTACGAATTGATTTTCAGATTATGAGTCAGGAGTCAGAAATGTGATGCCCTAAGGAGGGTGTTACAACTAAAATGATCAACCAATGGTCCTTTTATAGAGGATTAGGGATACAAAATGACAAGGGGGCTGATTAAGAGTAGGTGGATGAGTGGGTGGAGTGGTTGGATGATTGGTTGAGTGGTTGGATTATTGAATTAGTGGTTGGCTTATTGAGATTCTTTGTCTCCGAAATCATTCAGTGTTGATCTCATGGATGCTATCAGAATGATGCAACATGGTCTTCATGGAAGTTGTAGCATTTTGTCTCAGCTTTCCAATGGCACCAAAGTTATCCAAAAATTCATCATACAGCCCAAGATATGACCTAATTACTGCAGACTGTTCAGGCCCTATTTTAGCACCTTTGTTTTGACTTCCAGACCCAATATCACCTCCAAGATGTCCGAATGAGCTCTTATGTTCTCATGAAAGTTGTAGATATGGGTCTTAACTTTCAACTATCCAAATTTCAGCCCAATAAAGTTCCTATAGCCCGAGTTATGCTTTGATTGCTGCACACTATTCAGGTTGCAGTCACAAAACCCGTATTTTGATTTCCAAGCCCATTTAGCTCCTCTGGATGTCCATATTTTACCTGGAGCTCTTCATAAAAGTTGTAGAACTCTCTCTTATCTTTCCTACAAGGTAAGATACACAATTTTTGCACATCTAGAACTCATGATATGGTGGAAATACAGAAATAGTGTAAGACCAAAATAATGCTAGAAAAATCAATTAAGTCTAATTTGAGTCCAAACTTACAAAACATAACCAGACTTATTCAACTAAGTAAATGGAAAGTATAAATAACTAAAAATAAGGGTTTATTAATGTATAAAATATGTTATCATCAGTAGTCCAATTACTAGTTCTTTAGAAACTAATTTTTTAAGTGGTCCATGTGAATGTGAGCAATTCTCCTATGCCATAACCAAGATTCATCTTCCTTACTTAAAAAGCATTTCGCATCATTTGAAGATATATCATTAAGACTAATCATATAAATGTTATTAACTCTATGGCCAATAAACTTAACATGCTTGTCATTTTTATCTTCAATTATGCAACAATTTGAATCAAATATAACTCTATTTCCTTTATCACATAATTGACTAATATTAAGCAAGTTATGTTTTAAACCTTCGACAAGCAATACATTATCAATAGAGGAGTTAGGATTCTTACTGACTTTACCGTCTCCAAGAACCTTTCCTTTGTTGTTATCTCCATAGGTTACATGTCCATGAGTTTTGGGAACAAGGAAAGAGAATTTTGAGTTGTCTCTGGTCATGTGCTTGGAGCATTCACTATCGAGGTATCAATTTGAGCTCTTTGCCTTCAAGCACACCTACAACACAAATTTAATTTTTAACCTTTGATACCCAAATTTTCTTTGGTTCTTGAATGTTAGTTGTGGGTATTTTTCCCTTAGGAACCCAAACTATTTTTGTTCTAACCTTTGTATTAATATTTTTCCTTACATTACAAGTTGATGCACTGTAACCCTTCTTCCCACAATAGAAACATTTAATAAATGGGCTACTAGAAGTACTCGAATAAACAAAGAAATTTTTATAAGATTTGTGCTGATTTTTTAGGTTATAACCAATTCTAGCTTTTTCAAAAATAACCCTTTGTTTTCCTAATATGATATTTAAATTATCTCTTCTAAAGGTGAATTTTGCAAGGGTGTTCTTTAAATCTTCATTTTCTTTTTCGAGTATATGACATGAAGAACAAGAAGAAGAATTAGAAGCATATGAAGAATGAGATATGCATGCATTAATAATTCCCAAAGTTTCATTTTCAATTTTTAATTCTTCAATTTCTTTATTTAAAATAAGAATTCAATTTTCTAGAGAAGAAATTGTTTGCTTAGAAGAAAAGATTAATTTAGTGAGCCTTAGTGACTCATCATGTAGTTCTTCAAAGGCATCTTGTAATTCATTATAAGAAGGCAATAAATCAGAATTTACCTCGTTGTCGCTTTCTTCTTCTTCCTCTCCTTTGGCCATAAGACATAGATGGACTTCTTTGTTATCTGAACTATCAGTTGAGTCCATGTCGTTGTCACCCTATGCTATGTCGGTTCTTCTTCCATTTCTTTCCTTGAAGGATTTCTTTTCAAATGTCTCCATATTCTTTTGGTAAATTGGTCACTCCATTTTCATGTGTCCGGATTTTCCACACTCGTAGCAAGTTGGAGTTGAAGTCATTCCTTCCCCCTTATGATGAGTTTTCTTTAGTGGAAAAGGTGGTCTTCTTTGGTTTTCCTTCTTTCTGAGAAACTTACCGAATTTCTTAACCATAAGGCTAAGGTTTTCTTCATTAAGTTCAATATTTTTGGTTTTTTCTCCATCCTCATCATCATCTTCATCAATTGCCGAGGCAGTGGCTTTGAGGGCTATGCCTTTTTTCTTTTTATCATTTTCTTCACTTTGGCTTAGTCTATTCAGTTCCAGTTCAAGTTCATGGAGTTTTCCAAAAAGAGTAGCTAATGTCATAGTCGACAAGTCCCTTGATTCTAATATGGCTGTAACCTTTGGTTGCCAAATCCTACTCAAACATCTTAGTACTTTGTTAATTAATCTTCGTTAGAAAAATTCTTTCCAAAAGATGCAAGATGATTTACGATGTGAGTGAACTTCTTTTGCATTTCTTGAATGCTTTCTCCTTGGTTCATTCTAAATAATTCGTATTCACGAGTAAGAGAATTAATTCTCGACCTCTTAACTTAGTAGTACCCTCATGGATAACTTGTAAAGTGTCTCACATCTCTTTTGCAGTTTTACAATTTGAAATCCGAAAAAATTCATCATACCCTAGGGCAGTGGTAATGATGTTTTGGGCTTTTAAATTATGTTGAACTTTCCTTTTATCATCATCAGACCATTCACTTCTTGGAGTTTCAGTCTTTACACCATCGATCGTTTTTGTAGGTATAAATGTGTCGTTTTCGACAACATCCCACACATCTAGATCAATAGCTTCGATGAAATTTTCATTCTTTCCTTCCAATATAGATAACCATCCCCAGTGAAAAAGAGTGGTCGGTTTATGGAAGATCCCTCTGAAAAGCCATTTGAGGAAGCTATGTTCTCTTGAAGCGGCTAAGCTCTTTATACAAGAGTCTATCTCTGATACCACTTGTTACTAAGTGACTTCCAGTACTCAAGAGGGGGGTGAATTGAGTATTAAAAACTTTTTGCAAAAGCGTAAACGAATTAAATATGCTCAAATAAAATGTTAAAATGACATGAAAATAAAAGAAGAGAAGAAGAATAGCCAATAAGTAAATTTCAAGAGATAATAAAATAAATACAGATAAATAAAAAGATTAAGGATAAGAAAAACAGGCACGATATTTATCCTGATTCGACCACCAACCACTTGTTGCCTACATCCAGTCTTTGAAACACAGTTCAAGATTTTTTTCTATTCAAGACAAGCTTAAAATAGGTGCTTGCGACCTTTACAATCCAGAGTACTTTTCACACACTGGGAAATTCTACCCTTGTGCTAAAGTCTCAAACAATCAGGAATACCTCACCCTTACACAAACCTTCAAGGGATACCTCACCCTTTTTACAAAGCCTTTGAGAGATACCTCACCTTCTCAGAAATACAGCAGAAAATAGATGAAAAAATAAACTCTCACAAAGAGTAAATATTACAAGTTGAAGCACTATAGAGATTTCTAAAGATATCTCAGAATTTTGGCAAAAGAGCACAGAAAATAAGAGAAAAAATTGTAAACCATGTTTTAGCTCAAACAAAATAAGTTCAGATTGTCCGGGGCTTGCAAAAGTGACCCAAGGTCTCTATTTATAGAGCCTTTGAGCACAAATGCCCGTTGGAAGCATTTAATATGATAATTAATACTAAAATGTTTACGTATGAATTCAAAATTCAAAATAGATTCTCATGGGTTATTCGAATACCATCATGGGGTATTCGAATACCACTGTTTTCTTCTCATATATAAAAAATAGTTCAGAAGCAGGTTATTTGAATACTATAAGGGTGTATTCGAATACCTCTATTTTAAACACATTGTAAAAACTATTTAGAATGATGTTATTCGAATACCTATAAGGTTATTCGAATACTTATGTTTAAAACCAACATTATGTAACTAGGTGTATTCGAATGCCACTTGGGTTATTCGAATACCTCTTATGAAAACATGAAAATGTATTGAAAAAGAAGCAGGTTATTCGAATACCATAATAGGTTATTCGAATCCCTCTGTTGAGAAAACACTTTAGAAAACAGTAGATTTCTGAAATTCCACAAACCTTTTGATTTTTTAAAGCCATATTAAAACTTTAATTTAGTTTGTAAGAAAACATATTTTTAGATCTTTTAAGTCAAACAATGAGATATCCTATAAAAGCTCTGTACAGAGAAGATCCTAAGTCCTAAAGCTAATCTTAAAGATCTTGGACTTGGTCTTCTCATCATCTTCATGTTTGTTATCATCAAAACTCATCTTCATTGTCACATGGTAATCACATTTACCTTATTTATAGCCAGGTTAGTTATGAGTATGGAGTGTAGCCAAGTTAGCCTATTTTATTATAGCACTTGCGCGCCATGATCTGGTCCCCCTTGACCATGACAATCTTATTATTTTTCTAGAGGAATTTCATGGCCAAGTGAGTGATAGACACCATGGAGCCAAATGCATTCAATGTAGGACGACCCATGATGATATTATACATTGAGGGACAGTTTATGACCAAAAGCTTGACAATGACAGTCCTAAAGAGGTTGCTACTCTCCAGGGTTAGGTAAATCTCAACATACCTCACTTAAGTGATTTTTTCACTGATAAAACTGGTGAGCTCGCCATTATAGGGAATCATATCTGATTTTGGAAATTCTAATTTCTCATACAGCACCATGAACATAATGTTCACTGAACTCCCTTGGTATACAAAAATACGTTGGATTTCAGCATTGGAAATTATTCTAAAGACAACTAACAGATCATCGTGTTCTAGGATAATTTCATCGTAGTCTTCATCTGAAAAGGAGATGGGGGGCGTCTTCCGATCTCCTTCCCATGATTTAGGTGCGGAGTGGGATACGCTGAATGCCACCTTCTTGATGGCTTTCTTCCTAGCGTTGTTGGATAATCCATCGCCTGCGAAACCATTAGCAAAAGTGTTGTTGGTTTGGTTGACTTAGGCATGGTGGTCATCATTGTCATTCAGCGGAGTATCCTAGTTCTGATCCTACCAGTTATTAGTTTTACTGTGAGGTGGACTCCGGGACCTCCTCCTTTGGTGCAGAGACGGGCTCCGTCTTGGACTAGGGCTGCATTTTCTTCTACTTCGTCCTCCACCACGTCTATTTATTTGGACATGGCTGATGTACCATTCTAGTCATCCTGCTCTAACTAGGGATTCAATGGCATCATGAAGTTGAAATCAATCTTTTATGTCATGTTCTTAGCCTTTGTACTAGGAATAATGCTTTGTACGATCCTTTTGTACATGTTTCTTTAAAGGAGGCGGCCTATTAATATCCTGATATCCTGGAACTTAGTCTAAAACACTTTCTTAAGAATTGTTACGCGTGGAGTGTTTTAGAGGGGAATAGGTTAAGTATTTGATCTAAGGTGGATCGTCCTTAAAGAAGTTCTGGGGATGAAAGGAGTTCTAGTTGCCTTTCTAGTGAGAGGGCTCACCATTCTCCAGGCTTCTCCTTAGTTAACACCTCCAATTTATTTACTTCAGGGATCGCTCCTGAAATTCTTCCATACTTTCTGGCTTTCTCTTTGCTAAAGATTGGAAAAATTGGGAGTCGGTTCGGAAATCGCTTTTAATATAGTGGAGAGCAATCCTCTCATCGAGGTTCTCCACATTAATACAAATTGTATTGAGCCTCTTAAGGTATTCATGATAGGGCTCATCGTACCCTTGGTGAATCTCAGAAAGAGATTCAATAGATTTAGGTTGCTCCTTGCTGGTGGTGTAATGCAACAAGAAGCACTGTATGAGGCCCTGGCAACTAGTGATGGATCTTATTGGCAAGGTTACGAACCATCTGAGGGCTGCCTTCTTTAAGGAGAGGGGGAAAGCATGACATAACAATTGTGCGGATCCCCCATGGATGATTGAATGTATGAACTAAAGTTTTATTTATGTAACCCAAATGGCAACATTGAACACAAAATAAGGCTTAAGGATATAAATTATGTTTTACTCAATAAGGAGTTGTCCTTCAAAAGTGTCGTTGACAAATTATTATGGTGTTTAACTAGTAAGGAAGCTACAAAAGCGATGACTGAAGTTCATAAAGGTATTTGTGGAGCCTATTAAGCAGGAAATAGAATGAGTTAGACTTTACATTGCCAAGACTGTTACTAGCCTTCCATCTATCAAGATTGCATGGAATACGCCAGAAGTTGCCAAGAATGTCAATGACATAGACTTCTCCAGCATGTTCCATTAAGTGACAAGCACATAATCATCAAGCCCTGGCCATTTAAGGGATGGGTCATGGACATTATTGGACAAATTTACCTTGTCTCGTCGAAAAGGCCCCAATATATAGTGGTTGTCATTGATTATTTTAGCAAGTGGGTGGAAGCAGTTCTCTTAATAAACATAACTCAACAAGATGTTAATGAGTTCAACAAGAATAATATCCTTTGCAGGTTTGGAATCCCTGAGACAATTAATACAGATCAAGGTACTATCTTTATTGGAGCTAAGTTCAAGGATTATGCATCATCTAGGGGTATAAAATTATTGACATCACGTCTTTATTATGCACAAGCCAATGGCCAAGTCGAAACTATGAATAAGATTGTCATAAATTTGATTAAGAAAAACATTGACCAGTATCCAAAGAATTAGCATAATGTGAATAACCAAGTCATATGGGCAAGTTGAACATCTCTAAATAAGGCAACTAGTTCGACTCTATATAAACTGGCCTACAGTTGTGATCAGGTGCTTCCAGTCGAAGTTTCCAATTGGCTTGCATTCTACATCAAGCTAAGTTACCCTTGAGTAATATTGGCAAATGATGTATGAAGAGCTAGACAACTTAATAAAAAAAAAAGGCTAGAGGCATTAAATTGTTTAATATGGTCCAAGGACAAGGTTTCCACAATCTATAATAAAAAATTAAAACAAAAAATATTCCAAGTAGGAGATCTTGTTTGGAAAGTGATTTTGCCTTTGGACCAAAGAACTAAGGCATATGGAAAATGGAGCCCTCATTGCGAGGGACCTTTCTTAATAGAATAAAAATATGAAGGCAATGCATATGCCTTAAGAGATATTAAAACCAAAAGTGATTATAAAATCATAAATAGAAAATACTTAAAGAAATTTTATGTAGAGTATAAAATACCAATTGTCCAAAATTAGAAAGAGTAAAAAAACAAAAAACAAAACAAATCTAGCATATGCTTCAATCCTTAAAGCATTTCAAGAAGTTCAACAAAGGCTTGTAGTGCCTTATCTCGCTTAACAATTGCCTTTATCTTCAGGGTCAAATTGGTCTATATGAAGCTTACAACATCCGCCTGCTTTTGTAACTTACCAGCCAATTGTTTCATGTTACCAAATTTGGCTCCATAATCATTTAACTTATGTTGGCATGTAGCATGCTCTTATTCCAACTTTGCTAGATTAGTGCATTCATCTTGTAGTTGGGGGTCTAAAGTCGACATTCTCTGGGAAGTAGCGGTAACCTGGTTTTCTATCTTTATTGCTTGTACCTTTGTAGATGTGGTTGTTGCTTACACTATTTTTGACTATTTTAGCTGACACTACCATCCTTGAGTAATGTTAGGCGAGTTCAAGTGAGACGTTGATGTTGCTCCAAGGTGGTTTCCAGTTGTGTCAAAAGCCACGAGGATTGGACCAAAAATGGCAATAACACTTTAGTAAACCCTTGGTACACATCAACGAATAGCAGAACAATATAGTTCTTGGCAAGAACTACCGCCTGATCGAATAGGCCAATTGCTGTGCAAAGTTAACATTCACAGGCCACTGGATCCTTTGCAAGTGCCTCTAGATCTCTTAACAGAAAAGTTTCAAATGCCCTTATGGCCCTTCAAGCTTGTGCAATATTGGTAAGATCAAGGTCATTCAAAGCCACAAAGATGTGTCTTAAGCTTGGAGAGAGTCTGGCAAAAGAGATCTACTTCATCATTCAAAGGGGTGTAAGCGATAGGCAATGGTCTAACAACATCTCGACCCGGAGGAACCATTTGTACAACTTCATGAAAGTGGATTTGTAAAAGATTTTTGCAAGATTAGACACAACGATATATATATATATATATATATATATATATATATATATATAAGTCATTAAAATAGACTCGAATTTGAAGCTCCTGACCTAACAAGGAGGTGAGGTAGAAATAAACCCATGCTTTTCTATATCATGAAGAGTGGGAGTTAATATAGCAGCCTCATTAATGGTAAGGTTGGGGGAAACTAGTCCTGTTGTAGGACTTACCTTTTGAGAATATAAACAAAGGAAATATGTTAAGGATATGTTTTCAAATTGATAAAAAAAAAACATCAAACACCAAGCAAATCATACTTGAGGTCTTTCTTCCTGGTGACTGGTCTTAGGGAAAAAAAAATTCAACATGTATTCCTGATATGAAGAAGTATAAAACAAAGAACAGATGGTGGACCACCACTTTTCAAAATCAATAGCACAGGAGTAGCAAGGTCGAAATACATAAAGATCCTGAAAACAGTCCACAATCTTCTTATTCTTTGTCAATATCTTGCCAATGTCCTCAGGAGTTGTTAAAGTTTCCTTACGACTAAAGAACAACAAAGGACTCTAAAATAGGGTAGAGATGGTTTGGATTAGCCTAAACTGTTGAAAGGATAAATTAGGAAAATGAAGCATGGAGTAGCATATGTCATTGTCAAGCTACCTATATATGAGTTCCTGCTAGCATAAAAAGTGACCCCATACGAATTTCGACAATGACCTAGTTCTAACAGTCAACAAATTAATACCTTTCCTAAACTATTCAGGCTTGTAAACTCACTGTGCAAATGGTTATAGAAATCAGGTGGGATGGTTATGGTCGAGATGGTAAAAGAATTCCATATAGCTTTCGAAAGCAGCTCGAGAAGTTAGAGAAAGAGATGGAGGTGGAAAATATGAATGCTAATGTCTTGAAGCATATCAAATGAGTTTTTGATGATAACAAAGTCAAGATGAAGACCAAGATCAAAAGAAAAGACCAAGATCAGAAAAGGTATATTTGATATAGGTCTTAGAATATCTATGCGAAATGCTCTCAAGGTATCTAATTTATATTCAAATGGTTTTTCAAGATCTTTTTAAATTAACTTCAAAGTTCATATTTTTAAAGAAAAGTTGATTTTAATCAATTACACAAGGCTGGTAATTGATTACATCCTACCTAGAAAGCCAAGAACACGTTCAAACAACAATGTAATCGATTACATACATTGTGTAATCGATTACTAGTGGCCTAACAGTGCCTAACGGCTATATTAGGTGCATTAAATGCTACCCATTAAAGCCCCCAACGGCTCCTTTGATCTGAAAACTTATAAATAAACATCTTGGGGTATCATTTGTGGCTAACCAACAACTGAGAAATATCTTTCAATCACTCAAATTCGTGAATCAATCCTTGAATCGTTTGTTCTCTATTTTTATATATATTTGAGATATTCTTGAAGAGCTTTATAGGATTTCAATTTGTGTAATCTACTCTTGTGAGAGTTTCATCTTATACACACTTTGATTCTTTGTGAAGAGGATGAGGGATCCCTATAGAGAAAAAAGTGAGGTATCCCTTATTTGTAAAGAGAGTGAGGTATCTCTTAAAGGTTGTAAAGGGTGAGGTATCTCTGTTTTGAGGCTCAAGCACTAAGAGTGAGGTATCCCAAGTGTGGTGAGTGCTCTATTGTGTAAAGATTTTCAAGCACCCGTTCAAGCTTGAAGTTTAGTGGAAAATCTCGAGTGGTTTGCTTGAGGACTGGACGTAGGTCACAAGGGGTGGCTGAACCAGGATAAATCATTGTGTCTGATTCTTTTAACTCTGTCTCTTTACTTTGTGCTTTAATTATATATACTTGAGTTGAGTTTGATATCTAGTTTTACTTGAATACTTTCTATCTTAGCTTGTTTATTTGTGAGTGATTTATTTGATCTCATTTATCTATTCACTTCAATTAATCAATAACTTCAACAAAAATTAATAATCAATTATTTTGCGAAAGATTCTTGACAAGTTTTTATAAACTCAATTCACCCTCCTCTTGAGTATTGAGGCCACTTGGTAATAAGTGGTATCAAAGCTAGGCTCTTGTGTAAAGAGCTTAACAGCTTCAAGAGAAAATGATGGCTTCTTCAAATGATTTTTCTGAAAGTTCTTCTCTTTATAGACCTCTCTTTTTCAATGGAGATAGGTATGCTTATTGGAAAGAAAGAATGAAAATTTTTATTGAAGCTATTGACTTAGATGTGTGAGATGCTGTTGAAAATGATCCTTTTGTTCCAACACAAGTTATAAATGGTGTAAGAGTTAATACACCAAGAAGTGAATGGACCGATGATGATAAAAACAAGGTCCAATACAACTTGAGAGCCAAAAATAACATTAGCACAACTTTGGGGTATGATGAGTTCTTTAGGGTCTCAAATTGTAAATCTGCCTAAGAAATATGGGACACTTTATAAGTTACCCATGAGGGGACTAGTGAAGTGAAAAGATCAAGGATAAATACTCTCACTCATGAGTATGAGCTTTTTAGAATGAACCAAGGTAAAAATGAAGATCTTATTAATAAAGTGTTGAGATGTTTGAACAGGCATTGGCAACTTAAAGTGACAGCTATTGCGGAGTCAAGAAATCTTCCAACTATGACCCTAGCCACACTCTTTGGCAAGCTCCAAGAACATGAATTGGAATTGAATAGACTCAACTAAAATGAGGAGCTTGACAAGAAAAAGAAGGGAATTGCTCTCAAGGCCACCTCTTCTATGATCAATGATGATGATGAAGATGATGGACATGGCTTGGAAATAAGTGAGGAGAATCTTGGCCTATTAGTACAAAAATTTGAAAGATTTTTCAAGAAGAATGAAACTCAAAGAAGACCTTCCTTTTCCCAAAAGAATATCTATCACAAAGGGGAAATAACCTCATCCACTCCTAAATGCTATGAATGTGGAGAATTGGGACACATGAAGATGGAGTGCCCAATCTATCAAAGGAAAGTGGAAAAGTATGAGAAAAAGTCCTCAAAGGAAAAGAAAGAAAGAAGAGCCTTCATAGCTTGGGATGATAATGACATAGATTTAACTGATAGCTCGGATAATGAGAAAGTCAATCTATGTTTCATAGCTTGAGGAGAAGAGGAAGATGAAGATGACATAAAGGTAACATCCTCAAATTTTGAATCAAATTTTTTCCCTTCTTATGATGAATTGGAATATGCATTTGAAGAATTGCATAATGAATCTATGAGACTTGCAAAACTTGTTTTATCATCCAAGAAAGCAATTTCCTCTTTTGAAAAAAAAAATCTCTATTTTAAATAAGAAAATTGAGGAACTTAAAATTGAAAATGAAACTCTTGCACTTATTGATGCAAATTCCTCATGCATAACATGTTCATCACTTAATAATGCATCTACATCCTTTTCTTGCTTATCATGTAAAGCATTTGAAAATGAAATTGAGGATTTGAAAAATACACTTGTAAAATTTATATTGGGAAGGGACAATTTGAATATGTTACTAGGGAAACAAAGATGTGCTTTTTAAAAAGCCGGTTTGGGGTACAACTCCAATAACCAATAAAAATCTTATAAGAATCTCTTTGCTTCCTCAAGTACATCAACTAGCCCTTTTATCAAATACTTTTATTGTGGTAAGAAAGGGCATAATACATCTTCATGTAATGCTAGAAAGAACAAAAACACCAAGGTTGGAACTAAAATGATTTGGATTCCTAAAGGCACCTTGCCTAACTCTAACACACAAGGACCTAAGACAATTTGGGGACCAAAGGTCAAAAATTGAAGTTTGTTATAGGTGTGCTTGAAGGCCAAGAATTGACTTTGGAATCTCAAAAGTGGCTGCTCCAAGCACAAGACCAGAAAATACTTGAAGTTCTCTTTCTTGTCTCTAAGAAGCTTGGACTTACAACCTTTTGATAAGTAGAGACTTGTTCTCTGCCTTAACTTGCTTTAAAGTAGTTCTTTTCTAGCTTTATATCTTGAAAAATCTCTATATGTGATAATATGCTAGATAAGTTCACTTCTTGTTTTGAAATAGCATATTTGATGAAAACATCATTGAACATGGCTCTTTGGATCAATCATGCATCTAACTTAGTTTTTCTGCACAAATTGTCATTTTGCTGCATAAACTGTCATTATGTTGCATAATAAGGTACTCTGCTGTAAATCATGACAATCAGGTGCATAAACCACATAATTTGGTCACCTTGCTACATAATATGCAATCTTGCTGCATAACATGCATTTTTGCTGCATAATTATGATATTTTGCTACAAAATTTGTTGGTTCTTAATCATTTTTTAATCCAATACTGACTTGACCGTCAAAGTTTCTCCTTAGTTGTTTTTGCAGGTGTTTTATTATGCCAAAGTCCTCCAAGAAGCTCAAAACTTCACCAATCAATCAAAATGGTGTAATTCTTGGTAAAAGTAGTGTTTTTACAAAAACATGTGTTTTAAATCTAGAACTGCTCAGTTTTTATGCTTTGGAATTGATTTGAGATGTTTTGGAACTAATTTGAAAGGTTTAAGATTGGCCTTTTACTATTTAAAATGGAAAAATTGAGTTTTAGTAATCTGGTAATCGATTACAAGACATTTGTAATCAATTACAAAGGTTGTGCTAAGCGTTACAAGCAAAGTCAGAATGCTTGTAATCGATTACACATACCATGTAATCAATTACAACCATTCCAGAGAGCTTGTAATCGATTACAACTATCGTGTAATCGATTACAATAAACTCAGAACGCGTGTAATCGATTACAACCCCAATGTAATCGATTACAAAGGGATTTTAAAAGGCAAAATGCACGGGACAACCGTTCTTCATCTACCATCAAGCTTAGTCATGATGTCTTTGATTGCATATACTATCTAAACCCATAGTGCTTTACTGTTTCATATTCCTTGCTATACATGACTTTGGATATTTTGGCTTATATATTCTGAAAATTTTATTGATTCATATAAATCTGATATTGCCTTGATCTGGCTATTTTTACTCTGATTGTTGATCTGTTTAATATGATTATACTCTGGTTGTGAACTGAATGGGAAAAAATGGTACTATCCTAATTTTTCCTTGTTGTCGTGTTGACATTTTATTAGGGGCTAATCATGAAATCCTACTGATATGTTGCCAAAATTCTGACTAAATGTTTATGTCTTTTTGATAATGCGAACAGGGGAGAGATTAGTGAAATATGTTGCACGCGAATGGGGAAGCTTTGCGCGTTTATATGAAAATCATTTATCCTATCTCATGCATACATTACGGGGGAGAGTTGCGCTTAAATCTATAAATGCAAATATTTCTCTCTTTTTATGTTTATTTTTGTCATCATCAAAAAGGGGGAGAATGTGAATGCTAACGTCTTGAAGCATATCAAATGAGTTTTTTATGATAACAAAGTCAAGATGAAGACCAAGATCAAAAGAAAAGACCAAGATCATAAAATGTATATTAGATATAGGTCTTAGAATTTCTATGTGAAATGCTCTTAATTTATCTCATTTATATTCAAATGGTTTTTCAAGATCCTTTTAAATCAACTTCAAAGTTCATATTTTTAAAGAAAGGTTGATTTTAATCTTGGATCATGCTAAACATATATTAATATTGTTCAATCCAAGGTTCTTAAAGTTAGAAATGGCATGGATCCTCAATTAGGCTTGAAAAATGTGTTCAAAGGGCAAGGTAATTGATTATACATGTGTTGTAATCGATTACAAGCTAAATAGAGAGTTGGTAATCGATTAGATTGAGCATGTAATCGATTACAAGCATGGCAGAGGCCATGTAATCGATTACATAAGGTTAATAATCGATAACATCTTGCCCAGAAAGCCAAGAACACGTTCAAACAATAATATAATTGATTACATACATTGTGTAATTGATTACTAGTGGCCTGACAGTGCCCAACGACTATATTAGGTGCATTAAGTGCTACCCATTAAAGCCTCCAACAGCTCCTTTGATCTGAAAACTTATAAATAAACATCTTGGGGCATCATTTGTGGCTAACCAATAATTGAGAAATATCTTTCAATCACTCAAATTCGTGAATCAATCCTTGAATCATTTGTGCTATGTTTTTATATATATTTGAGATATTCTTGAAGAGCTTTATAGGACTTCAATTTGTGTAATCTACTCTTATGAGAGTTTCATCTTATATACACTTTGATTCTTTGTGAAGAGGGTGAGGTGTCCCTATAGAGAAAAATGTGAGGTATCCCTTGTTTGTAAAGAGAGTGAGGTATCTCTCAAAGGTTGTAAAGGGTGAGGTATCCCTTGATTTGTAAAGAGGGTGAGGCACCCCTCAAAGTTTGTAAAGGGTGAGGTATCCCTGTTTTGATGCTCAAGTACAAAGGGTGAGGTATCCTAAGGTGTGGTGAGTGCTTTATTGTGTAAAGGTTTTCAAGCACCCGTTCAAGCTTAAAGTTTAGTGGAAAATCTCGAGTGGTTTGCTTGAGGACTTGACGTAGGTCACAAGGGGTGGCTGAACTAGGATAAATCATTGTGCTTGATTCTCTCAACTCTATCTCTTTACTTTGTGCTTTAATTATATATACTTGAGTTGAGTTTGATATCTAGCTTTCCTTGAATACTTTCTATCTTAGCTTGTTTATTTGTAAGTGATTTATTTGGTCTCATTTATCTATTCACTTCAATTAATCAATAGCTTTAACGAAAATCAATAATCAATTGTTTCGCGAAAGATTCTTGAAAAGTTTTTATAAACTCAATTCACCCCATTCTTGAGTATTGAGGCCACTTGATAATAGAAAACATATGGACTTAGTCGTATAAGTCATTATTTCAAAAGGTCTTGATGGGAAGTGTAAGGTCAATTTTTCTTCTAGAAGTGCATTAAGCTATAATTGAAGTAACCATAAAGGACCACCTAAATTGACGATCTCTTTCTAGGCCCTTAGCTGGCTAACAACACGATTAACAGACCTATAAATAGTAGTCAATAAAAGTTGCCCTAATGCATATAGGCCCTCGTCCATCAAAATAGCAGCTAGTGGGATATAACTGACTGATAGCTACCCCAGCAAGACGAAATACATACTTACACAACCAAAGCATTAGAAAATCCAAGTGTTCCACTTCAAACATTGGGCCAGTCTTATGGTGTTTATTTATCCAGCATGAGTAGCTAAGATGATTCAAGGGAGTATTTCTCAATTCTTACAGAGCAGATGCAAATTGTGTCAAGATATTAGGGGTGATAGGTATGTCATCTGGTCGCAAGCCAGTCAATGTGGCCAAATCAAATAGAGTAATGCTCATCATTCCACAATGAAAGGAAAAGGTGTTAGTCAACAAGTCCTAATACGACAACACAACCCCTATCTTTGGGGGTATCGTAAAAACCTCATGACAAGTAAGTTCAATTAGGTAGAATAAACCATCTTTTTTTTTTTCCAAAAATTACCATTTACTTCTTGAATTCAGTCCAACCAAGAAAGGTATTCTGGGCATTCTTTTTGATAGGTCCTAATGACCCTTTTATCTCCTAACCATGGATAAAGGGGAATTATGTAACACCCCAACTTTTGACTAAATTATGATTTTGTCCCAATTATGTTGTTTTCTATTTTCTGTGTGTTATAAAATTAATTTGACTGTTTCGTAACAGTATCTGAGTGTTTGTGTGATTTGCTCCGAGTCAAGAAAATAATAATTTTCAGGCCGGGAAAAATCTTATTTTAATTATTTGGAGCTGAGGGAGCTTACTAAACCCAATTCCGAATAATACGTGTATCAATCTTTTAATTTTTAGAATTTATCTGTACAATAAAATAATTTTATATTTTTATAATATTATTTTATTAGTCAGTACAAATAAAACGACCATGGACCCAAAAAAGTCTGTGGAACCTATTTTTGGTTTGTGGGACCCACAATTGGTCTGCGAGACCCACGTTTAGAAAAGCAATCAACGTTGATGGCTTGAATTATTTTTAAGCCAATAGAAATTAGTCAACAAAGAGGGCTTGACTTAATTTGCACCATTGGATGAAAAGGTCTAGCTTTGAATATCATCCATTGATCTAATCAACGGTTGAGAAACAAACTTGATGAAGAAGCTTTGATGATCACTATTGATTTAATCAATGGTGTGAGAGTAAACTTAGTTAGGAAGCATTGGATGTTCACCATTGATCTAATCAATGGTTGTAAAGACAAGCTTGATGAGGAAGGCTTTGGATATCCACCGTTGATTTAATGTACGATGGAGATTGGTCAAACAAAGTGGCTAGGACCATTTGTGACCATTGGATGGAAAGTAAGTAGAGAAGATCGTGACCCTCCATTTTTGAAGATGAATCTAATGGCTAGAATTTCATGGAAATAAGATCTAATGGCTTAGATTTAATCATATCACTACCTAATATCAACCATTGATATAATCAATGGCTCTTGAACTTTGGATTATAAGAATATTAATTAATTAGTAATGTAACTAATTTTCCTAATTAAGTTAAGTTTAGTGTGCTTAGAAGCTTAATGGAATTAGTAGCTTAATTAATCACCATTAGGGAGGAACCTTCAAGAACAAGTGACAATGCATGTGACAAGGCTTAGATTAGCCAATGGAAGACAAGTTTGGTGACCAAGTTTTGATCTCAACCCTTGATGAAGTCTAAGGCTTGGATGGAGTCTTGGAAGTCAAACAAAGAGGCCACCTCTTCATTGGAAGAGCTACACGGCCATGCATCACTTTGGAGAGCAATTTTCACTTCATTCTCTAACACTTTGTTACACTTTCTCTCTTCCAAAAATACAAACCACCATTTTTACTCTTCTCTAAGCTATTCGGCCAAGAACACTAACCCACCATCCACCCATCTAAAATTTTATCCAACCTTATTTTCCAAACCTAAATACCATTCTAAGAACATCTTTAGTTATGAGTTTTCACAAAATCATTCATCTTGAGCTTCAAATCCAAGCTTCAAGTTTCTATCAAAAAGGGTAAAGTTCATATTTCTTCACCCAATCTTTTAGTTTTGATTTTCTAAGCCATGCTTGAACCATGGTTTACCTATTCCTACACTTGTTATTGATTTTAACATTTGTTTATGATTTTAGGAATTTTTCCATGGAGCTCCACGAAATTGATAGGAAGGAAAACCAAGTGTTTTCACTTCATTCTTTACCTTAATCAAGTCTAAGAAACCTTTCCCTCACAAAAAAATCAAAAACTCCATATTCTCTTTCTTGGTAAGTTTTGGCCACTACCATTACACCATACCTCTACTCTCCAATAATTTTAACCAACCTTATTTCTTGAACCCTTACATCAATCCAAGCATCTTTGTAGTTGAAGACTTTCTCTAAATCATCCATCTTCAACCTTGTTCTTCAAGTTAAAGATTGAAGCTTTATTGGTGAAGTTCATTAATCTTCACTTTTCTTTTGATTTTCAAGGTTCTAACCATGATTCTAATCCATGGCTTTCTTATTCAAGTTTTATATATATTGATTATATGTGTGTTTACTTTGATTTTTAAGAAGCTCTTGGTGGTGAAGGACTTGTACAAGAAGCAAAGTAAGGAGATTTGGAGGTTTCTCCAAGAGGTAAGAGGGAGATTACCCTCATCAACCATGTGTTGGTGGTGAGGAATGGATGTGTTTGTGGTGAAGAATCCATAAGGATTCATTCACTTAGTTGTTTATTGTCTTTCCTAATTGTGTTTGATTTTATGTGCAAGCATGTCTATAGCTTTAATATTTTTGGTATATGTTTTATGATTGCTTTAATATATGGTATGTGTTCATAGATGCATAATATTATTGTAAGATATGAATAATATGTGTAGGATTGTATGAGTGTTCCAAAGAACACAAGGGAGCTCACAACTCCATCATCACTAAAGAGGACCAAAATGTTCTCAACCATTTTCTAAAAGAATGATTTAATTGATTTAATTAGATTAAAGGATTTTTCAATGATTTAGAAGATGAAAAATAATTTTCAAGAATTCGACCAACATGTCTCTTTTAATGTGTACTTAATCCGAAATTTGTTTTCTAAGTGTAGACTAGTTGTTTTAAACTAAAAAGAATACATTTGCAATGGATTTTCAAGACTCAAAGAAGTAAACAAATTTTTATTAGAAATATAATATCAAAGAGAAATAAACAAAACTCTTGAAAAATATTTACCTTTGAATTTTAAAGTATGATAGTAATTTTCAAAGTGAATTTTGTAATTATAAATTAAACAAAGGGATTTTTAAAGGAAAACGTAGAAAATATATTTTATAGATTTTCTAGAAAAAATACTATCACAATTTACTAAAAATGAACGATTAAAGGAAAGAATTTCACAATATATTTATAACGTAAGGAAATTATTCTACGTAGTTTTAAAGTATGAAAAATAGTTATTTTGGAGAGTTAATTATCAGACGATAAAAATACAATAAAAATATTATTTGTAGAGTTATAGCAGATATAAAAATAAATATTATACTGCTTAAGTCAACATTAGTGGTTTGGATATCCACCATTAATTTAATCAACGGTGGAGACTTGATTTTGATTTAATCAACGGCGGAGAAACAAACTTAATAAAGAAGTATTGGATGTTCACCATTGATCTAATCAATGGTGAAGATTTAATCTAAACAAGCTTAATAAGGAAGGCTTTGATATCAACCGTCGATTTAATCAACGGTGTAGAATTGGTCATATAAAGTGGCTATGACCATTTGTAACAATTGGATATGGATTTAATCAAGGGTGGAGATTTGGTCTTGTAAAGTAACAAGGACCATTTATGACCATTGGATGTAAATTTAATCAGTGGTGGAGATTTGGTCTTAAAAAGTAGCAAAGACTAATTATGACCCTTGGATTAAAAGTAAGAAGGAGTAATCTTGACTTTTTATTTTGGAGACACATCTAATGGTTAGAATTTAAAGGAGAAAGATCCAATGGCCTAGATTAAGTCTTCTAATTAAAAGTCTACCTTAATCCTAACCATTGATCTAATCAATGGTCTAAAATGCTCTAAATGGTGGCTTGAAAAAGATGACAACATTATTGCATGCATAATCCAAGGAGGGACGATTTTGTGCTTCATTTTAGAGCTAAAGAAAAACTTTATGACCATTATTACTTGTCATGGTCAATATTACATCATTCTTGACCATTATTGATTTGTTTGCATCCTTAGGAGATTGTTTGGAGGGGGGACGGTTTTGGTGCATGCTTTAGGGCATTGCATGGCTTTATGACTATTATCACTTATTCTTGGTTATTATTAATCATTTCAAAAACCTAAAGCACTTAGAAAAATTTCTCTCCTTCTCTTTCTTGCTAGCTCACGGCCATGACTCCTAAGTATGGCTTGCATCACTCAATAATTTTAACCAACCTTATTTCTTGAATCCTTACCTTATTCTAAACAACTTTCATGTTGGAGACTTTCTCTAAATCATTCATTTTCATAGACTTTCTTCAAGATCAAAGTTATGAGGTATTTATGGTGAAGTATAAGGAAACTTCATTTCTTCTCTCTTTTTCATGATCTAAACCATGTTTGATCCATGATTCCTCTTAATCAAGCTTAATATACTAATTTTTATGTATTTTATTTTGTATTTGAGAAGCCCTTGGTGGTGAAGGACTTGGAAAGAGAAGCAAAACAAGGAGCTTTTGAGGATCTTCAAGAGGTAAGAGGGAGATCCACCTCACCAACCAAGTATGGTGGTGAGAGATGGTCTTATATTTGATGGATGGTGAATCCATGTGAGGATTCATATCCATGGTCATGTAATTATTTGTGGGTGTTTATATGTTTGATTTATTTGTTCATGCTTTGTATGATTTGCATGATTTATTGCTTTTGATTATGGCATGCTTATGGTAGCTTATGGTATATATGATGAAATATATATGTGTATGCCATGATGTGATGATGGAAAGGAAATTAATTTTTGGCTCCAATGGCCAAAGGAAGAGTGGTCACGGTTTTGACACTCATGATTAGAGTTTATGTTGAAATTTTTCAAGAACAAGAGAATTAATTTTTGGTCCCTAGAACATGGTGAATTTCGGCCAAGACACCTCAAGATAGGTGTTCACAAATTAATATTTTCATGGATGATGAAATGAGATGTTTAGAAAAATAAGGAAAATAAGCAAAGGATTTATTTTTCAAAGACTACATGAACACGGTTTTAGAAGGATTTTTATTGATTTATTTTGTGTAAAAAATTTCTAAGTGTTTTACTAAACATGAGTTTTAAATTAAAATAGCAATGTTGATTTTAAGGATTTGCAAAGAAAGTAAAAAAGAATTTGTAAAGAAAGTGAAAATGGATTTGCAAAGAAAGTGAAAAATGAAAATGAACAAATGACTTGATTTCAAAGACCAAGTGTTCACCGATTTTGTAAAGGATTTTTAATGGTTTTGTTTGTGTAAAATCATATCAATTTAGAAGGAAAAATATTTGATGGCTTCAATAGTCATGTCCACTTTTTTGAAGGCTTGTAATGCCTAAATTTTTATGGAACAAAGTGATATTTTATAAAACGAAGTGTTTTGTCTCTCGAAAGATTTGACAGTTTTCAATAAACACGTTCACGGTTTTTGAAGACTTGCGGATACCTTGATTTTATAACAAAATGATTTTCGCATAAGAATTTGGAAAGGGAATTAGAGCGTTTATCACTTGAGAAAATCAAGTTTTTGTAAACGAAAATGTTTTCGAACTTCAATTTATTTTGAAGAAGGTTGTGTTTGGAAATGATTTGGGAAAAATAAAGAATATAATGATGTTTTGAAAATTTACTAACGTATAACTGATTTTTGAGTTTTTAAATACGTTAGAAAATGTTAAGTTTTGAAACGTTGATTTATATCAATGGAAAAGTGATTTTTTGTGGATTATATTTTGTAAAAGGATTTCTTGAGTAAAGAAATGTGGAAAAAGATTTTCTTGAGTAAGAAAATGTGAAAAATGAAATACAAAGTCATATTATTTTGAGAAAGGTTGAAACGGAATTTTTGAAGGTTAAGAAATATTTTCTATAATGTAATGGTGATGAAAAATGTTTTACGTATATTAAAAACGTGATTTTTAAGCTACGCAATTTGAAAAATGTGTTGAAAATGATATTGATTTATTTAAGTCCAAAATAATGTTTGGAATATTGAGGAATATTTTACATGATTGTAAAATGTTAAAAAATATTTTACATATCTTAAAAATAATTTGAAATACAGTAAAATATTTCTATGCGATTTGAATTACGTTTAAATATTTTACGTAATTTGAACTACTATTGAAAAATCAATATGTGACTTAAAAGTGATAGAATATTTTTACGTGATTGTGAAAATGACGAAAAATCATTATGTGATTTGGAAAGTGTTTTAAATATTTTGAGAATGATGGAAAATGATTTACGTGACTTAAAAGAATGATTTTTAAGTTACAAGATTTTGAAACATTAGAAAAATACTATGCGATTTGAGAAACGTATATTTTTACGCGATTGAGAAAAACATTGAAAAATTAGTACGTGGTTTAAAAGTGTAACAGAGGAGTTGCAGCATTTTGAAAACGTAATAGAAATGTTACAAAATTTTGTAAATGTAACAATAGTGTTACGGTATTGTGAAAACGTAATAAAAATGTTTTGGAATTTTAAAACGTAACAAAAGTGTTACGGTATTTTGAAAATGTAACAGAAGTGTTGTGGTATTGTAAAAACGTAACAGAAATGTTATGGTATTGTGAAAATATAACTAAAATGTTTTGGAATTGTGAAAACGTAACAGAAATGTTACACGATTGTGAAAACATGACAAAAGTGTTTTATGACTATAAAAACATAATAACATGATGATTGCTGTTGAACTAGTGTCCATACACTGTATGAGAAAATGACGAGTTTTGCCTGTGATTGGTATTTGATGCATTTTATATGCATTAGAAAGATATGCCTGTGATTGGTATTGGTGCATTATACATGTATTGGAAAAATAAACATTGAGACATATGATTAAATTGAACAAATGAAATTGAAAAGATTTGGCCCTTGTGGTTGGACTTGCACTGATATATTCGTGCATTGTATAAAGTATAGCTAATAAGCTATTTTGGCCCTTGTGGTTGAAGAGGGAATGAGAATTGATAGTGAGATTTATGATGGATCTTGGGGGCGTCAAGGCGCGGCAGTCGACCAATGGATATCTGTCTATGGGCTAAGGCTGGACCATATGCCACTTGGCGATGCAGTCCGTTGCAACGCATTGACGATACCCGACAAGAACACGATTCTTTTCAACGACTGGGAGATTGTCTGTGGGCTTAGGCTGGGCAATTAACTAGAGCACTCTTCTCGAAATTGTGAAAACCTCCATGGAGTTGTTTTTGAAAAACAGAGTCTATGCGCGCATGCATGAATCTGAGCATTTATATTTGCTTGATATATTAATTGAGGAATATTGGCTATGACAATTGTTTTGAATACTTGGATGATGATGATAATTAGATAATGTTGAGGGCATTATCGTAATTGTTGTTTATGATAATTGATTTGAAATATGATTGGATGATGATAGTTGATTAATATTGAATATATTATTGAAAGTCTGGTATGATATCCCTGTATGATATTGTTGTTTGTGTTATCTATGTGCTACCATGTTGGTATTGGTGTAGGTGATCTCACCTCTTTGCTATGTTGTCTTGTTGTGTCTGTATTGTTAAAACTATACAGTAGAAGGAATGAGTTGTCTTAGACATAATGGGTAGTAGATATTCTGAGATTGGTGACGACATAGAGGAGTGGTCACTCAGGACTCGTTGGTGTGCAGTGTTAATAAAGAACAAATGTCTGATGTATCAAGATAGATACAAGAAGGAATAAGTACATTAAGTTTTCTCATTAGTGTTATACTGTGCTATTAAGTAGGACTCGTCATAGGGTTTGCTACTGTTAAAAAGAGAGAGTTTTCTATTAGTTTTATATTTCTCTTTAAATTGTTAAACATTAATTGGTGTCAATATTGTATACTAAATATATTTTCAATAATACTTATGAATTTCAGTAAGTTTATGTTTCAGCAAGAAAGAAATTTTAAAACCCATTTTTTTTATAACTCAAATCTTGTGCGAACTTCTTTTTGATTATGAGTCGGGAGTCAGACATGTGATACCCTAGGGAGGGTGTTACATTAGTTGGTATCAGAGCACGGTTTGAGTCTTTTGGGATTTGTGGTTAGGTCTATTTTGCTTGTGTTATGTTCTCTGTGTTTTTGTTTTCCAAAAGGAAACAATGTTGTTTGCAATGGATACCAGATCCATTGTATTTTGGTTCGTCCGTCTTTGAAGAAAGAAAATGACTCGTGGAAGATGTACACGTGTGGAAGTGGAACATGTTACTAGTAATGTAGTTGCAACTATGAGAGCAATGTGGAAAGACGACTGCACGAACAGAGGATCGCTGAACAGCGGAAACTGGAAGTTGAAGTTCAGGATCTGATGAAAGAGAATCAGTCTTGGAATATAAGATTTCGTAATTTTGGAACCTGATATTTTTTTAGGATATTGAGAAAGTAATTGATTTCAACGGAAGATGTATTTACAACCATTGAGGAAACCAAAAGAAGTAAGTGATGTGAAAGAAGGTACTTAATAAAGGAATGTACGTCAAGGAAATAATTTGCGGAAAAGTTGGACATATTTTCCCAGAGATTATGCTATTTGAAAACAGAGTTTTCTGTTAGTAAAACTTTAGATAGTAAGGGAAGTTGCTACTCTGAATGGAACGGGAGTGTTCTGAGCTGAAGACCTAAACAAAGGAGACTGTACTGCAAGAGGTAATTCTTTGATCATAGTATATATCTTTGGGAGGAAACCTGTTCTTTGTGTAATATGATTGAGTAAATCAATTATATTTTAGAGTTATCCGTAATCCTCTGGTCTGTTTCTTTCTAATTCTATTCTTAGCCGATCGAGCTACTTGTGTTATTCAAATATTGTTATAGATCAAATCTTTATGTTAGTTTGATCTGTCGTTCAAAAATTTTGTGTTAGTTTGATCTGTTTTATAAACAGATGTGATCTTTGAAAATGGATTAGTTATTTTTCAACCATATCCTATGAGATTATTTCAACAAAGTGTGAGTAATTTAGAGAAAATCTATTCTTGAAAATTGGGGTTACATCCAATTCTTTACTGGATATGTTCGATAACATATTCGATTCGTTTTGTTATTTTCCATAATGTTTTCTTTCATCTACTGCAATTGAAGGAATATCTTGCAAGAAAGGATATTTCTATATTTGTATCCGTGTTAACGTATCAAAGTGGCGCAACGGAAGTGTGATGGATTCTTCAAAAGTTGAAGAGGTTCGTCAGTGTGAAAAGTTAAGATGGTAATGGAAATTCGTAGAAGTGATCAGTAGAAGTGAACAAGAGATAAAGAACTTTCATTGGTTAAAATCATTTGGAATAATGTAAGAGGTGAAACTACAAGAGAATTGGAAGAAAAGATAGAAGAGGAATAGTTGTATTTATTCCAAGGGTGTGAAATCATGGTTATGAAATTTCGAGGACGAAATTTTCGTAAGAGGGGGAGTATTGTAACACCCTAAAAAATTCCGTATCTCTTAACCAGTAATTTTGACAGTTAACAGAAATTTACTATTTAATAAATTCTGGATACTGTAAAATTATTTTAATTATTCCATCAACGTATTTGATCGTTTTGAGTGATTTACTTCGTGTCAGGAAAATAAAAATTTTCGGACCGGAAAAAACTTTACGTAATTTAATTTTTACCGTTAGGTTTTAATTATTTTACATAATCTGATTTGATATTTGTGCGTTTTCTAATTTTTGTGATTTTTGTGGATGATTATGAAATTTTTTACTATTTGTGGGCCCAAGGGGTGTTTGTGGGCCCAGGTGGCCATACGTGGGCATAGGTGGGTCCCGCAAAGTGAAAAATTTTCTATGCATAGAAAAATTTGTACTGTTTAGACGAAGACAAGGGATCTTACTAAAGCTGAATGCGGAAACAGTTTTTGAAATTTTCTTGTATTGTGTTTTGTACTGTATTTAATTATCAGACGATAAAAATACAGTAAAAATATTATTTGTAGGGTTATAGCAGATATAAAAATAAATATTATACTACTTAAGTCAACATTGGTGGTTTGGATATCCACCATTAATTTAATCAACGGTAGAGACTTGATTTTAATTTAATCAACGGTGGAGAAACAAACTTAATAAAGAAGTATTGGATGTTCACCATTGATCTAATCAATGGTGGAGATTTAATCTAAACAAGCTTAATAAGGAAGGCTTTGACATCAACCGTCAATTTAATCAACAGTGTATAATTGGTCATATAAAGTGGCTATGACCATTTGTAACCATTGGATATGGATTTAATCAAGGGTGGAGATTTGGTTTTGTAAAGTAACAAGGACCATTTATGACTATTGGATGTAAATTTAATCAATGGTGGAGATTTGGTCTTAAAAAGTAGCAAAGACTAATTATGACCCTTGGATTAAAAGTAAGAAGGAGTAATCTTGACCCTTCATTTTGGAGACACATCTAATGGTTAGAATTTAAAGGAGAAAGATCCAATGGCCTAGATTAAGTCTTCTAATCAAAAGTCTACCTTAATCCTAACCATTGATCTAATCAATGGTCTAAAATGCTCTAAATGGTGGCTTGAAAAAGATGACAACATTATTGCATGCATAATGCAAGGGGGGACGGTTTTGTGCTTCATTTTGGAGCTAAAGAAAAACTTTATGACCATTATTACTTGTCATGGTCAATATTACATCATTCTTGACCATTATTGATTTGTTTTCATCCTTAGGAGATTGCTTGGAGGGGAGGACGGTTTTGGTGCATGCTTTAGGGCATTGCATGACTTTATGACCATTATCACTTATTCTTGGTCATTATTGATCATTTCAAAAACCTAAAGCACTTAGAAAAATTTCTCTCCTTCTCCTTCTTCCTAGCTCACGGCCATGACTCCTAAGTATGGCTTCCATCACTCAATAATTTTAACCAACCTTATTTCTTGAATCCTTACCTTATTCTAAACAGCTTTCATGTTGGAGACTTTCTCTAAATCATTCATTTTCATGGACTTTCTTCAAGATCAAAGTTATGGGGTATTTATGGTGAAGTGTAAGAAAACTTCATTTCTTCTCTCTTTTTCATGATCTAAACCATGTTTCATCCATGGTTCCTCTTAATCAAGCTTAGTATACTAATTTTTATGTATTTTGTTTTGTATTTGAGAAGCCCTTGGTGGTGAAGGACTTGGAAAGAGAAGCAAAACAAGGAGCTTTTGAGGATCTTCAAGAGGTAAGAGGGAGATCCACCTCACCAACCAAGTATGGTGGTGAGAGATGGTCTTATATTTGATGGATGGTGAATCCATGTGAGGATTCATATCCATGGTCATGTAATTATTTGTGGGTGTTTATGTGTTTGATTTATTTGTTCATGCTTTGTATGATTTGCATGATTTATTGCTTTTGATTTTGGCATGCTTATGGTAGCTTATGGTATATATGATGAAATATGTATGTTTATGCCATGATGTGATGATGGAAAGGAAATTAATTTTTGGCTCCATTGGCCAAAGGAAGAGTGGTCACGGTTTTGACACTCATGATTAGAGTTTATGTTGAAATTTTTCAAGAACAAGAGAATTAATTTTTGGTCCCTAGAACATGGTGAATTTCGGCCAAGACACCTCAAGATAGGTGTTCACAAATTAATATTTTCATGGATGATGAAATGAGATGTTTAGAAAAACAAGAAAAATAAGCAAAGGATTTATTTTTCAAAGACTACATGAACACAGTTTTAGAAGGATTTTTATTAATTTACTTTGTGTAAAAAGTTTCTAAGTGTTTTACCAAACATGAGTTTTAAATGAAAATAGCAATGTTGATTTTAAGGATTTGCAAAGAAAGTGAAAAAGGATTTGTAAAGAAAGTGAAAATGGATTTGCAAAGAAAGTGAAAAATGAAAATGAACAAATGACTTGATTTCAAAGACCAAGTGTTCACGGTTTTTGTAAAGGATTTTTAATGATTTTGTTTGTGTAAAACCATATCAATTTAGAAGGAAAAATATTTGATGGTTTCAATAGTCATGTCCACATTTTTGAAGGCTTGTAATGCCTAAATTTTTATGGAACAAAGTGATATTTTATAAAACGAAGTGTTTTGTCTCTCGAAAGATTTGACAGTTTTCAATGAACACGTTCACGGTTTTTGAAGACTTGCGGATACCTTGATTTTATAACAAAATCATTTTCACACAAGAATTTGGAAAGGGAATTAGAGCGTTTATCACTTGAGAAAATCAAGTTTTTGTAAACGAAAATGTTTTCGAACTTCAATTTATTTTGAAGAAGGTTGTGTTTGGAAATGAATTGGGAAAAATGAAGAATATAATGATGATTTGAAAATTTACTAACGTATAACTGATTTTTGAGTTTTTAAATACGTTAGAAAATGTTAAGTTTTGAAACATTGATTTATATCAATGGAAAAGTGATTTTTTGTGGATTATATTTTGTAAAAGGATTTCTTGTGTAAAGAAATGTGGAAAAATATTTTCTTGAGTAAGAAAATGTGAAAAATGAAATACAAAGTCATATTATTTTGAGAAAGGTTGAAACGGAATTTTTGAAGGTTAAGAAATATTTTCTGTAATGAAATGGTGATGAAAAATGTTTTACGTATATTAAAAACGTGATTTTTAAGCTACGCAATTTGAAAAATGTGTTGAAAATGATATTGATTTATTTAAGTCCAAAATAATGTTTGGAATATTGAGGAATATTTTACGTGATTGTAAAATGTTAAAAAATATTTTACATATCTTAAAAACGATTTAAAATACAGTAAAATATTTCTACGTGATTTGAATTACGTTTAAATATTTTACGTAATTTGAACTACTATTGAAAAATCAATATGTGATTTAAAAGTGATAGAATATTTTTACGTGATTGTAAAAATGACGGAAAATCGTTATGTGATTTGGAAAATGTTTTAAATATTTTGAGAATGATGGAAAATGATTTACGCGACTTAAAAGAATGATTTTTAAGTTACGCGATTTTGAAACAGTAGAAAAATACTATGCGATTTGAGAAACGTATAATTTTACGTGATTGAGAAAAACATTAAAAAATTAGTACGTGGTTTAAAAGTGCAACAGAAGAGTTGCAGCATTTTGAAAACGTAACAGAAATGTTACGAAATTTTATAAACGTAAAGTAGTGTTAAGATATTGTGAAAACGTAATAAAAATGTTTTGGAATTTTAAAACGTAACAAAAGTGTTACAGTATTTTGAAAATGCAACAGAAGTGTTGTGGTATTGTAAAAACGTAACAAAAGCGTTACGATATTGTGAAAATATAACTAAAATGTTTTGGAATTGTGAAAACGTAACAGAAATGTTACGTGATTGTGAAAACACGACAAAAATGTTTTATGACTATAAAAAATAATAACATGATGATTACTATTGAACCAGTGTCCATACACTGTATGAGAAAATGACGAGTTTTGCTTGTGATTGGTATTGGTGCATTATACATCCATTGGAAAAATATGCATTGAGGCATATGATTAAATTGAACAAATGAAATTGAAAAGATTTGGCCCTTGTGGTTGGACTTGCACTGATATATTCGTGCATTGTATAAAGTATAGCTAATAAGCTATTTTGGCCCTTGTGGTTGAAGAGGGAATGAGAATTGATAGTGAGATCTATGATGGATCTTGGGGGCGTCAAGGCGCGGCGGTCGACCAGTGGATATCTGTCTATGGGCTAAGGCTGGGCTATATGCCACTTGGCGATGCAGTCCGTTGCAACGCATTGACGATACCCGACAAGAACACGATTCTTTTCAACGACTGGGAGATTGTATGTGGGCTTAGGCTGGGCAATTAACTAGAGCATTCTTCTCGAAATTGTGAAAACCTCCATGGAGTTGTTTTTGAAAAATAGAGTCTATGTGCGCATGCATGAATCTGAGCATTTATATCTGTTTGATATATTAATTGAGGAATATTGGCTATGACAATTGTTTTGAATACTTGGATGATGATGATGATAATTAGATAATGTTGAGGGCATTATCGTAATTGTTGTTTATGATAATTGAATTGAAATATGATTGGATGATGATAGTTGATTAATATTGAATATATTATTGGAAGTCTGGTATGATATCCCTGTATGATATTGCTGTTTGTGTTATCTCTGTACTGCCATGTTAGTATTGGTGTAGGTGATCTCACCTCTTTGCTATGTTGTCTTGTTGTGTCTGTATTGTTAAAACTATACAGTAGAAGGAACGAGTTGTCTTAGACATAACGGGTAGTAGATATTTTGAGATTGGTGACAACATGGAGGAGTGGTCACTCAGGACTCGTTGGTGTGCGGTGTTAATAAAGAACAGATGTCTGATGCATCAAGATGGATACAAAAATGAATAAGTACGTTAAGTTTTCTCATTAGTGTTATACCGTGCTATTAAGTAGGACCTGTCATAGGGTTTGCTACTGTTAAAAAGAGAGAGTTTTCTGTTAGTTTTATATTTCTCTTTAAATTGTTATACATTAATTGGTGTCAATATTGTATACTAAATATATTTTCAGTAATACTTTTGAATTTCAGTAAGTTTATGTTTCAGCAAGAAAGAAATTTTAAAACCCATTTTTTTTATAACTCAAATCTTGTGCGAACTTCTTTTTTATTATGAGTCGGGAGTCAGACATGTGATACCCTAGGGAGGGTGTTACACCTGGCCATGATGTACCGTTGCAACGCACTAGCGTATTGTCCCGACAAACACTATTTATGTCTCGTGTCTAGCTTAGACTGTCATTATGGGTGGCAGATCTTCTGGACCATTCATATCCGAAATTTGTTTAGCTCCATGGAGTAGGAATATGAGGCATTGTGCATATGCATAGTCTGGGTACATATTGTTGTGGCATTGTCGAGGTACATTTTATGGTGACATAATCATTATATATGTATATTATGGATATCTGTTGTTGATATACTGTTGATGTTTATATTGTTGTGATATTATGTATGATGTGTTAATGTGAGTTATTATGCATGATGTGACAATATGGTTTATTGTATCAATTGTTTTATCTGTTATGGTAATATTATTGTTGTTCATTTTATTACAATATATGTTTATTAGAATTATTTGTAAATTGATAACATGATTATACTTGTGATATTTGTGTGTATGGAATGACTTTGTCATTCGTATCATTCTTTGCTACCATCCTAGTATTGGTGAAAGGGGATCTCACCTCTTTGCTGTATTGTTTGTTTTGTTTTTGTATTGTCAAAATTGTATAGTAGGCGAAGTAAGCTCTTTAGACTCAACTGGAGGCGATGTTCTGCGTTTGGTGATGGCATCGAGAAGTGATCTTCTCAGTTTCGACAGTGAGCAGTTTGGTGGAGAAACAAAACAAGTATGTTGAGTTTTTCTCGTTAGTGTTATTACCGTGCTATTAAGTAGGACCAGTCATTGGGTTTGCTACTGTTCCTTGAGTCTGTAAATTATGTTTTAAAGGTTGTTTAATATTATGTGGTATAATTAACATGTGTATTATTTAGTTCAGTCTATTTTCTGTATCACTTATATTTTCGGTAAGTTTATATTATTAGCAACAAGAGATTTTAAAAATCCAAGTTTTTGAACTCAAAGCTTTTATGAAATAATTTTCAGGATTTAAATTTTTAGTCGTAAATGTGATATCCTATCAAGGGTGTTACAAATTATAGGACTCGTAAAGATAGGACCCTCAGAAAGAGTGCAAGATAGAAGCCTTTGAGTCTCAAGAATATAGTTAAAGGAAATGAAAGAAGGGCCATGGAAGACAAAATAAATATAGAAAGGAATAAGTACATGCATTCCTAACTGCTAAGTATCTTCTTTGTTTAGAGTGACTTCTTGGGTAATTGTCTTCGAAGAAACATCTTCAGCTTTTTCGGAGTTAGACTAGGAAACAAGATCAACACCATGGATTTTGGATGTTGCGAGGAACTTTTAGAAGCAGAAAATGATTTGGAATTAGCAGACAAAAGGCATACAGATCTCCTGAGAGAGACCATGATGAGAGCAGGGAAAATGAGCAAGGTATGTTCTTTGAAGTTTTGGAAAAAAAAGTTATTATAAAAGAACTCATGTTAGGTTATGGCATTTAAGCCTCTCTGTTTACCTTATTTATAGCAAGGTTAGTTATAAGTATGGAGTGTAGCCAGGTTAGCCTCTCTTATTATAACACTTGCACGCAATGATCTGGTCCCCCTTGATTATGAGTGGTAGACACCACGACGCTAAATGCCTTCAATGCAGGACAACCCAAGATGATATTATATGCTGAGGGGCAGTTCATGACCAGAAACTTGACATTGACAGTCCTAAAGAGGTTGCTGCTCCCCAAGGTTAGGTAAATCTCAACATACCCGCCTGTGTGATTTTTTTCATCAGTAAAACCAGTGAGCTCGTCATTATAGGGAATCAACTCTAATTATGGAAATTTCGATTTCTCATACAGTCGCATGAACATAATGTCCACTGAACTCTCTTGGTCAACAAAAATACGTTGAATTTCGGCATTAGAAATTATTCTAAAGACAACTAGCGGATCATCATGTTCTAGGATAATTTCATCGTAGTCTTCATCTGAAAAGGAGATAGAGGGCACCTTCCGATCTCATGCCTGCGATTTGGGTGCGGAGTAGGATACGCTAAATACCATATTCCTGAGGGCTTTCTTCCTAGTGTTGTTGGATAACCCACCGCTCGTAAAATCACTAGAAAAGTGTTATTGGTTTGGTTGACCTGGGCATAGTGGTCATCATTGTCATCTGGCAGAGTGTCCTGGTTCCAATCCTGCCAATTATCAGTGTTACAGTGAGGAGGAGTACGGGACCTCCTCTTTTGGTGCGAAGACGAGCTCCGCCTTGGACTAGGGTTGCGTTTTCTTCCACTTCGTCATTCATAGCATCCATTTATTTGGACATGGCTAATGTACCGTTCCAGCTGTCATGCCCTAATTAGGGACTCAATGGCATCACAAAGTTGAAAGCAATCTTTTGTGTCATGGTCCTAGCCCTTGTGCTAGGAATAATTCTTTGTACGATCCTTTTGCACATGTTTCTTCAGAGGAGGCGACCTCTTGATATCCTGGAACTCGGTCTAAAATACTTTCTTCAGAATTATTGTGCGTGAAGTGTTCAGAAGGGAATAGGTTAAGTATTTGGTCTAGGGTGGATCGTCCTTAAAGGAGTTCCTAGGCTAAGAGGAGTTCTGGTTACCTTTTCTGGTGAGAGGGCTCACAATTCTGTAAGCTCCTCTTAGCCTCAGTAACCACCTCCAAGTTTATGTATTTTTGGGATTGCTCCTGAAATTCTTCCATACTCTCTGGCTTTCTCTTTGCTAAAGATCGAAAAAATTGGGAGTCGTTCCGAAAGCTGCTTCTAAAATAGTGGAAAGCAATCCTCTCATCGAGGTTCTCCACATTAATACAAATTGTATTGAATTTCTTAAGGTATTCGTGAAGGGGCTCGTCGTGCTCTTGGCGAATCTCAGAAAGAGATTCAATAGATCTAGGTTCCTCCTTGCTGGTGGTGTAGTGCAGCAAGAAGTGCTATATGAGGCCCTGCCAGCTGGTGACGAATCCTAGTGGCAAGGTTACGAACCATCTGAGGGTTGCTTTCTTTAAGGAGAGGGGGAAAGCGCACATAGCAATTGTGGGGATCTCCCATGGAAGCACATAAACATAGATATCTATGTGTTCCAGAGGGTCCACAGTCTCATCATAGAGTTCCACGTTGGTTGGAAACTTGAACTTTCTAGGAACTTTATACTCCATTAATTGAGTAGAGATGGGTTGTTCCTGATCGTCAGGGCTTGGATTGTTGGCATCAACATGCAATATTCTTCCTTGATCGTTGGCCGCATTCTGCTTTCTGTCATCATGGTGTGATTTGGCTTGGCCTTCATGCACAAATGGCTCCAGATTTTCTATTCTGTGACTTTGGTCCTTCAGCAACGCTGCTTGTTGTCGCACTATGTCCAACAGATGGGTTATGGACATGTTAGACTGAACCGTGCCCTCTAAGCGGGACATGCGATCATCAACATCATTGTTCCTATGTCCTAGGTGCTGATGCACTAGGATTCTAGGCCCATGATCATCAAAATTAGCTCCATGCACGCGAGGCTCAAGTCGATCCCTCACAGAGGTCCTACGTGGGCTTTCATCAGAAAGCAAGGATTCCTGCCCATCGTGAGGGTGCCTAGTGTTGGGCTCCTAGTTCCTCGCGACAAAGGTTTCAGCAACTAACCATCGCTTGGTGGTGTTAGGGTGGATACTTGCCATAGTCCTCGCGGCGGGGGGCAACTAGTTGATTTTAGGTCAAATGGTCATCACGTGGTGGTGCGACAAGGTGAGGATGATGGTGCGTTGCTGAACCCCGCTTTTGGCCTGCGTCGGCGCACACAACATCTCATTTCCTTGAGTTCTGTCTTGTACTCACCATGGTTGGATAGGAATAGGAATTTAAAGTTTTCCACAGACAACACCAATGTTTAGTAATGGATGTGAGGTTTACCTGAATAGGCACGAATGAGTGTTTTCCTCCTCAGGAAGCATCGGAGCGCGTTGAAATGAGGGTGGTTGGTACCTGCAAAGACACTCCAATGCTCAAGTCAGGTTGTACACAAGTAGGGTTTAAGCAAAAGAGTAATAGTTACCTGTTGAAGGTGATTGAGCTTGATATTTATAGAGTGCAAATAGGGAAGCACCTTCCTTTCATTATTGTAGAGGTGACGAGTGCCGAACTCAATCAAAATTATAACCGAAGTTATTACCTAAGCTTGTAGCACAGTGACAACACCGGATCATCTCCACGAGGATTGTAGATGCAATTTAATCAAATCAAGTGAAAATTAGCAAAGGGGGGTTTGACAGTTTAAGATCGCACTTAACAAAATTAAAGGAAGAAATAATAATTAAAGAGCAGTCAATTTAGAAACCTATCCAAGATTGGGTGGATTCAATCATAGACCCTTCATAGAACACTTGAAGCGCAATTGAATTGTTAATTTGGATCTAACCGAGATCTCTGCATCAAATTCAGAATTCATACTAGACGATCGTCTAGAATTTAATTAACAAGTGATAATCACAAATCCGCAATCACACCATTCATGAAGATCTATGTTAATTTCAAGTACCGAATTCAATTAACTTAGGCACAAATCAGTAACCTAACATTTTCAATTCTGTGATTAATTTAGATCAATCAGTTCTAAGTTTCATCACAAATCTCAATCTTAAACCAAGATCAAATCAGATCAACATAAATAGAATCACTATTCATGCATTCAAGATCAAGAAGAAGAAAAGAGGAATTCAATTACAAATCAAATACAATACATAACCAAGATCTCAAGAATCCAAACCACAATCTCTTCAAGAGTTCTAAATTGACCGAAAGTAGCTTAGCCCTCCATTACCATGAAGGGGAGCATCAAAATATACAAAAGCTATGAGAAACTATGAAGAAACAAGAAGAAACTATGAGAGAAATGAAGGAGAATACAACTTGTTATTCATGATAACCAATGGTGCCTTTTATAGAAGTCTAGGGTAACAAAATGACAAAGGGGAATGGGTGGATGAGTGGGGTGGTTGAGTGGGGTGGTTGAGTGGGTTGGTTGAGTAGATGAGTGAGTGGATTAGTGGATGACAGGGTGGATTAGTGGATGAGTGGATGAGTAGATTAGTGGATGGATGAGTGGGTGGTTGAGGACGAAAATTTCTTGTCTGACTTGGAAGCCAAAAACGACCAACTATACTTCAGATCTATGAAAAATGTTCTTCATAAAAGTTGTTTATTTGGATCTTAACTATCAACTATCCAAATTTCAGCCCATCTCCATTATTATAGGTTGAGATATGATTTTATGAGTGCACACCGTTCGGATTCTAGTGACAGAACCCGTATTCTGACTTCCATGTAAACTTAGGTCCCTTAGACATGTGTTTCGGACTTCAAGCTCTTCATCAAAGTTGTAGAGCTTCCTCCTAGCTTTCCTACAAGGTAAAATTCATGATTATCAGATATCAAGAACTCAAGTTATGGCTAAAATACAGAAATAGTGTCAAGTCTCAATAATGCTGAAAATATTCAATTAGGACCAATTTGAGCTTAACCTCACAAAATCATACCAAACTCAATCAATTAAGAATATGGAGAGTGTAAATGACTAAACATAAGGGTTTCTTAATGAATAAAATATGTGATTATCAAATTCCCCCACACTTAGCTTTTTGCCTCCTGGGCAAAACTCAAGACCAAAACAAGGACATAAGAGATTAACAAAAATTTAAATTCCAACGACATTCAAGAGCCCAAAATTTTACAATCAAGAAGAATAACCAAAGGTTTAAGGGATCAAAACATTCATGAGTTAACAATTCTCCACATCTCAAACCAACAAGCAAGGTATCTTCAACATGAATCGAGAATGATAGATCTTCACAAGATTCCCTCTCAATCTCTCAAGTGTTTAAAAGGTAGGTATTTCACTCAATTCAACCCATGAAAATTGCACTACCATAAGCTTGCTTATCTTCTACTTCTCCACTACTCAAAACACATGCACACACAAATCATGAGGACTTTATTCAAGGTTGTAGTGAGGTCAAGGTAACAGAAGAGGATAAAATGGATAGAAGATAAATACCAAAGAGAATAAAAGCAAATGAGAGCTGAGTTCAAATAACAAGCATAAAAGTTCATCCCAACTCTAATGTATATCCCTTTACATATTCATTTCCCAATCCTTTTCTTTTTATATATATATATATGAACATAACTATATACATACATTTTTTTTTAGGCACTCTTTCCTTTTTCAACAACCATTTTGTAAATACACCCCCACACTTGTTCAAAAACTCATCCATTAACCAAGCTAATGTTCTTTTATTCCCTAAGGTAAAGTAAGAACACGATTTTTCATTTAAGGCACATAATGAGCTAGAAACAAGGAATGGTCAAATAAGCTCAAAGGGGTTAAGTAAAGGAAAATATACAAGGTTGGCAAGAATCAGAGAATTTTCAAGAAGTCAAAAGAGTGCTTGATATCATATTGAAAACAAGGTTGGCTATTCAGCTATTAAAGTGGCTAATTAAGAAAGAGGGCCTCAATCATGTTCATGCATGCAAGTGAAATGTAGCTTCAAAAAGAATCAAAGCAAGTTCTAGAGTGGTCATTAACATGAGTGAAAATCACACAAGAAAGAAGAGAATGGCATAAATGTTAAATCCATCCATTAGGCTCAAAATCTCACAAGGTATGCATCCATCAAACTCAATTCATCAATTCAATCATCCATCACCAAGCATATCAGTTCAAGAAGGGAGAAAAGTTATTCAATCATGCAATGAACCCCCTTTTTTATTTTTTTTTTTAAAAATGCTAAAATCTCTCCCCCACACTTAATATAACATTGCCTTCAATGTGAAAGAGAGATGTAGAAAAGAGCAACACAACCTGATAAGAAGTGAATCAACGCCAAGCAGAAAAGAAGCACACTGTCAGTGACGCATCAGACCCTGAAAAGAAATCAAACAATAAAACTTTAGTACTTCCACAATTTAATACTAATTAATTACTACATAAAAAACTCTTTACTCTGCCACCAATTAAGATGCATCTCAAGAGTAAAATTACTCCTTACTCTGCCATCACTAATTAGTTTAATAAGTCTATGATAATCATATCATACTTTCCAAACAAAATAACAAAATTTTTTTATTTTTTTTTGGGTCAACTATCCTTCCCCCCCAACTAGATCACAACATTGTCCTCAATGTTAAAATATAGATGAGTAAAGGATAGAAGATATTACCTGTTGGAGAAAGCTAACAAAAATTTAAACAGAAACAAAGTACAATAAAATCAAACCCATTAAAGATAAAGTTTCAGATCTGGCTTTTTTTTCTTGTTACTTCCTTCGCTGCTTCCTGTTGACCAATCTATCTGAGCTAATACCTTATCAGGTATATACTCAAAAGCTTCTAATTTATCAATGAGCTCATCAATAGTGGAGGTAGAGATAAGAAGTTGTCTTGCCGAAGGAGTGATAAATTTCTGTTCCACAGCTTTGTCAAGAAAAGATAACAAAAGATCAAAGAAATTATTAACATTTAACAAACCAATTGGTCTATGGTGGATGTTTAGTTCGGCCCAAGAGACAATTTGAAAAATTTCTTCCAAAGTACCAAAACCACCTGGTAAGACAAGAAATGCATCAGAATTGTCAACCATTGTTTTCATTCGTCCATGCATAGATGTTACCTGAATTTCTTCTCCAACTGTCCTTCCAGTGATGTTATTTTCAGCTAAAGGTTTAGGAATAACACCTAAAACCTGACTGCCTCCTATAAAGGCAGCAAGTGATACAGCCCCCATTAACCCACGACAACCTCCCCCATATACAAGATGAATATTCCTCGCAGCAAGTGATCGACCAAGAGTGCTAGCTGCGTTTACAAACTCTAATCCCTTCCCATAACTTGACCCACAAAAAACACAGACATTTTTGAGGTTACGAATAGAAGGCCCCATTCTATACTCTTCCTCCCTTTGAGTGTTTCTGAGTTGAAGGAAAATAGAGAAAATAGAGTGTTTAAATAAGAAAAAGAATGGAAAGGGGAATAATTGCACCTATAAGGGTAGGTTGGCTGTTGTCAGAAAAGGTTGAAATTAAGAGACACAGAATCTTTTTTTTTTTACTTCAAGAAAACCATCAAGGTAAAGAAGTCTAGAAACCCCTGAAGGACCCTGCTCAAAGGATCGTCTGTACAAAAATCAAAATACAACAAAATGATACAAAGATAAAAGAAATAGAAAATGATGACATACCTGTATGTACAGTTTCCATGGCGTATCTTTATACTGCGCGTCATGAGTGCAGTAGACATCACGTCCGTTTTTTTTTTGAAATTGTTAGAAAAACTTGATGAAAGATGAGTGTATACTTACTTAAGATTGGGATGGAGGTAGTCTGCTCTTTCCGCTTTGTGTCAAAGCATTGTTGACCAATATTTGACCCATTCAAGACCAGCGTAACATAGGGCTCCCAAAAGGGACAAGTGGCCATAATACGACTGGCTGCCTCACATGTGGGATACAATCTACCTTCTTTGTTTTTCAATTAAGAAGGCTGGATCAGGATGCATGCATTTCCCCATTCACGGTTAGTGTTACCAAAGCCAACCCTAAGACGTATACATATTTTATTTTTGTTTTTTTGTTTTTTTGTTTTTTTTTTTTTTATTTTGTTTTTTTTGTTCTTTTTTTTTTTTTTTTTTTTGTTTGAAAGATGACATGAAGAAGGATGATATGTACTGATTGTTTGTGGATATGACTCACATCTCGCCTCTGGTTTAACGTCCGAGAACGGCTTAAACGTCTTCTATGAGTCGAGGATAAGCTTCCCATCCAATTTTCTTATAAATTGGCAAACAGGGTCTTTTAGAGTCAGATTCCCAAGACTGTAGCATTTTTCTTCATCCTTGAAGAAATTCCACAATTTAAGAATTTCACGATGCACCAATCCACAAGAATGCGTCTCAAGAGTCAATAAGATATCATCTAATGACTCCTTACTCAGTCCATCCTTAATGAAAAAAATTTTATCTTCTCTATTTGCAGAAACCATCCCCAAAGTACGACATCGCTTGTTACAGTTCCATCGTCCACATTTGTGACAGACTTGTAACCTTTTTGCTCTTCTCCTTTTAGAATATGAACTTCTTCCAAGACCGGGCATATATGAGTCAAATGAAATTGAGGACTCACCTGCTAATTGGACTTTTGCTTCAATTATCCAGCGTACATCTTCTGGCATACCTTTGTGCATTAACAGTCTCAATCTTTCACATCGAACTTTGTAAATTTTTCTCAGAGCATTTTGAGGAAGAGAATGAAAATGTTTTCTCAGGTTTGAAAGAATGACATCCATTTTGAAGGAGAAGAAGGGTTCAGTTATTTTGGAAAACTGAAAAATAAACCGACTTGAGAGTCACGGAGTACCGTATCCGCCACTTAACCGGCAACACAAAGAACTCAAGAACTTGGTTTTCCAGGAATGGTTGAGTCTTTGTCCATTAACTTTAAGCGCATTACTATTCATAGGATCCTCAATATCTACGCCCTAAGAGGATACACGTGTTTGATAACAAAAGAATCGCGCCACCTAGATCTCAATTTTCCAAGGAGTAGGTGCAGATGATAATCTCAAAGCAGAACTTTTTTTGACCAATTTCCGCAGCTTTTGCAAAAGGTGTAACAGACCTTGAATAAAGTAGGCCAATAAAATCCATACTGTAAGATTTTCGCAGTTATTGTCGCTGAAGAAAAAAAATGACCTCCACATGCTTCCGAGTGACAAAATTTAATGGCACTACTTACCTCATTGTCGGGCACACAACTGTTTTTTTTTATTATTATTCATAATGCGGATGGAGAAGGTTCATCACCTCCATTTCTGCATTCTCTGGAAGTTCATGATACTGTTTGAGGCGGTGTCCATTTACGAGGAAAGCTTTGGCAGTGACCTCACTTTTAATCTGAACAGCACCAGAAGGAAAAACCTTAGTAACAATAAATGGTCCATCCCATCTAGACCTTAATTTGCCAGGCATGAGTCGGAGGCGGGAGTTATAGAGGAGAACTTTTTGACTAATCTCAAATGTTTTCCTCAGAATCAACTTATCATGGAAGGCTTTGGTCTTCTCCTTATAAAGTTTGGAACTTTCATAAGCCTCCAAGCGGATCTCCTCCAATTGCTGCAGTTGCAGCTTCCTCTCCATACCTGCTTGATCTAGGTCCAAGTTGTACCTTTTCACCGCCCAGAATGCATGATGCTCAATTTCCACCGGCAGGTGGAAGGCTTTTCCAAAAACAATCCGATACGGAGACATCCCAATTGGTGTCTTGTAAGCAGTCCGGTAAGTCCATAAAGCATCCTCAAGCCTCTTGCTCCAGTCATTTCTATTAGGTTGAACTGTCTTCAGGAGTATCTGCTTGATCTCCCTGTTGGAAATCTCGGCTTGCCCATTAGTTTGGGGATGGTAAGGTGTAGAAACTCTGTGCAAGACCCCATACTTTTTCATCAAAGCTTCCATGCTTCGATTACAAAAGTGTGAACCCTGATCACTGATGATGGCCTTCGGAACTCCAAACCTGCAGAAAATCTGTGATCTAACAAAATCCACAACAACTTTGGAATCATTAGTCCAAGTAGCTTTCGCCTCCACCCACTTGGATACATAATCAACAGGTAGCAAAATGTAAACAAAACTAAAAGAAACAAGAAAGGGTCCCATAAAATCAATACCTCATACATCAAAAATCTCACAAAACAATAAGGATTTCTGGGGCATCTCATTCCTTCGAGAAGTGTTTCCTGTTCTTTGGCATTGATCACAAGATTTACAAAACACATATGCATCATGAAATAGAATGGGCTAATATAATCCAGATTCCAAAACTTTCCTAGCAGTCCTTTGGGGACCAAAATGATCGCCACATGCAAGTGTATGACAAAAGCTAAGAATAGAATGGAATTCATTATCAGGCGCGCATCTCCTAATGACTTGGTCACTACAAAATTTCCACAGATAAGGGTCGTCCCACACATAATATTTTGACTCACTCTTCAATTTATCAATCTGAGCCCTAATAAAATGTGCAGGGAAAACACCAGCAACTAAGAAATTTATCAAATCAGCAAACCAATGAGTGTTACCTTGCAGCTTGAAAAGCTGCTCATCAGGGAAGACATCATGGATAGGAAAAGTATCTGCCTCCCTTTCAATTCGACTTAGGTGATCAGCCACTAAATTCTCCGCTCCACTTTTATCACGGATTTCAATATCGAACTCTTGGAGGAGCAAAAGCCACCTAATCAACCTAGGCTTTACATCAAGCTTCTTCAGGAGAAACTTCAGAGCTGTATGATCTGAAAACACAACCACTCTAGAACCAACCAAATATGATCGAAATTTGTCTAAAGCAAAAACAATTGCTAAAAGTTCATTTTCAGTGGTGGTGTAGTTGACTTGTGCAGGATCTAAAGTTCTTGAAGCATAGGAGATGACATGAGATATTTTGCCGACCCTTTGTGCAAGAACAGCTCCCAAAGCATAATTAGAGGCATCACACATAAGCTCAAATGGGAGTGTCCAATCTGGTGGCTGGATGATAGGTGTACTAGTCAATGCTTGCTTCAAGTGATTGAAGGCATCCTTGCATTTCTGGTCAAAATGGAACTCCACTTCTTTTTGTAGCAAGTTGGATAGTGGAAGAGCAATTTTGCTGAAATCTTTTATGAATCACTTATAGAAACCTGCATGACCAAGGAAAGAACGAACCTCCCGCACGCATGTGGGGAAGATAGGCATGAAATAACATCTATTTTCGCAGGATCTACCTCAATACCCTTGCTAGATATTATATGCCCTAAAACTATGCCTTGCTCCACCATGAAATGACATTTCTCAAAATTCAGAACAAGGTTAGCCTTAATGCATTTATGCAAAACCTGAGTCAAACTATCCAAACATGCATCAAAGGAAGAGTCATAGACAGTAAAGTCATCCATGAATACATCCATGTAATTTTCTAAAAGGTCAGAAAATATACTTACCATACACCTTTGAAAGGTGCCCGGAGCGTTACTGGACCAAAAGGCATCATTCGTATGCAAATGTGCCAAATGGGCAAGTGAAAGTAGTTTTATCTTGGTCTTCTAGGGCTATATGGATCTGAAAATAACCCGAATATCCATCCAAGAAACAGTAATGCGACTTGCCAGCTAGTCTCTCTAACATCTGATCAATGAAAGGTAATGGGAAATGATCTTTCCTGGTGGCTTGGTTAAGTCGTCTGTAATCAATGCAAACCCGCCACTTGGTAATTTGTTTTGAATTCTTGTGAGTAGTAGCTCATTGTTCGATTTTCAACTACCGTGACCCCAGATTTCTTTGGAACAACTGCCGCAGGGCTCACCCATTTACTATCGAGATATGGGATAAATAATGCCGACTTGCGGTAGCTTGGTAACTTCCTTCTTTACCACATCCAGTCGGGGGTTCGGTCTCCTTTGGAAATTTGCCGTCTTGGTTTAGTATCTTCCTTCAACAAAATCCTATGCATGCATGTGGAGGGACCGATACCAAGAAGATCCGCAAGTGTCCATCCGATGGCTTGTTTATTACGCCTCAAAACCTGCAGTAATTTTTCTTCTTGATCGGGTTGCAAATTTTTAGCAACAATCACAGTGACTTCTCACCATCTTCCAAATATGCATATTTAAGATGGTAAAAGCAAAATCTTAATTCTAAGGATGGAGGTTGTACAATGGAGGGTAGCAAGTCAATTTGTTTGAAACAACTAACTCAAGAACATTAAATTCAACATACTTCTGACTCTCATTTTCACATGTTGTATCATTCAAGTCAGCAGCTACATCACCACTCATAATTGCATAAATCTCAGCACATGCAGCACATGGTACAATATCACAGCCAGCACATGTTTCACAGGTAACAGAATCCAGAAAATCAGCAATATCAGGAAATTCAGCATAAATATCAGCATAGGCATCGTCAACTAGCATATCAATCACATCAACATGAAAAACAGAATGCTCCTCTAGGGGATGTCTCATGGCCTCAAAAATGTTAAATTGTACCACATTGTCGCCAAATTCTATGGAAAAGGTGCCAACATGCACATCTATCTTGGTCTTGGCTGTCTTGAGGAAAGGTCTGCCTAGGATCAATGGAGCATAGTTTGTTGAAGACTCATCTTCCATGTTCAGAATATAGAATTCCGCTGGGAAAATTAGCTTATTCACCCGAACTAACACATCTTCTAGCACTCCTGCAGGATGAGCAGTGGTTCTATTTGCCAACTGAATCACTATACCACTAGGTTGCAAAGTGCCAATGTTCAAGGACTGATATATTGACATAGGCATGACATTAATCGAAGCACCCAAGTCTAGCATTGCATGTTCAAATTTGGAGTTACCTATCGTGCAATGAATTGTGGAAGTTCCAGGATCTTTGCATTTTTGTGACATGCTTGGTAGAATCATTGCAGAAACATTTCTGCCCATGCTTATTTTCTCAGTACCCTTAAGTCTTCTCTTGTGAGTACACAACTCTTTGAGGAATTTGGCATACTTGGGAATCTGCTTGATTGCATCAAGGAGGGGAATATTGATTTCCACCTTCCTGAATGTGTCCATGACTTCTCTTTCTATTTCTGTTTGCGCAGTATGCTTGGACTGTGTGACTCTGTTTGGAAAAGGTAGTGGAATGGCCGATTTGAATTCTCTGCACATTTCTTACGTGTCACGATTTTTGACTGAGCTATCCACTTTCTTCTGTTTCTGGTCACCTTCTGGTTGCTATAGTTCAGGTTGTGGTGGAGTAGGATCGTCAACTTCTCTGCCACTTTTCAAGCTAATGGCACTTACATTGCCTCTTGGGTTGTTGACTGTTTGTGAAGGCAATTAGTTCGACCCTTGACTTTTCACTCACTCAGAGTGGTTGCCATCTGCCCAATTTGAGTTTGTAAATTCGGATGGTGGCATTGACATTCTGCTGGCTGTTTCATCAAGTCTTCGAAAGGTGGCTCACCGAGTGGAGTTTCTTTGGAACAGCAATGGTGGGAAAGGCTTTGCATGGGTGGCGGCTTGAGTTGTGCTTGCCTAAATGCGCAGTGGTTGGTACTTGTTGCCGGGGCCTCGTAGCTTGGTATCTAAAGCTGCGATTATTCTTTGTTGGTAGAAGTGGTCGTTGTTGTTGTTGACGAGAATTTTCATATCTCGGGTTGGGATGGTCCCTCCGATCGGGGTTATAGGTATTAGAAAATAGATCATATCGAAATTTCTTCTTTGTGATTGCGATATTGGGGTCTACCGGGAAAAATACCCATTTCGCCGCAATGATTGCTCTGAAAAAATAGAACCACCATCTTGAAGTGTGGGGCATGCATCAGTAGGATGAGATGAACAAGAGCAAATGCCATACACAGTTGCAGCCATCTGCATTGGTGCTTGTTGTCCCACTGCTAACTGCTTCACCAAAGAAGTCAATTCATCAAGTCTGTGTTTCATTCTCTGTTGGTCTACATGAGATGATTGAATCTCATTGACTCATCTGGTTGAGGTAATAATTCGTCTGCCAAATTGTTGGGTGTTGGCTGCCATGTTTGCTATCAAATCTCTCGCTGCTGCAGGGGTCTTGTCTACTAAGGCTCCTCCAGAGGCAGCATCCACCATGCTTCTGTCATTTGGCAGCAAGCCTTCATAGAAAAATTGAATTAAGAGTTGATCGGTGATTTGGTGGTGGGGACAGCTCGAGCACAGCTTCTTGAATCTTTCCCAATATTCATGCAAGGTCTCTCCTGTCATTTGTCTTATGCCACATATATCTTTTCTAATGGAAGCAGCTCTAGAGGCAAGGAAAAATTTCTCTAAGAACAACCGCTTCATGTCAGTCCAACTTGTTACTGAACCTGGTGAAAGATAAAATAGTCAATCCTTGGTTGTATCAGCAAGTGAGAAAGGAAATGCCCTCAGCTTGATGTGCTCTTCTGAGATCCCATGTGGCTTCATGGTTGAACAAACCACATGGAACTCCTTTAGATGCTTATGGGGATCCTCACCTGCAAAACCGTGAAACTTGGGAAACAAATGTATCAATCCAGATTTTAACTCAAAATCAGCATCAAGATCTAGGTATTGAATACACAAAGACTGTTTAGTTATATCAGGAGCAGCAAGTTCCTTAAGAGTTCTATTCTCGCATGTTATATCGGCCATGGTTTGAGAATTATTCAAGATCTCAAGTTCACCCCCAATATTAAGATCAAATTGAAGCAATTCTTGCACTTAGCCTACGAGCTCTAATCAACCTATGCAAGGTTCTATCAATCTCAGGATCAAAGTCAACCAAGTTATCAGGCTCGGACCTAGTCATGCATCACACAAAAACAAATAAATAAGCAAAATACACAAGACAATGGATAAAAATGTTAGAAAAGTTAATAAAAAGCAAAAGTTAGTAAAAACACTTAAAATGAAAAGATTACACTTACTAATCCCCAGCAACGGCGCCAAAATTTTGACGAGCGTCGAACTCAGTCAAAATTATAACCAAAGTTATTACCTAAGCTTGTAGCACAGTGACAACAGGATCATCTCCACGAGGATTGTAGATGCAATTTAATCAAATCAAGTGAAAATTAGCAAAGGGGGTTTGACAGTTTAAGATCGCACTTAACAAAATTAAATGAAGAAATAACAATTAAAAAAGCGATCAATTTAAAAACCTATCCAAGATTGGGTGGATTCATTCATAGACCCTTCATAGAACACTTGAAGCGCAATTGAATTGTTAATTTGGATCTAACCGAGATCTCTGCATCAAATCCAGAATTCATACTAGACGATCGTCTAGAATTTAATTAACAAGTGATAATCACAAATCCGTAATCACACCATTCATGAAGATCTATGTTAATTTCAAGTACCGAATTCAATTAACTTAGGCACAAATCAGTAACCTAACCTTTTCAATTCTGTGATTAATTTAGATCAATCAGTTCTAAGTTTCATCACAAATCTCAATCTTAAACCAAGATCAAATCAGATCAACATAAATAGAATCACCATTCATGCATTCAAGATCAAGAAGAAGAAAAGAGGAATTCAATTACAAATTAAATACAATACATAACCAAGATCTCAAGAATCCAAACCACAATCTCTTCAAGAGTTCTAAATTGACCGAAAGTAGCTTAGCCCTCCATTACCATGAAGGGGAGCATCAAAATATACAAAAGCTATGAGAAACTATGAAGAAACAAGAAGAAACTATGAGAGAAATGAAGGAGAATACAACTTGTTATTCATGATAACCAATGGTGCCTTTTATATAAGTCTAGGGTAACAAAATGACAAAGGGGAATGGGTGGATGAGTGGGGTGGTTGAGTGGGGTGGTTGAGTGGGTTGGTTGAGTGGATGAGTGAGTGGATTAGTGGATGAGTGGGTGGATTAGTGGATGAGTGGATGAGTGGATTAGTGGATGGATGAGTGGGTGGTTGAGGACGAAAATTTCTTGTCTGACTTGGAAGCCAAAAACGACCAATTATACTTCAGATCCATGAAAAGTGTTCTGCATGAAAGTTGTTTATTTGGATCTTAACTATCAACTATCCAAATTTCAGCCCATCTCCATTATTACAGCTTGAGATATGATTTTATGAGTGCACACCGTTCGGATTCTAGTGACAGAACCCGTATTCTGACTTCCATGTAAACTTAGGTCCCTTAGACATCTGTTTCGGACTTCGAGCTCCTCATCAAAGTTGTAGAGCTTCCTCCTAGCTTTCCTACAAGGTAAAATTCATGATTATCAGATATCAGGAACTCAAGTTATGACCAAAATACAGAAACAGTGTCAAGTCTCAATAATGCTGAAAATATTCAATTAGGACCAATTTGAGCTTAAACTCACAAAATCATACAAAACTCAATCAATTAAGAATATGGAGAGTGTAAATGACTAAACATAAGGGTTTCTTAATGAATAAAATATGTGATTATCAAGAGAGTCCCTATAAAATCGGAATGTTAATATTACAGTTATAAACAGTGTAAGACGGTTATGAGCGTTATTATTACATTTAATCGTGATTGACAGTTACGGATAATCATGAGATTCATCCATTGCGTAAATCTCGCGATCATGTTGTTGCCCAATTCCATGGTCAGACATGCATTGTGCCGAGGTCTTAACTGTGCCACGAGTGAGCTTCCATCGGGGTGCTCAACAGTGAATTCCAACTGGTTGTGTGTTGGGTTGACCCATGAGATTAGGTCTCGGACCATGGTCTAGAACAAAGGTAATTACCATGTTTCCACCTACAGACTCTATTAGCATATGTGTCTTCCTTTGGCCTGTTCCTTGGTTATGCACCAAAAGTCCACACATATTACATTTGACAGTGACATGTTGTCTTGGCAACTAAGGATTTATTGTATCACCATTTCATTTGTCTTATACCTCTTTTTCTTTGGCCTGCCAGGGGTTTCCTCTAATGACAATTCGGGTGCTGATATTGGATCAGCAAGTTCCTTGGCCACTGTCTCGCAGGTATATAAATCATGTACTCATATTGCAGGATATGTCTCCTAATTCACACAATAACAACCAATTTACTTGTCAGATTAGTACATTTAATAAAATTATATACATTAATTATAATAGCATTACATGTAGGATTGATGAATATGGTCTTCAGGCTTGCAATTTTACGTGCCATAACTGTTATAGCATGACACACCATGGGATGCAGTGAGCTCCCACTTTCTGCATGAGCAGCTCATCTCCATCATGTTCACAGGATAATGTTCTCCATCTTTGCTCACTTGAAATATTTTCCCATCAGCATCCCATATTTCCCACTTTTAATGTGATTCTATATAGTTTTAAAAAAAAACGGAAAACAAAGATTCAATAGATTTTGGAGAAAGAGAAATTAGGTTATAAGCGGACATCTATTTGGTGTGGGATGCTGATGGGGAAATATTTCAAGTGAGCAAAGATGGAGACTATTATCCTGTGAAGTATACACTAAGGGCGTATCCTCCGACCAGTTTTTGCGTTAACTGATATTTTTTTGGGGGTGATTTTAAGAGTGCATCTCTCACAATATTCTCTTAAAAGAACTCTCATCTTAAAATACTGAAAGTTCATTATATCAACAATTCTTCTATTTGCACATCATATTTTATACATCATTTTTATATCTAGTTAACAATATACAAATATATGATGTATTATGTAGTTAATGGAACTAATAATCAATTATTAATATTGACAATTAATTACTAACTTCGTTAATCATATAATTTATTTTGTTAACTATATACTTATACATCATTAATTAAATATAAAAATGATATAAAAAAATTTGAGCAAGCATCATTTCTTTATGTCAAAGTTACCCAATTTAATAGGAGTGCCAAGTTTCTCAGACAATCTGTAAGATAAAAGGGATTCTTTTCTCTAACACCTACTCATTCATTTTATATATATATATATATATATATATATATATATATATATATTCACCTATATCCTACTCATTCTTTTGTTTTTGGTCAGATATCACCTACTCATTCGAACATAATGTTTTGCGTTTTGGGCTTGTAATGGCCCAACCTTTCTAAAACCTCGAAAAACATTCCAATTATGTAAAACTCAAACCAAGACAAGGCTAATTGTGTCATTCAAATTAAACGGTCTCATCATTGATAATGACACTTTTTGAATTCTGCCCCACTGTGTTGGCCTTGTCCCTGTGTTCCCCGGATGCACTTTTCCTTGTCCTCAAAGTCTTCCTTTCTTCATTCCCCATTTCATTTCACACAAAAGCCAACCACACCCCTTAGGAGACTTACCCTGCTCATCAATGGCGGATTCCACTCCTTACACCAAAACTCATTTCCCGTTTTCTGAGTTCAGCTCAAGGATCCAGCCAAAACCCATCAACAAGGGTAAGTCTTGCTCAGCTTTCCTCTTCAAATTTGTCTTCTTGGCACTGTTTATCATTGTTGTTCCACTGTTCCCTTCACAAGCTCCTGACTTTATAAACCAAACTGTGCTCACCAAGTTCTGGGAGCTTTTTCACCTTCTCTTCATTGGCATTGCTGTGGCCTACGGTCTGTTCAGTAGAAGAAATGTAGAACTAGAAACAAACATAGAAACTCAACCTAGTGTTGATGGTACACCTAATTATGTGTCCAAAATGTTTCCTGTTTCAACGATTTTCGGTGATGGGTGTGAAAATCCATGTGGGTATGATGAGAAGAGGATGATGCATTGTTGGAATCCTCAGTACTTTGATGGGGAGCCAGGGGGGGTTGTGTGCTCCAATGGGGGTACTGTTGGTGTTTTTGATGAACAGTACAAAACCCAATTACCAATTTCTGAGGATAATTTTGGTTATTCGGTTAGATATGATGGAACCAATGTGGTTCAAGCTTGGAATTCATCAGAGTACTATCATATTGAGCCACTGGTTGTTGTAGCTCAACCATACTACACTACTGGTGAATGTGGTGAGGTTGTTGGTTATAAACCTCTAGGACTACCTGTTCGAAGTTTAAGGTCGGTAACAAGAGAAATAGATAGTCCTAATTACACCAATGAAAGTGATTCTAGTTCAGGTTCAAGGGGTTCATGTAAGAGCCCACTTAAGTGTAGAGATAGGGAATTTGGAGATCTGGATCCTTCCAATTTGGAGAAAAATTTTAATGATGCTGCTGCTGTTGGTGGATCAGCTTCCCCAATTCCCTGGCATTCAAGGTCTAAAAGGATGGAAAGGGAGAAAAGACTTGGCAATGTTACCCATCCTTCACATTTTAGGCCTCTTTCAGTTGATGAAACTAAATTTGAAGCACTCAGTTCAAGGTCTTTACAGTCTTTGACATCTTTCTCTGCCCACACCAGTATGTATTCTTCCTTGGATTCGTTTTCATCAGATAATATGAACTTCCAAGGGGAAGAAATGGGAAAAAAGGAGGCTTCCTATGTGCCTGCTTCAGAAAAAATGAATTTCCAAGAGGAAGATATGGGACAAAAGAAGACTTCCTTTGTGCCTTCTTTAGAAAATTTGAATTTCAAAGAGGAAGATATGGGACAAAGGAAGACTTCCTTTGTGCCTGCTTCAGAAAATATGAATTTCCAAGAGGTAGATTTGGGAAAGAAGATTTCCCCGGGGTCTTCTTCAAGAAATGGAAGGATGGCAACTAGAGGAAAATATGCTGCTGTTTCTTATCCTTCACATTTCAAGCCAATGTCAGTTGATGAAACTCAATTTGAATCACTTAGCTCACAGTCTTTCCAGTCCGTAGCATCTTTCTCTTCCCACACAAGTATGTATTCTTCCTTGGATTCAAGTTCATCAGATAATATGAACCTCCAAGAGGAAGATATGGGACAAAAGAAGACTTCCCATGTGCATGCTTCAGAAAATATGAATTTCCTAGAGGAAGATATGGGACAAAAGAAGACTTTCTATGTGCATGCTTCAGAAAATGTGAATTTCCAAGAGGAAGATATGGGACAAAAGAAAACTTCTTATGTGCCTGCTTCTGAAAATATGAATTTCCAAGAGGTAGATTTGGGACAGAAGATTTCCCAGGGGTCTTCTTCAAGAAATGGAAGGATGGAAACTAAAGGAAAATCTGCTGCTGTTTCTCATCCTTCACATTTCAGGCCAATGTCAGTTGATGAAACTCAATTTGAATCACTCAGTTCACGGTCTTTCCAGTCTATGGGATCTTTCTCATCTCGGATGAGTTTATGTTCTTCCTTAGACTCTATTTCATCAGAAAATATGAACTTGCTGAAGGAAGATTTTGGGGAAAAGAAGAATTATCATGGCTCTTCTTCAAGTTCACCATCACCTCCGGCTAGAAGCAATCATGCTCATGGATATAGCAATGGTTCCTTGCTCCAGGATGACATGAAGAGTAATGTTAATGATGACTTGAGGGCTTTAAATGGGACTGGAGGTGAGGATCCCCCAGGCAACAAAGAGTCAGGGATGCATCCTTTGCAGTCAGATTCAGAAAAGCCTGCAAGCCTAGCAAAAGCTCCATCAAGGGGAAAATCAGTTAGAACAAGAAGAGCCAGTGGACTGGCTTCAGAGCAAATGAGAATAGGAGAAATATCTAGCAAGCAAACTGTTGAAAAGGTTGAAAAGAAGCCCAATAATGTTGAATCAGTATTGATGAGAAAAGATAAAATGAAAAGTGGAGAACCTGATTTTCTATTGAAAGGAATCAGTAAGAAAACTCTGGATTCTTATTGTCCTAAGCCTGAGGTTACATTTTCCAATCATCATAAGAGAGATAAACTAGAACCATCCATGAATGTGTCTAAAGAAGACTCAGATATCGAGCTTGAGAATATTCAGATGAGCTCAGATGAAGATGGGGTGTCTGAATGTGTCAATGATTCAGGACTGGATTCTGAGGTGGACAAGAAAGCTAGTGAGTTTATAGCCAAGTTCAAAGCGCAGATTAGGCTTCAGAAAATGGGATCGATTGAAAGATCAAAAGGGCAAAAGACCATTGGAAACTATATTAGGTGATTTGTAAACTATTGTACACCAGTAGTTTCTAACCAGATGAATATGAAGTTCATCAGAGTTCTTATTATGTTTCTTTGAGCTTTCTTCATTTAGAAGATTTGATTTTCTTTTTATGCTATTGTATAACCAATGAAGTTCAAATTCTCTTATTTTGTGGCAGTAGGTCTTCCACTTATATATTTTCACATACAACAAAATATCTCCGGATATTGCTTTCGGTGTTGCTGTTTCTGCTCAAGTTAAAATTCACCATTTGTATTTTTTGTGTTTCTGCTACATAAATAGGTAAGAATTTGGATGGCGGGTGATTCTGAAAACAATATATATATTTCTAAACACATCTTAAGAGCAGTTACTCGAGTAATGTGCCTAATGTTGTAACTTAAAGCAGTCTCTCATGCTAGCTGTTTAGTTTCAATCATGTAGTTGTACTTCTCTTGAAGTGTTGACTTCCTTATAATCTTGTTAGAGGTAAAACTAATCTTTTGCCTCCGCCTAACAACTTAAACTTGAGAAAGTTCATCCTTGATATGGTGTCAGAGCCTATATGATCAAGTAATTAAGAGTTCGATCCTTACCGTTCTCGTTCTTCTCAGTAGAGCTGAATTTAAGCTCAAGATAGAGTGGGCGTATGCATTGCTCACGCTTCAAATTCAAAGGACTTCTGCGTAAGGGGGCATGACTTACATGAATGAAGTACAAATGCTGCTCATAGCACCTCAAAAGTAGATTGGGTTCAATATGAGGTATAGATGCTGTTAGATTTGAATGTTCTCCTCTAGACTCTATTAGTCCTAGAAAAGCCATCTGCCTGCTACTTTGTATTTGCAAGCAGTTTTGTTTTGTGTTAACTAGTTTTAATTTGCAGGATTAAATAAGTAACCATGTGACATGAGTAAGGTTTATCTGTCATTTAGGACCTATAAGGGAGAAAGGGGAAAGTGAGACAAAGGAGGGAGATGGAAGACCCTCTTTTCCACTTAATTCCAAACTGGCACTTAGAAGATTATCATATTGGGTATTGCTTGGAAGGAAAAGCCAATATTTGTTAATGAGTTATTTTGAATTAAGTTTAATTATGATAAGTTGAGTGGATGAATGTAACTCTTAGTTTCTAATTATCTAAGAGTCATTTGTATAATCTAAGAGTCATTTCCTAGTCTATAAATTGATGTGTATGTGCTGCAACAATTAAGGGTAAATAAACAAAAAAGTATTCAGCTCAAATACTCTTCTTCCTACTCTATTTTTCTGCATAATTTGGCAGTAACATAAGGCCACCATATCTCATAGTTTCTTGAGTGATTTAGTTAAAATATCACCTCTAGAATACCACCAACATAATGGTATCAGAGTTGCATATCCTTGCAGCAAAGAAAAGTGAATAATAGGGCAGTAGAAGAAGAAGGAAGGTGAAGAGTTATGGCTACAACAAGCACCTCATCAACAACCAACAGCACAATCTACAATAATGTCCAAGTTCCTTTGTTTGAAGGAGAAAATTATGATTTTTGGGTAGTAAAAATAGAGACATTGTTCACTTGTTTGGATGTCTTGGAGTTAGTCAAAATGGGGTATGTAGAATCAGTGGCTACAGTGAAAGTTACAACTGCTCAACATAAAGAATTGAAGAAGAAAAAGGTCATAGATGCTAGAGTTCTTAGGATGATTCAAAGAGTAGTCTCAGTAGCCATATTCTCAAGGATTATGAGAGCAAAGATAGCTAAGAAAGCATGGAAGACTCTACAACAAGAATTTGAAAGAGCTTCAAAGGTGAGAACGATTAAACTTCAATCTCTTAAGAGAGATTTTGAGAATGAAAGAAAATGAAATCTTAAATGAGTATCACAATAGTTTGTCTGAGTTGGTGAATCAAATGAAGTCACATGGAAATACAATTGATGATCGTAGAGTTGTTGATAAAATTCTGATTAGCTTGACTAAAAAACTTGATCATATGGTGGTTGTTATTGAAGAAACTAAGGACCTGTCAACCATAACGATTCAAGGGTTGATAGGTTCATTGAGATCCTACGAGCAAAGAATGTTACGTCACATTGAAAAATCAGTTAAGAAAGTATTTCAATCTAAGCTCACCATTGACTCCAAGAATGTTGAGAATAAACTTTCAAGCCAAAATAGAGGTGAGTCTTCTAGAAGTGGCAGATTTGGTAGAGGCCAAGGAAAAGGAAGAAACTCACGTGAAAAAGGTAGAGGAAACTTTGGTGGACGGGAAAATGATGGAGGATCCAATAAATGGTGTGAAATTTGTAAGAACAACCATGAAGAGAAAGATTGCTGGAACAAAGGCAAGCCTCTAATGTACACATCAATTGGTATTGAGTATTTGTCCTACATGAACAAAGGATAGCCACTATATCGGCAAACAAGTGGCGTCTCTTGCTGTTTCTCTTGTTTCGTGTTGTTCCCCACAATTTTGAATGGTCCTGAAAGGCTTTGTCTTCAATGCTCCCAAATACTGAGAGTGCATCATGCTCGCTTTTCGATAACCTTTGACAAAATAATTTATAAATTGAAGGGTTGGGATTCATGACTTGTAACCCACTAAAGCGGTAATGATAAGCTTATCTATATTGCAAAGTTAATCCCTATATTAAAAGTAATTGTTTGGGGATAATTTGCTAGAAGATCCTTAGAATATATTGTCGTTCATCATTTTGTACAACAATAAACGATATTTGTGTATCAAAATATCTACATTATTTTTACACGTACTACATTCTTTTTAAATAATAAAATAAGCAAAACACATATTCAAACACACTCTCTTTCAACTTTTTTTATGCAAACAAGTAAACTGTAAAAAAAATGTAGAGATTTTGAAGTGTAAATATCATTACACTTGTACAGTTGGGTCTCCTTCAACGTAGCCAGTCCAAAATGGATCTTGTTATTTGTACACTATTTCTATTCTATTACATCATTCTTTTACCGTTTCTTCTTTAGAAAATAAAACAAAAGAAACATGTTTTTCAATGCCCATTCTCTCTTCTTTTTTTTTCCCAAACTAGTAGGTGTAAAAAAATGTATGATCAGATAAAAGTGTGCGAAAATCATTTTTTGGCCAAATCCATAACTGAGGCAATACCTTTTTGGCTTGCACAATAGGACATGCATATATAAAATGATTACATTCCACCTAGCGTGATTAAATTTTTTTTTTATATAATAATTTAATTTAAATATATTCCACTACAATGATTTAAATGAGATGCTATAAAAGAAATTGCATTTTTGAGAATATTAAGTGAATTATAGATAATAACTAGCTTATTTATATATAATTTTTAAAGTTAAAAAAAGAATTTATTATATGGAAAACAAGTACATATAAATGCTATTTATTAATTTGATATATCATAAAAAGATACTGATTATGAAATGAAATCTGTTTAAAAAATTTAGTAAATATTAGGTAATTGATGTTCATGTGCAGTGAAAGTAAACATCTATATTGAGAAACATCCTTCACAATTCATATAATCTGAATTAATTAGTGAAAATATAAAGGCTTTGTAAATTATTCTCCGACATAGGACTAGTCCTATTCAATAGATTCAATAGATTTATTGAAAGCTTTGTTCATCCAAACAAAACACATATCGCATTTACATGTGTACCTTCAAATGATTGACAATAATAAGAAGTATTGCATTTTTCAGAATAATTACCCATTTGTTTACAATAATTAAGTAAGCTAATAAGAAAATTATAACACAAAGTCACTTACACTACCAGAAATTTCAGATTTAGAGACGGAATTTTTCCGTCTCTAAAAGGCTAAAATTCCGTCTCTAAAAATTTAGAGACGGAATCAGAGACGAAAATTGATTCGTCGATAAAAGTAGCGTTGCTGATATTTAGAGACGAAAAATTAGTTCCATTTCTAAATTAAAGACAAAATTTTTTCGTCTCTAAATAAAATCTGTCGTCTCTAATTAGAGACGGAAATTGTTGTTTTTTTCTGAAAAATGTAATAGTAATTACATTAGAGACGGTATGTTTCCATCTCTAATTCCGTCTCTAATTTCGAAAATAAAGTAAACAAATAATAATAATAATAATAATAATAATAATAATAATAATAATAATAATAATAATAATAATTACATTAGAGACGCCGCTTTCCGTCTCTAATTCCGTCTCTAATTTCCAAAATAAAGCAAAAAAATTAGAGACGGAAAACAACCGTCTCTAATTTTCTAAAATTATCTTTTTAATATACTTTTCATTTTATAACTAACCTGATCGATTAACCATCACAATAAAATCATGTAGCAGCAAAAAATCATAATTCAAAACATCATCACAAATTTTCGTTCCAAAATGCAAAGATAATAATTAATTGTCATTACAAATATTTAGATAGTAACTACAAATATTTAAATTGTCAATGAAAATATAAAAATAAAACTAATCACATATTTAAGTCATCATAATTTGTATCATCGTCACCGTCGTCATCATGGTCATCCTCTTCTCTAGGTGTAGGATGGGAAGGCTCAGGCTGTGAAGCTGCAGGTGATGACATTCTAAATTGACTACCCACAAGAAGAGTCCTAAACCTCTCCTCCCATTGATCCATCTTCTGCTTCATCATGTTTTGTTCTTGTTCCATCTTCTTTTGTTCTTGTTTCATCTTCTGTCTCATAATGTCTTGCTCAAGATTTTTTTGATGGAGCTCATCAGTTAAAGCCTGAATTTTAGCCTGCATTGCAACAATCTCTGTTGGTGATACTCCATCAACGAAAGAGGTGGAGGGAGTGGAAGAAGATCCAACAACATTAGTTGCTTGTGAACCTAATCTGTAGATACGCCCTTTCTTGTTGGGACCTGCAACAACATCTAAGTATATATTGCTAGCAGAGTCTTGACTGCTGCTACCTTCACCATTCTGGGATTGCAACTCATCCATTTGCCTTTCATACTCTTCCTAAAAAGTAATTATAAGACACTTGTACTTGAAACTTGATGTAACTTAAATGCTAACTTATGCTTATCGCAATCCTTGCTGCTTCTGAAGTGATATACCCTTTTGAATTATCCTTGGCTTTGTGCAGCCACTTGTAGACCTCAAAAAAGCTTGGCTCCCTAGACATCTGATTCGCCTGAAAAGACAAAAAATAAGTATAAGTCATCCACTTGTAGACTTATTCAATATAAATCATAGATTGTTAACTTAGAGAATTATAGTATATCAAAGAAATAAAGCATGAAGGAAATAAAGCAAGTGTTATGCACAAATCAAAGAAATAAAACATGTAGTTATCAACTCCAATTGATAACCCACTGCAGCAACAACAGATACAAGAGAAGTTAAAATAGGGCATTCCACTGCACATAAAATTAAGTTACTCATATTATTCATGGTAGTTATTGAATAAGGCCTACTATGATAGAAATTGCTGCTTCAATAAATGAAATTAAACTAGCTTATGAATCATTGTCTGGTTTATCTCAGATATACACACCAATACACCACTGTTAGTTGAATGCAACACTCAACAACATGCCAACAAGCTTGTATGATGCAAACAGACTACATAGTAATGCATCAGACAGATATCAAGAAATGAAAATTCTAACCTAATATTTAATCAGTTGAGCAAGTAGTTAGTTTTGTGCCATAATATCATTTTATTTGTGTAAAACCTGTTTAATATATTTGCATCGCAATATCTCAGATATACACACCAATACATTTGCATCGCAATATCTCAGATATACTTTACCATGTTTACTACTTCATATTGACGCTTCAAATGACCAAACACTAAACTTTTGGTTAAGATATCATTCTGAAACTTGAGTATGCAATTCATTTGTTGCATCATTTATACATACAGAAGCAAATTTGTATAATTATCACCATATTCATGAAGAAACTTCCTGAAAAAGCATGTCATGGTTATAGATATTTTGCTGAATGTTGGATGACATGAAACAAATTGACATAAACATCATAATAATGTGGACGATGATATAATAACAAACACACTAACTTTATAATTGCAACAGAATGATGAAAGAAAGATCATATTTGCAATGTAACTAGATTTCTTAGAAAAGGTCAAATGAACAGGAGATACATAATAAACATGATCAGAAAGAGTCAAATGGGTAATAGATTGATATTGAAAAGTAAAAATGGCTATAGAAACAAGTCACAAGCTCTGGTGACATGAGAAACTATGACTGGATTCTAAATGAAGTTAACAATGGTATAACAATTTATGCATATTGGGTGGCGTGCAGGTTGACAGTTGCAAGGAGAATGATGTCCAGCAGCTCTAGCTTAAATTATTTAGGTTGACAATTTATGCAGATTAGGTGGCATGCAGGTTGACAATGGTAAATTATTTAGATAACAGCATGTTACTGATAAAATTTTGGTTAAATTCACCACAGGCTTTATTTATATGATCATTGTCCAACAACTATAGCTTAAATAGAAAAGAAAGGGCTAGTTAATATGTCCCTTACTTAGAAAATAAAGAAAGGGAAAAGAAAAGAAAAGTAAAATCAACTTACATTGCTAGAAATAAAATAATTAGGTATAGATCCCATTATACCAACTATAACAAAATCAGAAATACAAACATTTTCTCTAACTAGTATTAAACAAAAAACACAGTTTTACTTCACAATAATAATTTAGATGGAATTACAGTGCGATCAAGATGTCCAGATCAATACTTTGAGCATTCAAATGCCCAAGAAGAAGAAACCCCATGCACTAAGCAGAAGGTCAAAGAGATCATTGATAACATAGAAGGTTGGGATACATTATCATCTCATGAAAATGTTAGAACAGATTTTTGGTTATTCACTTCCAGTAACAAGACCAGAAGAAGCATGGAAAGTAAGTTGAGTAACAACAATCTTTAGGAGAAGCCAAGTGAATTAGCATAATTATAAGAATACATGACAGGCGACAAACTCGCTATTTAATAGATCACCTACTGACAACACATGAAAAGATTGAACATTTAGATTATGGTTATATATCAACCTGCAACATTTGTGTATTAACTTTAAAATCAAATAAAAAGGAACATACTTGCATCAGTCGACCAGTAACAGAGATTATTAAGTTTGAATATGAGGATTAATATAAATGGGGCATAAATAAAAAACTATTGCTTTTTCCCTCGGATCTACTGGCAATTTTACTATACAAATACCACAATTTACCCAAGGATATCCCTGACTCAGCATTTGTCATCCAAACCCACTTTGATGAATTGGGTGAATCATTGCCCCTAATTAAATCAATATAATAATTGATTTTATAAAAAATGTAAAATTAATCGATATCTGTATTCAAATGTAACTGACAGAACCACTAACTTAAAAAAAAACAAATTATGACTCTGAGAAACATTCCTACTGCTATGGTATATTTACGACCTTTCTAAATAGAGGATTAGAGGAAAGAATGTTACAGCAACAATAGTACAAAAATATGGTACAAAAAAGTAGTATATGGAATAATTATAAGGATCTAACATCACTCACCATTCTCCTACAGTGCTATGTTGTAGATATGGATCCTCCGCTATGCACATTGAGACCCTCTTTCGATTGTTTATTTTGACTGTTTCTCATAGACATTGCTTGCCAGGCTGGATCACTCCATTTAGCCTACAACCGCTCCCTAGCATTTGGATGAATCCATTCACCTTATTCGTCCTATCACGTACCTTGAATAGATTATTTGCTAGTGCACCAGATCCCTTACGTTCAAATATCCTTCTAATCATATCATTGTCTTCATGTAATCACTTGTATTTTGCCTACATTGATGATAGTATTGATTAATGAAATACAATATATGTAAATTAATAACAGATTAATAACAAGACTTAAAAGGATATTACCCCAAAATCTTTAAATCACAAATCACAGACAGTGTCAGTCACTTCTGACCAACTTGTCCAAGGCTCTTCATATTTCTTTTTGAAGATGTAAGTTATATCACGAGTCGTTCCGACATCGGGGTAAAACCTACAAGTCAAAATATGTATATATATATATATATATATATATATATATATATATATATATATATATATATATATATATATAACTATTCTTTTTGAATTAATATTCATAATTAGAATATCTTACTCTTGTTTTTTGGCTGGCCTGATCCAAATTCGTCCATCCACATCTTTTCTCCCCCACCTGATGTTCTGTGAAATAGACGATTCTGCCTCAATGTGTGGAGGTGCAGATGAACTCACTGAAAGGTCACCAACTAGATGTAAATTTGCAATTGAGGAGGGTGTAGGCCCAATCTGGAAATGGGGAGATGGGGAATGTGAAGATGGAAGATGTATAATCCTGACTTGGGATTGGGGAGATGGGATAGATATAGGTCCAATATGGGAATGAGGAGATGGGACATGTGGAGATGAAATAGGTGCAAGCCCACGCTGGGAATAGGTAGATGGGATAAATGTAAGTTCAGTATGAGAATGGGGAGATGAGGTAGATGTAGGCTCGGTATGAGACTGTGGAGATGGGGTACGTGTATGTGGAGATGGGGTATGTGTAGGCGTAGTCTGAGAGGTATCCCTCCCTCTCCTTCTTCCTCTCCCTCTCCCTCTAACTACCATCTAAATGCAAAGGGTAATGATAAAATTCAATTAGGTACAATTAAAGTAACATAGAAAATTAGTACAAAACTATTAAAACAATAAATTTAAAGAAATCCACAATCACGTAAACATAATTTAATTAATAGGTCATGAATACATAACACATGATTTCATTAATAATTTCATTAAAAAACAAGACAAAATCTAGTCAAAATATGCTTCTTCTTCTTCTTCTTCTTCTTCTTCTTCTTCTTCTTCTTCTTCTTCTTCTTCTTCTTCTTCTTCTTCTTCTTCTTCTTCTTCTTCTTCTTCATCTACTTCTTCCAAATCAAATTGGTTCAAGGTTGGACCGTGTAATTCCTCTGCTAGACCAGCTATATCAACAAGACTTTGTACAAGATCATCGTTTGCAACTATCATAGGCATTTGTAGGATTGACTCATCTTAGTATGGATCATCTATTCCAGGTCTTTTTGTTTCTAAAGTTTGAATTATGCTCCGTGCCTTAGTTTTAATCACAACCAACCACCCTTGCTGCCCTTCAGGATATTGTGTGTAATACACTTGCTCTGCTTGTTGTGCAAGAATAAATGGATCATAATTCTTATATCTTTTAGATGCTCTAATTTCAACAATTCCATAATTATTTATCTTTATCCCTTGATTTGGGAAATGTTGTGGAGATTTGTTTGTCCACTTGCAGGTCATTTAGTCCAAGTTCTTATAGCAAATCTGCATATATGCTGAATTGAAATCACAAATTAAATCACTTCATTGATTTAATCATGACACGTGAAATCAAAATAACAACTTAGAAGCTTACTTCAAAAAAGGCTCCACCTTAGGACAATTTAGAAGAACATATAAGTGTGCAGCCTTCATTTCCCTTTCTTGTAAGATGCAAGATTTGCGTTTTCCAATAGGACGACCAGGAAAATTAAAAATAGAGAATGACGGATTGATTGAACAACCTTCACCTCCATCGTCATTCTGTGAAACTCTTGTCCTTCTAGATGGAACAGTGGGTGGATAGTAGTAAGATGCAAAAGTAGAGGTCTCCTCCACTAAATAAGCTTCACAAATGGAACCTTCAACTGCAGCGGAGTTCTTGACCTTATCTTTTAAGGTACGTATAAACCTATTAATTGAGAACGTTAGTGTAAAAAATACCTTGAGAGGATTTAATTGAAAAGAATGAACATAGATAGATGACTCAACCTTTCAAAGGGATACATCCATCGATATTGCACGGGACCACTGACCCTTGCTTCGTAGGGCAAATGAATTGGAATATGCTCCATCGAATCAAAGAAACTTGGAGGAAATATTTGTTCCATTTTACATAAAATTATTGGAATGTTGTGCTCCATCTCATGTAATTTATCCTTCCTCAGCAATGGCGAAGTTAATTCTCTGAAGAATTGACTGAACTCAGTAAGTACATTCCAAATGGGGTTGGGTAATGCCTTGAATGCAATTGGGAGCAAACGTTGCATGAACAAATGGCAATCATGACTCTTCATACCAAACAGCTTTGTTTCTCTCATGTCAACGCATCTAGCCAAATTGGAAGCATACCCATCTAGTAGCTTCAATTGTTTAACCCATTTGCACACGGCTAATCTTTGTTGCTTAGTCAATGTGTATTGCGCTTTGGGTTTTTTTAGCTTTCCACCTCCACCATCCTGCAGCTCTAGATCCTTTCATCTATAATATTCTGCTAAGTCCAATCTAGCGTTAAAATTATCTTTCGTCTTGCCCTTAGTATCCAAAACTGTGTATAAGATATTAAGAAACACATTTCTCTCAATATGCATGACATCCAGATTATGCGGGAGAAGATTTGTTTTCCAATAAGACAGTTCCCAAAAGATGCTTTGTTTTGTCCAATTGTGATAAATACCATACCCTGGAGGACTTTCTCCTACTGATTCAGTTATGTTTGGTATATGTCTTACCCTATCCCACACTTCTTCGCCAGTTAACCGTCGTGGGGGTAATGAAGTCTCAACAAGTTTCTTTCTGAAAGCATTTTTGTTCCTTCTATAGCAATGATCATGTGGCAAGAATTGACGGTGACAATAAAAAAATGATGTCTTTCAGCTATGTTTAAGTGTGAATGATTTTGAGTGCTCCATACAAATTGGACAAGCAAGTTTTCCCATTGTCATCCAACCTGATAACATCCCATACGCGGGGAAATCATTAATCGTCCATATCAAACAAGCCTTCATGACAAAGTTTTGTTGTCTTGAGACATCATAGGTCATGACACTGGTATTCCACAACAGTTTCAATTCATCTATAAGCGGCTGCAAGTACACATCAATTTTACTTTTTAGATTGGAAGGGGCTGGAATTATGATTGTTAAGAACATGAACTCTCTTCTCATGCACATCCATGGAGGTAGATTGTAAGGAGTAACGATTACTGGCCAACATGAATAAGTCCTACCTGTTTTGTCAAATGGAGCGAATCCATCAGCACATAACCCTAGCCTCACATTTTGAGGGTCTTCTGTAAATTCAGGATATGTTTCGTCAAAATATTTCTAGGATTCTCCATCAGATGGGTGAGACAAAGATCCCATCTCTCTCTCATTCTCACAATGCCATCTCATTTGAGCCGCCGTTTGTATTGAGGAATAAAGTCTTTGTAGCCTTAGGATAAATGGGAAATACCACATTTTTTTCTGAGGAATTTCTTTGACCTTACCGCTTCTAGTGATGCTTATATAACGGTCCTCGCCACAAAATCTACAACTACGAAGATTCTCATAAGGAGGACGATAAAGCATGCATCCATTTGGACAACAGGAAATTTTTTTGCAACCCAGCCCTAGTCGTTCCACTGCTTTCTTTGCAAGATAGAAGTTTCTAGGCATTCGGTTATCATTTGGCAATGCATTCCTCATAAAAATCCACCCATTGATTAAAACAAGTCTCGGAGATATTGAAGTTAGATTTAATACTTAGAGCTTCACATGCAGCTGACAATTCAGAGTAATTGTCACAACCATCATACAAGGGAGCTTGTGCAGCTGACAACATTTCAAAAAATCTTTTGGCTTTTGGGTTAGGATCTTCCTTTATTTGTTCAGCATAGCTAAACCCTTGTTGCTCAATGTAATTACCAATAGAGGGTCCAGCAGCATCCATTACTATCTGCTCATACCTATTGAAGTCTTCCCTTACCCCACTACTTCCATAGTATGAGTTGTCTGCAACCACTGGGGGAATGCGAAGCCTTGGTTCGCCATGGTTAGTCCAGTAATAGTAATCACTCATAAACCCCTTCAGACACAAGTGTGCCTTGATTTCGTCAACAACGTGATACACCATGCATTTGCATTTTTCACATGGACACCTCAACTTTCCTATTGCTTTAAACTGATCTTGTGCACAAACAAACTCAACAAACGAGTTAACCCTCGCCATGAATTCATCTGTAACTCTTCTCTTATCAGGACCCACCCTATTATCCATCCACTTTCGATTCTCAGGAACTTCCATTATGTTTCTAATTTACAAAAAAGTAGGAGGCATTGTCATCAAAATACACAAGCCTACTATTTAACTAAAATTTAACAAATTAGACCAAAATTAAACAATAGAAAGATATTGTTGAAAAATTAAATCAAATTATATCAGCTGAGAAAAATTGTACCAGCTGAGAAATATTGTTGAAAAATGACTAGGAAGATATTAGTAACCAATAGAAGTCCAGGAATTTATTTGCAAATACCCTTTGAAATATTGGAGGATATAAAGCCCCAAGAACACACAGAAACATGAAAAAACAAAACTTACAAACATGATCACATGTGAGTATACATGAAGCTGATATGGAAAATTCAAAATTTTTGAATTACTCTTCAAAAGAATTGTTGGGAGAAGCTGAAAGACCAACAAAAATGGTTCCTTTATGTAATTAGATCACGTAAACTTACATAGATAAACACAAAAGTATGCTTCTAACCATCATTACTAACTAAAGTCAGTTTTAACCCCAAAATAATAAACAAAAGAAATAACTTATATATTTTAGAAAGTTCTCAATCTAACACTTCTAACTTTATCATGTTTGATAACTTTCAGGTTTTGTACTAAATAATATTTTTTTATATATTTTAAATAGATTATACAACAACTAAGCTTTCTCTTATTTGGTAGAATTGGTTATATGGATTAAATAAAGTCATTATGCTTTATAAAACTAAGTTGTGGCACATGAGGTTGGGCCATGTGAGTGAAAAGGGTTTAATTGAATTGGGAAAACAGGAATTGCTATATGGAGACAAGGTGGAAAACTGAGATTTTGTGAACATTGTGTTTATAGTAAAGCTTGTAGAGTCAAATTCAATGTTGGCCAGCAAAGAACAAAAGGAACACTTGACTATGTTCATGCTGATCTTTAGGGACTGTCGCGACCGAAATCGCGGCGAAATAGCAACTCGTGAGATTTTAAAAAATGATAAAAATATGGACATGGAGTCGCCACCAATTTTATTTAAATTTAGGAAAAATTAGAAAACTTTTTTAGAAAATGGTCTTTGGAACCAAATTGGATTCGGGAGTCGATTATGGATAGGGAAGGGTGGAAACTTAATCCCACTGCACCCCTATCACACCCGTCTTGAGACGGTATCTTAAGTCAGTTGTGCAAAAACTTGATAATCTCAAATTTATTTATTTTACCCATATTAAAAAGACTTTGTAATTATTTTATTTTTTATTTTATTTTATTTTTATTTTTTTCAGAAAAAAGAAAAGAAATAACCAAATTGTGAAAAATTAAATTTTGGCTTGACAGAATGAAAATTCTGCTCCTACGTACCCTCAGGTGCAATGAGGAACTCAAAGTCACGTAGTTTTTTAAAAAATAAGTGTGAGTTGATTGATTTTAATTAAAGAAAATTTTGAAAGAGGATTTTATTTTTTTGATAATAAAACCATCATTACACAAGGTTCAAGTTAGCACAGGGCTACTCAATAAACCCTTATGATCCAAACGATATTAAAGATAACATCCGCTACTCAATCAATATCATTGTCATTGCATTGATTAAAAATACTTTTTTTTATGAATTTCATTTTTTTTATTATTATTTTTAACATTTTCAATTATTTTATCATTTTTATTTTCATTTTTCTCTTTTCTCCTTTTAAAACAAATGGAACAAAAGTCCCTTTAAAACTCAAATGGGCTTTTCCACCCACATGCTTCAACAGACCTTATTCAGTAAAAAAAAAAATGCCAACATAAATAAATGAAAAAAATAGGCAAAAATACCCTAGGAACTTCAGCAGAGCGAAAATAAAAAAAAACATTCAAAACTTAAACTTAAGCATGTTTCAGAAACTAAATATTAACAAGGGGGAGAGAAGAAAGCTCTGCACACATGGGTGGGGATCTGGGTTTCGGAAAACTACAGGAGAGCGAAGATGAAGCGTCGTCAGCGGTTTTTGCTACGGTGACGGCAACAGCGGGACGACGGGGACGCGTGCCGAGGATGGCGGAGGAGCGGCGCCACTGTTCAGACTGGTTCGGATCCGGGCAGTGCAGCGCAAATACGGCAGGGAACGACGGCGGGACTACTGGGTGGCGCGTTCGACGGCTGGACTCGTGCTCTGGTTGACACGACAGGTTGGCGGGCTGAGCGATGATCTGCATGTGGAGGCGTCGAGTGGTGCAGCTGTTCTGCCGGAACTGGACGGAACGGGTCTGTGCGGAATCAGAGCTCGCAGCCTCTGGTTCGTGACGTCGACGACGAGGCTCGAGCGTGGGTCACGAGTGGCGCTAGGCGAAGTGCGCGGATGGTTGTTGCGCTGCTGTTTTCACGGTTTGATAGTTATGGAGGACAGTGAAGGTGGTTTGGGGAGGACGTAAGGATGGCAGACGATGGTGATGGCTTCGACGGGGTGGTCTGGCGACAACGGGGCAGATGAGCGGCGGCGCAGGGGCAGTGCGACGGCGGGACGCGGTTGGATCTGCTGAGGCACGGTGGTTTGGTCTGGGTCACAGTGGGGAGCTGCTGCTTCTTCTTTTTTCTTTGGGTATTGAGGGGTTGGAGGTGGTGGGTTGATGGTGGTGGTTACACGGTTGGAGGGAGATGGTGGTTGGAGTGGGTTGTGGGTGAAGATGGAGGTTTCTACGGGTTGAAGGCTATGGAGGTTGGAGTGGGTCATGGGTGAAGATGGAGGTTGGAAGGAAGTGGAGGTGAGCTTGAAGATAAAGTTATGGTGAGGGGTGAGAATGGAGAGTGAAGTTGATGGTTGAAGGGGAGGGTGCTTGGTGATTGGAGAAGGGGATGGACGCTGGGTAGAAAAGAATGGGGTTTGCTGTTGGATGGTTTGAGGAAGGGATGCTACGGGTTGATGGTGAGAGGAAGATGATGAATAGGTGAGGGTGGTGGAAAATCCTGCACCCTGGGGTCTCCCCCCCCCCCACTGTCTTACGCTTGCTGAACGAAAAAAATGACCCGTGTGCTCTCTGCTTACTCCTCCCAAAAATCAATCTGAGTCCCCTTTTGGCCTCCAAAAATAAGTCTGCTTCCCCCACTGATCTCCTCTTTTTGTTGAAAAAGATGGCTTTTGTGCTGAGTGATGGAGTGCAAAGAGGTTGCGTGTGAAATGAGTAGCGTGTGTGCAGTGTGAAACGTGAGAGCAGAGTGAGTGAAAAATCAGAGGATATACGTGTGTGTTGTGCAGAGTGTTGCGTGGGTGAGGAGTGAAAAATGTGAATGAGTGAAAGTGAATGTGTGACATAAAGTAACAAGCAAGCTATAAAATATTTTATTTTTATGTTTTATTTTTATTTTTTTTTCAAAATAAAATAGACAAAGTGAGAAAAAAAATAAAAAAAATAAATGAGCTAAAACATGATTAAGTTATTTGGTCAAGAAAAAGAACAAATACTAATTTTTTTATTTTTATTTGACCCGGACAAAATTGGGTGTTCACAGTTGCCCTTCTTTGCTTGTTTCTTATGAGATAATAAGAAAAATTGTAATTTTTCATATTATCAACATAAGAAGCAAGTGAAGATATGAACTCAAATTTTGCTTGGGAATGCAAATGCAAAACAAGGCAAGAAATTGAAATGCATGGAGTCGATGCACTCAACAGGAAATTAAAAATGCATGGAGCCGATGCGCTCAACAGAAAATTAAAATGCATGGAGCCGATGCGCTCAATAGAAAATTAAAATGCATGGAGCCGATGCGCTCAACAGAAATTAAAATGCAAGGAGCCGATGCGCTCAACAGAAAATAAAATGCAAGGAGTGGATGCGCTCAACAAAAAATTAAAATGCAAGGAGCCGATGCGCTAAACAGAAATTAAAATGCAAGGAGCCGATGTGCTCAACAGAAAATTAAAATGCATGGAGCCGATGCGCTCAACAGAAATTAAAATGCAAGGAGCCGATGCGCTCAACAAAAATTAAAATGCAAGGAGCCGATGCGCTCAACAGAAAATTAAAATGCATGGAGCCGATGCGCTCAACAGAAATTAAAATGCAATGAGCCGATGCGCTCAACAGAAAATTAAAATGCAAGGAGCCGATGCGCTCAAATTAAACATGGACTTAAAAATCTTTCTTTCTCTTTTTTTCTTTTCTTTTTTTCTTTTTATTTTTTTTTTTTTTCTTTTTTTCTTTTTTCTTTTTCTTTTTGTTATTTTATTTATTAAAAGTCCTTTGAACCAACAACGATCTTGGAAAGCTTTGACCAATCAAGCCCTTGTTCAAGTGTTCCTCTTCATCAAATCATTCAGTTGGATTGGAATCCTCTTGACTTCTTTCTTCCCCTCTTTATTTCTTACTTCTTTCATTCTCCCTTTCTTCATCATTTTTTCTTTTTTTTCTTCTCTTTTTCTCATCACCCATGAGACACGAAACTTTCTAAAGCCATCAAGCCAAGGACTTGGAAATTCTTTTTGACACAATCATCAGGCCATGGACCTGGAACTCTGTAAAATCATCAAGCAAATGACTTGAAATTCTTTTTGATGCAATCATCAGGCCATAGAGCTGGAACCTTGTGAGAGCCGTCAAGCCAAGGACTTTGAATTCTTTTGGGACCGTCACCAGGCCATGGACCTGGAATTTGACTTTTAATTTGGATGACCTCTGTGGTATGCTTTTCTTCAAAGCTCTCACTTCCATCTCTTTTTTCGAGTACCTCTTGTCTTTGGATTATCCCATTGAGATATCATTTTCCCCTTCAATCGAAACTTCTAAGCTCCTTTTGATCTGAATTATTCATCTGGAGATTACCATTAGATGGTCAAATCATAGTATTGTACTCATGTTCACCTTACCTGAAGCATTACGTAACAAACATGCATGGATTCCAAAGCACAACAACAAAGAAATTGACCAAGTGAACAACTTCCGGATTGGAATTAAAATTTTGACTATACAAAAGGATTATTTACAAAGGATAGACACAAACAAAGATATGAGATTTGAAGAGGTGTCATCCTTGTATGGATTGGTTCAACTTTCATAAAAATAATCTTTAGTTGGCTTCTGCTAAGCATGTACATCAAGGCAAATTGAACCAAAGAGAAATTTGCCTCAGTTTAGAACTGAATTGAATAGGGTGGACGTCCTAATGACCAAAAGATTTGCCATAACGTAGGTCAAATGAATCGAAGAGAAATTTGCCCCAGTGTAGGACTAACAAGTACCTCCTTTTCTTCATTTTCCTTTTTTCTTTTTTTTTAAAAGAAGAAATTGAAAACTCAAAACAACACGAACCTTTTGTCTCAAAATTAAAGTTAATGAAAATGACAGCAATCCTTCATTGATCAGAATGGACTTTTTAAGGCTTGTTACGTGGCTAAGGTTAATGGTTATGAAATGAAGGATATAAGGCTCAAACAAGTGTTTAAGGATTGAATGTGACCAAGGATCCTTGTTCAAAATTAAACCTCGTCAACTGACTTTGTGCTTTCAAGCACACTTTTCTTTTATTGTTCTCCATTTCTTCCCATTTTCTTTTTACTTCAATAATTCACCTTTATAGTGACCTCTTTCATTTCATTTTATTTCCTCTTTTTTTTTTAGAAAAATCACAATTTTCACTTTGTGTTAACCCCTAATGTAGGGGTGATCCTTATCCAGGGTTAAATTGAAGAAAACTTTCAAGCTCAAAAAGGGACAACAAGAGATGATGAAAAGATGAATTCCTATGAAAGATAAAGAAAGATGGCCAATCTTCATTTCAAATCTTAAGTACTCATTTTCAAAAATTTTAATTTCGAGACAAAAAGATAGTACATGCCGAGTGAAGACTTTCCTACTCCCTTTTATTTTTCTTTTTTTTTTTGTTATATTTTTTGCTTTTTTTGTTTTTTTTTTGGTAAATAACACCTACACATATGGCTTTTGTGACCACCAAATTTTTTTTCAGAACGAGAAATCCATGAGATCTGAACCAAAAGACGACAAGTAAAGGAAAGAAAAGAATGACAAAAAAAGACGTGACATGAACATGAGTGTCAAAGACATAAGAAAATGAAACAAGACATACTGAGATCCATACAAATCTATTACATTAATGCTTCAAGAAATCTAACATGAATTCAATATCATAAAATTCTAAGATGGCAATCTCATCAATTAACACCTCAGATCATCAACTATTCAGAAGTTCCAAATCGCTGGAGGTCAATTGGTATAAGCAGAGTGAGATAGTGGAAAGCGAAATTGTGAAGGTTGCTGATTTTGCATGTAGCTCACTTCCCATTTTCCTTTCCTAGGGGGATAATCCTTCTTCAAAACCAACTTCATTGTTGTCGGTTGCCAATTTGCCAGCTTTTACCAGAACTTCAATCCTCTCCCCAGCAACTATTAATTCAACAAAGTCTCGATACACAACACCCACCATTATCTCAATATATAGAGATCCCAAAGTCCCCAAGAAGTATGAACACATTTCTGTCAGAGTCAACAGTGGTTGTACTTGTGCTGCGAGAACCCTCCACCTTTGGGCATACTGCTTGAAGGTTTCCTCACTTCCTTTCTACATCGAGCTCAATTGTTCTCGGGTAGGAGCTGCATCCAGATTAAACTTGTATTGATCCATGAATAAATTAGCCAGCTCCGTCCAACGAGAAATCTTACAATGGTCTACTTGAAGATACCACTCTAAAGCAGGGCCTGTAAGACTCTCGTGGAAAAAGCTAATGAGGAACCTATCATCCTTGGACCAAACAATCATCTTGGTTCCATAACTGATCAAGTAAAACCGAGGGTTACCACATCCGTCATACTTAGCAAAATTGGGAATCTTGAAACCTTTAGGGATTATGACATCCGTGGTAGGACACAGATCTTCTATTCTTAGACGTCCATAATCGTTGGGGCCCTTAATTGCCTTGATTTGTTCCTCCATTTTCTCCATCCACTCTTCTTTCATCTCATCTTTCTTAGTCATGACATGACTATTTCCAGAGCAAGGCAAAGTCGCCTGCCCCAGAACAGACACATGAGGTTGTTCCCATGTAGGGCCAGTATAACCAGGAATTTCACCACGAACTCCTTCCAAGGTGCGATACCCCTCCCCAATAGGCATGCCCATTGTTGTCATTTGAAGTGGTTGCTCACGTATCCCCATAACGATGCCTGAGGTTACAGTTGGGAAAATCGGAGCAGTCACCGATGGCATATTTACATATTCTTCAACCCCATTCGTACCTCTATTTCCTCTGATTAAGCGGAGAGACTCCCTCACATCTTCCAATATTGCTTCCATCCTTGCTTGATTCTCAGATATCTCCTTCATCCTTCCTTTCATTTCATCGATTTCTCTGCTCAAGTTTCTCCCCGTCTCAGGATTATTTGCAGCCATTCTGGTCCGAGATCTAGTATTGCGAACTCGAATTTGATTGGTCTCTTCTTTCCTAGGTCGTGCAAAGGTTCCTGAACCAGTTTGATTTATTAACGAAGACTGAGATGAAATGAATGAGATGCATGAGAAGCGCAAGATGAAATGAATGAAATGCACGAGATACATAAGGTGAAATGAATGAACTTTGAAAACATTTTTTTCTTTTTTCTTTTCTTTTTTTTTTTAAAAAAATGCGATCAATACCATGAAAATGTAAGATGTATATGTTTTTTATTTTTTTCTCAAAAAATTATGAATGACATGAAAATGCATGATTTTTTTTTAATACTAAGAATGCTATGAAAATGCAAGGTATATTTTTTATTTTTTGGAATGCAAGGAAATGACAAAAAAATGCAAGATGAGGTATATTTTTGGGAATGTCATGCAAATGCAAGATAATGCATGTCTTTTTTATTTTCTCTTTTGTTTGAAAAATGCTATGAATGTCATGCAAATGCAAGATGATGCATATCTTTTCTTCTATTTCTCTTTTGTTTGGAAAAAAAAACTATGAATGTCATGCAAATGATATGAAAATGCAAGATGAAACATCCCCCCTTTTTTATGAATTTTTTTTTTAAAAAAAATGCAAGAATGAATGATATGAGAAATGAATAGATAAAGAAGAAGCACGCTCCCTTTGTACCCTAATCAGGTGAAACTTAAAGGTTGGATTTCCTTAAAGTCACGACTCTAATTTTGACAGTCACTATGTTCAATCTATCAGTGCGAGGTTTTTAGGATAGATCTAGACCTCTAAAAGTCATAGTCCCCAGATTGCCCTTATCTCGAAAGACAAGGACCCAATTCATGAATAAATCACAAGTAGGGATAAACCCTCTCAATATGATTAGTCAATGATACTGGTAACAATCTGAGTGGTGTCCTAACCAATGTGAAGTGAGCATGAAGCCCCTCAATAACAAAAGTCAAGAACCCTCCTATTCCTCGGGTTTGCACAAACTCGGGTATAGAGCCCAAAAAGTGTGTGAGATAAGTGATAGTGACGTGTGTGAGGGAGCATACAAACTCGTACAAAAACTTAAAAAGACCAAAAATTACCCCACAACCTGCAAAACATATATACAACAGCTAGCCAGCAATCATCTACCCTATGGTTTAAACAATTAATCACAAAATATATACAAGTAAAAAATATATACAGAATAATGATATCAGATATTTACAAAATAAATAAAATAAAATCTATTTACAAACAAATAAGAAAACAAAAACAAGGACAAAAGGGGTAAAATAAATAAATAGAGATTATTAACAATTTGCACAACTAAAAAAAATAACAGGCTTGACTCTCCAAGTTTCCCCAGTGGAGTCGCCATCTGTCGCGACCGAAATCGCTGCGAAATAGCAACTCGCGAGATTTTAAAAAATGATAAAAATATGGAAATGGAGTCGCCACCAATTTTATTTAAATTTAGGAAAAATTAGAAAACTTTTTTAGAAAATGGTCTTTGAAACCAAATCAGATTTGGGAGTCGATTATGGATAGGGAAGGGTGGAAACTTAATCCCACTGCACCCCCATCACACCCGTCTTAAGACGGTACCTTAAGTCAGTTGTGCAAAAACTTGATAATCTCAAATTTATTTATTTTACCCATATTAAAAAGACTTTGTAATTATTTTATTTTTTATTTTATTTTATTTTTTATTTTTTTTCAGAAAAAAGAAAAGAAATAACCAAATTGTGAAAAATTAAATTTTGGCTTGACATAATGAAAATTCTGCTCCTACGTACCCTCAGGTGCAATGAGGAACTCAAAGTCACGTAGTTCTGTAAAAAATAAGTGTGAGTTGATTGATTTTAATTAAAGAAAATTTTGAAAGAGGATTTTATTTTTTTGAAAATAAAACATCATTGCACAAGGTTCAAGTTAGCACAGGACTACTCAATAAACCCTTATGATCCAAACGATATTAAAGATAACATTCGCTATTCAATTAATATCATTGGTCATTGCATTGATTAAAAATACTTTTTTTTATGAATTTTGTTTTTTTATTATTATTATTATTTTTAACATTTTCAATTATTTTATCATTTTTATTTTCATTTTTCTCTTTTCTCCTTTTAAAACAAATGGAACAAAAGTCCCTTTAAAACTCAAATGGGCTTTTCGGCCCACATGCTTCAACAGACCTTATTCAGTAAAAAAAACAAAATGCCAACATAAATAAATGAAAAAGATAGGCAAAAATGCCCTAGGAACTTCAGCAGAGTGAAAATAAAAAAAAATTCAAAACTTAAACTTAAGCATGTTTCAGAAACTAAATATTAACAAGGGGGAGAGAAGAAAGCTCTGCACACATGGGTGGGGATCTGGGTTTCGAAAAACTACCGGAGAGTGAAGATGAAGCGTCGTCGGCGGTTTCTGCTACGATGACGACAACAGCGGGGTGGCGACGATGCTTGCAGAGGATGGCGGAGGAGCGGCGCCGCCATTCAGACTGGTTCGGATCCGGGCAGTGCGGCACAAATACGGCAGGGAACGACGGCGGGACTGCTGGGTGGCGCGTTCGGCGGCTGGACTCGTGCTCTGGTTGACACGACAGGTTGGCGGGCTGAGCGACAGCCTGCGTGTGGAGGTGTCGAGCGGTGCAGTTGTTCTGCCGGATCTGGACGAAACGGGTCTGTGCGGAATCGGAGCTCGCAGCCTCTGGTTCGTGACATCAACGACGAGGCTCGAGCGTGGGTCGCGAGTGGCGCTAGGCGGAGTGCGCGGATGGTTGTTGCGCTGCTGTCTTCACGGTTTGATAGTTATGGAGGACGGTGAAGGTGGTTTGGGGAGGACGTAAGGATGACAGACGATGGTGATGGCTTCGACGGGGTGGTCTGGTGACAATGGGGCAGATGAGCAGCGGCGCAGGGGCAGTACGACGGCGGGACGCGGTTGGATCTGCTGAGGCACAGTGGTTTGGTCTGGGTCACAGTGGGGAGCTGCTGCTTCTTCTTTTTTCTTTGGGTATTGAGGGGTTGGAGGTGGTGGGTTGATGGTGGTGGTTACACGGTTGGAGGGAGATGGTGGTTGGAGTTGAAGGTGGTTGGAGTGGGTTGTGGGTGAAGATGGAGGTTGCTACGGGTTGAAGGCTATGGAGGTTGGAGTGGGTTGTGGGTGAAGATGGAGGTTTGAAGGAAGTGGAGGTGAGCTTGAAGATGAAGTTATGGTGAGGGTGAGAGTGGATAGTGAAGTTGATGGTTGAAGGGGAAGGTGCTTGGTGATTGGAGAAGGGGATGGGCCATTTGGGTAGAAAGGAATGAGGTTTCTTTGTTGGATGGTTTGAGGAAGGGATGCTGAGGTTGATGGTGAGAGGAAGATGATGAATAGGTGAGGGTGGTGGAAAATCCTGCACCCTGGGGTCTCCCCCCAACTGTCTTATGCTTGCTGAACAAAAAAAATGACCCGTGTGCTCTCTGCTTACTCCTCCCAAAAATCAATCTGAGTCCCCTTTTGGCCTCCGAAAATAAGTCTGCTTCCCCCACTGATCTCTCTGATCTCCTCTTTTTGTTGAAAAAGATGGCTTTTGTGCTGAGTGATGGAGTGCAGAGAGGTTGCGTGTGAAATGAGTAGCGTGTGTGCAGTGTGAAACGTGAGAGCAGAGTGAGTGAAAAATCAGAGGATATACGTGTGTGTTGTGTAGAGTGTTGCGTGGGTGAGGAGTGAAAAATGTGAATGAGTGAAAGTGAGTGTGTGACATAAAGTAACAAGCAAGCTATAAAATATTTTATTTTTATGTTTTATTTTTATTTTTTTTTCAAAATAAAATAGACAAAGTGAGAAAAAAAATAAAATAAAATAAATGAGCTAAAACATGATTAAGTTATTTGGTCAAGAAAAAGAACAAATACTAATTTTTTTATTTTTATTTGATCCGGGCAAAATTGGGTGTTCACAGGGATCATCTAGGACCCTTTCTCACTCTGGTGCAAGATATTTCATGACTATTGTGGATGATTATTCATGGAAATTGTGGATCTACATTTAGAAAACCAAAGATGAAGCATTTGAAAACTTCAAGAATTGGAAAACTATTGCTGAGAACTAAACAGAAAGGAAAGTTAAGAGATTTCGTACTGACAATGGCCTTGAATTCTGTTCTGAATTTTTCAATGATTTTTTCAAGAAAAATGGCATAGCAAGACATAGAACTATTGCTGGTACTCCTCAGCAAAATGGTTTAGCTGAGAAGTTCAATAGAACCATTTTGGAAAGAGTGAGGTGTATGTTATTGAGTGCAGGTTTGCCTAAGATTTTTTGGGCTGAAGCAGTTATGATTGCTATTTTTCTGATAAACAGATGTCCCTCTACAGCTCTTAACATGAAAAATCCGGAAGAGATTTAGTCAGGTCATCCTCCCCTCCAAATCTGGAAAGGCTTAAAGTTTTTGGTTGTGTTGCCTATGCTATATTAGGCAAGATAAATGCATGTTAAATACATGTTTCTAGGTTATCCAAAGGGAGTTAAAGCTTGCAGGTTGTGGTGTTTAGAACCTGGTAATAGAAAGTGTATTATAAGTCATGATGTTGTCTTCAATGAAACTGAAATGGCTTACAAAACCAAGCCTGGTATGACACATTCTAGTTCTGATCAGAGTGAAAAGTCTGGTCTTGAGAAACTTAATTTTGAGGTGGAGTCTAAAGACAAGCCTGAAGAAATTCAAACTGGAAACTGGTTACTTGAGGAAGAAGAGTCGGAGGAAGAGCAACAAGAAGAAGATAGCTATAAATGGGATTTGATCAAAAGGCTTGTTGGTTCAAGAGTGGTCAGCTGTAAATGGATTTTCAAAAAGAAATAAGGCATTCTAGGAGTTGAACCAGGCAGATTTACAGCCAGACTTGTTGCTAGAGGCTTTACTCAGAAAGAGGGAATTGATTTCAATGATGTGTTTTCACCTGTTGTTAAACACAGATCCATTAGAATTATCTTGGCTATGGTAGCTGAATTTGATCTTGAATTGGAATAGATGGATGTGAAAACAACATTCTTGTATGGAGAGGATTATGTTTGTAAACTGAAAAAAAATCTCTTTATGGTTTAAAACAACCTCCTAGACAATGGAAGATTTGATGAATTGATGGCTCAAATAAAGTTCCAAAGAAGCAAGAATGATAATTGTGTATATTTCAAATTTCTCTTTGAAAGTATATTTGTAATTTTACTGTTATATGTTGATGACATTCTGTTATAATTTGTAATCTTTAAATCTTTAGAGCAAAGGTTTTGTGTTGAATTCTGTTCTTGGCATTATAGTTTTCTTTTATTTTCATCCACCTAAAATTTAGTTACAAGTACAGTTTCTCTTCGTTTTATATCAAACAAAAGAAAACCTAATCACAGTTAAGTTCTTGAAACTGACACTTAATGTGTTGAAGACATACAGAAAATTGAAGAACCTATATCAAGCATGATTTAGAAGACCCGACCTAATAATATCTAAGGGGGAGGGGAGACTAGCATTTATTGAGTTGTTAAGAAAGGAACCACGAGGAATCAAGTCTCTTTGCTTCCAAAGGAAGCCTACAGGAAGAAAAGTTATGTAATTGATTGATCTCATAACATCTAATCATCTGCATTCACAAATTCAGTTACTTTGCTGAATTGATAAATGTGTTACGGAATGCAAAATATGTTTAACCTTGATTTAATGGCTTGGGTGAATCTAATATGATGCACTCATCTAGTCATGCTATATGGTAAAAGAATTTAACTAAAAACTATTATTTAAAATCTTAAGTTTTTAGATAATAGTATACAATACAGTATATGATAGTAAAATCAGCATTTTTAAATTCTATAACAAATGAATTCAGCATTTCAACAAGCAATTGGTCAGCATAGCAATTTAATCTTAAAAATACAGCACCACTTAAGAGTTTGCTGCTCAAACCCAAAAAAGCCATTACTATCATCATTATATTAAGCAACACATATGGGACCCAATGATCCAAAATGTAAAACTATTAAGACCAAAATTCTTTCAATCATAGCAATTTCTATCCATAGGAAAAGTTAAGTCACAAACCTACCTTTGAAAGCCTATAGCCACCAAGGTCAGCACTCTCGAGGGCCTTCTTGCTAGCAATAAGTCAATAGAACCACACAAGAAACTCTTGCTTTCTCTTTCCCACTAATCTGAGTTCAAACAAGAAACATGGTCAATTCAATAGAGCAATTTTTGTACATGCCTCATATGTATAATTATTATTTAAATTTAATAACATTAAGTAAGATAAGTTAGTTTTACTTTAAAAAGTGCGTTTGAAGAATATATTAGAGAAGGTTGAAAACTTCCATACATTTATGGATTAAATCAATGTAAAGTAGGTTCACAAACTAATCAGGAAAAATAATTATTGATTGATAACTATAATGGATTAATTTGGGGAAAAAAGTTGAAGACAGAGAGATAGAGACAAAGAAGAAGGACCATTTAATAATTATGGAAGAGGAACTATCAATGTTAGGGGCTATGAAATGCCGTAATTTAGATGAGTATAATTTGTTGGATATACTTCTAACAAACTAGACAAAGATGGTTCAAAGTGGGACTAATAGATAATGATAGCAGTGGATTGCTTTTTTGCCTTAATATAGATTACTGGTCAAATACATAGAACACTCAGTTCATATCATGGATTAAAGAATATCTATGTTCTCTAGCACGTTGATTGAAAGGCCATAATTAGCTTAGGAAGAGTCAAAAAAATGTGGGGGGAAAGTGTACAATAATACCAAGGGAACAATAACACATCAGTATTTACCTTGAGTGTTCTCAAATTCTCTGAACTTAGCAGCAGCCTTCTGAAGCACAAAAATTGGAAGTCCTGAAATAGGATTAATTCGTTTTATTAAAATAAAAATTAGTTAAAAATGATATAACACATTAAAAGATATAGTTTAGCATATTTATAGCAAACAGTGTAACCAGCATAACATGCATATTTTAACAGTTTGGAAATGATGAAATAGATAAAACAACAAAGAATGGTTATATTAACTATCACAAAAACGTTGAGGTCAATAAGAACAAACATATTATTATGACTACCAATATTAGAATGGTTGTCAAATCAGCTCATTAAATTATTTAAATGAAGCAAGATGTGTGTTAGGACTGAGTCAGAGCAACAACCTATAGGGGGAAAGTTTCTACAGGTTTATTATAGGAAAAAGAAAGGGGAAACTCTTGTGGAAGCTGTTGGCCAGAACAACCAAAGTCTTAGGTAGACTCCATTACTTGGGCAGAATATTGGTATAATACCAGCTACCAGAGTGCTACACATTGCACACCCTTTGAGGTGGTATATGGTAAACCCCCACCTTCCTTGGATAGATTTATACCCAGGGAAACTCTTGTGGAAGATGTTGCTCAGGATTTGATGGACAGAGATGAAGCGTTGAAACAATTAATATTCCATCCACAAAAAGCACAGAACCAAATGGCTCATTATGCTAATATGCATAGGAAAGCATCTCCGATTCAGACATCTAAAAATCCAACCTCACCGACAGATATCTATGGCTACCAAACTACATCCTAAGCTCTCCACAAGATACTATGGTCCTTATTTGGTTCTTCAACAAATTGGAGCCATAGCTTCCTAAACAAGCACACATACATCCAGTATTCCACGTTTCTCAGCTCAAAAACGTTGCAGGCCACCACCCAGAAGAAACAGACCTTCCAGTAGAATTACAAGGCACCACAGAGAGTTACAAACCTCACAAAATTCTGGGCAGCCGCATAATTACTCTGTATGGCACAGAAATTCCTCAAGTTTTGGTGCACTGGCAAGGAAAACTACTAGAAGAAGCTACTTGAGAAGACACTTCTCTCATAAGAAATCAGTTTCCAGATTTCAACCTTGAGGACAAGGTTATTTTTGAGAGAGGAGGTATTGTTAGGACTGAGAACAACAACCTATAGGGGGAAAGGTTCTACAGGTTTATTATAGGAAAAAGAAAGAGGCAAACTTAACAAGTTATAAACTAATGTACTACTATATACTCTAACAACACCAAACGTAACCTTAGTCTCTAAGCAGTTGATAGACTCGGGTTCACAGTGGAATATAATAGATTTTTCATTTTAGCAAATATGCAGCAACTGTGTTAGAGAACATTGTAAAAAAGCAACGATAAAAACTTTCTTTCCTTGTGTACTAGTAAAGCTCCAAAATAATGAACTTACCATTGAAAAATGTCTTATAACATGATATGATAGGAAAAAAACTTCAAATTGTTGTTGAACTTGCGATTAATGACATAAAACATGGTCAAACTTCCAAGGGAAGACCATTAACATAGTATCATGACATTAATGGACTATTTGGCCATCTATATATCATTATATCTCAATCTCAAAATGTGTTGGTAGCCCTTAACACAGACCGCAAGGAATCAGAGACTTCTAAATTTCTTTTCCTTTACAGTTTGTTAAGTTAGTAGTAATTTAATTCTTCTAATTCCAACTGCTTAAAAGTTAATCTCCCTTCTCTCTGCAAAAAATTTCCCTGTAATTACTTAGTCAGGAAGAAGGGCAAGCCATACTCCAGTATCAGCCCCTTCCTCAACTGTGACACTTCCTGTAAGAGCTGTTTTCACCCAACCATGGCAATGGCAATTAATATAAATCTTTTGACCCTCTGGCTTATCAGAAAGCTTCTTTGCCATAAACCTTGTATAAGCATTGACTGCAAGTTTTGACACCGAGTAGTCAGTAAACGTTTGAGGCCACCCTCCTGATGCCCAAGTTCCATCTTCTGCTTGTTGTAGAAAAGTAGATATAGCTCCATCAATCAGTTCCTATACTCTGGGGTTGACAATGTTGAAAAGGACTAGCTCATGAGATCAGAACTTGAAGAAGCATCACTATTTTCATCTTTGTCATTATGTTGGAGGGCTCCAATTCCAAACAAGCATAAAAGGACACTTTGCAAACCCATAAACAAACAAAGAACATAATCCAAATACTAGAGCAGTGGCAGTACGAAAGCAGAACCAGAGTGATTTTGTCTACATTGATGCAGAATCTCAGGCTAAACTACAAACCCTATATTAGGGAGATGTGAAAGCTGAAACAAACACCCCAATTTTGCTAACATCATATCACTTGGAGTAAAAGAAACCTTCATTCCAAAACGACACATGCTATTGGATATGGATGTTAGTATTTAGTATGTAGGTAGTTACTACTTTGTTAATAACTGTTTGTGGTCAGTTTCCTAGTTCTACCCTATTATTAGAAGTTAGCAAATGTGGGATGTTGGTTTCCATTTTTAGTTACTGTGTAAGGCTATATATATTAGCCAATATTGTTTTTCTATATCTACTATAGAAGCAGAGTTCATTGCTGCAGCTTCATGTGCATGCCAGGTAGTATGGTTAGGAAGAGTATTGGAAATGCTAAGTCAGAATCAAAGCAAACCACTGATTATTCATTGTGACAGTAGTTCTACAATTAAGCTTTCAAAGAACCCAGTAATGCATGGTCGAAGCAAGCATATTGATGTGCGTTTTCATTTTCTCAGAGAGCTCACAAAGGCTGGAACAGTGGAGTTGGTGCATTGTGGTACACAGGAACAACTAGCTGATATAATGACTAAACCACTCAAGCTGGATGCTTTCTTGAAGCTACGAGGATTGCTAGGAGTTTGTTCTGAAATTGATATAAACTGATGCATATAGTATTCAGTTTAAGGGAGGAATTGTTAGTATTTAGTATGTAGGTAGTTACTACTTTGTTAATAATTGTTTGTTGTCAGTTTCCTAGTTCTACCCCATTATTAGAAGTTATCAAACGTGGGATGTTGGTTTCCAGTTTCAGTTACTGTGTAAGGCTATATATATTAGCCAATATTATTTTTGTTAAAATAAAAATAAAAAACAAGAGTAGTGGTGTTTATTTCCTCTGCACGTTTATTTATTTCATTTTTCAATTATCATAGTCTTTAGGAGTTAGTTGGTGTTTAAGTTATGCAGATCATGTGTCCTATTTTAGTGCTATTTCTGTTGTGTATCAGCCTATATCAAGGCTTCTGTTTTTCAGAATTAAATATGAGAGTTTCCATCAGTTTTTCTATGTGAGTAGTAGAGTTTCTCCCAATTCTCTATTTTCTTTCTTTGTAGTTATAACAATGGAACCCCAACCCCCAATTTACGACTCCGTATCTATCCATTTTATTTTCCTTCCACATCTCAGTTCTCAGTTCCCATTTCCTAATACACACACACACATACACACGAAGAAGTAGATTACGAAACAGAGAAATCCACAAGAGATTTTCATGCTCAGCTTTAAAGTTAAAAGTAATAGAACCCAAAAAACATAGAGGAAAAAAAAACCTTCAAGCAAAACCCAACACAGAAATTTGGCAAAACATAAAAAAAAAAAATCAAGAAATGTGGTTAAGGAGGAAGATATGGTGAGAGAGGTGAAGCAGATAGGGTCAGTTGCAAGCTCATGATTTCTAGGTTATCAAATGCAATACGATATGAAATGGAAGAAAGAAATAAAGGAACAAAGAAATGTACCTGTAGCTAGCCACTTCCAAGCTCGCGGCTTCTCGTTATCTCGTACGCCCAAATGAGTTCAAGCAATGGAGAATGGAGATCGAGTAGAGAGATCGAGGGTTGAGAGGTACCGATTGGGTTCAAAGATTGGGGAATTGGGAGGTTGGGGTTTCTGAGATTGAGATATGAGAAGCTCAAACATGAGAGAAGCGAGAGAGATGTCATGAGAGATGGTTTCTGATTTGGGGGAATTAGGGCTTTAATGGAAAAATTAGAGACGGAATCACATCCGTCTCTAGCTTTAAAAAATATTACACATTGAAAATAAAATTGATTTTTACTTTAGGGCTATTGGGAAAATTAGAGACGGAAACACATCCATCTCTACCTTTAAAAAAATTATTTGATATTAGAGACGGCAACACATCCGTCTTTAACTATATTCGATATTTTAAATTACTTATTTAACTGAATGGAGACAGAATTAGAGACAGAATATTCAGAGACGAACCAATTCTATCTCTAAATTTCGTCTCTATATATATTTGACTTTTTAAACCATTACATTGACTAAATAGAGACGAAAAATTTTGAGATGGGTAAATTCCGTCTCTAACTTCCGTCTCCAAGTATATTTGACTTTAATTTGACCATATAGAGACGGAATTAGAGACGAAAAATTTGAGACAGAATAATTGTGTCTCTAATTTTTAAAATTTTATTTTCCTCTCTAAATCGTTAAATCCGTCTTTGTTTCCGTCTCTATTAGAGACAGACTTTTTCCGTCTCTAATTTTCGTCTCTAAATCGAACTTTTCTAGTAGTGTTATAAACATAACATATAAGAAAAATATATAGTAATAATTAGAGAAAAATGCATACATTTATGGTAGTTCATAACATTTTTCACTAAGGCATCACTTGTGTTTTATATAAATTAATTGATCATTACGTTAAAAAAAATAAAACAGGAATAAATTTCAATTATAAAAGATAGAGGATATAAATGAAAGAGGAATGGACAAACATTAGTCATTGAAAGAGGCTGAAATTTTGGAGGGAAATGGGTTAAGGATATGATGACACATAACATTTTTCATTAAACCATTATTTGTGATTGGATATTAATTATGATTACTACATCTTAAGAACCAATATATTAATCATGTTAAACTTTAACAACAATCACAGTATGTCACCCTACTATAGCATATGATACCACAACATTTTTTCACTGAGCAGTCACGTGCATTGGTCATTTTAGAGAAAAATTGAGTTAAGCATGCATATAATGTCACATCATTTTAAACTAAGACATCAACTATGTTTTATATAATATGATAAAAAGGTTTGCATTTAGAGTTGTTGCAACTAAATGGTTTGCTGGGAAGAAAATAGGGTATTAAAAAAGTGATATATTAACGAGTACATTAAAAAAATCAAAATTGTAATAGTCTTTTAATTATAAAAAGAAAGATGAATAAACAGACATTGGTAATTGAAAGTGGTAAAATTTTAGATAGAAATTGTTAAGAATATGATATCACATAATATTTTTCATTTAGTCATCACTTGTATTTTATACAATATAATAGATGAGTATATTTAAAAAATAAATTAGAGCTTCTGAATTATAAAAGAAAGAGGAATGAGCTGGCATTAATCATTGAGGGAGGCTGAAAGTTTGGGAAAAAAAATTAAGTGAAGGAAACAATGCCATGTAGTATTTTACACTAAAGTGTCAACTGTGCATTGTATATACAATGTATTATGCTTTCTAACACTACTAAACTGTGCTTCATTATATTTTCCACTAAGGCTGGATATTATGTTATCTACTACTAAATTGTGATTTAAAACATTTGTCATGCTTATTGAATGAAATAAATTCTGGTATGCCCATTTTGTTAGAATCAGCAAATGAAAAACAATTTTCTGAAGTAACATGCAGAAGCTGATGTAGTTGCTTCCTTAATGTGTAAGTTGTAGTTTTCCTAGAGTGCACATTCAAGAAAATTATAAAAAACGTAAAGAATCTTGAAATCTATGATTCTCACATAGAAGAGGAACTTACATTTATCTATGAAACAATCTTGTAGAGTAGAAATAATTCTTCTAATCCCAATCTATCTCTTCTCATATGTTCTTTCTCACACCTTCTTATTGATGGCAAAATGGCTAAGAAACCTTATAAGAGAGACAGCACCAGTAAAACATAAAAAATAATAATTTTCATCAAGTTATTATCAATTATTAGAAGTTTTTCAACTTCTTACATTAGTCAATAAATCTATTTATTTTCATTAATTTACGTACAAGTCCAAAACATTATTTCACATGAGTCACACATAATAATTTATTTATTATTTTTTTCAACATAATGAACATTGAAATTGCTTAAAGCATTAACAGAAATAGAATTAAAAAATAATTTTCTAAGCCCATGAAGAAAATGATAGCCTTTTCATCCCTATTCTGATTCAGATATGATTTGAAAGAACATTGAAATTGCTTAATGGATTAATTGAAATAGAATCAAATTCTAGATTATTATAAAAAATGGCAAAAAAAAAAATATTTGATGACTTGTCAGATGACTTCGCTAACTATCTATTGCATGACGTAAAACGAATGGACCAATGTTTGATTCATTCCCTAAATACACATAAAAGCATATTTCAAAATCCTTTTTAAAGGTTAAAAATATTAATGAAATATACACATACTCACAAACTAACCATTAGTTACATTTGACGGAGGTAACCTACTAAAGGAGCAACTATTATAATTAATAAACTTCTTTCGAGTAAATCACTCATTAAAAGTTAAGTCCATATTATCATCTCGACATTGTATCCAACAACACGATGTTTAATGAATTACACTTTTAAGTAAATGAAAAACAATCATTCAACTTGATAAAGTACCAAGTCAAGAATAATCAGAAGCCATCGAGTGTTTCATACGTGCATTTGACCTGTTGTCTTTTTGTATCTAATACATTTGTCCTCTTAATAATAATAATAATAATAATAATAATAATAATAATAATAACAATAATAATAATAACAATAATAATAATAATAATAATTAAAGATGTGTACTTGAAAACACAAACAAATTGTAGAGAATTAAACTAAAAGAAGGTTACATGAAAGTAGCAAATAATAAGTATAGTTGAAGAAAAAGTTCATAACGAAGTACTATGCAGCGAAAAGGCTGATTTAAAAAAATACAGTATATCAAAAACATGGAAACCATAATGACTAGTAATTTTTTTAAAAAAAAAAATTGATTCCTACACCAAGTTCAAAAGTAAGCACAATGCAATCTATCCTTGCAATCATCTCAGTCAAGTCAACATTAATATTCAATCTCTTGCTTGATCACCTTTCTAAGCTTGAGTTAGAATTCACAATCCAGAAAACCAAATGAATCACAAACGGCTAGGCAAGAAAAATGATATTGGACACAAAAAAATTTCTTGAATCAATCTCCATAATAAAGAATTATCGAGTAAATGCACATAAATGGAATAGCAATAGAATTATCGAAAAACAAAAACAAAAATACTAACAATACCAGTAGCAACGACTAACAGGAGGTGTAAATGTAGAAAGGAAATATATATGCCAAAATTCAATCATTGACAAAACACAGGGTAATTCATGAAAAAAATCCCATATTAATTCATACTTAGTACAGAATCAATCTTCATAAAATGCAAGATAAAAGGAAGTAGTACTATAAATCAATAGCAACTTCACAACAAAAATTTCCCCAGTAGCAGATCTCAATAAAATAAGACTGCTCCACTAACAACCATAGCATTGACAAATGTCTTCTAAATCTTACCTGTGTTTCAAGACCTTAAATGCTTCAAAACATACTCTTAGAGCTTTTGGCAATCAAATAAAGCAGAAGGAAAAGCTTACTATTTCAATTCGAATCCCAATATGAGCATTATAGCGTGCTAGTAAAGACGAATAAAGGAAGATAATGAAACACCAGTTACTGATTATTTAACAAAGGGAAAAGCACATAAAAAAAGAAAACAAAAATTCTGAACAATCAAATGGCAGCAATTGTATTGAAGCCGTGCAATCATGGAGAAGAAAGAACTATTTACTTGCAACGAAGACGAAAAGGAAGCGTCCAACCAGAGACAAAAAAATTAGTTCACATTAATCAGTCCTTACACATTTACATATCGAAAGCTCCTAAATTAATTTATCTACCCACAAATTAAATAGAATTCCCATCACCCATCACCTCATATCCTGCTGCACCAAGCCCTAGAATTTTAAGTTTTAAAATCTTAATACATATAAGAATCTACCACAAAGGAAGAAACTGACGTTTATGAGGCATCCCTTAAAAAAAAAGAATTAAAAGATATAGAGTAAAAGCCAAATAAAGAAACACTAACCATCATATATATGCTAGATAATTGGAATGATAATATAAATTAACTTAAACAATAAATTATTTCAATCAAAATAAAGGCTTCCAACGTTCAGCCACTCTAGTCATGTGAGCAAGAAATACAATTTGTACCACGAAATTAAGAAACAAAGGAATATAATTATAGAAATAAATGCACACATTTGAGTTCGAGTAACAAATTGGCATCTTTGACCAACTTAAATTCACTTGTTACAAAACTTCAACAAATGGAAAACAAAAGAATTTAAAAGAAAATAAAATATGAATAATATACCGACAAACGCAAAAAATATAATAGAGATATAACTACAAAATAAGCAAATTAGTTTCAGTGATTACCTACATAAAACTGTAACCTCAAAACAACCAATTATGAATACCATTTCAATTTATTAATATGCAATGGCAATGTGAAGAATAGACAATGGGAAAAGATAACAAATACAGGTAGGGAAGAAGCTGCCATAAAGACTCATTTCTTGTTGTGTGGAAGTCAAAAGCATGGAACTATATGTTAATAAAATAAACCATATTATTAGATACATACTACTTGTGTAGTCTATAGCATAAACACCACACCCAGAAGCAGTAATCCGCTTGCCAATACCTAAACAAAATTTTGAAAGCTTACTCATCACATGTGATAAAAATAGACGCCAGCAAAACATACTATTAGGGCAACTTAGCTATTTCTTGAAACGACATTATGACAAACCTTCAAAGAAGAGGGTGCAACTGCAAAAACACACAGCTGCCTTTACTGGAAGACCATGTTCCTGCATCCAGCATTTGCAAAAAACTCCCAATTCCCTCAAATTCCTTTCATGCCACTACGAAACAAAATAACTAAATTAATCACTATTTTCTCCAAGTTATATGAACAAATTAAAGAAAGTACTTTAGAATGTGCCCCTAGAGATTTTGGCAATCGGATAAAGCAGAAGAAAAAGCTTACTGCTTCAAATGCCAAAGAAAAACAAAATATTTGACTTATCAGAGGGGCTTACTCAAGATTATCTAGTTCAATCACAATATAGTTGCAAACTTTTCCATCTTTTTTTAATTCAATTAATTCACCTTTGCCAATGATCAATCCAATAACATTTACAAAATAGGAAATGATTGTTAACATTATCATAAAGAAATTAAATGAAATCGAGAAAAATAATTTGTAGAGAGATGAGAAGCATTATTTACCAACCGAATAAGAGTCCTCGAGCTACTCATCGAATAGGATTCTTCATAGCAATAAACATGAAAACTCCTTATTAAACACTGGATTGTATCACCCTACATAATAATATATTTATTAACAATTGTGTGTATTTGAAATGATACTGTTGATATAAAATAAACAATTTTCGATCTAATATGATTTCGATAAATTCAATATAAGATTTGGCATGAAAACTGGTCATTGTGAACTTATAAGTTTTTAGATTAGAATCGTAATTGTGTTTGGAATATTGATTGGAAGTTCAAAATCGATTGGGATCATTTTTTGATCTCATATTAAGAGTAGTAGTTTTGATTGACTATCGAAATATTAGGCTTGAAGGGTAGCCATACTTAACAAAATTTTTGGAAGGAAAAGATCTCGAGTGAAAACTAACAAATGTTCGAATATTCAAGTTTGAATTCAAAAAGAAAGAAATTTGAATTTGAAATGGAAGTTGGTGATAGTTGAGGATGTGAGATCAAGATAACACAAGGATTGTTAACAAAGATCGAGTAGTTATTTGTGGCACGAGAATTGTTGACAATGATTTAGTGGTTACCAGACAAAGATTATCATTCATTTAAACAGTTATATTTGTTTAGACACTTGTCAAAATCTTGTAAAAAGAGTAGTTACTTAGGAAATCTATAAATATCAAGAAGATAGAAACATTTAAGGGTTGAAAATTCTATACTCACAAACACTTGTATGACTCACGTTCTCACATCCATTGACATTTCGAGCAAACAACACGCAAGTCTAGTTCAGTATGTTTCCATCCACTTTCACTTTCATTCCTGTACTATTTTCAAATTCAATGCAGCTTTAAATACAAAGTTCATTTTACATTTTCAGTTTTACTTTCTTTGTAAATTCTCTTCTACTCCTGATCAAGTGATTTCTTTCAATGATCATTTAAGTTCTGTTAATTGCTTTCATTTATTTGTTTTCATTACTTTTCTACAATTTTTATTTTCTTACAATCTATATATTTGCACATTTACTTTTCATTACATTTATTTTAAATTGCTTTACTTTATATTCTTTATTTTAAGTCTTTTATATTACTTGTCATATTTACTTCAAATGCACTTTTATTTCAGTCATTTACATTTAACTTATTTTTATTTGTACTGATTTGTATAAACTATTCTTAATCCTCAAGGTTGTTCCTAAAATTGCAAGAGTCCTATATACTACAATATTATGAAATTCTCTAAGCAACCAATCTTTGGCAAAAATTGATGCAAGAATATCATGCATAACAACATGCTTGAGTGGTCTCACATTTAAATCATGAGACACCACTAGAAAAGGTAATATTTTCATATGTAGTTCCTCAACAATGTCTTATCCTTCATATTTTACTATCAAACGGAGCTCTAATGAAATGGTGTACTATTTATGTTTTTCATGTTATATTTATATTACTTGTCTCTGATGAAATATGTATTCATAATGCATAGCTTTATAGGAAATTGTATTAGCAATATATAAGATTCATTGATGTGACTTTTTCACAAGTACATCAATCGTTCAAGTAGTAAAATAAAATTGTTCTCACGAGGATCGATACAATTACTAACTCTCATAGCAATATCAATTATTTAAGAGATAAAGACAATGAAATTTAAAAGCAAGAAAAGAGATTTAATAATAAAGTAAGCAAATAAATTAAAAGGGGATAAAATTCAACCAAGTTATAAAGGCCTAGGACTAGGATTTCACTACAATACCCACTATGATGAATATCAACTATATCTTTGCTAATGGTCAATTATGTTCTTGAATGTACTTTATCCTAAATTATTTAAAACTCAATATCTTGGCACTAAAAACGTGTTAAAACCATATTAATCACATTCTCAAAGCAATCAATTTGAATTATAACTCATTAAGTTCCATGACAACCATTTTGCTTCTCGAAGGATTCAAGTCTCTCTCTAGGTCTCAATTCCTAAGTTCAATTCTTAAACTTTCAAGCAATTAGATTTCATCTCTCGATCATTTAGCTAATTCCTAATATCATGTAAATATGACATGCCATATACCACAAGCATTAAATACACTAAGAATAAATTAAGAACAATAATTTTCATTAGCAAAGAATCAAGTTAAATATCCAACATAGAAGAGTAAAGAGTTACATCTCATCCTAGATATTAGAAAATTAGCCAGACATGGCAATTGTACCACAAATAAGAACAATAGACAAATATACAATCATGATTTTATCTAAGAAAAGTAAGAAAACGAAAGGAAAAAAAGGAGAAGAAGTAGAAAAGAATTAAGATGTTTTCAATTAATACCTTTTTAAACAGTGTCTTAAACCTTATGCCTCTAACCCTTAGTGAAAGCTGCCAAATGTCACGACCCAAAATCGGGGCCATGACTGGCGCATAGGATGGATTACCAACCTAGCAAGCCTAACATAACCAATCAACATTAATAGACAAAATATACCAAATGTATAGGAAATTAAACAGAGTCCCTATAAAAATGGAACATTCCCAAAATATACAATGTCCTATAATCCATCATATTCATATTTCCAACAACCATAGCATTTACACGATGCACAGTAGAAGCATTGTTTATATCCATACATATATCCTTAATTAAACAAACATAACGAAAGTTAGATCCTTCCTGTAGATAATGGAGCACATCTAAAGATTTATACAACAATCTTAGTGTACCAAAATAGCAAAAAATAGGCAACAAAAGAAGTTGTTCACATGAACAAGTGTAGGGCTCACCAAAATAAACAACACAGTGGAGGAGCCAGGAGCCTTCTCAGCACTGGAATCTAAAAAATGTAGGAATAAATGGGTGAGTCACAATACCCAAAGAGAGATAACATAAAACATAACGGAATCAAGATAAGCATAAGTACAAGTATTTTTTTTAGTCCAACATGCTCTCATTTTTTAAAATATATACAATAAATGGCATGTAACATAAATTCCACCAATTCAAAATAATCATAAGACATAATACATAATGCAAATCAAATGTGAGTTATCCAGTCAAATAGTCATATAGCAAACTCAAGTTAGGAGGTCCGTAATCAGGAATCAAATATCCAAACATCTCACTAACGAGCATATCACTTGAATGGTTGAAGAATGCCCACTTACTAGGGCTAGAACTAAGCTGGCCGTGAGTGCTAACCACGCCGAGCTAGCAATTCCCCTACTAGCTGGGGTTCGAACCAACGTGCACCAAGACTAACATCTACTATCGTTAGCTACAATATCCTGTCAAAGTTTCCTTTCAAGAAAAACATACTTTATTTATATCCAAATATAATCATAACCACAGTATATTCCAATGCTCTAATACATCAAAATCACCAATGTAATTGGAAATGACAATAGTTTTGATGATAACAAAGAAGGAAGAAATGGATGTGCTAAGATCAAGTCCCAATAACCTTCAAGTTTAGCTTATAGGACTAATATCTTGTGTAAAGGTAAAAAAGAATCACATTAGGCTCATATCTCATTATTATATTCAATTTAAGCCTCTATGAAAAATCATGTTTTATGTGTGTGAAAATATTTATCAAGTTGTGAAAATGAGTTTAAAAAGGTTAGAAGTGTTTTGAAAATTTTGGTTGCAAAAGATGTTTGAATCTAACTTTTCTTAGAAGTCAAATAATAGATTATGAGAAGCCAATAACAGGTTATTTGACTAAATCAGTAGGGCGCCCTTTTTGTTTTAAAAGCAATAACAGGTTATAAGAAGTCTATAATAGGTTATTGAGTAATTAAGTTAGTGAGACGCATGTTCTGTTTTTAAAAGCAATAACAGGTTATGGGAAGTCCATAATAGGTTCTCGAGTAAGCTAATAAGGCACATGTTTTGTTTTTAAAAAGCAATAATAGATTATTGGAACACATCAGGATTTTATAAGAACGCAAATAATCTGTTATTAGAAAATAATAATATATTATTTTGGTCTTCCTAAAGCAAGTTTTTGTACTTACACACAAATAACAAATTATAGGGTTGCAATAATCTGTTATATAGGTTTCTAAATTAAAAAAATAACGGCTAGTTATTAGAATTTAATGCTCCCAACCATGTCCAACCATTTAAAAAAAAACATTGTTTAGCCACAGTTAATTTGCTACGGCTTCAACAACCGTGGCTAAACCATTAAAAAGAGCTCTTTTTTGTTGCGTGCTTAAGCCTTCAGCACTCGTGCATAGCCTTATTCTTATCTCCCTCGTTTTTTCCTACCTTATCCTGCCTGCACCCTGTCTCTCCTCTCCCTGTCTCGTCTCTGTCTTTTTCTTTCAAACCCAAAATCTCATTCCCAAATCCCAAATCCTCTCTGTCTTTTACACACACGAATCTTGCGTTGATGCCCATGGCTTAACGTAGCGATAGTGCTCTATTTGTCCATGTCATCAACGACGAAGCTTCTGGCGCCAATCTTCCATTTTTTTCAGCGACATAGTTGTTGCGAGCCATGGTGTTCTATTCGGAACCAGTCTTCCATTCGCGCGCCATCGCTGCTGGTTCGTGGTCCACTAGAGCTCACCGCGCCACCGAACTGCTGCTGCTACTGGTTCATGACGCGTCGTTGTTGCTGGTTCGTGGTCCATCCTTGCTCGCTCATCACCACCGCTAAGCTTAGATCCTACCATCTACACTCAGATCTTGTCACCACCGCCAGCGTAACACTTTGCCTCTTTCCTTTATAAATTTCTCTTATCCTATCACTCTCTATCTCTGTCAGTCTCTTATCTCCCTTATGTGATTTGTGGTTTCACAGCTTAATTTTTGGTTTCCCAAAAATCCAAAATTTTTGGGGTTTCCACTGCTGTCCTCTGCATCACCGAATTCACCATGAGCGTAAGAGAATAAATTAAACAAAATTTCAAAATGATTAGTTTAAGATGAAGAGAATAAAATACGATAGAAATTTGCTTTTTCATTTCCATTTCCTACATTCTATTTGCTTTCGACCATGAGCGTTGAGCATTGGTGCTTCTAGATCAGTTTTTTGAATAAAGGATTTGCATGTTTCATGTTTGGTTGAAGGAATCGTGTGATTTACTCTACATGTTTATTTGTATTGGCATAATATTATAATTTGCGGTCAAAATTTCTAATAGCTAGTGCTAAATTTTAATATTTTATGTTCTGATTAGTCATTTCATTTAATGCATATGCCATTTCAGGTAATGAAAATCCTTCAAAGGGAAACTTGATCGGCGAGTTTGGAAAGCTCTACAGTCTTCCTTCTCTCAACATTCTGATCACCAAGCTTGGTAGTGATTCTAATAAGATCAATAATCCTCTGGTATGTGCCTTTGTCATCACTTGCATATGCATATGTTTTTGTTCTTTATATATGAAGTCACTGATGGTAGTCACCAAATATATTTAAAGTTTTTAACTATAATTCATGTAGTGGCATGTTATATGTACCTTGGACTCATAATTACTTTGTAATGTTACATCTTTTTTGTTACGCACAATAAAGAAAGTTTTGAATCTCATGTTTTTCCCAAAGAGAAGTTATCTTTACTGCTGTAACTTTGATACATTTAGTTGTAACCATTTTTGCCTTCTTCACTGCATAGCTGCCAAAATGTTCTGAAGTTGATATATGACTAACAGGTACATAGTATATGAAAACTAATTGCCATTATAATTAGATGCCTTGATTTACTATTATTACTTTTGGGAGAGTTTGGCAAATTTAAAATATGGATGATTACTGTTCAAGTTAAAACTAGCTTTTTAAATCTGCAAATTGGTATCAAATTAAACTTGTGATACATAAAATTTGACTAGTTTAATGTCAAATATCAGCTTGAAATTTTAAGTAGTTAAAAATAGAGAGAAAGGGAGAATAATAAGGAAAGTCTGATTTAAATAAAACCTGATTAAATAGAAAATAACTTTGTGTTGGATTTATTTTGAACTAGTTTTGACTTAACAATCGGTCATATTAAAACTGACTCTCCAAAGTTTGAGTGATCACCAAATACAAAATTTCAAAACTAATTCCATTGTACCTAGTTATCAAGTTTTTGTAGTTTGATTTAAAACCTCTTAGGCATGTTTTCTTTATATGTTATGCTGGTTATATTATAAATGGTATTGCTTTGATCTTTGTTCATTGGATCTTTGATCTTTTTCAATTAAACCACCATATTTGGGTTTAATTCAATCTCTGAATCTAATGATGGTAGTTCAATATGACCTGCCTCTGTTGGATACCTCCAGGTATCATGTTATACCAAATACTGTACATGTAGTGACCATGAACTTGGGGAAAAGAAGAGGAAAAAGATGGAAGATTTGTATGTGTTGGACTGTCTTTTGATTCAACCTGTAGATCAGTTCATTAATTTTGGGTTGAGATTAGATCATTAAAAATTATAAATAAATTGGTCTATAAGGATTTTATGCCTTTGCTTACTAATTCTTTGAGTAAGACCTAGCCCCTGCTAATTATCTTGTGATGATTTTAGAACACCTTAATCACTGGAGGCTGTGTTCAACTGATTTTTGAGTCAAATGGCCCCTCTCCTTATTTAATAATGAGATGAATCCATGGGTTTGAAGAGGTCTATGTATCAGTGATGGGTTAATCATAAAATAAAGAAATTGTATAAAAGTATTCTAATGCTCTTTTGACTGGGAAAATGGTTGTGGTTTATATATATGCATTGGCTTTCTGAATATTGCCCTTCATAGGATGATTATTACAAGGGAAAAGTATGATTTCAAAGTTTCAATTTAACTGCTTGCTTTGCTAAGTACAAACAGACAAAATGAGATCGTAATAGAGTCTACTTTTTTAATAGGATTTGTAGTTAAGTGAAGTTATGAACACAAAGTGTATGGTTTAAAATAGTGATGATGTTAGCTAGGGTCTACATTTTGAGTAAGATTGGTTAGTGAAGTTGTGAACATGAAAGGTATGGCTTAGTTTTGACAAATATTCAAAAGTTTTTGTCCAATCCTTTGTATTAACTAGTGATTTGAATGTTCTACTTGATTGAGACTTAATATTAAGTTATTGAACATGTTTCTTTTAGTGATATGATTGGAAAGAAACTAATATTTTTTTTTAAAAAAAATTTAGCCACACTTTAACCGTGGCAAACCAAGTTTATGAATATAAAACTAGGATTAGCCAAGGTTTAACCATAGCTAATCATTAGCTTAGCTACGGTTTAACCGTAGCAAATGTATTTTATAGAATATATTTTAATTAAAATTAGCCATGATTGTCGCTTAATTAACTACGATTGTAAACCGCTGGAAACAAATTGTTGCCATGATCTTCAAAATCGTGGCTAATGTTATAAAAACCGTGGATAATGTATTAGCGACGCCTTATTTAGCTACGGTTACTATAACCGTGGGTAAATGTATTTAGCCACAATTTTTAGGATAATAGCCACGGTTAAAACCGTGCCTAAACAATGTTTTTTTTTTGTAGTGAATGACTTTATTTACTCATAGGTTTTAAATGCAAGGCTTTGAGGACTTAAACCAAGTTGGAAAACATATGAAAAATCATTCTTGAGCTTTTATTATGAGTTTTATCAGTTTATTCTTATAAACCTCTATTTTGAGCTTCAGTGTGTGATTACTTATAACACTTGTACTTCAATTTGTATTATCCACTCTTGTAAGAGTCTAAATCTTTTTTTCATTTTGTAATTCTTTGAAAGAGGGTGAGGTATCCCTTAAGAAAGAAACAAGTGATGAATCCCTTATTGTGAGATTCAAACACTAAGGGTGAGGTATCCCAAGTGTATTGTAGGTGTTCTTTGATGTAAAGATTGCAAGTATCTATTGAAACTTGAAGTTTAGTGGAAAATCTCAAGTAAATCTTTTGAGAACTGGACATAGGTCACAAAAAGTGCCCGAACTAGTATAAATCTTGGTGTTTGTTTTCTCACAACTCTATCTCTTTTATATTTGTACACTTTATAGTCGTGTGCTCTCTTGAATACTTTGATTCTTAGTTGTTTAAGTGTGAGAGGTTCTCATCCTCATTTATCTACTCAACTCTGGAAATTAATAGCTTCAATAAAGATTGATAAACAGGTGTTTTTGGAAAAGTTTGCGAAAATCTTTTACAAACTCAATTCACCCCCTCTTGAGTTTGAAATCAATTGGTAACAACCTATTCTAAAATACCCATAAGAATTCCAAATTTCAAACGTCATTGTAACTTTCCAAATATTACTAGCAAGTTCAACTTTCACCATGTATATCATTAGAGTTTTGTGACATAATCCTTTAACAAGTCGAAGGTTTCAACGGGCTTGTCTGAAAAATGCAAGTTCTCTAAACTATCAAGAGGCAAATATGTTCATAAAATACCTCAAATAAGCAATACGAAACTATATGCGATAAAATAAATACATAATAAATATGCGAAGTTCATGAAAACATGTTATAGCTTAAGTTATCAACTCACTCCAAAATCTAAACCACATGGGTCCAAAGGCTTTGGTGTTATGAAGCCAACAGAATGATCCTCCAGCAAATCAAAGATCACAAACATCATAATCAAAAGTGTAATTAACATTTAGAACAAAGAATTAACCCAAAACAACCTCTATTCCAAAACCCCCAATTCAAGCCCTAGACTAAATTCCCCAAATTTTGCCCATGAATCAAACAGATCAATATCCATTATACTATGACTTCTAAAGAGGTGATTGAGCTTAGAGTTTACCTATGTGAGCCACAAAAGTGAAAGGAATGAGTGGGTAGCTTAGTTACTATCCTAACAAGAAGAGTTCAGCCATCACAAGAAGGAATAAAGCTCCCAAATAGCAAAAACGTCAAAAGATGCGGCCAACAATGGAAGAGCAAAGAAAAAGGCAAGGAGTTAGTGATTTAGGGTGAGAAACATGATAGGAGAAGGAGGAAGACATGATTATTCCATGGAGGATGAAGAACAGGGGAGACGAGGTCGTGTGGAGTGTTGTTGGAGTGTTGGTCGAAAATATAAATTATTAGCTTACTCTGCACACTACCTAGTGGCTTACTCAACACATTACTTATTTACATTTAATTTACACTCTTTAAAATATAAATGTAAATTAGGAAATACCCTCAATTGAATTCAATAAAAATATAAAAAAAATTAATATCATTAAGAATCAAAAGTCAAAACTTGGGTTTTAGTTCAAAATTTCCAAATTCGAGACTTTTAAAACTTTCTCTTTTCAAAATAAGTAAGTTAAAAGGTCTCAAAATTTTATTAAAATTCATTTTGTAGCTCATTAACATCTAAGGATCAATTACAATCAATTTTGGTTTTAAGAAAATACATATTTTATATAGCCCTCCATGGAGGTGCTAATTTACAGACTTGAAAATTTTCAGGATCCACAATGGCACATAGTCACTAAAATTAGTCCAACGACTTCAAATATATTTTAATAAGTTAAGACTAACGTTGATTCTGAAAATCCGCAAGCGCATGGGTCGATAAGTAATATATTTTGAGAGTAGAGTATCGTGTCCCAAGGGATTGACAATTAGAAGAATGCTAGAACTTAATCAATATCCACAAAATTCTTAACCAAGTAATCGAAATGTGAGAATGAGTTGTAATTAAAATAACAACTTAAAAGAAACAAAATAAGAAAACACCAATTCCACAAGAGAAGATGAAAATGATTAAAGCCTAGGGGTCCCTATTCACTTGCTATTTCAATGATTAATTGCAATTAATAAGCACCTATCAATGAAATGATATTTGTAAGCTAATAACCATAAATAGATAAGAGCCTTTGTCTAGGATAATTACCTATTTGAAACCTAGCTATTCCACTATGTGTCCATGTGAGTTAACATAAGAATCACTCATTGAGACTAATTATCAAACACTTGCCATGCATGACCAAGAGGTATGTGTCCATCCCCTTAGTAAATCAATACACCCAAACCAATAAAATGTAATTGAACATACATCAACCATACCATATCCATATTCACAACACCCTATTTCTAGTTCAAATTAGAATACTAATATCAAGCAATTGATGGCAAATCAATAACAAGCATTAAGCATAGATATGGATGAACAAAACCAATTTCATTGAAAGGATACTCAACTAATTACAAGATAATCAAATCCATAGCAAGATCCTAAAGAGCCCCTAGATTTGAGTTTAGTTACACATCATGAAAGAGAAGAAAACAAATGAAATCAAATGATCCATCAAGTTACAAATCAAGAAAGAAAAGGAAAAGAATGAGCAATAATGGAGAGATTCCAAGCTTGATCTTCCTCCTTGATCTTGATTCTCCCTTGAGTCACCTTCAATCCAAATGGGTTCCTCCTCCTCTCACTTGCTCTCTGGATTTCGTGCTTAGGTCAAAACTAAAGATACCCTCCTTCTCTCAAAAATCAGAATATAAGGGTAAAACTCGTGTGCCAGGATTTTTCCCACGCCTAAGCATGGTTATGAATCACATGCCTTCCTTTGCTTGCCACGCTTAAGTGTGGATGTCTCTATCTGAAACCCTAAAAACCTGAGCTTGTCATGCCTAGGCGTGGCTTATCCATGCCTAAGCATGGATGACTCTACCTGAATTTCATGAGAATTTGCAAGGACCACGCCTAGGCGTGGATTTGTCACGCCTAGGCGTGGGTTGGCATCACCTTCTCTTGATGTTTTCTTTACAATTTGAGCTTCTCTTCACTTTCCTCATCCATTCCAAGGCCTTTCCCATAGTAAATACTTGTGTCAAAACGATGCTAAAGTCCATCAAACCATAATCCATCCAACTTCTATAAACAAGATCTTCAAAGATTCAATTCTTAATCATTTGAATTAACAAGCTTAATTCACCAAAGTCATACAATAATTGAACCTATGGCCTTGAAAACTTAAGTATAGCATACTCAAACACAATCATATTCAAGTGAATTAACTTTATTTTTTGAAGTTATCAACTAACTCAAAGAAGTTTATAATTAAGATAGAATGACTCAAAAGATTAATCCTAAAGGCTTAAGTCGATACAAAGAAATCTACATGTGACCCAAAAAACTTATACAAAACTAGGGTATTACATCCAATCTCTTTATCCTTGCTCTATTTAGAATATATTTAAGCTAATAGAAGTGTTTCTTACACTAAATATCCTTAATTAGTCCCCAAGAAATAAAAAAACTCAAATTAAGAAACTTAAAACGCATTTTCTAATTCGCACATGAGGTACCCCATGTGAGTTGGGGAATCCACACTGGGTACCCCGTGCGGCACTTTTGACTAGTTTTAACACCTCACATGGGTACGTGTGAGCTCATACAGGGTACCCTGTGTGAGATTCTGGAGTAGGATTTTGCTTTTGAGGTTTTCATGAAAGTTGTAAGTCTCTATTTTAGATTTTCAATGTTGCTAGAATCACCTCGTTTCAAACTTTATAACTCAAGTTAGGGATGTTTTACCACTCAAAGGTCAAGAATTCTATGAATCCTGGCTATCTAAGTTTCAAACTCAACTTCTTTGCATTGTACCCATCCAAGTCTTTATGAATCCATGTCAAACCATTCAGTTTGAACCTAAAATCATAGAAAAAAAGTCAAACTCACATTTCCAAGGATAATCTCATAAATATATAGTTAGAGTGACATAAATTCTCATAAAATTCATCTCAATTCTTATAAAATAAAGCACAAGATGTGTGTATTTTGTCAACACATCAAATACTCCCAGACTTGAATGATTGCTTGTCCTTAAGCAATGAAAGATCTTAAAACCAAAAGAAGGGTATTCTCTCTTCAAAAGAAGATAAGGAATGCAAATCAAGACTTTCAAAGAAACTTTGAGAAACCTAACCCATGAATAACATATTAAAGTGCCAAGAAGTAGAAATATCACTCATGCATACATGTTGAACAAAGGGCAAGTTAATCAACCAAGATATACTCTCACAAACAATCTCATGACTCCATTTATACCCGAATAAGACTATACAGACTAAGCAATCTCCAATGCCTCAATGACATAGGAATAGATGTATGAATGTCCCAAGTTCCATAGGCAAAACCACTACCCCTATCTCCACTAATGTAATGTACACCTTTAAAGGATCAAAAGATCTTTAAAAGGGTTGCAACATGGCTAAGGGTGTTGGTTAATTGAAAAGAAAGGATAAAAAGGAAAATCAAACACGGGAGTATCATGATGTGAAGATTCAAAACTCAACAAAAATTTTATCCAATTCAAAATCAAGGGAGATGCTTAATCAATTTTTTTAATTAAGAGAAACTTTATTTAAATTTAAACTTTTGACCGAGTGCCTAACCCACACATCTCAAGTTCTAATCCATGCTAGTCTATTCAACAATTTCGCCCCCAAACTTATTTCTTTGCAACTTTTTGGGGTGGAAAATGTCTTGACTTTTTCACTTTTTTTTTTCTTCTCTTTTCTTCTCTCATTCTTCATCATCATTTTTGTAACGCCCCAATTTTTAGAAAATATTCTGAATGTACTGTTTGCTGTTTTTCATGCTTTTGTATGAATGACCGCTGTGTCCCTATTTTACTGTTCTCGATTTCTGTATGAAAACAATTACGATAATACAGGCTCAAATTTTATTTGATCGTTTTACGTAATTTGCTTCGAGACGGTAAAATAAAATTTTTTTCTGAGCTACTGTTTTAGTTTTTCTGAAAGATATACAGCTATATAATACTGCTGGATATTTTATTTGAACGTTTTGGACGATTACCTACGTTGTGGGAAAAAATGAGAAAATGACCGTTACGTCCCGAACGTACTGTTTTTGCTGTTTTTACCGTTTTTAATTGTTTTCTTCTTGATTTAATGTCCGATAATACTGTCTGTGATTTTATATGGACTTTTTGGGTGATTTGCTCCGAGGCAGGAGGAAAATAATATTTTCTCGGGCCGGGAAAATCTTATTTTATTATTTAGAATTGGGGGATCTTACTTAACCCGATTCTGAATGAGACTAAAAATAATCTTTTAATTTTTAGATTTAATGTCAAATAAAATAATTTTATATTATTATAATATTATTTTATTAGTCAAGATAATTTAGTGACAAAGATGGACCCGGAAATATTTTGCGGGACCCACAATTAGCGTGAAACGGTTTGATCGGTAGCTTAATTAATCACCGTTAGCGGAGAGAACTTTCCAGAACAGTGACTCATTAGTCGACTCACAGAGAATTAAATGCAACCTTGTGTGACTCAAAGCATGTGAGTCATCAAGGAGAACCAATAGGAATCAAGCTTGTAAAGCAAGATTTAATCCTAGCCTTTGATGCAATCTATGGCTTGGATGAAGCCAAATCCATGCACATCCCTTGCCACTTGATGGCTACGGCCAAGAGGAGTGAGAAGGCCAAAATAACACTTCATCTTCATCACTTTTCTCTCTTCTCTCTCTTCCAAGAACCCTAGCCACCATTGTTGTTGTTCTTTTCTCCTACCATTCGCCAAGAGCCATTCTTGACCATCCAACCATCCAAAAATTTTTCTAACCAAGTTTTCTTAACCTAAACACTATTCTAAGAACCTTTCTAGTTGGGAGTTTCTTCAAAATCTTCCATTTAGGGCTTGGAAATCAACCTTGAAAGTTTTACCTAGAAGGTGAAATTTCATGCTTTTCTTTCCTCTCTTCTTTTTCAAAGTTCTAAGCCATGATTTCTCCATGGTTTAGCTTCTTTTTCATGGTTAGTAACATGTAAATTTTGTTTGAGATTTCTAGGTATTTTTGAAGGTGAAAACCGTGACCTAGGAGGTGTGAAAGCAAACCTTTTGTCTTCATTTAAGGTAAGAGGAAGACAATTCTTATCATCCCTTGGTGGTGGTAAGAAGATGGAATGATTTGTAATGTTTGAAGAATCCATAAGGATTCGGTGGTGTTGTCTTTGTTTGGTGTGTATGTGTTAATTTTTATGTTTGCTAGTAGTTTATGTGGTATTTGTTAGTAGCTTATTTGTTTGGTGATTGTAATAATTTTGCATGTCTATTAGCTTTTGATTGCATGTCTATAAGCTTTAATTTAGGTTTAGGTGTTAGAAAATATATTGCATGTGTTAGAAAATACAATGCATGTGTTAGAATTGTATGATAATGTATAGGATGTGAATAACATGTTCAAAAATCGCATGAGTGTTCCAAAGAGCACAATCCACAAGCTCACGGCAATGACAAATTTTATGGAAAAATTTAGTAAACCATTATTATGATTTTTAAACAAAATACTGTCAATTTTTAGTAAAAAATGAACCAATAAGATAGCTAAAATATTCAAAAGACAGTATGCGGTATGAAAAATTATTCTACGTAGTTTAAATGTACTAAGTACTATTTCTGTTTGTTTAAACAGTAATTTTAAAGACATTCGAATAAGAAAATGATTTGAAAATCCTACGCGATTGAGAAAACGTATTAAAAATGCTACGGATTTTAAAAACAAAAAATATCTTTACCCGATTTTTAAACGTTTGTAAAAACGACGGAATTATGAAAACGCGATAAAATTTCTACGCGATTGACCGTTACTATATTTATTTTATCTTTGTCGGGAAAATGTGAACCCGTGCATTATTTTTGAGGATCTTTCGCTATCGGGAAAATGTGAACCCGCATGATTATTTTGAGGATCTTTATTTGTCGGGAAAATGTGAACCCGCATGTGCTTTTGAGAGTTTATCTCATTGTCGGGAAAATGTGAACCCGCATGTGCTTTCTATTTATGTGTGCCAAGTTTTTGGTGGATTGGTTGACGAGGACGAATCACATCGTGTTGTCGATGCGATAAACGTAGTGTGGTTCATTGTTCTAATGAACTTGGAGACTTTAGTGTACGAGATCCCACATGTGGACGAGTTGGTAGCTCCGGGCCGTGGTAAACCGATAGCACACTATGGTACTCGACACGCACTATATTTAATCGAGATTTGTGAAATCTAGTAGTACATTTGCCTCGTAGTGCCACAACGTGAGACCGTGAACTACACCACGCCTGGATGATGGATTTCGTGTCGTGGGGCTATAGACGCAACGTGTGACCGCGCAATAGTTGGTTGGGCAGCCGTGGTACTAATAGATTTTACGAGTCATTCCGCTCTCGATACTTGTGTTTTCTTTAGCTCCATGGAGTAGGGTTTTGTCATATTGGTATTTATCTCTATGTTTATTTATTTCCATCGTATCTATTTCTTGTTTATCTATATTTTATTTGTTTATTTTAACTGATTCTTGTTACTATATTTGGTTATTATATCTTATCTGTTTATTTTTATCTTCCTTATTTTATCTCGTGATGTTTTATACGTGATGTGATATGTTGTTATGATATCTAAATCTTACTCTAATTTGTTATTCTTTTCGTTATAGTATTTTGTAATGCATGAACCGTATATATGTTGTTTGTCGTCTTCTTATTGGCCATGTTGTGATGATTTTATGTTGTCTTACCTCTTCGTTATATGTATTTTCTGTTTATTTTATTTTACGCGGTAAAGACTTTGAGGAAGAAGATGAGCCTCTCGAGATCTTGTACCCAGAGGAAGAGGAAGATCCGCAAGTAGACGATCCGTTTTACGATCAAGAACCATCCGATCATCCATACCCTTTGGATTGATTGTGTGGGATGGCAGCACCAGAGTTTTTGGGGTTCGTAGAGCTAGTATTTCATGGGAGTTCGCTAGCTTGGCATCTACAAGGCGATCGTGAATCTGTGACGTATGCAGGACGTGTGACCGTGATTCTACGTCAACGTTTGGATGGAGAGCCTGTCATGACCACAACACTTTTTCTGCATTTAGAGTTACCCTTATCCATTAGGCGTCACTGGGGTGCTGAAAACCCTGAGCCTAGTGAGATAAGCATCGTATCGACTGCGCGATCCCGTTATCGCCGTGTGTCGAGACATCCGGGATATCTATCTCCTGATGATCATTTTCATGCTGAGAGTGATCCATCAGAGGATTAGATAACCATGATGTTTTTTTTTTGGGCGCGTCAGCGTATGTCTGTATATATTAACTCTTTTATTGCTTTCCTTGCTGTTTTTGTTTAAATATTTGTAGTCTTAGTTGTGAATTACTTGTACAGCTTATAACTTAAATCATATGTATATTATCAATAATGATGTTTTTTTTTATTTCGTATTTCCGCATTATCTTTCTATATCATATTTCTGTTTATCAAGAATTATTTTACAACCCGTAATAGTATGTAATAAACATTTCACAACTTGGGGTAGATTTTATTTCTATTTCTTTTATTTTCTTTTATGTGTGACATCCTCCAAAGGGGTGTTACAATTTTTCCTAATGAATCTCTTACTTCACATTCAATTCACTCTCACCAAAGGGTTGGTAAAATGTTACGGCTAAGGGGTGAAGGTATAATTAATTTGGGTGAATGTAAGAAAATAGGATGATAAAAGGCTCAAAGTGGTTATCAAGGGATAATGTGATATGGTGGTCTAAGGCCATGATGGGGTAAAAGAAAAAGAATGCCTGAATTATCTTTTGAGTGTACACTAGGATTTCACCTTGAAAGGTGCAGGGGAGTTACTCTAGGACTGGTGAGGTAATTAGATATTCACATTTGCACACATAGTCTTTCTCTAAGCACTCACAAACCCAAACAAAAGTTTAATGGATTCATGCAAGGAAAGAAAAACAAAATGCCCTAAGCTTAACATGCATATCAATTTTGAGCAAATCTACCACTAACACAATTCTAAGTTGTCATAAGTCAAATTCACTTAGTTCCTTTAATTATCTCAAAAAGTAATCTCATCTAGGAAAAAATTGCTTTCAAGGTGCTTGAATTAAAATGAATTTGGAGGATGCACTCTACTTTGAATGAAAAATAATCAAAATAAAATAAAATAAACATGAACATGAATAACAAACTAAGGAGAAATGAAAATAAAATAAAATAAATAGCAAACTAAAGATATAAAAAATATATTTTTGGTGGCCGACACTATATACATCCCTCTACAAATGTTCTGAACTCGAGGTGGCACTAAAGCGGACTTAATAAACACTAAACTAACGAAGAAAGGCAAAAGGAAAAAACATAAGAGAAAAAATGAAAATTTTGCACCCCCCAAACTTAAATTAGACATTGTCCTCATTATCGTCAAACCTCATGATATCAATCAAGCAAACCGTATAGAAAGCAACATATGAGAGGAGAGAAATGCCATAAGACGTAAAAATAAGACTTAGTATAAATTTCTTAAATGCATTTAAAACCATCAAGAATCATCACAATCATATCAAGTTTGTTGAATATGAGCACATATGCACTAATCTCAATCACAAATTCAACAATTATCATATAAATGAGAAAAATTATAAAAGATAAGGATACTTCCCTTTCAAAATATGTTTTCCCATATAATCATATGAAGAATATTGTGGAATTGGCTCCATGCTCTGAGTTTTCTCATACAACATCATAATTAAGCTTAGGTAAGTGACAGAAAAAAAAAACAAAAATCAAATCAAAACAAAAAAACTAATGAAAAAAAAAACTTGGGTTGCCTATCAAGAAGCACTAGTTTATGGTCTTTAGTTTGACCCCTTGTATTTATCATGTGATTCCATCTTTAAAAAGATCTCCCACATAAAGAAACTTCAATTTTCGCCCATTGATCTTGAAAATGCTAGTAATTCTTTCCAAATTTCAATCTTGCCATAAGGAGATGTCTTGAAGCCTTGAGGTAGGCTAAATTGTCGAGGATTGAGTCTTTAGGAAAAAACTTCAACTTTGAGTTGCATGACCCAAAAGGCATGCTATCAAGCATGGTTGAAAGAGACTTGAACTTTACTTTTGGTGCTTCTTTCATACATTGTAGATGTGCAATGGTTGATATTAGCTTATCTTCCTCAAGCTTCAGTTCATGAGAGGGAGGGCTTACTTTGAGTAATGGAACATGATTTGCAACTTCCTTGTCTTCTTTTTAGTTGTAACATTATCGGCTAAGCATTTTTTTAAGAGGGTCCTTCAAATGTTACGTATTACACACTTTTTGAGTATACAATTCACTTACATCAACCTTTAAGCATGAATTAGCTATGGCTGGTTAATTGGGAATTTGAGACAAGTCAAATTCAACCACTTCCTCTTCAACTTTAAGAGTTAACTTTCCATATTTCATATCAATGATGGCTCCCGCAGTGACTAGGAAGGGTCTTCCCAAAATAATGTGGATTTGGACATCTTCTCCCATCTTTAGCACAATAAAATCAACCAGTATATAGAACTTACTCACCTTTAATGGTACATTCTCCAATATGCCAATGGCGTATTTGATCGATCTATCCGCTAATTGATGTGAGATAGTGGTTGGTTTGATTTCCCTAATGTCAAGTTTCTCACAAATTGATAGGGGCATCAAACTCATACTCGCCCCAAGATCACACAAAGCCTTATTTATGGTCATTTTCCCAATTGATCATGGAATGGAAAAACTACTTGAATCATTAAGCTTAGGTGGGAGCTTATTTTGGATGATGGCTATAACATCCTCCCTTCCAACTTGCTCGTATAAGCTGCTTGGCAGCTGCTATTGTGTTTTTGCTTGTTTGATTGCGTTATGTGTGCAAGTAAACAGATAACTTAGCGAGTAAGTTACCTTATAGGAATAATTAGAATAATTATTTAGAATATGAGATAATTATAAATAAATAGAATTTTATTTAAAATAATTATAAATAGGATTATTTGTAATTATTAAGGTTTAAATTATATTTTTATGGATATTAAAGGTTTTAATTAAAATATAAATTAAGTTAATTAAATATTAACTAGTAATTTAATTAATTAAGAAGGTAATTAGATTAATTAAATATGACATCTTAAGATAATAATCATAAGCTTATTAATATAATTATGTTAATTATTGGTTAAATTAGATATAATTATATTATTATAATTAAGTAATGATTAGTAATGGACCAATAATATTTCATGCACAAAAGTTAGGCACTATGCTAGAATTTTATTGGTCTAGAATTTTTAGAGTAATAATGAGTGTCTTAAAATAAATTAATAAAATTACATGAAATAAGTTTGTTTTAAGACACGTAAATATAATTTTAGTAATTAGGGTTAGTTCATGAAGGTCGTTGGATTTGCATGGGATTGTTAAAGGTCCCTAATGTGATCCAAAATACTTACGAGTCTTGAATTAGGAACCCTAGGATAGTTACACACTACCTAGGACCCGTTTCTGAACTCAGCACAACCCGAAAGGCTCCTGAATGAGTCCTGCTTTCGAGGAAGCCTGCCATGGCTACCAACACAAGGAGACATGCGGTCTCCAACCTCCTAAATTTCCCCATCCCGTAGTTCTCCTTTAAAAGCCACCAAAACGACCTTTTCTTCCATTTGAACTTCATCTTCTTCCATCCTAGAGAAAGAGAGAGCTTGAGTTATAGAGAGAAGGAGACAACCAAGGTGTTGTCACTGTTTCATGCCTAATTCACCGCTGGAAACAAGCTCGAGCCACTATCCCCTGCAAGTTGCCTCAAGATTCACCACAACATTCTTCTTCTCCACCCAAATTGAGAGCACTGTCAGCACCAAGTAAGGGTCCCATGGCTTTTTCCTCCATTTTCTGTTGTGATATCTATTTCATGATTGTTGTTTGATGAATTAAACTACTTTGGGAAGCTTTGGAAAGCTTAGGAGACCATGGATGGCCATGGAAAGCCACCCATGGCCGCAACCTCTATGGTAGCCAACATGAGCAATTGTGGCTATATGGAGTAGGGGAAGAACTTTGTTGCTGGATATAATGGAATAAGGGTGGAAACCGCCACCCTTGGTGGCGATGAAGTGAGTTTCGTGGTGGTGGTGTGGCCACAATGGCCACCGCCCATTTAGAAAAGAAGAGGGCTTGGAGGTTATGGTGGTTGTTTGGCTAATTTTTGTGGTTGGAACGGCCACCTAAGGGCGGCCAAAGTCATGGCCAAGAGTGGTGGTGGTGGCCACCAAGGGCCATCACACGAACCGCCACGAAGAGAACTCTAAAATTGGTGTTTTTGGTGTGGAGAAACACAAGGTGGAGATCACCACATGATAAGGATGATGATGTTAGGTCAAGGTCGAGCCTAGGTGGCCTCTGGCTTTGGACTGGCCTCGGGCTAGGGTGACCCTAGTTGCTCCCCATAGCTAGGTTGGCCACAACCCTAGGATGAGTTAGTTAAGACCATCAAAGGTCAATAGGTTGACTAATAAGGTCAAAGGAGGCTCAAAGAGTCTCAGACTGATGAAAAATGAGTGTCAGGTTAGTCCTTGAGTTTGTAACCTCATAAAGATTATGAGAGTAAATGCAAATTTATGAGTTAAGGGTTATGTAAAATGGTTAACTTGATTGTCAAGTTATCTCAAATGAGGCTTGAATAAGTACCTGGGATTGTATATTGTTAATAGTAATTGCTTATTATGATAATGCATACATTGCACTGGTTGTTATGCTGATATAGTGACATGAGAAATGTGATAATGCGATATGATGCTCATAGTAGTTGTATGTACATGAAATGTGATATGTGACACATTATACAACTGCTCATTGAAAGAGTAAGCATTCCCAAATGATGGATAAAAACATCTTACCAAAAGAGAAAGGTCCTTATCAATGATGTGCAATGATATAATTCACCTTGCTTGGATAAGTGCTATGTAGCACATATAACTACTGAGAGTGACCTGACTCATGTCTGACAAGTAGACTATCTTGTAGGAAGAGGGTCATTCCCCCTCGAGAGGTAGGTCATTCCCCCTTAGAGGACAAAGGTTGCCTCACATAGGGAATTGCAAAATATGGTGCCTAATAGACAAAGTCACAAGCATTGCATTCATATTGCATTGCCATCATTCATAACGAATACTCTATTAATTTTTATGATTATATGAAGAAAACTGGCTTAAAAAGGAATCTCTACCTCTAGATAATAATTTACAAGATTTTTTAACTTATATCTGATATTTGTTTTTCTATCCGAAGTAGCTAGATTTATTATGATATCACTTTCATATAAATTTATTGAGAATTCCTAAAATTCTCACCTTTCTTTGTTTTTCCATGATATATCTAGAGACTGAAGATGTCACTATTTAGTGTGTATTTTGAGTTCATAGAGGATGAGTGGTTTGTACTCTATGGAGACAAACACATACTCATTCTTAGGGCCGATTTGTGTGGACATCATGTACATGCCTAGTGTGCCTAGGGATAGAGTTAGACTGGGATTTGTGATGTAGGGATAGACTAGAAGTAGGACAGTAGTAGACATCTAGATTTCATTTTATTTGTATATACATCTAAGCTTACATGTTGTATTTGGATATAGAAGTTTGACTGTCTGGCTTTATTTCACTTTTTACTTATTTGACTTACTTTTCTGATGGATGACTGTACATGTGGGTACCAATGCCCACTCTAATACTTTTATGATTTATGTATGAACTAACTATAAAGAACAATACTTAGTGGAAGGCTCAGAGGGTTGGTAATTTGTTATATGTATGTTTTTTATAATTGTAATTAGCTGATTATGCATAAAAGAGTTAGAGTTCTTCCAGTTAGGATTCACTCTAATATGATAGATACACATTGTAGAACTGATTTCCATTGTGCTCTGATTAAAGGCTTTCGGCCTAGCTCACCTAAGAGCTGAACAATTCTAATTTAAGATTAAAATAAAGTTAAAAACTAAGCAAGATGACGAGACGTTTAAAATGGGGAACAAATAAATCTAAAATACAAGATGGTTTAAACAAGTCACGAACTTAACCAAACTAGTAATAGGTTATAGAAATGAACATGTGATGAACTTTATCATATTTAGTTCACCTATTTGAGCATAAGGTGGACTATATAGGGTAGGGGGTCACAACAGGTGGTATCAAAATAGTTCATCTTGCACAACCTTGGGGATTGGACTGACTATGCTAGATTTAGCTAAAGTTCCTTGTTTGTGAGTTATGTAATTAGGATTTCTTGTCTTGAGGATGAGATTTCTATGTAGCTTAGAAATGCATAACTGCCTGAGGTGTGATTGTTAAAAGTTTCTATCATACTGTTTACATGATATTGAGACTGATCAACTCAATATTTATTGTTCTATGTATATAGTAACCTATGGCATCTACCCGACAAACTTGTGCTAATGATGACATGGTAGAGTTCATGGGAACTTTTAAGGAGATGGTAGTAGTCGTCAGAGAACAAATTCAAACAACTAGTAGAATGTTAGACCATATCCAAGCTAAAGGACCCACATAGAGTTGATTTGGACTTCACTCTTGGTCTAAAGGTATAGTTCTTCTTCATGTTTTACTATCAAAGGGAGCTCTAATGAAAGGGTATACTATGTATATTTCTCATGTTATATTTATATTACTTATCTCTGATAAAATATGTATTCATAATGTATAGCTTTATAAGCAATTAATTGTATTAGCAATATGTAAGATTCATTAATGTGACTTTTTCGCAAGCGCACAGATCGTTCAAGTAGTAAAATATAATTGTTCCCATGAGGATCAATATGATTACTAACTCTCACAACAATATCAATTATTTAAGCGATCAAGAGTGATAAAGGCAATGAGATTTAAAAGCAAGAAAAGAGATTTAATAATAAATAAGCAAACAAATTGAAAAAGGGATAAAATTCAACCAAGTTATAAAGGCTTAAGACTAGGATTTCACTACAATACCCACTATGATAATTATTGACTCTATCTTTGCTAATGGTCAATTATGTTTTTGAAGACGATTTGTCCTAAATTATTTAAAGTTCAATCTCTTGGCATTAAAAATGTGTTAAAACCCTATTAATCATATTCTCATAGCAATCAATTGAGTTATAACCCATTAAGTTCCATGACAACCATTTTGCTCCTTGAAGGATTCAAGCCTATCTCTAGGTCTCAATTCCTAAGTTCAATTCTTACAATTTCAAGTAATTAGATTTCATCTCTCGATCCTTCAGTTAATGCTTAAGATCATACAAATATGGCACACAACATACCATAACCAGTAAACACCCTAAGAATGAATCAAGAACAATAATTTTCATTAACAAAAAATCAAGTCAAATATCCAACATAAAAGAGTAAAGAGATATATCACAATCCCATAAATTAGAAAAATTAGCCACACATGGAAATTGTAGCATAAACAAGAACAATAGACAAATAGACAACCATGATTTTATCTAAGAAAAATAAGAAAACAAAAGGAAAAAGGAGAAGAAGTAGAAAAGAATTAAGATGTCTTCAATGAATGCCTCATTGAACTCGTCTCAAACCTTGTGCCTCTAACCCTTGGTGAAAGCTACCAATCTCCTCATCCTTGCTCTATTTATAAGAGATTTAACCTAATAACAGTGTATCTTGCACTAAATCTCCTTAATTGGTACCCAAGAAATCAAAAACTCAAATTAGGAAACTTAAAACATGTTTTATGATTCACACATGGGGTACCCTATGTGGCACTCTAGACTGATTCTGACACCTCACACGGGGCCATGTGATCTCATAAGGGGTACCCTATATGAGGTTTTGGAGTGGGAGTTTGCTCTTGAAGTCTTCATGAAAATTATAGCTCTTGTCTTTAGCTTTCAAATACTGCCAAAATTATCTCATTTTGATCTCTATGGCTCAAGTTAGGGTGTTTTACCACACAAAAGTCAAGAATTTCGTGAATCCCTTCCAAGCTCAACTTCTTTGCATTGTACCCATCCAAGTCTTCATGAATCCTTGTCAAATCATCCAATTTGAACATAAAATCATGGAGAAAAGACAAACTCACATTACCAAGGATAATATCATAAATAAGCAATTAGAGTGGCATAAATTCTCATAAAATTCATCTCAGTTCATATGAAATCAAGCACAAGATGTGTGTATTTTATCAACACATCATTCATAGTCATAGGACATTGGATATTTTGAATTATTGGTGAAACTGATATTAATACAATTATTGATAGTACAAAGATGATCAAGAGCTCCAGAAAAACTAATGTTTGTTACCTGAAGTAGCAAAAGATTATTATCTATAAAGTCACAAAGACACTTGTTGAGTTTTAGAGATATCCATCAAAATAGATATCATATTGAGAGTGTATAAGGGATATGGACCATCTCTTTATTACAATTTTATTGTTTCAGATAAGAAAACTCTACTATAAAGGTTATCCATTTTTAATTTAGTCTATATTACTTTGAGTGCAATTGAAGCATATGTTATTTTAAACCAGAAGTTTATTATGCTCTTGTATGTGTTTACTAGTTCAAAGATTTTATTATTTTATATGATCGGTTCAGTTTCCTGACCTTAATCTTGAGGACAAGGTTATTTTCAAACAGAATGAAGATGTAGAGACTAAGAAAGGAAGATTGAAGAGTGCACAATCTTGGACGAGAGATTTCTAAAGGAAAATGTAAATAGTAATTAGTTAACTAGAAATTAGTAACTCAAGTAGGCACTTAATACGTGTATAAATAAGTTTACTGTTGTTACTATAATAGGAAAGAAAAGAATAAATGTGAGATTTAAGAAGTTCTTCCTCTAGACTCGAAGGAAGGGGCCTCTACTTAACATTTGTTGATTATTGTTTTCTTAGTCAATTGAGTTATGGATCAATAATGATGCGGAAAAAAAATTATTGAGAATTCATTTGGATATCTATTAAAGAACCAGAAGATTTTTTAGTGTAATGAGTTTTCATTTGCCCCATATTCTCAATATAAATTGATTATAAGGTCATTACCAACTAAATTTGGAGTTGAATCTCCTAAGTATCTATAACATTTTTAATATGATATTTGTGACCGATCAATTTACCATGTGATATGAGTCACTTATGATTTTAATAGATGCATCTACAAGATGGTTACATGTGTGCTTATTATTACTTAAAATCTAGTGTTTGTGAGATTACTTATGCAAGTTATTCAATTAAAGCACAAATTCCAAATAATGTAATTAAGACAATTTGTCTTAATAATGATGATAAATATACTTCTTATGCTTTTAGTGATTATTGTATGACCATTAGTGTGAATATTGAATACCCTTTTCTTGTGTTCATATACCTCCAATTGATAGCTAAAATAATAGTTTATGATAAAAGAATTCCCAATTTTGCTTGGGAGCATACTATTTTACATGTTGTAGCATTTGTCAGTATAAGGCCAAAAAATTTATTATAAATCCTTCCCTATACAACTAGATTTTGACTAGAAGCCAAATATTTCTCATATAAGAATTTTTATATCTGTGATATAGTCACAATTGCTCCACCACTTCGCATTATAATGGGTCCCCAAAGAAAAGTTGGGATTATATGCTGGATATGAATGTTTCCAACATGAGGGGGGAGAAAGTAAGTAGCTGAAAAATGAAATTACTTGAAATGCATTATCATAATTTAATTTAGATCCTCAAACAAGGTAACGTGATAATACTTTTGCAAAGAATAGCAAATGAATTGCTAGATGCATTTTTACAAAAGGGACAATTAAATCCCATATTTATTGTAGATGCTCCATAAAGGAAAGACACACCAGAGGCGTGGTTAATTAATCAATTCCAAAATAAAAATCCCGAACAAGAAAGGGAGCAAAAGATATTATTAAAAAGGCAAACAATCCTATTGATGATACTCTTGATTGTTGATACTCAATTTTGTCTCTAAAATTTTTATTTTTTGTTAGTTAATCAAGGTATGAATACCTAATTTTGTTTGGGTCATTAAAACTTTTTGATTCAGAATAAAAAAGAGAGAGAGATTAAAAAAACAAAAAATTCTAAAACTTGAAAAAATGAATGAAAATCCAAAAGAATAAAAAGAAAAAAATGAAAAAAGGAAAGAAGAAATTTGAAAAACTAAGGTGTCTAGATTCATTGTTTCAATAAGTCTCATATCAGAGAAATCATGATCCTTCTTCCTCCCCTCCTCCTATTTAAATGGTGATTCTCAATTGTTTTGACATCCAAAAAATTACACACTTGGGCTTAATACTAAGTATAAGAGCTCGAAGATTTAGTAAATTTTTTCTTGCAAGTGAGTTGCTTTTCAAGGTTCGATTTGAAGAGAACACGTGGGGCCATGTGCACCAACTTCTTTGAGCATAACATTTTTATACGCCTCGAAGGTTAGCTTGCTTATTTTTTATTTATTTTTTCTCCTTGTATTATTATTATTTTATTATATACACGTGTTATTCATTTTAACTTATTCATTTGTTAGTTTGGTTTATTTATTTATTTATTATTTTTTTAATTTTATTTCGTAAACTTTTTTATTTTAAAATTAATTCAAGAATAAAACGGGATTAACTGAGTTATGACAATTTTTTAATCAAGTAACTTTTAGAATCATTTAAGTTGTGATAGCTTGATGATTCAAAACTTTTTCTAAACATAAAAAAATCAAATGAGTTTTTAAAACAAAAATATTTTCAAACTTAAAAACAATAACCCATAATCGTTTTTTCTGAAGAACTACGTGACTTTAAGTTCCCACTACACTCAAGGATACGTAGGAGCAGAACCTCTATTTTGTCAAGCCAAAATTAAATTTTTATAATTTAGTTGTTTCTTTTTCTTTTATAAATATTGACAATATTTTTTAAAAAATGGGTAAAATAAATATATTTGAGATTATTAAAATCTGCACAACTAACTTAAGGTACCGTTCGTGGAACGGGAAGTGTAGGGTGTTAATACATTCCTTACCTGTAATCGACTCCCTAATCCAAACTTATTTTTCAAAAGACCTGTTTTCTTAATTAATGAATTTTTCTAATGTTTTTTTCTAATTTAAATAAATATTAGTGGCGACTCCACTATTTTTTCAACCCTATTATTTTTTTGGTCGTCCCGTCGCGATCCCAGTTGTAACAACTTGTGACTCCACTGGGAATACATAGAGAGTCAAGCCTATTATTGTTAGTTATGCAAATCATTAATAACCTTTATTTATTTGTTTTACCCTTTCTTTTGCCTTTGTTTTTATTTTCTTATTTGGCTTTAAATAGATCTTTTTTATTATTACTTTTACATAAATTTCTGATTGTGTTATCCTGTGTTAACTTTGATGCTCATGATCTACTTGTATATATTTTGTTGCCTTAATATTTCGTGCTTCATGGTTAAAACCCTATGATAGAAAATTACTGGCTGACTATTGTATGTATGTTTTGTTTGACTATTTTTTTTGCAGGATGGGGGTAGTCCTTAGGATCATAGAGGTTTGTATGCTCCCTACACCCATGACACCTACACGTTTATTACACACATTTGAGTGGAGCCCTATACCCGAGTCTGAGTAAAGCCTAAATTACGTAGAGGTTGTGTAGTGGTATCCATTTTGGACGTACACTTATTTGGTTATCGCGAAAGCCTCATCTAGAGTATGTCTTTTTCACGAATGTCCCACACCTAGTGGTTTACTGATAATCACATATTTCCTATAAAAGGCACCCTAGACTTCTATAAAAAGCACCATTGGTTATCATGAATAACAAGTTGTATTCTCCTTCATTTCTCTCATAGTTTCTTCTTGTTTCTTCATAGTTTCTCATAGCTTTTGTATATTTTGATGCTCCCCTTCATGGTAATGGAGGGCTAAGCTACTTTCGGTCAATTTAGAACTCTTGAAGAGATTGTGGTTTAGATTCTTGAGATCTTGGTTATGTATTGTATTTGATTTATAATTGAATTCCTCTTTTCTTCTTCTTGATCTTGAATGCATGAATGGTGATTCTATTTATGTTGATCTGATTTGATCTTGGTTTAAGATTGAGATTTGTAATGAAACTTAGAACTGATTGATCTAAATTAATCACAGAATTGAAAAGGTTAGGTTACTGATTTGTGCCTAAGTTAATTGAATTCGGTACTTGAAATTAACATAGATCTTCATGAATGGTGTGATTGCGGATTTGTGATTATCACTTGTTAATTAAATTCTAGACGATCGTCTAATATGAATTCTAGATTTGATGCAGAGATCTCGGTTAGATCCAAATTAACAATTCAATTGCGCTTCAAGTGTTCTATGAAGGGTCTATGATTGAATCCACCCAATCTTGGATAGGTTTCTAAATTGCCTGCTCTTTAATTGTTATTTCTTCCTTAAATTTTGTTAAGTGCGATCTTAAACTGTCAAACCGCCCTTTGCTAATTTTCACTTGATTTGATTAAATTGCATCTACAATCCTCGTGGAGATGATCCGGTGTTGTCACTATGCTACAAGCTTAGGTAATAACTTCGGTTATAATTTTGACTGAGTTCGGCGCTCGTCAAAATTTTGGCGCCGTTGCTGGGGATTAGTAAGTGTAATCTTTTCATTTTAAGTGTTGTTACTAACTTTTGCTTTTTATTAACTTTTCTAACATTTTTATCCATTGTCTAGTGTATTTTGCTTATTTATTTGTTTTTGTGTGATGCATGACTAGGTCGAGCCTCGATAACTTAGTTGACTTTGATCCTGAGATTGATAGAACCTTGCATAGGTTGATTAGAACTCGTAGGCTAAGTGCAAGAATTGCTTCTGAATTTGATCTTAATATTGGGAGTGAACTTAAGATCTTGAATAATTCTGAAACCATGGCTGATAACATGCAGAATAGAACTCTTAAGGAACTTGCTGCTCCTGATATAACTAACCAGTCTTTGTGTATTCAATACCCAGATCTTGATGCTGATTTTGAGTTAAAATCTGGATTGATACATTTGTTGCCCAAGTTTCACGGTTTTGCAGGTGAGGATCCCCATAAGCATCTAAAGGAGTTCCATGTGGTTTGTTCAACCAAGAAGCCACATGGGATCTTAGAAGAGCACATCAAGCTGAGGGCATTTCCTTTCTCACTTGCTGATACAACCAAGGATTGGTTATTTTATCTTTCACCAGGTTCAGTAACAAGTTGGACTGACATGAAGCGGTTGTTCTTAGAGAAATTTTTCCCTGCCTCTAGAGCTGCTGCCATTAGAAAAGATATATGTGGCATAAGACAAATGACAGGAGAGACCTTGCATGAATATTGGGAAAGATTCAAGAAGTTGTGCTCGTTGTCCCCACCACCAAATCACCGATCAACTCTTAATTCAATATTTCTATGAAGGCTTCTTTGCCAAATGACGAAGCATGGTGGATCCGCCTCTAGAGGAGCCTTAGTAGACAAGACCCCTGCAGGCCGAGAGATTTGATAGCAAACATGGCGCCAACACCCAACAATTTGGCACACGAATTATTACCTCAACCGGATGAGTCAATGAGATTCAATCATCTCATGTAGACCAACAGAGAATGGAACACGAGACTTGATGAATTGACTTTTTGGTGAGGCGGTTAGCGTGGGACAACAATCACCAATGCGATGGCCGCAATCGTGTGTGTGGCATTTGCTGCTCTTGTTCATCTCATCCTATCGATGCATGCCCCACACTTCATGATGGTGGTTCTATTTTTCCGAGCAATCTGCATTGCAAAGCGGTGGTATTTTTCTGGTAGACCCCAATATCGCAATCACAAAGAAGCCCGGATATGATCCATTTTCTAATACCTATAACCCTAGCTGGAGGGACCATCCCAACCTGAGATATGGAAATTCTGGTCAACAACAACAACACCCTACCAACAAGAAGAACGGCGGCAGCGGTTTAGATACCAAGCTACAGGCCTTGGCAACAAGTACCAACCACCTGTATTTAGGCAAGCACAACCTGCGCCGCCACCCATGCAGCAGCCCCTCCAGCTACCTGTTCCAGCAGCCACTCCAGCTGAGCCACCTTTCAAAGACTTGATGAAATAGTTTCAGTAGAATATCAATGCCACCATCTAGAATTTACAAACTCAAATTGGGCAGATGGCAACCACTTTGAGTGAGCTAAAAAGTCAAGGGTCGAACCAATTGCCTTCACAAACAGTCAACAACCCAAGAGGCAATGTAAGTGCCATTAGCTTGAGAAGTGGCAGAGAAGTTGACGATCCTACTCCACCACAACCTGAACTATAGCAACCAGAAGGTGACCAAAAACAGAAGAAAGTGGATAGCTCAGTCCAAAAATCTGTGACACAGAAGAAATGTGCAGAGAATTCAAATCTGGCCATTCCACTACCTTTTCTAAACAGAGTCACACAGTCCAAGCATACTGCGCAAACAGAAATAGAAAGAGAAGTCATGGACACATTCAGGAAGGTGGAAATCAATATTCCCCTCCTTGATGCAATCAAGTAGATTCTCAAGTATGCCAAATTCCTCAAAGAGTTGTGTACTCACAAGAGAAGACTTAAGGGTACTGAGAAAATAAGCATGGGCAAAAATGTTTCTGCAATGATTCTACCAAGCATGCCACAAAAATGCAGAGATCCTGGAACTTTCACAATTCCTTGCCCGATAGGTAACTCCAAATTTAAACATGCAATGCTAGACTTGGGTGCTTCGATTAATGTCATGCCTATGTCAATATATCAATCCTTGAACATTGGCACTTTGCAACCTACTGGTATAGTGATTCAGTTGGCAAATAGAACCACTGCTCATCCTGCAGGAGTGCTAGAAGATGTGTTAGTTCAGGTGAATGAGCCCAGCGGACTTCTATATTCTGAACATGGAAGATGAGTCTTCAACAAACCATGCTCCATTGATCCTAGGCAGACCTTTCCTCAAGACAGCCAAGACCAAGATAGATGTGCATGCTGGCACCCTTTCCATAGAATTTGGCGATGATGTGGTACAATTTAACATTTTTGAGGCCATGAGACATCCCCTAGAGGAGCATTCTGTTTTCCATGTTGATGTGATTGATATGCTAGTTGACGATGCTTATGCTTGATATTTATGTTGAATTTCCCGATATTGGTGATTTTCGGATTACATTACTGTGAAACATGTCTTGGCTATGATATTGTACCATGTCTTTGCATGTCTTTGAGATTTATGCAGTTATGAGTGGTGATGTAGCTGCTGACTTGAATGATGCAGCATGTGAAAATGAGAGTCAGAAGTATGTTAAATTTAATGTTGTTGAGTTAGTTGTTTCAAACAGCTTGCTACCCTCCATTGTACAGCCTTCATCCTTAGAATTAAATATTTTGCCGGACCATCTTAAATATACATATTTGGAAGATGGTGAGAAGCTGCCTGTGATTGTTGCTAAAAATTTGCAACCTGATCAAGAAGAAAAATTACTGCAGGTTTTGAGGCAGAATAAACAAGCCATCGGATGGACACTTGCAGATCTTCCTGGTATCAGTCCCTCCACATGCATGCATAGGATTTTGTTGGAGGAAGATACTAAACCAGTACGGCAGCCCCAAAGGAGACCGAACCCCCGACTCTGGATGTGGTAAAGAAGGAAGTTACCAAGCTACTGCAAGTGGCATTATTTATCCCATATCGATAGTAAATGGGTGAGCCCCGAAAGCGAGTTGTTCCAAAGAAATGCGGGGTCACAGTAGTTGAAAATCGAACAATGAGCTACTACCCACAAGAATTCAAAAGCAGTGGCGAGTTTGCATTGATTACAGACGACTTAACCAAGCCACCAGGAAAGATCATTTCCCATTACCTTTCATTGATCAGATGTTAGAGAGACTAGCTGGCAAGTCGCATTACTGTTTCTTGGATGGATATTCAGGTTATTTTCAGATCCATATAGCCCCAGAAGACCAAGATAAAACTACTTTCACTTGTCCATTTGGCACATTTGCATACAGAAGGATGCCTTTTGGTCTGTGCAACACTCCAGGCACCTTTCAAAGGTGTATGGTAAGTATATTTTCCGACCTTTTAGAAAATTGCATGGATGTATTCATGGATGACTTTACTGTCTATGGCTTTTCCTTTGATGCATGTTTGAATAGTTTGACTCAGGTTTTGCATAAATGCATTAAGGCTAACCTTGTTCTGAATTTTGAGACATGTTATTTCATGGTGGAGCAAGGCATAGTTTTAGGGCATATAATATCTAGCAAGGGTATTAAGGTAGATACTGTAAAAATAGATGTTATTTCATGCCTATCTTACCCCACATGCGTGCGGGAGGTTCGTTCTTTCCTTGGTCATGCAGGTTTCTATAGGCGATTCATAAAAGATTTCAGCAAAATTGCTCTTCCACTATCCAACTTGCAAAAAAAAGAAGTGGAGTTCCATTTTGACCAAAAATGCAAGGATGCCTTCAATCACTTGAAGCAAGCATTGACCAGTACACCTATCATCCAGCCACCAGATTGGACACTCCCATTTGAGCTCATGTGTGATGCCTCTAATTATGCTTTGGGAGCTGTTCTTGCACAAAGGGTCGGCAAAATATCTCATGTCATCTCCTATGCTTCAAGAACTTTAGATCCTGCACAAGTCAACTACACCACCACTGAAAAGGAACTTTTAGCAATTGTTTTTGCTTTAGACAAATTTCGATCATATTTGCTTGGTTCTAGAGTGGTTGTGTTTTCAGATCATACAGCTCTGAAGTTTCTCCTGAAGAAGCTTGATGCAAAGCCTAGATTGATTAGGTGGATTTTGCTCCCCCAAGAGTTCGATATTGAAATCCGTGATAAAAGTGAAGCGGAGAATTTAGTGGCTGATCACCTAAGCCGAATTGAAAGGGAGGCAGATACTTTTCCTACCCATGATGTCTTCCCTGATGAGCAGCTTTTCAAGCGCAAGGTAACACTCCTTGGTTTTTGATTTGATAAATTTCTTAGTTCTTTGGTGTTTTCCCTGCACATTTTATTAGGGCTCGATTGATAAATTGAAGAGTGAGTCAAAATATTATGTGTGGGACGACCCTTATCTGTGGAAATTTTGTAGTGACCAAGTCATTAGGAGATGCGTGCCTGATAATGAATTCCATTCTATTCTTAGCTTTTGTCATACACTTACATGTGGCGGTCATTTTGGTCCCCAAAGGACTGCTAGGAAAGTTTTAGAATTTGGATTATATTGGCCCACTCTATTTCATGATGCATATGTGTTTTGTAAATCTTGTGATCAATGCCAAAGAACAGGAAACACTTCTCGAAGGAATGAGATGCCCCAGAAATCCTTATTGTTCTGTGAGATTTTTGATGTATGGGGTATTGATTTTATGGGACCCTTTCCTGTTTCTTTTGGTTTTGTTTACATTTTGCTAGCTGTTGATTATGTATCCAAGTGGGTGGAGGCGAAAGCTACTCGGACTTATGATTCCAAAGTTGTTGTGGATTTTGTTAGATCACAGATTTTCTGCAGTTTGGAGTTAGAAGGCCATCATCGTGATCGGGGTTCACACTTTTGTAATCGAAGCATGGAAGCTTTGATGAAAAAGTATGGGGTCTTGCACAGAGTTTCTACACCTTACCATCCCCAAACTAATGGGCAAGCCGAGATTTCCAACAGGGAGATCAAGCAGATACTCCAGAAGACAGTTCAACCTAACAGAAAGGACTGGAGCAAGAGGCTTGAGGATGCTTTATGGGCTTACCGGACTGCTTATACGACACCAATCGGGATGTCTCCGTATCGGATTGTTTTTGGAAAAGCCTGCCACCTGTCGGTGGAAATTGAGCATCATGCATTCTGGGCGGTGAAAAGGTGCAACTTAGACCTAGATCAAGCAGGTATGGAGAGGAAGCTGCAACTGCAGCAATTGAAGGAGATCCGCTTGGAGGCTTATGAAAGTTCCAAACTTTATAAGGAGAAGACCAAAGCCTTCCATGATAAGTTGATTCTGAGGAAAACATTTGAGATTGGTCAAAAAGTTCTCCTCTATAACTCCCGCCTCCGACTCATGCCCGGCAAATTAAGGTCTAGATGGGATGGACCATTTATTGTTACTAAGGTTTTTTCCTTCAGTGTGCATTCGGATTAAAAGTGAGGTCACCGCCAAAGCTTTCCTCGTAAATGGACACCGCCTCAAACAAGTATCATGAACTTCCAGAGAATGCGAGAAATGGAGGTGATGAACCTTCTCCATCCGCATTATGAAAAAAAAAAAAAAAAAAAAAAAAAAAGAAAAAAAGAAAAAAAAAAAAAAAAAAAAGCGTGTGCCCGACAATGAGGTAAGTAGTGCCATTAAATTTTGTCACTCGGAAGCATGTGGAGGTCATTTTTTTCTTCAGCGACAACAACTGCGAAAATCTTGCAGTATGGATTTTATTGGCCTACTTTATTTAAGGTCTGTTGCACCTTTTGCAAAAGCTGTGAAAATTGATCAAAAAAAGTTCTGCTTTGAGATTATCATCTGCACCTACTCCTTGAAAAATTGAGATCTAGGTGGCGCGGTTCTTTTGTTGTCAAACACGTGTATCCTCTTGGGCCGTAGATATTGAGGATCCTAGGAATGGTAATGCGCTTAAAGTTAATGGACAAAGACTCAACCATTCCTGAAAAACCAAGTTCTTGAGTTCTTTGTGTTGCCGGTTAAGTGGTGGATACGGTACTCCGTGACTCTTAAGTCGGTTTATTTTTCAGTTTTCCAAAATAACTGAACCCTTCTTCTCCTTCAAAATGGATGTCATTCTTTCAAACCTAAGAAAACATTTTCCTTCTCTTCCTCAAAATGCTCTGAGAAAAATCTACAAAGTTCGATGTGAAAAATTGAGACTGTTAATGCACAAAGGTATGCCAGAAGATGTACGCTGGATAATTGAAGCAAAGGTCCGATTAGCAGGTGAGTCCTTAATTTCATTTGACTCATATATGCCCAGTCTTGGAAGAAGTTCATATTCTAAAAGGAGAAGAGCAAAAAGGTTACAAGTCTGTCACAAATGTGGACGATGGAACTGTAACAAGCGATGTCGTACTTTGGGGATGGTTTCAGCAAATAGAGAAGATAAAATTTTCTTCATTAAGAATGGACTGAGTAAGGAGTCATTAGATGATATCTTATTGACTCTTGAGACGCATTCTTGTAGATTGGTGCATCATGAAATTCTTAAATTGTGGAATCTCTTCAAGGATGAAGAAAAACGCTACAGTCTTGGGAATCTGACTCTAAAAGACCCTGTTTGACAATTTATAAGAAAATTGGATGGGAAGCTTATCCTCGACTCATAGAAGACGTTTAAGTCGTTACTGGACGTTAAACCAGAGGCAGATGTGAGCCATATCCACAAACAATCTGTACATATCATCCTCTTCTTCTTCTTCATGTCATCTTTCAAACAAAAACAAAAACAAAAAGAAAACAAAAAAATAATAATAATAAAAAACAAAAAAAAAAAAAAAAAAAATTATGTATACGTCTTAGGGTTGGCTTTGGTAACACAAACCGTGAATGGGAAAATGCATGCATCCTAATCCAGCCTTCTTAATTGAAAAACAAAGAAGGTAGATTATATCCCACATGTGAGAGGCCGGTCGTATTATGGCCACTTGTCCCTTTTGGGAGCCCTATGTTATTTGGTCTTGAATGGGTCGAATACTGGTCAACAATGCTTTGGCACAAAGCCGAAAGAGCAGACCACCTCCATCCCAATCTTAAGTAAGTATACACTCATCTTTCATTAAGTTTTTCTAACAATTTCAAAAAAAAAACGGACGTGATGTCTACTGCACTCATGACGCGCAGTATAAAGATACGCCATGGAAATTATACATACAGGTATGTCATCATTTTCTATTTCTTTTATCTTTGAATCATTTTGTTGTATTTTGATTTTTGTACAGACGATCCTTTGAGCAGGGTCCTTCAGGGGTTTCTAGACATCTTTACCTTGATGGTTTTTTTGAAGTAAAAAAAAAAGGAGATTTTGTGTCTCTTAATTTCAACCTTTTCTGACAACAACCAACCTACCCTTATAGGTGCAATTATTCCCCTTTCCATTCTTTTTCTTATTTAAACACTCAATTTTCTCCATTTTCCTTCAACTCAGAAACACTCAAAGGGAGGAAGAGTATAGAATGGGGCCTTCTATTCGTAACCTAAAAAATGTCTGTGTTTTTTGTGGGTCGAGTTATGGGAAGGGATTAGAGTTTGTAAACGCAGCTAGCACTCTTGGTTGATCACTTGCTGCGAGGAATATTCATCTTGTATATGGGGGAGGTTGTCGTGGGTTAATGGGGGTTGTATCACTTGCTGCCTTTATAGGAGGCAGTTAGGTTTTAGGTGTTATTTCTAAACCTTTAGCTGAAAATAACATCACTGGAAGGACAGTTGGAGAAGAAATTCAGGTAACATCTATGCATGAACGAATGAAAACAATGGTTGACAATTCTAATGCATTTCTTGTCTTACCAGGTGGTTTTGGTACTTTGGAAGAAATTTTTCAAATTGTCTCTTGGGCAGAACTGAACATCCACCATAGACCCATTGGTTTGTTGAATGTTAATAATTTCTTTGATCTTTTGTTATCTTTTCTTGACAAAGCTGTGGAACAGAAATTTATCACTCCTTCGACAAGACAACTTCTTATCTCTGCCTCCACTATTGATGAGCTCATTGATAAATTGGAAGCTTTTGAGTATGTACCTGATAAGGTATTAGCTCAGATAGATTGGTCAACAGGAAGCAGCGAAGGAAGTAACAAGAAAAAAAAGTCAGATCTGAAACTTTATCTTTAATGGGTTTAATTTTATTGTACTTTGTTTCTGTTTAAATTTGTGTTAGCTTTTTCCAACAGGTAATATCTTCTATCCTTTACTCATCTATATTTTAACATTGAGGACAATGTTGTGATCTAGTTGGGGGGGAAGGATAGTTGACCCAAAAAAAAAATAAAAATAAAATAAAAAAATAAAAAATAAAAAAAATAAAAATAAAATTTGTTGTTTTGTTTGGAAAGTATGATATGATTGTCATAGACTTATTAAACCAATTAATGATGGCAGAGTAAGGAGTAATTTTACTCTTGAGACGCATCTTAATTGGTGGTAGAGTAAGGAGTTTTTTAGGTAGCAATTAATTAGTATTAAATTGTGGAAGTACTAAAGTTTTATTGTTTGATTTCTTTTCAGGGTCTGATGCGTCACTGACAGTGTGCTTCTTTTTTGCTTGGCGTTGATTCACTTCTTATCAGGTTGTGTTGCTCTTTTCTATATCTTTCTTTCACATTGAAGGCAATGTTATATTAAGTGTGGGGGAGAGATTTTAGCATTTTTTTTAAAAAAAAATCAAAACAAAAAAGGGTTCATTGCATGATTGAATAACTTTTCTCCCTTCTTGAACTGATATGCTTGGTGATGGATGATTGAATTGATGAATTGAGTTTGATAGATGCATACCTTGTGAGATTTTGAGCCTAATGGATGGATTCAACATTTATGTCATTCTCTTCTTTCTTGTGTGATTTTCACTCATGTTAATGACCACTCTAGAACTTGCTTTGATTCTTTTTGAAGCTATATTTCACTTGCATGCATGAACATGATTGAGGCCCTCTTTCTTAATTAGCCAGTTTAACCGAATAGCCAACCTTGTTTTCAATATGATATCAAGCACTCTTTTGACTTCTTGAAAATTCTCTGATTCCTGCCAACCTTGTATATTTTCCTTTACTTAACCCCTTTGAGCTTATTTGACCATTCCTTGTTTCTAGCTCATTATGTGCCTTAAATGAAAAATCGTGTTCTTACTTTACCTTAGGGAATAAAAGAACATTAGCTTGATTAATGGATGAGTTTTTGAACAAGTGGGGGGGTGTGTTTACAAAATGGTTGTTGAAAAAGGAAAGAGTGCCTAAAAAAAAAGAGGAAAAATGTATGTATATAGTTATGTTCATATATATATATATATATAAAAGAAAAGGATTGGGAAATGAATATGTAAAGGTATATACATTAGAGTTGGGATGAACTTTTATGCTTGTTATTTGAACTCAGCTCTCATTTGCTTTTATTCTCTTTGGTATTTATCTTCTATCCATTTTATCCTCTTCTATTACCTTGACCTCACTACAAACCTTGAATAAAGTCCTCATGATTTGTGTGTGCATGTGTTTTGAGTAGTGGAGAAGTAGAAGATAAGCAAGCTTATGGTAGTGCAATTTTCATGGGTTGAATTGAGTGAAATACCTACCTTTTAAACACTTGAGAGATTGAGAGGGAATCTTGTGAAGATCTATCATTCTAGATTCATGTTGAAGATACCTTGCTTGTTGGTTTGAGATGTGGAGAATTGTTAACTCATGAATGTTTTGATCCCTTGAACCTTTAGTTATTCTTCTTGATTGTAAAATTTTGGGCTCTTGAATGTCATTAGAATTTAAATTTTTGTTAATCTCTTATGTCCTTGTTTTGGTCTTGAGTTTTGCCCAGGAATGCAAAAAGCTACGTGTGGGGGAATTTGATAATCACATATTTTATTCATTAAGAAACCCTTATGTTTAGTCATTTACACTCTCCATATTCTTAATTGATTGAGTTTGGTATGATTTTGTGAGTTTAAGCTCAAATTGGTCCTAATTGAATATTTTTAGCATTATTGAGACTTGACATTGTTTCTGTATTTTGGCCATAACTTGAGTTTCTGATATCTGATAATCATAAATTTTACCTTGTAGGAAAGCTAGGAGGAAGCTCTACAACTTTGATGAAGAGCTCGAAGTCCGAAACAGATGTCTAAGGGACCTAAGTTTACATGGAAGTCAGAATACGGGTTCTATCAATAGAATCCGAACGGTGTGCACTCATAAAATCATATCTCAAGCTGTAATAATGGAGATGGGCTGAAATTTGGATAGTTGATACTTAAGATCCAAATAAACAACTTTCATGAAGAACACTTTTTGAAAAAATGAAGTCTAGTGGGTCAGTTTGAGCTTGGAAGTTGGAACAGAGGTGCTGAAGTTGGGTTTGAGAAACCTGTGGTATTTGGGTCATATCTTGGGCTGTAGAAAGCCAAATTAGACGATCCAGATATGCATGTTATAGCCAAGACAAAGATCTACAACTTTCATGAAGAGTACTTTTCATGGATCTGAAGTATAGTTGGTCGTTTTTGGCTTCCAACTCAGACAAGAAATTTTCGTCCTCAACCACCCACTCATCCATCCACTAAACCACTCATCCACTCATCCACTCATCCACCCACTCATCCACTAATCCACTCACTCATCCACTCAACCAACCCACTCAAACACTCCACTCAACCACTTCACTCAACCACCCCACTCATCCACCCATTCCCCTTTGTCATTTTGTTACCCTAGACTTCTATAAAAGGCACCATTGGTTATCATGAATAACAAGTTTGTATTCTCCTTCATTTCTCTTATAGTTTCTTCTTATTTCTTCATAGTTTCTCATAGCTTTTGTATATTTTGATGCTCCCCTTCATGGTAATGGAGGGCTAAGCTACTTTCGGTCAATTTAGAACTCTTGAAGAGATTGTGGTTTGGATTCTTGAGATCTTTGTTATGTATTGTATTTGATTTGTAATTGAATTCCTCTTTTCTTTTTCTTGATCTTGAATGCATGAATGGTGATTCTATTTATGTTGATCTGATTTGATCTTGGTTTAAGATTGAGATTTGTAATGAAACTTAGAACTGATTGATCTAAATTAATCACAGAATTGAAAAGGTTAGGTTACTGATTTGTGCCTAAGTTAATTGAATTCGATACTTGAAATTAACATAGATCTTCATGAATAGTGTGATTGCGGATTTGTGATTATCACTTGTTAATTAAATTCTAGACGATCGTCTAGTATGAATTCTGGATTTGATGTAGAGATCTCAGTTAGATCCAAATTAACAATTCAATTGCGCTTCAAGTGTTCTATGAAGGGTCTATGATTGAATCCACCCAATCTTGGATAGGTTTCTAAATTGACTGCTCTTTAATTGTTATTTCTTCCTTAAATTTTGTTAAGTGCGATCTTAAACTGTCAAACCCCCTTTTGCTAATTTTCACTTGATTTGATTAAATTACATCTACAATCTTCGTGGAGATGATCCGGTGTTGTCACTGTGCTACAAGCTTAGGTAATAACTTCGATTATAATTTTGACTGAGTTCGGCGCCCGTCATTTACCCACTGTTTGTGGTCAACATTATGAAATAGGACTTAGCTCTAGAGACCATTAGAATAGTAGAGCCACCTAATGAAAGTTCTCACAAATCAGTAAGGCTCATAGATCCTTAGGATATAATTCCTCAAATTTAAGGTGATTCCCTTAGGACATGAAGGGAGCATACTTATTATTTTTCTATCTATCTATCTCTCATTTCATTCATTCTTGCATTCTTTTTAAATAAAAAAATAAAAAAAGATATATTATCTTGCATTTTTATGGCATTCCTAGCATTTAAAAAAAAATCAATCTATATAAATTGTCAGTACTTCGATACATGCATGTTGCCATTTTTTTGTTCAGTCAATACTGATAATTGTATATTCTCATTTCATGTTTCATCCTAAAAAAAATAGACACGATAGTGGGAAAACACTTTCCGCGACACCCTTACAAGATTCATTCCTAGGCTAGGATCATGGATGAAATAGAATAGACTCAAGAGTTGAAGGATGAGGTGAATCAACTCAAAGAGCAAGTGTCCAAGATGATAGAAATGTTGCAGTCCATGGAAAATAGAAAGAACACATATGGGAATCCTTCAATGGTGAATAAAGGACACCCAGCCACATATCTTCACCTGCCTGGTTTCTCTCCAACCCCTCTGCAATATCAAGGCTTTAATCCTCAAGGAGTTATGATATCACTCACCATTTACCCAAACACCACCACTCAACCCTCAGCCACTAGTTCTCAGGAAACCCAAGTGCCACCATTCCTACTATATGGCCTCCCTCTCGGCTATGTACCACCATTAGCCACTGATCCCCTTGATAATAGCACACCAACAATAACACCAATTTCAAACCCACTAAACACTGCCCAAACCCAAGTCACTCATCCAAATGCCAGTGAAACCCTGCCAACACGACACCGATTTCCCTTTTTTATCCTATATGGTCTCCCTTCTAGCTTTGTAGCACCACAGGCTACTAATCTCTCTAACAACAACATGCTTGTTTCAAATGCATTGAGGACAACTCAGCCACATGCCCATTACCTTGGTACTAGTGGAATCCCACTAGTGCAACATTTTGTCCTCACTTTCATGCCACAATACTCATTGAATTCTTTTGCTAAAAATTCTCAGTCCGAAGAGAAGTTAGAAACTATAGAAGTGAGATTACGGACCATTGAAGGAGCTGGTAGTTATGGTCTCAGGGATGCTACTGAGCTTTTCCTTGTCTCTGATGTTGTCATTCCCCTGAAATTGAAGGTCCGTGATTTTGATAAATACAAGGGGACTACTTGCCCAAAGAATCACTTAACAATGTATATTCACAAGATGGCTTCACAAGCTCACAACGACAAGTTGTTAATTCACTTCTTCCAAGACAGTTTAACTGGGGCAGCTTCGAATTGGTACACGTATCTTGAGTGTGCCCATATACGAAGTTTCAAGGATTTGGCTGATGCTTTCTTAAGGAAATACAAGTATAATCTTGACATGGCTCCTAACATATTACAGTTGCAAAATATGTCGAAAAAAGATGTAGAGACCTTTAAAGAGTATGCTTAGAGATGGAGAGAAACAACCGCTTAGGTAGAACCTCTGTTATTATAAAAGGAAATGGTGGCTATGTTCATTAATACCCTTCAGTCACCCTTCTATGATCGAATGATTGGGAGTGTGTCCTCAAATTTCTCAAGCATTGTTGTCATCGAAGAAAAGGTTGAAAGCAGAATAAAAAGTGGAAAGATTGCTGATAGCTCAGTCGGGGCAACCAATGTAAAGAAATTTCCAATGGTGAAGAAAAAGAAAGGAAAGGCTATGCAGTGACTTTTGATCAAAAAAAATTTACTCAAGGGCAACTTAACCAAACACCTGTGAACCCTCAACCATCCTTCCAAACCCCTTATGGACCTTACCACCTATATTTTCCCATTACTTCACCAGTTCCATATCCCTAACCTTACCATTTATATGTTGACATTGCTTCATAATTTCCATATCCACAACCTCACCACCCAATAATGTCCTACCATATGCCATCCCCCACTTAACACCAAACACCATCTACCTTACCGCCTCAACCAGCTCAATCATGGACCCAAACACAAACCAATTAAGACCACCAAATAATCGAGAAAGGAAGTTTGTCCATTTTGACCCAATCCCTATAACCTACACTAAGTTATTGCCCTAACTCATCCATAACTCTCATTTGGCTCATTACCTGATGAAGCCAATGGAACCCCCATATCAAAAAGGATTTGACCCAAATGCCAAGTGCAATTACCATGCGGGGGTCGCATGCGATTTCGCAGAGAATTACAAAGTGCTAAAGTTTAGAGTGCAAGACCTAATCGATGTCAAAATAGTTGAATTTCAAGTCAAATACTCTTAGAGTGGGTCACAATCCTTTACCAAATCATGAAAATCTTAGAGTCAATGTCGAAGTTCTCTGCCCAACTACTCATAAGACATGCAGCTAATGTTAAAACTCCCATGGAAGTTATTTTTAAAGAACTCTGCAAATTTGGGATGATATAAGCTCAGGTTGAAGTGAAAAGAGGAAATGATGATGAAATAATGTGTAATCTTCATGGGAATGTGGGGCATTCTATTGAAGAATATGGTGAATTCAGACAGATCCTCCAAAATCTAATGGACATGTAATAGGTGCAAATGGGTCATATATGTGACGCGGGTGGCATCAACATGGTTGATGAGTACACCATTTCCCAATCTGATCCTAAGGGGATGATATTGACTCGGTTGGAAAATCGGGAGCCTAAAGCTGAGGGGATCCCAATTTGTGACATCCGACAGAGCTTCCGAAGTGCAGGATTAGTGTTTCTAAACTAAATGACTACTATCAAATATGATTAACCCATTAATTATGGTTTCAATTTGGTGTACCCTTGTTCCCCATATGCAAAGCTCAACAATTGGGAGATCATTAATTTTTCCATAACCTTTAAAACTAATGCAAAGTAATTGTGTATTGCTAATCCTATAGCTCTGGCCAAGACTTTAGGAAGATATGTTGAAAAAATGAGCTCATATGTTACCATTTCAATATTTACTATCAATAAATGCATTTTCCTATCATTTTTTTAGTTTTTTCCCAACTATTACATTAACCTTTATTCATTACCCTTTTTTTTCTTGTGTTAACATCAATAAATGCATATCTGAAAGTGATTCTCTTGAAAATGACAATGTTATGATCCTATCACATGATGTTGATGAGGATAATGATTACAATTGGGAACCCTCTCCTAACCTAATGAGATTAATAGAACAAGAGGCCAAAGAAATTTAACTCCACGAAGAGTCAATTGAAGTGATTAATTTGGGGATGAAGGATGATAAAAGTAGTTAAAATTGATACTTCCATGAAAGAAGATGAGCAAAGCAAGTTTGTTAAGCTCTTATCTGATTATTGAGACATGCCAGGGATGAATCTGAGCATAGCTTCCCATAAAATTCACTATACCCCAATGCTGAGGCAAAAAAGCATAAATTGAGGAGAATGCACCTTAAAATATCTTTAAAGATCAAGAAGGAAGTCACCAAACAATTGGAAGTATGATTTTTAAAAAGGAACAAATAAGTAATCACTTGGTGTGCACTATCTTTTTATCTCGAAATTAAAGTTGTGAAAATAAGCAATCATGATTTGAAAATGAAGATTGACCATCTTTTTCTATCCTTTACAAAATCTCATCATCTTTATTATCCCTTATTATCCCTTTTTTTATCTTGAAAAATTTCGTCAAAGAACCTTGGACAAAGATCACCCCTACACTAGGGGTTAGAATAAAGTAAAAAAGGTGATTCTGAAGAAAAAAAAAAGAAGAAAAAAGAAGAAGATGATGAAAAATGAAATGGCTCATAGCAAAGGCAAATGATGAAGTGAAAAAGTAAGCAAAATGTGTTAGTGCTCTTAATAATGCCAAAGACAATTGATAAAGTTTACTAAAGATCCTTGATCACATTCAACCCTTAAACACTTACTTGAGTCTTCTATCATTCCTTTCATAAACCTTAACCTTAGTCACGTTATAAGCCTCAAAAAGTCCATTTTGATCAATGAAGGGTTGTTGTCATTTTTATTACCTTTAATTTTGAGACAAAAGGTTCATGCTCTTCGAAGTTTTCAATTCATTGCTCCCAATAATTAAAAAAAAAGTGGTTCACTAGGCTGAAAACCTGAAAAGGTGACCTAGGCAAAAGTTAAAGTGACTCGCTAAGTTGAAAACTCGAAAAGAGCAACCTAGGCAAAAATTAGGGTAAAAAATGGTACCTGACACATCTGAAGAAGTGGAGTTGCCTCAAGTCAAAAACTGGGGCAAGTTGAGTTTGTTAAGGCTAAACCGAGCCAGTTTAAATATATGAAGTCTTATCATATTCTTGAAAATAGACAAAGGGGTGTTTAAGGTTGTATACATGGGAAATTAGCATTGATTATCCTAGAGAGCATCACTGGAAGAACTGAAAAATTCCTTTCCAATATTTCTAGTGTAAACTTTTCAATTCTGATTCCTTTTGTATTATTTTTCCTGTACTTTTCCTTCTTATAATGATAATCCTTTTTCGTTGCAACCTATTATTGAGCAAATGTGCATTTGTCATGAAAGATTTATATTGAGATATGAAACATGTCATATTCTTGCAAAAGCATTTGGTTTTACTTTAATAATCTCGAAAAGTCATGGCAAACACAATGAATTTCCAATAAGAGTATTGATGAGAAAAAGGAAGAATAACCAGGCAAGTCATAAAGCAAGTTAAATAGTTTTGTTACTATTCGACCTTGATCCTACTGCGAAAAAAGTCCTTAAGAGTTATGGAACCAAGAGTGACTGAGGTGTAAAAATTGTTCACCAAATTTGTTCGTGAGAATCTCTGCGGTAGGACATCCATTACATCATGCATCATCTTAAGTATCATATGCATTTACAAAATAAACACCATTTTTTTTTAGTTCTTAGGTCCTCGCACCAATTGCTTTAAGTTTCTCTGTTAAGTTTCAACAGATACCTGACTCCGTAAGCTTTTTACCTTTTTGCTTTAAGTTTTCTGTTAAGCTTTAGTGGATACCCAACTACGTAAGCTTTTTACCTTTTTGCTTTAAGTTTTCTATTAAGTTTTGGCAGATACCTGACTCTGCAAGCTTTTTACCTTTTGGCTTTAAGTTTTCTATCAAGCTTCGGCGAATACCCGACTTTGCAAGTTTTTTATCTTTCTTCTTTAAGTTTTGTGTCAAGCTTCGGCAGATACTCGACTCCGTAAGCTTTTACTTTTTGCTTTAAGCTTCCTGTCAAGCTTCAGTGGATACCCAACTCCTCAAGCTTTTTACCTTTTCCACTTTAAGTTTTTTGTCAAGCTTTAGTGGATACCTAACTCCGCAAGTTTTTTACCTTTTTGCTTTAAGTTTTTTGTCAAGCTTTAGCAGACACCCGACTCTGCAAGCCTTTTATCTTTCTAACTTTTAGTTCTCTGTTAAGCTTCGATGGATACTCGACTTCGCAAGCTTCTTAGCTTGTTCCTGTCAAGCTTTGGTAGATACTCGACTCTGCAAGCTTTCTTTCCATTTTGTTAGGCTTCAACAAGTACCTGACTCTGTAAGTTTTTTTTATCTTTCTATCAAGCTTCAACAGATCTTCGTACCTATTTCCTTTAAGTTTTCGAGTTCCTGTACCCATTTCGTTTAGGTCTTTGGGTCTATATACCCATGGCCTTTACCTTTTGGGGTCCTCATATCCCACGTTTTTACCTTGTTTTAAGGCCTGCTACATTTGCATCGATCCATACAAACAAATTTTTATGGACAAAATTGAATCAAATTATTTGTTTTGCATTTAGTTTAAATGCAAAGCTAAGGGAGGTAGTTGTTGATACTCAATTTTGTTCATAAAATTTTTATTTTTTGTTACTTAATCATGGTATGAATACCTAATATTGTCTGGGTCATTAAAACCTTTTAATTCAGAATAAAACAAAAAAAAACAAAAAAAAGAGGAAAAAAATGAAAAATTCTAAAACTTGAAAAAACGAATGAAAATCCAAAAAAAAAAGGAAAGAAGAAATTTGAAAAACTAAGGTATCTAGATTCATTGTATCAGTAAGCCCCACGTTGGTGAAGTCATGCTTCTTCTCTCTCCCCTCCTCCTATATAAATGGGTGATTCTCAATTGTTTTGACATCCAAAAAATTACACACTTAGCTTAATACTAAGTATAAGAGCTCGATGATTTTAGTAAATTTTTTCTTGCAAGTGGATTGTCTTTCAAAGTTTGATTTAACGAAAACATGTGGGACACTATGCACTAACTTCTTTTAGCATAGCATTTTTATACGCCTTAGAGGTTAGCTTGCTTATTTTTATTATTTTTCTCCTTGTATTATTAATTTTTATTATATACACATGTTATTCATTTTACCTTATTCATTTGTTAGTTTGATTTATTTATATATTTATTATTTTTTTAATTTTTTTGTATTTTTTATTTTAAAATTAATTTAAGAATAAAATGCGATTAGCTGAGCTGTGACAGCTTGTTAATCTTGTAACTTTTAGAATAATTTAAGTTGTAACAATTTGATGATTCGAACCTTTTTCTAAACGTAAAAAAAAATCAAATGAGATTTTAAAAAAAATATTTTCAAAATTAAAAACAACCAATTCACAATCGTTTTTTTTTAAGAACTACATGACTTTGAGTTCTCTACTATACCCGGGGATACATAGGAGCATAACCTCTATTCTGTCAAGCCAAAATTAATTTTTTATAATTTAGTTGTTTTTATTTTATAAATAGTGACAACGTTTTTTTAAAAAAGAGTAAAATAAATATATTTGATATTATTAAAATCTGTATAACTAACTTAAGGTACTGTTCGTGGAACGGGCAGTGTAGGGTGCTAATACCTTCCCTACCTATAATCGACTCCCGAATCCAAACTCATTTTTCAAAAGACAAGTTTTTCTGATTAAATGGTTTTTCTAATGTTTTTCCCAATTTAAATAAACATTAGTGGCGATTCCACTTTTTTTTCAACCCTATTATTTTTTTGGATGTCCTGTCACGATCCCGGTTGCGACATTGATGAAGAGGTTGGAGACATAATTAGGACTTACCTAAAATAGTGATAATGATGAGCTCTCAACAAACTATGTCTCTATGGGAAAAGATAGAATCGAATGAAAATAATTGACAACATATTTGAATATAATGTAGTGCACAATATTATGAGAATGAGGATCTTGAAATTAGAATCATCAAAGAATGTTGACATTGAAATGATTGACCAAAATAGAAAAATGTCTTAGAGGCAAAAGTTGAACTCACTTGTAAAATGTGAAGATTTTGAACATATAGTTTAAACCCCAAAAGATGTTTTAATGGACCTAACGTTTGAACCTCTAGAAGATGCAAATGTTTGTGAGATTCAAATGGATGCTTATGTGAAAATGAAATTAAAAAAAAGATGTTGTGAGATATGAAGCATGATCCTTACAAAAAGGTTTCTCACAAAGACTAAAGATTAACTATGGAGAAGTTTACTTTCAGTGATTGATGCAATTATATTCTGATAATGTTATTTGCACATAAAAAGTTAAATATACATCTAATGGATGTTGTTATTTCCATTTTATGGTTCACCCAAGAATGATATCTACATGAAAATCCCTGATGGATTAAAGATATCAATAACATCCAATGAATTGGATTTACGTGTGTTAATGATTTATGTTCTTTTGTTCATCATAATAAACTTTCTTATTGTGCATTCGTGTTGGTTTATATGCATTATACTATTCCAAGCAAGTGTGGATACAATGATTGTTACTAAGTGACTTCAAGACTCAAGAGGGAGTGAATTGAGTATTTCAAAACTTTTCGAAAATAAGCCCTTTTTAATTTTCTTTGAAGCTATTTTCTTTGAGTTGAAAGGATTTATGAAAATAACAAGTTCACACACAAGGTTAAAAAGAATGAATGAAAGGAAGAATAAGTTGCAAGTATGCAAAAGCAATAAATAAGCTTGAATGTAAAGAGATAAGGGTTGAGAAAATTAAAAACAAAGATTTATACTAGTTCAATCACCCTTGTAATCTACGTCCAGTCCCTATGATCATCCACCTAGGAGTTTCCACTATTTTCAAGCTTCACAAGGTGCTTGACAAACTTTTTACAAAGATTGAGCTCTTCCTACAGTTTAAGGATCATCCACCTCTTGTGTAGAAGCCTCTTAGTTTCTCAAAGGATCTTCCACCCTCTCGAGTGTTTACAAATGGTTTGAAATAGAATTAATCTCTCTCAAAGAGCAAATATAAAAGTTGAAGTTCTATGAAGCTCTCAAGGATATCTCAAGATATATAAAAAATAAAGCACAAAGAATGAAAGAATTGATTCACAGATTAAATGCTTGGTAATTATTTTTCATAATGTTAGTTTAGTGTAATAAGTGTCCCAAAACTTGAATTTATAGTCCTCTTTGAAAAAGATCCATTGGGGGTTGTTTTCTTCAAGCATTAAATGCTCTGATACTAGTCATTACTAGTTTCAGACTCATGGTAATCGATTACCAACATCTAGTAATCGATTACCATGTGTTCAAAACGTGTTCTGGCCTTTTCCGAGTAATGGTAATTGATTACCAGGCTATGGTAATCGATTACTAAGCTTCTGTTTGATGTGGTATTTGATTACCAAGCTTGGTATTACCAAGCTTGGTATTACCAAGCTTCTAACTTTTGAAAAACAGGTTCCCGCATGCTTGTAAGCTTTCAAAAAAACTTGTAATTGATCACTAATTCATTGTATGTGATTATAATCAAAACCTATTTTTTAGCCCAAAATAGCTTGGTAAGCATTTCCAACTTAGAACACTTAGAGTTTTCAAAGATTTAAACATGATTTTCATGATCCAAGGTTAAAACATCATTTTGTGAAAAACTACCCACCAACTAAAAAGGATTTTCAAGATGATCTTTTCAAAATCATTTTGAAACATTTTGTGATATCTTAATTGCTTCTCACACAAAGATCTTAAGTCTTATAAACTATAACATTTAATCTTCCTTTCGACTTTATCTTTGACTTGACTTTGTTATCATCAAAATCTTTATGACCTTCATGAAATAAGCATTCACATTCTCCCACTTTTGATTATGAAATACCAAACTAGGTAAAAAGCAGCATTTATATATTTATCAGAGATTAAAGTGCAACTCTCCTCCTTAAGCCATGCATAAGGTTCAAGCAAAAAAAGATTAAGAAGGGTCTATGACAAATAATTTTTCATGTAAAACTCCCCCTTACTCATGCAATCCATGCTCTCCCCCTTTTGGCATTATCAAAAAGATATAGTGAAATGAGCATTCAGTGATATACCAATAGCATACCAAAAAAAAAAAAGATTAACTAACAACATTCAACAAAGCAGCTTTTATATATATATATATATATATATATATATATATATATATATATATATATATATATATATATATCTAAGAGTCATTTAATCAAAGTTATAAACCAAAAGTAGTGACAAACTAAGGGTTAGATCTTAAAATAAGACAAGATAAAAAAACTATCATGACTAAGCCCTTGTCTTCACTTGGTTTCTTCACTGTCCACATCTGCATTATCATCATCAACATCATTATATGCAGGCGAAGGAGGTGCAACAGAGGATGTGGGAGCACTGGCAGCTCTAGTCCATAGAAAAACAGGCCCCTTCAGTATTGATTGAATCAAAGCTAACTCCAGATCTAAATGGTCTGTTCGCTATTCTAGATGGTCCATCCTATTCTCAGCAATAGTTCAGAGGCTCTGTATTTCTTGGAGCAGAAGATCCAAAGTAGTCTCAGCTATAGCAGGATGCACTTCTTCTTCTTCAACATCTTCCTCATCGCCTTAGGGAATGTTCCTATCAACCCCATAGTGAATATAGTACCATTGGTCATCAATTTTCATCATCTTCAATTTTTGCAGAGTATGCTCATCAATGGACTCCAGTCTATCAAACTTGGTGTCCTTCATTTCCCCATATATAGGAACATGGAAGAATTCCAGAATCTTTAATATCAACATAGCATAGGGAAGGGGATGATTTTCCTTTTGCGCCTTTAGCATATGATGTATCACATAGTAAACCCACCCATAATTCAAAGCCCGCAAGGTGAGTATATCATCAGTTTGTACTTGGGAGTAATTTCCTCCCCTAGCTACCAAGGCCCTAACCAAGATATAGTGCAACATATGGTTCTCCATTGTCAGGCCATTAGCCATTACCCTCTTAGTGTGCCTGTACCCAGTCCTCAGTAATGAATTCAAGGCACTTTGATACTCTTATTAGCCCATACCTCAACAGACACAAAGAAATTTACACCATCAAAAGACAAGCCAATGATCCTAGTCCATATTTCATGCGTGATGACTATCTTTACTCTCTTGACCTCAGTAAACAAGGTAGTATTCTTATATCTCATATTAGCATATAAAATGCGGAGTAAATATGGGTAAATATCCTTCCTAATGCTTAGAAAATTAACCAGCTCAAGATGTTCCAACAACCTAAAGCACTGAAGAGACTTCTTTAAGCAAAAAGCAGTGGTCAAATACCTGGGTTGGATGATTTTTTGGAGTCAAAATTTCTTTCAGAAGATCTGCCATTTTCATGTTGGTGAAGTGTTGGGAGAGGTCCATTCCAGGAATGGAAGCCTGTGGAGCTTGGGGTGCCTTCCCTGCAGTAGCCCCTGTTCTTGGCCTCTTTGCCCTGCTTGAAGGTTCAACCATTTGGGAGGTAAAATTGGTGAAAGATTGGAAGGAAGGAGGAAGGAAAGGTATTTGGGGTTGATTTGAGTTAAGAAAGAACAAAAAAATGTGAAGATTTGAGAGAAATTTGGGTATTAGGTCGTGGGTTTTAGAGAGAGAAGGTGATGAGCGTTTGGGGGTTTTTAGGTGATTTGATGAGTTTTTGGTGAGTGAAGGTTGGGGGTTTTGAAGAGAAGGTGTTTTTGGATGTTTTGGTGGTGGAAAAAGGTGATTTGGTGAAGAGATTTGTGAGAAAATGAGAGATTTTGGAGATGGTTTGCATGGGTTCTAGAGAGAGAAAGCTGAGAGCTCATGAAAAGGGCTTCCATTTGCGCATCTAGACCCTTTAAAAGCCCATCATAATCAATTACCACGATACTATAATTGATTACCAATATTCTGGGTGCGTGGTAATCGATTACTATCATTTTGACTTTGCAAAGTTTGCTTCACAGAGCCTTGGTAATTGATTACCAGGCTCTTGTAATCAATTACTAGTCTTCCAAAAATAGATTTTCCACTCCATTATGCAGAAGACTAGTTCTCAAACGTTTCAAACAATTCCAAAAGCCTAGCAAACCATAAATCCTTCTTGTAAAGACTTGTCTTTATCCAAAAACCTTATTTCTTACATTTCCACTATTTTTGCTGAAGAAACACTCATTCCAAGTGATTCACACCATTTTTCCAAAACTCAAACTTAGGCAGTTTAGTAAAAACTTGTGCAAACAAATCCTTGAGCAAATTAGAGGACTTAGTCATGATGGGGGCACCTGCAAAACAAATTTAGGGGAACCTCTGATGTTTAAGTCAGTATGGGATCCAAGAGATAAACAAAGCAAAAAAGTTATGCAGCAAAGATATTCAACTAAATTAAATGCATGATTGATCTAATATGCCTAGTTCTCTTCTTGTATAAAAGAAAGTCTCTTTAGGCAAAGGTTTAGTAAAGATATCAACAAGTTATTTAGAAGTTTCAACAAACTCAAGCATTCAATCTCTTTTTTGCACATGATCTTTTATCAAGTGGTGTCTTATTTCTATGTGCTTAGTCCTAGAGTGCAAGATGAAATTTTTAGACAAATTGATTGTACTAGTGTTATCACATCTTACAGGAATGTGATCAAGCTGGAGTCTATAGTCTAGAAGTTGTTGTTTCATCCAAATGATTTGTACACAATAACTTCCACTGCAATATACTCAGCTTCAGTAGTAGACAATGCCACACTATTTTGCTTCTTACTATGCTAAGAAACTAAAGAGCTTCGAAGTAAGTGGCATATCCCACTAATGTTCTTCCTATCTATTTTGCATCCAGTAAAATTAGAATTGGAATAACCAATTAGATTACATGAGGCACCCTTGGGGTACCACAAACCCATTTTTGAAGTTCCAACTAGATATTTCATTATCCTTTTTACAGCACTAAGATGTGATTCTCTAGTTTAGCTTGATATTTAGCACACATGCACACACTAAACATAATATCTGGCCTACTAGCAGTAAGATAAAGAAGTGAGTCAATTATACCTCTATACTTTGAGATTTCTACAAGTTTACCTCATTCATCATTGTCCAAATAACAAGAAGTGCCCATTAGTGTAGTCATATGCTTGGTATTGTCAATTTCAAACTTTTTGAGTAGCTTCTGGCAATACTTGGATTGACTTATGAAAGTCTTACCCCTTGTTTGCTTGATTTGGAGTCTAAAGAAGAAGTTGAGCTCACCCATCATTGACATCTCAAACTCATTTTGCATAATGTTAGCAAACTCCTTACATAGAGATTCATTAGTAGCACCAAAAATTATGTCATCAACATATATTTGCACAAGGAGAATATCATGCATTTTATTTTTTATGAAGAGTGCAGTGTCAACCTTTCCTCTTGTGAAGCCTTTTTTTCCAAAAGGAACTTGCTCAACCTTTCATACCAAGCTCTAGGAGCTTGTTTTAATCCATACAAGACCTTTTTTTAACTTAAAAACATAGTTGGACAGTTCATAATTTTCAAAACCAAGAGGTTGTTCCACATACACCTCTTCTTGAATAAAATCATTTAAGAAAGCATTTTTAACATCTATTTAATAAAGTTTAAAATTCATGATGTATTCAAATGCAAATAGCATTCTAATGGCTTCTAACCTAGCTATGGATGCATATATTTATTCATAACCTATGTCTTCTTCTTGATTATACCCTTTAGCTACAAGCATAACTTTATTTCTTATTATTATTCCCATTTCATCAAGTTTATTCCCAAAGACTCATTTGGTGTCAATAATAGGATGATCATTAGGTCTTGGAATAAGTTTCCAAACTTAATTCCTTTCAAATTGATTAAACTCTTCTTGCATAGTCAAGATCCAATGTTCATCACTAATGGCCTCATCTATGTCTTTAGGTTCAACTTGAGAAACAAAAGTCATGTGATTACATGCATCTCTAAGAGAGTTTCTAGTAGTTATATCTTTTAAAACATCACCTATAACCTTGTCAAGTGGATGGTGTCTTGAAGTTCTCCATTATCTTGGAAGACCATTTGATTGTTGATCCTCTTGTTGTGGTGGTGCTTCCTCTCTTTGACTTTCTCTATTTTGATCTTCTTCTTTGCTTCTCAAGCGGGTGTTGGACAAAATTTCTGCAACATCATCAATATTATCCTTTCTCAACCCAATGGGGTTAGTTTCATCAAATGCAATATGTATTGATTCCTCAATAGTCATAGTTCTCTTATTATAAATTCTAAAGGATTCACTACTAAGAGAATAACCAAAAAATATCCCTTCATTAGATTTAACAGCAAACTTGCCTAAGTTATCTTTACCATTGTTTAAAACAAAATATTTATGTTCAAAGACATGAAGATGAGAAATGTTTGGTTTTCTTCCTTTGTATGGTCCATAGGGTTTTTTTATTATTAAAAATGACCTTATTAAAGCCCTATTCATTACATAACAAGCGGTACATACCGCATCCACTCAAAAATACTTAGGAAGGTTTGTTTCATTAAACATAGTTTTTGTTAACTCCTCTAAAGATCTATTTTTCCTTTCAACCACTTCATTTTGTTGTGGAGTTCTAGAAGCAGAAAAATTATGCTCAATGTCATTTTCATTGCAAAATATTTCAAATTCTTGGTTTTAAAATTCCTCACTATGATCACTTCTTATGGATGCAATGCTACGAATTTTCTCATTTTGAATAACTTTTGCAAGTTTTCTAAATGCATGAAAGGTATTATTCTTATGAGCAAGAAGTAGTGTCAATGTATATCTAGAGTAATCATCCACAATCACAAAAGCATAATAATTACTCCTAAAGCTCATAGTTCTTGAAGGTCCAAAAAGATCCATGTGCAAAAGTTGTAAAGGTCTAGTAGTAGAACAACACTTTTAGCTGTGAAAGATACCTTTACTTGTTTTCCTTTTTGATATGTATCACAAAGTTTATCTTTCTCAAAATTAAGCTTTGGTAGACCAATTACTAATTCTTTAGAAACTAATTTATTTAGATGATCTATATGAATGTGGGTAATTCTCCAATGCCATAGCCATGAATCACTCTTTTTACTCATAAAACATCTAGCACCTTGAGAGGTAATATCATCAAGGTTAATTATATATATATTATCAACTCTATGACTAACAAACTTAACTCGTTTGTCATCCTTGCCTTCAATTATGCAACAATTAGAGTTAAAGATAACTCTAGTTTCCTTGTCACTCAATTGACTTATGCTTAGCAAGTTATGTTTGAGTTCTTCCACATACAAGACATTATCGATTGAAGTAGAGGGATTCTTACTAATTTTTTCAACTCCAAGAATCCTTCCTTTATTGTTGTCCACATAAGTGACATGACCATGCTTTTTAAGAGCAAGAAAGGAGAACTTGGACCCTCACTCGTCATGTGTTTAGAGTAGCTATTATCAAGGTACCAATTTGAGCTATTGGCTTTCAAGCATACCTACAAAACATGTTAAAATTTTGGTTTTAGATACCCAAACATTTTTGGGTCCTTGGGTGTTAGTTTTGGGCAATGAGCCCTTTGGAACCTATATCTTCTTTTTCAAATATATGATTTCTTCCTAATTCACATGTAGATACAGTATGTCATTTTCTTCACAATGAAAGCATGTAATAAAAGGACTATTTGACATACTTGAAGAAACAAAGAAGTTCTTATAAAAATTTTGTTGTTTCTTAGGATTGTAATCCAATCCAGCTTTATCAAACACACATCTTTGTTTTCCAAGTATGATATTCAAGTTTTCTCTACCAAAAGTAAATTTAGCAAGAGTATTTTTCAATTCTACAACTTCTTTTTCTAATGATAAGTATGAACGACATGAAGAAGATGAAGAGGGAGCATCCTTATGTGAAAAGCAAGTAGAGCATGATGAATTTGCATCAATTAACCAAAGAGTTTCATTTTCTAATTTCAATTCCCCAATTTCTTTGTTTAAAGTAGAAATTTGGTTTTTAAGTGAGGAAATTGTTTTCTTTGAACATGAAACCATTTTTGCAAGTCTCATGGATTCTTCAGGCAATTCCTCAAAGGCCTCTTGCAATTCATTATAAGAATGTTGATGTAACACCCCAAATTTTACTAATATTACAATAATGTCTGAAATGTACTATTTTGTATTGTGCTATAAAATTATTTTGACTGTTTTGTGACTGTATTTAATTGTTGTGTGTGATTTACTCCAAGTTAAGAAAATAATAATTTTTGGGCCGGGAAAAATCTTTATCTAATTATTCGGAGCTATGAGATCTTACTAAATCCAATTCCGAGTGATACGTGTATCAATCTTTTAATTTTTAGAATTTATATGTAAAATAAAAATATTTTATATTTTAATATTATTTTATTATCCAATGGACAATACCTACTGACTTAAAAGCAGTAGCTTTTGTCCAGTGGACGATAGGAACTGAAAAAATCTTTGTGACTTATAATTTGGTGAACCAATAGAAATTGGTCAATGATATTGGCTTGAATTTTCTAAGCCAATAGGAAGTAGTCAACAATAATGGTTGGACTCGTTAGTTAGTAACTAGAAAACCTAACTAAGTTAACTTAAACTTAACTAAGTTAATCCAAAGTGCTTAAGTAGTTACTAAATGGAACAAACCTAGTTAGCTACTCATTAGAGCCTTAGTTACAAGAAGGTTCTAGCATGTTCAAGAAACAGATGAGTCATTCTAGGTAACTAGATGATTAGCCAGGTAACTAAGAAATCTAACTAAATTTACTTAAACCTAACTAGAATGGCTTAAGCATAACTAGGAAACTAAAATGAATCAAAACTTGGTTTGCTCTCCCATTGAGCATTTCGGCCTAGACATTTCAAGAAGGTTCAAGAAATTTGATGACTTGATTCTCTAAGCCAACAGGAAATAAGCTTGGAGGCAAAGCTTTGAAGATCAACCATTGACCTTATCTAAGGCTATTAGGAGGTCTTGAGTGGTCAACCAAAGTGACCACCTCCTTTGGAGCTCCACGGCCAAGTGCTATAGGAATAGGTTGGATGGCATTTTGTTAAGTCATTTCATCTTCATCCATTCTCTAAATAAAGCAAGCTCGCCAAAATTCTCTCGTTTTCTCCTTTGTGAAGCTCACGACTAACACACCATTTCCATACCTCCACTCTTCTAAAATTTCATCCAACACCACTTCTAAAACCTAAACATCATTCTAAACATCTTTTGTGTTGTAAGTTTCTTCAAAATCATCCTCTTAGTGCTTGGAAAACAACCTTAAAGTTTCTTCCATAGAAGGCAAAAGTTCTTGTTTCTTGTTTCTAACTTGATTCTTGAAGTTCTAAGCCATGATTGATCCATGGTTTTCCTTTTTCAACCATAGTTTATGACTTTATAAATTGTTTAAGTTTGTTAGGGTTCCTTTGGGAGCTATATGAAATCCCTAGGAGGAAGTCCAAGAGGAGTTTGTCTTCCTTAGAGGTAAGAGGGAGATTTAATCTCATCAACCATGTATTGGTGGTGAGAAAATGGATGTGTTTGTGGTGAAGAATCCATAAGGATTCATTCACTTGGTTGTTTAAAGTTTTTCCTATTTGTGATTGATTTTTGATGCAAGCATGTCTATAGCTTTGATATATGTTTTGGTATGTGTTTATGGATGTATGATAGTTATTATATGTAATAGGATGTGAATAACATGTTAAAGAATTGCATAAGTGCTCCAAAGAACACATGAAGCTCACGGCTTCATCACCACAAAGAGAACCAAGATGTTTTCAAATATTTTCTAAATCAAGGATTAATTAATTTAATTGGATTAAGAATTTTTATAAGAGATTAGATGATGGAAAATAAGTAAATATGATTTATAAGGTATAGAATGATTTTGGGCCAACATGCCTACTTATGATGTTTTTAATTCAAAATTATTCCTAAGCATAGATTTATGTAAATTAAAGAAAACTCAATTTCAATGGATTTTAGAGAATAAAATGAATGAATTTATTTTAGAAACTTAATTAGAGAAATTAAGTAAAGATGAGAAATAAAATAAACACTTGAAAAGTACTAACGTAAAGCTCACCCTTTAGGTTTTGAAGCGCGTTTGCAAGTTTTGAGATGTAAATATTGGTTATGGCTAAGAAAGATAATTTTTAAAGGAAATAGTAGAAAATACTAAGTAAAGGATTTTTAAATATATAATGTTAAAAATAGTAAAGAAATATTTTACGTAGTTGAAAATATCAGAAATACCTTACGTATACTTAAAATAATAATTTTTAAGCTACACGATTGAGAAAATGATTTAAAAACATTACACGATTGAGAAAATGATTTAAAAATACTACGCGATTTCAAAAACATCAAAAAATATTTATGTTATTTGAAAATGTTGGAAAAAGGTGACGCGATTGTGAAAACGCGATAAAATACTTACACGATTGAGAATAACAATAGTTTACTGTCAGGTTAAAGCGGTGGACCCGGATATGTTGAAAAAACAGTACTGTCAAGTGGTGACGTACTATTATGGAAAATATTGATAATGTGGTTATTTATGTATTTTGGCTCATGCACATGCATCGAGAAATGTGTCAATTTGGTTGAAATTAGCAAGTTGCTGACGAGATGAATTACACCGTAGTGCGGGTGCGATAGGCGTAGTGTGGTTCATTGAGTGAACTTTGAGGTGTTAGTGTGCAGAGGATTCCACGTATGGACAGGTTGTAGCTCTTCTGGGCTGTGGTAACAGGTAACGCACTTGCGATCTCGACAAGCATTATTCTTAATCACGATCTAGTGAAGACTGTCTAGTACAATGCCTATTGTACACGACGTTTTGACTGTGTAATATTTGGCTTGGGCAGCCGAAGCTAGGGACAGACCTTCCGGATCATTCTCTCTGATGTTTGTGGTTAGCTCTATGGAGTAGGAATGAGTCTGGGTACATTTGCATCTGTGGTCTGCATCATGATGTGACATTTATATTTGAGTTTGAGATATTATGTATGATGTGATAATATGAATTGTTGTACTAATTGTTATATTTGTATGTACTGTCATTTTCTGTACTGCCATGCTGGTAGTGATGTAGATTATCTCACCTCTTTGTATGTATTTTTGTATTATTATTTATGTCGGTAAAGATTGTGAGGAAAAAGAAGAGGAGCAACCTCCTTATTGTCAGTACGAAGAGGAACAACATCCGAGTGATTAGTGCGAGGAAGGCGAGCCTCTGGATCATCCTTATCATATGGATTGATTTTTGAAAATGGTATGACGCTACCAAGTTTTTTGGGGTTCGTGAAACTAGAGTTTCACAGGGGTTCTGAAGCCTGGCGTCTGCAAGCTGAAAGGGAGTCGGTTGTGTATGTGGGATGAGTGACTCTGTCCCTTAGTAGAGAATATGATGGTGTTCCGATGTTTTCTACTACTATATATGTGCTTCTTGAGTTGCCCTTATCTATTAGGCGCTATTGGGGTGGTCGCTTCTATGCCCCAAGTGAGCTTAGTAGTGTGTCGACAACACGGACTCCTATCCGTAGAGTTGCATGACATTCAGGGTTTTTGTCTTCCGATGATCTCCCTGAGGAGGATCCTTCAGAGGATCAGAACTTCTAGATGTGCACTTGGGCTAGTTTATATTTTATGATGAGTCAAACAGATTACTGCTTTATTAAATAGTTTGTGGTATGTAAATATTTGTATCTTTAAAGACAAATCATATGTATAATTATGGTGTATATTTAATAGTTTATTTTATTTCATGTTCTGTTTATTTTATTTAATGATATAATGTACAAAAAGAAATTTTTTTACGACTTATATTATTATATGTTAAGAAACGTTTTATAACTTGGGTAAAGTTTTATTATATTATTTTAATCCATCGTAAATGTGACATCTTACGGAAGGTGTTACAGTTGATATTCAAGAGTTTGAGAATCTACCTTAAGATTATTCTTGGCTATGAGACAAAGGTTGGCTACTTTAACTTCTAATTCATCTGAGGAGTCCATGTCATTGTTCTCCCAAGCAACATATTTTCTTCTCCCTTTGCTCTATTTGTTGGACCTTCTTTCAAACTTTTCTACCTTTTTTTGGCTTAGAGGACAATCCATTTTCACATGGCCAAGTTTCCCACATCCAAAGTAAGTGAGGGGAGTTGGAGTTGAGCTCTCAGCCTTTACATAGTTCTTCTTTGGAAGAAATGGTGGTCTTCTCCCATTTCCTTTCTTCTTTAGAAACCTTCCAAATCTTCTAACCAAAAGGTTGAAGGTCTCTTCATTCATCTCCAAGTCATCAAACTCATCTTCTTTATCATCTTCATCATTGTAGGATGAGGATGCCTTTAGAGCAAGACCCTTCTTCTTTATATCAACATCTTCGTTTTGGTGAAGCCTTGATAATTCCATTTCATATTCTTGTAGCTTCCCGAAGAGCATTGGAAAAGTCATTGTGGCAAGGTTCCTTGATTCTGAAATTACAGTCACCTTGGGTTGCCACTCTCTGCTTAAACATCTCAAAACTTTGTTAATCAAATCTTCATTTAGAAATTTTTTTCCAATTGAGGCAAGATGATTAACTATGTGAGTGAACCTCTATATAAAGGCTAAACAAGTAGACAAAGGTATGCATTAATTTCATTACACACTATCCTCATTGAGCAGCCACTAACTTGAGCATCGGAGTGCCTTTTGCATGACCCACCTCATCGCTTCACAAACCATTGTTACTATGCCACGGAGGAATCCACCATTGCTTACCTTCTCAAGTAACTCTCAGAACCCAGTTCTAAACAGTGGCCATGGTGGTTTGGGTTTCTAGGGTAAAGGGTATATAGGGCACGGTTGAGTAGAGGGCCCGTGGTGGTGGTGAGGTGCGTTGAAGTCGTGGTTGGCAACGATGATTGAGCAAGGCGTGGTGGTGCACGTGGAGGCGTGCAGAGGTGGTACCCAATTCTAGGAAGGAGGAGTCTCAATTCTGGAAGAGGAATATTTGATCGGTGGAGTACTATGGTGATGGCGGCATCGAGCTGGGCTTGTTGGGATCTAGTGGTTGGTCGCTATTTTCTAGGCGAAGGAGTAGGTATTGAATTGATTACAAGGTGACAATGAGCTTGGATGCATAAGATACTTGGTCGGGTGGTTTCTAGTTTAGCAGTAATATGTTTGTTGGCCTTGGTTTACTAGTTGGAGTTGACGAGTTCTTGTGAGTGATGAAGCATGGGTGTTGTTTGATGGTTAATAGATCTCGTTTCATTGGGGTGTAAGTTGGTTCATGAGGAAAAGTTACAGGTTGGTTTGGCATTAATTAATTTGCGACTAGTGGCTGCCAAGGAGGGTGGTGTTGGAGTTTCAGGGCTAGTAGAATGGCTGGGCTCTTAAGAGATGGCCTAGATATGGGTGGCAGTGAGATGAATGTGCTATGCAAGTGAGTGCAGTGGTTCAAGATTACGTAAGTCACATTTGGGAACAAGTTAGTCAAATAGAAAATAAAAGATTACATTTTATTAAACTAATGAAACTAAGGGGTAGAGAAAACTCACCTATTGAATCTCAAAATCCAGTAATTTTTAGCAAGTCCCCTCTAATTCTTTCTATATGATGGAGTTTTTTCTTTGCTCACACTCTTCAGAAAAGTTTCTCTGTTGTCTCCCAAAAAAAAAAAAGTTCACAACACATACCTTCAATTTGCAAAAAAAAAAAAAGTTTCTCTATACCTCTGGGATCGCTACGACACCTTTTCTTTCTTCTTTTATTTGTAAAAATGAAAAAAAAAAATCTCTTTACTCCCTCTATTGTTACCATTTCCTCCTCTATTTTTTTTCCTAATAGGCCTTGGAAAATAAAAGCTAGAGGTATAGTTGAAGCTTAGAAAACTTATCATTACCTACCTATACCTACACCCTCTCAATTTTCAATCACCATAATCTTTTTCCATCACTTAATCTCCATATCTCTCTTTTCATACATCTCTCCTTGATGAATTGCATTAAATGCATGGTAGTGGTTTTGATTTTTTTTTCCTTCTTTTTTTTTATGTGGGCTCATTAGGTTTTGATTTTTTTTTCTTCTATTTTTTTTTTATGTAGACTTATTAGGTTTTGGGCTATGGATTGCAGGTCCAAGATTGAGTGGATCTTTGAATAAAGTGGGTCTTGAGTATCCATTGGATCCAAAATAAAAATTTCTTTTTCTCTTCTATTTTTTTTTTTTTTGGTTTTGTTTTTTTTTTTGTCTTCTTGTTGTTTGTTTTTTTTTTTGGACCTGAACAAAATTAGGTGTTAATATTTGATGTGTTGTTATTGGTAAAATATGAATGTTTCGGTCATTCAATATTTTTCTTGTATTTCATCATAGGGGTCTGTTTTTAAAGACCCCAATGGTTTGCTAAGTTATATACATGGAAAAGTGGATTATTTGCCTAGGATGGATATGGATTTGGTCAATTTGTTTGACTTACAAAAGATATTTAAGGATTTGGATATCATGGCTATAAAATCATGTTTTGGGCAATGCCTAACTACCTTAACCTTGAATCAGGATTAAGGGTTATAAATGGGGATAATGACATTAATGCTATGTATGAGACTGCTTTAAGTAATAGGTATGAGAATGAGATGTATATTTACTTTGAGCATCCTATAGCAGAACCTAAACTTATAGAAATTGATGATGACAATGAGGGGGCAGTATATGAGTTGGGAAATGAAAAACTACTAGTGAGGTAGAAGAAAATGAGGGTAGTTGACAAGAAAATGTCAAACTTAATGGTGAGGTGCATGAGGGCAATGGGCAGGGAAATGACATACCAGTCAGTTCCCCTCATGATGATTATGAGAGTGTAGAGGACTCACCATATAAGCATCCCCCACCACATGAAGAAGACTAAGATGAGGAATAGGTTGATGTAGATGCTAGGCCTAAAATGAAAAAGATAGGAAAAAAAATCAAGCACCTAAAAAGAAGGCTGGAAAAAACCTGCACAAAAAAAAAGCCTGCAAAAAAACCTACACCAAAGAAAAAATAAGTTAGGAAAAATCAATTTGATGAAGTTAAGGTTGAATAGTTATCACTAAGTTTTGAATAACAAAGGTATAAAGCAGTATCTGAAGACATGGCCATTCCTATCTCAAGTGATGATGAAGTTCATTCCTTTAGGCCTATGTATCCACTATTCGTAGAATTTGGACAAGTTCATTTGGAGCTTGGGATGGAGTTTATGAACTTGGAGTAGTTCAAGAATGCTATGAAAGGCTACAACGTAGCTCTTGGAAGGTAATTCATATGGGTAAAAAATGACATAGTCAATGACATAGTCATGACATAGTCAAGGCTAAGGCCTAATGCAGTAATGAGGCATGTGAGTGGATGATTTACTCTGGGTGGAGCAGTAAATCTAAAGGCTTTTAGGTGAAAACCTAGAAGTCTGAACACTCATGTTGTAGGGTTTTCTAGAATAAATAGGCCACCAGGAGTTGGGTTGCAAAAAAGCTAGAAGAAAGGCTTATGACACAACTAACTCTGAAATATACAGAAGCATTTCACCACATGAAAGATGACTATATAGTGCTTCTGAATGACAAAAAGGCTTCCACAGAACTTTAGAGAGCCAAAGAAGATGTGGAAGGCTCTGAGAGAGAGCAATATGTCAAGATGTGGGACTGCTTAGCAGAGTTGTTGAGAAGTAACCCATAGAGCACTGCTAAGATGGTTGTTATACCCTAGCCTAAGTCCCCACCACTATTTCATAGAGTATATATTTGTCTTGATGCCTATGAGAAAGGGTTCAAAACTAGATGCAAGCCTATGATTGGCCTGAATGGATGCTTCTTGAAGGGGTATTATGGAGGTCAACTTCTATCTACAGTGGGACAAGATAGAAGCAACCATTTTTATGTTATTGAATATGTTATGGTTGATAGTGAGACCAAGGACAATTGGAAATGGTTCCTAACCCTTCTACAAGATGACCTAGGAGACTATGCTATTTTTTGTTGAAATTTTGTGTTAGATTAGCAGAGTGTAAACCCTAAACCTATGTATCTATACTTGTGTTTTGTTGTTTCTATTATATATTGAATTTCTAACATCATTATATGTCTTATACATGGTTTACTACCTCCCTAAAGGAAATGATGCCTAGTGCGCACCACAAAAATAATGTGATGTATATATGGAAGAACTTTATCAAGCAATGGAAGGACAAAAAGATTAGGAACATTGTTTGGGAATGTGATAGGTGCACAATTGTGACCAAGTTTAAAGTATGCATGCAGAGGTTAAAAGGGATTAATGAGAAGGTCTGTGCTTACCTCAATAAGTTGGACCCTGCAACATAGGTGAAAGCTTATCAAAGTCATTGGCCAAAGGTGGACAACATCACTAATAGAAACTATGAGGTATGGAATGCCAAGATTTTGAAGTATAGAGGAAAACCTATTTTGTCCATATGTAAGGAGATAAGGTGCTACCTGATGAGGATGATGGTCTCACACAATAGGGTTTTGGGGTCATATAGAGGAAGTATAGCACCTTTACAATAGAAAAAACTAAAGAAGTTAAAAATTAAAAGCAATATATAGACTCTCATATGGACTGGTGATTCAGACAATGACAGATTTGAAGTGCATAAACATGGCTCCAAGCTAGATGTGAGTCTCACCCAGCATACTAGCACATGCAATAATTAGCAACTAACAAGATTTCCATGTGGGCATGCAATTGCTGCAATTACATTTAAGAATGAAAGACTTAAGGGTTATGTCCACCAATGGCTCGCCATAGATGCCTTAAATGCCACCTATTCACACTCTATTCAGCCAATCAACAACCAACAGTATTGGGCCACAACTAATAGCCCTCAAATTGTCCCACAGTGATAAAAAAACACCTTTTCTCCCAGTTGCTAAGAATGACCTTCCTAAAATTAAGAGAACTTCATGATCTTCTTCCATATCGAAAACAATAAAATTAGCAAGAAAAATAAATTTATAAACTTTGACCAAAACATCCTAACAAATTCATCTTGGTCACTTAATAGAACAATTTACTTGTTGAAGCGACACTGTGGTAGCTTTTACTTCACAAAGACCAAGCTTTTTAAAATATAGAATGGAATTAAATTTATGTTAGCTCCTAGATCACATAAAACATTTTCAAAATATAAATTACCAATAGAGCAAGAAATAACAAAACTCCCTAGATCCTTTAACTTTGGAGGGAAATTGATTTGAATGATGGCACTACATTCCTTAGTCAACATCACTGTCTCATGATCTTCTAATTTTCTTTTCTTGGAAAAAATGTCCTTCAATAATTTGGCATAGTTTGGCATATGTGTTAAAGCTTCTGCAAAAAGAATGTTAACGTGAAGCTTTTTAAACACATCAAGAAATTTAAAGAAATTTTTATCTTCTTTGTTTTACCGCAAATGTTGTGGGAAAGGCACTAGAGGCATATAAGGCTTAACTGGAACTTGTTTTCTTTCCCTTTGCACTTTTTTATCATATAAGTATGGCAACACTGAGGCACTAGAAGTGAATTTGGGTACTTTTTCCACACACTATATTTTTTTTTCAGGGTGGCTGTTCCAATTATTTCCCACTTCTTAAGGTAATTGCCTTTATTTGGTCTATTAGGTTTGTCTCTTTGTTGCTAGGCAATATACCTTGTGATCTATTAACCACTACACTAGCTAGCTGTCCCAGTTGAACTTCCAACTTTTTTATAGAAGCTTATTGAGTTTGTAACATTAATTGCTGACTTTGAAAGTTAGGCTTTGTATGAAGTATGAAATCTATGGTGGCCTTGGTAAGTTTCACAACCAAGTATTCCAATGAGGTCTTCTTTTCTTGAGGTTGAAATCTAGGTGGAGTCCTCACTACATGTTATTGATTGCTCCAAGAAAGATTTGGATGATTTAGCCAACCTGAATTATGCGTGCACGAATTATTTTGTTGCCTCCTTTAGTTGGAAATAAAATAAGCTTGCTTTATACTTTGAGGTATGAAAGAATTCCCCACTCGGCAATCCCAAGAAGCATGTGATCTAGCGCATATTTCACACCTAATCATGTGATGAAATAACATTAATATTCAACTGATCAAATTTTTTAAAGAGTGTGTCTACTTTTTGTAATTGGCTAGTTGACATAGACAATAGTTTTGATAATAACAAACATGTTGAGATGGTGGTAAGACCAAGTCCAAGACCTTCAAGAATAGTTTTAGGACTTAGGATCTTTGTAAGGAGACTTGTTGGATATCTCATTGATTTTGAATGCAAAGAAATGTTTTCAAAATTAATATTCCAAATCTAAAGAATCATTTTCTGAATATTTTGAATGTGTTTAAAACTGATTTTGTTTCAAGGGTATTTAATATACCCTAAGGTATTTGAACAAAATGGTTTTTAATATTCATACGTTGTTCAGTTTTCAAAGTGCTATTCGAATAGCACACTTGGTATTCGAATAAAGCTTTCTAAAAAGATGTTTTCTAAATGATCTATTCGAATAACCTTAAAGGTATTTGAATAACCTGTTTTACAGAAAGCTTGTTTTATTAGATGTATTCGAATAACTAATAAGGTATTCAAATAAACTTCATCTGAATTGTTTTTCAAAGTCATTTTAAATCAGTGGTATTCGAATAACTAATAAGGTATTCAAATAACTTCCTTTAGATTTGTTTTTCACGAAACAGTTGTATTCGAATAACCAGGAGGGTATTCAAATAAACCATGATTCCTGTTTTAGAAGGAAACAACTATAATTCAAATTTAAATGAAAATTAATTGTTCTAATAGTTGTTATCCTCAATGGCTCTATAAATAGTGACCTTGGGTCACTTCTAAAGGTTGCCCAATTATTTGAATCATTCTTTGTCTGTGTTAAAACGTGATTTTCAATTTTCTCTTATTTCATGTGCTCTTTTTGTCAAAACTTTGAGATATCCTTAAAGAGTTCTATAGTACTTCAATTTGTGATATTAACTCTTATGAGAGTTTCTCTTATTTATATTCTATTTCTTTGTAAAGAAGGTGAGGTATCCCTCGGTAAAAGGGTGAGGTATCCCTTAGTGAAATTGTGAGGGTGAGGTATCCTTCAGTAAAAGGGTGAGGTATCTCTTAGTGAAATTGCAAGGGTGAGGTATCCCTGCTGTCGAGTCTTAAGCACAAGGGTGAGGAATCCTAAGGTGTGAGGAGTGCTCAGGTTTGTAAAGGTTGCAGGCACATGTTTTAAGCCTGAAGGTATAGTTAAAAATCTCGAACTGTGTTTCGAGGATTGGACGTAGGCCACAAGTGGTTTAGTGGCTGAACCATGATAAATATTGTGCCTGCTTTTCTCATCTTTATCTCTTTATTTTTCTGCAATTTAGTTATCATTGCTTATATGTTAAATTGATGCGCTTAAAGCTTTTAATCTTTTTACTTATATTCATACCCTTTTTAATATTTAGCTTTGACGAAATTTATTTTATAAGCATTTGTGAAAAGTTTTTGTATACTCAATTCACCCCCCTCTTAAGTACTGAAGCCACTTGGATAACAAGTAGTATCAGAGCTAGACTCTTGTATAAAGAGCTTAACCGCTTCAAGAGTACATGGCTTCATCAAATAGTTTTTCAGAAGGAACTTCCATAAACTGGCCACCCTTTTTCAATGGGGATAGTTATGCATATTGGAAGGAAAGAATAAAAATTTTCATCGAAGCTATTAATCTAGATGTGTGGGATGCTGTCGAAAACGATGCATTTATACCTACACGAGAGGTCAATGGTATAAAGATTGAAAAACAAAGAAGTGAATGGACTAATAAGGACAAGAGAAAAGTTCAATATAATTTCAGAGCCAAAAACATCATTACCACAACTTTAGGGTATGATGAATATTTTAGAATTTCAAATTGCAAAACTGCTAAAGAAATGTGAGACACTTTACAAGTTACCCATGAGGGTACTAGTGAAGTTAAGAGGTCGAGAATTAATTCTCTTACTCGTAAATATGAATTATTCACAATGAACCAAGGAGAAAGTGTTCAAGAAATGCAAAAGAGGTTCACCCACATTGTAAATCATCTCGCATCATTAGGAAAGAATTTATCTAACGAAGATTCGATTAAAAAAGTTTTGAGATGTCTGAGCAGGATTTAGCAACCTAAGGTGACAGTTATTTCAGAGTCAAGAAATTTGGCAACTATGACTTTTGCGACTCTTTTTGAAAAACTTCAAGAGCACGAATTAGAATTCAACAGACTTGACCAAAATGAAGAAAATGATAAGAAGAAAAAATGGATCACACTTAAAGCCACCTCCTCCACGATTAATAATGAAGATGGAGATGACATGGACAATATTGAGTTAAATGAAGAGAACCTCAGTCTCCTAGTGAAGAAATTCGGAAGGTTTCTCAAAAAGAAAGGAACTCAAAGAAGACCGCCTTTTCTCCCAAAGAAATGTGAAAAGAAACCCTCCAAGGAAAGAAGAGCCTACATAGCTTGGGATGACAATGATATGGAGTTCACCGATAGCTTAGATAGCGAGGAAGTCCATCTATGTCTTATGGCCAAAGGAGAAGAAAAAGAATAAGAAAGCAACAATAAGGTAAGTTCTGATTTTTTGCCTTCTTATGATGAACTACAAGAAGCTTTTGAAGAATTGCATGATGAAACACTAAGGACTAAATTAGTTTCTTCATCTAAGAAAATAATTTCTTCTTTAGAAAATCAAACTCTTATTTTAAATAAAGAAATTAAAGAATTAAAAATTGAAAATGAGACCTTAGGACTAATTGATGCTAATTCTTGTTGCACAACTTGTTCTTCACATACTTCTACTTCTTCATCTTGTTCATCTTGTCATATTCTTGAAAAGGAAATTGAAGACTTAAAGAACATCCTTGCTAAATTCACTTTTGGAAGAGACATTTTAAATATTTTGTTAGGAAAATAAAGAGTTGTTTTTCAAAAAATCGGGATAGGTTATAATCCCAAAAATCAGCAAAAATTTTATAAAAATCTCTTTGCTCATTCAAGTACTTCAAGTAGTCCTCTTATTGAATGTTTTTATTATGGGAAGAAAAGACATAATGCATCAATATGCAATGCAATGAAAAATATCAATATGAAAATTAGAACTAAAATTGTATGGGTTCCTAAGGGTACAATACCCAAGATTAACACTCAGGGACCCAAGAAAATTTGGGTACCAAAAGTCAAAAATTGAAGTGTGTTGTAGGTGTGCTTGAAGGCTAAGATCTCATTATGGCATTTTGAAAGTGGCTACTACAAGCACAAGACAAGAAATAATTCCAAGCTCTCTTCCTTGTCTCCATGAAGCTTGGACTTGCAATCTTTGGATAAAGATATCCCATAATTTATTTTGTAAGTACACTATCTTTAGTAAGCTTCTCTTTCTTAAATTTCATCTCTGAACGTGCTTAGTGATGTATTTTGATAGGTTTATATGAATAAACCTATGATTATCCGAATAAACTCAATCAGTGGTGTAGAAATATGTGTTGCATATCAGCTTTATTCAAATAACATTCAATTTATTCGAATAATCTGAGCCTAGCAACCACAGTCCTTTTACTTGATATATGTTCTTTTAATTGTTCTATTCGAATAACTCTGTAGTTATTCGAATACCATTGCCTTTGAACGTGCTTTCTAATGTTTTTCTGATAAGTCTACTCGAATAGACTTGTGGCTATTCGAATAACCATATATCAACCTTGCATATTTTATGTTTTGTAAGCTGATCTATTCGAATAACTCAGTTGTTATTTGAATAAACGTCTGGCAATTGGTTACGACATTTGAGTTACCTTATTATATACATACATATATATACATACATATATACATACATATATACATACATATATATATATATATATATATATATATATATATATATATATATATATATATATATATATATATCATCTATGCTCTCTTTTTTAATTAAAATGTTTAACTAAATGTAATTGGCTATTATTTTTTATGAATATATATATACTTGGATAAATTGATCCATGAAATGAAATATCTTTTGCCTTATTGTTTTGAATGCTTATTTTATGAGTTTAGCATAATGACTAACCTCTGTGGATCTAAAATTAATGGATACCAAAGAATTCCTTTGAATTGTGTTGTAGGGTGATAACTATCTCAAGCAAACATTTAAATTTATACAAACTTGAGGATAGTAAAGTATCTCTATCCCTAAGCTATTGTGATATTCTATATGCTATGAATTATATGTTATTGTGATAGTAAAGCCTTTTGTCATTGAATATTGAGTAGATAATATCAATTCTATACATGCTCTGATCCCTATAGCATATTTCATCAAGGTGAAATAATTCTCTTGATCTATGGCAGAATTCTAAGAAATTGGTGAATTGGTTTTTTTTTTATCAATGAATAAAAGTATGTTTTGAGCCTATTTGTGTTTGCCTTGTTGAATATTGAGTGATTGATTTGCTAAAATAGCAAGGATATTGGATGCATTGCTTAAATCTTGCTAATTTGTTACTGCAGTGCAAATGTTAAACCTGAATAAATATTATATTGCTTTGACTCTATGCTTTATTTTGGCCCATCTTTTTTATCATGACAAAAGGGGGAGAAATAGTTTGAGTTGTTTGTTTGAGAAAAGTCAGGGGGATAAAAAGTAAAAGATAGGTTAAAAACTGGATATTGGATTCCAAAAGTAAGGGGGAGCTGCGCACATCTCTGATATAAATCACCTCTTATGAAAAAGAAGGGGAGTAAGTTTCTCAAAATTGACTTTGTGAATTCCAATTTATCTGAACTAATTCTTTTCTCAAATGTTAGTTTGTCATCATCAAAAAGGGGGAGAATGTAATTGGCTAGCTGATATAGACAATAGTTTTGATGATAACAAACATGATGAAGATGATAGTAAGATCAAGTCCAAGACCTTCAAGAATAGCTTTAGAACTTAGGATCTTTGTAAGGTTAGGATCTTTGTAAGGTTAGGATCTTTGTAAGGAGACTTGTTGGATATCTCATTAGTTTTGAATGCAAAGAAATGTTTTAAAATTAACATTCCAAATCCAAAGAATCATTTTCTGGATATTTTGAAAGTGTTTAAAACTGATTTTGTTTCAGGGGTATTCGAATATACCCTAAGGTATTCGAATAGAATAGTTTTTAATATTCATATATTGTTCTGTTTTCAAAGTGCTATTCGAATAACACACTTGGTATTCGAATAAAGCTTTCTAAAAAGATGTTTTCTAAATGATCTATTAGAATAACCTTAAAGGTATTCGAATAACCTGTTTTACAGAAAGCTTGTTTTATTAGATGTATTCGAATAACCAATAAGGTATTCGAATAATCTTCATCTGAACTATTTTCAAAGTCATTTTAAATCAGTGGTATTCGAATAACCAATAAGGTATTCAAATAACCTCCTTCAGATTTATTTTTCACGAAATAGTGGTATTCGAATAACTAGGAGGGTATTCGAATAAACCACGATTCCTGTTTTAGAAGGAAATAACTATAATTCAAATTTAAATGAAAATTAATTATTCCAACGACTGTTTTGCTTGATTGCTCTATAAATAGTGACCTTGAGTCACTTTTGAAGGTTGCCTAATTATTTGAATCATTCTTTGCCTGTGTTAAAATGTGATTTTCAATTTTATCTTATTTCTTATGCTCTTTTCACCAAAACTTTGAGATATCCTTAAAGAGCTCTATAGTCTTCAATTTGTGATATTTGTTCTTATGAGATTTTCTCTTCATCTATATTCTATTTCTTTGTAAAGAGGGTAAGGTATCCCTTAATAAAAGGGTGAGGTATCCCTTAGTGAAATTGTGAGGGTGAGGTATCCCTCAGTAAAAGGGTGAGGTATCCCTTAGTGAAATTGCAAGGGTAAGGTATCCCTATTTTCGAGACTCAAGCACAAGGATGAGGTATCCTAAGGTGTGAGGAGTGCTCAGGTTTGTAAAGGTTGCAGGCACCTGTTTTAAGCTTGAAGGTATAGTGAAAAATCTCGAACTATGTTTCGAGGACTGGATGTAGGCCACAAGTGGTTTAGTGGCTGAACCAAGATAAATATTGTGTCTGCTCTTCTCATCTTTATCTCTTTATTTTTCTGTAATTTATTTATCATTGCCTATCTGTTAAATTGTTGCGCTTAAAACTTTTAATCTTTTTACTTATATTCATACCCTTTTCAATATTTAGCTTTGACGAAATTTGTTTTATAAGCATTTGCGAAAAGTTTTTGTAAACTCAATTTGCCCCCTCTTGAATACTGAAGTCACTTGGGTAACACATTTGCATTCAATGTGGTAATGGCATCAATCTCATGTGCTTCAACAATTTTTTCAAGCATGGATCTTTCATATGGCCATTCATAATTATTTGTAGGCAGCTCCTCTAGTAGGTCATAAGCCTCATCAGTTGATTTTGCCATTAAAGCTCCTCCAGCTATTACATTAATGGTATTTCTAGTAAAGTGATTCATGCCATTGTAAAATGTGTGAACAACTACCCATTTAGGCAACTCATGATGTAGACATTTTCTTAATAGGTCTTTGAACCTCTCCCAAGTCTCGTACAAGGTCTCCATATCCTCTTGCTTGAAAGTATTTATATCATTCCTTATCCTTGTAGTTTTTGCCAATGGAAAGAATTTAGCAAGAAATTTCTGAGTTAAGTCATCCCAAGTAGTGAAAGTACCTATAAGAAAAGAATTTAACTAAATTTTAGCTTTTTCTCTAAGTGAACAGAGAAAAAGTCTTAGCCCAATTGTATCGTTGGGCACCCTCTTATGTTTGAAAGTGTCACTAATTTCAAAGAAGTTTGCTATATAAGCATTAGGATCATCATCAAACGCCCCTCCAAATTGAAGTGAAGTTGCAATCATTGGAATGACTGCTAGTTTGATTTCAAAGTTATTCACTTAAACAAGAAGTCTAATGATGCTAGAGGATGTACCTGTTATGAAAATAGAACAAAGAACCTACAAAGTTTGATGACTTGAGAGCAAGAACGAGAAAAGCACACATAAGATAGAACGTGCTTTGACCATTTAAAGATCTACACCCAGGTAGCATAAAGGCAACAATTCACTATGAAGAATATGGAATACAATGATAAAAAGATCTCACACCCATACCCCTGTTACACCCAGCACTCAAGCTCTCGGTGTTTTAGAACTCTATTACTCAAAATGTTTTTCTCTCTTTAGAGACACCCATTAGAAAACCCTTAGTTCCCTTTTATAGTGGTTACAAAATATATGACTAAATCTCCTAACACAAAACTACGTCTCAATAGATAAGGATAAAATCCCTCCCAAATCAGTAGCAGATTACATGATATCAATAATAGACTCTATGACAGTAGGAAATTAAATCCCATAAATTATTCCCATTATTATCCAAATATGAATTAATTATCCAAATCCCTTGACTTTTGAGAGATAATTACCAATCCCTTAATTTTAGAGATTACGATTTGGTCAAAATTCTAACCATAATCCAACAACTCTTTACCCTGGCTAGAATTTTCATAATTGTTGACAAAAGTACCACAAATCTGACACTAGTACCTCTTCGTCGATCAACACCTTTGACAATTAACTCGTACTTGTTGAAACATAATATGTCATAACTTACCCATTGACTGATTGTAGCTACCTCAACCTCCAAAGGATCACTACCTTTACATCACCTTCACCTACTCCAAACAAGGCTTGAACTTGTTCCCTGGTGAGGAATTTTTCATGTCAACTTGATTCTCCATTAATACTATCTTGTCAACTGACACCTTGCCTTCAACAATGTTTTCTTTGACAACATAGGATTTCCCATCGATACGCTTGGTTTTTCCATGGTCGACTGAACAACTCACCAAACATTGACACCTTTTACTTCCCTTTACCATCTCAACTAATGTCATGTACCCAACCTTTGTCAACAATGCCACCAAGTGTAACATTGCCTCCTGACTAGTACCACATCCATCAACAGTAACACAGTTAGAATCACCATAATCAACACTTTCTATTATCAAGCAAACATCAATAGAGCTCCCTAATTACCTCATGATCCATTTCACCATTGTCAAATGCTCTTTCAGTGTGAGCACCACACTTACAACATGTGAAATATCTAGCCTTCCATGAATCCCATGCATAAGACTACTAACCAATTTGGCAAACAACACCTTAGCCATATTCTCTACTACATCACCAGTTACAGGCCATTGCTTCAACAAATACTTGCAATGATTAGCCAAGATCTCTATTCTAGTGTCATGTATATTGTTCCCAAGTCTTCAATCTCAGACTCACCTGTCAACTGTGATTTGTCAATCTCTTTGACATACAACAACAAGCAAACATTCAACCTATCCAGAAGCTTCTTGGAGTTGACACAATCATCATGCCAGTCTATGTCGACAAAACCAAGCATACAATTGTCAAACCTTTTACCTAACTCATAAGTCTGTTTCTCCATTGCCTCAACCCATTATGTTAACCTTGCACATGTCAATGCATCCTAGTTGGTGAAAGGTTCACCACTAATACAAGCAATTGGGTCTACTTCTGACACATCCGATGTATATTCGATCGAGTTAGCAGTGTCATATGATCTCTCTTGTTATTCTACTTCTAGACTAACATGTCCTGAAGTACAGGGACCATCAACAATATCCCTCTTCTATTCCTCACTGACATCAATAAGCTCCACCTTGTCAATAACACCATAGTCTCCCTTACCAACAGCCTCTGGGCCAATACTGTTGATAATAGTCAAATCTGCCCGATCACACCTAAACTCCACCTTCTAGTTTACCATAAAGTGCACACACTTCCATGCTCTTGCCTCGAGCTTTCCACCATTTGCATGAGCATCTGTATGATAGCTAAGTATCCTCAAACCAAAATAGCCAATAAGTTTCCTTACCTATGCCTCATGCAGCATTCTTAGATCTATTGCATTCAACAGAGATCTACTTACAAGGTAAGCTCCCACACTTTACAAAGTTCTCAAGTCCCATACCACTCTAGATATAGTGAATTGCCTTATGTCATGCAGAACTTGTCAAAGTCATTACCACAAAAATCTCCACCACTGACAGTCATGAGTTTCCTAACTGGTCAATCATCATGTTTGTCAACCATGATATTCTATTCCTTGAATTTAACCACTACTTCATTGAAGTGAACCCACATATTCCTGAAGTAATCATCAACCAACATAAAAAAGTACTTAATCTACCATGAGAATTGACTCTCTCACTAGTATGGCCAAGTCTTGACACACCTTTCTTTGACCAATCTATTGATTCTGGCAAAGTTGAACTGTCACTCACAACACTACCCAACAAGTAATAAGTCTTCCCTTGAAGCCTTCCTCTCATTATAACCATCAAGTCCTTTGTCACCTCCAAGACACCACCTCCACCTGAAAACTTATACCCCTGATGGTCCAAAGTACTTAGAGAATAAGATTTTTCCCTAGTTCTTGAACATGCCAAGCTTCTGACGACATCACAATCCTATCATGAAGATTGGTCTGGACTATGCCTCCATCTGCAACAAAAACTTCTCTATTATCTCTCAATCTGACTTTTTCGCTTCCCTTGTAAAATGAAGAGAAAAAAGTGTCAATGTAGAGTCATGTGGAAATATTCATCAGTATCCAAAATCCACTCTTCATTAGAATTGTCAACTGAAACTGTAAAAAAATTTGCCTTCCTTCGAACTGTCATCGACTGTGTTTGCTATAGTCTCAGATTTGTCACCATTCTCCTTTTCCTTCTACTTTCTTTGTGGACAAATTTTCTTGACGTGACTTGTTTCCTGACGTTGGAAACACTTCAAGTTCTTATGATTCAATATCAACTTTGACTTACTCTTACTGCTTGACCCATTCTTCGTGCTCCCACCTATTGTCACGGCTAGCTCGCCGGCATGGCTCCCTTCATTCAACGTCAAAACCAACCTTTGAAGCTCCTTTAATAGTAGTCCGTCAACAATTGAAATTGTCAAAATTAAGTCTCAACCATACAACATGGTGTTAACAAAATTCTCATATAAAAGGGGTAATGAACACAATAGAATGATCACTAAGTCTTCATTGTCAATCTTTACTCTAATCCCCGACAAGTCAACCATGATTTTGGTGAACTCATCAATGAGGTTCAACACCAATATACCTTCCTTGAGTTAAGGGCGTACAACTGCTGCTTTTGATATAGCCTGTTGATCAAGGACTTTTTCTAATATCTTTCTTCCAACCTCTTCCAAAGGCTCAATGCAATCTTCTCCTCTATCATCTCATGTAGCACCTTATGTGCCATACATACTTGTATTGTGCTAAATGCCTTCTCGAGCTTTTCTTCCTTCACCTTTGTCGTGATTATCATTGGCCAGATATCACCCTCCTCTAACGCCTTCTTCAGCCCTTGATGAGTGAGCAAAGCCTTCATCTTTACCTTCTAAAGGCTAAAATTGTTAGAGCCATCAAACTTCTTAACCTCGAACCTGGGCATAGCCATTGCGATATGAGGCTCAGGATCCTTACGAACCTGGAGCTCGATACCACTTGTTATGAAAATAGGACAAAGAACCTAGCAAGTTTGATGATTTGAGAGCAAGAACAACAAAATTACATACAAGAATTAACGTGGTTCGACCACTTAAAGACCTATGTCCACGGCAGCATAAAGGCAACAATTCACTATGAGGAAGATGGAATATAATGATAGAAAGATCTCACACCCAAACCCTTATTACACCCAACACTCAAGCTTTTGGTGTTTCAAAACTCTCACTGAAAGTGTTTCTTTCTCCAAAGACACCCATCAAAAGACCCTTAGCTCCCTTTTATACTGGTTACAAAAGATATGACTAAATCTCCTAATACAAAACTGCATCTCTATAGATAAGGATAAAATTCCTCCCAAATCAATAACAGATTACATGATATCAATAATAGACTCCATGATAATAGGAAACTAAATCCCATAAATAATTCTCATCATTATCCAAATCTGAATTAATTATCCATATTTCTTGACTTTAGGAAACTTCCACCATGAGAGATAACTACCAATCCCTTAATTTTAGGGATCACGATTTGGTCAAAATTCTAGTCATAATCCAACACACCATTAATTAATGGAATAGAAGAATAGTCACACAAAGTTTGTATATTTTCATCGGCCATGATTACTTGCTGGTTTTATTCTTTTTCCTCTCTTCTTTCTTTCCATAGTCTTTTATAAGTATGCTCAATTTCATGATTAAACGGTATAAGATCAAGACTTTTTTAGCATCTCATGCACCCACAAGAGAAAATGATTATTGGAACCTACTAAAATAAATGACAAAAGAAAAATACTAACAAACAAAATTACCAACAAAAATACTCAAAGATACAAAAGTAAATTAAAAGAATAGGCAGAGAGTGCAACTAGATTAAAATGCCAATATAAAATAAAATAAGAAGAAACAAATGTCTAAATTAACAATAGAATTAACTGGTTTTGATATTAATAAATTCACTTCGACAATGATGCCAAATACTTGATAGGGAATTTTGGAAGCGTAGGAAATCGATCAAGTAATAAAATAGTGAATCAGATATCGTTTCCTGATAGAGTATTTACTAATTACTAATATTATAATTACTCTACTATTATTTAAACTAACAAAAAAATTAATTAAATTAAAACTAAAAAAGATAAAAGCTAGAAACTAACAAGAGAGGAAGCAATATCAATTAGACTATGGTATTTTGATTTTACTTGAACCAATCTTATTTAATTTAATTGATTGATAATCTAATTTTAATTGCCTCATGCAAGGGATGGTAATACTAAATTAGTTAATATTATCTTCCGAGTCATACTAAAATTATTGAAAACACCTTTTATCTATTTTACAATAGAAATAATAAGCATCAATCAACCTATTAAGATTTATGATTAACCAGCGTAATCTCCCATAAGGCAAACCTTTACTCACGTTCTAATTATATACTTATAGAGTTTATTACCTATGTCAAATTAAGGAATTTACCTTCTAGTGTGATTCTAAGATACAGATCAAAAGAAATTAAGAGTAATAATAAACTCTTACATAAATAAAGAAAACTAATTCAACAAGTATAAATATTCATAAATTCAAGTTGCATCAATATTTTTTAAAAAAATTTTGCTCATGATAAAATTAACTATTACCATAAAAAATTTAGGCAATAGAAGAAGAAGAAAAAAAAAATCAAAACCTAGCTATGCGTCTTCTTCTTCTTGCTCCGCGCCCTCTGTTGCTGCTTTGCAATCTCTTGGCACTGCGCTGTGGTCTCACTCTACGGTCCTCTGTGCTCTTCAAATCTTTGTCACTGTTCGGCTGAGCCCCTTCAATTTATAATCTCTCTTCTCTTGTATTGTGCGTGCCTGCATTAGATTAGGTTTTTATTGTGCACACATTTCACTAATGTAACACCACCTCAAAATTAAATTGTGGACCTTAACTTACTCAAGCCTACAAACTTCAGCCGAGCAACCCTTGCTTCGCACGTGGCCCACCTCTCTATTTCATTATCTTTTCATTCAAAATCCTTGCACAATATGAGCTTCCGAATTTAGTAGATCGAGCCTCTAATTGGATGTTGGCCAACCATCTCCTTTTAGTTCCGTCCATAGGTGAATAAATCATCACCACTTGAAATGCTAGCCTACAAGAGATTTCATAAAAGTACCACAATTGCCCACCTAACAAGCACCATAGATGAAATTAATAAATAAAAAACCACAATTGCCATGCTAATTTAATGTTTTACGTTTTTCAAATAAAATCATCAATAATTTCATAAAATTTAACAAAATTATTAAATTTAAAGGGATAAAAATTATATATACATATAAATTAAGTACATCAAGACTCATCAAATAAAACATCTTTTGATATGTATAGTCTGCCGTTAGTATCAAGACACTTTTAACCCGTGATTTGAGCTGTAGCCTAGAAACAAACACTCAACAGACCAAAACTGTAGTTTGTTGCTGTTGTTGGGCCTTAAATTTGGGTAGCAGCCACAATCCTGAGAAAAGAGTAATTTGGTTTTGAATTGTACAGTGTGGTAATAAGGAACAATTTTGTTGGACGCAGGGATATGATTAATTAAGTATACTACAATAATAAAGGCCTCATCCCAAAACTATAAAGGAAGACAAGCCCGAGCTAAGAGAGCAAACCCTACTTCAACAATATGTCATTGCTTTCTTTCAACCACACTATTATGCTGGTGTGTATGCGGACATATAATTCTGTGAAGGCCTAAGGTAGTGAAAGACTGAAATTCACCTTCCCAGTCAGATTGTATTGTCTTGATTGGTAGACCTAAGCATGAACATCATCGGATTTGGATTTATGCTAATAGATCCAAGTGTATCGACTAAATGCATCAACAAAGGAAATGAAGTACAGAAAACCATGAGATGATAAAATGGGGGCGGGACCCCACAAATCAGTGAAAGCAATTTGAAGAGGTGCAATTTTGATTGTGTCATATGCAAAAGCAGGGAGTTTGTGAGATTTACTATAACAGCGAGTTGACAAAAATCAATGGCACTTTTATTCGAATGAGTATTTACAATCAGTTAGGACTTGTTTTACAACTCTTGCAAATTATCATGTCCGAGTTTTGAGTGTCATAAAGAAGGCAAGTTGTCAGATTGAACGGACTGTAAACTTGATAGAGAATTTTTAAGTAATAAAATTATTTTTATTAGTAAGTATATAAGATTAATGTAATATTTAATAAATATAAGAGTGTTATATTTATAGAGAGTGATAAGATTAATCAAAATTTAATATTTACTTAAATTAATTTAAAAGAAAATAAAAGATATTTCTATTTTATTTAATTAAAATAAGAATATAAATTACGTGTTAAACTTAAGTTAAAATTAAATAATAAATTTAAATAAAATAACTCAAATTAAAATACAAGAACAATTGAAGAACATCTCTAGGATTTTAAATTCACCACTAATTATATAAAGATGAATTTAACTTCAATAAAAATTAATCTGATTTTATGAAATGTCTAGGTTTAAAGTTTTGATCACTATTAAAAATTATTGAAATCTAATTAATAATATAATTCATCTAAAATAATATGACTTATTTAAATTATAACATAAATTATTTAACATAATATGAATTATTTAATTTTTATATCTCAAAGCAATAAATATTATTGTATAACTCATTCTTAAAATTACAAAAATTAGGCATATAATTAAAAAATATTAATTTTAAATTTACTAATTAACTACAAAATAATTAATAAAAATTAAATTAAATAATAATTAAAGATTAATAATTATCATTATTATATAATTATAAAACAAAAAAATATTTTAAACAAAATTAAATTATCTAAAATAAATATTAAAATTTTATCTTAATCTTAAAAAATAAAATTAATTATTCATAATAAAAGAATGAAACACAAAAGAAGAAGAAAATTTCATAAAATTTCAAAAACACTGCATTGCTTCTTCTTTTTCTCTTCTCTCCAGACGCGTGCACGTTCTCCAATTTTCCTGACGCTGCTGCCTACTTCTTTTCAATTTATCGCCCTGCTCCTTCAATTCCCTTTTATTTTTTTGGAAAAATTTTTATTTAAAGATAATGTGTTATAGTTGAGTGTATTAAATTAATTAAAATTTAATATTTTTATAAATTTTATATTTCATAATTAATTTCATAATTTTTTATAAAAATATTAAATTTTAATTAATTTAATATATTTAATTAAATATATCATATTTAAATAAAAATTTCTCTTCAAAATCCTCGTGCCGCATGCAACTTCAATTTGACTTGCTTTTTCCTCTCTCCTGTACGCTGCTGTAACTCCTTGAATATATTCTTTTTTACTAACATCATAAAATAAAAAAAGTTAATAATTAATTTATTTAAAAAAATTAATTAATAAGTCATAAAATTATCAAAATTATTTATATTAAATTATAATAAAACTTAATTTTAATATTAAAAATACATATATTCTTAAGTTATTATCAACACTAAGTTTCCAGAATTTACAAATTTTACAGAATTGACACCAACAGTATGAATAGAGAGAGGGCTTGGAGTTGAAGTGGAAGCCAGATGACAAATGCTGCAGGTTGACGTGAGTGAAGCAGTATAAGCTATCTAGTCCAAGAGTTCCCTCAAGAAGTGGTCATGTGTGACCTGAGATTTAACAAGACATAATAGGGATGAAATTCAAAGTAGACTGCATTGTCCCTAGCTAGCTTACTAACACTAACAAGATTCTTGGTGATGGAGAGAACATGTAATAGATTTTGTAAAGATAAAGAATGAGATGAATTAAATGGAGATAAGACAGTAGAATTACCAATGGACTATATTGGAAGTCCTGAGCCATCACAAAGGTGTAGTTGCTCTTGATCAGTGAATATTGACTTGTGCATGAGATTATCAGGATCTGCAGTCACATGCGCTGTAGCTCCAAAATTAGGATACCATGCAGGGTTACATATATTCTCTGGCGTGGCAAGATAGGTTGATGGATTGTTGGAAGAAGAGGATCTAGAATACGGATTAGATTGAAAATTTGGACCAGGATTAGGCTGAAAATTTGGTCTGAATTAGACTGATAGCCTTGGTTTGGAGTAGATTAAAAGCTTTGATTTGGGTTAGACTGAAAACTTGGATAAAATCGATGGCAACAGTAAGATGCTAAATTACCAGGCTTGAAACATACTTGACAACTGACCGAAGATCAACCACCACCTTGTGATCTACCACCATCTCTACCTATGAAACGACTATTTCTGCCACCACTATTGGAACCTCTGTAACCACCGGAACCACCAGAATTGGAGTTTTTGTAGGAATTGGAAGATTGAGCTTGACAGAAACTTTGCTTGGAATCATAGCTGGCTACATTCGCAGATAAGATCTCGGTGGATGTGGATTGTTTCTCGATTCCAGCTTCTTGAGCTAGAAGTAGTGATTCAAATTCGCCAATCGAGTATTGATTCAATCTTGAATTAATCGATGTGATGAAAACATCGTACACAGCTGGAAAACCTTCCAAGATAACCACGATGTATTCTTGAACTGAGATCAGGCTTCCAATGGAAGCCAATAAATCAACTATAGCCTTAATCCGGAGAAGATACAGGTTCAGCGGTCTTGCTCAGTATTTCGTATTGCGAAGTCCCATTTTGAAGTACGTAACCTTTCCACACTTCTGCAAAGCAAAAAAGAGTTAAATCTATTTCCAGAACTGACTAGAAGAATCACATCCCACAACACGTGTTAACATTGGTTCAGACATCAAAGAAAAAAGGCAGGACAATAATAATTGATCCTGCTGATCTCAGAAGAGATACTCATCGCTGATCTTGTTCAACATTTGATCTTCTGGTGTTGCAAGTTTCGCAGGGATCGAAGGATTTTCAGCAGTGAAATCATGGAGCTTGTGTCTATGCCTCTATGGATGGCAGCAGCTACTTGCTGCTTCGATAACAGGAAATTTTTGTCATTTAATTTGATAGAAATAAGGTGGTTGAAGGTAACTAAGGATGATTGTGGAAGTTGTGATGGTGTTTGCTGAGCAATGTCCTCCATTGAAGAGGTTTCTGAGGCTCTGAATGTTAGATGAAGTGAGAAGCTGAAAGAAAGGAAGAGAAAGCCAGAGAAAATGTAGAGAGGCACAGAAGAGAGAAAGTGTTGAAAGCTGAAAAGAGTATTGCTTAATCTGAAAGGACTTTCATATTTATACAGTGGTTAATCACTCAGCTAAGCTATAACTAACTCACTTGTCATAACTAATCTCTAACTGAATTCATAACTGATTCAACTAACAAACCAGCTATTATGCCATCGTGGCTTACATGTCATCTCACTCTAACAAATTGTATTGAATAATAAACTAATTTTTTTTTTCATGTTTTGGTAAAATTTTTTCACAAAAAAAATAAATGAAATTTTTTTATTAACAAACTGGTTTTTTGGAAAATAGAGATTAGGTTCAGTAGTTTTTTTATATACAAGAAATGATAGAGATTGAATCATATTGAATTCATGATATATCCATACTAAAAAAGTTACCCAAAACTAATTGGGCAAATTATTAATAACTTCTAACAATATTCATTTTACTCCTTAAACAAAGATGAAATCAAATGAAAGAAGATATGTACAAAACTATATTACAAAGATAAAAACCCACTATTGCACAAGTATAAGATGGCACAAAGTCATTTGATAAACCCTTATGGATTCAAACAACTAAATTACAAAGGAACCTTGTATTGGCATTACAAATATTAGTTACAGACACCACAAATCAACTCATGGAACTAACATATGGGTCTCTGGATAGTCCATCAATAAGCAATACCAAAACCAAAATATAAATATTTCAGGGATGATATTACAACAATAAACAACCAGACCTTATTCCACTAAGTGAACTTGTCCCAGATGATGTTAAAACGGAAATTTTGGATAGCCGCGTCATCATCTATAGACAACAAGAAAGTGCAAAGAAACGTCCTTTCACTTTGATCATTGTAGCACTCAAAAGCCTAGATTGTAGTAACACGCTTCTGAACTTGGAAATTTCAGTCCAATACACGAATTGAAAATCACTTATACTAGATTACAGAGTAGTAGCTTATTAGCTAATCCTTACTGGCAGGCCTATGGATTTCCATATAATCAACAAAGTTATCTATGTATTTTTGGTGCAGCTCTTTGTCCCCAAATATCTTGCTCATCTCCGCTGCTTGACTTCTGTAAGTCTTTCCTTCCTCTTCCACCATCACTGATCTCAATGCCTTGGCCACTGAATCCCTAGTGAACTTTCCATCATGCTCATTTCTGGGTACTTTAACCCCTACCTTTCTCTCTTCCATAAGCCTAGCAACTAACCCTTGTTCATTTTCGAAGGGCAACATAATAAGTGGGCACCCAACTTGAAGACCCTCGATCACTGAACTCCAACCACAGTGAGTCAAGAATCCCCCAACAGACTTGTGTGCTAATATCCTCATCTGTGGTGCCAAAGTACCCCACAGCAGTCCACGTTTATTTAGCTGGTTCTCAAGCCCATCCTGTGACTCAACAAAGTCACTGCTAGCAGGGATATTTGGCTTCCTTAAAACCCAGAAAAAGGGAAAACCAGATAGTTCTAATCCCATAGCTAACTCAGTAATGTCTTCATTACTTAGTGTCACCTCACTTCCAAATGCTATATAAATCACTGACCCTTTTTCCTGTTTATCTAACCACTTTAGGATTTTATCCCAATTGTCATCCTTGCTGTCTTCACTAAATTGTAGGGAGGGTGGCAATAACCCAACTGGAATCACTGGTTTCCTGCAACGATTTTCAAGAAATTTCAGTGACTCACCTTCAATCTCCATGCAACTTCGGGAAGCAATAACATCAGCACCACGAACAATTTCTTGGATTCTGAACACATCTGAAACCCCAGATTCATTTTGTTCAGTGTGGTCATCAGACAAAGTTTTGTTCTCAAAGGGTTGAAGCAGTACTTTGTTAGGAAATTCATCTGTCTTTAGCACCATGGAATCAAGAATGAAAGATGAACCAAATGCACTAAAAATGTTGAAACAGATGCATAAGATGCCTAGTTTAGAGGATATTGGTGGTAACCAGTAAGGTCCAAAGTCGTATATTATCCAATCAGGAGTGGATCTCTTCAGAAACATAGTCAAAGGTTCTTCAAGACCATCGAAAGCCTTCTTGAGGTATGGGACAAAGTGGTGGGGAATGTCCATAGTGGCCTCTGCATTTTCAGGGAGTTTGTCTACATGGGGCAGTGGAAGTTCTATCAGTTCCACCAAAGGTTGTAAATTTGCAGGAAGTTTAGGGAGGCGTTGGATGTTTCTAGGTGTAGAAATGAAAGAAATTTTGTGACGCTTTTGAGCTATGAGTTTTGCAAGCTCAAAGAAAGGAATTATGTGACCAAAGGCTAGCCATGGAAACACAGCAACATGAAGCTTCTTAGGTTGCTCTGCCATTGTGGTAACGGTGTTTAAGCTATGACTTGGAACGTAGTTTTGGTCATGAAGGAGAAGACCAGGTACAAATCAGTTAGTATTGAGCACCTTTCCTTCATGAACAAAGATACTCAATTAATGTAAACCAGTGGGGTCACTTCATTTATTGTCCCGTAAAGGAAATATCAGTGTCATAATGTAAGTGGTGCTGTGACACAGTAGTAAGTTTGCATTATTGAAATGTCGGTACATTACTGAAATTTTTATAACAATTCTTATATTTTACGTCATTTTTAACATCATTTTTATATTTAATTAATAATATATAAATTTATAATTAATTATATATATTAGTTAATTATTAAATAAATTTAATTTTTTAAAATTATAAATTAATTAATTAATTAATTAATATACATAATTAATTATAAATTTATACATTATTAATTAAATATAAAAAATAATATTAAAAAATAATATAAAATAATTATTTCTCTTATTATAATATCTATTTTTTAAAAATATATAACATTTAAAATAAAATATTATATTATTTTATTAAATATTAATTATTTTTAAATATTTATTTTAAATTTAATAATTAATAAATACTTAATAATTTACTCTACATATCAAATATAACATCATATTACCTTAAAAATTTCGGTACACTCATCGTCATCGTCTATGTGGGGCTGTGCTATAAATATAATAGGAAGTTTGAATTATTGAAATATCAGTACACAGTTTAATTTTGATATAGTCTATCAGGATATTAAAAGAGTTTGAGCTTGTTACTAGAAAAAACAAAAGGGTTTGACCTAATAAAATAAAATGAATATCTGGCAGTATATCTACCCTGACAATTAATTAAAATTAATTTTTTTAATATAAGTTACTTATGTCGAGTAATGTAATTGACAACATTTTTTTAATGTAAATTTATATGCAAATCCAACCATATGAAAAGGTGTAGAACCCAAAAGTAATTATAGTAGAATTTATCACTATTTATGTAAGATCTGTTAATTTTATTTTTGTTTATTTCTCGTTTTTTACAAGACTCTATTATGTGAAAAATAATCTTAAATCTCTTGTAATGTAATAATCTTACTTTTGTTATGGATAATATTTAAGAGTGGATCTCTGCCACCACATAATAATTCTATTTTTATTGTCACCACCGTCGGATCTCTACCACCAATTGGGACTCAGACCCAACACTGTTCACCGAACTTCACCTTGCCTCCCCCCTTAACGAAAGAAGACGGCAAAGCGTGAGGCATAGCTCTAGCGGTGTTGCTGATGGGCTACCGGTGTGAGGATCTACAAGGGTGACTTGATTCTTCCAGCGATAGAGAAAGACAAGAAGAAGAAAGGGGAAAATAAGTCTCAGTCGCTCTTTCATGAGCCTCGTTGGCGATCGACACCTCTGGCTGCAGCTACTGGGCCACTGATGTCTGCAACAGCTCCCTCTTCGCAACAGCATCAAGGGAAGAATCGGGAGACAAGTTGGTGACTAAAGTGGTGCTCTGTGAGAGCCAAGCACTCGTCGGAGAGGAGTGGCGAGCAGTAATTGAACTTACAATGTTGGATCCAGCTATCTAAACATTGCAGGTGAAAGACGTGGCAGTACGGCAGCATGCAAACTTGGTCCCCTTCGTTAGAGGAGTCGACGTCGTCGATGACAGCATAGGTGAGAAGTGGTTATTAAGGGTGAGTTGATTGGAGTGCATAATGAGGGTGACGAAGCTGAATCCGATAGCAGTGAAGAAGTCGTCATCGACCGTGAAGGAACCCAGGAGGAACTTAGCTGAGGAGGACGAGCATCTCTTACCAAGTGGCTTCTAATACTCAAGAGGGAGTGAATTGAGTATTAAAAACTTTTTATAAAAGCGTAAACAAATTAAATATGCTTAAATAAAATATTAAAAGGCGTGAATTAAAAGAAAAAAGAAGAACAATAAGAACAACAAATAAATAAATTGCAAGAAATAATAAATTAAATGCAGATAAATAAAAGAATAAGAATTAGAAAAGCAGACACAATATTTATCCTGGTTCGACCACCAATCACTTGTGGCCTACGTCCAGTCCTCGAAACACAATTCGAGATTTTTTATTATTCAATACAAGCTTAAACAGGTGCTTGCAACCATGATAATCAAGAGCACTTTTTACACACAGGGAAACTCTACCCTTGTGCTAAAGCTTCAAACTGTCAGGAATACCTTACTCTTACACAAACCTTTAAGGGATACCTCACCCTTGTTACAATGTCTTTGAGGGATACCTCACCCTCACAAACCTTCAAGGGTTACCTCACTCTTATTACAAACTTTCAAAGGATACCTCACCCTTGTTACAATGCCTTTGAGGGATACCTCACCCTCTCAAAAATACAGTAGAAAATAGATGAAGAGAAACTCTCACACAAAGTAAATAATACAATTTGAAGCACTAAGAAGGCTCTTTAAGGATATCTCAAAGTTTTGGCAAAAGAACACAGAAAATAAGAGAGAAATTATAAAACACGTTTTAACATAAGCAAGCAATGATTCAGATTGTTAGGCAGCTTGCAAAGATGACCCAATGTCTCTATTTATAGAGTTTTGAAGAAAAGAGCCGTTGGAAGAAATTAAATATGCATTCAATGCGAAAATGGTCGTTTCTTTCTAAAATTGGATCACGACGTTATTCGAATAACTATTGAGTTATTTGAATAACCCAATTTGAAAAGCCTCGAGAAAACAAATTCTGATATATGTTATTCATAGAGTCAAATTGGTCAATTACATTTGCATTTGCATTTGTATCAAAAGAAAACCAAAAAAAAAATATAGATCAGGCCCGTAAACTTGGCTTTATACCAAGGTTTATTCGAATAACTTTCCATGTTATTCGAATAACCAGGTAAAGATCATGAGCCACGAAGAAAACATTATTTGAATAAAGTGCAATTTATTTGAATAGGACAAAGATGAAGAACAAGGATAGCAGAAATTTAGATCAGATTATTCGAATAATATTAATTTTATTCGAATAACACATCAGACATAATAAAGCACAAGCAACATACTTATTCGAATAACTGGAGGTCTATTCGAATAGAACAGACTTCAAATATAAGAACTATGGTTGTTGGGCTCAGATTATTCGAATAATTGAGATGTTGTTCAAATAAAACTGATGTGCAACACATATTTCTAAGCAACTGATTGAGTTTATTCGAATAACCATAGGTTTATTCGAATAAACCTATCAGAAATATATCAGTAAACACGTTCAAAGATGAAATTTAAGAATAAAAAGCTTACCCAATGATGGTTTACTGCAAAATAAATTTTAGGATAACTCTGATGCTCAAGTCAGTAATAATTCAAAGGAAATAATTCAATGATAAAGCAATAATCACAAGCATTCATTTATATGCATGATTGATTAAAATCTCAAGCTCAAGGATGTTATAAAAAAAAATGTCATTTCAAGCAAAAAGCATACTTATCTAGCATATTCAAGACATGTATATATATTTTCAAATTATAAGGCTAGAAAACCATAAAACAACTTTTCACTTATCCAAATATTGCAAGTCCAAGCTTCATGGAGACAAGAAAGGGAGCTTAGAATTATTTCCGGTCCTGTGCTTGTAGTAGCAACTTTCAAAATGTCACAGTTGATAACACTGTATTTTATACATTTTATAATCCTCTCACTGGGCTTCTTAAGGTTCAATTAAGCTTAATTAAGTTGATCTTCACACATTTTATGATATTGAACCTTATTGGATCATTAAACAAATTATTGCATTAATTAGCCTTAATTATCTCTTTGGATATGTTTAGTAAACTGGCTATAACTTGAGTTACAAATATCTGATTGATGTGATTTTGATCTTGTAGGAAAGCTTAGACAATTCCCTACAACTTTCATGTTGAACACTTTTTCAGATTCTGAGGTCTATTGGGTGATATTGAGCTTTGAAGTCAAAACAACTTTTGAAATCTACTAAATACTCTGCAATAATTGGACCATATCTTGAGTTCTAGGCATGATTTTGGACTCAAACTAAAGCCATTTTAAAGCAAATATTGAGCCTACAACTTTCATGAAGACCACTTTTCTCAAATGAAAAAAAAAAATAAGAGACATTAATCAATGACATCGTTTTTCAATTTTTATTTCAAAAAACAAAAATAAAATACAAAAACATCATGGATGACGTTGAAAACTTAATCATTAAGTTTGGTTACTATGCATTACACAGTAACCAAACTTTTCCTATAAATAGGCAATTGCATCAGAATTGAAACACATCCGGGGGAGAGAGAGGAAGAGGGGGTTCTAGGCAGTGCCCAGCCTCTTCGCCTCAGTCTCCCTTCAATTTTCTTTCTCTTTCTTTTTTTTCTTTTTCTTCTTTCTACTTTATGTGTAAATAAATTCTAGTTTACTTGGGTTAAAGTGTGAAGTTCTTGGTAATAAAATAAGGTTAGATTTATTCTCTCTTGTGCTTTAATGATTTATTTTTTAGTAATTATTATACGTGTTATATTTTGTTTCGATAATTTAGAAACTACCTTTGTAAAAAGGAGTTCTTGATTTATTGTAGACAATGATAGGATTGACACAAATGAACGCTTTAACCCATTTACAAGTGGTGACAATAATTAAAGGAAACATAATATAATTACGTAATGAACTTTTAATGTTATATTTTTAGATTGGAATCTTCATTGTGTATGATTTCAAAAGTTATAAAAAGAATTAATCTTACTTTTGTTTTATTTACCAAGAGTGGATCTTTTTACCTAAATAAATATTTTTTTTTTTGTAGTAACAAAATATTTACCTTACCTTAATTTTTCTTTATCAATTCCGTGGATGCCGACTGACTCGAAAATTTATTACTTGAGACAACCTGCACTTGGGTTCGTAATGCATCCTTTAATCTAGTATCAAGTTTGTATTTTTGGTTAATAAAAGTGTGCATCAAGTTTTTGGCGCCGTTGTCGGAGAATTATTTTAAAGAATAAATTTCTGGTGTAAATATTTTTGTACATAGTAAAAAGTAAATAGTGTGTAAATAGTGCATGAATAGTATGTGAATGGTATATAAATAATAACATGAATAGTATGAATAGTAAAAATATAAAAAAAATTGAGTGAACAGTGTGAATAGTATAAATAGTAAAAAAAAAAAAAAAAGTTTATATAATAATAATATAAAAAAATATGTAAATAATATGAATAGTAAAAAAATAAAAAAAAAAACATAAAGGTCCCACAACAAAAAAATAAAATAATAATAATAATAATGATGGGGGACAAGGTTGTCCCCCCTTTTTTGAAAATTGAAAAAAAGTAGTCACACCCGTGACCACCAAAACCAACCAAAAAAAAAAAAAAAAATAAAAAAACAAAAATAATAATTAAAAAAAATTAAAACTTTTACTTTATGTAAATATTAACTAGTGAGAGAATTTATTCCTTTTATTTTTTGTACATATGTATTTTGTGGGGAATACTTCTCCCTTTTAATTTCTGTACAGTGGGAGTAATTTTTCTTTTTATTTTCTTTGTACATACTAACAGTGGGGGAAATTTTTCCTTTTATTTTCTTTGTACATACTAACAGTGGGAGAAACTCTACCTTTTACTTTTTGTACATATTAACGGTGGGGGCAATTCTCCCTTTTATTTTCTTGTACAGTGGGGGAAACTCTCCCTTTTAATTTTTATATATACTAACTCAGTGGGGTTAACTCTCCCTTTTATTTTATGTACTAACTTGGTGGGGGAAACTCTCCCTTTTACTTTTCTGTAATTTATTTTTTGTATTTTTTTTATTTGGTGGTTGGTTTATTACCCCACCTTTGCTATATATATATTTTTGGTGGATGGTTTCTACCACACCATTTTTAATTTTTATTTGGTGGTTGGTTTATTCCACGCCTTTGTAAATATTTATTTGGTGGTTGGTTTATACCACATCTTTGTATATATTTTTATTTTTCTTATTTCTTTTTCTCTTTTGTTTTTTGTGTTTTTAGGGTGAAAACGTAACTTGATTCAATTGACATGTATTAAGACTGGAATTCTAATTAACTCTTTTCTATTCAATTTGAGTACTTATTATGGTTCATAATGCTTTTATGAATTGGCCACTCATAAATTGATCTAGTGGGTATATATAGAATCGGAAGGTTTGCATATGACCTAGACCATAAATAATAAAGTGCCATGATTTATAATTGTCTAGGAATTGAGGTTATAGGTTGTGTGGGAGAACTGTGGTATTTTCCATGAGAATCCAAAGAGTAAGGGTCATGCCTTTAAGAGTTAAGGTTTAGACCAATGAATTAAATGAAAATTAATTACTGATTCTCCCCATCAATTGAATGACTAGAAATTAATTAGAAGGAAGGTCCCAAAACTATTCTATTGTCTACGATAGATTGTTGAATCAAGTGAAGTTAAAGCCTTAGTGTTTTTAATTTCATGTGTTTACATCATTAATTTGTTCTTCAGTCTTGGAAATCTGACTCAAAAAGACCCTGTTTGTCAATTTATAAGAAAATTGGATGGGAAGCTTATCCTCGACTCATAGAAGGCGTTTAAGCCGTTACTGGACATAAAACCAGATGAAGATGTGAGCCACAATCACAACTACATGTATATATTTTCTTGTATAGAAAAAAAAAAAGAGCAAGAAGTGGTCCAAAGGAAATGTTATGAGAAGCTTAAGAAAAAGGAAGCTACGAGTCAAGACACTCCATCTGTTTAAATAATTTCAATCTTTGATCGTACTTTGTTTCTGTTTATATTTGTGTGAGGTTTCTCTTTTCAGTAATTGCAGTAACATGTACTATCTTTTTTCCTTTACTTATCTATTTTATTTTAACATTGAAGACAATGTTGTGATCTGGTTGGAGGGAAGGATAGTGTGAATAATTGTTATGTAAATAATTGTGTAAAAAAAATTTTGTTTGAAAAAAAATAGGAAGTGTGTTTATTAATGTGTTTATATGTTTGTCAGCAATTGTCTAACCTAAACCAATTAAGGATGGCAGAGTAAGGAGTAAATTTTGCTGTGAAGGTAATTTTACTCTTGAGACGCATTTAGATTGGGGTAGATAACTAGTTTGTGTAGAAGTAGCAATTTTAATTAAGGGAAATTTGCATGATTGAGTAAATTGTCTTCTTTCTTATACATCACATGCTTAGTTATGGATGTTGAAATTTTTGTGGACTGAGAATGATGGATATATGCCTTGTGAGATTTTGAGTCTTTCGATGAATGGATTGAACATCTGTACCATTCTTTTCTTTCTTGTGTGATTTTTCACTCATGGAATTGTTACTCTAGAACTTGCTTTGATTCTTTTTGAAGCTACTTTTTCACATGTATACATAAACATGATTGAGACATTTTTTTTTCTTGAATTAACTACTTTGACCAAATAGCCAACCTTGCATATTTTCCCTTGCTTAACCCCTTTGAGCTTATTGGATCATTCTTTGTTTCTAACTCATTACGTGCCTTAAATGAAAAACCATATTGTAACGCACCCAGATCTAACAACCGCGGCACAATCGTCATTACACCATTTTACTAAATCTAAATCTAAGTGTGTGCAATCATGATAATGATCATTCAAATTCTCAAAAGAGTCTATATATATATATATATATATTTGACAATATGCATTTAGTAGAAAATACTAATTAATATCTCGAATGAAATATAAATATATTCGACCCATAATACGACCACAAAATAGAATCATTTCCTTATGTATTTTATAGTCAATTTACACAAAGCAACGATAACATAGAATGTAATAATTACGAGTCAAATAAAATACGGCGGGAATAAAACACGTAAAAGGGGAGAGGTAATAACCCAGGATGGGTACTACTAGAGACAAGGCCGCAACCCCATATGCATATGACACTCGGCGCCCGTATAAGTTGACACAACGATAGGCATCAACGCTACCACGCACTTTACGCACTCCTACGAAATCGAAGAAATCTTGCCAGGTTCCCAACCCCATCGGCAAGGTGTGGTTCCCCATCATCCTCTTCCCGGCCTTTTATCAAATATGAATATAAAACAGCAATACAAAAATATAGGAAAGAGGTGAGACACCCGTCTTTCATTACCACTATTGGCAGCAAGAAAATAGCAAGGCGCAAAGCGCCCACCGAGCAATACAGTTCATATATTTATCAATAACAACAGCGGAAATTATAACAAAAGCAATTCAATTCTAAGCAATAATCAGAGTCAATAACAACAGTGATATTTATAGTAAAGGTAGAACAACAGTAAGCAATAGCAGGCAGATTACAATAATATTTCCAGAAATCAGCACAACAATCAGATAATCATTTACAGGTATTCATGCTCAACAGTTTATAAGACCAGTAATGAACGATGCACAATGCATGCTTTCCCAATTCCTACTCCATGGAGCTAGACTCAAATAGTCGGAGAGAAAGATCAGGAGACATGTCTGTAACTCGGCTGCCGAGGCTAGTGCTATCAATAAATATTCTCGTGCACAATCATGGTATTGTACAGACATTCTACACTAGATCACGATATAGGACAGTGTCAAGTCCGGATCGTCGGTGTGTTTGCATCGATTTGCCCCACGGCACAGAGGAGCTCTAAACTGTCCATGTGAGGGACCCGCACCCCGATGCCCCCAAGGTCATCACATAACCTACACTTGTCTACTCGCACCCGCACTAAGGTGTGTTTAATCTCCTAGGCAACTTGGCCTTACAACAGTCCACAAGGACATTCATAATGCATATGATACTATGCATGGACATGTATGATTCACAATCTCATACCATTACATAACATGCCACAATAGGCCAATATAAGCATCAATATATGTTCCTTATCACACACATACCACAATTTCCATGTCATGGATCCAAAAATTTCATTTTCAAAATCATTTCTTCTCTATCGGTATGAATACATATTCCTATCACATTTAGGTAAAGTAAAATCCTTAAATCCAGAGTTTTTAGGTTATGTTTGAGTTACAGAGGACGAAGAACCATAATCTCAATCATTTCCGGCTCAAAAATCTCATTTTTTTGGGTCTTGTAATCGATTACATCACCCTGTAATCGACCGGTAAATAAAAATCCACTGTAATCGATTACAATATCATTGTAATCAATTACATGATCTTCAGAATCACGTCTCGTAACTTCAAGGCCCTGGTAATCGATTACACAACCGTGGTAATCGATTACAATGATTGAAGAACCCGTGTCGATTACCCACAAGTTGTAATCGATTACGTGATTCCTTACAAAGCACCATTTCATAAGATCATAGGCTTGGTAATCGATTACACTATTCTTGTAATCGATTACAAAGCAGAGAATCTATCATAATCGATTACACGCAAGATGTAATCGATTGCAGTTCAGAATCACGATTTTGTACCCTTAAGAGCTTGGTAATCGATTACAAGCCTCGTGTAATCGATTACTATGCGTAATCTTGCAGAAAATAGAGTTCTCCAGGTCCTCTAACTCAAACCAAACCAATCATTATCATATTTAATCAACAAGTCACTCAAATATACCTTAAAATCATGCAAGAGGCATCAATAAATCATACAAACCCAAACAAAATGCACTATCATGAAGAACAACATATAAATGAGAGAACTTTATACATGGATTCAGAAATCAACAACAACACACATACAAGACATTTTCTTACTACCAAGATTGGTTGAAGAGGATCATCTCCCTCTTACCTATTTGGAAGACAACACAAGGTGTTACCTCTTCTTGCCCTAGATTTTCGTTTTCCCCTTCAAGAAGAACACCAATATGAGTGATTTCCATAATGTCCACTCAAACTATGGGAAAAAGAGTTCTTGATCACATAGGTGACCAAGAAAACGAAAATGAGAAGAAAGTGAAAGAAAGGTTAAGACTTTACCTCCAAGCTCAAAGCTTTAGCTTCAATGGTGAAAAAATGGAGGATGAAGAAGAAGAACCAAGGATAACCACCAAGGAGAATGGTCTTGGAATGATGGAAGAAGGCTAGATATGAGTTTAGTTGAAGCAAACAATGGAGATGATCTCCAATGAGAGGGTGTGTACGGTGGTGAAGCAAGGAGAAGAAGAAAGAAGAAGAAGAGAAGAGAAGGAGAAGAAGAAGAGATAAAATGAAAATGTGATTATGGGCTTTCAATGCCATCTTGCCAGTGTAAGAAGAGTGGGGAGGAAGAGAGAGAAAATGTGTTACAAGGAAATTGCTAGGAAGCTTCCCATACAAGCTTGGATTAAATTTAATCTTTCTTTTGAAATTAAAACTAATAGATGTGATACAAAAATTAGATTTTGAATAATGTGATAATATTTTTAATACATATTATTATTTATTGGACAATAGTTATAGTCAGCAAAAGTCAGCATTAACAAATCTGACAGATTAATTCTTCGCATTGTTTTATTATTCAATCTGTTAAAGTTTCTCGAAAAATGTGAAATCTTGTAAATTGTGTCCGGCCTCGGGTTTAGTAAGATCCCCCGTCGACGTTTCAATAGTCCAAGGTTCTCGGAAAAAATATTTCATTTTCAGACTACTTGCTTTCAATTCACACGATTAAAAAAAAAGAAATATATTAAAATATTCGTCGTTTCCGAAAAATTCTGAAAAAACTCACATAAATCACAAACATTAGAAAATGACTATTCGTAATAAAATTTTCCAACTTTGGGAACGTTACAGTCGTTCGGCCAATTCTGTTCAATGTGTGCGTAGAACGAGAAATAATATTAAAATATTCCACGTTCTCAAAAAAATCCAGAAAAATTCCTAAAAATTCCAAATATTGTAAAACGATCATTTATCCTGAAATTATAAATTTTCGGGATGTTACATTGGCTTTGTTGTCAAATGAGTTTCTTGAATACGTTAGGGGTATATGTGCAAGTATTTCAAAAAAAAAAAAAAGCTGGCCAGCGAATTCTTGGAAATAATAGGAATAGAAGGAGAATGTTCAAGCCTAACAATGAATTCGACCTACCAATTGATCTTTAACGAAATATTAGTCAAATATTGGTCATTGTCCTTTATGAGAAAGAAACAAACAGAGAAGGAATTAAGAAAATCTTGGGAAAGTTAGACTGAATGTTCTCAAATATCTTCTCCACTCTAATTATAACATAATGCTCTTTTATTCTCTTTGGTATTTAACTTGTCTTATCTATATTACTTCCTCCTTTACCTTCACTTCATTATAACCTTGAATAAAGTCCTCATGATTTATATATATATGTTATTTTTGAGTAGCGGAGAAGTAGAAGATAAGCAAGCTTATGGTAGTGCAATTATTCATGAGTTGAATAGAAAGAAATACTAACCTTTTTAAACACTTGAGAGATTGAGAGTGAATTCTGTGAGGATCTATCATTCTTGATTCATTCTTTTCAACTGAAGTTTCCTTGCTTGTTGGTTTGAGATATGAAGAAATGTTACCTCATGATTGTTTTGATCCCTTGATTGTCTAGTTGCTCTTCTTGAGTCATTAAATCCTTTAGAGTTTTTACTTTTTGAGTCTGTGTCATTTTTCTTTGGTTTGTCTTTTGTGTTTTGCCCAAGAGTGCAAAAGTTAAGTGTGGGAGAATTTGATAACATTGTATTTTATACATTTTATAATCCTCTCACTAGGCTTCTTAAGGTTCAATTAAGCTTAATTAAGTTGATCTTGACACATTTTATGATATTGAACCTTATTGGATCATTAAACAAATTATTGCATTAATTAGCCTTAATTATCTCTTTGGATATGTTTAGTAAACTGGCTATAACTTGAGTTACAAATATCTGATTGATGTGATTTTGGTCTTGTAGGAAAGCTTAGACAATTCCCTACAACTTTCATGTTGAACACTTTTTCAGATTCTGAGGTCTATTGGGTAATATTGAGCTTTGAAGTCAAAACAGAGGAGCTGAAATTGGGCCTAAATACTCTACAATAATTGGACCATATCTTGAGTTCTAGGCATGATTTTGGACTCAAACCAAAGCCATTTTAAAGCAAATATTCGGGCCTACAACTTTCATGAAGACCACTTTTCTCAAAGATGAAAAAAAAATAAGAGACATGGCTGTACACGTTTGCTCAATTTTTATAAAAAAATAAAAATAAAATACAAAAACGTCATGGATGACATTGAAAACTTAATCAATAAGTTTGGTTACTATGCCTTGCACAGTAACCAAACTTTGCCTATAAATAGGCAATTGCATCAGAATTGAAACACATCTAGGGGAGAGAGAGGAAGAGGGGGTTCTGGGCAGTGCCCAGCCTCTTCACCTCAGTCTCCCTTCAATTTTCTTTCTCTTTCTTTTTTTTCTTTTTCTTCTTTCTACTCTATGTGTAAATAAATTCCAGTTTACTTAGGTTAAAGTGTGAAGCTCTTGGTAATAAAATAAGGTTAGATTTATTCCTCTCTTGTGCTTTAATGATTTATTTTCTAGTAATTATTATACGTGTTATATTTTGTTTCTGATAATTTAGAAACTACCTTTGTAAAGAGGAGTTCTTGATTTATTGTAGACAATAGGATTGGCACAGTGAATGCTTTAACCCATTTACAAGTGGTGACAATAATTAAAGGAAACCTAATATAATTACGTGATGAACTTTTAATGTTATATTTTCCGATTGGAATTTTCATTGTGTATGATTTCAATTGAGTTATAAAAAGGAATTAATCTTACTTTTGCTTTATTTACCAAGAGTGGATCTTTTTACCTAAGTAAATATTTTTTTTACTGTAGTAATAAAATATTTACCTTACCTTAATTTTTCTTTATCAATTTCCTGTGGATCGACCTCAGACTCCCTAGAATTTATTACTTGAGACAACCTGCACTTGGGTTCGTAATGCATCCTTTAATCTAGTATCAAGTTTGTATTTTTGGTTAATAAAAGTGTGCATCAACAGTCAACTCTTGGCCTTCAAGTACACCTATAACACACTTCAAATTTTGACTTTTGGTACCCAAATCTTCTTGAATCCTTGTGTGTTAGTTTTGAGTATCGTACCCTTAGGAACCTATACCATTTTAATTCTAATTTTTGTATTGATATTTTTCTTTGTATTACATATTAATGCACTATGTCATTTCTTTCCGCAATGAAAACATTTAATAAAAGGATTACTTGAAGTACTAGAATTAACAAAGAAATTTTTATAAATTTTTTGCTGATTTTTGGGATTATAACCTATCCCGGCTTTTTGAAAAATAACTTTTTATTTTCCTAATAAAATATTTAAATTATCTCTTCCAAAAGTGAATTTAGCAAGAGTGTTCTTTAAGTCTTTAATTTCTTTTTCAAGAATATGACAAGATGAATAAGATGAAGATGTAGAAGCATGTGAAGAACAAGTTGTGCATGCATAAATTAATCCTAATGTTTCATTTTTAATTTTTAATTCTTCAATTTCTCTATTTAAAATAAGAATTTGATTTTCTAAAGAAGAAATTATTTTCTTAGATGAAGAAATTAATTTTGTGAGCCTATTGATTCGTCATACAATTCTTCGAAAGTATCTTGTAATTCATTGTCACTTTCTTCTTCTTCTTCTCATTTGGCCATAAGACATAGATGGGCTTCCTCGCTATTTGACCTATCAGTTGAGTCTATATCATTGTCATCCCATGCTATATAAGCTCTTCTTTCCTTGGAGGGTTGCTTTTCAAATTTTTTCATTTTCTTTTCATAAATTGGGCACTCCATCTTTATGTGATCCAATTTTCCCACTCATAACAGGTTGGAATTGAAGAAGTTCCTTCCCCTTTGTGATGGGTTTTCTTTGGAGGGAAAAATGGTCTTCTTTGAGTTCCTTTTTTTTACTTCTCAAGCTATTCGAATACCTCTATTTAAAAACAATTTTCTGTAATTAAGTATATTCGAATACCACATGGGTTATTCGAATACCTCATTTTTTAAGACAAATTTTAAGAAATCCTGTGTTCGAATACTTGATGTGCTATTCGAATACCTCAGTTTAAAAACATGAAAAACGTATGGAATTTGTAGCAAGTTATTCGAATACCTTAGGGGTTATTCGAATACCCTTGTTAGAAAACATTTGAAAAACCTTTAGGAAACTGCCCAGGTAATTTCTGAATTTCTAAAATCTTTTAATCTTTCAAAAACCATATTAAAACTTTAGTTAAATTTATAAGGAACAAGTTTTTAGATCTATTAAAACAAATAATGAGATATTCACTAAAAGCTCTGTACAAAGAGACCCTAAGTCTTAAAGCTAATCTTTGAAGATCTTTGGACTTGGTCTTCTCATCATCTTCATGTTTGTTATCATCAAAACTCATCTTCATTGTTGCATAGTAATTACATTCTCCCTTTTTTTTATGATGACAAACTAGTATTGAGAAAAACATTAGTTCAGATAAATTGGAATTCAAAAAATAGGTTAAGAGACTTACTCCCCTTCTTTTTTGTAAGAGGTGATTTAAATCAGAGATATGCACAACTCCCCCTTATTTTTGGAATCCAATAATTGTTACTTACATTACCTATCTTTTCTCAAGGTTTACTGGTTATTTTTCTCCCCCTTTGGCATAATAAAAAAGATATAACAGGTATATATATATAAGAAAGGCAGAGAAATAGGCAGCAAAAACACTGATTTCATTAATAATTAAATTGGCCAACATTCATTTACAAGTGCATAAACAAAAATATGTAGCCAAAACAAAAAAAAAATAAAACAAAACAAAGCCTAAAACTAGGCATCTGGTGGAGGAGGAGGGGAGTCAGAACCCCTAGGAGTTAGCAATACGCGTAAGGCAGCCTACTTACATTCAACACCGTCAAGCCTATCAAACAGGACAAAGAAGGTATGCTCCAAATAGGCCCGGTTGTCCTCCATATAGGCTCGGTTGACCTGTAAGGTGGCCATAACGTGATCCAGAGTGACTGGACCACCACCAGTAGGAGCAGCCTCAGCAGCAGGGGCAGCAAGGGTTGCAGGGTTAGCAGGGTCGCCTTGAGGTTCTTCCTCATCATCTTCTACTTTGACTGGGTACACCCAACCATCATCGATCTTGATCATCTTCATTTTGTTGAGGGAAAAGGACCTAAACACATGATGATGGGTTAGCGGAGTTACTCGCTCAGTTTCCAAAATCTAAGGATACTTGCTTAGGAAGGCAGTGATAATCAAACCATAGGGTAATTCAGACCGCTTTTTACCTTTGGCCCTCATCATATGCTTCATGATGAAGACAAGCCAGTTAATTTGGTTTCCCTTCTTAAGGATCCACAGCATGAACACATCATCTTCACTCAGGTAGGCGTAGTTCCTACCTCTAGGAGCTAAGATATGGGCATAAGCATAATGTAAGAGCCTATCCTGACTCTTCATCATGCCTCATTTGACTCCTTTTTAAGTCGAAGGTAATGCCAACCCAGGCCTCAGAACATCTTCTATAACTCTATTCTTATTGAAGTCTGGAGAAGCGAGTCACCATCTTCTTCAATGTTACGGCCAGTAGATTGCAAACCAAAGAACTGAACCCAATCCTGGGGAATGATTACCATGTGCTGGTCGCAGACATCAAAGTGTAGTTCCTGACCTTCAATCTTTAAGTTACAGTAGAACATTTTTACCAGATCAGGAAAGAGAATAACCTTGTAGGAGCACAATTAAAGCACACCTTGGTGGTTCAACAGCTTCAGAAAGTCAAATCCACCTTCTTTTTTGAAGAACCCCAAGTCAAGGTACTTCGGTTGCATAAGAATGCGCTCCCGAAAATGTGTAATGAAGCGACCAAGTTCTTGCTCCTTGGATGATAGCCTTTAAAGGTCCAACGAGTTGTTGCATAGAGCTGTCTTCGTGCGAGGACGTTTGGGGCGAGAAGAAGAGGATGCCATTAATGGAGGGGAGATGTTGGGAGAGATGAAAAATGTAAGAGAGGAGGGAGGCCAACGGGTTCAGAAACGGAGAGAAACAGAGAGAAGAGGGAAACCAACAGTTTTTGAAACGGGAGAAATGAGAACGAACGGGTACGAAGGGGGTATATAAAGAATACCCAAAGTCTATTCGAATACCATTATATTTGTACGTGAGATTCTGTGTTCTTATGATAGGTCTATTCGAATAAACCCATGGCTATTCAAATAACCATGCATCAGTCCAGTATTTTTATGTTTTTACAAGCTGGTCTATTCAAATAAGTATGTAGTTATTCAAATAACCTGATATATATTGCTATCAGTTTTGTCTCACATGCTTCTGGGGTATTCAAATAAATTCCAATATATTTGAATACATGCTCTTTTTTGGCAAAAGAAGCTTACTATGCAAGAAGAAATAGTAATTACAGTATAGAGAAGGGGAAACAAGGACGAACTCAGTGGAGAAGCAGATGAGAAACGAGGACACCAGATACTTTAGGTGAAAAAAGTTAGTGCATGCAGGCACCAAAACTCACTTAGTGCATATTAGAATCCTCCAAGAAATGATCTTTAAATTTAAAACTTAGTGGTCAACAGACATACAATTGAATAACTTAGCTTAACATTTTACAAGTTAGAAGCACCTTTTATATTATTACAAACACTACAAGGTTTATTTATTCAATGAAAATTAACATTCAGGAGTCTCATGGTTGGTGTTGAAAACTATATAAATAGTTTCTAAATTCATTGTATAGGCTAAATAAATCATAATCAAATCATGTAATTATGGTAATTAGGATTTTTGTAATATTTGTATTTATTACAACAACTCTATATAATTCAGTCTCCATTGTGTAATTGAAACACACGATTTTCTTCATATGTCTCTCTTTTACCTCTTCACTTTCAATATGGTATCTAAAGTCTAAAGAGAGGCAACCCTAGAATCATGTATGCCTAGTGAACCCACTGCTCTTCAGTGAATTTTTTTTTCGTCCAACTGTGTTTCCATTCTGGTTTATCGGTAAACACCATCTCCTCAATTGTCTTATGCTGCTAACTCTCTCCTCTGGTTTCTTCCCGTCGCTGTAACACTCCAAAAATTAATAATTTTATGATAAATAGTTGTTTTATAACATTTGTGTTTTTTTGTGAATTTTTTTGTATTTTTCTGTGAACGTAGAATAATTTAATATTATTCTTCATTTTGCGTGCGCGCTGAGCGGAGCCGAGAAAGTGAGATATTTTTTTCGAGAACCTTGAACTGTGAAAACGTCGACGGAGGATCTTACTAAACCCAAAGCTAGACACAGTTTACGAGGTTTCACGTTTTTTGAGATTTTTATCTGATAAATAAAAATCGCAGAATAATTTTATTATCCGTTGGACAATAAATATCAGTTTTTGTTAACTATAATTTCTGTCCACTGATAATAAATCTGATATAGTGTTAGTCATATTTTAGAGAACACTTTAATGATATCACCATGGTGACGTCATTACCATGACATCACTTTGACTTTTCAAAGGGAGGAAGCTTCCTAGCACCTTCCTTTGAGCTTGTTGGAGAAGCTTGGAGGAAGCTTCCTTGTACTTTCCTATTGGCTTCTTCAAGAAGCCACATTTCTTCTCTCTTCCTCTCCACCACACATTTTTTAGGGCTCTTTGTGGCCACACATTTTAATTCATACACTTACACAAAATCACCTAATTACATATTTTATTTCATTTCACTTTATTATCACTTTTTCTCTACTTTCCATCTTCATCTTTTCTCTCAACCATTTTCTCCTCCTTCTCTTTATCTCCATGGCAATACACATTTTGGAGAGCCAAAATTATGCATCTCCCTTTATCACACTCATTTACAATTTCAACACACAAAAAAAATTACTACTTTCTCTCTCTACTATTTCTCTTCTCTCACTTTTTCTCTCACATTTTCTTCTTCCTTCTTCCTCCTCTCTTCCACGGCTACACCCTCCATTTTCCCTCCATGAATGCTTGATTTCAAGCTTCTATCTTGCTTAAATCTACACTTCCATTGAAGATCTTTCTTCCTTATTGGAATCACTCTCTAAAAAGCTCACATTTTCTCTCCATTCTCTTCCTCTTTCACGGTCAAGAAGACCCATTTTTGGGCATCCACTTCTCTTGCTCAAACAACATCATTTCCTACCATTTCTCATCACCTAGAACACTTTCTCTTTTGTGACCACCACCAAAATCCACCATTTTCGTTTTTGCTCCATCAAGCTTCAAAGTTGGAGACTTTAAGGTAAAGTTCATAGCTTTTCCACCTTTTCTCCTCATTTTTGTGATCCTTGATCTCTTGGGAGATCAAGGGTTCCTTTCCTAAGCTTTGATGATGACTTTGGTAAGTTTTGATGTCCTTAGGGTTTTCTTAAAGGTATAGTACGAAAATCTCTACAAAGAACCAAGATGCTTGCTTTTTTGAGTTGTCTTCAATAGGTAACGCGGAGATAATCTTCTTCAACCTATCTTGGTAGTGAGGAAACGTTTTTGGTGTTGTTGATGAGGAATCTATATGTGGATTGCTCTCTTTGTTGTGTTGTTTTTCATGATTGTATATTTATTTGGACTTGTATGAGTTATTGGTTGTTTTTGTATGTCTTGATAGTTATGGGTTGTATATATATCTTGTTTGAATTAATATATGGAAAATGTAGGGTTTCCTACCATTTTGGGGGTCACGGCCTTAAGGCCAATTTTTAGGAATTCAAGTGTGATTTTAGAGACATTGGAACTTAGGTAATTCGGTGTTAAGGAATTGATAATTGTAATGGAAAAGGTTTGAGACTTCTACCCTAGGGAGGCCCACAGCCTCTAGGGGGGATTAATGGTCCAAGTTGTGATTCTTGGTGCAACATTGGGATTTAAGTGATCAACATTGTGGTGAAAGAAAAATGGTTAGACTTTTAGTATAATGAGGCTCAAGGCTTTTTGAGGAAAAATGTCACAAAATGTAGTGTTAAAAGGGAGACTTAGATGATTGGAAAATTTAAGATTCGTTAGGAGTTCATAAAATAAAAAAAAATAAAAGAAAAAACTTTATCCTATGGATTGGAGTGATTTTGAACATAAGGGAAGAACAAGAGAATTTGTATACTCTTAGAGTAATTTTAAGTGAGCATAATTGATTAGATTAAGGAACTTGATCAATTTAAAGGAATGAAGATTTAATAAGGACTTCAAGAGAATCCCTTAAGATAAATAAATTCATAAGGGATGTTAATTAAAGTGACACTTTATAATGACTTCATAAGAGATGTTAATCAAAGCAAAACTTTGTAAAGGTTTCATAAGAATTATTAAGTTAAAGTGAAACCTTGAAATAGACCTATAAAAGTGTGTTATCACTTTTGAGAAAATTAATACTATACTATTGTGGATCCGTGTTTAGACTAAAATTTTGTTGATGTTTAAATTGGCCAAATTGTGGCGTGTTATGGAAAATATATCATTATTGTTGGATATACATGGTTGTGTATGGAGTCAACATGTATTGAGCATTATACACTGTTGGTTATTGTGCCGATGTGCTGAAACCAGGTGGATCAATGTTATTATGTAGTTGCATGGGCGGTTATGTAATATCATTGATACTAATGGTATTAGACAATTATATGAGCGATTATTTAATATCATTGGGGACAGTACCATGATGGCTTGAGTTATGCATATTCGCATTGAACAATTTGCTCAGTCGATGACTATTAAAAGGCTGGATGAGCCTATGATTATGCATTGAATTAGTATGCGTTGAACAAATTGCTCAGTCGATAACTGTTAAAAGGTTGTATGAGCCTATGGATGACAATTGAAGAAGTGAGATCCAGTGGATGGACCTATGGGGGGCGTAAGGCGCGGTGTATACCAATTGCACGCATTACGGGCCCAACAAATCACTATTCTTTACTCGGTGAATGAATGAGAATTGATAGTGTGATCTGTGATGGATCTATGGGAGGCGTAAGGCGCAGTGAAAGCCGATTGCATGCATTACGAGCCCGACAAATCACTATCCTTTTGTGGTGTATGAACAAGAATTAAATAGTGTGATCCAGTGGAAAGATCTGATTGAGGACCGTGAGGTGCGGTGGTTCATTTTGTAATGATGTTATCACCTTATTATACCCCTGGCCATGATAAACTGATTGCAATGCATCACGCGCCTGACAAGCATTATTCTCTTCATGGTCCGGCGTAGACTGTCATTGAGGGAGACAGATCTTCCGGAACATTCATCTTTGAAATGGAAATAGAAAATGTTGGTACCAAGTGCACATGCATTGTGAGTCAGCATATCATTTGGCACTCATTTATATGATGATTATACTATTGTGTTATTGATGTCATGATTATCTGAAATGTTTTAATTGTTCATTATCTGAGATTACTACTGCTTAAATGTTATTGCTATGCTATGTGGGCGCTTTGCATCGTTCTGTTTCTTTACTGCCATAATTGGTAATGTAAGTAAGATATCTCACCTCTTTATTGTATTACTCTGTCTTATATTGTGTTGGATAAAGACTGTAAAGAGTGCGAGTTGAATTCGCTTAGTTTAGTTTTGGGGATCAACTTTTGTTTCCTGGTGATGGCATCTAGACAAGCTTTCCTTAGTCGCATGTCGATATAGTTTCATGGAGGCTTGGAAGCCTGGCATCTCGACCGTGACGTGGAGCGTTTTACTTACATAGGGGATGTAACCCTAGTTCAGTGTGGTAACGACCCTGGAGCTGGTACGAGCATCTCTTATATTTTTATGCATGTGGAGTTCCCTATACCTATTGGGGAGATGTGTGATAACCGCCACCTTTTTCCTAGAGAGGTTTCAGTTATAACGCATGTTCAGGCTCCCATCCATCATTACGTGTCGCAAGGGGGAAGATCATCTGTTGGGGATCCGGAGAAGGATCAAGTGCAGGACCTTTCTCTCCATGTGTTTGATTTCGGGGGAGGTCAATCTTTTATATGGTAGTTATGCTATACAAAACTTATGTTTAATTATGTTGTATTTTACTTCTATGTATGGATTGTGGAATTGTAACTTTATATTAAGCTGACATTGTATTCTGGATGCGAGTAAACATAAATATATATATTTCATGTCGTGGCTCATATTTTATATATATGCACAATGATTAAATTTTTCAGACTTATTGTTATATTGTAGCGCGTCTTGATTTAGTGATTGTGGTAATAATGACGATTGTGTTGTGGTTATTAAATTGAGGGGTGTTACATTAGGTGGTATCAGGGCAGTTCATTCTGCTGAGCCGAGGCATGGACTTGCTATGTTTAAGCATGTTAGAGTTCTTGTATGTTGTGCACTTCCTTGTCTCTTGATTGAGATGATGGGAAGGAATGCATGACTTACCATAGGTTGAATGTTAGTAGCTATTGTTATGCAGTTGCATGATATTAAGGACTGGCCTACCCAATATGTAATATTCTGTATGTACAAGAAACTATGACTTCACCTAGGCGTATTAGGAGAATAGGAATTCTTTTAGTAAGGAGATCAAGAGGTTTTAGAAAATTGAACTTCTGGAGAAAGGAATAACTAGTGTAAGTTTGGTCTGAGAAGTTGTTTGGGAGTTGAAGACTTGCAAGAGGTTGCGCCATAGAAGGCAGAATGAAGAAGCTCGAGTTGGAGACTGTCAGGATTCGTGGATTGGACTTATCTTGTTTGAATTGCGTGATTCTTTGTGTTTGGTTTCCAAAAGAAGACAAAATTGTTTAAAATAATTACGTTTGCTTTATTGTGTTATGTTTTGTTCATCTCTGAAGAAATCCAAGGGCAATGGCTCGTGGTGGACATACGCATGTGAACGCAGGACGAGATAATGGAAGTATGGCTGCAACTGCAAAAGGAATGCAAAGGATAGCTGACGTAACAACCCACCAAGATCAGAGGGCCACACAACAGCGAGAATTAGAAGTTGAAGTTCAGAATCTGTTAGAGGAAAGCCCATTTTGGGGCAACCTTAGACTGCCTAGATTCTAAAAGAGGAATAATAGAAAGGTTAATCAGTTTAAGTGGAAATCGTATTCACGATTATTAAGTAAGCAACAGCGATATCCAACTTATGGAGAAAGCGTTAGCGACCGTAGTTCCAACCAAACTATGACATCTTTATCAAAATGTAAGAAATGTGGAAAGAACCACTTAACGAGGGAGTGTAAGATCAAAGGGATAATCTGCTTCAAGTGCGGAAAGCCCGGACACGTTTATGAACATTGTGCTTCAGCGAAGAAGAAGTCTTCTATTAATGATATGTGTGCTTCAAGATCCCAAGCTGAAGGGAAAGATTACACCCTGGATGGAGCGAAGGTTTCCCAAACTAAAAATCTAAACGATGGAGATTGTGTCGCCAAAGATGATCCCTTGATTGTTCCGCACAATTCTGGGGGCAACCCATTTCTTTATAGCGTATGACCGTGTGGATCATTTGGATTCATCTGTGTCTTCAATTATCTTTGACTTAGTTATTTCTACCTCTGTTACTAAGACTTGTCGTTGGTACTTAGATTTGCATAATCTATCCTATTTCCACTAAAGATCGAATTTTTTGTTGATTTGACTTGCTTACCTAGAATCACACCTATTAGAGTTCATAATTTTAGAAATAGATTGGTCATTTTCTAGTTATATCCTGTTAGATCGTTCCAATGAAAACCTTAGTGTTTCCTGAAACTAAGATTTTTGAGTTCGTAATGGTTAATGATGCACAATTTTTCTTGACCAAGTCTACAAACTTGATACGGGATTAATTGTTGCATTGCGAACCCAAGTGCAGGTTGTCTCAAGTAATAAATTTCTCGGGAGTCCGAGGTCGATCCACAGGGAATTGATAAAGAAAAAAAATTAAGGTAAGGTAAATATTCTGTTACTATGGTAAAAAAATATTTACTTGAGTAAAAGATCCACTCTTGGTAAATAAAGTAAAAGTAAGATTAATTCCTTTTTATAACTCAATTGAAATCATGCACAATGAAGATTCCAATTGGAAAATATAACATTAAAAGTCCATCACGTAATTATATTATGTTTCCTTTAATTATTACTACTACTTGTAAATGGTTTAAAGCATTCACTGTGTCAATCCTATTGTCTACAATAAATCAAGAACTCCTCTTTACAATGGTAGTTTCTAAATTATCAGAAACAAAATATAACACGTATAATAATTACTAGAAAATAAATCATTAAAGCACAAGAGAGGAATAAATTTAACCTTATTTTATTACCAAGAGCTTCACACTTTGACTCAAATAAACTAGAATTTATTTACACATAGACTAGAAAGAAGAAGAAGAGAAAAAGAAAATTAAAGGGAGACTGAAGAGAGGAGGCTGGGCACTGCCTAGAACCTTAGCCCTCTCTCTCCCCGAATATGTCTTTCAATTCTGATGCAATTGTCTATTTATTGGCAAAGTTTGGTTACTGTGCAATGCACAGTAACCAAACTTAATGATTAAGTCTTAAACGTCATCCATGACGTTTTTGTATTTTGTTTTTTTTATAATAATTGAGCAAACGTGTACAGTTGTGTCTTCTATTTTTTTCATTTTTGAGAGAAGTGGTCTTCATGAAAGTTGTAGACCTGGATATTTGCTTTAAAATGGCTTTAGTTTGACTCCAAAATCATTCCTAGAACTCAAGATATGGTCCAATTACTGCAGAGTGTTTTAGCCTCGATTTCAGCTCCTTTATTTTGATTTCAAAGCCCAATATCACCCATTAGACCTCAAAATCTGAAAAAGTGTTCAACATGAAAGTTGTAGGGAATTGTCTAAGCTTTCCTACAAGACCAAAATTACATCAATAAGATATTTGCAACTCAAGTTATAGCCAGTTTAGTAAACATGTCCAAAGAGATAATTAAGGCTAATTAATGCAATAATTTGTTTAATTATCCAATAAGGTTTAATATCATAAAATGTGTCAAAACTAACATAATTAAGCCTGATTGAACCTTAAGAAGTCTAGAGAGAGGTTTATAAAATGTATATAATACAGTGTTATCAGTTAACAAAGTTGAAGCTTTGTGAGGAAAAGAAATCCAAAGATACATGTTATTTTTTGTGGATGACAAAAGTAAAGGGAATATGAATGTTACTATTGTAGTCAATGAGTTTCTCATGATGAGCTACAGTGCTGTCAGTAAGGAAAAGAATGGAACTTCTCATCAAGATATGGACTGTCGCCAATTGAACAAGATTACAATCAAGGACGAGTATCCTCAGAAGAAGATGAACGATTCAATGAATCAGCGAGAAGGGAGTCGTTGTTTTCTCTAAGATAGATGCATGTTCTAGTCATCATAAATTCGTGAGAATTTGAGGATGTTCCCGAAATGATTTTTTTTCAAACGCGCTTTGGACATCATAGGTATCTCGTGATGTCGTTCGGAGTGACGAATGCTCCTGTCGTATTCATGGATTATATGAATCAGATTTTTCGTCCTTACCTAGAATAGAATTGTCGTTGTCATTAATGATGACATTTTGATCTATTCTTGAAGATATGGAGGGACACGTTGGACATCTCGATATAGTTTTCCAGACCTTAAAGGAAAAGAGTTGTACGCCAAATTATCAGAGCACAAATTTTGGTTGGAAGAGGTTCAGTTTTTGGGATTTCAAATGGAGGAATTGTTGTGGATTCATAAAAGGTTGAAGTAGTTCTTCAAAAAGGAAAGACCGGAGGCCGTAAAGGAGATTCATAGCTGGTGGGATTAGTTAGTTTTATCAAAGGAACGTCAATGGATTCTCTAAGACTGTAGAACGTCTTACTCAGCTTACAAGAAGAGAATCAAACTTTTTATGGACCAACACATATAAAGAAAGCTTTCAAAGGTTGAGGAGATATTCCGGTTTTGATTCTACCTGATCCCAATAAAACATTTGAAGTGTTTTGTGATGCTTCACATCAAGGTCTAGGATGTGTGTTCATGCAAAGTTAGGAAGTTGTGACTTACGCCTCGAGGTAGTTGTGGGTGCATGAGGAGAATTACCCAACTCATGGCTTGGTGTTAGCCACAGTTGTATTTGCTCTGAGAACATGGAGACACTTTCTGTATGAAGCAATGTTCAACACCTTTAGTAATCACAAGGGCCTGAAGTATCTACTCGATGAAAAGGAACTGAACATGAGTCAGAGAAGGTGACTAGAAATTTTGAAGGAGTATGACATCTAGCTTCAGTGTCATCTTGTCTGAGTTACTAACAAACTCACTCCTAAATTCTTTGAACTATATCAAATTCCTCTTCGGATTAGTCTGATAGCCTATCAACTGATTTTGTCGTCCTTTCTTTCTAATTTTCATAATGTCTTCCGTATGCCATAATTGCGAAAGTATATCCCCGATCTAGCCCATGTCATCAAACTAGGCACAATACAATTAAAAGGGAATTTGATCTATGGAATATATCCTGTGAAGGTCAAGGTTAGGAGAGCAAAGCAACACAGAGACAGGGAGATCACATTGGTAAGGGTGATCTGAATTGACGTGACTAGAGACACGACGTGAAAGTTAGAAGATAAGATGAAAAAACAACATCAATGTTTATTCTAAGGAACGAAAATTTCGAGGATGAAATTTCTATTTGAAGGAGAGAGTTGTAACACCTCAAAAATTAATAATTTTTTGATAAATAGTTATTTTATAATATTTGTGATTTTTGTGAATTTTTCTGTATTTTTATGTGAATGCAGAATATTTTAATATTATTTCTCATTTTACGTGCGCATTGAGCGGAGCTGAAAAAATGAGATTTTTTTTCTAGAATCTTGAATTGTGAAAACGTCGATGGGGGATCTTACGAAACCCGAGGTCAGACACAGTTTATAAGGTTTTACATTTTTCAAGATTTTTATCTGATAAATAAAAATCGCAGAATAATTTTATTATTCGTTGGACAATAAATATCAGTTTTTGTTAACTGTAATTTCTGTCCACTGATAATAAATCCGATACAGTGTTAGTCATATTTTAGAGAACACTTTAATGACATCACTATGGTGATGTCATCACCGTGACACCGCTAAAAATAACATAATAGCATGATCTTGTTCTCTAACCAAGATTACCCTAATAGGCAGCCAAAGCTACCTTTTATAGAGCATCACAAGCAAAAGATGACAATGAGTGGGACAATGAGTGAGTGGATAATTAAGGAGTAGGTGGATGATTAAGTGGATGATTGAGGAGTAGGTGGATGATTGCAAAAAATACTTGTTTTCACTTGCATAAAATAATTTAGTGCCAAACTCATGCTTGCCGACAGATTCTCAGAAAGTGGACTTCATAAAAGTTGTAGGCCTTTGTCTTGGCTATCAAATGCCCACTTGAACCATCCAATTTGGCCTCCTACAGCCGAAGATATGACCCAATCATTGCATCTGCTCAAACCCAATTTCAGCTCCTCTATTTTGACTTACTAGCCAAATATGACCTGCTAGACTTTAGAATCTTGAAAAGTGTTCTCATAAAAGTTGTATATTTGGGTCTTAACTATCAATTTTCAAAATTTTAGCCCATCATCATTCCTACAGCCCGAGATATGGCCTAATGAGTACACAGAGGTCAAGAGGTCAGGATTAACACTCTAGTTCTTACTTCAACTTCAATTTGAGTTATCCAAACTTGTGATATGACTCTTGAAGTCTTCATGAAAGTTGTAGGGAATTGTCTTAGCTTTCCTACAAGACCAAAATCACATGAATCCGACATATGTAACTCAAATTATAACCAATTTACTGAGCACTGTCAAAGAGATAAATTAAGGCTAATTCATGCAATAATTCTTTCAATGATCCAATTAGGTCCAATATCATAGAATATGACAAAATCAACTTAATTAAACCTAATTGAACCTTAAGAAGCCCAATGAAAGGGTTATAAAATGTATAAAATATATTGTTATCAAGTAGATAAGAGTTTGGTCTTATTTTAGCCAGATGACTTATCAACCTCTTCCTTATCTTGGAGAATTAATTCAACATCTTTCTCACAAGGTTCATGAATTTATTTTTCAACAAATTTACCACTCCTAAGAGTTATCACTGAATTGACTTGATTTATTTGTTGATTTTCTGAACTACCCTTATTTAGACTATATTGACCTTTGGGATTCGGTTGAGGTTGAGAAGGAAATTTTCCTTTCTCATGAATAGTGAGTGCAGAAGTAAGTTTGGAAAGAGTGTCTTTTATGTCAATCATGACTTAAGTGTTTTGTTTTTTAATGGCCTCTTGCTTTTCCATAAATGCATGCAAAGTTCCTTCAAGGTTTTTCCTACATCGTGGGACATAAGGTACATATCCTTGAGAATTTTGAGAATCATGTTGTTCCTGAGGAGGCGGTGGTTGCATAAATTGTGCTTGATTATTATTCCTCCAGCTGAAGTTCGGATGATTTCTCCATCCCAGATTGCAAGAATTTGAAAAAGAAGAGGTGAATGACTTTTTAAAATTGTTCATTGCATTTACTTGCTCATGCACAACTTCTTTAAAAACAGGAATATTTAGACATTCATTTGTCGAGTGTCCTAATTCGTCAAAAATATCACAAATTTCTTCATTTTGCACAGATTTGACTTCTTTCATTTTTCCTAATTCCATTGATTCAACCTTTTTAGGCAAACTGGCATACTTAGCATTTAGATCTTCTTCTTGACTAAGATGATATTTTCCTTTACCAGCATTTACAAAGTTAAATTTAATTGAATTTTCAGAAGGATTAGCACCATGCCAAGAATGAGAATTTTCAGTCAAATGGTTTAAATAATCTAAAGCTTCTTCAGGTTCTTTATCAAGAAGCTCGTCATAGCACATTGTTTCTACAAATTGTTTAGTTTCAAGTGTTAAACATTCATAAAAGAAACTTATAGTGTGCCATTTTTCAAAACCATGATCTGAGCAAGAATTTAACAAATCTTTAAAATGTTCCCAACATTGAAAATATGCTTCATTTGAATTTTGGAAAAAATTTTGGATTTGTCTTTTCAAAGCATTGGTTTATGTGTTAGAAATTTTTTTTAAAAAAACTCACCTTGCATTTCTTGCCATGTGCCAATTGATCTTAGTTTCAAAGCGTTAAGTCAAGTTTTTGTTTTATCTTTCAAAGAAAAATGAAACAATTTAAGCTTAACAATCTCTTCAGTACAATTTTGATAATTAAAAGCAATACAGATTTCCTCAAATTCTTTTAGATGTAAAGAAATCAATAAAGGCTTTCAAATTCTAAACCATAGAAATCAGGAAGTAAAGAAATCATACACAACTTAAATCTAAAATTGTTAGCAGTGAGTGGAAAGATAAAACATGATGGACTAGAATTTCGAAGTGGTTGCAAATATACACGCATAGTTCGCAACGGTTAATTTTCATGTTTATCATGTACACTTTCTTTTTTAGCTCGTGGTTCATTTTCAGCTTGTGGTTCATTTTTAGTCATTGTGTCAATTGTGTATGATTATAATTCAAACAAATCAATATATAAAGTATCAGGATTAATTTTAATCAAACGACCAGAATTTAAATCACGATACCAATTAAGCATAAATAAGTGACTTAAAAATAAAAAAAATGTACAAGTTGGCGGTATAAACCAACCATTAAATATTAAGCAAAAATAAATAACTTAAAATAAAAAATAATAATAATGTACAAGTTAGTAAGTTAGAAAGCAAAAATAAATGACATAAGTAAATAAGTTAGAAAGTAAAATTAAATGACATAAATAAATAAGTTTATAAGTCAAAAAGCGTAATTAAATGACATAAATATAAAAGTTAGAAAGTTAGAAAATTAAATAAAACATAAATAAAAAGTTAGATAACATAAAATAAATGACATAAATAAAAAAGTTAGATAGCGTAAATAAATGACATAAATAAAAGTTAGAAAATTAGAAAGTTAGTAAGTCAAAAAGCGTAAATAAATAAGTTAGAAAGCATAAATAAAAAAAGTTAGTAAGTGTAAATAAATGACATAAATAACAAAATTAGTTAACAAGTTAGTAAGTAAGTAAGTTAGTAAGTTAGTAAAGTAAAAAGTTAAAAGAGTAGAGGAAGAATATGTCTGATGGTGAAGTTTACTTAAAGAAAGAGAACCTCAATAAATTAAAACTTCAAATCAAGTCCCCGGCAATGGCGCCAAAAACTTGATGCGAGTTAAAAGTTGCAAACCTAAGTGTAGGTTGTTTCAAGTAGTAAATTCTCGGGAGTCTGAGGTCGATCCACAGGAAATTGATGAAGAAAAATTCTTTGAGGTAAGGAAAAGATTTGTCACAACAATAAAGGTGATAAAGGTAGTTCACAAATGAAAAAAGATTTACTTAGGCTAAGAGATCCACTCATGGTAATAAATTAAAGACAAGATTATTTTTTTTGTATAACTCAATTGAAATCTATACATAATGGAGGTTCCAATCGAAAAAAACAACATTCAAAGTTCATTTAAGATTATATATGTATTTATATTATGATTCCTTTAATTATCCACTAACACCATCACTTATAAATAGACTCAAGAATTCATTGTGTCAACCTCGTGTTTACAATGAATCAAGATCTCCACTTTACAAGGAGGGTTTCTAAATTGATTGGAAACAAAATAAAACATATATAATGACTACTTGATAATACATCATTTAAGCACAAGAAAAAAATTAATCGAACCTTAATTTATTACCAAAAGCTTCATCCTTTCACCCAAGCAAAATGAAAATTAGTTACTCATGAACAAGAAGAAAGAAAAAGATGAACATAACTTCAATTTAGAATAAAGAAAACTATAATAAGAGAAACAAATAACACAATAACATAATCTAAGCTAAGATAATCAAATGATCAGCCAATGCTCCCTTTTATAGAGCTCAAGGAGTACAAGATGACAATAGAGTTGTTTGATGATGATAAGTAAATGCTAAATGAGTTGTTTGATGAAGATAAGTGAGTGGAAAATTATTTTGATCTGTGTCTCCCCACTAGCACCAAACAATTCGGTGTATATCTCATGAATGCTGTCAAAATGGGGTAAAATGGTCTTCATGAAAGTTGTAGATAAGGATCTTAACTTTCTTTTATCAAAATTTCAGCTCCAAAGGCCTCCTACAGCCCGAGATGTGGCCTAATCACTACACACTGTTCAGGCTCAACTACAACTTCCTTTGTTCTAACTTCCAAGCCCAATATGACCTTCAAGACATCCGATCTGACTTTTGTGTTCTTCATGAAAATTGTAGATTTGGGTTTTAAATTTCAAATGGCATTGATTTCATTCCAAAATATCACCTATAGCTCTAGATATGGTCTGATAAGTAAGCATAGGTCAAGTTGTTAGGTTCAGAACTATAGATTTTGCTTCAACTCCAATTTAAGTTATCCAAACATGTGTTTCAGATCTTAAGGTCTTATTAAAGTTGTAGAGAATTGTCTTAGCTTTCTAATAAGACCATAATCACACCAAATTGATATTTGTTACTCAAATTATAGCTAATTTACTAAAAGACACAATCAAGCAAATTAAGGCCAAGTCAAGCAATAATTTCTTCAATGATCCAATTAAGCTCAATATCATAAAATATGATAAAACCAACTTAATTAAGCCTAATTGAACCTTAAGAAGCTTAGTGAAAGGGTTGTAAAATGTATAAAATATATTGTTATCAATACTCAATGGCTATATGGGGTGTGTCATAACCTCATGAGTGTTGTTACTCTTCGGAAGTTTGATGGTGCTATGTCTACCTATTTGGGGAAGGTCTATGGTGCTCTCAATGATTTCAATAAGTTGTTACCCCTTGATGATACCTCGGCGAAGGAACTCGAGCTGTGTGATCATTGTAACAAGCTGGGTTATACCATTAATAGGTGTTGGATTTTACATGGCTATCCTCCACGAGCTACCAATGTTGCATAAGCTACTACAACATATCCATCTGAGCCCTCTGCTAAACCAACCGCATCTCCGGCTGCCTAGGCAGATTTTTAAAAGTGGGTTGAGCAACATCAAGCCTCTAGTTCCACTACATCTGATCACACTGATAATGCACTTGCTTGTCTCTCTCAGTCACCATCCTTGGGTCCTTGGGTCATTGATTCTGAAGCCTCTAATCATGTCTCTGGTAATAAGCACATTTTTCTCCAAAATTTCTAAATCTAGTTATTTACCTATAATCACTTTAGCAAATAGTTCTCAAACATAGCTGCAAGGGATTGGTATTGTCCATCCCCTCCTTTCCCTATCTATTGATTCGTTACTTTATGTTCTTGTGAGTCATTTTAATTTACTATCCATTAGTTGCTAGATATGTTCTTTAGATTATAAAATTACATTCACTAAAGACTCTGTCATTTTGTAGGATCGAAGTTCAGGATGGATGATTGGTGCCGGATGTGAGTTCAATGGCTTCTACCTACTCTTTGCCACCTCTCATGTTTGCTCTATCAAGGATCCCCCTTAACAAATGGGGTTGCTGAGTGCAAAAACAGACACCTAATTGAAACAACTCAAACCATCTTGTTTCATAGTCGTGTCCCTTTCTGTTTTTAGGGTGATGCAGTTCTTACTGCTTGCTACTTGATTAGCTGCATGCCCCTTTCTGTGCTTGATAACCAGGTACCCCACTTTATGTTATTTCCTCGTCAACCCCTTTATTCTCCTCCACCTCGTGTCTTCGGGTCAATAAGTTTTGTCCATAATCTTACTCCCGATCTTGACAAACTTTCTGTTTGTTCCATCAAATGTGTTTTTCTCGGTTACACTAGGTCTCAAAAGGGTTATCATTATTTTTCACCTACTCTCCATCATTACCTAGCCTCTGCCGATGTAACATTCTTCGAGTCAGTTCCTTTCTTTGACTTGTCAAGTTTGACTCCTGAACCCATTACTGAGGTGTTCCATGTTCCTCCCCTTGTTGTCTCAACTAAACCATATACCCCTCAGCCTCCTCTTATTGGTGTACTGGCACCTATAATTCGCTCCTTTGAGGTTTATCAATTGTCGGCCCCAGCCACCTCCACTGCCACTAATGATAACAATGTATTTTATTCATTTTATAATCCTTTCACAAGGCTTTTTTAAGGTTCAATTTGGCTTAATTAAGTTAATTTTGTCACATTTTATGAAATTAAGCTTAATTGGATTATTGAAGAAATTATTGCTTAAATTATCATTAATTTGGGTGTTTGCATTCTTAAGTAAAGTGACCACAATTTGAGTTGCAATTATCTGATTAATGTGATTCTGGTCTTATTGGAAAGATAAGATGATTTCCTAATAACTATTCACTTGATAGCAGGAGCTACATTGATACCAATATATTTCATTTATTGTATAATCTTCTTACTTGGTTTTTTCAGTAAACTGGCTATAATTTGAGTTATAAATATTCGATGGATGTGATTTTGGTCTTGTTTTAAAGCTAAGACAAATTTCTACAACTTTCATGAAGGCCTCAAGACCGGATATACACGTTTGGATAACTCAAATTGGAGTTGAAGTAAAACCTAGAGTTTTTAACCTGATAGCTTGACCTCTATGCACTCATTAAGCTATATCCCAAGCTATAAGAGTTCAACAATTTTGAAATTTTGACAGTGGAAGGTTAAGACCCATATCTACAACTTTCATGAAGAACACAAAAGCTAGTTCGGATTCCTTGAAGGTGATATTGGGCTTGAAAGTCAGAACAGATGTGCTAACGTTGGGCCTGACCCATGAGCAGTAATTAGGCCATATCTTGGGCTGTAGGTAGTAGATTTGGCTAAACTCGGTGGCTATGGAAAGCTGAGACAATTTTCTAGAACTTTCATGAAGGCTACTTGATGGGATTCTGACGCATGCCATGAGCTAAGAGTAGAGACATTTCAGAGATAAGAAACTCTATAATTTCAACTCATTCATCATCTATTTTGGCATTTACTTCTCATCATCCATCAACTCCTTTAGCATTTTATGTTCCTCTAGCTCTATAAAAGGGAGGAAGGGCTGATCATTTCGTGGTGTTAGCTTAGAGTTTATTTTAATGTTTGTATGTTAATTGTTTCCTTTGTGTAGTTTTCTATTATTCTTAATTGAAGTTATGTTCATCATCATCTTCTTCTTCTCTTTTTCTTTCTTCTTAATTCATGAGTAACTAAGTTTCATATAGCTCTTATAGTTAGATTAATTTTCTTATTGTGCTTGAATGATAAAGTTTTATGTCATCTTTATATGTGTTGTATGCTATTTCCGATCAATTTAGAAACTCTTCTTGTATAATGAATATCTTGATTCATTGTAGACAAGACGTTGGCACAGTGGATGCTTGAGATCATTTACAAGTATTGGTAGATAATTATTGAAACCATAATATGATTACATGTATAATTTTAATTGAACTTTGAATGTTAAATTTTTCGATTTGAACCTTCATTATGTATAATTTCAATTGAGTTATAAAAAGAAATATTATTGCCTCTAATTTATTACTAAGAGTGGATCTCCTAACCCAAGCGAATCCTTTTCATCTTTGAACAACTTATATCATATTTATTATTGTGACAAATCTGCTTCTTACCTCAAAGATTTTTTCTTCATCAATTCCCTATAGATCGACCTCGAACTCCCGAGAATTTACTACTTGAAACAACCTGCACTTGGGTTTGAAACTTTTAAATATTCCATCAACTACCTCCACTAAAAGTTGTAAAGGTCACTGCAGTCTTTCCTTCGGAACCAGCTTCGAAACTACCTCCTTGGGCTTCATGCTGACTCATTGCAGAATTGAGGCTAATCCAAATCAATGCTAGGTGGTACTCAATGTGACGTCCCGGGGTCGACGAAGGCGGGGAATGGACGTCGGTGTAAGTGAAGCACAGACAAGGAATAGCTCCTGGCAGGCTTCTAGGCGAAGAGACACAAGAATGAGCTGAATTCACACGGAATGAGAGGGATTCAGAGACTATGTAGGTATGAGACTGCATAGTTGAGGATGACTTAAAGGAATTGATTTGGCGTAGCCATATCAACAAGTTGTAACTTCTTTTTGGGAGCCTAGAACATAAGAACTCCATGGTTAAGCGTTCTTGCCTGGAGTAATTATGGGATGAGTGACCTCCTAGGAAGTTTCCTAGGATGCGTGTGAGTGAGGACAAAGTACGCTGAAAAGACCTGTGTTAGTTTGTGGAGACATTCATCAATCCTGCAGGCAGTCCCGGGATGTTACAAATGGTATCAGAGACGGGACCTCTCCCAGTATGGTGTGGTTCAGGGACGAACCAAGCGGAAGTTGGTAGGCATGTGACATCCCGGGGCTGACGAGGGCAGGGAGTGGATGTCGGTGTAAGAGAAGCACGGATAAGGAGCAGCTCCTGGTAGGCTTCTAGGCAAAAGGACACATGAATGAACTGAATTCATACCGGAATGAGAGAAATTTAGAGACCATGCAGGTATGGGACTACATAGTTGAGGATGACTTAAAGGAATTGATTTGGCGTAGCTATATCAATAAGTTGCAACTTCTTTTCGGGAGCCTAGAACATAAGAACTCCATGGTTAAGCGTGCTTGACCTGGAGCAATTATGGGATGGGTGACCTCTTGGGAAGTTTCCTAGGATGCGTGTGAGTGAGGACAAAGTACGCTGAAAAAACCCGTGTTGGTTTATGGAGACACTCGTCAATCCTGCAGGCAGTCCTGAGATGTTACACTCAACATGCATAGCCCTCAAAGTATTAAAAAAGTGCAGTAGTTGACTAACACACGTTTCCTTGCTAAAGTTGTTCACAAATCTCTTCCCTTATTTAGACTACTAAAAAATGGGAAGGATTTTGAGTGGTCCCAGGAGAGTGAGGATACATTTTCCTTTTTGAAGAATCTTCTATCCTATCCTCGCATACTGACAAGACCGAAACCCGGGGAGGCATTGTACTTGTACCTTTCAGTACACGGCGAAGCTATAAGCTCGGTGCTAATCCGGGAGACGACAGAGGGAAAGAAACTGATCTACTTTGTAAGCAAGGTTTTGTAAGGCCCATAACTCTGCTATTAGAAAATTGAAAAGGTCATATTTGCAGTTATCACCACGACCAAGAGACTCAAGGAATACTTTCAATGCCAACCCATGGTAGTGAGGAAGGATCAGCCCATCCACTAGGTGCTGTATAAGCCGGATCTAGCAAGAAGAATGATTGCTTAGTCTGTTGAGCTTTCTGAGTTCGAAATCGTAATGAGCCTCGACTTGTAATAAAGGCTCAAGCGCTTTATAATTTTTTGGCAGAACTTACATCGAACCCCGGCAACCTTGAAGGAATTTCTTGGACCATATTCGTTGATGGATCCTCAAACCCTAAGAGAAGTGGTGTAACTCCCCTTGATATAACAACCGCAGCACAATCGTCATTACACCACAGTTACTAAATCCAGGCGTGTCACGACCTCAATAACAGTAAATTTCAAAATTTTTAAAAGTTTCCTTTCACATTTATGCATAAGTAGAAAATACGAACCTCAAATAAAATATAATTATGTTGACTCATATCCAAATACAACATCATTTTAATACAAAATACATATCCATAATTAATGCATAAAGTAGAATTACACAATATCAAACTTGATTCTTTCATTATATAACACAAACTACCATATACAGGTTCGACCTTCTCCGAAGTCGAACACATGAATGGAATGATCTTGCACCTGATCTTCCTCAGCTTCTCTGATAGATATCACTCGCCCCTGCGATATGTCCAAATGAACGGGAGCACGAACATGCGTCATAACCGAAACCTCTCTAGGGAAGAGATGGCGGTTACTCCGCATTTCCCTAATGGGTATAGGGAGCTCCACACGTAAAGGAACATAGACGATGTTCATCCCATCGCCGAGTTCATTACCACTCTGAACTAGGGTTACATCCCCAATGTAAACGATAAGCCCCGCTTTACGGTCGAAATGCCAGGCTTCTGAGCCTTGAAGAAACTGTATCCACATGCGAAACAGATAAGGTGGTGCGGATGCCATCGCCAGGAAATAGAAGTTGATCCTCAAAGTACAACTAATCGAATCCACTCGCACTTTTCACTGTTTTTATCCAATTTGACATAAAACAGGGTAATGCAGGAAAGAGGTGAGACATCCATCTTTCATTACCATTACGACAGTAAGAAAACAACACGGCACAGAGTACCCACAAAGCAATACAATTCATATATTTATTAACAGTAACAGTGAAATTTATAATAAAAGCAATTCAATTATAAGCAATAATAAGATCAATAATGATAGTGATATTTATAGTAAAGGCAGAACAACAGTAAACAATAGCAAGAATCAACAGTAGCAAGCAGATCACAATAGTATTTCCAGGAATCAGCACAACAATCAGATAATCATTTACAGAAGTAAAACAGTTACTTTCACATTCACAGGTGTTCATGCTCAACAATTTATGAGACTGATAATGAACAATGCACAATGTATTATGATACCATAATTCCTACTCCATGGAGCTAGACATAAATATTTTCAGAGTGAATGATCAAGGAGTAATGCCAGTATATCGTTAGCCTTAAAAATAGTGTGCTTCATCTTATAAAAATATTTGCGCAAATGGCTTATACATGGCACCTCAACAGTTGATCGCAATATAGGACAACGTCCCGGTCCGGATCGTCGGTGTGTTTGCATCGGTCTACCCCACGACACAGAGGAGCTCTCAACTGTCCATGATGAGGCACCTGCACCCCGACGCCCCCAGGGCCAACAACATATGGCACCTACGGTTAGTCTATTCGCACCCGCACATAGGTGTTATTCAACTCCTAGGCATACATCGCCTTTCAACAATGTCCAACGGACAATACATATGCATGATGACACAATGTCCAATCATGTATGTTTATCAACGATGCATTCATCACATTTAATACCACAATGGTATATAGTCCATTATCAATATCAACATGTCATTTCTCATCGAGAATGAAATCAACAAGTACATAACCCTTCATAGGGACCCACAACGACATAGAGTCTAATCTCAACATCAATATATATTATGGTTTATCATTTATCACCATTTCATATTATGGGGTTCAACTTTTACAATGGTATATGTCTTAGTCAATTATGAATTTCCTTAGGTTAAATGACCCTTAAAACCGTAGCCTCACAAAACCCTCAAGGTTCTAAGTTTCCTTCCATATTATGCACTAGTCTCTTGATACCTAAATTATTTAGTATCTATTCCACATGAGATGAATTCAATTCCTCACAACAATAGGTATTCATGGTTTATCAATTATCACAATGTCTACATTATGGATTCTCATTTTCAAAATCTCAAGTCTTTAGTCAATTATGAAAATATTAGGGTAAATAACCCTTTAAAACCGTGGTCTCCATAATTGCCACTATTCAATTAAATTCTTTCACTTATTAAGGATTTTGCATGTCTCGAAGTCTTCAATCTCCAAGGATGCACTAGGGCATCACTTAAACCCAATCTTTCTCTCTAAAACCGTGGTCGTCATAAGTCTTCAAGGTCTAATGTTTCTTTCTATTTTATGTATCAACTTCTTAATATCCATTTACTTAAATTGTTATTCACCAATTTCATTCCAATTCCGCGTAGTTTTAAGCCAAAAATCGTGGCATCATAGATCTTCTAAGTTTCAATTTTTCTTCCTCTTTTGTGTATTAGTTCCTTAACATCAATTCACTTAAATTTTTAAGTTATCAAGATCAATCCAATTGCCTAATTATCAAGGTCAAAACCGTGGCCATCATTTGGGGTAATAAACCCTTAAAATTTTTCATCTCAAAGTTCCAACATTAACATTCAATCTTTAATTACATAGCTTCATTATATCATGCACAAAAACCAATTTTTAAGCCAAAATCTTCTCAAAACTGTGGCCATCATGTTAGGGTAGGAACCTCTAAATTTTCCATTTAGCAACCCTAACATGATCAAACACATTTAACACCTCCAATATATTCAAGAACACTAAATCATACAAAATCACCAAATCAAGTAAGCATACAAAGATGGATTTCTCCATCAACAACACACAAAAGTCTTCTCACCACCAATAAATAGTTAAAGTGAGTAATCTCCCTCTTACCTAAAGAGGACAATTCAAGAAAACAAACTCCTTGGTTCCTTGGTTGCAAATTCAGATTCCACCTTCAAGAGAACCATAAAATCGTCAAATTTTCACAATTACAAACCAAGGCTTGAAAAGGATGATCCTTGGTCACCTATGTGACCAAGGAAAATGAAAAAGAGAAGTAAATGTGAAGAAAGTGAAGAACTTTACCTAAAGCCTCAAGCTTGAACTCCTTGAGATTTATTCTTTGTGATTTTCGGATTCCACTCACACAAAAATCCTAGAGTGTTCAAAATCACTCAAATCACACATCAATGCTTAAAAAGAGAAGCCCTTGGTCACATAGTAACCAAGGGATACGAAAAAAAGAAGAAATAGGAGAGAAACCAAGAATCTTTACCTAGATCTTCAAAGTTAGGCTTGATGATAGAAGATGCAAATGGAAGAACACAAAAATGGCTTCCTTGGATTTTCTTCTAGGTGGATTCGGTTTTGGCCATTCAAGAACCCTAAAATCCAATATCATAAATCAACACCAAGGTTTGGTAAAGACATGATCCATGGTTACAAAAATGACCATGGAAACAAAAATGAAGAAGAGGAGTGAAAGATCAAAGGTTTACCTTCAAAAGATTCAAGCTTTGTTCTTGAAGAAGATGGTGTAGATGAGAGATTTAGAAAGTGGTCACAAAAGATGAAATGTATGGAAAGAGGAACATGAAAATCACTTCTTGATGGTGAAGGGGGAATTCGGCCACCACACCTCCAAAACCCTTAAAGCTTTAAGCTTTGTTCTCTAATAGTGGAAAACGAAATAGAGGTTTTTAGGAGATGGATCCAAAAGGAAAAGTGTTTAGAATGATGAGGTGAAGATGGAAAAGAGCTTGACTTGATGAAATGGTGGAGGTAGCCACCAAATGGGGCTGCTACCGTATTGGAGAGTGGAGAGGAGGAGGGGACGATTTTTGAAAGAAAAAGGAGGAAGAAGAAGTGAAGAGAGAGAAGGTTGGTAGTATAGTGAAATTAGGGCTTGTTGTTAGTGAAGTGAGGAGTAGAATGAGTAAGGAAAATTGAATTTCCTTGTCCCCAAATAGAGCTTCAGCCGTATCACACAAGAGAGATGGGGAGGGAGAGTTTTGTCCTTCCATGTAATTACTTAGTGCAACTTGGTCATTTGGGGTCAAAGTTTCTAGAAGCTTTGATTAAAGTGTTATCACTTTTGAATTAAAGTGGATTTGATGTGACATAAAGTGAATTACATTTAGATAAGGTGATAGGATTTCTATCACATGCTATTATCCAATGGATAATAGTTACAGTTGACAGGAGTCAGTATTAATTGTCCAATGGGTAATAAAACACACAACGGTCAGATAAAATATTGAAAAACGTTAAACCTTGTAAATTGTGTCTGGCCTCGGGTTTAGCAAGATCTCCCATCGACGTTTCCATAGTTCAAGGTTCTCAGAGAAAATATCTCATTTCCCCGATTCTGCTCAGTGCGCATGCAAAACGAGGAATATATTAAAATATTCGACATTTTCGGAAAAACTCTAGAAAATTCCTAAAAATCACAAATATTATAAAACGACTATTCGTCATAAAATTTTCTAACTTTGGGGGCATTACAGTCGTTTTCCCGACTCTGCCTAATGTGCATGTAAAACGAGAAATAATATTAAAATATTCTGCATTCTCAGAAAAATCCAAAAAAATTCTAGAAAATCACAAATATTATAAAACGAATATTTGTCATAAAATTATTAATTTTTGGGATGTTACAAGTGGTGCTAAGGTGATTTTAGAAAATTTTGAAGTAGTGATAATGGAAAACTCCCTAAAGTTCGAGTTCCTAACATCAATCAGGAGGAGTACAAAGCATGTATTGCCATACTGGTAATGGCCAAGGACATGGGAGCGGCCAAAATCACACTTCGCAGTGACTCTCAACTCATGACCTCCTCCCAGATTTGGGGTGACTATTAGGCCAAGGAACCCTTCCTTCAGAGATACTTGGCTAAGGTACAAGATGTAACACCCCAAATTTCCTAAATAGTTGACAGCAATTTTGACAGTTAACAGAATTCTACTGTTTAGTAATTTCTGTGTGCTGTAAAATTATTTTGATCATTCCGTCAGTGTATTTGATCGTTTTGAGTGATTTACTCCGTGTCAGGAAAATAATAATTTTCGGGCCGGGAAAAATCTTTAAGTATTTATTTCTCTTGACTGTTAATTATTTTTAACAATCTGACTTGATTTTCATACGTTTTCTAATATTTGTAATTTTTGTGGATGATTATAAATTTTTATGATTATCTGATCGTTTTTAGGCTGTTTGTGGGTCCTAGTGATCCTACGTGGGTCCGGGGTGAGTCCCAAAACGTGAAAATTTTTCTACGCATAGAAAAATTCGTACTGTTTAGATGGAGACAGGGGATCTTACTAAACCTGAATCCGAAAATAGTTTTAGAAAATTTCTTGTACTGTATTTTGTACTGTATTTAATTATCAGGCGATAAAAATACAGTAAATATATTCTTTCGTGGGGTTATAGTAGATAAAAATAGAAATTATACTACTTAAGTCAATAATAGTGGTTATGACAATTTTTGACGGACCAATAGGAAGCAAGTTTAATGCTTTTGATGGACCAATAGGAAGTGAGTCTAATATTGAAGACTTTGATATCAACCGTCGATTTAATCAACGGTGTAGGATTAGTCAAAGAAAATGGCTATGACCATTTATAACCATTGGATTTAGATTTAGATCAAGGGTGGAGATTTGGTCTTATAAAATGGCTAGGACCATTTGTGATCGTTGGATTTGGATTTAATCAACGGTGGAGATGGATCATTATTGACCATTAGATTTATATTTAATCAATGGTGGAGATTTGGTCTTCTAAAATGGCTATGACTAATTATGACCCTTGGATTAAAAGTAAGAAGGAGTAATCTTGACCATTTATTTTTGGAGATGAATCTAATGGCTAGAATTTCAAGGAGAAAGATCTAATGGCTTAGATTAAGTCTTCTAATCAAAAGTCTACCTTAATCCTAACTATTGATCTAATCAATGGCTTATATTGCTCTAAAAGGTGGCTAGAAAAGATGACAAATTATTGAATGCATCATGAAGAGGGGGGGACGGTTTTTGGTGTTGTTTAGGAGTTAAAGGAAAGTTTGAAGACCATTATTAGTGGTCTTGGTCATTATGGATCATTATTGATCATTTTCCTAAAGCAAAAATATTCTCTTCTTTCTCTCCAAGCATAGCTACGACCATGCACTCAAAAGGGGGGCCAAAAGTGTTGGTTTCTATTATTTGTATCATAATTGTCTTTCTATTCATCATCTTCTCCAAACCAAAACACAAAATCTCCATTCTCTTCTCCAAGAAACACCATTCGGCCAAAGCACCTAAGAATGTCTTCCATCACTCAAAAATTTCATACAACCATATTTCTTGAATCCTTACCTCATTCTAAGAACATCTCTAATTATGAGTTTTCACAAAATCATTCATCTTGAGCTTCAAATCCAAGCTTCAAGTTTCTACCAAAAATGGTAAAGTTCATATTTCTTCACCTAAGCTTTTAATTTTGATTTTCTAAGCCATGCTTGAACCATGGTTTACCTATTCTTTTACTTGTTATTGATTTTAAGATTTGTTTATGATTTTTAGGGATTTTCCAAGGAGCTCCACGAAATTGATAGAAAGGAAAACCAAGTGTTTTCACTTCATTCTTTACCTTAACCAAGTTTAAGAAACCTTTCCCTCACAAAAAATCAAAAATTCCATCTTTGTTCTTCAAGAAGAACCATTCGGCCAAGACACCCAAAACCACTCTCCAAGCTCTTTTAATTTCATCCAACCATAGATCTTAAATCTACATGATATTCTAAGCAATTTTCATGTTGGAGACTTTCTCTAAATCATTCATCTTCAACCTTGTTCTTCAAGCTAAAGATTGAAGCTCTAATGGTGAAGTTTATTAATCTTCACTTTTCTTTTGATTTTCAAAGTTCCAACCATGATTCTAATCCATGGTTTTTTTTATTCAAGTCTTGTATATATTAATTATGTGTGTGTTTTGTTTTGTATTTGAGAAGCTCTTGGTGGTGAAGGACTTGGAAAAAGAAGCAAAACAAGGAGCTTTTGAGGATCTTCAAGAGGTAAGAGGGAGATTCATCTCACCAACCAAGTATGGTGGTGAGAGATGGTTTGGTATTTGATGGATAGTGAATCCATGTGAGGATTCATATCCATGGTTATGTAATTATTTTGTGGGTGTTATGTTGTTTATATGCTTTGCATGGTTTATTTATGCTTACATGCTTAGTATGATTTATTGCTTTGCTTATGGCATGCTTGTGGTATTTATGATGAAATATGTATGTATATGCCATGACTTGATGATAGAAAGGAAATTGATTTTTGGTTCCAAAGAACCATAGAAGCACACGGGCTCAAGGGTGATTTTTGAGTAAAAAGATTCTAAGTATTTTTTTAATCATGAGTTTTAAATGAAAAGAGCAATGAGTTGTTAATTTAAGGATTTGCAAAGAAAGTGAAAAATGAAAAGGAACAAGTGAATTGATTTCAAAGACTAAGGGTCTCACGGTTTTTGAAGGAAGTTTTAATGGTTTTGTTTGTGTAAAACCATATCGATTTAGAAGGAAAAATATTTGATGGCTTCAATGGCCAAGTTCCCTACAGTTTTGAAGGCTTGAAATGCCTTGGTTTTATGAAACAAAGTGATTTTCAAGGTGGAAATACAATTGGGTTTAGTACAAGGAATTTGGAAAGGAAATCAAAGTGTTTTATCACTTGAAAGAATTTTTGTAAATGAAAGAGAAAGAGAGGTTGAAAATGTTTGAACTTCAATCTATTTTGAAGAAGATTGATTTTAGACTTGATTTGAGAAAAATGGAGAATATAATGATGATTTGATATTTTCTAACGTATAACTTATTTTCGAGTTTTGGAGTACGTTAGGCATGTTAAGATTTGAAACATTGATTTATGTTAATGAAAAAGTGACTTTGTAGATTATATGTGGAAAAAGATTTCTTGAGTAAAGAAATGTGAAAAAAGATTTTCTTGAGTAAGAAAATTATAGAAAAGGAAGTACAAAGTCATAATACTTTGAGAAAAGTTGAAATGGAATTTTTGAAGGTTGAGAAATATTTTTCGTAATGAAATTATGGTGAAAAATTATTTACGTATCTTAAAAACGTGATTTTTGAGCTACGCGATTTGAAAAATGTTTAAATATTTCTACGCGTTTTAGAAAGTGTTTAAATATTTTACGAGATTGAAATATTGTTGAAAAATCACTATATGATTGAATAGTGATGAAATATTTTTACATGATTGTGAAAATAGTGAAAAATCGTTACGCGATTTGAGTAACGTGTAAATATTTTTACGTGATTGAGAAAACGTTGAAAAATCAACACGTGGTTTGAAAATGCAGCAAAAGTGTTGCGGAATTGTGAAAACGTAACAGAAGTGTTGCGCAATTGTGAAAACACGACGAAAGTGTTTTGTGACTATGAAACGTGATAAAATGAAATTATGAATTTGAACTGAGAATGGGGTAGTGTGTGGACCCTGAATATGAAATTGTGAATTTGAACTGAGAATGGTGCATTTTATATGCATGAAATGGTGTATGGACACTGTATATGAAATTTTACCTATGTTTGGCATTGGTGCATTTTACATGCATTGGAAAGATATGCCTGTGGTTGGCATTGGTGCATTATACATGCATTGGAAAATATGCGTTGAGGCATATGATGAAATTGAACAAATGAAATTGAAAGGATTTGGCCCTTGTGGTTGGACTTGCACTGATATATTCATGCATTGTATAAAATATAGCTGATAGCTATTTTGGCCCTTGTGGTTGAAGAGGGAATGAGAATTGATAGTAAGGTCTATGATAGATCTTGGGGGTATCAAGGAGCGGCGGTCGACCAGTGGATATCTGTCTGTGGGCTAAGGCTAGACCATATGCCACTTGGCGATGCAGTCCGTTGCAACGCATTGACGATACCCGACAAGAACACGATTCTTTTCAACGACTGGGAGATTGTCTTTGGGCTAAGGCTGACAATTAACCAGAGCATTCTTCTCGAAATTGTGAAAACCTCCATGGAGTTGTTTTTGAAAAATTGAGTCTATGTGCGCATGCATGAAACTGAGAATTTATATCTATATGATATATTAATTGAGGAATATTGGCTATGACAATTGTTCTGTTGAGAAATACTTGGATAATGATGATGATAATTAGATAATGCTGAGGACATTATCATGAGTATTGAATGATATTTGAATTGATAAATGATTGGATGAAGATAGTTGATTAATGCTGATGGCATAATTATGGTATGATGTATCTAATTATGGTATGATGTATCTGTATGATATGTTGTTTGTGTTATCTTTGTGCTACCATGTTGGTATTGGCGTAGGTGATCTCACCTCTTTATTATATTGTTCTGCTGTGTCTGTATTGTTAAAACTATAATAGATGGAACAAGCTATCTTAGGCATAACGGGTGATAGATACTCTGAGATTGGTGACAACATTGAGGAGTAGCCAATCAGGACTCGTTGGTGTACAATATTGATAAGGAACAGATGTCTGATGCATCAAGATGGATAAGAGAAGGAATGAGTATGTTAAGTTTTCTCGTTAATGTTGTACTGTGCTATAAAGTAGGACCCGTCATAGGGTTTGCTACCGTTAAAAAAAAATAAGAGAGTTTTCTGTTATATTTATATTTCTCTTTAAATTGTTAAATATTAATTGGTGTCAATATTGTATATTGAATATATTTTCAGTAATATTTATGGATTTCAATAAGTCTATGTTTCCGCAAAAAGAAGAAATTTTAAAACTCACCTTTTATAACTCAAACTTTTTATGAACTTCTTTAAAGATTATAAGTTGGGAGTCGAAAATGTGATACCCTGAGGAGGGTGTTACACAAGAGCTCCTCAAAAGCTTCTAGGAAGTCAAGATAAAAGCACATACCCTGGGAGAAGAACTCCGGGGCTGACCTTTTGTCCAAACTGACCAGCACTAAAAGCTCAAGCAATAATCGTTCTGTGATCTAAGAGACCCTCTCGCAACCCTCCACCACGGATGCAGTCATTTTCTAGGTGGAAGAAGGAGAGCGTACTTGGATCACCCCGATCATGGAGTATCTACAATTTGGAACTAGGCCCTCAGATCCAAAGGAAGCCTCCAAACTAGTCAAGACCACGGTTAGGTACATTATCTATGATGGACGGTTATACTGATGCGGGCTTTCCTCATCTCTCCTTAAATGCCTCATGCTAAAAGAAGCAGAATATGTACTGGCTGAGGTTCACGAGGGGAGTTGCGGACACCACTTAGGAGGTAAAGCCTTAGCTCTAAAGGCACTCAGGGTTGGATACTATTAGCCTACAATAGAAGTTGACTCCCTTGCACATGTACGAGTTTGTGACAAATGCCAGCATCACTCGCACCATTATCAAGCCCCCCAAAGGAACTATAGATGGGGTATGGATATCCTGGGTTCGTTCCCTTAAGCACCTAGACAATTGAATTACTTGGTTGTGGTTGTAGACTACTTCACAAAATGGATTGAGGTAGAAGCCTTAGTCACGATCACCTCTGCCCGAGTCCAAAAGTTCACTTGGCACCATATTATCACTAGGTTTGGGATTCCAGAGTCCATTGTGATGGATAACGAAATCCAATTCAAAGATAAGGGTTTCGAAGAGCTGCTTGTTGGGCTAAAAATTAAGCATCATTGCAGTTCCTTCAAGAACCCTAAGACAAATAGACAAGCTGAAGTTGCCAATCGGGTTATTGTCCATAGAATTAAAAGAAGGTTAGACGAAGCTAAGGGAGACTGGGCTGAGCAACTAGACCATGTCCTTTGAGCATATCGGACTACGCCACACTCTACAACAGGTGATACTGTCTTTAAACTCACTTATGGGTGTGAGGCTATAATCCTAGTGAAAATAAGAGAACCAAATTGGCGTCTCCAACTGTTTTCACCTGACAATAATCTCGTACAGACCAGAGAAGACTTGGATCTCTTAGAGAAAAAAAGATGTGTTACTCATATACGTAACACCACCATCAAGTAAAGGACAGTGGCTCTGTATAACTTGAAGGTTATTCCAATGCAATTCCAGCTACGGGATTTAGTACTCTGGAGAGCAGACATTGGTGGTAGGAATGCCTCCCCAAGGGAAGTTAGCCCCTAACTGTGAAGACCTTTACCGTATTGTAATCAGCACTGATAAAAGAGCTTACACTCTAGAAACACTAACAAGCAAGCCAATTAAAAACTATTGGAATGCAGACAAACTTAAAAAGTATTATAGCTAAGTGTCTTTCGAGGTCTGGTCTCAGTTTACTTTGTTTGGTTTGCCCCAATATTAGTGAGCATATTCTTTGTACAGACTTCAATCCTTCAATCTTTCAATAAAATGAAGTTATTTTCGTACATCTTACATTATCTAAAGTCTCAACGGACCTTCAACCTGGACTCCGCCTTGAGAATGTCTACTGAGTCTATTCCTTATGGGATCTAAAATTTCTTTCAACGATTCAAAGACCCTCAACCCAAAAAACGCCTTGAGATTGTCTCGAGCTCATTCCCTATAGGATCTGAGGTCTTTTAGAGTCCAGGTTAAGAGGAATAACCCACAAAACTTGCTTGAGCATTTTGGTCATGAGTTATGGGTCCATACTTATTTCTTAATACTTGGCCATGACCATTTTGTGGTTATGAAGTTAATTGGCAACACGGATTACGACATTTGTGCTCTGCCATTAGGTACCTACCGTGAATGTCTTATGTTAAACAGGCTATGGAATCAAAAATTTCTTTGACAATTTTCCACACTAGACCATAAACATTAAAGACCCCAGTTACGGATCACCTTAAATTTTATCTAAGTTGAATGGAATTTCGAGTGCTCAATATTTTGGGTGTTGGATCTAACACGGACCATGGATAAAAAGTGCCCACAACAAGCAATGAAACAAATGAAATAGATAAAATGTATCCTGGCAACCAAGGTAATTGTCTCTACAAAAATAATAAAAGCCCCATGTATGGGGAAAAAGTAAGAACGAGGCAAACTAAGCTACATCATTGCCACCCTCCATAGGGGTCGGATCCTAGATAGAAATAGTCGGGGTATCAGAAGCGCCTAGGTCATCCTAAGAAAGACTTGGAAGCACAAGACAACCATCTCAGATTACCTTGTCGGGGTCCAATGAGTCCAATGCTAGGGCCACCCTATGATTAAAAAACTGGACTTGGTCAATTACATTTTGGAACTGCTCCCCGCTGATATTTGTGCAGACTGTAACCAGCTATTAAGTGTCCTCTTGCAACCGTGCCATTTTGAATCGGAGGCCCTAATTCTCAGCACAGAGGTTTTCACTCTCAGCACGGAGGTCGACAACTTCCCTCCTAGCCTCCACTGAACCAACATTCTCTTTTTTCAGATCATCCTCCAAGTCCACCAACTTCCTCTCCAGCTCCTTGGCCTTTGCCTCAGCATCACTCTTGGCTCTCAGCCTCTTCTTTGGCTTTGAAGGCTAGGTTTCCCCTCTCCTGGGCCGCCCTCACCTCCTCTGTCATCTGCTGATTATACTCTCCAAAGCTTCTCTCTATAAAACGAGCTTCAGAAGCAAGGCGGAGGCCATATGTCTGGAATATCAACAGAAGCTCCGGTATACTGTTTTGAGCGATATGATCCACAACCTTGTCGTACAAGATATTGAAGTTGATAAACAACCCTGGCTCCGAGTTGCTCTCTTATAAGGTGATCGGGTCATCGTCGTCCTTATCAACAACTGCCCTCTTCCCTCGATCATCCGCCCTGGCACCTTCAACAGCCCTCATCTTCCACCTTTGGAGTGGCTATGTAGGAGACTTCTCCAGGTGGACCAGGCCCACCTCGATAACCGGATCTTTAACTAGAGGGGCCGATGGGAGCGTTGGAAGGACCGACTGCGTTCCTAGCTTTTAGGGCCTTGAGGGTGGCAAGAGCATTTCTAGATGTCATAGTACCCAAACTTTCTGTAAAATAGAGCAAGAGTCAGACAATAGGAAAATATGTAAAGGAATTACTGTATACTAAAAACTAAATACGGACTGTGGCCTATGTTACCTAGAATGATCGAGAGAGTTTTGTCGTCAAGGGTGTCTAACACGACCTTACAAGAAATAAGGCTACTTCTTGAGCCCACATACTTAGGACGTTGATGCATTCAGTTTCATTCCAATCACAGTCAGGCTTTTCCTATTCAATCAACCCAATAGGAGTACTCCATGCCTTTAGGTCTAGTATAGGTCAAACCTCGGCTCCCCTTCAGCATCCAGTTAGATTGGATGAGTCCCTAATGCCACCAATAACTTGAAGTACTTCTCTTTGAAATTCTTGTAACTATCTTGGAAAACTTGGAAGACCTTTCAACTAGGCCTTGACCAAATCGTGAGCCAATTCTTTTGAGCGGCCCCCCCACCTTGAAGACTCCACTGGGTAAAGTGATAAAAAAATGCCTTTTTCGAGTCTCACAATCCGACTACTTGGCAAAGTTTATCGAAGGCAAGTATGTTTCGCCAATTATTGGTGTGAAGTTGGGATAAAGCCATGTTAAGAGTGCAAAGGATCGTAATCTAAACATTAGTAAAAGGGATCTGAAGTCTAAGCTGGACAAAAAGATCCTCATACAAGAACATGTAGTACGCACTTGCCTCTCGGGATGAGCACACTCTCTCGTCCTCTGGTGATAAGACCTGAAACTCGTGATCCATCGCACCTTTTTTAGCTAGCATTAAGTAGCCCTTGAGCCTTTCGAGCTCCTCCCCAGGTCAGAAGATGGACACTTGATCGTAGGCATCATCTCCAACCGACGAATACACCCACCTCGCGCCATGGATAATCACCCTGGGGTCTTCTGCAACAGGCATTCGAGGCCTAGCTACTCGTCTCCTAGCCATTAAGTCCCTAGAAACACCCATAGAGGTCGATGAGTAATTTTCAGAATCATTTAGTCTATGGGTTCAGACACTGTAACACCCCAAAAAGTGTTTGTTTAATTATAAATGATCATTTTATAATATTCTTGATTTTTAGGAATTTTTCTAGAATTTTTTGGATACGACGAATATTTTAATATATTCCTCGTTTTACGTCTACACTGAGCAGAGATCTGCCGAGGTCAGTGTAATGCTCTGAAAAATCATTTATTTTATCATAAATAGTCATTTTCTAATAATTGTGATTTATGTGAATTCTTTCGAAATTTTTCGAAAACGATGAATATTTTAATATATTTCTCATTTTGCGTGCACGCTAAGCGGACCCGGGAAGATGCAATATTTTCCCTGTGGCCGGTAAACTCTAAATTGTCGACATGTCGATGGGAGTTCTTACCAAACCCGACGCCTGACACAATTTACGAGGTTTACATTTTTCGAGATTTTACCCGATAAATTAAGTCGCGGTACCGTAAAATCATCCGATGAATAATAAAATATTATTTTCATCATCTGTAACTCTTCCATACTGGGGGAAAAATAATACTGATAATGTAAATATTCATTTGTGTTAGTGTGCCCACTTAGGAGATAACCTTACTTTCACTTTATCGTGAAACGTGCGAAACTTCCCATGCAAGCTTGGAGGAAGCTTCTAGGAAATTTCCTTCCCCTTTTCCCAATGCAAGAGACCATCTCCCTCTTCTCTCTCCTCACTCACGGCTGAAGCAACCATTTGGGGGGGAAAATAATTTTTCTTCACTTAATTAATCATATCACATTATTTCAAAATACACCTAAAAGCACCTTCTCTCTCTACCTTCACCTTTCTTCTTCCTTTTGAAATTTTCTCCTCCTTCTCTCTAGAAGCTCACGGCCAGCAGCCCTCCATGCCCTCATCCATCACAAAAATTTCATCCAACCCCATTTTCTTAATCCTTTTCACCTCCTAAACACTTCTCTTGCTTGTGGCTCTTTGAAAATCCACCATTTTCACCATTTTCTTCAAGCTTCAAGCTTAGGGTTTTTAGGTAAGCTTCTTGATTCTTCACTTTCCTTTCTCATTTTCGTTTTTATGGTCTTCTTGGTGACCATCCATGCTTTATTTTTTAAGCATTGGAGCTATTTTGATGAAGTTGAAATTTTAGGATTCTTGGTGGTGCCCAATCCGAAAATTACAAGAAGTTTCTTGGAGGCTTCTCTTGTTTTCTTGACTTTGGTAAGAGGAAGACACTCCTCCTCAACCTCTAATAGTATTTAGGAACCTTGGTTGTGGTTGATTGTGAGAAAACCTTAATGAGGGTTACTCTTTGGTTGCATGATTTGTGTGTTTACATGTTGCTTATACAATGTTTATGCTATTGGATTAATTGTTTGAGTATATTGGTATATTGGAATGGATTAGAAGACATGAAATAGAAGAAAATGATTTGAGATTCCCTCTTGGAAGGCCACAGTTTTGGGGCCCAAAATTTGGGTTCTTTGTGAACAAATTGTAACAAGTGAAAGACTTAATTAATCAAGTGTGTAATATGCAATTAATGGAATGGAGAAATTGGGAACTTAATTCCCTAGGGAGGCCACGGCCTTTAGGGCCTCTTTGGGACTTAATTATGCAATTTAGTTAACCTTGGAACTTAGATAATCAAGTGATTAAATCATTGGTGATAGGATAGAAAATTAGCAAATTGGAAGAATTGGATATACTTTAAGATTCATAAATTTTAAAGAACCAAGAATGAAATTTACCATAAAATTTAAGGTAATTTTAGTTAGGGTAAGAATAAGAGAGTGTGAGACTTTGAGATCTTAGAATAACCTTCTAAGTGTATGAGAATAAATTATATTAGAAAAATTCAATTAATTATGAGAATTCATTTAGAGACAAACCTTGTAAGAAAGGCTAATTTTTAATTAAGAATTCATAATAGACCTTAAAAATGTATTACTTTATTTGATTTCAATATTATGATATTATGAGTCCATGTGAGTGACCAATGATGTGTTGATGCTCACTTTGGCCAATTGTGGCATATTGTGGAATAGTATGTAATTATGATCATACATGTTCATGCATAGAGTCTTTATGCATTGTGAAAGTCCTTTGGACTGTTGTTAAGGCCAAGTTGCCTAGGAGATTGAACACACCTTAGTGTGGGTGCGAGTAGACTAGTGTAGTTCATGTTATGACCTTGGGGACGTCGGGGTGCGGGTTCTTCGCAATGGGCGATTAGTAGCTCTCCTGCCCGTGGCGCAGACCAATGCAAATGCACCAACGATCCGGACCGAGACACTGTCCTATATCGTGATCTAGCGTAGACTGTTTGTACAATGCCTGGATGTGCACATGAAAACTGTTAAGTTATAGCACTTTGGCTTCGGCAGCCGAGTTGCAGATGTGTCTCCTGATCTTTCTCTCCGACTGTTTGTGTCTAGCTGCATGGAGTAGGAAATTGGGTATTGTGTACATATGCATCATGAGATGTCATACACTCTAATAATTACTGCTTTATGTGGATTTAAACTGTTTATTTATTATTATGATGGATGACTGCCTAGAACTGTTTACCTGCTTACTGTTGTATTTACTGTCTATCATTATTATTATTGTTCTTGAAATGCTGTTTGGGCACTTCATGCCATCTTGTTTCTGCCTGCTATAATTGGTAATGATGGTAGGATGTCTTACCTATTTCCTGTATTTCTGTTATTTGCTACCTGTACGTATACTGTGTCCATCGAAGACGACGGCAAGGAGGTTGGAGCTCTCGATTTCCCCAGTTTCTGGCCTGCTCGCGATTAGCATCTACTGTGGAGCATGGAGGCACGCATGCGCGGATTTTTGGGTGATGTGCGTCTGACCTTCCTTGGGGGGGGGGCCAGAGTGCTGGCACATTAACCTGAGTTCCGACCGCTGTGTCTACCTTGGAGACGTATCGATCTCTTCGGCCTGGAGACGTCATGAGCCGCCGATCCTTACCTGCTGTATTAGCCTGCGTTTGGAGTTTTATCTACCCATCCAGGAGATGTGGGGTGACCGCTACTACACCCCACAGGAGGACTCTTTTGATTCTACTGCTCGGACTCCTGCCCGTGGCTCTGTGGTTCCTATAGAGGCTTCCTCGGATGAGGAGGACCCCGCGGAGGATCCTGAAGAGGATCCTGACACGATTCCTCCTCATCTGAGGGACTGACATTACTAGTAGCTGCTGATGGCTGCCAGTGTTTTATTTTGGAGGCCTTATGTTTTATTTTGATGGGCTGTATATTCTGATATTTTGAGGATGTATATGTATGATCCTTTGGGAAGGTATAGTTTTACTTTTTGGGAATTCCAAGCTTGTATCTAAAATATATTTGATATATATATATATATATATATATATATATATATATATATATATATATATATGTGTGTATGTATGCACATGTTATTTAGATGTAAGTTTTATCTTTGTCTTACTCTTTATTGTTACTTACATTTCGTCACTACGTTTTATTAATTAACAAAATATATATATATATATACCACCATTTCACTTATGTACTAATGAATCGAACAAATCAATATTAACTAAAATGAACCGGGTCTTAATTTTGAAAATTTTATTTTTCACATTTTTATTTGACAATGTGACGTTCCCTCCCAAAAAGAGGCGTTACATTAAGTTGGTATCAGAGCCCCGGTTAGTGTTTCTTTGGGTCTTGTGTATGAGTCTGTCTTGTTTGTGCTATGTGGATTTTTGTGATTGGCGTTCTGAATGGATACATCTGACTTTCCTTATGTTTTTCAGTTAATCTGATTTAAGAGAAAGTGAGATGGCAAGAGGCGGAAGTATGGTAGTTGCTATAGAAGCAATGCAGAGGATGGCGGAAGTCATCACGCAACAGAATGAATGTGTTGCTCAGCAATAAGAGAGAGCTGCTCAACAGCTCGAAGCGACTGCCGATGCGCAGAACTTGGCGGAATTTCATCGCCATAACCCTCCACAATTCAAAGGAGAATTTGATCCGAACAAGGCTAATTTGTGGATCAAAGAACTGGAGAAAGTTTTCCGTGGCATGAACTGTGCCGAAGACAAGAAGGTGAACTATGCTACCTTCATGCTTGTCGGTAACGTCGAAGATTGATGGAATGGAACTCAGAAAGTACTGGAGGCCGAGGAAAGTGACATCACGTGGGACTTGTTTAAGGACAAATTCTTGGATAAGTACTTTCTACAAGCGCGAGACATGCGAAAGAGATGGAGTTCCTCAACCTGAGGCAGGGGAACATGACCATTAGTGAATATGCGACCAAATTTGAGAACTTGGAGAAGTTTTCAACGCATTTTCAGCATCAACCAGATGAAGCTTGGAAGTGTTGGAAGTTCACTGAAGGACTGAGGTACGAAGTGAAGAAGGCTATTATCACCCTGAAAATTAAAGTGTTCTCGGAGCTGTTGGACACATGCTGTGAAGTGAAGGCCTTGGAACAAGCTAAAGATTCGAGGAGCAAGAACTTTGGGCCTGCAAGGTTCCAAAGAGGTGGAGGCAATAGTTCGAACCGCTTCCAAAAGAAGCCCTATTCCCGACCAACGGGAAGTCAACAACAAGCTGGTGGAAGTTCTGGCGGATGTTCTACTGGGAACCGGACTGGTCAGAATGTGGCATATCCCTCCAAATGCTTAAAGTGTGGGAAAGACCATCCCACGAAAGAGTGCACAATCAAGGGAATCATCTGCTTCAATTGTGGCAAACTAGGCCACATGTCTAGAGATTGCAACCAGGCAAAGGCTGAACCTTCAGTCAATGCAACTCGAGCCAAGAAACCGCAAGCTGGAGGCCGAGTCTACACCATGAGCGGAGCTGAAGCCTCCGAATCCGAAGACTTGATTCAAGGAGAAGGCACCATAGAAGGTAATCTTTAAAAGTACTGTATGACTCTAGGGTAACCCATTCTTTCATATCATATGACTGTGTGCTACAACTTAGCTTACCAATGTCTACCCTACCTTTTGATTTGACTATCTCAACCCCTACTGACAAACCAGTAGTTACTACTAAAGTCTGTTTGAAGTGTCCCCTAATTGTTGAAGGTCGAATCTTTTCTGTCGACTTGATCTGTTTACCTCTTTCACAACTAGACATAATCTTAGGGATGGACTGGTTGTCTTCCAACTATGTTCTATTAGATTGCTCTAGAAAAATCATAGTTTTCCCTGTGGATGAAGATTCTAGATACTTGACGGCCAATCAAGTGCGAGCTTTCTTGAAAGAAGGAGCTCAAAGATACATGCTACTGTCTTCTTTAAAAATCGAGAGCGAGGCTGATCAGAGTACTATTCTAGTAGTGAAGGAGTTTTCTGAAGTCTTTCCCGAAGATGTACCTAGTTTACCACCGACACGCGAGATAGAGTTTGCTATTGACCTTGTACCAGGAGCTGGTCCCGTGTCTATAGCACCTTATCAGATGTCGCCAACGGAATTGGCAGAACTTAAGAAACAACTAGAAGAGCTTTTGGAGAAATAGTTCGTCAGACCGAGTGTATCACCCTGGGAAGAGCCAGTGTTGTTGGTTCGGAAGAAGGACGGTACCTCAAGATTGTGTGTGGACTATAGGCAGTTAAACAAGATGACGATTAAGAACAAATATCCACTCCCAAGAATCGACGACTTAATGGACCAACTGATGGGAGCAGCAGTGATTTCGAAGATCGATCTGAGATCTAGATACCATCAGATAAGAGTGAAAATGGAGGATGTACCTAAGACTACTTTTCGTACCTGATACGATCATTATGAATACCTTGTGATGCTGTTTGGTGTGATGAATGCACCTGCTATCTTCATGGATTACATGAATAGGATCTTTCATCCTTATTTGGACAAGTTTGTTGTCGTCTTCATTGACGATATCTTGATATATTCCCAGAATCAGGAGGATTATGCTGAACACCTCAGCATAGTTCTCCAGATTCTGAAGGAGAATGAACTGTACGCCAAGCTGTCGAAGTGTGAATTTTGCTACATGAAGTTAAGTTTTTAGGCCATGTGATCTCGAAGGAAGGGATTGCAGTGGAGGCAGTGCTACAATGGGAAAGGCTGAAGTCAGTGACGGAGATTCGTAGCTTCGTGGCTTTGGCCGGATATTACAGAAGGCTCATAGAAAGGTTTTGCAAAATTGCTGGACCGCTCACTCAACTGACAAAGAAGAACTAGGCTTTTGAGTGGACTGATAGCTGCGAGCAAAGTTTTCAAGAGTTGAAGAAACGGCTAACCACCGCACCGGTATTAGTGCTATCTGATCCGAACGAGCCATTCGAGGTGTATTGTGACGCTTCATACTAAGGGTTAGGATCTGTTCTTATGCAACGTGGAAAAATGGTAGCTTATGCTTCACGACAGTTGCGAGTGCATGAAAAGAACTACCCGACACATGACTTGGAACTAGCAGCTGTGGTTTTTGCTCTGAAGATATGGAGGCATTTCCTCTATGGAGCGACATTCAACATCTTCAGTGATCACAAAAGCTTGAAGTATTTGTATGATCAGAAGGAGCTGAACATGAGGCAGTGGAGATGGTTAGAATTCCTGAAGGACTATGATTTTCAGCTGTTGTATCACCCTGGCAAAGCGAATGTCGTGGCAGACGCCTTGAGTAGAAAGATCATCAGTGTTTCTTCCCTAATGATCAAGGAAAAAGACCTCATAGAACAGTTCAGAGATGTTTGGTCATTTGTAGAGTTGAAACCAATAAAGATTTGTATGAATATGGTCACCATCTCAAGCGAGCTAATGGAAGACATACGGGAAAAAACAAAAGATCGATAAATTCTTGCAAGAAGTGAGAGAGCTGATGAGGCAAGGCAAAGAAACAGAATTTGAGGAAGGAACGGACGGAATTCTGAGATTCTGGGGTAGAGTCTGTATTCCCCGTGACCAAGAGCTTAAAAGGTATATTGTGGATCATGCTCACGCAAGCAAGCTGAATATGCACCCTAGCATAGCGAAGATGTACCAAGACTTGAAGAAGTTGTTCTGGTGGCACGGAATGAAGAGTGACGTCACTAGATGCGTATCGACTTGTCTAGTCTGTCAGAAAGCCAAAGTGGAACATCAAAGACCTACAGGATTGCTGCAACCATTGTCTATTCCTGAATGGAAATGGGACAGCATTGCAATGGATTTTGTTATAGGTTTACCAAGAACAAGAAAAGGACACAACTCGATTTGGGTAATAGTAGATCGACTCACAAAGTCAACTCATTTCCTCCCGATCAATATAAGGTACAGTCTGGAGAAACTGACCCAGCTATATATTGGAGAGATCGTTAGACTGCATGGTGTGCCTACGAGCATTATTTCGGATAGGGATCCGAGATTTACTTCGAAATTCTGACAGAGTCTACAGGCATCATTGGGGACAAAATTACGTCTAAGTTCAGCGTACCACCCACAAACCGATGGTCAATCAGAAAGAACGATCCAATCTTTAGAAGATTTGCTTAGAGCTTGTACTATAGAACAGACTGGAAGTTGGGATGAAGTCCTGCTATTGATAGAATTCACCGACAACAATAGTTACCATTCAAGTATAGGGATGGCGCCCTATGAAGCTCTATATGGGCGACGATGTCGGACACCATTATGTTGGTACCAAGACAGCGAGCGTCCCACGATTGGACCAAATATCATTCAGTAGACAACTGACAAGGTCAAAATGATTCAAGAGAAGATGAGGACTGCTCAGAACCGGCAGAAGAGTTATGCGGATAAGAGGAGAAAGCCTCTTGAGTTTGAAGAAGGTGAGCATGTATTCTTGAAAGTCACACCTATGACTGGGGTTGGCCGGGCTTTGAAATCTAGAAAACTCACTCTAAAATTTCTTGGACCTTACCAAATCCTTCGTCGGATAGGTCCAGTAGCTTACCAGATAGCCTTACCCCTTTTTCTTTCCAACATACACAATGTCTTCCATGTGTCACAACTGCATAAATATTTACCGGACCCAAGTCATGTCCTAGCACCGGACACAGTACAATTAAAAGAGAACTTGACCTATGAGACGCCTCCTGTGAGAATTGAGGATTGACGGATAAAGCAACTTAGAGGCAAGGAAATTCCATTGGTAAAAGTGATCTGGAATGAAGCGACTGGTGATGCAACTTGGGAGCTGGTAGACAAGATGAAGGAGCAACACCCATAACTATTCTGTGGTACATAAATTTCAAGGACGAAATTCTTTTTTAGTAGGAGAGTGTTGTAACACCCTAAAAAGTGTTTGTCTAATTATAAATGATCATTTTATAATATTCTTGATTTTTAGGAATTTTTCTGGAATTTTTCGGATACGATGAATATTTTAATATATTCTTCGTTTTACGTGCACACTGAGCAGAGATCTGCGGAGGTCAGTGTAATGCTCCGAAAATCATTTATTTTATCATAAATAGTCATTTTCTAATAATTGTGATTTATGTGAATTCTTTCAGAATTTTTCAGATACGATGAATATTTTAATATATTCTTCATTTTACGTAAGCACTAAGCGGACCCGAGAAGATGCAATATTTTCCCTGTGGCCGGTAAACTCTAAATTGTGGACATGTCGACGGGGGATCTTACTAAACCCGAGGCTGGGCACAATTTACGAGGTTTACGTTTTTTGAGGTTTTACCCGATAAATTAAGTCGCAGTACCGTAAAATCATCCGATGAACAATAAAATATTATTTTCATCATCTGTAACTCTTATACACTGGGGGAAAAATAATACTGATAGTGTAAATATTCATTTGTGTTAGTGTGTCTAATTAGGAGATAACCTTACTTTCACTTTATCGTGAAACGTGCAAAACTTTCCATACAAGCTTGGAGGAAGCTTCTAGGAAATTTCCTTCCCTCTTTCCCAATGCAAGAGACCATCTCCCTCTTCTCTCTCCTCACTCACGGCTGAAGCAATCATTTGGGGGGGAAAATAATTTTTCTTCACTTAATTAATCATATCACATTATTTCAAAATACACCTAAAAGCACCTTTTCTCTCTACCTTCACATTTCTTCTTCCTTTTGAAATTTTCTCTTCCTTCTCTCTAGAAGCTCACGGCCAGCAGCCCTCCATGCCCACATCCATCACAAAAATTTGATCCAATCCCATTTTCTTAATCCTCTCCACCTCCTAAACACTTCTTTTGCTTGTGGTTCTTTGAAAATCCACCATTTTTACCATTTTCTTCAAGCTTCAAGCTTAGGGTTTTTGGGTAAGCTTCTTGATTCTTCACTTTCCTTTCTCATTTTCATTTTTATGGTCTTCTTGGTGACCATCAATGCTTTATTTTTCAAGCATTGGTGCTATTTTGATGAAGTTGAAATTTTAGGGTTCTTGGTGGTGCCCAATCCAAAAATTACAAGAAGTTTCTTGGAGGCTTCTCTTGTTTTCTTGACTTTGGTAAGAGGAAGACACTCCTCCTCAACCTCTAATAGCATTTAGGAACCGTGGTTGTGGTTGGTTGTGAGAAAACCCTAATGAGGGTTATTCTTTGGTTGCATGATTTGTGTGTTTACATGTTGCTTATACAATGTTTATGCTATTGGATTAATTGTTTGAGTATATTGGTATATTAGAATGGATTGGAAGACCTGAAATGGAAGAAAATGATTTGAGATTCCCTCTTGGAAGGCCACGGTTTTGGGGCCCAAAATTTGGGTTCTTTGTGAACAAATTGTATCAAGTGAAAGACTTAATTAATCAAGTGTGTAATATGCAATTAATGAAATGGAGAAATTGAGAACTTAATTCCCTAGGGAGGCCACGGCCTCTAGGGCCTCTTTGGGACTTAATTATACAATTTAGGTAACCTTGGAACTTAGATAATCAAGTGATTAAATCATTGGTGATAGGATAGAAAATTAGCAATTTGGAAGAATTGGATATACTTTAAGATTCATAAATTTTAAAGAACCAAGAATGTAATTTACCATAAAATTTAAGGTAATTTTAGTTAGGGTAAGAACAAGAGAGTGTGAGACTTTGAGATCTTAGAATAACCTTCTAAGTGTATGAGAATAAATTACATTAGAAAAATTCAATTAATTATGAGAATTCAATTAGAGACAAACCTTGTAAGAAATGCTAATTTTTAAGTAAGAATTCATAATAGACCTTAAAAATGTATTACTTTATTTGATTTCAATATTATGATATTGTGGGTCCATGTGAGTGACCAATGATGTGTTGATGCTCACTTTGGCCAATTGTGGCATATTGTGGAATAATATGTAATTATGATTATACATGTTCATGCATAGAGTCTTTTTGCATTGTGAAAGTCCTTTGTGTTGGTGTATGCCCTAGAGGCCAATACATTTTATCTGTGTTTACATACATTATATTATGCTATTTTTTGATATATGAGGTATTTCATTTATTGTGTTATTTTTGGTAGACATAATAAAGTTCTTAGAATAGTAAGTTTGATACCGTAGGACATCAAGTGGATGACTTGATCGTGAGATCCTATTGGATAGAGCACTATTCTTAAAATGTCCCTAGTCAAGTATTATTGTCAAATAGGACAACGATAATGCATTGAGACTAGTACGTGCGTAGACTGATGACCACATCTCATGGGTCATGGATATGAGATATCAAGTCTACACATGGATACATATTAGAGTAATGATATATTGGACAGACCCGCCATGAGAACGCTACGTGGATCGTTATGTGAGTGTCATAAGCGATTCTCATAGTGATAATGGTGTATGTGGTCCTTTGACCTGAAATCACTATGATTCCTACATGAGGAGTTGTGTGTTTTAATGCCATCAAACGTCATCTGTAACAAGATGATTATAAAGTTGGTTATTAGACATACTATGATACATGTGGAGGGATGCAAGTGACCTAGATGGGATTTGTCCCTCCTACATAACAAGAGTGATATCTTCGGGGGCCCTGATTGAGTGAGACTACGAAATGCATGGCCATGCTCAAATGAGTCAGTATGAGATATTGATCTCATTTGTTATTACTATGTCTACTCGGGAATCAGGAAACTAAAGATTAAACTAAACAAGGGTGACACATTCCATGCCTTGTGTTCAATCTGGATATCTGGACAAAGGGACTAAACTACACAGAAACATTAGTCACGGATAGGTTATGTCAAATCACTGACATTCTCATTACTTGGGTAGCAGTGATGTGTTGCTAGATACTGCTCACTGTTTGTAATATTAAAATGAGATTTTAATATTACTACCAACATCATGAGAACCTGCAGGGTCGCATACTTAGAACAGACTTGATTGGAGCAATAAGGATCCAAGTTGGACTCGGATTCAATTATGGGCCTAACTCATGACAGATGGGTTTAGGGTTGCACATCTTACCTTGTTACTACTCACACTCACTTAAGGCAGCCACAATTATAAATAGTACTGCTAAGGGGGCTGCTACGAGGTTACAACATAACCCTAGCCGCACCTACAGAAAGTGAGTGAGAGATAGTGAGGCCTTCTTCTCCTCTCTTCGCAGCTAGCACTACGAAAACAGAGGCGTGACTCCCTTTTGCAAGTTTGTTCGTGTGGATACCGCAGAGACATCGTCACTATTTCGGTGTTGGAGATTCACCTCGCTTGTGATTATCATGCTTCAAGAGGTAATTTTTAAAAACTCGGATTATGGACTTTTTCGCATGGATCCTGTGAGGGAATTCTATTATTCCGCTGCGAGACTTTTGATCCGCAATTCCCAACACTTTGAACTGTTGTTAAGGCCAAGTTACCTAGGAGATTGAACACATCTTAGTGTGAGTGCGAGTAGACTAGTGTAGGTCATGTTATGACTTTGGGGACGTCAGGGTGCGGGTACCTCGCAATGGGCAGTTGGTAGCTCTCCTACCTGTGTGGCAGAGCGATACAAACGCACCGATGATCCGGATCGAGACACTGTCCTATATCATGATCTAGCGTAGACTGTCTGTACAATGCCTGGATATGCACGTGAAAACTGTTAAGTTATAGCACTTTGGCCTCGGCAACCGAGTTGCAAACGTGTCTCCTGATCTTTCTCTCCAACTGTTTGTGTTTAGCTCCATGGAGTAGGAAATTGGGTACTGTGTGCATATGCATCATGAGATGTCATACACTCTAATAATTACTGCTTTATGTTGATTTAAACTATTTATTTATTATTATGATGGATGACTGCTTGGAACTGTTTACCTGCTTACTGTTGTATTTATTGTCTATCATTATTATTATTGTTCTTGAAATGTTGTTTGGGCACGTCGTGCCGTCTTGTTTCTTGCTGCTATAATTGGTAATGATGGTAGGATGTCTTACCTTTTTCTTGTATTTCTGTTATTTGCTACTTGTACGTATACTGTGTCCATCGAAGACGACGGCAAGGAGGTTGGAGCTCCCGATTTTCCCGACTTCTGACCTACTCACGATTAGCATCTACTGTGGAGCATGGAGGCACGCATGTGCGGATTTTTGGGTGATGTGTGTCTGACCTTCCTTGGGGGACAGAGTGCTGGCACATTAACCTGAGTTCCGACCGTTGTGTCTACCTTGGAGACATATCGATCTCTTTGGCCTGGAGACGTCATGAGCTGCCGATCCTTACCTGCTGTATTAGCCTACGTTTGGAGTTTTTTCTACCTATCTAGGAGATGTGGGGTGACTGCTACTACACTCCGCAGGAAGGCTCTTTTGACTCCACTGCTCGGGCTCCTGCTCGTGGCTCTGTGGTTCCTTTGGAGGCTTCCTCGGATGAGGAGGACCCCGCGGAGGATCCTGAAGAGGATCCTGACACGATTCCTCCTCATCTGAGGGACTGACATTACTGGTAGCTGCTGATGGCTGCCAGTGCTTTATGTTGGGGGCCTAATGTTTTATTTTGACGGGTTGTATATTTTGATATCTTGGGGATATATATGTATGATCCTTTGGGCAGGTATAGTTTTGCATTTTGGGAATTCCATGCTTGTATCTAAAATATATTTGATATCTATATATATATATATATGTATGTATGTACATGTTGTTCGGATGTAAGTTTTATCTTCTATCTTACTCTTTATTGTTACTTACATTTCGTCACTACGTTTTATTAATTAACAATATATATATATATATATATATATATATATATATATATATATATATATATATATATATATATATATATATACCGACATTTCACTTATGTACTAATGAATCGAACAAATCAATCTTAACTAAAATGAACCGGGTCTTAATTTCAAAAATTTTATTTTTCACATTTCTATTTGACAATGTGACGTTCCCTCCCAAAAAGGGGCGTTACAGACACAGAATGAGGCGGACCAGGAAAGGAATCAGAAGTTCGTACCTACATACATTACGAATATTGGCCTCCACACCTATCAAGGCTTAAGCCTCAGATGGACATTTCCACCGCTTATGGTGCGGTAGAGAAGGTGCTCCATTAAGTGACACCATTGAAGGCGCCCAACAACAGTGGTATCCTAACTTATTTTACTAAGAGGAGGGAGGAATACACCCCAAAACGAAAGAAACAAAATCACTTTACGACACTACAAATAGCAAAAACAAAAGGTAGAAGAAGAGATACCTTTGAAAAGTAGAGAGATTGGATGAAAGAGAGAGCTAAAACTTCAGAAAAATCGCTAGAAAGTACTCTCTATTGCTTGAAACTGCACTTCTCCGTCGAACAAGACCACTAGAAATCACCTCAGGTCACCAGAATTAAGAAAGGAACAATAAAAATGAAGAAGAGTTGCTTTAACCCCTATTTATAGAGGCCAAATGGTTAGGGGGAAATTCTGTCCTAACTCCTCCGATTACAAAAATCATTCATCATAGCTTGCAGAACCCTAACCACATCTCTCCAATCAGCACCCACCAAGTGGCCCTCACAGTTGTCAAAGCAGGTGAAAAGACAGTTGTATAGAAAACCAAACGTCGTGCAAGCCCTGTAGTTAAGTCTGGATTTTTTCTACAAACCCTAGATTTTTTCTATGGACTCCAGCTACACACAATCCACTTATGGTCAAATGACGCGTGGACTCAATCCAGATCATGATGCGTCTAGGAATGTCAAATGACTTGGTCATAACGTCCACATATTAGAGCTCTTAACCCCATGAGGTAACACGGACCAAGAATTCAAGTGAATCCCGAATCTCTCACCTGGGGTATTGAGACTTTATCTTGCCGCTTTGCTATACTAGTTAAGCACCAAGCTAAGGGCAACATGACATTATTACAGGATGAGCGTTGGATTCACCTCGGAGAAACAAAAAAAGCAGGAAGTGGAAAACAAAAAATACAAGATTCAAAAAATAATGTTATTATTATTCACATTCCATACATCATCAGCTCTAACAAAAAAGAGTACATAAACCACTAAGTCAAAAATGCTTACTAGAGAGAGCCAGAAAGGAAGCCATATGAGGTAGCATTGACGATGATGGCTACCAGTAGCTGCCTTCTCCAAGGTTCTTCCAAAAATTAGCACTCATCTCTTCCTTGCTAGCCAACAAGAGGGTGCTCCGCATTAAAAGATTGATCCACATCAACAGAATGCTTCACTATCACTCCAAGTTGCTTCAAATCACCCCAAGTTGCTCTAAGGGATCTTTTCACCTTAGAGCCCTCCTGTATATCCACCTGTACTTAGGAAGGGAAACTATGGCTAAGTGCCTCCAAAACAGTTGGAAAAGGAGGAGGACGGAGTGCGAAGCACCTCCATGCATCACAAGTATTAATCCCTCCAGCACACGTAGAAAGGCTGCACACTCTTGCATACGCTGGGAGAGAAAGGCTTTTGCTATCTAGATGCATGTTGGCCAACCCACGTAGGGCAGTTACTTGGTCCCTACCAAGCCATTACACCGAGAAAAAAAGGCCTCCATCAGAGAAATTGGCAATAATAAAGGGAACACCTTCAAAGATTTCAGGAAAATATGAAGATGGTTTCAAATGGGGGAAAATCTCTCCACATGCGTACAAAAAAGAGGAAAGAAATCATTTTCTAGAAGAGATCATTCTCATGCAGGATCAAAGAACAAAAGGAATGCTGCAAACATTCCTTATTTATAGAGAGAATGGAACATTCTGATTGGCTCCCGAGAAAGCGAACTGATGCACGTTTAAAGCTGCGTTTTAACACTTCTTCTCTGATTGGCCACAAGAGTAGCAGGCAGTTGGAAAACATCGTGAAACTACTATCCTTTTTTAAAGGATTTTTAATTCCCAATAAAGTCAAAGTAACAGTTCCCCAAGTAAACTCAAGCTGCTACAAATTGGAGAGTAAAAGCTGCAAGAAAGGACGAAGACCCTATGAACTACACATGGGGGCAACAAATGACATACTTCGGATGACGGTATGGCAGTGTAAGCAGAGTAATCTGACTCAGATCCCGGCCTTATACGTCGCACCTGGAGGCATACTACATTGTGTAACAGACCTCGGTCCTTTGGAAACTTCGTGAGATCTGACGTTAATTCTGACTTGGATCCCTTTGTCCATTGCATGTCATATGCTCCTACTAATTTTGGTACCTTGACACTTAATTGTCCTATCTAAGCACCAAGTTGGAGGCAACTGTTTTGGATCGTAATCCGAGATCATGTCCCATGAGTTGACCCGGCACGCAATACGCCAGAGTCTGATGTTGACAACTCCAACGGGGATTCACTTGGCATTTATATGAGATCTTTATAGGACTATGGCATTAGGTAGCAATAACATTACCACGAGATTTGTGCTATGGATAAGTCCTAAGAATATATGTTAGTGCCAATCATGATCTTGCATAATAATAGCACCCATAACCGCCTTTGATAGCTCATGATTGCAATATTAACATTCCAATCTTATAGGAAACCTCTATAACAATCAAGGAAGTGTATCTCCCCATGTAATGATTATGGGAGCGTATCTCTTAACCAACCTCTATAAATACCAAGCTTATTCACCAATACAAGTAACTTATCACTCTTTGCATAAACCCTAATTGTGCATAGCCTGACTTGAGCATTGGAGTCCCTTTGCAGGTACCAACCCCCCAGTTCAACATGCTTTGCTGCTGTTGCACAAGGAGGAAACCACCGTGACATGTCTATCTCAGGTACATCTCAGTATCCACTACTAACAAATAATTGGAATACTCTTTTGAATTTTTTTTTTGAAAAAATAAAAAATTAAAAAGAAATTTAACAAATTGTGTTAGATGAACAAAGAAAGTGAAAGGAAGGAAGATAAAGCCAAAGAAAATATAGAGGCACATAATAAAGAAAGTGTTGAAAGCTTAAATGAATATTGCTTGTTCTGAATGATACAAAGGACTCGTATATTTATACAGTGGTTAATCACTCAGCTATGTGGAAATAGGTTTGCCCTAATGGTTTAATATGTTAAGTTTTGATGATAACAAATACAAGACAAAAAGAATGATGCTTATGCTTTATAGATGACAAATGCATTACAAAAAGAATATTAATCATGTTACATAGATGTGCTTAATGAGATATATATTGTATCATGCATATGAATATATTGAGTTATGAATTTGGACTAACTATGCTTGTATTAAGTGAGTAATACTTTGTAGGGTAGTCCAAGTATCAAGCGTGAGCATTGCAACAAGAAAACAAAAGATCACAATCATGCTCAACTCAAGAAGAATGAGAATGATAAAGATGTTCCAAGCAATTTACAAGATTTGAAGAGAAGAAATTTTTGGAAGCTTGGATTACATCAAGAATTGATGATGGCAAAAAATCAAGTCCCAAGGTTCTTCAAGAATAGCTTATACGACCTAGATCTTGTGTAAAGGTAAAAAGGAATCACACTAAGCTCAAATATGTTTTAACATCTTGAAAAAGTGTTTCTTACATGTTTTAATGCCTAACAAACTATTTTTGGAAAGTTAGTCTTGGTGGTAGTTCAAACCTTTGAAAAATAGCCAAGTTTATGTTTTGTAAAACTGATATTCAGTTACTATTTTGATCATAACTTTCAAAATACTTTGAGTTTTTTATGAAACTTATTTCATATGAAAATAGACTTAAATATCTTTCCAATGAATGGTCATTTACTTTAAACGGATAAGAAATGAAGAAGTTATGATCATTTGCTTTAAACTATGAAATATAGTCAAGTTTGAGTTTTAAAAAACTGACCTTTAGTTACTCTTTTGATCATAACTATCACAATACTTTGAATTTTGTTGTGAAACTTCTTTCATTTGAAAATAGACTCAAAGATCTTTCCAATGACTTGTCATTTGCTTTAATCGGATAAGAAATGAAGAAGTTATAACATTTGAAAGTCAGCTTTCAAAACCAGAAAAACTGTAATCGATTACACAAGTCCTGTAATCAATTACAACAATGACAGAAGCCATGTAATCGATTACCAGAAGTGTGTAATTGATTACCACGTGCTCAGAAGCATTTCTAACGACTATAAACGGCTAGTTTTCATAAAAAATCATTTCTAAACACTACCAACGGCTATTTTATCACTTGAGCTCTATATATAAGTGTTTTATGAAGCTTGTACACCTCTTGAACACTTGATTTGATCCTTGAATCATCAACATCATATTTTGAGCTTTGAAGTGCAAATCCTTGATACCCATAGTGCTTCGATTTGTATTATCCTCTCTTAAAGAGAGTTTCTTATCTTCTATTCCTTTATTCTTCAAGTTGTATATCTACTCTTGTGAGAGTTTATAATCTTTATCTTCATCTCAAAATCATTGTAAGAGGGTGAGGTATCCCTCAAGAGAGAAAAGGGTGAGGTATCCCTTGTAGTGAGACTTAAACACAAAGGGTGAGGTATCCCAAAGGTGTTGTGAGTGCTCTTGAATGTAAAGGTTTTTCAAGCACCTGTAAAGCTTGAAGAGTTGGAGGCTCTAGCACAAGGGTGAGGTATCCCAAGGTGTGAGGAGTGCTCTTGTTTGTACAAAGGTTTTCCTAGCACCTGTGAAGTCTAGGAGATAGTGAAGAAAATCTCAAGTTAAGCTTGGGGACTGGATGTAGGTCACTAATGGTTGGTGGCTGAACCAGGATAAATTATTGTGTTTGTTCTTCTCAACTCTATCTCATTTACATTTGTGCTTCAATTATATATGCTTGAGTTGAATTTGAGCTTATTTGCTTGATTTATCCTATAGCCTAAGTGGTTTTTGTAAAATCTCTAATAGTTGCACCTTTGTTAAATTTATTCCGCTACATTTATTACTTGGTGATTCAAAATGCTTAATTTCTCAAAGTTGCATTAAAATTTGTAATTACCCAATTCACCCCCCTCTTGGGTGATGGTTGCCATGGCTAATAAGCTAAGCTATAACTAACTCACTTGTCATGACTTATCTTTAATGAATTCATAACTGATCTAACTAACATGAAAGATGTAATGCCAACATGGCTTACATGTCATCTCACTCTAACATCCCCCCACAAGCTCAGGGAGAGTAATTCAAGTTTACTATGATCACAAAATTTGAGCTTGTCTCTGAGAAGCTGAAATCTTACACTAGATAATGTTTTGGTTAAGATATCAGTAGGTTGATAAGGTATATGAAGTACTTTGATGACCTTATCTCTCACAAAGAAAAAGTCCAATTCCATAAGAGAATCATACTTAAATGGTCACAATAGACAATAGGCTTGCTAGTATTGATATGTGATTCCAGCCAACTGATTTATGTTATTTTGGTCACCAAGCTGTGAAGCCTTGCATCAATATTGGACTTAGCAATGACCAGTTACTTTTTAGAGCTCCAAGAAATTAGATTGGAACCAAGGTAAATGCAAGAGCTTGATGTTGATCTCCTATCATCCACATCACTAGCCCAATCAACATCATAAAACCCCTAATGATTAAGATTGTTTGATTTTGTTAGGTATATACCATAAGAAAGGGATCTTGCTAAATATCTCAAGATTCGTTTAACATATTTTCGTGCTCTTCTAGAGTTTCGGCCATGAATTACACTAAATGACAGTTCTGTCCTGGTAATTATAGTGTATTATAGAGCTTATACAATGGATCTAAAGAGTGTGAATGCATGTGTCTCGAAGCATGTCAAATGATTTTTGATGATAACAAAGTCAAAGATGAAGACCAAAGAGCAAATGAGAAAGCCAAGTATCAAAGGAAGAAATCAAGAGGCTTAGATATAGGCATAAGTACATCAATGTTAAATGCTCCAAAGATATCTCAAATGGTTTTTCAAAAATGATTTTAATCAATATGGGTTTCAAAGATAAATTCCTAAAAAGAGAACTTCTTTTATTCTCGGATCATGCCAAACAATGTTCTATACTTGTTTAATCCATGTTTTCTAAAGTTAGGAATGATTTAAATCTGTTTTAAGGCTTGAAAAATGTGTTTAAAGTTGTTGTAATACGATTACCAAGGTTTAGTAATCGATCACAAGCTAATTCTCTCCTCCCTTAAATTATGTAATCGATTACATCAATATTGTAATCGACACCGAAAGTCGAGAGAATGTGTAATCGATTACACCAAGTCATGTAATCGATTACCATGTTCCTGCAAAGCCAAGAACACGACCAAAGTGGGCATGTAATCGATTACATCAATATTTAATCGAAACAAAAACATCGAGAACGTGTAATCGATTACACTAAGTCATGTAATCGATTACCATGTTCCCTGAAAGCCAAGAACACGACCACGTGAAGGGCCATGTAATCGATTACATCAATATTGTAATCGATTACCATGAAGTCGAAGATGTAATCGACATTGCCATGTCATGTAATCGATTATACAACCCTTAAAGCCAAGAACATATTGTATTTTCCATGTAATTGATTACCAAAGGCTTGTAATCGATTATAAGGATTACTCGACATGCCCAACGGCTATATTGAATGCATTTAATGCTTGGCTTTAACCACCCCCAACGGCATTTTAATGAATGGGCTTTAAATACAATGGATGGGGCATCATTAAGGGTTGTTCTTGAACCTAAAAACATCATAGCAACACATCATACGAGAATCAAACACTTGAAATCTTTCTTGCTCTGACTTTTTGTCCAATCTTTGAGATATCTTTGTGAGCATTATTAGAACTTCAATTTGTATCATCTACTCTAGTGAGAGCTTCTCAAATTCAATCTAAATTGTGTATAAGATAGAGGGTGAGGCATCCTCAATTTGTAAAGGGTGAGGCATCCCTTTGTTTGAAGAGACTCAAGCTCAAGGTGAGGCATCCAAGGAGTTGAGGGCTCAAGTTTGTAAAGGTATTCAAGCACCTATTGAAGCTTGAAGATATAGTGGAAAATCTCAAGTTGTTGCTTGGGGTTGGACGTAGATCACAAGTGGATTGGTGATCGAACCGGGATAAACGATTGAGTTTTTTTTTCTAAACCCTTCTCTTTATATTTGTGCATTGCTTGTACTCTTACTTGATTACTTCTCTCTTGGTTGGTTATTAAGCAATATACATTGTTCTTATCAATTCATTCATTTCAATTAGTCAATAGCTTCAACGAAAATCAATAGTCAAGTATTTTGCGAAAGAATTGCGAACTTGTTTTACAAACTCAATTCACCCCCCCTCTTGAGTATTGAAGCCACTTGGTAACAAAGAGTTGTGGGTCATTCATCATAATAAATGCATGCTTAAAGAGTTTTAGGGACCCCATAGGTGTTAATTGCTTTAGCTTGAAGCATTTTTGCTCTACTGAGCATGTCGAATGTGCCTTGTGACAAGTGCAAGCTACCATCTAGGAGTTGGTGAAATTCGATGCCTAAGAAGTAGTGGTGATCCTTGAGGTCCTTGAGTGCAAATTCACCCTTGAGACTAGAAATGAGACTTTTAATGAAAGTGGGGGAGGTGCCTGTAACCAATATGTCATCTATATAAATAAGAACATAGGTTTTGGTTTGAGCAATAACCTTAGTGAACAATGACATATCATACTTGTTGGAGATGAAGCCAAATATGTGCAGTGTATTGGCCAACTTCTCGAACCAAACTCTAGGGGTCTGTTTCAGACTAAAAAGAGCCTTATTTAACCTAAAAATCAAACTTTTATCTATTGTTTCAAAGTCAATAGGCTATAGCATATATACTTCTTCATGTAAAATGCCATTAAGAAAGGCATTATTAACATCTGGTTGTCGAATTGGCCAATTACATGTAAGTGCAAGAGTTAAAATTACTTCAATGGTTGTTGGCTTAATAGTAGGTGAGAAGGTCTCAGAGTAGTCAAAGGCAGGTTGTTGGTGAAATCCTTTAGCAACCAGCGTGGATTTGTATTTCTATAAAGAGCCATTTGGGTTTTGTTTGATTCTGAATAGCATTTACAACATATTGGCTGCTTGTTGGGTGGTAAAGGTACTAGAGACCAAGTTTGATTCCTTTGAAGATCTTGAAACTCATTTTTCATGACTGCTAACCAATTGGGATTAGAAAGAGCCTCCTTAACAGAAGAAGGTTCAGTAGGAGTGCAATATGTGAGAGATAACAGTAATTTGAGCTTGTAGATTCTATATTTGCCTATGGTCACCAAAGGGTGAATGGAGGTGGTGGAGGGAGCATGTGGTGTAAGATCAATGGGATTAGTAGCATGTAAATCAGTAGAAAGGGGTGGCAGTATAATAGTAAAAGTAGAAGGTGAAGGTGGCTCAGGTGGTGGATTGAGTAAGGGTGAAGGAGAGGAAGGATAAATAATCAATTCATTAGTGATTTCTACTTTGTGATAAAATTTGCGTCATCTTCATAATATTTCAATGATGCAATCCTTCTTAAAAATTCAAGACCTAGAAATTTAACAATACCAAATCATGTTTTTTTTTTTTGGAAAGTATATGACCCATTAATCAAAACCTGCGTGATTAAGCCTTGGGTTCCTCCTTTTTTGTTCAACGTTAACCAACTTATTTCACTAGCATAGAAATTATGTGGTAAAATCTTGTGTAAATTAACCAGGGAACTATATGTAATTAACCATTTTTTTTTATTCTTCATTAACCAACTTTTTCACGAGCAATAGAAACAAAGTTGGTTAATGAATAACAAAAACATGGTTAATGACCTATAAAAGTTGGTTAACGATGAATTTTACCACGATTTAAATATGCTCATTGAAATGTTCCATTTCAACACGAACCGTAAAAAAGTGATAGACTTTAACACATAAAGTTTTGTTAATTGACATGTGCTAAAAAAAAAAGAAAAAAACAAAATCAAATTTGAATACTTAATCGAAAAAAATATGTTGAAGATGAGAAGTGATTGATAAATATGGAAACATTTGATCTCAAAAAACAATGACTATAAAGACTGACAATATTAGTTTTCCATAAATAATAGGATGGAGGGAAGGTAGAGAAGTTGAAATTAGTGGAGAAGCAACAAGAGAATTGAGTGAAGAAGAAGTAGATAGAACATATTGGTAAGAGAATTTAGACTTGATAGGGAAATTCGCAATTGTATGAAATCATTCAAGTAATAAAGTAGTGAATCAAATATCATTCCTTCAAAAGAACGTTTATTAATTACCCAAATTATAATAACTCTACTATTATTTAAATTGTTTAAAGAAATTTTAATAAAATTAAAACTAATTAATTAAATTCAAATGAGCCTGAAACTAACAAAAGACGAAGTAATATTAATTAAACTAGGTATTTTGATTTCACTTGAACTAATCCATTTAACTTAATTAATTGATAATCCAATTTTAATCAACTCAAACAAGGGGTGGTAATCCTAAATTATTTAATATGTTTTTTTTCGAGTCATATTAAACATATTGAAAAATACTTATTAACTATTTTTCAATAGTAATAATAAGCATCAATCAATTCATTAAGATCTATAATTAATCAACGTTATCCCCCACAATGCAAATCTTTACTCTCGTTCTGATTATATACTTATGGTGTTTTTTACTTATGTCAAATCAAGGAATTTCCATTCTGGTGTGATTCTAAGATACAGATAAAAAGAAATTAAGAATAATAATAAAGTCTTCATAGATAAAGAAAACTAATTCAACAAGTATAAATATTCATATATTCAAGTTACATCAAAATCTCTAAAAAAAGATTTAGCTTATGATATAATTAACTATTGCCTTGAAAAATTCAATCATGCTCATAGTATGCAATAGAAGAAGAAAGAAATCAAAACCCATCTATGCGTCTTCTTCTTCTTGCTCTGCGTCCTCTGCTTGTGCTTTGCGGTCTCTTGGCACTACAATATTATCTCACTCTATGGTCCTCTGCGCTCTTCAAATCTTTGTCACCGTGCATCTGACCCCCTTCAATTTATAGGAAACGTTTCTGGTGCTCCTGAAATTTTATAGAGTATTGGTGTTCCATGATCTCATTCAGTAGATATATTATTAAAATAAATAAACATTTGTGATTAATTACTTGCTACAAGTAATAGGTATGGTCCATATTATATATAAAAAAATATTATAAATTTTAATTATTAATATTTACACACACATAAAATTATACACAAAAAACTTAGACTAATTTTTTTTTACTATAAATAATTGTGCACACAAATTTTTTTATAGATTTTAATTAGTTATATTTACACACACAATCATAAAATTTTTAAAAAAACTAATCAACTGACTATAATAAATAAAATTTGTTGGAGCACTAATACTCCTGAATTTATTTTTAGAAGCACCCTAAACGTCACCCAATTTATATTCTCTCCTCCCTTAAATTATGCGTATCTGCATCAGATTGGGTTTTTATTGCGCACACCGTTTCACTAATGTTACACCACCTCAAAATTAAATTCTGGGCCTTGCAACGCACGTGGCCCACCTCTCTATTTCATCATCTTTTCATTCAAAATCCTTGCACAACATGAGCTTCCTAATTTAGTAGACTGGCTCCTCTAATTGGATCCGCCAACCATCTCCTTTTTAGTTCGGTCCATGGGAGAATAAATCAGCACCACGTGAAATGTTTGTTACAAGAGATTTCATAAAAGTATTACAATTGCCCACCTAGAAAGCACCGAAGATTGAAAATGATGAAATAAAACCACAATTGCCATGCTTATTTATATATATAAAACCACTTAATGTTTTACGTTTTTCAAATAAAATCATCAATAATTTCATAAAATAAACAAGATTACCAAATTAAGTTTTATATATATATAAACTTAATACGAGATTACTAATCTCTACACTTTATGTAATTTATTTTAGATGAAAAGACCAAAATTATTATTTATAAAATAATTTAATATTAAGAGTATTTTAGTAATTTAACATTATCAAATTAAATGAAAAAGAGAATACTAACATAAATTTTAATAACAAAAGAAAACACTTGAATTATATTTTAATGAATGAGAGAGAATTTGACTTTATTGTTTATAACTCTGTTCATTTATTTTTAATTATTAAATTATATATTACAATGTGTTAAAATATTTAATATGCGTACAAATTTAGTCATTAAATAAAAAAGAGGCAAAATATAAAATAATTAAAAAATTAATTCGGTGTATCATAGAAAGAAGCAGCCTTTTAGTTCTACTACGTATTAATTTAGGTGCCCTTTTGTTATATAATCTTCATCTTATGACTCATTGCTTTTAATTTATCCTTAATTTTAGTTACCTTGCTATTATAATTTAGAAGACCATTTTCAATTTCTTCTCGTGAGGTTATGTAACTTTAGTTTTATTATTATTATGCACTTTATAAATTTCTCTGTATATGTAATTCTTTATTTTTATAAAATAATTAAATTTTTATTTGTTATTTTTTACTTTTTTATTTAATGAGAAGAGTAAATTTTCTCTTATCATTAAAATCTATATTAACATGAAGAATTTTTTCATTAAATTTGATAATAGTAAGTTATTAAAATACTCTTAAGACTAAGTTATCTTTGAATAAAATTTTTAATCTTTTTGTTTAAAATAAAATGTAGAATTATTAACCTTTATATAAAGTTGTAGAGGTTAGTAATTCTCATAGATAGATAGATAATTAGATAAATAGATAAATATATATATATATATAGAGAGAGAACCTTCAACACCTCATGTGAAAGTTAGTATCTTTCACTTTTTTAGACAAAAAACACATTTTTGTCTTTTCTTATCAAGCAAAAATGATAAAGTTATTTTAATAAATATGAATCTTGTCAATTAATGCATCTTCTCTCTTAATAATTATCAATTTTATAAATCATTTTCTCTTTCAACAACTATGAACTTCGTAATCTTCTCATTCTTTTTTAAAATGATAATATTAACTAATTTTTAAAAATAAAAGCATTTTTGCAAATTTGTCCAAAAATTAATTTTATTTAAAAAATAATAAACTGATATTTCTTTACCAATTTAATATAAAATAATTTAAAACTTAAAAGCTAGTTACACTTTTTCATTAAAAAAGTAATGTAATATTATTTTTTAAAAACGAATTCACATTGTACATTTTAGCTAATTTTCAAGTCTTATTGTATTATTTTCTACCAATTTTAAAAATTAATGCACGTTGCTGATTTTATAAAAGATTAATGTATTTTTATTTTTTTAACAAACAGTAAATAAATGCATGTTGTAATTTTCGACTTCTTACGCTTTATTAAAATAACTAATTTACTATAAGATTATCTTTTGACTTTTACTATAATATTATTTTATAAAAAAATAATGAAAGAAAAGATTTATGAGATTGGTAATGGTAGTTATTAGAAAGACAAAAACTCATAGTATTAGTACTTATTAAGAGAGAGAAAAGAGTGAGTAATTAGGAGAAATATCAATTTAATATTTAGAAAAACTATAATGCAGTATTCTTTTTAATTTAAAGTACATGTTTAGCGTGCTTTCATATTTTACGTTATCTAATATTAAAGTGATTTTTGTTTAAGTTATCTAATGTGGTTTTTTAGTTATCTAACGTGAATTTTTTCAAAGAAAATCATAACACTAATTTTTGAAGAAAAATATTAACGTAATTTTTTAAAATCAGTTAATTTTAAATTATATTATTATATTTTAAAAAAGATACTATATCAATAAAAAAATATTAATTTTGATAATTATTATGAGAGAGAATAATTCATGAGGCTAGTAATTATTATGAGAGAGAAAGATTTATTAAACATGTATTAAGAAAGAGAAAGATTGTTGATTTAATTACTTAAATAGACATAGTCATTCAAGTTAATTAGCAAAAGATAATAGAGACTTTTTTGTCCTAAACAAGAGTGAAGGTTGTTAACTTCTTTCTACTTTTTTTTTTTCAATGGGAGTATGTTAGCAATCTTTACCTTTTTACTTTTGGACAAGAAACTTAACATTATTTCGAGAGTAAACACTTATTTTTATCCTTGAAAAAAATGGTGAACCCCCAAAATAGTCCCTAAGCAAAAAAACAAAAAAAACAAAAAAAACACAACCTATGGTCCTTGATAATGACAATTATGAGACACGTTCTTTCTTCTGTCAAGTGATGTTTGTTAAAGTTAACGAAAGTGTCTATGTGGCATGTTAAAGTGGTGATTTGGCACCTAATTGTTGACACTGGGAACCAATTGTCCACCTAGATTAATGGAACGATGTCATTTGACTAAGGGATTTCAAAACCCACTTATCATTATTAGGAGCAGCCAAAACACCGCGTTTCCTCACCTGCTAATAAAGGAAAGGAACCCTAGGTCAAGAGTTTCCCACAAATCATCTCCCATTTTCTGTCCAATTCGTCAATCATAGGGTAAAAAACCCTCAAGACCCACATTTGTTCCCTCCAAATCGTGAATGCATTGGTGTATTTATTTGGAATTTTCTCTCAATAGTTGTTGTACGACTTTGTTTCTCAAAGCACTCAAGGAATCTTCTGAGGTAAGTAGGTTCACTCACTATCAATATGCCTTTGTTTACTCGAAAAATTCCTTGCATGTGGTCCCAACGAACATGTTTGAGAATTAAAAATTATTTTCCCTAACAATGGTGTGCGTGGTTCATGTGCAGTTGTGTTGGAGGATAAGGGAATGTGGTCACTATGTGCATGTATTGGTTGGGTGAGTGTGGTCCTTATATGTGTAAAATAATGGTTGTGGTCGTTAATGTGCTCTCCAAATGCTTGTGTGGTCCATTTGTGCATGTTCCTTTTCGGTAAAATATTCATATTTGATGTGTTTGTTATTAGTAAAATATGATTGTTTGATTAGTGTGGTAAAATATAATTGTTTGATGTCGCGACCGAGATTGTGACCGGAGTGACGAAGAATAGGAAATTTGATTAAAAAAAATAGAGTCGCCATCAATTTTATTTTAGTAGAAAAAATTAAAAAATCATTTTTAACAAAACATGGCCTTCAGAATCAGGTTGAGCTCGAGAGTCGATTGTGCACAGGGAAAGGTGGAAATTGAATCCTACAGCACCTCTGACCTACCCGTCTTGTGACGGTTTCCTTAAGTCAATTATGCAAATTAATTAATCTTTTAAATATTTGTTTTATCCTTTGTAATAAACAAAAAAAAAACAAATTTATAAAATTTACATTTTTTGCTTGACTTTTAGCTTATGTATTCCCCAAGTGCAATGAGAAGTTCAAAGTCAATGTAGTTCTCTAAAAAATAATTGTGAGTAGGCTGATTTTAATTTTGAAAAAAAAATTATTTTGAAAGAAAATTCATCCCTACACAAGGTTGAAGATAGCAAGGTTGCAGGATCAACCCTTACAATTCATAAGACACTTGAGGATGGTAAACTATAAAATCAATGTCATAGATAGTTGCGTGGATCAATTTTTTTTCTTCTTTTTTAATTTATTTTCTTTTAAGAAACAATTTTATTCAACAACTATGAAATTAACTCTTTTTCTTCTTTGTTTTAAACCACCAAGTATCACGAAACATGCACTATGATAATAAAGCAATGAGACTTTAAGAAAGAAATCAAGTCATGCCATGGTGCAAAGTAAATATGTAACCCAAACAAGAAAACTTAGAATGAAAACTTTCCATCTTATATTTTATTATTTAGTTTTTTAGAAAATCACATTTTCTAATAACTCCTAATCTCATTTTACTTAACTATTTCAAGCACTCATCAATTTTTTTTTTTGCTAAAATTTAACCAATATGAAAGACTCAAAAGTCAAAAAAGAGGAATAAGACAAAAAAAACTAAATATGGTATTCCAACAAAAAGCTACCCATTTCGGAAAAATAACAAAAACTTAAAAAAAAAAGGAGAAAAGAGTGGTTTTTGTTCTTCTAAGAATGAGGGAGACCACACAAAGGGCCTTGATTGGATTTTGTGACAGTGGCGCCAAGTTCAACGGTGACCGTAGGCAGTAGCATGGAGTGACTCAGATCGAGGCTGCTAGCTCGCGATGGAAGCTCGGGTCTGCAAGAATAGAGGTTTTGGTTTGGCTTGGTGTGATGGGTGGTGTTTGATATGTCGATAAAATATACACATCTTGTGTTGATTTGATATTGATTGAGGTGAATTTTGTGAGAATTTATGCCACCTTGATCGCATATTTATGAGATTATCCTTGGTAATGTGAGATTGTCTATTCTTTATGATTTTATGTTCAAACTGGGTGATTTGACATGGACTCATGAAGACTTAGGTGTGTACAATGTAAAAAAGTTGAGCTTGAAACTTAGATGGCTAGTATTCACATATTTCTTGATCTTTGCATGGTAAAATGATCATAAATTGAGCTATAGAGGTCAAAAAGAGATGATTCTGGTAGTGTTGGAAAGCTAAAGATGAGAGCTACGACTTTCATGAAGACCTCAAGACCAAAATCCCACACCAGAACCTCACACAGGGTACCCCGTATGATATCACAAGGCCCCGTGTGAGGTGTTCGAGTCATCCTAGAGTGTCACATGGGGTGCGAAGCAGACATGTCATTTTGGGTTTCCTAAATTTATTCTTTTGACTTAATGGATATTAATTAAGCCAATTTTGTGCAAGATACACTCCTATTAGGTTAAACCTTCTATTAAGAAAAAATATTAAGGAGGTTGGATAACTGTTTGCCAAGGATTAAAGGCACAAGGTTTGACACAAGTTCAAGAAGACATTCATTGACATCTAGTTTTCTACTTTTTCTCCTACTCCCTTTTATTTAATTATTTTAGATAGAATCATAATTGCCTCTTTGACTACTGCTTTTAATTGTGCTACAATTACTATACCTGGCCAATTTTCTAATTTTTAGGATTGAGATGTAACCCTTTATTCTTCTATATTGAATTATTGATTCAATTCTTTGTTAATGAGAAATTATGATTTTTGATTCATTCTTAGTGTTCTTAATACTTGTGGTATGTTGTGCGTCATATTTACACGATCTTAGATATTATGTGAAAGATCAAGAGATAAAATCTAATTACTTGAAAATTTAATAATTGAACTTATGAATTGAGACCTAGAGATGAACTTAAATCCTTCGAGGAGCAAAACAATTGTCAGGGAACTTGATAGGTTATAACTCAATTAATTGCTATGCGAATGAAATTAATAGGGTTTTAACACGTTTTAACTACTAAGAGATTGAGCTTTAAATAATTTAGGACAAACTACCTTTAAGTACATAATTAAACATTAGCAAAGATAGAATCGATATTCATCATAATGAGTATTATAATGAAATCCTAGTCTTAGGCTTTTAAAAACTTGTTTGAATTATATTCCTTTTTAATTTATTTACTTGCTTTATTAATTAATTTCTTATTTTGTTTAAAATTACAATTTCATAATTATTTTCAATCACTTAAATAATTAGTATTACTGGAAAGTTAGTACTCAAATCGACCCTCATAGGAATGATTTTATTTTATTACTTGAACGATCTGTACGCTTGCAAAAATCCATAGCAATATTGCTTGGCGGCTCGTGACAGAGGCGATTTGTTCCAATTGTGGAGCATGATTGAGATATGATGGATAGTAGTGAGTTAGTGACAATAGAGGACTTGGGGTCAGAAGTAGCTATGCAACGGTGAAGGTCTAGTACTTCGGGGTTGAGGCGTGGCAGCATTTCGTGGCTGCAAAAGCTAAAAATGGTGGTTGTTCTGGACCGGGTACATGCCTATAGAACTAGAGCAACCCGACCCGCCAGGCTGGCCCCTGGATGTGCCATGCGTAGGAAGCAACTCGTTCACTGAGCCTGTCCCCCCCTGACAAGAAAGAGGAAGCACAACTCCACTCAGATGGAGAGGACAAAGTATACGGAATGAGGATTTCCCACACCATTAGGGGACAACATACAATACACACTGAAATGCTCAGAACCTCCACAATTTTTATATGCTCAAACATCTCTATAAAAAGGCTAAACAAGATGACAAAGGTACACATTAATTCCATTACACATTATCCTCTTTGAGCAGCCATTGACTTGAGCGTCAGAGTGCCTGTTGCAAGTACCTACCCCCTCACTCCACAAACTGTTGTTGCTGCGCCACGGAGGAATCCATCATTACTTACCTTCTCAAGTAACTCTCAGAACCTAGTTCTGAATATTGGCGTCGTATATGGGAAGAGATAAATTTATACTTCTATCACTGTCTCAGGACTCCCCTTACCACCACTACAATGGTAAACACAAGAAAGAGATAGACTCAAACAAACTAGAACCAAGCTCCTGCGGTGCATAGCTCACTTCCAGTGAATCGCTGTCTGGCATTGAGCCCCACTGCCTATGAACTAGTCTTAACTCGATTGGAACCCAGGCAAGATGGGCATGAGAATTCCTCCGCCGGAGAGAATCTCCCCTTATTTCCTAAGAGAGTTCCAGAGAGACAATGCTGCAATTTGAAAAGGGTACATCCTAAAGATGTTGAATGGCGGTAGCCAACACTATGAAGACATAGAGACCAAGTGGGAGATTTTCGCTGCCACTCTGAAGTAACCCAGATAGTAAACACAATTTCAGGGTCAGGAAACACTAGGGAAACGGCCCTCCGAGCCATGATGGGTGTGACCTCCTTTGCAAAATCCAAATCAGGAAGAGGGTCAAGAAAGACCCCTATGATCTCATTTTCTGATGAGGACTATAGGAACACTGTCCCAGATCATGATGACCCCATGGTCATCATCGGAATAATTACCAACGCCGAGGTCCAAAGAATGTTCATGGACCAAGGAAGCTCGCCTGATATAATGTTCCTAGACTTATTCAACAAGCTAGGATTATTGAAAGAAGAGCTCATTTCGCATACCAGCAAGCTGATCTGGTTCATAGGTGACAAGATCTCCTTGGTTGGGTATATCAAGATTCACCTTACTTTGGGAAAAAACTCCCACTTCAAAACTATCAAGGTCAGGTTTCTAGTGGTAGATTGCCCCCACCTATAATATTATTCTGGGTCGCCCTCACTTAATGCCTTAAGGGTAGTGATTTCCACACTCCACTTGGCCATGAAGTTTTTGGACCACCAAGACAGGTTTATGACAGTTAAGGGGGACAAAGTCATGGCGAAGAAATGTTATAATGAAAGCTTAAAAATCGCTAAGAGACCACGGACAACGATCTCGTGCAATAATCCAACCCCGGTCACTTCGGACTTCATCAACATCCTCTTGACTGAGTTGGACGTACGCGAAGATATACAGGATACATGTCCCCTGCCAAACGGAGATCTCTAACATCTTCAGTTGGGAGCAAAGCTAGGCCAAGTTTCCAAGATTGGAGAGCAACTCAGCTTGGAAGAGAAAACCTAGTTGACAGAGATCCTTCAAAAAAACAAGGACTTGTTCGCATAGTTTTCAGCGGATATGCTAGGACTAGACCCTGAACTTGTTTACCACCGTCTTTCCGTTATGAAGAACGCCAAGCCAATGGCACAACCAAAAAGGAAAGTCATGCTGGAAAGACAATATATGATACAAAAATAAGTGAAGGAACTCTTAAATGCTAGTTTCATCAAGAATGTCCCTTACACCATGTGGCTTTCAAATGTGATCTTAGTAAAAAAAGCCAATGGGAAGTGGCATATGTGCATCGATTGCATTGACCTTAACAAGGCATGTCCAAAGAACCCCTACCCACTTCCCAACATCGACAAGCTGGTGGACAACTCATCCAGTTTTAGGTTACTTTCCTTAATAGATGCCTATTCTTGCTATAACCAGATCCCCATGCATCCAGATGATGAGGATAAGACAACCTTCGTAACCGAGATGAGAAGTTACTGCTACTGAGTAATGTCATTTGGGCTAAAAAATACAAGAGCCACATAACAACGCATGATGAATAAGGTCTTTGAAGGACAAATTGGCAAGATGCTGGAACTATACAATAATGACATGATAGTCTAAATGGCAAACACTGATGACCACATCTAAGATTTAGAGGAGGTATTTTCTGTGGTTCAGAAGCATAACATGCGACTGAACCCAGAGAAATGCGAGTTCAGTGTACAGACTGGCAAATTTCTAGGATTTTTACTGACAAACTGCAATATCGAGGCAAACCTGAAGAAATGCTAAGCGATGCTCAATGTGTGCAACCCCTAATCCGTCAAAGAAGAACAATAGTTGATAGGCCGAATTGCAGCCTTCACGCATTTCTTGGGCAAGGCTATTGCAAAAGTCTCTTCCCCTCTTTTAAACTTTAAAGCAGGGAAAGAACTTTGAGTAGACCTCAGAATGTGAAGTTGTGTTCCAAAAACTAAAGGGGATGTTTATCAATGGCACCCATTCTAACAAGACCAAACCTCGACGAGACGCTCTGCATCTACCTCTCTGTCAGTAACGAAATGGTTAGCTCAGTTCTAATAAAGAAGACTGATAAGGGCCAGAGGCCAATCTATTTTGTCAGCAAAGTCCTCTAGGGCCCCGAAGTCAGTTACCAAAAAATTAAGAAGTTGGCTCTAGCATTAGTAGTCAATGGAAAAAGGCTGAGACAATACTTCCAATGCCACCCCTATAGTGGTAAGGACAGACCAACCTATCAGGAAAGTACAGTACAAGCCATGTCTCATAGGGAGAATGATTGCTTAGTCCGTAGAGCTCTCCGAGTTCGAAATCATCTACAAGCCAAGACCAGCATCAAAGCTCAGGTACTATCCGACTTCTTGATTGAACTCGCGCTAGACTCCCATAACCCTAAAGCGTATTATTAAACCATCTATATTGATAGATCCTCGAATCCCAAAGGGAGTGGAGCCGAAGTCGTGTTGGAAAATGAAGCTAGCCTTGTGCTAGAGCATTCTTTGATATTTGAATTCCCTACCTCCAACAACCAGGCCAAGTATGAAATGTGCATAATAGGTATTACTATAGTAAAGGAAATGGGGGCTAGAGACATGGTCTAATGCAGTGACTCATAACTTGTAACATCCCAGATAAAAAAAGAATATTAGGCGAGGGAACCCTTGTTGCAAAAATACCTAGCTAAGGTTAAAAAGTTGATGGAAAGTTTTGACAGCGTCAGGGTGGAGCACATCCCCATGGATCAAAACTCTAGAGCCAACATCTTGTCAAAACTGGCCAGCACCAAGAGCCTAGGCAACAACAAGTCTGTAATCTAGGAAACTCTCTTCACTCCCAGCATCACAGGCGATGAAGTCGTCTTACTAGAGGTTGAAGAATCTTGGATGACGCCTATTTTAGCCTACCTCAGCGATGGCTCACTTCTTGAGGACTAAAAAGAAGCCCATAAAGTAATGTGGATGACGACTTGGTATGCCACTTACGATAACCAGTTATATTGTCGAGGTTTCTCTTGTCTCCTCCTTAAGTGCCTCGATCCCAAGCAGGAAAAATATGTCTTGGGGGAAATCCACGAAGGAAGCTTAAGCCACTACCTCAACAGAAAATCCCTAGCGAGTAAAGCACTTAGAGCAGGATATTATTGGCCCACCATGGAAGCTGACAACAAGGAACATGAGCAGAAATAAGATAAATGCCAGTGCCACTTTGACATCTATGTTACGCCACCCAAAGAGTTGTCAACAATGTCCATCTCCTGGCCATTTTACCAGTGGGGAATAGACATCTTAGGCCCTTTTCTACAAGCTCCTGGACAGGTCAACTACCTAGTAGTGGTCATCGATTATTTCACAAAATGGATTGAAGCAAAGTCGTTATCCACAATCTCCTCCGTATGAATCAAGAAGTTCACTTATCGTAATATCATAAGCATATTCAGAGCCCTAGATTATTACGGACAATGGAACTCAATTCGCTAACAAGAAATTTAATGATCTCTTGGAGGGCCTTAAGATCAAACAACATTTCACCTCAATAGAGCACCTGAAAACCAATGGGCAAGCCAAGGCCGCCAACCGAGTCATACTTAAGGGGATAAAGAAAAGACTTAATGATGCTAAAGGAAGATAGGTGGAACAACTTAATCATGTCCTATAGGTGTATCAAACCACACCACACTCCTCCACAAGAGAAAACCCTTTCAAATTAACTTATGGTTGCGAAGCCATGATCCTGGTGGAGATAGGAGAACCGAGTTGGAGGAAGCAAAGCTTTTTCGAAGAGACTAACCCAGACCTCATCTGCCATGAACTTGACCTCCTGGAAGAACAACGCCTCGCATTGCCCATGTCCAAGAAGCAGCCCTAAAGCAGAAAATTGTCACGCGGTGCAATTCTAAAGTGATCCCGCGGCGGTTCAACCCTGGCGATCTCGTACAATGCAGAGTGGACATCAGACAGAAAATACAAGAGAAGGGAAACTAGCGCCTAACTGGGAAGGACCGTACATAATTACGTCCACAACCAATAAGGGGGCATACACCCTAGAAACCCTCTCGGGCAAGCCAATTAAAAATTTCTAGAATGCATACAAATTAAGAAAGTACTACAATTGAATGCTTCGATTATGTAAACTGCTCTCGATATCAATAAATTAGCTTTCTCCAACAGTTGTCTCATTTGAAGTCGATACTTTAGTCATAACCTCAAGACCACAAGTACCTCGGCGCACCACATCCCCCAAGGTCACCATGCCTTGACGAGGTCTAAGGAATCCAAGGTCTAAAAAGATAAGTTATTCTAACATCTACGTAAGACAGTCAAAATGGGCAAAGCCACTTGAACACCCTCCGGGGTCAAGCAGTGATGTTACCAAGTGGCCTTAATACTCAAGAGGGGAGGTGAATTGAGTTTATAAAATATTTTCACAAATCTTTCACAAAATACTTGATTATCAATTTTCGTTAAAACTATTGATTGATAGAGATGAATGGATAGAGAAGATTTAATACTTTCACTCACAAAAGAATCAACCAAGCAAGATAGTATTCAAGCAAGCAAATATAATCAATGCACAAAAGTAAAGGAGTAGAGTTTGGAAGATCAAACACAAGGTTTATCCTGGTTTAGCCACTCCTTGAGACCTACGTCCAATCCTCAAGTAATCACTTGAGATTTTCCATTGAAACTTCAAGCTTGAATATGTACTTGCTACCTTTACACAATGTAGCACTCACCACTTCTTGGGATGCCTCACTCTTTGTGCTTGAACCACAACTTCAAGGGATACCTCACCCTTACAAATTGTTTGAGGGATACTTCACCCTCTTTACAAAGAATCAAAGTGTATAAAAGATTAAACTCTCACAAGAGTATATAATACAAGTTGAAGCCTTATAATGCTCTTCAAGAATATCTCAAATATTTGTAAAAATAGAGCACAAATGGATTGAAAGATTGATTCATGGATTAGAGTAATAGAAATATATTTCAAGTTGTCGGTTAGCCATTAAAGATCACCCAATGTTTTGTATTTATAGGGTTTAGCTCAAAAGAGCCATTGGGAGTGATTAATGGCAACATTAAATGCCAAGAAAAGAGCCATTGATGACTGTCAGACTCATGGTAATCGATTACATGATCCATGTAATTGATTACATGGCTTTAATAACATGTTCTTAGCTTTCTGGGCAGGATGTAATAGATTACAATCCTCATGTAATCGATTACATGATCCATGTAATTGATTACATGGCTTTAAGAACATGTTCTTAGCTTTTTGGGCAAGATGTAATAGATTACAATCCTCATGTAATTGATTACAAAGCCTCTGTCAGAGTTGTAATCGATTACAACACTTATGTAATCGATTACATGGCCTTTACCAGAGTTATAATCGATTACAACACTTATGTAATCGATTACAATACTTATGTAATCGATTACAATCTCCCTTAAACTCATTTTTAAGCCTAATTAAGCTTGATAACCATATCCTACTAAGAAAATACTTGGATTTGTTAAGATATAAACTTAAGATTAATTATCCACGATTAAAAATAACATTTCATTAAAACACGAACCTTCAACTTAGAGTTGATTTAAAAAGACCTTTCAAAAACCATTTTGAGATATGTTGAGATAGATTGAGAGCATCTTACATTAAGACTCTAAGACCTATAAACTATACCAAATATACCTCTTTTGGACTTGGTCTTCGTCTTAACTTTGTTATCATAAAAAACTTCATATACTTCATGACATAAGCATTCACAAGTGAGATCAAGGGTCTTAACCTGTGCCCATTTGAGTTGCACCTTAGCCACCGACCGATAAGGTTTGCAATGGTTAGGGATAATCAACTATAACCCGAGACAATGGACTCCATGCCACAGGATTACCGCATCCAATCAAACGAATCCTACCATTGAGGTCAAGTTTCGCATTCATCTTGATTGGTGAAGTGAATGTTCGTCCAATCAAATGAATCCTACCATCGAGGTCGAGTTTCATATTCATCTCAATTGGTGAAGTAAATGTTCGTCTAATCAAACGAACCTTACCACCGAGGTCAAATTTCGCATTCATTTCGGTTGATGAAGTGAATGTTCGTCCAAACAAACAAACCCAACCCCTGAGGTTGAGTCTCGCGTTCATCTCGGTGGGTTAAATGAGTGTTCATCCAATCAAATGAACCCTAACACCAAGGTTGAGTTTCGCACTCATCTCGGCTTAGTGAAGTGAGTGTTCATCTAATCAAACGAACCCTATCTCCGAGATCGAGTTTTGCATTCACCTTGGTTAGGTGAAGCAAGCATTCATTATACAATCGTACATTGAGACTTGGCATTGGACCAATCTCAAAACTACGAAGCAACTACACAACAGTGACAATTTAACTGTACAACACAATGTGAAGAAGAATATTTAGAAAAGTAAGTTTTTATTCTCATTCCAAATGTTGCCTAATTTACAAGGAACTTGGCAAAAAGGACCTATAAAACTACTTAAAGGCAAAAGCACCCATTGGAGGAAGCCAGAAAGAAGGCCAGATGTGATGACGATGATGACCGTACACTAACCATGACCATCTCCATGGTTCTTCTAGAAACTCGCACTCATGCCTTTCCTCTCGGCCAATATGAGGAGAATGCTTTGCTCCAAGAGTTTGTTCCACTCTAAGAGATCTCTGCACATCGAACTGCACACCCACATACCCTAAGGTTTGACGAGCACTGTGGAAGACAGCTAAGGAAGCAGAGGAGGGACATGAGCGAAACCCCTCCATGCATCACAGGAACTATAGTAGAAATCGTGAATCCTCCAGGTAAATGAAGGAAATGTGCACACTCCTGCATACGCCAGGAGAGAAAGGCTTCTACCACTTGAAAACTTGTTGACCGAGCCATGTAAAGCAATTACTTGGTCCCTACTAAGCCATTATGCCTGGAAAGAAAAGCCTCCATTAGAGGAACGTGTAGGGGAAAGAGAAACACCTTTAAGAATTTTGGAAAGAATAAGAAGATGGCTTTAGAAAGAGACACGACCCTCCACACATATACTAGAGGCATGAAAGGGACCATAGATGATAGCCATACCACAAATATTCCCTATTTATAGAGGGAATGAGGTGTTCTGATTGGCTCATAGAAAAGTGAATTGGTTGCACTTCTAAAGCCATATTTTAATGCTCCCCCTTATGATGGCCCATGAGGGCACCAAACAGTTAGGAAGCTGCGCAGAGCTGCTATTGTTATCAAAGCGGTTTAATTCCCTATCAATACAAAGCAGTAATTCCCAAGTAAGCGCAGTCTATTACGAATCGCTGCCATTAATAGAGGTGGATACATTGCTACTCATAGATACATCATTTCAAAGTGGCCCATTATGACGATATGAATCTCAACCAATGCTCTTCAGCCACGTGTCATACTGTTTTTGTACAAAAGCAACCAAAAGGACAAGGCTCAGAATGTTCGAAATTGAAACGACTTGTGATGACATGAAAGGACGTGTAAACCGAACATCGAACCTTCGAAAAAACCCTAAAATGAAACAACGCCCTAGATCTCGGTCTGAGATTGAACTGTGGTAAACCTCACACAGAACAGGGGTAACCAACAGTGCACCCTGGACCACGGAATGATGACATAAGCAAAGCGATCCAACCCATATCTCAGCCTTACTCACATACCCCAAATTTTCACTATGGTACATCATGGACCTCGGCCCTTTGAGAGAACATCGTGAGATCCAACATAGAACACTATGACTCGAATCCCTTTTTTTCCACTGCATATTGTGTGCACTAGTTGAACATGTATCTTGACACTTAGTTGTCTCATCCATCAAAGCGTCAAGCTTTGAGCAACTGTTCTGGACCAGTTATAGACCCATAAAAATGGAGCAACCTAACTCGCCAGGCTGGCCCCTGGATGTATCATGAATAGGAAGCAACTCGTTCACTAAGCCTATCCCCCCCCACAGGAAAGAGGAGGCACCACTCCACTCGAATGGATAAGACAGAGTATATAGAATGAGGATTTCCCACACCATTAGGGGATAGCGTACAATACGCACTGAAACGCTCAGAATCCCCACACTTTTTACAGGCTCATACGTTTCTATATAAAGACTAAACAAGAGGACAAAGGTACGCATTAATTCTGTTACATATTATCCTCCTTGAGCAGCCACTACCTTGAGCATCAGAGTGCCTTTTGCAGGTACCTATCCCCTCACTCCACAAACTGTTGCTACTACACCATTGAGGAATCTACCATTGCTTACTTTATTGGGTAACTCTCAGAACCTAGTTCTGAACAGTGGCCTTGATGGTTTGGGTTTCTAGGGTAAGGGGTATAGAGGGCACAGTTGAGTAGAGGGCCCATGGTGGTGGTGAGGTGCATTGAAGTCATGGCTAGCAGTGGTTGGCAATAGTGATTGAGCAGGGTGTGGCAGTGCACGTGGAGGTGAGCAGAGGTGGTTCCCAATTCCAAGAAGGAGGAATGTCGGTTCTAGAAGAGGAAGGTTTGATCAGTGGGATAGTATGGTGATGGTGGCATTGAGCTTGGCTTGCTGGGATCTAGTGGTTGGTCACTATTTGCTAGGCGGAGGAGCGAGTAGTGCATTGATTACATGGTGATAATGAGCTTGGATGCATAAGGTACCTGGTCAGGTAGTTTCTAGTTTGGCGATAGCAGGTTTGTTGGCCATGGTTTACCGGTTGCAATTGACGAGTTCTTATGAGTGATGAAGCAAAGGTGTTGGTTGATGGTTAGTGGTTCTAGTTTCATTGGGGGTGCAAGTTGGTTAATAAGGACAAGTTACAGGTTGGTTTGGTGTTGATTAATTTGCGACTGGTGGCTGCCATGGAGGGTGTTGTTGGAGTTTCAAGGCTAGTGGAACGGTTGGGCTCTTGAGTAGTGGCCTAGATATGGGTGACAGTGAGATGAATGTGCTATACAAGTGATTGCAGTGGTTCAAGATTACTTAAGTCATATTTAGAAATAGGTTAGTCAAATAGAAAATAAAAGATTACATGTTATTAAACTAATGAAACTAAAGGGTAGAGAAAACTCATCTATTGAAGCTCAAAATCTAGTAATTTGTAGCAAGTTCCCTCTAATCTTTCCATGTGGAGGAGTTTTTTCTTTGCTCACACTCTTCAGAAAAGTTTCTCTGTTTTCTCCCAAAAAAAAAAAGAGTTCACAACATATACCTCCAATTTGCAAAAGAAAAAAAAAGTTTATCTCTGCCTCTGGGATTGCTACTTCACCTTTTCTCTCTTCTTTCATTTGTAAAAATAAAAAAAAAATCTCTTTATTAACTCTACTGTTACTATTTCCTCCTCTGTTTTTTTTTTCTAATGGGACTTGGAAAATGAAAGCTAGAGGTGTACTTGAAGCTTGGAAAACTTATCATTACCTACCTATACCTACATCTTCTCTATTTTCAATCATCGTAATCTTTTTTCTATCACTCAATCTCCATATCTCTCTTTTCACATATCTCTCCTTGATGAATTGCATTAAATGCATGGCAGTGGTTTTGATTTTTTTTTTCTTTTTTTTTTTATGCGGGCTTATTAGGTTTTGATTATTTTTTCTTATGTTTTTTATGTGGACTTATTAGGTTTTGGGCTATGGATTGTAGGTCCAAGATTGAGTGGATCTTTGAATAAAGTGGGTCTTGAGTATGCATGTGATCCAAAATAAAAATTTCTTTTCTCTTCATTTTTTTGTGTTTTTCTTTTTTTGTCTTCTTCTTGTTTGTTTTTTTTGGACCCGAACAAAAGTGGGTGTTCATATTTGATGTGTTGTTATTGGTAAAATATGAATGTTTTGGTCATTCTCATTTACAGATAACTGAATACATTGTGCCTGTATTTCATCACAAGGGTCTATTTGTAAAGACCCCAATGGTCTGCTAAGTTATATACATAGAAAAATGGATTATTTGCCTATGATGGATGCAGATTAGGTCAATTTGTTTGACTTACAAAAGATATTTAAGGAGTTTGGATATCATGGCTATAAAACCTAGTTTTGGACAATGCTTGACTACCTTGACCTTGAATTATGATTAAGGCTTATAAATGGGGATAGTGATATTAATGTTATGTGTGAGACTGATTTAAGTAATAGGTATGGAAATGAGATGCATATTTACTTTGAGAATCCCATAGTAGAACCTAAAGTTAGAGAAACTAATTATGACAATGAGGAGCCAATGTGTGAGTTGGGAAATGAAAAAGCTAATAGTGAGGTAGGAGAAAATAAGGGTAGTTGATAGGGAAATGACAAACCTAATGGTGAGGTGTATGAGGGCAATGAGCAGGGAAATGACATACTTGTCAGTTCCTCTCATGATGATTATGAGAGTGCAGAGAACTCACCATATATTCCTCCCCCTCCACGTGAAGAAGACCAAGATGAGGAAGCAGTTGATGTAGATGCTAGGCCTAAAATGAAGGAAGATAGGAAAAAAATCAAGCACCTAAGAAGAAGGCTAGAAAAAACCTGCACCAAAGAAAAAGTATACAAAAAAACCTACACCGTAGAAAAAATCAATTAGGAAAAATCAATTTGATGAAGTTGAGGTTGAATGGTTATCACTAAGTTTTGAATAGCAAGGGTATAAAGCAGTATCTGAAGACATGCCCACTCCTATCTCAAGTGAGGATGAAATTCATTCCTCTAGGCCTGTGTATCCACAATTTAATGAAGGAGTGGAGTTTGGACAAGTTCATTTAGAGCTTAGGATGGAATTTGTGAACTTGGAACAATTTAAGAATGCTATGAATGACTACAACATAGATCTTAGAAGGCAATTCATATGGCTGAAAAATGACATAGTCGAGGCTATGGCCCAATGCAGTGGTGATGGATGTAGTGGATGATTTATTATAGGTGGAGCAGTAAATGTAAAGGTTTTCATGTGAAAACCTACAAGTTTGAACACTCATGTTGTAGGGTTTTCCAGAATAAATAGGCCACCAGGAGTTGGGTTGCAAAAAAGCTGAAAAAAGGGCTTATGACTCAAATAACCCTGAAATATGAAGAAGCATTTCACCATATGAAGGATGACTATATGGTGCACCTGAATAGCAAAAAGGTTTCCAAGGCACTTTAGAGAGCTAAAGAAGTTGTGGAAGGCTTTGAGAGGGAGCAATATGCCAAGATGTGGGACTACTTAGCAAAGTTGTTAAGAAGTAACCCAGAGAGCATTACTAATATGGATGTCATACCCTAGCTTGAGTACCCACCACTATTTCGTAGTGTTTACATTTGTGTTGAAGCCTGTAAGAAAGGGTTCAAAGATAGATACAAGCCTATGATTGGCCTGGATGGATGCTTCTTGAAAGGGTATTATGGAGGTCAACTTCTATCTACAGTGAGACAAAATGGAAATAACCATTTTTATGTTATTGAATATGTTGTGGTTGATAGTGAGACCAAGGACAATTGGAAATGGTACTTAACCCTTCTACAGGATGACCTAAAAGACCATGCTATTTTTTGTTGAAATTTTGTGTTAGATTAGCATATTGTAAATGATGCGAATTAAAAGATGCAAACCTAAGTACAAGTTGTCTCAAGTAATAAATTTCTCTAGAGTCTGAGGTCGTTGCATAGGGAATTGATAAAGAAAAATTCTTTGAGGTAAGGAAAGGATTTGTCACAACAATAAAGATAATAAAACTTATTCACAATTACAAAAAAGAACTTGCTTGGGTTAGGAAATCCACTTTTGGTAATAAACTAAGGACAAGATTATTTCTTTTTATAACTCAATTGAAATACACACACAACGGAGGTTCCAATCAGAAAATAAAACATTCAAAGTCCATTTAGAATTATATACCTAGTTATATTATAGTTCCTTTAATTATTTACTAATACCAACACTTCTAAATAAGTTCAAGCATTTATTGTATCAATCACTTGTCTACAATGAATTAAGAACTCCACTTTACAAAGAGGGTCTCTAAATTGATTAGAAACAAAATACAATACATATAATGACCACTTGATAATACATCATTAAAGCACAAAAAAAAAATTAATCTAATCTTAATTTATTACCAAAAGCTTCACCCTTTCACCCAAGTAAAATGAAAATTAGTTTCTCATGAACAAAAAGAAAGAAAGAGAGAAGAAGAAAAAGATGAACATAACTTCAATTTAGAACAAAACAAAATTATGACAAGAGAAACAAATAACACAATATCATGATCTTGATCTCTAAGCCAAGATGCCCAAAATGATCAGCCAATGCTACCTTTTATAGAGTTTGAGGAGAACAAAATGATAATGAAGTTATTTAATGAGTTAGTAGATGATGGGTGGATGAGTGAAAAATGGCAATGGAGTTATTTAATGAGTGGATGGATGATTAATGAGTGGGTAGATGATTATTGAGTGGGTGGATGATTATTGAGTGAGTAGATGATTATTTAGTGGGTAGATGATTAATGAGTGGGTGGATGATTAATGATGCTCGTCTCTCTACTCGTACCAACTAATTCAACTATCTTTACACGATTATAACTCTATTAAAACGTCATTTTCTAGAGAAGTGGTCTTCATGAGAGTTGAAGGATTTTGTCTTAGCTTTCTAATGCCACTATTTCAGTTCAATACAACTCCTACAACTCAAATTCTAGCCCAATCACTGGACATTGCTCAAGGCCAGCTACAACTCCTCTATTCTGACTTACAAGCTTAATATGACCTCCAAGCCATCCGAACTGGCTCTTGTGTTCTTCATGAAAGCTGTAGATTTGGGTCTTAACTGTCAAATGGCATTGTTTAAGTCCAAAACCTCTCCTATAGCTCAAGTTATGCCCTAATTAGTGCACACTGCTCAGGTTTTAGTGACAGAACCCGTTTTCTGACTTCTAGGACCAATTAGCTCCACTAGATGTCTGATTGAGACTTTGAGCTCTCATCAAAGTTATAGAGTTTTCTCTCAGCTTTCCTACAAGGTAAAATTCATAATTTCTAGATATCTAGAACTCAAGATATGGCTGAAATACAGAAACAATGTAAAATATCAATAATGCTAAAAAAGATCAATTAAGCCTAATTTGAACTCGAACTTACAAAACATGACCAAGCTCAATCAATTAAGTACATGAAGAATGTAAATGATTAAAAATGAAGGTTTATTAATGTATAAAATATGTGATTATCAAATTCTCCCACACTTAGCTTTTTGCACTCCTTGGCAAAACACATAAGACCAAAGCTAGGAAACAAATAAAAATGACACAGACTCAAAGGCTAAAACCACTAACACTCAATTTCCAAGGATATTCAAGAATGTAAAAATTTATAAACAAGAAGAGCAACTAAAAATTCAAAGGATCAAAACATTCATAAGGTAACATTTCTTCGCATCTCAAATCAACAAGCAAGGAAACTTCAGTTGAAAAGTATGAATCTAGAATAATAGATCCTCACAGAATTCACTCTCAATCCCTCAAGTGTTTAAAAGGTAAGTATTTCACTCTATTCAACCCATGAACAATTGCTCTACCATAAGCTTGCTTATCTTCTACTTCTTGCTACTCAAAAATACTTGCACACAAAAATCAAGAGGACTTTATTCAAAGTTGTAATGGGTCATGGTAAAGGAGATGGGGTAATATGGATATGACAAGTTAAAATACCAAAGAGAATAGAAGAGCATTATGGTACAGTTAGAGTGGAGAAGATATTTGAGAACATTCAGTTTAAATCTCATAAAGAACAATGACCAATATTTGACTAATGTTTGTTGAAGATCAATCCCAAATTGGTGGGTTGAATTCATTGTTAGGCCTGAACCTTCTTCTTCTCTTCTTGTTGTTTCTAAGCATCCACCGTCATTCTAGGTATGGATATGTCACATGGTGTATCAGGAGATTCTGATAATCTTTTGATTGCAGCGGTGGTAAGCTCTTTTTTTTTCAACATTTTGCACACACACCCCCACACTTGTTCAAGAACTCATCCAATAAAAAGCCAATGCTCTCTTATTCCCTAAAGTTGGGGAAAAACATATTTTTTTAAGGCACGTAATAAGCTAAAAATAAGAAATGGTCAAATAAGCTCAAAGGGGTTATACAAGGAAAAATATGCAAAGATAACTATTTGGTCTAAGTAGCTATTTCAAAATGCCTCAATCATGTTTATGTATGCATGTGAAAATGTAGCCTAAAAAAGAATCAAAGTAAGTTCTAGAGTAACAATTCTATGAGTGAAAAAATCACACAAGAAATAAGAGAATGGTACAGATATTCAATTCATTCATCAATAAGTTCAAAATCTCACAAGACATATATTTATCATTCTCAATCTAATCCATAACCAGACATATGAAATTTAAGACAAAAGAAAATTTATTCAACCATGCTATGATCCTTGAATTTCAATTGCTTTAAAGAATGTGAGAGTTCATTCACTTGAATCATTCAAAAGAAATCAAATGATAAAACTTTGTTACTTCCACAAATCAACACATAATAGTTACTTCCCCATTCTAGATGCGTCTCAGGAGTAATTTACTTCAAAAGTAAAATTAAAATTACTCCTGACTCTGTCATCCCTAATTGGTTTTACAGTAGGTTTCTGACAATCATATCACTAAACATACTTCCCAATTTAGATGCGTCTCAAGAGTAAAATTACTTCTTACTCTGTCATCCTTCATTGGTTTAGTAAGTTGGTGACAATTATATTATACTTCCCAATTTTTTTTTGTTCAACTATCCTTCCCCCCAACCAGATCACAACATTGTTCGCAATATTAAAATATAGATGAGTAAAGGATAGAAGATATTACCTGTTGCGGCAATTACTGAAAACAAAAATCTGACACAAATTTAAACAAAAACAAAGTACGATAAATAAAACCAAAGGTAAAAGAAAGTTATAGATGAAGTGTCAGATCTGGCTTGTGTTTCATGCTGCTTCCCTCACTAGTTCCTTCTAACCAATCTATCTATGGCATTGGTGGATTAGGTTTATAAACAAAAGCTTCTAATTTATCAATTAACTCATCAACAGTGAAAGCAGAGATAAGAAGTAGTCTTGCCAAAGGTGTGATAAATTTCTATTCCATAATATGGTCAAGAAAAGATAACAAACCAGAAAAAAAAATTATTAACATTCAACAAACCTATGAGTTTATTATAGATGTTCAGTTAGGCCCAAGAGATAATTTGAAAAACTTCTTCAAAAGTACCAAAATCACCTAGTAAGGCAATGAATGCATTAGAGTTTTCAAGCATTGTCTTCATTCGTTCATACATAGATGATACTTGAAGTTCCTCTCTAGTTGTCTTTCCAATGATGTTCTTTTGAGTCAAAGCTCTAGGAATGATACCTAAAACCTGACTGCCTCTTAAAAATGCAGAGAGTGATACAACCCCCATTAACCCATAGCAACCTCGCAGCAAGTGTTCGACCAAGAGTGCTTATTGCGTTTACAAACTCTAAACCCTACCCATACTTAGACCCACACAATACACAGATATTTTTAAGTTGACGAACAGAAGGTCCCATTTCTATACTCACCCTTCCTTTGAATGATTATGAGTTAGAGGAAAGTGGAGAAAATGGAGTGTTTAAATAGGAAAAAGAATGGAAAAGGTAATTATAGCACCTATAAGGATAGGTTGACTATTGTCAGAAAAGTGTGAAATTAAGAAACATTTTTTTTGTTTTTTTTTTATTTTTTTAACTTCAAGAAAACCATCAGGGTACAGAATTCTAAAAACCCCTGAAGTACCTTGCTCAAAGGATCGTCTGTCCAAAACCAAAATATAACAAAATTATGCAAAGATCAAAGAAATATAACAAATGATGACATACCTATATGTACAGTTTTCATGGTGTATCTTTATATTGTACGTCATGAGTACAGTAGTGGCATATCTTTGAGTTGTGTGTCATCAGTGCAACATAAGAACTCCATAGGGGTTGCCGAAACTGGCATTAAAAACCTTTGAGCCCTTTCCGTGCCGCTTACGAAATAATAGCCTTCTATCTTCCTGCAAACCTAATTAAATGCTTGTATTCTAAGAAGATAGTACCTGACCGTAGCCAGTCAGAACTCGCCATAGAGGCCTACTAATTAAAGTAAGTATATGGCTCAGTGACAGTTTCACGTACACAAAGACAGGACGCTTTTATCTGTCTACCAGTGCTACAGAGCCTTAGTTCCAAGAACTGGGAATGTAGCACGTGGCTCTCTACAGAGCATGGCACACGAACCTTATCTACGGACCGGCGTGCGAAGGTCCAGCCGAGTCAATGATGGGTCTGCCGCTAGCAGGGGATCCACACTCAATTAAAAGCATGGTACTCTTTCGATCGCCCTTTTTTTTTAAGAAAAAGAAGAACAAGAAAATATATACATGTTGTTATGATTGTAGCTCACATCTTCCTCTGGTTTTATATCTAGTAACAGCTTAAACGTCTTCTATGAGTCAAGGATAAGCTTCCCATTTAATTTTCTTATAAATTGGCAAACAAGGTCTTTTAGAGTCAGATTCCCAAGAATGTAACATTTTTGTTTGTCCTTGAAGAGATTCCACAAATTAAGAAGTTCACAATACACAAATCCACAAGAATATGTCTCAAGAGTCAATAAGATATCATCTAATGACTCCTTACTCAGTCCATTCTTAATGAAAAATATTTTATCTTCTCGATTTACAGAAACCATTCCCAAAGAACGACATTATTTGTTACAATTTCATCGTGCACATTTATGATAGACTTGTAACCTTTTTGCTCTTCTCCTTTTAGAATACAAACTTCTACCAAGACTTAGCATGTATGAGTCAAATGAAATTGAAGACTCACCTGCTAGTCGGACCTTTGCTTCAATTATCTAGCGTATATTTTTCGACATACCCTTGTGCATTAACAGTCTTAATCTTTCACATCTAACTTTTCATATTTTTGTTAGAACATTTTGAGGAGGTAAGGAAAATGTTTTCTTAAATTTGAGAGAACGACATCCATTTTAAAGGAGAAAGATTCAATTATTATGGAAAACTGAAAACAAACTAACTCGAGAGCCACAGAGTACCGTTATCCATCACTTAACCGAGAACACAAAGAATTGAAAAAAAAATAACAAAATTAGAATAAATTCTATTTATAACAAGGATTAGAAAGAGAGATGAATTCTACCTCATCAACTTAGTTTTCCAGAAATTGTTTAAGTCTTTGTCCATTGACTTTAAACACATTACCATTCCTATGATTCTCAATGTCTATGGTCTCATGAGGATATACATGTTTGACAACAAAAGGACCACTCCACCTAGATCTCAATTTGTCAAGGAATAGGTGCAGACGAGAATTATAAAGCAAAATTTTTTGGCCAATTTCAAAAGATTTTCTCAAAATTGACTTGTCATGAAAAGCTTTTGCTGTAACTTTATAAATCTTTGAGTTTTCATATGCATCATATCTCAATTCCTCAAGTTCATTTAATTACAATTTGCATAACTTGCAAGCTTCATCAAGATTTAGGTTAAAAGCTTTAATGACTCAAAATGCTTTATGTTCCAATTCTACAGGCAAGTGACAAGGTTTTCCATAGACTAACCGATAGGATGACATGCCCAAAGATGTTTTGAAAGTAGTACGGTAAGCCCAAAGTGCATCGTTTAGTCTTAAAGACCAATCTTTACGATTTGGGTTAACTGTTTTTTTCAAAATTTGTTTAATCTCCCTATTTGCCAATTCAACTTGTCCATTTGTCTAAGGGTGATAAGGGGCGACAATTTTGTGTATAATACTATATTTCTTCATCAAAGATTCAAAAGGTTTATTGTAAAAATGAGTTCCCTCATCACTGATGATAACTCGAGGGATTCCAAATCAACACAAGACATTTTCTTTTAAAAATTTGAGAACAGTTTTATGATCATTGCGTCGGCATAGAATCGCCTCAATCTATTTTGAGACATAATCAACTGCAACCAAAATATACACAAATCCAAATGAGGATGGAAATTGACCCATGAAATCAATTCCCCAACAATAAAAAATTTTAATGACAAGGATAGGGTTCAGTGGCATTATGTTTCTTTTAGAAACGAAGCCCATTTTTTTGACAATTTTTGAAACTTTTGCAAAAGGTGTAGTTGTCCTTAAATAAAGTGGGCTAATGAAATCCACATTGCAAGATTTTCACAGCTATTTTGTTTAAGAAAACTGACATTCACATGCTTCTGATTGACAAAATTTAATGACATTACCCACTTCACTGTCAAACACACATCTCCGAAAGATTTGGTTAGGATAATATTTGAACAAGTATAAGTCATCCTAATAAAAAAATTTCACATCTGTAAAAAATTTCCTTCTGTCTTGGTGTGTCCACTGAGGCGGCATCTTTCTTGTTACAAGAAAATTGACTATGTTAGCAAATCAAGGCATGGAATTAATAGAAAATAAAAATTCATTGGAAAAAGAATCATTGATGGGTTTGTTATCAAGAGGTGAGCCTATTGTAAGTCTGGACAAATGATCTGCGACAACATTTTCGGCTCATTTCTTATCTTTTATTGTGATGTCAAATTCTTGAAGCAAGAAGATCCACTGTATCAATCTTGGTTTGGCATCCTGTTTAGACATTAAATATCTAACAATAGCATGATCGGTGAAAATCACAATAGAAAAACTAATTAAATAAGATCAAAATTTGTTCAGTGTAAATATTACAGCAAGTAGTTCTTTTTTAATAGTGGTGTAATTCATTTGTGCACTATTTAAAGTTCTAGTTGCGTAACAAATCACATGAGGCTTACCTTCCTTTCTTTGGCCTAAAACAGTGCCAACAGCAAAATCACTAGCTTCACACATCAACTCAAAAGGCAAAGACTAGTCATGAAATTGCATGATAGGAGTAGATGTCAGAAGACCAATTAATTTTTTAAAAGATTTTTGACATTCTTAAATCCAATCAAATGATGCATCTTTCAATAGAAGATTACATAATGGTCTAGATATAGCACTAAAGTTCTTAATGAATTTTATGTAAAATCTAGCATATCCTAAAAAAGAACGAACTTCTCTGACTGTTTTTGGGGAAGACAAATGTGCAATTAATTCAAATTTGGTCTTATCAACTTCAATTCCTTTAGAAGATATCACATAATCTAACACTATTCTTGAAGTAACCATGTAATAACATTTTTCTTAGTTTAACACAAATAATTTTTCTTCACATCTTTTAAGAACTTTTTCCAAATTATCAAGACAATTTTCAAATGAAATTCCAAAAACTACCAGGTCATCCATGAAAACTTCTAAATAATGCTCAATCATGTCACTAAAAATACTTAGCATGCATCTTTGGAATATTGTCGGAGCATTACAAATGCCAAAAGGCATTCTTCTATCTGCAAAAGTGACAAAGGGGCACGTAAAAGTAGTCTTTTCTTAATCCTCTAATATAATTGGTATTTGATTATAACCCGAATAACCATCAAGAAAATAGTAGTATGGATGTCTTGCTACCCTTTCCAGAATTTGATCAAGAAATGGTAAGGGAAAATGATCTTTCCTAGTAGCAGCATTTAATTTTTTAAAATCAATACACATACGCCAACTAGACGAGGCTCGCGTAGGTATTAATTCACCTTTTTCATTTTCAACCACTGTTATTCAAGATTTCTTAGGCACAACTTATGTAGGGCTTACCCACTGGCTATCAGAGATAGGATAGATAATTCCAACATCAAGTAATTTAAGAACTTCAGCTCTAACTACCTCCTTCATGTGTGAATTTAATCTTCTTTGAGGTTATTGAGATGTTTTAGAATTATCCTCTAAATGTATTCTTTGTGTACATATTAATGGATTAATGCTTTTTATGTTTTTTAATGTCCATCCAATTGCACTTTTATGCCTTTTAAGTACTTTTGTTAACATACCTTCTTGTTCTCCAGTAAGAGACGATGAAATTACCACTAGAAAGCTTTGCTCTTCTCCCAAAAATGTGTACTTCAATCTAACACGTAACAACTTTAGTTCTACTGTGGGTACTTCTTCATGGGTATTATTATTCATGGGTTTTAGCTCTTCGAATCTTGGCTTCCATCCCTTGTACTCCATTACCAGTGTACAATCAAGCAAAGAACATATTTAAAAAATATCATCATCTAATTGCATGCCTGAATCAAAAGAATTGATTAAACAAATTTATAATGGGTCAGAAGAACTCCTTATTTGAAGATGATCATCTACAATGACTTCAATCCCTTCAACTTCCTCCTTTTCATCAAGGACTTCTTGTGGTTGCTTGCACATGTTAAAAACATTGAGCTCCAGTGTCATATTTCCAAATGATAGCTTCATTCCTCCATTTCTGTAATTTATGAAAGTATTAGATATTGCTAAAATTGGACGGCCTAAAATAGTAGGAATTGACTTGCAATTATTAACTATAGATTCAGTATCCAAGACAATAAAATTCACAAGATATATGAATTTATCAACTTGTACCAACACGTCTTCTACTATTCCTATTTGAATTTTAATTGATCTATCGGCAAGTAGAATAGTTACAGAAGTTGGTTTTAACTCACCCAAGTTGAGTTGCTGATAAACTGAATATGGAAGCACACCAAGATCAAGTAAAGCTTTTTCAATTTTATGTTCTCCAATAATGCATGAAACTGTGGGACAACAAGGGTCTTTATATTTCAAAGCATTATTATTCTGAAGGATGGAGCTTACCTGTTCAGCCAAAAATGCTTTCTTTTTCACATGTAGTTTTCTTTTAACAGTGCACAAGTCCTTCAAATATTTGACATAAGAATGAATCTGTTTGATAGCATCTAAAAGAGGAATATTGACCTTTACTTGTTTCAAAATTTCAAAAAGTTCAGTGTTATGGTTCAATTTCTTTGAATTGTTTAATGCTTAAGGAAATTAGGGTGAAAGCGAGAGTTTGGTCTCCTTTTGGTCAACTTCTTCATTTTCTTGGGGAATTGGTTCATCATCTATCTCACAAGGTTCGAGAATTTGTTTTTCAACAACCTTTCCACTTCTAAGAGTTATCACTAACTTGACTTGATCTATTTATTAGTTTTTTGAACTACTCTCATTTAGACTATACTGACCCTTGGGATTTGGTAGAGGTTGAGAAGGAAATTTTTCTTTCTCGTGAATGGTGGGTGCGGAAGCAAATTTAGCAAGAGTTTCTTTTATGTCAATCATAGCTTGAGTGTTTTGGTTGTTAATGCCTTCTTGCTTTTCCATGAATGCATGCAATGTTTCTTTAAGGTTTTTCTTATATAGTGGGACATAAGGTACATATCCTTGAGAATTTTGAGATCCCTGTTGTGCCTGAGAAGGTGGTGGTTGCATAAACTGTGCTTGATTATTATTCCTCCAGCTGAAATTCGAGTGATTTCTCCATCCCAGATTATATGAATATGAAAAAGAAGTAAATGACTTTTTAAAATTATTCATTGCATTTACTTGTTCATGTACAACGTCTTTAAAAGCAGGAATCTTAGGACATTCATGTGTTGAGTGTCCTAAATCATCACAAATGCAACAAATTTCTTTATTTTGCATAGATTTGATTTCTTTTGCTTTTCCTAATTCCATGGCTTCAACCTTTCTAGCCAAACTAGTGAACCTTGCATTTAGATCTTCTTCTTGACTAAGGTGATATTTTCTTTTATTAGCACTTGCAAGGTTAAATCTAATTGAATTTTTAGAAGGATTAGTACTATGCCAAGATTGAGAATTTTCAGCCAACTAGTTTAAATAGTCTAAAGCTTCTTTAGGTTCTTTATCAAGAAACTCACCATTGTATATTGTTTCCACAAATTATTTGGTTTCAGGTGTTAAACCTTCATAAAAGAAGCTTATAGTGCGCCATTTTTCAAAATCATGATGTAAGCAAGAATTTAACAAATCTTTAAAACGTTCCTAATATTGAAAATATGCTTCATTTGAATTTTGGAAAAAAAAATTGGATTTGTCTTTTCAAAGCATTGGTTTTATATGTTGAAAAAAAATTCTTTAAAAACTTACCTTGCATTTCTTGCCATGTGCCAATTGATCTTGGTTTCAAAGCGTTAAGCCAAGTTTTTGTTTTATCTTTTAAAGGAAAAAGAAACAATTTAAGCTTAATAATCTCTTCAGTGCAATTTTGGTAATTGAAAGCGATACATACTTCCTCAAATTCTTTTAGATGTAAATATGAGCTTTCAGATTCTAAACCATGAAAATTAGGAAGTAAAGAAATCATACTTGGCTGAAATCTAAAATTGTTGGCATTGAGTGGAAAGATAAAACATGATGGACTAGAATTTGAGGTGGTTGCAAATATTTACTCATGGTTCGCAACAGTTGATTTTTATGTTCATCATGTACACTTTCATTTTCAGTCATTGTGTCAATTGTGTGTGATTGTGATTCAAACAAATCAATATATAAAGTACTAGGATTAATTTAAACTAAATGACCAGAATTTGAATTACGATACTAATTAAGCATAAATAAATGACTTAAAATAAAAAAAAATAATGTATAAGTCGACGGTATAAATCAATCATTAAATATTAAGTATAAATAAATGACTTAAAATAAAAAATATTGTACAAGTTAGTAAGTCGAAAGAAAAAATAAATGATATAAGTAAATAAGTTAAAAAGTAAAAATAAATTACATAAATAAATAAGTTAGTAAGTTAATAAGTTAGAAAATATAAATAAATAAGTCGAAAGCATAAGTAAATAAGTTAGAAAGCAAAAATAAATAACATAAGTAAATAAGTTAAAAAGTAAGTTAGTAACTTAATAAGTTAAAAAGTTAAAAGAGTGGAGGAAGAATATACCTGATGGTGAAATTTACTTAAAGGAAGAGAACATCAATAAATTAAAACTTCAAATCAAGTCCTCGACAACGGCGCCAAAAACTTGATGCGAATTAAAAGATGCAAATCTAAGTACAGGTTGTCTTAAGTAATAAATTTCTCGGGAGTCTGAGGTCGATGCATAGGAAATTGATGAAGAAAAATTCTTTGAGGTAAGGAAAGAATTTGTCATAACAATAAAGATAATAAAACTTGTTCACAATTATAGAAAAGAACTTGCTTGGGTTAAGAGATCCACTTTTTGTAATAAATTAAGGACAATAATTTTTTTTATAACTCAATTGAAATCTACGCACAACGGAAGTTTCAATTGGAAAATAAAACATTCAAAGTTCATTTAGAATTATATACATAGTTATATTATAGTTCCTTTAATTATTTACCAACACCAACACTTGTAAATGAGTTCAAGCATTCATTGTGTCAATCACTTGTCTTCAATGAATCAAGAACTCTACTTTACAAGGAGGGTTTCTAATTAATTGAAAACAAAATACAACACATATAATGACTACTGGATAATACATCATTAAAGCACAAGAAAGAAATTAATATAACCTTAATTTATTACAAAAAGCTTCGCCCTTTCACTTAAGCAAAATAAAAATTGGTTACTTATGAACAACAAGAAAGAAATAGAGAAGAAGAAAAAGATGAACATAACTTCAATTTAGAACAAAAGAAAATTACAACAAGAGAAACAAATAACACAATAGATGATCTTGATCTCTAAGCCAAGACGCCCAAAATGATCAGCCAATGCTCCCTTTTATAGAGTTTGAGGAGTACAAAATAACAATAAAGTTATTTAATGAGTGGGTACATGATGGGTGGATGAGTGAAAAATGACAATGAAGTTATTTAATGAGTGGGTGAAGTTATTTAATGAGTGGGTAGATGATGGGTGGATGAGTGAAAAATGACAATGAAGTTATTTAATGAGTGAGTGGATGATTAATGAGTGGGTGAATGATTAATGAGTGAGTGGATGATTATTGAGTGAGTGGATGATTATTGAGTGGGTAGATGATTATTTAGTGGGAAGATGATTAATAAGTGAGTGGATGATTAATGATGCTTGTCTCTCCACTTGTACCAACTAATTCAACTATCTTCACATGATTATAACTCTGTTAAAACATCATTTTCTGGAAAAATGGTCTTCATGAAAGTTAAAGGGTTTTGTCTTAGCTTTCCAATGTCACCAGTTTCAGCTCAATACAACGCCTATAACTCAAATTCCAGCCCAATTACTGCACATAGCTTAAACCCAACTACAGCTCCTCTGTTCTAATTTACAAGTCTAATATGACCTCCAAGCCAATCGAACTGACTCTTGTGTTCTTCATAAAAGTTGTATATTTGAGTCTTAATTGTCCAATGGCACTAGTTTCAATCCAAAACCTCTCCTATAGCTCAAGTTATGCCCTAATTAGTGCACACTACTCAGGTTCTAGTGACAAAACCCACTTTCTGACTTTCAGGCCCAATTAGCTCCACTAGATGTCTGATTGAAATTTCGAGCTCTTTATCAAAGTTGTAGAGCTTTCTCTCAGCTTTCCTACAAGGTAAAATTCATAATTTCTAGATATCTAGAACTTAAGATATGACTGAAATACAAAAACAGTGTAAAATCTCAATAATGCTAGAAAAGATCAATTAAGCCTAATTTGAACTCAAACTTACAAAACATGACCAAGTTCATTCAATTAAGTATATGAAGAGTGTAAATATGTAAGGAGATAAGGTGCTACTTGATGAGGAGGATGGCCTCACACAAGAGCGTTTTGGGGTCATACAGATGAAGTATAGCACCTTTACAATAGAAAAAACTTGAGAAGTTACAAATTAAAAGAAATATATGGACTCCCATATGGACCAGTTATCCAGACAATGATATATATGAAGTGCATTGACATGGCACCAAGCTGGATGTGAGTCTCACCCAGCATACCTACACATACAACTATTAGCAACTAACAAGATTTCCATGTGGACATGCAATTGCTGCAATTACATTTAAGAATGAAAGACTTAGATAGTTATGTCCACCAATAGCTCACCATAGATGCTTTAAATGCCACTTAGTCACAATTTATTCAACCAATCAATAGCCAACAATATTGGGCTACAACTAATAACCTTTAGCCTATCCCACTAATGATCAAAAAGCACCTAATCTCCTAGTTTCTAAGAATAGCCTTCCTAAAATTAAGAGAACTTCATGATCTTCTTCCATATCCAAAATAATAAAATAAGCAAGAAAAGTAAATTTATAAACTTTAACCAAAACATCATAAAAAATTCCTCTTGGTCACATAATAGAATGGTCTAATAGTTGAAGCGACATCGTGGTAGCTTTTACTTCACAAAGACTAAGCTTTTTAAAATAGAGAATGTAATTAAATTTATGTTAGCTCCTAGATCACATAAAACATTTTCAAAATATAAATTACCAATAGAGCAAGAAATAACAAAACTCCCTAGATCCTTTAACTTTGGAGAGAATTTGATTTGAATGATGGCACTGCACTCCTTAGTCAACATCACTGCCTCATGATCTTTTAATTTTCTTTTCTTGGAAAAAAATTCCTCCAATAATTTGGCATATGTTTTAAAGCTTCTGCAAAAAGAATGTTGATGTGAAGCTTTTTAAACACATCAAGAAATTTAAGGAAATTCTTATCTTCTTTGTTTTACTACAGATGTTGTGGGAAGGGCAATAGAGGCATGTAAGGCTTAACTGACACTTATTTTTTTTCCCTTTACGTCATTTCATCATATAAGTATGGCAACATTGAGGCACTAGAAATGGATTTGGGTACTTCTTCCACACACTTTCTTCCTTTTCATGGTGGATCTTCCAATTATTTCGTACTCCTTAAGGTAATTGCCTTTATTTGCTCTATTAGGTTTGTCTCTGTGTTTCTAGGCAATATACCTTATGATCTGTTAACTACTACACTAGCTAATTGTCCCAGTTGAACTTCCAAGTTTTTTTTATAGAAGTTTGTTGATTTTGTAACAGTAATTGTTGACTCTGAAAGTTAGGCTTTGTAAGAAGCATGAAATCTATGATGGCCTTGGTAAGTTTCACAACCAAGTATTCCAATGAGGTATTCTTTTCTTGAGGTTGAAATCCAGGTAAAGTCTTCACTACATGTTATTGATTGCTCCAAGAAAGATTTGGGTGATTTCACCAACCCAGATTATACATGTACAGATTATTTTGTTGTCTCCCTTAGTTGAAAATAAAATAAGCTTGCTTTGTACTTTGAGGTATAAAAGAATTCCGCATTTGGAAATCCTAAGAAGCATGTGATCTAGCGCATATTTCACAAACCTAATAATGTGATGATATAACATTAATATTAAACTGATCAAATCTTTTAAAAAGTGTGTCTACCTTTGCATTCAATGCGGTAATAGCATCAATCTTTTGTGTTCCAACAATTTTTTCGACCATGGATCTTTTAGATGTCCATTCATAATTATTTTTAGCTAGCTCCTCTAGTAGGTCATAAGTCTCATCAGTTGATTTTGCCATTAAAGCTCCTCTAGGTGCTAAATCAACGGTATTTCTAGTAAAGTGATTCAAGCCATTGTAAAATGTGTGAACGACTACCCATTTAGGCAACCCATGATGTGGACACTTTCTTAATAGGCCTTTGAACCTCTCCCAAGCCTCTTAGAAGGTCTCCATATCCTCTTGCTTGAAGGCATTTATATCATTCCTTATCCTTGCAATTTTTGCTGCTGGAAAGAATTTATCAAGAAATTTCTGAGCTAAGTCATCCAAAGTAGTGAAAGTACCTATAAGAAAAGAATTTAACCAAATTTTAGCTTTTTCTCTAAGTGCAAAGAGAAAGAGTCTTAGCCTGATAGCATAATTGGACACCCTGATCTTATGTTTGAAAATGTCACAAATTTCGAAGAAGTTTGCTATATAAGCATTAAGATAATCATTAAGCGCCCCTCCAAATTGAAGTGATGTTGCAATCATTTGAACGACCGCTTATTCGCTTAAACAGGAGGTCTAATGATGCTAAAGGATACATCTGTTATGAAAACATAACAAAGAACCTAACAAGTTTGATGACTTAAGAGCAAGAACGAGAAAACTTCGCCTTCCTCTGAACTATCGTCGACTACGTTTGCTATAGTCTCGGATCTGTCACCATTCTCCTTTTCTTTCTGCTTTCTTTGTGGACAATTTTTCTTGACGTGACCCATTTCTTGACATTGGAAACACTTCAAGTTCTTATGATTTGATATCAACTTTGACTTACTCTTACTGCTTGACCCATTCTTCATGCTCTCACCTCTTGTCACCACTAGCCCGTCAGCATGGCTCCCTCTATTCCACGTCGAAACTAACCTTTGAAGCTCTTTTAACGTAGTTCATCAATAATTAAACTCTTCAAAATTAAGTCTCAACCATATAACATAGTGTCAACAAAATTCTCATATAAGGGGGGTAATGACCATAGTTGAATGATCGCTAGGTCTTCGTCGTCAACCTTTATTCTAATCCCTGACAAGTCAACCATGATTTTGGTGAACTCGTCAACTTGGTTCAACACCAACATACCTTCCTTGAGTTAAAGGGTGTACAACTGTTGCTTTTGATATAGCCTGTTGATCAAGAACTTTTTCTAATATCTTTCTTCCAACCTCTTCCAAAGACTCAATGCAATCTTCTCCTCTATCATCTCATGCAGCACCTTATGTGCCATACATAGTTGTATTGTGCTAAATGCCTTCTCGAGCTTTTCTTCCTTCACCTTTGTCGTGATTGTCATTGGCTAGACATCACCCTCCTCTAACGCATTCTCCAGCCCTTGATGAGTGAGCAAAGCCTTCATCTTTACCTTCTGAAGGCTAAAATTGTTAGAACCATCAAACTTCTCAACCTTAAACTTGGGCATAGCCATTACGATATGAGGCTCTGGATCCTTATGAACCTAGAGCTTTGATACCACTTGTTATGAAAACAGGACAAATAACCTAACAAGTTTAATGATTTGAGAGCAAGAACAAGAAAAGCACATACAAGAATTAACGTGGTTCAGCCACTTAAAGACTTATGTCCACGGTAGCGTAAAGGCAACAACTCACTATGAAGAAGATGGAATATAATGCTAGAAAGATCTCACATCCAAACCCCTATTACACCCAGCACTCAAGCTCTCGATGTTTCAAAACTCTCACTCAAAGTGTTTCTATCTCCAAAGACACCCATTACAAAACCCTTAGTTCCCTTTTATAGTGGTTACAAAAGATATGACTAAATTTCCTAATACAAAACTGCATCTCTATAGATAAGGATAAAATTCCTCCCAAATAAATAACAGATTACATGATATCAATAATATACTCCATGATAATAGGAAACTAAATACCATAAATAATTCTCATCATTATCCAAATCTGAATTAATTATCCAAATCTCTTGACTTTAGGAAACTTCCACCATGAGAGATAACTACCAATCCCTTAATTTTAGGGATCACGATTTGGTCAAAATTCTTGCCCTAATCTAACACACCATTAAGTGATGGAATAGAAGAATATTCACGCAAAGTTTGTGTATTTTCAGCGGCCATGACTACTTGTTGGTTTTATTCTTGTTCCTCTCTTATTTATTTCCTCAGTCTTCTACAAATATGCTCAATTTCAAGATTAAACATTATAAGATCAAGACTTTTTTAGCATCTCATGCACCCATGAGAAAAAGGATTATTGGAACCAACTAAAATAAATGACAAAAGAAAAATACTAACAAACAAAATTACCAACAAAAATATTCCAAGATACAAAAGTAAATTAAAAGAATAGACAGAGAGTGCAACTTGATTAAAATGCCAATATAAAATAAAATAAGAAGAAACAAGTGTCTAAATTAATAATAGAGTTCGTTGGTTTTGATACTAATAAAATCACTCCGACAATGACGCCAAATATTTGATAGGGAAATTTACCAATGTAGGAAATTGATCAAGTAATAAAGTAGTGAATCATATATTATTCCCTCATAGAGTATTTACTAATAACTAATATTATAATAACTCTACTATTATTTAAATTGTAAAAAAAATTAAACTAAATTAAAACTAAAGAAAATTAAAAAGCAGAAACTAACAAGAGAGGAAGCATTATCAATTAGACTAGGGTATTTTGATTTCACTTGAACTAATCTTATTTAACTTAATTGATTGATAATCTAATTTTAACCGTCTCATGCAAGGGGTGGTAATACTAAATTACTTAATATTCTCTTTTGAGTCATACTAAAAATATTGAAAACACCTATTATGTATTTTACAATAACAATAATAAGCATCAATCAACTCATTAAGATTTATAATTAACAAATGCAATCTCCTATAGGGCATATCTTTACTCACGTTCTAATTATATACTTATAGAATTTATTACATATGTCAAATCAAAAAAATTATCTTCTAGTGTGATTCTAAGATACAGATAAAAAAAATTAAGAACAATAATAAATTCTTGCATAAATAAAAAAAACTAATTTGATAAGTATAAATATTCATAAATTCAATTTACATCAAAATTTTTTAAAATCAAGACTCATCAAATAAAACATCTTTCGATATGGACAATCTGCCGTTAGTATCAAGACATTTTTAACCCCTGTGATTTGAGTTGTAGCCTAAGAAACAAACACTCAACAGACCAAAACTGTAGTTTATTGCTGTTGTGGGGCCTTAAATTTGGGTAGCAGGCACACCCACAATCCTGAGAAAAGAGTAATTTGATTTTGAATTGTACAGTGTGGTAATAAGGAACAATTTTGTTGGAGGCAGGGATATGATTATGTATACTGCAGTAATAAAGGCCTCATCCCAAAATCTTAGAGGAAGAGAAGCTCGAGCTAAGAGAGCAAACCCTACTTCAACAACATGCCTGTGCCTTCTTTCCACCACACATTTCTGATGGTGTGTATGTGGACATATAATTCTGTGAAGGCCACTAGAGTTGAGTAAGGTAGTGAAAGACCGAAATTCACCTTCCCAATCAGATTGTATTGCCTTGATTGGTAGACCTAACGGGAGTTCAATCATTGATTTAAACTAAGTAAAAGCATGAACATCATCGGATTTGGATTTAAGCTAATAGATCCAAGTGTATCGACTAAATGCATCAACAAAGGAAATGTAGTACTGAAAACCATAAGATGATAAAATGGGGGAGAGACCCCACAAATCAGTGAAACCAAGTTGAAGAGGTGCAATTTGGATTGTGTTATATGCAAAAGCAGGGAGTTTGTGAGATTCACTACGACAGCAAGTTGACAAAAATCAATGGCACTTTTATTCGAATGAGTATTTACACTCAGTTAGGACTAGCTTTACAACTCTTGCAAATTAGCATGTCCTAGTCTTGAGTTCCATAGAGAAGGCAAGTTGTCAGATTGAACAGACTGTACAGACACTAAGTTTCCAGAATTTACAAATTTTACAGAATTGACACCAACAGTATGAACAGAGGGCTTGGAGTTGAAGTGGAAGCCAGATGACAAATGCTGCAGGTTGACGTGAGTGAAGCAGTATAAGCTATCTAGTCCAAGAGTTCCCTCAAGAAGTGGTCATGTGTGGCCTGAGATTTAACAAGACATAATAGGGATGAAATTCAAAGTAGACTGCATTGTCCCTAGCTAGCTTACTAACACTAACAAGATTCTTGGTGATGGAGAGAACATGTAATAGATTTTGTAAAGATAAAGAATGAGATGAATTAAATGGAGATCAGACAGTAGAATTACCAATGGACTATATTGGAAGTCCTGAGCCATCACAAAGGTGTAGAACCACCAGAATTGGAGTTTTTGTACGAATTGGAAGATTGAGCTTGACAGAAACTTTGCTTGGAACCATAGCTGGCTACATTCGCAGATAAGATCTCGGTGGATGTAGATTGTTTCTCGATGCCAGCTTCTTGAGCTAGAAGTAGTGATTCAAATTCACCAATCGAGTATGGATTCAATCTTGAATTAACCGATGTGATGAAATCATCGTACTCAGCTGGAAAACCTTCAAAGATAACCTCGATGTGTTCTTGAACTGAGATCAGGCTTCCAATGGAAGCCAATGAATCAACTATAGCCGTAATCCGGAGAAGATACAGATTGAGCGGTCTTGCTCAGTTCTTCGTATTGCGAAGTCCCATTTTGAAGTACGTAACCTTTGCACGCTTTTGCAAAGCAAAAAAGAGTTAAATCTATTTCCAGAACTGACTAGAAGAATCACATCCCACAACACGTGTTAACATTGGTTCAGACATCAAAGAAAAAAGCCAGGACAATAATAATTGATCCTGCTGATCTCAGAAAAGATGCTCATCGCTGATCTTGTTCAACATTTGATCTTCTGGTGTTGCAAGTTTCGTAGGGATCGAAGGATTTTCAGCAATGAAATCATGGAGCTTGTGTCTATACCTCTATGGATGGCAGCAGCTACTTGCTGCTTCGATAACATGAAATTTTTATCATTTAATTTGATCGAAATAAGGTGGTTGAAGGTAACTAAGGATGATTGTGGAAGTTGTGATGGTGTTTGTTAAGCAATGTCCTCCATTGAAGAGGTTTCTGAGGCTCTGAATGTTAGATGAATTGAGAAACTGAAAGAAAGGAAGAGAAAGCCAGAGAAAATGTAGAGAGGCACAGAAGAGAAAGTGTTGAAAGCTGAAAAGAATATTGCTTAATCTGAAAGGACTTTCATATTTATACAGTGATTAATCACTCAGCTAAGCTATAACTAACTCACTTGTCATAACTAATCTCTAACTGAATTCATAACTGATTCAACTAACATGCCAGCTATCATGCCAGGGTGACTTATATGTCATCTCACTCTAACAAACTGTATTGAATAATAAACTAAATTTTTTTTCCATGTTTTGGTAAAATTTCTTTCACAAAAAAAAAATAAATGAAATTTTTTTATTAACAAACTGGTTTTTTGGAAAATAGAGATTAGGTTTAGGAGTTTTATTATATACAAGAAATGATAGAAATTGAATCACATTGAATTCATGATATATCCATACTAAAAAAGTTACCCAAAACTAATTGTGCAAATTATTAATAACTTTAACAATATTCATTTTACTCCTTAAACAAAGATGAAATCAAAATGAAAGAAGATATGTACAAAACTATATTACAAAGATAAAAATCCACTATTGCACAAGTATAAGATGGCACAAAGTCATTTGATAAACCCTTATGGATTCAAACAACCAAATTACAAAGGAACCTTGTATTGGCATTACAAATATTAGTTACAGACACCACAAATCAACTGATGGAACTAACATATGGGTCTCTGGATAGTCCATCAATAAGCAATACCAAAACCAAAATATAAATATTTCAGGGATAATATTACTACAATAAACAACAACCAGACCTTATTCCACTAAGTGAACTTGTCCCAGATGATGTTAAAACTGAAATTTTGGATAGCCGCGTCATCATCTATAGACAACAAGAAAGTGCAAAGAAACGTCCTTTCACTTTGATCATTGTAGCACTCAAAAGCCTAGATTTTAGTAACACACTTCTGAACTTGGAAATTTCAGTCCAATACACGAATTGAAAATCACTTATACTAGATTACAGAGTAGTAGCTTATTTGCTAATCCTTACTAGCAGGCCTATGGATTTCCATATAATCAACAAAGTTATCTATGTATTTTTGGTGCAGCTCCTTGTCCCCAAATATCTTGCTCATCTCCTCTGCTTGACTTCTGTAAGTCTTTCCTTCCTCTTCCACTATCACTGATCTCAATGCCTTGGCCACTGAATCCCTAGTGAACTTTCCATCATGCTCATTTCTGGGTACTTTAACCCCTACCTTTCTCTCTTCCATAAGCCTAGCAATTAACCCTTGTTCATTTTTGAAGGGCAACATAATAAGTGGGCACCCAACTTGAAGACCCTCTATCACTGAACTCCAACCACAGTGAGTCAAGAATCCCCCTACGGACTTGTGTGCTAATATCCTCATCTGTGGTGCCCAAGTACCCCACAGCAGTCCACGTTTATTTAACTGGTTCTCAAGCCCATCCTGTGACTCAACAAAGTCACTGCTAGCAGGGATATTTGGCTTCCTTAAAACCCAGAAAAAGGGAAAACCAGATAGTTCTAATCCCATAGCTAACTCAGTAATGTCTTCATTACTTAGTGCCAGTTCACTTCCAAATCCTATATAAATCACTGACCCTTTTTCCTGTTTATCTAACCACTTTAGGATTTTATGCCAATTGTCATCCTTGCTGTCTTCACTAAATTGTGGGGAGGGTGGCAATAACCCAACTGGAATCACTGTTTTCCTGCAAAGATTTTCAAGAAATTTCAGTGACTCACCTTCAATCTCCATGCAACTTCGGGAAGCAATAACATCAGCACCATGAATGGTTTCTTGGATTCTGAACACATCTGAAACCCCAGATTCATTTTGTTCAGTGTGGTCATCAGACAAAGTTTTGTTCTCAAAGGGTTGAAGCAGTACTTTGTTAGGAAATTCATTTGTCTTTAGCACCGTGGAATCAAGAATGACAGATGAACCAAATGCACTAAAAATGTTGAAATAGATGCATAAGATGCCTAGTTTAGAGGATATTGGTGGTAACCAGTAAGGTCCAAAGTCGTATATGATCCAATCAGGAGTGGATCTCTTCAGAAACCTAGTCAAAGGTTCTTCAAGACCATCGAAAGCCTTCTTGAGGTATGGGACAAAGTGGTGGGGAATGTCCATAGTGGCCTCTGCATTTTCAGGGAGTTTGTCTACATGGGGCAGTGGAAGTTCTATCAGTTCCACCAAAGGTTGTAAATTTGCAGGTAGTTTAGGAAGGCGTTGGATGTTTCTAGGTGTAGAAATGAAAGAAATTTTGTGACCCTTTTGAGCTATGAGTTTTGCAAGCTCAAAGAACGGAATTATGTGACCAAAGGCTACCCATGGAAACACAGCAATATGAAGCTTCTTAGGTTGCTCTGCCATTGTGATAATGGTGTTTAAGCTATGACTTGGAACGTAGTTTTGGTCATAAAGAAGAAGCCCAGGTACAAATAAATTAGTATTGAGTACCTTTCCTTAAATGGACAAAGGATACTCAATTACTTAATTTTGTGAACTAGTGGTGTCACTTCATTTATTATCCCGTAAAGGAAATTCAGTGTCATAATGTATGTGGGGCTGTGCTATAGTAGAAAGTTTGCATTATTGAAATGTCAGTACATTACTGGAATTTTTATAGTATTTATTTTTTAAAAAAATTAATATTTAAGATGAATGGTTAAATATTTTATTAATTATTAATTATTTTTAAATATTTATTATAAATAATAATTAATAAATACTTAATAATTCAATCTAAATAACAAACACAGCATGACATCATGTTACGGGACAAATTTCGTTCCACTCATCATAGATTCAAATTCTCTCCTATTGGTCAAAAACAAGAGAGAATCCTATTTTTCTCAAAAAGAGAGAAAAAAAATAAAAATAAAAAACAAAAATAAGCAATTTTTTTGACCACCACTCGCTCTATCTCTCTCTTATAAGGACCCTCACTTATTTTTTGGTAACAGGAGGGACCGTCATCCACTCATTATAAACACATTATGATATCATGTTACCTTAAAAATTTCGTTACACTCATCATCTATGTGGGGCTGTGCTATAAATATAATAGAAAGTTTGCATTATTGAAATATCAGTACACAGTTTAATTTTGATATAGTCTATCAAGGTATTAAAAGAGTTTGACCCTGTTACCAAAAAAAAAAAAACAAACAAAAGGGTTTAACTATATCTATCCTGACAATTATTTAAAATTAATTTTTTTAATATAAGTTTCTTATGTTGAGTAAGGTAATTGACAACAATTTTTTAATGTAAATTTATATGCAAATCCATCCATATGAAAAGGTGTAGAACCCAAAAGTAATTATAGTAGAATCTATTACTATTTATGTAGGATTTATTAATTTTATTTTTGTGTGTTTCGCTTTTTTTACATGATTATATTATGTGAAAAATAATCCTAAATCTCATGTGATGTAATAATCTTATTTTTGTTATGAATAATATTCAAGAGTAGATGTCTAAAGGTCACCATAATTATATAGTTATAAAAATATTATAAAAGACTCATTATTTAGATGTTATACATATTATTATTTTTTTATATCTCATTATAGTTATGATTATAATTTTATGTAGTCTTAACTATATATATAAAATATATAAGACACTTGAAGATGATACATAAGAATACAGAAAAAAATTTCTTTCTCTCTAGTTTCTTCTCTATTCTTTATGTTTTCCTCTCTAATTTCATCTCTATTACTTAAGTTCTCTATGCTTACTTTTATAACATGTTATCAACACGAAACTCTATCATATGAGTAATAACTTAAACAACTTAGATGTTCTATTGAAAGAGTTTGTCTTCTGATCTCTTTCTTTAGATTAATCTAATTCATTGCTTATAGCTTCCTTCATGTTAGTCTTATTATGAAATATTTTTATGTTTCTTCTATAGAAATTTTAATGTTAATCTTATTTGACTAACACAATTATCATATTTTGTTTATATTGAATTTGTTACTATTGATAAATTATGAAATAAATTAAGCATCCCTAAATGATTATAGAAAACTAATGATTTTTCATGGTCATATTTTATATAAAAATTTATAGTTTAGTTCTTGAAGAATTATACTTTTAGACTATTATTGAATCTAAAAAAATATATTTGATCTTAGTATAATTTGAAACAAAGAAATGTGAGAGAGAACATCATCAATTTTTTTACGTCTCTTGAATATGCTCCTGTCGTAGCAAAAAATGATAAAATTATTTCAAGAAATATTTTGAATCAAGTTTATGCATTCTTGTGATTAAATACAAAAAAATGAGTTATTGAAGAAAAACCACAAAAGCCACCCAATAGGTTGAACTACATTCCTTAAAGTGAATGCTCCGTATTATAATTTTTGGTACGACAGAGAACATGGTTATGGTCATTGTTGTGGCAGAGATTAGAAAAATAATCATTATAATATTGGTTCCAACTCTTCCAAGAATACATATTATATGAAGTATGTAACACCCCGAACTTTCTATTTTAGGAACAGTAATTTTGACAGTTAACAGAATTCTACTGTTTAGTGATTTCTGTGTACTGTAAAATTATTTTGAATATTCCATCTGTATATTTGATCGTTCTGTGTGATTTGCTCCGTGTCAGGAAAATAATAATTTTCGGGTTAGAAAAATTTACGTAAATTAATTTTTACTGTTTAGTCTTAATTAATTTACGTAATCTGATTTGATATTTGTGAGTTTTCTAATTTTTGTGATTTTATGTGTGATTTTGGAATTTTTACTGTTTTGTGGGACCCACGAGGTGTATGTGGGCCCAGGTGGCCATACGTGGGCCCAGGTGGGTCCCGCAAAATGAAAAAAATTTTTACGTACAGAAAAATTTGTACTGTTTAGACGGAGACAAGGAATCTTACTAAACCTGAATCCGGAAACAGTTTTAGAAAATTTTCTTTACTGTATTTTGTATTGTATTTAATTATCGGACGATAAAAATACAGTAATTATATTTTTTTTAGGTTATAACAGATAAAAATAAAATTCTATATTATTAAGTTAACATTAGTGGTTTGGATATCCACTATCAATTTAAGTATCGTTGGAGAAATAATCTGGATTTAATTAACGGTGGAGATTTGATCTTAAAAATGAATAGGATCAATTATAACCGTTGGATAAAAATTAAATCAATGGTATGGATTTAGTCTTATAAATGACTATGACCATTATGAACCCTTGGATGTAAAATTAATCAACGGTGAAGATGGATCATTAATAACCATTGAATTTGAATTTAGATCAATGGTGGAGAATTGGTCATCAAAAATGACTACAACCATTTTGGACCCTTGGATTAAAGATTGAAGGTGTAATCTTGACCCTTCATTTTGGAGACATATTCAATGGTTAGGATTGCAAGCCAAAAATGATCCAATGGCTCAAATGAAGTCTTCCATCTATAACCTAAACCTAAGAATTTAATTTAAATCCAAACCATTCTTTTAATCAATGGTTAGGATGGCTTATAGTGATGGTTATGTAAATTGGCACATTTGGAATGCATGAAGAAGGGGGGACGGTTTGGAGAGCAAGGATGAAGGGAGACAACTTAGTGTAGGCTTTTTAGGCCAAAGAAAAAAAGAATGAAGACAAGCCAAGTGTCAAGACCATTTACTATTGCTTCATTAATGCTTATGTTCTTCAAACTTCACTTTCCATTCTCTCTAATTGCATGCTACGGCAATGCATTCCCTTGAAGACCAAAAACATTCATTTCTATACTTCATAATATCATTTCTTCACTTTTCCACTTAAGTTTCAAGACCAAACCAAAGAAAATTTCATTCTTTCTCCCAAAAACATACCATTCGGCCAAGCACTCCAATTCACTCCTCCATCACTCTTTAATTTCATACAACCTAGTTTCTTGAATCTTTACCTCATTCTAAACAACTTTCATGTTGAAGACTTTCTCTAAATCTTCTATCTTGAAGGACTTTTACTAAGATCAAGTTCTAGAGTTTTTTGTTGGTGAAGTGTAAGAAAACTTCATTTATTCTTTTCTTTTTCATGTTCTAAACCATGTTTGATCCATGGTTCTTCTTATTCAAGCTTGATATACTAATTTTCTTGTATTTGTTTCATGTTTAAGAACTTGTGTTGGTGGAGATCTTGTTCAAAACACAAATCAACAAGCTTTTTGGTGGTTCTTCAAGAGGTAAGAAGGAGATTCATCTCACCAACCAAGCATGGTGGTGAGAGATGGTTTTGTATTTGATGGATGGTGAATCCATGTGAGGATTCCTATCCATGGTCATGTAATAATTTGTATGTGTGTTATGTGCTTTTAATTATTTTTGCTTATGCTTGATATGCTTTGCATGATTTACTTGTGTATGCATGCTTAGTATGATTTTTATTTGTTTATATGATATGCTTATAATATGCTTAATGATATATGTTGAATATAATATGATGGATGTATGTTGAAATAAATAAAATTTTGGCTCTAAAGGCCATGGAGGAGGTCACGGTTTTGGACTTCTAAAATAAGGATTTCTATTGAAATTTTTCAAGAACAGTAGAGTTAATTCTTAGTCCTTAAGCTTAAGAAAATTTTTGGTCAAGACATCAACTAATTTGGTGTTCACAAAATTATATTTTCATAAATGATAGAATTGAATGATTTAAGAAGTAAAGAAATTAATCAAAAGAGTTTATTTTGCAATAAGAGTGCACACGGTTTTTGAGTAGTATTTTCATGAATTTATTTTATGTAGAAACAAGAATGACATTTGTTTAAGTTAGAAGAAAAATATTTCATGGTTCCAATGGCCATCTATAAGGTTTTGATAATTTAGAAAAAAATGTTTTGATGTTATAAAATATAAGAATTTTCAAATAAGGATTTTGGAAAGGAATTAAAGTGTTGTCAAGTGGAATTTTCATAAATAAAAGAAAAAGGGGATTTAAAGTGTTGAGCTTTAAATTATTTTAAAGAGAATTAATTTTTAAAAGTGATTTAGAAATATAAAAGAAAACGTTTGTAACTTAAATTTACTAACGTAGAATTTATTTATTGAGTTTTTGAAAATGTTAGGAAATTCAAAGTTAGAAGCAGTGATTAAATCAATTAAAAGTGATTTTATAAGATTAAATCAATAAAAAGTGATTTTGAGAAAATATATTACGGAAAAATTTTTTTGACTAAGAATAGGAAGAAAATAAAGTAAGAAATTATATTATTGTAAGAAAAGTACAAAATAATATTTTTAAAGTTAGGAAATATTTTACGAAGGGTAAAAACGGTGAAAAACGATTTACGTAACTCAAAAACGTAATTTTTAAGTTACGCGATTTGAAAAACGTTAAAATGTTTCTACGCGATTTTTAAAGCGTTTAAATATTTTACACGATCGAAATGTTGTAGAAAAATATCACTAGGCGATTTAAAAATGAAAGAATATTTTACGCATTTTAATACAGTAGAGAAAGTAATGACTGGACGAGGACGTAGACGTGGGAATACTAGCACAGATATGGAACTTAATAGGAATGATAATCTGAATATGGCTGCAGCTATCGCAGCAATGCAAAGAATGGCGGAAGTGGTTGCACAACAAAATCAATGGGCTAATGAAAATGTGCACAGTTTATCAGAGTTTCGAAGGAATAATCCACCGAAGTTTCATGGAGAGTTTGATCCGGAGAAAGTTGAACTTTGGATCCGAGAACTTGAAAAGATATTTGATGGTATGGGATGTACTGATGAACAAAAACTTACGTTGGCAACGTTTGTGCTGGTAGGAGATGGTGAACGTTGGTGGGCAGGAGCTAGAAGGCTGCTGGAAGCTGAAGGAAGGATGGTGACATGGCAACTTTTTAAGCAAAAATTTCTGGAGAAATATTTTCCAGCAAGTGTGAGGCATATGAAGGAGATGGAGTTTCTGAGTTTACGACAAGGATTGATGTCCATCAGTGAGTATGCGGCAAAATTTGAAAGTCTGTCTCAGTTTTCAAGATATTTGCAGATGAACCTAGATGAGGGCTGGAAATGCAGAAAATTTGAGGAAGGATTAAAGCTGGATATTAAGAGAGCTGTATCGATGTTGGAGATTAATCAATTTCTAACTTTGATTGAAAAATGTCATAAAGTTGAAGAGATTGATCATCAATGTGCGGCAAGAAATAAGAATTTTGGACCCACACGGTTCCAAAAAGGAAAGGGTAGCGGAGGAAACTGTTATCAACAGAAACCATATGCAAAACCGGCAGGAGGTCAGAACAAGAAGCTGTTTGTGGGAGGAAGTTCTAGCGGCAATAAGGCATGTCAAGCTGGGACTCCTATTCGATGTTTTAAATGTGGGAAGGATCATCTCACGAAGGATTGTCAACATAAGGAAGTTGTTTGTTTTAAGTGTGGCAAGCTTGGACATTTCTCCAAAGACTGTGATCAGATAAAGAAGGAATCCTCTGTGGGAAACGTCCGTACTACCAGGCCACAGGCGGGTGGTCGTGTCTATACAATGAGTAGGGAGGTAGCTGCTAAATCTGAGGATTTGATAATGGAGGAGTGCACTATTAAAGGTAATCCTTTAACCGTACTCTATGATTCAGGAGCAACATATTCTTTCATTGCATGCGATTGTGTTGAGCATTTGGGATTGACTGTGACTGCTTTGCCGTATGATTTGAGTGTTGCTACTCCTACTGATAAGCCTGTAGTTGCCTCAACAAGATGCCTGAATTGTCCTGTTTGCATTAGAGATAGAATCTTTTATGTGGATTTGATTTGTTTGCCTCTTTCCAAGATTAATGTAATCTTGGGAATGGATTGGTTGTCTTCTAACCATATCCTTATTGATTGTTCGAATAAGACATTAGTATTTCCTGAGGCTAAGGATTCTAGATTCCTAACGGCTACTCAAGTGGAAGCTTGTCTAAAGGAAGGAGATCGTGGGTATTTATTATTATCTTATTTGGAAGGGCAATGTGAAGATGTTTTGAAGGATATTTTCGTGGTCAACGAATTTCCTGAAGTGTTTCCTGAAGATATACCTGGACTACCACCAGAAAGGGAAATCGAGTTTGCCATTGATCTTGTACCTGGAGCTGGACCGATATCTATAGCACCCTATCGGATGTCACCGGTAGAATTAGCTGAACTGACGAAACAGCTGGAGGATTTATTGGAGAAGCAATTTGTGAGACCTAGTGTGTCACCTTGGGGAGCTCCAGTCTTATTGGTTAAGAAGAAGGATGGAACTTCACGTCTATGTGTAGACTATCGACAATTGAACAAGGTTACGATTAAGAATAAATATCCACTTCCAAGGATAGATGATCTGATGGATCAATTGCGAGGAGCCGTAATATTCTCTAAGATTGATCTACGTTCTGGATATCACCAGATACGTGTGAAAGTGGAGGATATTCCCAAGACTGCATTCCGAACGCGCTATGGGCATTACGAGTATCTTGTGATGCCATTCGGTGTAACGAATGCACCAGCCATATTCATGGACTTCATGAATAGAATTTTTCGTTCATACTTGGATAAGTTTGTTGTCATCTTTATTGATGACATTTTGATCTATTCTCGAAATCAGGAGGAACATGCTGAACATCTCAGGGTGGTTCTTCAGATTTTGAGGGAGAACAAGTTATATGCCAAGTTATCCAAATGTGAATTTTGGTTGAGCGAAGTTCAATTTTTGGGATTTTGTGACGGGACTACCAAAGACTCGGAAGGGTCATGATGTCATTTGGGTAATTGTGGATCGGCTTACACAGTCGGTGCACTTTTTGCCGGTTAATATTAAATACTCAATGGAGAGGTTGGCCTAAGTATACATTAGTGAGATTGTCAGACTTCATGGTGTACCATCTAGTATTATTTCGGATCGAGATCTGAGATTTACTTCAAGATTTTGGAGTAGTTTGCAAGACTCGATGGGAACCAAACTACGTCTCAGTTCTGCTTACCATCCACAAACAGATGGTCAGTCAGAAAGAACAATTCAGTCTCTAGAAGATTTATTGAGAGCTTGTGCTCTGGAGCAGACTGGAGGTTGGGATGAATTCTTGCCATTGATAGAATTCACATATAACAATAGTTTCCATTCAAGTATAGGGATGGCACCCTATGAGGCTTTGTATGGGAGGCGATGCAGAACACCGTTGTGTTGGTATCAAGACGGTGAGAGTGCTATATTAGGACTAGAGATTGTCCAACAGACAACTGAGAAAGTGAAGATGATTCAAGATAAAATGAAAGTGACCCAAACTCGGCAAAAGAATTATGCTGATAAAAGAAAAAAATCTCTTGAGTTTGAAGAAGGTGACCATGTATTTTTGCGAGTAACGCCTATGACGGGTGTTGGGCGAGTGCTTAAATCCAAGAAACTCACTCCAAAATTTATTGGGTCGTATCAAATTTTACGTCGAGTAGGTCCAGTGGCATATCAGATTGCATTACCACCTTTTCTGTCAAATATTCACAATGTATTTCACGTATCACAATTACGGAAATATATTTCTGATCCTACTCATGTTATCAAGCTAGACACAGTACAACTGAAGGAAAATTTAACGTATGAAACATTTCCAGTAAAGATTGAAGATCGAAGGACAAAGTAACTTCGAGGTAAGGAAATTTCATTAGTTAAAATCGTTTGGAATGATGTAAGTGGAGAAGCCACATGGGAACTAGAAGAAAGGATAAAAGAACAGTATCCCTATTTATTCTGAGGATGTGAACTCAAGTTCATCAAGTTTCGAGGACGAAACTTTTGTTAGAGGGGGAGAGTTGTAACACCCCGAACTTTCTATCTTAGGAACAGTAATTTTGACAGTTAACAGAATTCTACTGTTTAGTGATTTCTGTGTACTGTAAAATTATTTTGAATATTCTGTCTGTATATTTGATCGTTCTGTGTGATTTGCTCCGTGTCAGGAAAATAATAATTTTCGGGCCGGAAAAATTTACGTAAATTAATTTTTACTGTTTAGTCTTAATTAATTTACGTAATCTGATTTGATATTTGTGAATTTTCTAATTTTTGTGATTTTATGTGTGATTTTAAAATTTTTACTGTTTTGTGGGCCTCACGAGGTGTATGTTGGACCAGGTGGCCATACGTGGGCCTAGGTGGGTCCCGTAAAATGAAAAATTTTTCTATGTACAGAAAAATTTGTACTGTTTAGACGGAGATAGGGGATCTTACTAAACTTGAATCCGGAAATAGTTTTAGAAAATTTCCTTTACTGTATTTTGTACTGTATTTAATTATCGAACGATAAAAATACAGTAATTATATTTTTTTTAGGTTATAACAGATAAAAAAAATTCTATATTATTAAGTTAACATTAGTGGTTTGGATATCTACTATCAATTTAAGTATCGTTGGAGAAATAATCTGGATTTAATTAACGGTGGAGAGTTGATCTTAAAAATAAATAGGATCAATTATAACCGTTGGATAAAAATTAAATCAAGGGTATAGATTTAGTCTTATAAATGACTATGACCATTATGAACTCTTGGATGTAAAATTAATTAACGGTGAAGATGGATCATTAATAACCATTGGATTTGAATTTAGATCAATGGTGGAGAATTGGTCATCAAAAATGACTACAACCATTTTGGACCCTTGGATTAAAGATTGAAGGTGTAATCTTGACCCTTCATTTTGGAGACATATTCAATGGTTAGGATTGCAAGCCAAAAATGATCCAATGGCTCAAATGAAGTCTTCCATCTATAACCTAAACCTAGTAGCTAATTTAAATCCAAACCATTCTTTTAATCAATGGTTAGGATGGCTTATAGTGATGGTTATGTAAATTGGCACATTTGGAATGCATGAAGAAGGGGGGACGGTTTGGAGAGCAAGGATGAAGGAGACAACTTAGTGTAGGCTTTTTAGGCCAAAGAAAAAAAAGAATGAAGACAAGCCAAGTGTCAAGACCATTTACTATTGCTCATTAATGCTTATGTTCTTCAAACTTCACTTTCCATTCTCTCTAATTGCATGCTACGGCAATGCATTCCCTTGAAGACCAAAAACATTCATGTCTATACTTCATAATATCATTTCTTCACTTTTCCACTTAAGTTTCAAGACCAAACCAAAGAAAATTTCATTCTTTCTCCCAAAAACATACCATTCGGCCAAGCACTCCAATTCACTCCTCCATCACTCTTTAATTTCATACAACCTAGTTTCTTGAATCTTTACCTCATTCTAAACAACTTTCATGTTGAAGACTTTTTCTAAATCTTCCATCTTGAAGGACTTTTACTAAGATCAAGTTCTAGAGTTTTTGTTGGTGAAGTGTAAGAAAACTTCATTTATTCTTTTCTTTTTCATGTTCTAAACCATGTTTGATCCATGGTTCTTCTTATTCAAGCTTGATATACTAATTTTCTTGTATTTGTTTCATGTTTAAGAACTTGTGTTGGTGGAGATCTTGTTCAAAACACAAATCAACAAGCTTTTTGGTGGTTCTTCAAGAGGTAAGAGGGAGATTCATCTCACCAACCAAGCATGGTAGTGAGAGATGGTTTTATATTTGATGGATGGTGAATCCATGTGAGGATTCCTATCCATGGTCATGTAATAATTTATATGTGTGTTGTGTGCTTTTAATTATTTTTGCTTATGCTTGATATGCTTTGTATGATTTACTTGTGTATGCATGCTTAGTATGATTTTTATTTGTTTATATGATATGCTTATAATATGCTTAATGATATATGTTGAATATATTATGATGGATGTATGTTGAAATAAATAAAATTTTGGCTCCAAAGGCCATGGAGGAGGTCACGGTTTTGGACTTCTAAAATAAGAATTTCTATTAAAAATTTTCAAGAACAATGGAGTTAATTTTTGGTCCTTAAACTTAAGAAAATTTTTGGTCAAGACATCAACTAATTTGGTGTTCACAAAATTATATTTTCATAAATGATAGAATTGAATGATTTAAGAAGTAAAGAAATTAATCAAAAGAGTTTATTTTGCAAAAAGAGTGCACACGGTTTTTGAGTAGTATTTTCATGAATTTATTTTGTGTAGAAACAAGAATAACATTTGTTTAAGTTAGAAGAAAAATATTTCATGGTTCCAATGACCATCTATAAGGTTTTGATAATTTAGAAAAAAATGTTTTGATGTTATAAAATATAAGAATTTTCAAATAAGGATTTTGGAAAGGAATTAAAGTGTTGTCAAGTGGAATTTTCATAAATAAAAGAAAAAGAGGATTTAAAGTGTTGAACTTTAAATTATTTTAAAGAGAATTAATTTTTAGAAGTGATTTAGAAATATAAAAGAAAACGTTTGTAACTTAAATTTACTAACGTAGAATTTATTTATTGAGTTTTGGAAAATGTTAGGGAATTCAAAGTTAGAAGTAGTGATTAAATCAATTAAAGGTGATTTTATAAGATTAAATCAATAAAAAGTGATTTTGAGAAAATATATTACGGAAAAGAATTTTTGACTAAGAATAGGAAGAAAATAAAGTAAGAAATTATATTATTGTAAGAAAAGTACAAAATAATATTTTTAAAGTTAGGAAATATTTTACGAAGGGTAAAAACGGTGAAAAACGATTTACGTAACTCAAAAACGTAATTTTTAAGTTACGCAATTTGAAAAACGTTAAAATGTTTCTACGCGATTTTTAAAGCGTTTAAATATTTTACACGATCGAAATGTTGTAGAAAAATATCGCTAGGCGATTTAAAAATGAAAGAATATTTTATGCATTTTAATACAGTAGAAAATTGTTACGCGAATTTTTAAACGTAACAGAAATATTACAAATCATTGTTTACGTAATAAAATATTACGTGACCGGGAAAACGTGACAAAAATATTTTACGAATGAGAAAAACATGGTAATGTTATTTTGCTGTTAATTATACAGTAAACTTTACAGTTAAAATTAGTATACGAATACTGTACAAGAAATTGAGAAGTTTGCCTGAAATTGACATTAATACATGAACGTAAAACAGTATTTGAACCTCGTATAAGAAATTATGTGATTTACCTTTGGTTGGTAATTGGTGCATTACACATGCATTGAAAATGGTCCGATGGACTGTATATGGCTAATTGCCTAGGAGAAACGTACACCTCTTGAGTGGGTGCGATACGCGTAGTGTAGGTCACTTGTTGACCTTGGGGGCATCGGGGTGCGGGTTGCTCGCAATGGGCAGTTGGTAGCTCTTCTGCACCGTGAGTTAGACCTATGCAACACACCGATGATCCGGACCGAAACACTATTCTTAATCGAGATCTGATAAAGACTATCGTGTATGTGCTAGATGTGTAAGATATAATTATAGTACTTGGTCTGAGGCACGTGGTACCGGCAGATCTTTTCGATCAATTTCTCCGACATGAGTATTAGCTCTATGGAGTAGGACATTGAGTCTATGTGCGCATGCATGAAACTGAGCATCTATATCTATGTGATGGTGTTGCTGTAATTATTTTGTGATTTAAACAGTGATAGTGGCATGATGGCAATTATTATTTTACACTATGATGATGGCATAATTGTGATCGTGACATGATATTTTTGCATGATATGTTGTTTGTATTATCTCTGTGCTATCATGTTAGTATTGGCATAGTGATCTCACCTCTTTGTATGTATATTTGTATATGGTATTTATAATTGGTTGAAGACGTTGAGGAAGAAACAGTACAAGAAGGAGAAGAAGAACTACTTCTCACGTCTGGAAACGCAGAATTTTGAAGATGGAGATGCCCAGCTTCCTAGGATACGTGACATTATAGTTTCGTGGAGGTTCGGAGGCGTGGCATGTTCATTTGGATCGACAGTGTATATTTTATATAGGGGATCTGAACATTACCTATAGTAGGCTTGAACAAGGGAATCCCTATTTTAGTGTTAATATATATGTACAGTTAGAGTTTCCAATATCCATTAGGCAATATTGGGGAGCCTACTACCGTACTCCTAGTGAGATAAGTATCGTGTCGTCTGCACGGACACCTGTCCGTAGAGCTTCACGTAATAATGGATTCCTCTCTCGAGGAAATCGAGGAGGACCCATCTGAGGGTTCTGCTGTTTAGTCAGACTTGGGCAATATGTGAGTCTTAAATTATGTTTAATTACTTTGAGAACTTGGTCTGTATATAAATAATCCTGACAGTACTTCTGTTATGTATAATGATGTAAATTACGTGTGATGACTGTTATGTATAATGATGTACATTATGTGTGATGATGTATAATAGTTTTATTTTCCGCTAAGTTTATTTTATTGTCATCAAAGAAAAAAAAATTTACAACTCGTAATTTTATCACAACATCACATTTTATAACTTGGGGTAATTTGGTAATAATGTAACATAAACGTAGCACCCTACGGTGGGTGTTACAAAGTAGGGATAAAATAATAAGAATATTAAATAGAGTAAAATTACCTTAATTAATGTTGTAGCATGTACGAAAGAACATTGGTTATACTTGTCATATATCAAAATTTTGCCTGTGAAAATAATTCATTTGACAATGGTTCTACAAATAATATACATTTGAATGTGTTTAGTTTCATTAAATATTTTGGAAGAAAGTTTTATCACTTGATTGATGATTTTAGTAGTTGAATTATTTCCTTAGAATTCATATTTGTCATTTTATATGTATATTTATCATGTTCACATGTTCTCTTATTTTGTTAGTTTGCAATATTTTAAATAAAATATATATGATATGATTTCTTAAAATTTTATTGATTGAAGAAAATATGTATGTTCTCAATTCTATATATATATAGATCAATGGTAAATTTTGATATATCGGTAGTACAAAAGTAATTTGAGCCTCCATAATAGCTACTATATTTTGTTACTTGAATGAACAAAATTTTATACATTATACTCTATTCATTATCAAGTCAAATAGATGAGTGCAATTGAAAAACATGCTATTGAAACTAGAAGTTTATTATATTGTTGTAAATCAAAAGTTTACTTGTCCAATTAATTTTGTTATTTGGCATATGATTAGTTAAGCTATCTTGGGTCAATATTGATAATTCATATGAATATTATTGAAGAACCAAAAGATTCTTCAATACAATGAGTTCTCATGTGTTGCATGTTCTCAATGTGAATTAATTATAAAGTCACCATCAACTAAAAATAGAGTCAATTTTCCAAAATTTCTAGAGCATATTTAAGATGATATTAGTAGATTATATCATAAATCATGTGTACCAATTAGATATTTTATGGTTAGAAGCCAGTTGGTTACATGTGTACTTATTATCAACACGCAACTTGGTGTTTGTGATATTATGCAAGTTATTTAATTAAGAGCAAAAAGGTTCTAGATAAAGACAATTGCCTTGATAATATCGGTGAGTATATTTCTCAATATTTTAGTGATTATTATATGGCTATTGGTGAAATATTGAACATCTAGTTGTTTATGTTCATATACCTTCAATTGATAGTTAAATAACAGATTATGATAGCTTGGGGCATGTTTTTTACATGTTGTAGCACTTGTTGGTATAATACCAACAAATAGTTATAAATTATCCCTTATACAATTAGATTTTGGCATGAAGCCAAATATTTCTCATATATGAGTTTTCCTATATGCGATGTAGTCACTTCTACTTTACCACATCTTACTCAAGTGTGCTTTGAAAGAAAATTGAGAATATATGTTGAATATAAAATAACGTTTCCAACATTTGCAGGAAAGAATAAGTAGCTGAAAAAAGAAATTACTTGAAATATATCATCATTATATTATTTAGATATTCAAACAAGACAATTTAAACTGAAAGTTCAAATGATAATACATTTGCAAGTAAGAGCAAATGAATTGCTAGCTGTATTTTCTATTGTAAAAGAATAAATAAATCGTATACCAACTATATATGCTCCATTTAGAATTGATATCAAATGAATAAAAAACATGCAAGAAACATGGTAGACCAATCAATTCCAAAGACAAATCCCAGAAAAGAGAAGGAGCAAATAATATTGCTAAGAAGACAAATAATCCTAAAGAGGATACTCGTGAAAAAGATATTAGAGACATAAGTATAGAATTCTTGAAGTAGTCAAAATTTCAGAAGTAGTTCAAATTCTAGAAGAAGTTAAAATACCTGAAAATGGTAAAAATAATGAGATCTCAATAAGTTATACCTTTACGGGCAAAATGAAGGAATCATAAAGAAATAATTATCGATAACATATTTGTATAGCGCACAATATTATGAATAATAATGAGGATCATGAAATTATAATCATCGAAGAATATCGACAAAGAAATGATTGACCAAAATAGAAGAATGCTTTATCGGCAGAATTGAACTCACTTTTAAAACGTGAAGTTATTGAATTTGTAGTTCAAACTCTAGAAGATGTTTTAATGAACCTAAAGTCTAAACCCCAAAGGTGTAAAATCAGTGGATACAAATGGATGCAATTATATTTTGATATCTATTAAGGATGTTTGCACACAAGAAGTTGAATACTTCTAATAGATGTTGTTACATCTTGTTGTTATGAATCTCTTAATACATACTATCTACATAAAAATTCTCGAAGGATTTAACATATCAATAGCATCCAATGAGCTTAATTTACATATGCTAATGATTTATGTTATTTTTCTTATCATATTGAAACTTTCTTATTAAGCATTAATGCTTGTTGGTATGCATTATATATTTATTTCAAAATTTCTTAAAATAATTTATTAGCTTATATGTCTATTTAAAGAAACTTGTATTCAACTTTGTCATAATTGCTATGTATGTTGGTTATTAAAACTTCTTGAAGTTCTTTCAATGTTGTAGAAGATCTAAATAAAGAATTTAAAATGAATGATCTTTGAATGATAAAACTTTGTCTCGGCCTGTAGATAGAGCATTTAGAAAATTGAATTTTGTCTATCAAATTATAGAAAATAGGTATTTATGTGATTTATTCATATAATTATACATTGAGTACACTAATAGTTGTTAGATCGTTAAATTTAAAGCAGATAACAATGATCTTGATCTTGAAGTATCATACATTAGTGCTATAGATAATATACATGCATATTGCTAAATACTATGTATATATCAAATGCGACTGAATAAAGTATATTTATCCAAAATTTTTTAGGGGAAAAAAATCATAATACTACAATTCATATATCTTAAGTGATGCTTCTAATAGGGGGAGAAAATTGTACTCTTTTTCTCTTAATCAAGGTTTTGTCTCACATGATTTTCCTTGATAAAGTTTTTAATGAACCAGTTCTTATGTAAAGAATATTGTACTATTTTTTCTTCACTAGATTTTTTTTTCGTTGGATTTTTTTTCTAGTAATATTTTAATAAGGTATATCCCTGATGGACATTCAAGGAGGAGTGTTACGAATAATTTTCAATAGAGGATATTTAAAGGTCACCGTAGTTACATAATTACAAAAAAAATGTTATAAAAGACTCATTATGTAGATGTTACACATATTATTATTCTTTATATCTTATTATAATAATGTTTATAATTTTATGTAATTTTGATTCTATATATAAAGAGTATAAGGTACTTGAAGATAATACATAAGAATATAAAAAAATTATTCTTTCTCTCTAGTTTTTTTCTATTTCTTGAATTTTTTATGTTTTGCTTTATAATTTTATTTTTATTTCTTAAGTTTTCTATGGTTATTTTTACAATAATTTTTTTATTATATTTTCATTTATTTTTTTTAAGATTTATGGTAGTTTTCCTTTTCTTTTAGCTTAAGTTGTTATTTAATTGAATTAATAATTTTTTATGCATGCCAAAACTAAAGAAAAAAAAAAAGTAGACGTTATGACTTGGACAAGTAATTGACGGTGCGATTGGTGTTGTGGCAACTTGCTTTTGCTTGGAAACAGATTAATTGAACCAATTTCATCATATGTTTGCCAAGGAATTAAAAAGCTGGGGGCCACAATTAATAAGATTTAAAAATTGAACAGGCATTGTTTCTGGGCCAATAAATGATGTTAGCCCACATTATAGTGGAACGTAATTTTATAATATGTGTTTGAATTAATTTATTTTATAATAAAATTTAAAAATAATTTATAATTAAAAAATTTTTAATTTTTTTATAAATAAATTATTATTTTTTCTCATCATTTAAATTGAAAAAAAGATACACCTATACTAAATTATTGAGCATTGGTGATGGGAGAAAAGAAATAAAAGATACCTCAATGTCCCACCAAAGGGAAGAAAGAGAGCGAGCCGCACAAGACCAGATCAGGAACACAACTTAGATGGATTGAAGCTTCGAGCAACAAGTGGTTTTTCATTATTTCTTTGATTATTAATTAGAGAAAACTTAAGTAAAATACTATAGGTATTTGTGATGCTGTTTTCCAATTATAATATGATATGTAGATTAAATTTTTCACATCATTACTATCTAATTATCTATTTAGTACCTTAATTTTTTGCTATTAACGTTAACATTAACTCTTTTTTTATTTCTAACTTGCTTACTTTCTCTCACACTTCTTTCCCTCATACTCTTCTCCATTCGTTGCACACTTGCTTCCTCAAAATTTTCCCTTATATTCTTCCTCTCCCACACACTTATTTTCCCCCATGCCTCTTCTCCATTGCACCTATGCCCCAAATCCAAAATTATATATCACATGTGCCACAATCTCTCTCTCTAACCTCACACATACTCTCTTAAAAACTGTCTTCTACTAACGTTTTTCTATATATATAAAAGTTGAAAGGAGAAGATGAAAACCTATGACCCGAACTCGATCGCGAAAATGGATCAACGATGTTCTTCGTGTGATCTCTTCGAGATTCCATTTTAGGTTTGGTTTTTTCTTCGAATTCAGACCTTCACGATCTTTGCGGCTCTGATCACTAGGTTCTCTCTAGTGATGGCTTCTCTTCTAGTGGCTTTGTAGTCATAGCTGTAGTCGTGGTGATCGGAGTACTGGTGAGCACAGAAGAGCTAGCTGCACCTACACCAGAATCCGGTCAAACCCACCCTTCGCCTGTAGCCGGAACACCAGTTCACGACACGTTGCTCCTCGGACAGCGTCATTTCGTCGGGTTAGGGAGGATCCGTTCGTTACGTCATCGGGTCCTCCTCTGGGTAGGATCTTTTCAGGGAGAGAGAGGTGGTTTCAGATTTGGAAGAAGGAGACGAGATTATGGTGGAGGTGGAGCAAGAGGAAGTGATGGCAGTGGTGCTTGTGAAGTAGTTTTGGCACATGTAACCATGGTGGTTAACTAAGTAACCATGGTGGTTAAGTTCCCTGTTGTTTTGTCTGCGACCACTTGAGCATGCTGGCGGTGAGGTTGTTGGAATTGGGGCATAGGTGCAATGGAGAAGAGGCGTGAGGGGAAAGAAGTGTGCGGGAAAGGAAGAAGAAGATAAGGGAGAAATTTTAGAGTTAACACTTGACATTAACGTCAAAACATTAAGGTGATAAATGAGTAATTAGGTGGTAGTGACATGGAAAAAATAGTCTACATGTTGTGTTATAATAGGAGAACAGTACCACAAGCACATATGGTATTTTACCTAAGTTTTCTCCTTATTGATTCATTTTTAACTTTTACATCACGAATTTATTTTATTTTATTAAGGTTGAAATGTAACTTAGTTATAAAAATATAATTTTCTTAATTTTTATTATTTATTATTTTATATTTTATAGTTGAGTTTTTATTATTGTTTTAAATGTTTTTAAATACATGATCACCATTCAATTATTTTAATGTTCATAATAGAACTATAAGATAAATTATGATATTTACTTTTTATAAAAAAAAATATCACGAATTGAGTGAAAATTAGAGATAAATAAACACATTTGTGTGACATTGATGAGAGTCCATGGAGCTTAATAAACTTTTGTTTCTCTAAATTGCATTAAGAGATTAGACAAATTAGTGGGTAAAGGTAGTTTAACATAACTTGAGAAAGATTGTTGAATAAAATAGGGATTTAGGTCTTCAATAAGGAAAATTTAATCGTGGAATAGCAAGAACTAGAAGTTGTACTGGATTAACTAAGTGAAATCGAATAGTCTAGTGTGTTCTCCTTTGCATAAGCCAATATTAAATTTTAGTTTTAACATTATTTTGATTTATTTAATTACTTTGTTTATTTTATTTTTTTTTATTTTTTAATTTTACTTTTGGCAATTAATTTCACAAAGTTTCAGTTCTTCAAATAATGTCAAAATTAGTAATTTCAATACTTGATAAATTACTTTTCTCATAGAATCAACACTCTAGTTATCATTTTATTACTTGAATGATTTAGTGCACTTGCTAAATTCCATGTCATGATTCCACATAAAGTGATCTTAGTTTTCCTTTTTCCCCTTATATTATGTCATATAATAAAGATATTGATTGTTTTACTATATTTTATCCTTAATTTGTGATAGATGTATTTTATTAATCTAAAAATTAAGATACTTTATTTTATGCTATAATAACAAAATAAACTCGTGTAAGTAAATAATTACACATTTTAATATAATTACTTGAGAGATAATTTGACTATCTACCATATTTTTAAGGTTAAGTTAAAAGAATCGTATTTTAAAAATTTATAATGTTGACTTTGTTTGATATACATATTACACAATTATCATTTGAATGTCAAAATTTATATATATATTACACAATTATCTTCTTTCATATATGTTTAGAATTGAGTTCTAAAGGTTACCTGAGAAGGTAAGAGATGACGGTTCCTTCCGTAGCCCAGCCGCAACAGCAATGAGCGAGGAAGGTACTTGCAAAAGACACTTCGACGCTCAAGTCAGTATGTGTGCAAGGAGGGTATAGTGTCTATTGAGAATTAAGTCATACCTTTTTTTCCTTACTGACTGCATATATATGATCGTTTTTAAGGTGTGATAAATCTGAGCATTCAGTGCGTATTGAGTGCTATTACCTAGGTTCATGGAGAGAGGATCATGGAGACCGTTATTTCTTATCACGATTCCCTTGTTTATGTAGAATATGATCAGGATTGATTTCTGTCAAGGAGGTTACGCCTAGTGTGTAAGCTGCTTCATGTGTGCAGTAACATCTGGGTGTTAGCTTGGCGGGTCGGGTTGCTCCAGGTCTATGGATCCATAACCTAGTCCAGAATAGTTGTCCCCAGCTTGGCACTTTGATGGGACAGCTAAGTGTTAATACACGAGTTCAACTGGGGCACACAGCGTGCAGTGGACAAAGGGATTCGAGTTGCAATGTCAACGTCGAATCTCGCGATGTTTTTTTCCAAAGGGTTAAGGTATGTGACGTATCATAATAGGCTCTCGGGATTAATGAGTAAAGTCAGGATCCGTGATGGATCACTCCACTTAAATCATCATACCGTTGTTTGGGGTAGCTAGTAGGTTGTCCCTATGTATAGTTTGTGGGGTCTGTATTGAGTGCCTGAAAATAAAAGGCTGAGGTTTGTCCACCGAGGTTAGTCCAATGCTCAATCTCGGTGCCCCTTGCATACTTGTCAAATTTCGAGCCCAACGCTCAATCTCAGTGTTCGTCTTACACTTAACAATTCGCTCGTGCAGTTCACCAATATAGGGAGAAACAAGGGAGAAACAATTAAACGTGACTTCGAACGAGTGGTTGGTTCACCCTTTTGGGAGTCAATTAAGGCGCATTCCTCTCTTTATAAATAAGGGATGTTCGCAATAGGGTTGTCATCTATTCCTTTCTTTCACTTTCTGGCTTCTTCTTTAGAGGGTGGCCTCTTTATGCTCTTGTTGTGAATTTTTTCGCAAGTGCACAGATTGTTCAAGTAGTAAAATAAAGATCGTTCTCTCGAGGATCGATTGATTACTAACTCTTACAGAGATTTTGATTATTTAAGCAGTTAAAAACAATAGTGAAAGCTCAATTAAAATCAAGACGAAAATCAAAGCAATAAAGTAAGCAAATATATCTTGAAAAGTTAAGATTCAACCAAGATTTAAAGATTTAGGACTAAGAATTCACTACACTACCTCCTATGATAAATTGTTATCCTATCTTTGTTAATGTTCAATTATGTTCTTGAAGGCGGTTTGTCCTAAATTGTTTAAAACACAATTTCTTGGCACTAAAAACGTGTTAAAACTCCATCAATCTCATTCTCATGGAAAATAATTTAAGTTCAAACCCATTAGATTTTATGACAATCATTTGCTCCTTGAATGATTTAAGCCTATGTCTAGGTCTCAATTCCTAAGTTCAATTATTAGATTATCTAGCAATTAGGTTTCATTTTTTGATTCTTTACCTAAAGCCTAAGATTATGTAAATATGACCGGCAACATACCATAAGCATTAAGCATACTAAGAATGAATCAAGAATAATAATTTTCTATTAACAAAGAATCAAATTAACAATTCAATATAAAAAAGTAGAGAGTTGCATCCTAATCCTAAAAAAAAGAATTTAGCCACTCATGGCTAATATAGCACAAACAAGAACAGAAGTTGAAGAGGCAACCATGATTCTATCTTAAGAAAATAGGAAAGAAAAAGATAAAAAAAGAAGATAGAAAAGATGAAGAAGGAGAAGTTGTCTTCAATGATTGAACTTCAATTCTTGTATTTATTTTCAAAACCCTAGCCTCCAATCCTTGGTTTTGAAAAAAAAAAACCCAAGCCTCTCATCCCTTGGTTCTTTATATAGGATCAACCCTAAAGGAAGTATGTGATTATTTAAATCTCTTAATTGGACCATAAGCAATGAGAATAATCTGATAAAATCCTAAAAGATAACATTAAATAGGAAATTTCACTTTTCTTGCAACTTTCCACGAGTTTTCCCACTACCCCATAGAATTTTCCACGGGGAAGGGGGATGGTTCTTTCTTCCAGCTCCCATTTTTCAGCACAATTTCACATGGCCCCATGAAATTTTCCATGGGTCGTGGTTTTTGATAGAATGAGAATCAACTCTTATAGTCTTCATAAAAGTTGTAGCTCTTTTTCTTATCTTTCCAACACCACTAAAATCACCTTATTTTGACCTCCGTAGCTTAAGTTATGCTTATTATATCGTGAAAAGGTCAAAAACTCTGCGGATCTTGGCCATATAAATTCCGAGCTCAACTCTATTGCAATGAATCCATCCAAAGCTTCATAGAGCCATGTCAAAACACCTCATTTAGACCTAAAAACATAGAGAAATACTAATCATAAGATACCAAGGATAAGTGGCATAAATTCTAACATAAATCAATCAAAGCACACATAAATCCATCTCAAATCAACCACAAGATGTGTGTATTTTATCCACACATCAGCTATTCATGAGCATGTTGAGGGTTTTGCCCCTTTCTAGAATCATCTTCCAATTTTTTCCCAATTTTTTTAAAGGTTTTCTCCCTCTTCCTGCATATTTTCTGGTGGAAGCCTTTCTCTCCAAGCGTAATGGCTCGGTGAGAGACAAGTAACTGCACTGTATGGCTTGGTCAACACGCCTTCGAATGACAGAAGCCTTCTTCTCCTAGCATATACGGTAGTGGAAAAATATCCTACTCTTGTCGGGAAGGCTCGTGGCTTCTGAGGTAGTTCCTATGAGGCGTGGAGAGATTTTACTTCTTTCCCTCTTCTAGTCTCCTGACTATCTTCCATGGTGCTTGCCGTGCCTTAGGTGTACAAGAGTGTTTTGGAGTCATGGGATCATGAAGTCTTCTCCTTATGTTGATCAAGAAGGAGAAGATGGGTGCTCGCATCTTGAGGAACCATTGAGGTAGTCGTGGTCAGTGCTTGATCATCATCTTTTTGGGCTACCTTCTTGGCTTCTCTCTAGTGGGCACTCTTGGACAAGTGTAGTTTATTGGTTATTCTTGTAAAGTAGATGATGTTTGGAATGTGAATAATAACAAATTATATTATGCTTTTCGTTGTTTGCTTCGTTGTGTAGTTTACCGAGATGGGTCCTACGCTCAGCCTCGGTAGCTATTTTTAGATTGACGAACGCTCATTTTGGCAGCATAGATGAGTCCAAAGCTTGATCTTGGCAGTCAAGTTCATTTGGTTTGACAAACACTCATTTTTCTAGCTGAAATGAGTCCAAAGCTCGATCTCGGAGGTTAGGTTCATTTAGGAATAGTTGACACTTAGTCAATCCTTAGGTATAAGTGACATAAAAGCCTCTTGGTGTGGAGTCCATGATCCCAGGCTACGGTCGATTACTCTTAATCACTGTAAACCTGGTCGGTTTATGGGTTAAGGTGAGGCCATAAGGGTATGAATAAAACCCTTGAATGCGCTGCTTGACCCTAGTGGGTGTTCAAATGAATTTCCCTGTCTGGCTGTCATGTAAAAATACACTCAACCTCTATAAACCTAGTCAATTTATGGGTCAAGGTCAGATTCAAATGGGTACGAGTGAAAACCCTTGAATACACTGCTTGACCTCGAGGGGTGTTCAAATGGATTCCCCAATTTGGCCATCAAGTAAAGATGTCAGAATAAATTATCTTTTTTGGACCTTGTATTCCCTAGACCTTGCTAAGGTGTAGTAACCTTGTGTGTTGCATCAGGATGAAGTACTCGTGGACTCAAAGTCACGGTCAAAGTACTGGTTGTGGATGGTATTGAACCGAAGTACTCGTGGACGCAAGGTCACAATCGTGGTACTAGCTTTCAAATAAGGCAATAGTTGAAAGAACTGATTTATTGATATCCTGAGATGTTTATTACATGATTGCAAAGTGATAATCTAATACAATGCTTAACTATAATATTTTTTCAACTTGTTCGCATTTCAGAAGTTCTTGATTGCCTTGCCCGATAGGGTTTCTAGGTGTTAGCCATGACAATCATCACCCAAGAGGAGGATGAATTAGGTGATTACAATTTTTAAAACAACATTAAGAAATTAAGCATTTTGAAGCGCTAAATTAATAAATACAACGGAACAAACATAACAAAGGTACAACTGTAACGCCCCTTTTCGCAATGGGTGTCACACTGACGAAAAACAAAACTAAAAAAAAACTATAACCGGGTTTATAAAGATTACCTGTTTATCAAATAAGTATATGAATTTGCCAATTTTTTATATATATATATATATATATATATATATATAGTTATAGTTATGTGCGGAAAACATAAACTTTGTGGAAAAGGATACAAGGAACATTCCATACACCAAATAAAAATATACATATTATAGGCACATATACATCATGAGTTCTTAGCAAAATAAAAATATAAGCTTTACATACCCAAAAATATTATAAATAACACCACCAAAACGACAAAATATATCAGACCCCCAAGCTACTAAGAAGGACCCACAGACGAATCCTCCTCAGGATCCTCCTCAGAAGAGGTAATCTTGATAGGAGCCACAAGCTTGCGGACATGTATAACATCCTAAGACTACTTGCAGGATTAATGAGTGTCCCCACAAATCAACACAGGTCTTTTTAGTATGCTTTGTCTTCACTCACACGCATCCTAAGAAACTTCCTAAGAGGTCACCCATCTCATAAGTGCTCCATGTCAAGCACGCTTAACCATGGAGTACTTATGTTCTTGGCTCATGAAAAGAAGATGCATCTTGTTGATATAAGTGGTGCTAATCAATTCCTTTAAGACATCCTCAACTATGCAGTCCTATACATGCACAGTCTCTGAATCCCTCTTATTCTGGTGTGTATTTAGTTCATTCATGTGTCCCTTCGCCTAGAAGCCTACCAGGAGCCGCTCCTTGTCCGTGCTTCTTCTTTTGCACCGGCGATCACTCCCCGCCCTCGTCGGCCCCGGGTGTCACATGACTAATGTAACACCCACCGTAGGGTATCACATTTAAGACTAATACTAATATAACTTACCTAAGTTGTAAAATAATTAATCTTGTAAAAACACTGATTTTAAAATTTTATTTGCGGATAACTGAAAATAAATAAAACATAAGTACAATATTGTAACAGAATAAAACACACCATAATATACATAGATGTTGAAACCTTGTTCACAAATAATTTACATAAATACAATACACTCCAAAAGATAAATATGTACAATCTATACCTCAAACATAAACTATTTAACTAGAACTTCTAAAGACTTAGGATTTGGGCCCTCAATAGGATCCTCCTCCTCCTAAGTATCATCATCAAAGAACCCTGGCGGATACATCACAGGCTGGGTTGTCATCCTAGCAGACGACACCATTGAATCCTCTTGCGGGGTATAGAAACTACAACCCCAAAGCTCTCAAATAGGCATCGAGAACTCCAAACGAACAGACACGTTCATTGACATAACTGGAACCCCATCACGTGTTCCACTAAGGTTCATAGTCAAATCCTCGGTATACACAAAACGTTCATTATCTAAGTCAAACCACCATGCATCAGTTCCCCTAAGAAACTATACTCTAACAAAACCAAGCACCTGACGTCTCGCTGCCATAAAAGCAAACACAAGGAAAACTATCAGGTATGGAAAACATAATTTCCTGCCTCATCATCTCCACGATCTTCATTAAATATACACAATAAAGCAGAACAATATAACAAAAGAGGTGAGATCTCCTACACCAATACCAGTATGATAATATAGAAAATGATAGTAAATATATAGATACAATATTTAACACATCTAATCATGTTATCACATCACGAATAATATATCAGATAACATCAATGTCACATCAATATGCAAACCAACTATGCATATGTACACAAACCAATTCCTACTATATGGAGCTAATCACAATTTCAGAGAGAAAGATCGGGAGTACATGTCTGTATATTGTCAGCCCCAAAACATGTGCTAAGATATTACATCAAAATGTGTAAAATGACTTATATAAGACACTCTCAACCAACCATGAAAAGAGTAGCAACTCCGTCAAGATCGTCAGTGCGTTTGCATCGGATACCACGACACAGAGGTACTACCATCTGGCCACAAATGACATTCCGCGCCTTAACGTCTCCAAGATCAATAATTGATTGTAACTACGTAATTTTCACCCGTACAAAGGTGTAATTTCAACTCTTAGGCAACTTGCCTTTACCAACAAAACTTATATGTTTTTCAATGCATGATATATGAGCCAAATACGCATACAAACATTAATATCACTATTTTTCATAAACGTATACTATCACTTGGCGATATCACTTTTCAATGTATCCAGGCCCACCACAATAGCCCGACAGCAAATTGCTGTTATTTCCAATCGCGTAAACATTTTATTGCATTTTCACAATCACGTAACCTTTTTCTTACATTTTCAAATTGCGTAAGTATTTTCCAACGTTTTTGCTACCGTGAAAATATTTTCAAACATTTTTCAAATCGCGCAGAGATTTTTAAACGTTTTCTCAATCACATAGCGATTTTAAATCATTTTCTCAATCGTGTAGTCTAAATATCACTACTTTTAAATCGCGTAAGATTTTTCTAATTTTATTCAATTGCGTAAAATATTTCTTAGCTTTATAAACTCATTTCTACAACTTTCTACATAGTGTAGACATTTTGGCCTTATATATAATATTTTCTCCCTTAAAAATCCTTTATGTAGTATTTTCTACTATTTCTAAAAAAAATTACACTTCCTTGGTTTAATTAGATATTACAGCTCAAAATTTTCTAACGCACTTCAAAACCCAAATGGTGAGCTATACGTTAGCAAATTTCAAGTTTTAATTTTATTTCTCATTATAACTTAATTACATTGAATTAACTCTAAACATTATTCGTTTTCTTTTTTCCTCTAAAAATCCCTTAAATTGAGTTCTTGTTAATTAATTACCTAAGTCTACACTTAGGAAAATAATTTTGAATCTAAAACACCAAACCTTGGTATGTTGGCCAAAAATCCATTTGTGCTTCATAAATAATATTTATCTATTTTCTATCTCATTATTCTTTGTAAAAACCTTTAATCCAATTTCTTGTCAATAAATTACTTAATCCATAATTAGTAAAATAATTAGAACTATTTGCTCCAAAATTTGATGAGGCTGTGAGCCTCTAGGTTCTTTAGAACTTTCATACAATTCCTCATCATGTGAATCACATCCTACTTCATACAATAATCAACATGCTTCCATAATCACATAAACAAGCATATTATCAAAGCTATAAAGCATACCAAATCAAAATCATCACAAAAATAATGAAAGCTTAAACAATCAAGTGAATAAATCCTTATGGAATTTTCACCACAAACAATTCCATTTCCTCACCACCAACACATGGTTGATGAGGTTAATCTCCTTCTTACCTCAAGGAAGACAAAATTCTTCTTGCTTGGTCTCCTATGGATTTCGTGAATCACTCCAAGAAATCCTTAACAAACTTAAACCAAACCAAAGTCACAAACAAAACTTGAAAATAAGAAACCATGGATCAATTATGATTTAGAAACTCAAGAATCAAACTTAGAAACAAAAACAAGAATTTTACCTTGTAGAATAGAAAACTCTAGCTTGATTTTCAAGATAGTAGATGGAAGAACTAGCCTAAGTTCACAACATGAAAAGTTCTTAGAATAGTGTTTAGGTTTAGGAAATAAGGTTGGATAGAATTTTGAAAGCTTGGAGGGTGCTTCTTGGGTGGCTGGCCAAGAGCTTCACCAAGAGAAGAAATGGAGTTTTTGGTTGTGTTTGGAAGTGAGAGAATGGAGAGAATGACTTAAGTAACAAAGTGTGGTGAAGATGAAATGAAATACCACTTCTTGCATGTGCTTGCTGTGGAAGTGTATAGGAAAAGAGAGTCAAAACTTTGTTAACACATTTACGATTAGCACATGGCCTATGTCACAAAATTATCATGCTTTGATCACTTGATTTTATATTGGTTTAAGCTTAATGAATCATGGCATGAATCACACATCTTAGAAGGTGCATGAAGCTCCTTGGCCATGGAACTCAATGGGGAAAGCTAACCAAGTTTTGATTCAATTCCATTCCAATTATGCTTAAGTTATCTAGTTAGTTCATCTAGTTTCATGGCTAACTAGTAAAGCCATTTTTATAGACTTGATTCAATTGGCTTATGGAATTCAAGCCATTTATATTGACCAATTCTCATTAGTTCACATTACAAGTCATCGAGATTTCTCTAAAGGCTATTATCCAATGGACAATAGTTACAAAAACTATTACCCAATGGGCAAAACATACTGCTCACAAGTCAGTAAGTATTGTTCACTAGATAATAAAATATGAAAACTTTTTTATTTAAAAGATAAATTCTAAAAATTATAAAATTAAGAACTGTGCTTCTCGGATTTGGGTTTAGTAAGCTCATCCGGCTTCGAATAAATCATTGAAGATTTTCCCTGGCTCAAAATTTTTTTATTTTCCCAGCTCGGAGTAAATCACATACAAAGATAAAAAATAGTCACAGAATAGTCAAAATAAATTTACGGTACACAGAAATCACAAAACAGTAAAATTGGGCATTACTGAGAAATAACAAAATTTCAGGGTATTACAACAGGGGCCCGAGCAAAAGATACAAACGAGTCCTCCTGAGGGGTATAAAAGCGATCACCCCACAACTCTCTGATGGGCATGTTGAACTCCAAGCGCAATGTAACATCAAGAGAAAAGAAAGGGTCTCCATCACGGGTCTTGCAAACAGATATTGTCACGTCCCTTATATATCTAACACTCTCAGCAGCCCAGTCAATGCGCCATGCATTCATACCATCAAGGAACTGTACTCTGACAAAACCAATGAAATCTCTCTTAGCCGCTATCGCCAACAAACAAAACAACAAAAATGTGCGATCTACTTCGTCTTCTTCTCAGTCTTCATCACACACACACACACACACACACACACACACACACACAACAGAATAACATGATAAAGAGGTGAGATCTCCTACAACAATACCAACATGGAAGCATAGAAATAACAATGATAGTAATGCCATTCAAAATATAGAAATACACATATAATCATTGTTTCATACAACAGATAATTCAATAAATATTCTAATGGGTAATTCAACAAATATGTAAATGCCACAATGAGATGTCGACTGATTATGCATATGCACAATGGACTAATTTCCTACTCTATGGAGCTAAACACAGATTCGAAGAGAATGATGTAGAAGACATTTATCTGTATCTCATCAGCCTCAATTCATATGCATTCACTTTTCTCAATTTACGCAACATGGCTTATACAAGATAGTTTATATTAGATCGTGATTAAGGATAGTGTCTCAGTCTGGATCGTAAGTGCATTTGCATCGGTTTGTACCACGACACAGTGAAGCTACCAACTAGCCACTTGTGGGATAAGCCGCACCCCAACGCCCCCAAGGTCAACCAATGACCTACACTACGCATATTGCACCTGCACAAATGTGTAATTCATCTTCTAGGTATACAGCCTTAACAAAACAAAGTCCAACAGACTTTCACAATGCATGATGAATGAGTCAATACATACATATTAAAAAATGTTATGATTTCTCCATAATCATACACCTCAACTTGGTTATAACAATCATTAATAAGTCTGACTCCCCCTCTTGTGGACACGACAACAAAAATCACTGTTTATTCTCAGTTACGCAACATCGTCATTACCAATTTAAAACTCCGTTTTGAAACTTTTAAAACTCAACATAGAAGTCAACCTCAATTTCTGATGTCCATCATAATAAAACTTTTCAAGGAAAGATTATTTTCTAACATTACTCACCAAAGTCCATATTACTTTAATTTACAAAACCCTTTTTTCCATTACCTTTAGAAAACTCTCTCTTGATTAGAATACCTTAATTTTATAAATCACTAATCACTTAATTTATTAAGTTATTAAACATCATTCAAATCCATTTTTAATCACTTTGGTCGAAAGCCATTCTTGATGTAAGGATAAAAATTTTGTTCTCTTCTTTTCCATTTTATGAGTCCCTAATTATGTCTCTAATTACCTAATTATCTAAGTTCCAACTTGATACAAAATTTCCTTAGCCTTGGATTCCCTACATGGCCGTGAACCTTAAGGGTCTAGGAACCCAAACTTTCCTTTGTTTTAAAAAACACTAATCATTTGATTTATTAAATTCCCAATTGATACAAAATTTTGTCTTGGACACCTTATCTCTACTTACTTGGCCGTGAGCCTCAAGGTCCATAGGACCAAAAATCTTTTTCCTTTCCAAGTAATTCACATCGTATAATATATAACAATCATCACATTTCTATTCTAGCAAGTTCATGTATAATATTCAAAGCAATAAAATCAAATAAAGCAAATAATCATAAAGCATTGCACTGATACAATCAAGTGAATGAATCCACACATGGATTATTCACACACACAAAATTCATTCCTCACCACCATAGATGGTTGAAGAGGATAATCTCCCTCTTACCTAAAGAGATGACAAGAAAAGAAGGCTCCTTGATCCTCTTGCAAATTTCGTCTAACACCTCCAACCAAACCCTAGAAGTTCCAAACTCACAAGATCAACACCTAAAGCTTGAAAAGAGAAGACCAATGGCCAAGATGATGGCCTTGAACACGAAAAAGAGAAGAGAAAAGATGAAGATCAAGAATCTTACCTTAAGAGCTTCAAGTTAGGGCTTGAAAGAAAATGATGAAGATTAGAGAATTAGATGATGATCATAACATAGAAAATCATCCAAAGGCTGTGTAGATTCAAGAAGTGTAATTGATTGGAGCAAACAAAATAGAAGAGGGAATTTAAGGGTGGTGGCCGTGAGGTGTAGAGAGAAAATGAGAAGAGAAAACGTGAGAGAAAAAGGTGACAACTTTTTTAAATGAAAAGATGAATATAAGCTTAAGTAAAAAGATGACACTTTGTCATCTTTTTTCCTCTCCAAAACTGTGAGCTCCCCCCAAGGTGAGAGAAAATAAGGCTTCTCCAACAAGCTTGTTACAAAGCTTCTCCACTAAGTTTTCTCTAAAGCTTGCTTAGGAAGCTAGTTTAACTTTTTAGAAAGTCAAATGTGATGTTATCTAAGTGATGTCACATAGATAATGTCATATAAAGTGAACACTCTAGAAAAGATGACTAGTACTTTACTAAAAGTTATTATCCAATGGACAAAGGTTACAGTTAACAAAACCAGTATTTATTGTGCGTTGGATAATAGGACGTACCCTAATTTTATTTGTCAAATAAAATCTCAAAAAACCAAACTTCGTAAATTATGTCCGGCTTTGGGTTTAGTAAGATCCCCCGACCTCGTTTCACAGTCCAACATTTTTTGGCCTCGAAAAAATATTTTATTTTTCTGGCCCCGCTTAATGCGCACATAAATCAAGAATATAATAAAATAATCAAAATCACCTAAATAATTCACAAAAATTCATAAAAATCAAAAATATTTATAAAAGCATATATAATAGAAAACAAGTAATTTTTGGGGTGTTACAACAACTATTATAGATCCCTCAATTAAAACTTGTATTAAAGGAAAAAAAACAAACAAATAAGCTAGATATTAGGTTATTAACATCAAAGCACCAAGATGACAAGATATGCAATACATAAATATGCTGCACCAAATATTAAAATTAAAGAGTGTAGGAAAGAGAGAATCAAGCTTAAGAATTTATCCTGGTTCAGCCACCAACCACTTGTGGCCTAAATCTAGTCCCCAAGCTTAACTTGAGATTTTCTTCACTATCTTCTAGACTTCATGGGTGTTGAGAAAAACTTTGTACAAAGAAGAACACTCCTCACACCTTAGGATCCTCCATCCTTGTGCTAGAGCCTCCAACTCTTCAAGCTTCACAGGTGCTTGAAAAATCTTTACATTCAAGAGTACTCACAACACCTTTGGGATACCTCACTGTTTGTGTTTGAGCATCACTACAAGGGATACCTCATCCTTTTCTCTCTTGAGGGATACATCACCCTCTTACAATGATTTTATGATGAAGAGAAAGATTAGAAAATCTCATAAGAGTAGATATACAACTTGAAAAACAAAGGAATAGAAAGATTTTGCAATAAAGAGCTCAAAATATGATTTTGATGATTCAAGGATCAAATCAAGTGTTCTAGAGTTGTAAAAGCTTCAATCTACACCTAGTTATAAAGCCCAAGTGATAAAATAGCCGTTAGTAGTGTTTAGAAATGATTTCTTATGAAAATTAGCCATTTATAGCCGTTAAGAGCGTTTTTGGTTACTATGCTTTTGTTTTGTTAAAAACACGTTTACAACATTCTGATGCTTGAAAAATGACTTTAAGCACCCATAACTTCTTCATTTCTCATCCGTTTTAAGCAAATGACCACTCATTGGAAAGATCTTTTAGTCTATTTTCATATGAAATAAGTTTAAGGACAAAACTAAAATTATTTTGAAAGGTATGATCAAAAGAGTAACTAAAGGTAAACTTTTCAAAACTCAAATTTGACTATTTTTCATAGTTTTTAACTACCAGCATGACTAGCTTTTCAAAACATGTTTGTTAGGAATTTTAGCATGTAATAACCATTTGTAAAGATTTAAGAAAAATATATTTGAGTTCTTTTGTTATAAAACCTCTATCTTTACATAGTAGAAAACCTAAAAGGAAAATATATATCAATTCTAGTCCTTAGGCTTTTTGATGTAATCCAAACTTCGAAAAAAAAAATATTCTCTTCAAATCTTGAAAATGCTTGGAACATCTTATCATTCTCATTCTTATTGAGTTGAGCATAATTGTGATCTTTTGCTTTCCTATTGCAATACTCACTCTTGATACTTGAATTATCCTACAAAATATTGCTTACTTAAAACAAACATAGTTAGTCCAAATTCATAATTCAATATTTTCATATGCATGATTCATAAATGTATAACTCTAGTTAGTCTAACATGCATATAAGACTTTCATAGACACATCCAAATAAGACATTTATTAATTACAAATAGATATGCTCTATATGGGATGCAACAAAGAATACTTTGCACATTTTCATTTAAATAGAGCCAAATCCAATATTAATCTGATACAACTTATATAACAAACTATTTCATATATTCTATAAAATATTCTATAAAGAATATACATGATTCTTATATGAAAAATAACAAGATGGAGTATATGATCATACATGATCCAATATAATCTATAAAGCACATCTATGTAGCATAAACATCATTCTTTTTGTCTTGTATTTGTCATCATCAAAACTAAACATATTAAACTATTGAGATAAACTCATTTCCACAATATCCCCTTTTTTTATGATGACAAATCACCAAAGAAAAATATGTTGAGCAATATCGAAGAATAGATATTCGTGTAAACATATTAAACAATAAGTACAAGAAAATATTTTTCTTTCCAATTCTCACTCCCCTTATTTGACATAAACAAAAAGGCTTAGGAAGGAAAATATTTATCACTCCCTATAGATAAAACTCATGTTACCAAAAAAGTGTAGGTTCATCAAAATCAAAAACTTCTTCAAGTTATTCAACACATAACTATCTCCCCCTATTTGATTCTACCTATGATTCAAGAATAGAGAGATGAAACAAGCATGCTTTTAAGATATAAAAGATTAATCATGCAATGCTTGTCATATTTTGGTACATTAACATTTAACATATGAAAGTAATAAAACAATTTATGTCAAATATGGATGTAAGCCAAGAGATATAAATAACTTAAGAGCTAGGCTCCTCTTCATTGAAGCATAAGATGAATAAAGTGAAATATGTATGCCAAGACCATGTAAGCACATTGTCATAAAGTAAAGCAAGGAAAAGATACTTATTCTTAATCCATCAATCAAACATCATTTTAAAACTTCTCCCATTTTAAAAAAGAATTTTATAAGAACACCTTACATTTTCAAAAGCATTTTTATAAGGGTAGAGAGGTTTTATATTAAAACTACATATTCCTTGAGAGAGATCAAACTCAAGTCAAAAGAATATCTGAACTACATTTCCTCTCATTCTCAGTGAACAAGAGGCTTGAGAAAATAAAACACTTTGAAGAACAAGGCTTATCATTTGAAGTATCAAGATGGGCTCTATAGAACATTTCAAAAGATTACTTTGGAAACTTTCTTAAACATTCTCTCAAGATTTAATAAACTTTTCAAAGCAAATAAAGAGAGTACTACATTTATAGCACATATCCAATGATTTCCAAATTTTCAAGACAATTAGGAGGTGAAAATACTTTCAAGGTCTTAAGACAAGTTCAAATGATTCTCAAGGACATGGAACTTGAAAAAATTCTTTCAAATATAATAAGAGATTTTGCTTTAAAAAACTTTTTAATCAAACCAGAAACTATTTTCAAAACAAGAACATGATTCTCATAGGTGTTATACCACTAAAAAATCATAGATCAAAAGAATCATAGATATCAAACATTCACCTTGATGAAATATGGTATAGGGATCAAAACATGTATAGAACTAATATCATCCACCCTATATGCAATGACAAAAAATAGCAAGTTAATATCCAATTAGGCACTTCGTCAATTCTAAGCACACTTCTCATATAAGGAAAGCATCTAATCATTTAAAATTAATTTATTAACAAATATCATACAATCCATAGCATATAGAATATCACAATAGCTTATGGATAGATATACTTATTGAGTTAGATAGAGAGTGATGCTATTTATTTACTGGTCCTTTAATTTTGAGCTTTCTTCCTTTGAGTACTTCATTCCATTACACTAGGAGAAAGTCTTCTTTATCTTCCTTTTGATTTGAACTTCATTCAACTCTTCTCATTTATCCACATATGCTTGTATGTAAAAAAAATTGAAGGCTATGTTTGAAACACATAGAAAAACTAGCAAAGATAACTTCAAAGGTTATCTAAATCTTAAGTTATCATCAAATATCATTTAAGCCATTTACAAGCATAATTTAGGTTGATATATATAAAGTAAAGCATGTACCACATTATTAACCATACAATGTTAGCTCTAACAAGAATGCAAGAAGAACATATGCACTTGAATCTAAAAATATGGTTTAAGCATTTTAAGGCATGATTCAACTTTATCAAGAAATGTATGATCATCATCAAAACTTATATAGGCATTTTAGGCAAACAATGATCATGTTAGGCAAGTTATGTCAAGTAAGAAATTCTAGTATGCATACATGTCAATCAAGAACAAAAAGTCCCTTATTGTAATGCAAGAATTGAAAAGCCATGGAATTATAAATTTTAAAAGCATTTATGATCCATTTCAAGATATACTTCAATGTAAGAATCATTGAAGTTCAAAGACAAGTTCAAGGTACAAAATGAATCATTTACTTGTTGTTTTCAAGATATGAGCATATTAAGCAATTTCAAGGAAGAAAACCTATAACCATTTCAAATTTTTCTAATCTCAAGTAGCATAGTTGTATTTCACTTCAATGTATACTTGAGCTAATAGTCATCTGACAACATAATTCAAAGTACTTTCTTTGGTATATACTAATTTTGGATCCATAGGTGTTTGTCATTGATTATTAATCCATTATGCTCTCATAAAAATTAAGTTTTCTGTAGTATATAAATTGAGCACAACAAGTTAAATAATCAATTACCATTAAGCGCATAGCCAATAGTATGTTTACTTTCATAATATATATAGACAATTCAAAACATAGCAAGTATACCTAGGCATCATAGAACCATATGATCTTAAATAGATATGCTCTATATAGGATGCAACAATGAACACCTTGCACATTTTCATTTAAATAGAGTCAAATCTAATATTAATTTAATACAACTCATATAACATATTATTTGATATATTCTATAAAAGATTCTATAAAGAATATGCATGATTCTTATATGAAAAATAACAAGATGGAGTACATGATCATACATGATCCAATATAATCTATAAAGCACATCTATGTAGTATAAACATCATTCTTTTTGTCTTGTATTTGTCATCATCAAAATTAAACATATTAAACCATTTAGGTAAACTTATTTCCACACTAGGGCGTAATTTCCTATATTGGTTTGGATGTAATCCTGTATGGTCCTTCCTAGTTAGGAGCTAGTTTTCTATCTTTTGCATTTTTTCCTCTGATGTCTGCCCTGCGTAGCACGAGGTCCCTAGGGTTAAACCGATGTAGGATCACTTTGGATTTGTATTGCGCGGTGATCATTTGCTTGAGGGCTGCTTCTTGGATATAGGTAATTCGGTGTTGTTCCTCTAACAAATTGAGTTCATAGCGGATGAGGTTTGGGTTGGTTTCTTTAGAGAAATTTTGCTTCCTCCAGCTTGACTCTCTTATTTCCACCAAGATCATGACCTCACAATCGTCAATTTGAAGGGGGCTTCTCCCGTAGAGGAGTGTGGCATGGTCTGATATGCCCATAGGACATGATCAAGTTATTCCACCCAGTTTTCTTTAGCATCATCGAGTCTCTTTTTTATCCCCTAAAGTATAACTCGATCCGCAACTTCAGCTTATCTATTGGTTTTTGGATGCTCTACCGAGGTGAAATGTTGTTTGATCTCAAGTCTGAGCAAGAGACTCTTGAATTTCTAATTGGTCAACTGGGTTCTGTTATTCGTGACAATTGATTCTAGGATTCCAAATCTAGCAATGATGTTCTTGTAAGTAAACTTTTGGATCCGCACAGAGGTGATTATGGCAAACAATTATACTTCAATCTACTTGGTGAAATAATCAATGGCCACTACCAAATATTTGACTTGCCCTGGTGCTTGGGGAAAGAGGCCTAAGATGTCCATTCCCCATTGGTAGAATGGCCAGGGGATGAACATTATTGACAATTTTGCTGGTGGGGCTGTATATACTTTTGAGTGACGTTGGCATTGGTCGCATTTTTGCATATGGTCTTTGCTATCAACTTTTGTGGTGGGCCAATAGTATCTAGCCCTCAATGGCTTTTGTGCTAAAGACTTGCCCCTGAGATGGTGCCTCAAGCTTCCTTCGTGAATCTTGGTCAGGACATATTCTGCCTCCTTTGGACTAACACACTTGAGGAGGGGGAAAAGAAACCACGACGATATATCTAGTTGTTATAAATAGTGTACCAGGCCACTGTCTGTACTGTCTTCTAGGCTTCTTTCTACTCCTCAGGTAGTGAACCACTGCAGAGGTAGGCTAATATGGGTGTTATCCAGGTTTCTCCATCTTTAAGTAGGAGGACTTCATTGTCCGTGATATTAGGAGAGGGTAAGGTGTCCTGGATCACTAACTTGTTATTGCCAAGGCTCTTGGTACTGGCAAGTTTTGATAGGATGTCAGCCTTAGAGTCTTGTTCTCATAGGATGTACTTTACCTTAACACTGTCAAAACTCTCTATCAACTTTTTGACCTTAGCTAAGTACTTTTGTAGCAAAGGTTCCTTAGCTTGGTATTCCTATTTTATCTTGGATGTTGCTAGCTATGAGTCACTGCACAAAACTATGTCTCTCTGGCTCCCATCTCTTTTGCCATGTTGATGCCTGCCATGCATGCTTCGTATTCAACCTAACCTAATTATTGGATGTAGGGAATTCAAACCTCAATGAGTGTTCTAGTATGAGGTTGGCTTCATTTTCCAACATGACCCCTGCTCTGCTCCCTTTGGGATTCGAGGATCCATCGACATAGGTGGTCTATGAATGCGCTCTAGGGTGTTCGGAGTCTAGAGTGAGCTTAAGTAAGAAGTCAAATAGTACCTGAGCCTTTATGGTTGGTCTTGGCTTATATGTAATTCTAAACTCAGAGAGCTCTACTATCCAAGCTATCAACCTCTCGCGAGATCTGACTTATGGAGTACTTTCCTAATAATATGATCTGTCCTCACTACTACAGGGTGACATTGAAAGTATTGTCTCAGCCTTCTTGTAGTGATTACCAATGTTAGAGCTAGCTTCTTAATTTTTTGGTAATGGATCTCAGAGCCTTGCAGGACTTTGTTGACGAAGTAAACCAGCCTCTAACCTTTGTGTGTCTCTTTTATCAAGACTGAACTAATTGTTTCGTTGCTAACAGAGAGGTAGGTGTAAAGTGTCTCACCAGGGTCTGGCCTCGTCAGAATGGATGGTGTGGACAATATCCTTTTCAGCTCTTAGAAGGCAACTTCACATTTTGAGGTCCACTCAAAGTTCTTTCCCTTTTTCAAAGTTTCAAAGAGGGGGAGAGATTTTTGGGCACCCTTGGCTAAGAAACGTGTGAAGGCTACAATATGGCCTGTGAGCTAATACACTTGTTTGATGGATTAGGAGCTGCGCATGTTGAGCATGGCTTGACATTTTTCTTGGTTAGCCACGATGCCATGGTTTGTTAACAGAAATCCCAAAAATTTGTCAGCCTGCATTGCAAAAGCACATTTCTCCAAATTTAATTGCATATTGTGCTTCTAAACTTTGGCGAATACTTCCTCCAAGTCTTTGATGTGATCATTAGTGTCCACCATCTTGACTATCATGTCGTCAATGTATACTTTGAGCATCTTACTAATATGTCCTTCAAAGACTTTGTTCATCATTCGTTGGTAAGTTTCCCCGGCATTTTTTGGAATAGCATGACATGGTAACAGTAGCTCCCCATCTCGGTTATGAATGCAGTCTTGTCTTCGTCTTCGGCATTCATGGGGATTTGATTGTATTCGAAGTAGGTATCCATGAAGGAAAGTAGCCTAAAACTGAACTAGTTGTCCACCAGTTTGTCAATGTTAGGAAATGGGTAAGGTTTTTTGGACACAACTTATTCAGGTCGGTGTAATCAACACATATATGCCACTTTCCACTGGCCTTATTGACTAAGACCATATTAGAGAGCCACGTAGCGTAGGAGACCTCTATGATAAACCCATTATCTAGGAGCTCATTTACTTGTTTTTGGATCACCTCTTACCTTTGAGGTCTGACCTTCCTTTTTACACTGGACCACTAGTTTCACATTCTTTTTGTCAGAAAGTCAATGGCAAATAAAGTCAGGTCTAAACCCGACATGTTTGTGGAAGTCCAGGCAAACATATCATTATTTTTCTGTAGGGTCTTGATCAACTAAGACCTCTCCTCCTGAATAAGTTGTCCTCTAATTTTAGTTACCCGTTTTGGCTTGAAACCAAGTTGAAGGGACTGGAGTTCTCCATCAGGTTACGGATGTGTAACGCAGATTTCTTTTCGTATGTCTAACTCAGTTAAAAGGACATTGATTGTGCTCATAGTGACCAAAGTTGAATTGTTACATCGATCCACAGTCCGGGGTCTTTTGGCGATTCTCAGGCTCTCACTATAGCATTTCCTCGTTGCAACTTAGTTTCCTTTGACCGCTATAACTCTGTCTTGTTGGTCTAGAAATTTCATGGCTAAGTGGGGGGTGGAGATCATAGCCCCAAATACGTTGAGTGAAACACGACCTAATATAACATTATAAGCCGAAGGGCAGTCAACCACCATGAACTTGACCTTACCTGTTTTGAAGAGGGAGTCCTTCCATACAGTCAAAAAGGCCTCAATGTGGGTACCTTACTAGGGTGATCTTATCGCTTATAAATCTAATCAATTCATCGGTGTATGGGATTAGTTCTTCTTTTGATAATCCTAGCTTGTTGAATAAGTCTAGGAACATAATGTCTGTCGAGCTTCCTTGATCCACAAACATTCTATAAACCTTAGCATTAGTAATTATCTCGATAATGACCATGGGTTCATCGTGATCCAGAATGATGTTTCCATAATCCTCATCAGAAAACGAGATCAGTGGTGATTTTTGTGATACTCTACCCGTCTTGGTTTCTATAAGGGATGCCAAGCTCATCACTGCCTAGAGGGCCCTCTTCCTGGCGTTTACAGAATCATTGACGTTTACAAAACCTCCCGAGATACTAGTTATTGCTTAGTTCACTTTAGCGTGGCAACATTTGTCTCCCTAAATCTTGCTTCCCAGTAGGTGCCTTTTGTGGACCAAGGCGTCACCTCATTGAATCTCTTGTGGAAGAAGGGGGGAGATTCTTTTCGATGGAAAAAGTCTCCAGCTCGTCTCGCCTGGGTTCTGTGGATGGATTATGACTTATTCCAGAAATGGTTTATGAGCAATAAGGACAAATGTTAGATGACGATTGGAAAAAAATGGGTTTTGTACCTCGAAAATGCGATTCTGATTGTTTGAGGTTCGTGTCATTCTTGTGTTCACCATGATGATAGTTGAGAAGTAAAAGTTGATAGTGGTGTTGGGAGTAGAAATTTATCGTTCCCCATAGATGGCACCAATGTTCAGAACTGAGTTCTAAAGGTTACTTGAGAAGGTAAGAGATGGTGGTTTCCTCTGTAGTGCAGCTACAACAACAATGAGCAAGGGGTGGGTACATGCAAAAGGCACTTCGACGCTCAAGTTAGTATATGCGCAAGGAGGGTAGAGTGTCTATTGGGAATTAGGTCATACCTTTTTTTTCCTTACTGACTACATATATATAAGTGTTTTTAAGGTGAAAGGAATCAAAGCATTCAGTGTGTATTGAATGTTGTTACCTAGGATTGTGGAGACAAGATCGTGGAGATAGGATCATGGAAACAGTTATTTCTTATCACGATTCCCCTATTTATGCGGGATATGATCAAGATTGATTCTTGTTGAGGAGGTTACACCTAGTGTATAAGCTGCTTCATGTGCGTAGAAACGTCTGGGTGCCAGCTTGGCGGGTCGGGTTGCTCTAGGTGTATGGACCCATAACCCGATCTAGAATAATATATTTTTTAATAAATAACTTTCAAAATCATGTTCAACAACAATTTACCAAATATTATAGTTACTCTTTCTTGATTGCAGTATATAGAAACAACTAACTCAACCTTCAACTGCTTGCTTTGAGGCAATCAATGTTCATCATTGACAAGTACAATATAGCTAGGATCCTCTAATGTTCACTCTTACTAATAATACCTATGCATTATGGATATGGATTTATACTATGCACCAAAGTGATTTATGGAAAAGGATATAAGAAATGAGGGTTTGTCTAATATGCATTAGTCAGAATGTGGTGCATGCATGCAATAAGTAGTGATTGTCATTGATATATTAATCTTCAAAATAATGGTTAAGATGCATTATCAGAAACATGCTCAGTAGGTCAAAGTGAGGATCTAGATCCACCCTCCTCTCCACCACCTCCTCCTTATCCACCTCCTTCCATCACCGTCTGAACCTCCATCTCCTCCCCACCACCGCCCGAACCTCCGCTCCTCCCACCACCGCTTGAACCATCACCCTTACCCCAATCCCGCACCTCTACCTCACTATCACCACCCCCGGATCTCTTCCCATTACCTCCTCCCCCTCCACCTCCTCCCACTACCCTTACCCTAAACTTGCCTCACTGTCACCACTGCCGGATCTTTGCCACCAATCGAGACTCAGACCCAACATTGTCCACCAAACTCCGCCTTGCCTCCCCCCTTAACAGAAGAAAACAGTGAAGGGTGAGGCATAGCTCTAGTGATGTTGTTGATGGGATGTCGGCCTGAGGATTTGCAAAGGTGACTTGATTCTTCCAGTGACAGAGAAAGAGAGGCAGAATAAAGGGGAAAAATAAGCCTTAGCCGCTTTTTCGTGAGCCTCATCAGTGGTCAACGCCTCTGTCCACAGTTGCTGGGCCACCAATGATTGTGGTGGCTCTCTCTTTTGCAACAATATCTGGGGAAGAACCAGGAGACAAGTTGACGACTAAAGTGGTGCTCCGTGAGAGCCAAGCACTCGTAGAAGAGGAGTGGCAAGCAACAATTGAACTTACAATGTTGGAGCCAGCCATTTAAACATCTCTGGTGAAAGATGTGGCAGCACGACATCATGCAAACTTGGTCCCCTTTGTCAGAGGAGTAGACGCTATCGATGACGACATAGGTGAGAACTGGTTATTAAGGATGAGCTGATTGGAGTGCACGATGAGGTCGATGAGGCCAGATCCAATAGCAGTGAAGAAGTCATCGTCGACTGCGAAGGAACCAGGGAGGAACTTTGTGGATGAGGACAATTGTGGGAAAGGGTAAGCAAGGAAGAACTCGGTGGAGGAGCAGATGGGAAATGAGGACACCAGATACTCTAGGTGAAAAAAGCTAGAGCATGCAAGCCCCAAAACTCACTTGGTGCATATTAGAATCCTCTAAGAAATGATCTTTAAATTTAAAACTTGGCGGTCAATAGACATATAATTGAATAACATAGCTTAACATTTTACAAGTTAGAAGCACCTTTTATATTATTACAGACACTACAAGGTTTATTTATTTAATGAAAATTGAGATTCAAGAGTCTTATGGCTGGTGTTGAAAACTATATAAATAGTGTGTAAATTCATTGTATAGGCTAACTAAATCATAATCAAATCATGTAATTATCATAATTAAGATTTTTGTAATCTTTGTATTTATTACAATAACTCTATATAATTCAGTCTCCATTGTGTAATTGAAACACACAGTTTTCTTTATATGTCTCTCTTTTCTCTATTCACTTTCAACATGGTATCTAGAGTCTAAAGAGAGGCAACTCTAGAATCGTGCACAACCGGTGAGCCCAATGCTTTATTGTGAAATTTTTTTCTGTCCAACTGTGTTTCCACTTTGGTTTGCAAGCAAACACCATCTCCTCAACTATCATCTACAACTAACTCTCTCCTATGGTTTCTTCCTATCACGGTCACCGTCCATCGCCACTGTTCGCAACCACTTTTTCTAACTGGCGACCTCACCAGTTGTACCACTGGCTTGAGTTTGGCCCACCCATGAAAGTGCAGCTCTGGCAATCATTCGACGCACTTCTATGTGCGCCCTCTTTTTCTTGCACATATATCCATGCACTGACCTTCCTCTAGCGTGTCCAGCCACTTTTTTTGGCAATCGTCAGTCTCATTCAACTCGCTTTGGTTCCCTCTACCCAGATCTGAGCTCACCTCCCTTGACCAACCTCTGTGTGGCCTCGTACACTCACATAGAGTCATTGAGGTACTTGTGGTTTTAATTTTTTACCTCTTTTGTTCTGACCCATGGCTAGTTCTACCTCCTCAGATGGCTCTAAAGACCTCTTGATGGTTGAACCTCCCATTTTCACTAGTTACGTTAGTTTCTCTCTCTCACTGATAAATTAGATGGAAGTAACTATGATACTTAGGCTTCTAACATCAAACTGTAGCTCAACAGCCAAGGATACGAAGAGCACCTCACCACTAGGCTAGAGTCTATGCCTAAGGCTGAGAAATTCAGGTGGAAAAAGATTAATGCCAGTTATACAGTGTCATCAAATCCATTATTCATCCGTCCTTCAATAAGATCTTCTGCGCACACATTACTTGTGAGTCTGTTTGGGAGTAGGCCAAGGTTCTTTACACCAATGACACTTAACCATTATATGGGGTGTGTCATAACCTCATGAGTGTTATTGCTCCTTGGAAGTTTGATGGTGCTATGTCTGCCTATTTAGGGAAGGTCCATCGTGGTTTCCATGATTTCAATAAGCTGCTACCACATGTTGATACCTTGGCGAAGGAACTCGAGCAGTGTGATCATTGCAACAAGTTAGGTCATACCATCAATAGGTGTTGGATTTTATATGTTTGTCTTCCACGAGTTTCCAATGTTACATAAGCTATTACACCAAATCCATTTAAGCCCTTTGCCTAACTAACCGCATCTCCAGTTGCCTAGGCAGATTTTTTGAAGTGGATTGAGCAACATCATGCCTCTAGTTCAACTACATCTGAGCACATTGGTAATATATTTGCTTGTCTCTCTCAGTCATAATCCTTAGGTCCTTGGGTCATTGATTCTGGTGCCTCTAATCATGTCTTTGCTAATAAGCACCTTTTTCTCCAAAATTTCTAAATTTAGTTATTTACCTATAACCACTTTAGAAAATGGTTCCCAAACATGACTGCAAGGGATTGGCATTATCCATCCCTTCCCTTCCCTGTCTGCTGATTTCGTGCTTTATGTTCTTGGGAGTCCTTCTAATTTGATGTCCATTAGTCATTAGACTTGTTCTTTATATTATAAAATTACATTCACTAAAGACTTTGTCATTTTGCAGGACCAGAGTTCGGGACAGATGATTGGTGCTGGATGTGAGTCTAATGACCTCTACCTACTTTTTTCCACCTCTCTTATTTGCTCTGTCAAGGATTCCTTTCAATAAAATAGGGTTGCTGAGCACAAAAATAGAAACCTAATTGAAACAACTTGAACCATATTTGTTTCATAGTCGTGTCCCTTTCTCTTTTTAGGGTGATGTAGTTCTTACTGCTTGCTACTTGATTAATCGTATGCCCTTTTCTGTGCTTGATAACCAGGTACCCAACTCTGTGTTGTTTCCTCATCAGCCCTTCCATTCTCTTCCGCCTCGTGTCTTTGGGTCAACATGTTTTGTCTATAATCTCACTCTGGCTCTTAACAAACATTTTGCCCGCTCCATCAAATATGTTTTTCTCAGCTACAATCAGTCTCAAAAGGGTTATCGTTATTTTTTACCTACTCTCCATCATCACCTGGTCTCTACCGATGCAACATTCTTCGAGTTAATTCCTTTCTTTGACTTGTCTAGTTTGACTCCTGAACCCATTACTGAGGTGTTCCTTGTTCCTCCCCTTCTTGTCTCAACTGAACTAGATACCCCTCAACCTACTCTTGTTGGTGGACCGACACCTACCATTCACCCCTTTTAGATCTATCATCGTCGGCGCCAACCACCTCCACCACCACTACCTCCACCAAAAGTTGTAGAGGTCATTGCGATATTTCCTTTGAAACCAGCTCCGAAACTACCTCATGAGGCTAACCTTTCTATTGCTCTCTGAAAATGTATATGGTCTACTTGTAACCCTTCTCCTCAGTTTGTTACTTTGATTTATCATTGCCTCTATTCTTCACATTATGCTTGTCTTTCTTCCTTGTCTTATGTATCTCTTCCTAAATCTCCAAGTTATGCCTTATCCCATCCTGGGTGGAGACAAGCTATGATTGATGAAATACGTGCCTTTTAAAGAAATGGTACTTAATGAACTTGTTCTTCTTCCCCTAAGGAAGTCTATTGTAGGCTGTCGATGAATCTATATAATCAAGGTTAGTCCAGATGATAAGCTTGATCACCTCAAGGAACGTCTGGTGGAAAAATGATATACCCAAATTTTTTTTTTGGATTATGGGGACACTTTCTTGCTAGTGGTGAAGATGGCTTCTGTGTAACTTTTTCTGTCTATGGTCGTTATATACCATTGGCCCCTTCATTAGTTGGATATCAAGAATGATTTTCTCCATGATCTCGAAGGAGAGGTTTACATGGAGCAACCACAGGATTTGTTACTTAGGGGAAGTCTTTTGGCCTCGTTTATCATATTCATAAGTCCTTGTATGGCCTTAAACAATCTCCTTAGGCTTGGTTTAGTCAATTTAGTTTTGTAATTCAACAATTTGGTATAATTTGGAGTGAGGCAGACCACTTTGTCTTCTATCGCCATACAGCCTAAGGTTGCATCTATTTGATTGTGTATGTGGACGACATTGTTATCATCGGCAGCGATCACTAGGGCATGACTCAGGTAAAATAACATCTCTGTCATCACTTTTAGACCAAAGATCTTGATAAACTTCATTATTTCTTAGGAATTGAAATGGAAGAATCCAAGGATGGTATAATTATCTCACAAAGGAACTACGCTATGGACATCCTTGAGGAAACAACTATATTGAATGCAAAACCTATTGACAGTCCTATGGATCCTAATGTTTGGCTTCTACCATATCAGGGGAGCCACTTTCAGACCTAGGAAAATATAGAAGATTGGTTGGAAAATTAAACTACCTCACTATTACCCATCTAGATATCTCTTTTGCAATGAGTGTGATAAGTCAGTTTCTAAACTCACCTTGTGAAGGACATTGGGATGTAGTCATTCGTATCCTGAAGTATATAAAAAGAGCTCTAGGAAAAGTCTTGTCTAAGAAGATAAAGGTCATACTTAGATTGTTAGATATTCAAATTTTGATTGCGTAGGCTCTCATACTAATAGAAGATCCACTTCTAGGTATTGTGTATTCATCGGGGGAAATCTGATATTCAGAAAGAGTAAAGAAACAAAATGTGGTTGTAAGATCGAGTGCTGAAGTATAATATCGAGTAATGACTTTAGCCACTTGTGAACTCATTTAGTAAAAACAACTGCCTGAGGAGCTTCAATTTAGGGATATTATGCAAATGACGCTCATTTGTGATAACCAAGCTACATTGCATATCCCTTCCAATCTAGTGTTTCATGAGAGGACCAAACATATTGAGATAGATTGTCATTTTATTATAGAGAAGATCCTATCTAGAGACATCACCACTAGCTTCATCAATTCCAATGATCAACTAACTGATGTTTTTACTAAGTCTTTGAGAGGTCATCAGAAAAGTTATATTTGTAACAAGCTTGATGCATATGACCTATATGCTTCAGCTTAAGGGGGAGTGTTGAAAACTATGTAAATAGTATCTAGATTCATTGTATAGGATAACTAAATCATGTAATTACAGTAATTAGGATTTTTGTGGTCTTTGTATTTATTACAATAACTCTATATAATTCAGCCTCCATTGTGTAATTGAAACCTATGATTTTCTTCATATGTCTTTCTTTTCTCTCTTCACTTTCAATAGTCTAGTTTAGCTCATTAGCCCCAACAGAAAATTGATTCAGGGCCTATTTGGTTTAAATTTTAGTAAATTTGATTTTAAAATAATTATTATTAAAAGAATTTATTTGTATTTGGGAATTAATTTTTAAAGTTAGTTTAGAAGAAATAAATTTATTTGGATCGTAAAATAAAATTACTTTTGAGATGTAATTGTAGGTATATCTTTTATATAAAAATGTAGAATACACTGGTGTTGCCTTAGAGCTGTCTTAAGGTAAACTTTCCCTCCCATTATAAGGTTATTTATATAATTTTGTTCTCTTTACCATTTTATAAAAAAATATGATCATTTAAATTTTTTAATTAATTGACTTTTAAGCTTATTTTATTTTTTATGTATGATTTTTAGTTGTTAACTTTAATATACATGTTATTAATTCTAATGACACTCACATTTTTTCATTTTGGTTTTCCAATGTGTTACATAACTTATCCCACATTAAACTTGCTAGATACGCTTCCTAATCAATCCCACATTACACTATATCTTTTCATTTTAAAAAATATATAATGTTCAGTAGTAGAGACTGAGGCATACTTGGGATAGGGACATACACGATGGTTTTCTCCTTGCGTAGCAGCAGAGCATGTTGAAACGAGGGGGTTGGTACCTATAAAGGGACTCCAGCGCTAAAGTCAGGTTGTGCACAAGTAGGATTTATGTTGAAGAGCAATAAGTTACTTGTAGAAGGTGAATAAACATGGTATTTATAAAGGTTAGATTGAGAGATATGCTCCCATAATAGTTGTAGATGATCCCTATAATATCAGAATGTTGATACTATAGTTATAAACAGTCAAAGGCAGTTATGGGCACTACTATTACGTAAGATCATGATTAACAATTATAGATACTCGTAGGATTTATCCATTGCACAAATCTCGTGGTAATGTTAGTGCTACCTAATGTCATGGTCTGATGTCTGTGGTGGTGGGATCTCAGCAGTGTACAGTAAATGCCTGTTAGGGTGTCAACGACGGACTCAGACTAGATGCGTATTGGGTTGACAGGATCTCGGATCATGGTCCATAACAGTTGCCCCCAGTGATAACTCCATAAAATGTAGTTATTTGTGTCCAATCTGTATGCATTATTGATGGCTTTGTCCTTGTTGTGATGCATTCTTGGGAGGCTTTAGTCCCATTTTCATGTGAAATCCATGTTGAGGTCTTCCTTATCAATCTTGCTAAAATCCTTCCTAATCTTTGAATGGATTGAGCTTAATTACATTTGTATTTGACTGGTTGATTTCTCAATTACAGGATAAGCCCTAAAGAACCAAATTGATGCAAGTCAAGGCCCTACATTGAAGGAGGAATCACAAGGCAAGCTCCAGTATATCACGCTACGGAGTAACGAACTGCACGTTGTGGTATCCTGCTCTCTACTAGTGCACCCTGTCAACCCGAGGTTGTCATACAATGGTGCAAGGAAGTAAATACCATGGCGCTGGTGCCCTAAGTTTTGGGCACCGCGATGTGTGTTATGTCATGTCGCGGCGTGGAGAGCGAAATCTGTGCGTCTATAAATATGTGCCAAATAGATTTCAATCCAAGCTCTCTCGAAAAACTCTATCTCTTTCACATTTTCGCACTTCTCTCTCTTCCGTCTTTGATATTACATTTTGAGGCTTTTGCCCATTAGAGAACACAGTAGCTAGGAAGACATTGTGAGGTTGAAAGAGGGTTGAAGGAATCAAGATCCAAGCTTCAAGGCACAACCCATTGGGGCTTTATCTTCCATTTCTTATTCTCTTTCTCTCCCATTTATCTTGAATATGGATTTTTGTTTACATTTTCGTATTCATTGTGTAGCTATGTTTAGATTATTCTTTGAATCTCCCTTTGACATCGAATGATTTGTACCCCTTTTGAGTTTATATGAAAAATTTGGGTTTTGTTCTATTATATTGTGCTTAATGCTCTTATTTGTTAGACTAACTTGTGAGTGATTTGTTGAAATCTATTGAGCCTAGACATAGGACTTTAGGTTTTAGATCTCTTGTATGATAGATGCACGTTTGATTTCATTTCAATGGCAGAATGGATTAATTCATTAATAGGATAGACATATACCTACTAGCTATGTATAGTCTTAGTTGAGAATCGATCTTAATGCTTGTTGTTTGCTCTGGTTCTTATAGACGTATAGTGAGCTAGGTAAATAGCATAGGGTTAATCGTCCTAGACATAGGCTTTTAACTAAGTTAGTTTCTCATGCTAACCTAATCTAATTCTTTGAATACTCATAAGAACTGCATGTTTTCAGTTGAAATAGGAGGTGAAAAAGAGTTCTCTAGGTTCTCTGCTTATCTTTATTTTTTTTATGTCTTGTAATTTATCTATCAACCCCTTTTCCACTTTACATTTGCTTAAATAGAATTAATTAAGCTGTAAATTAATATTTAGCTTTGAAAATTACCATAGTCCCTATGGAGACGATCTTACTCATCATTTTTATTACTTGTGCGACCCGTGCACTTGCAGTTAGCAAACAAACGGTTGGTTTTTGACTAAGCAAGTTTTTGGCACCGTTGCCGGGGATCTTGGTTAATTTTTGTACTGCTAATATTGATATTGAGCTTTGTTAGTTATAATTCAAGTCTTTTATTTTATTGCATTTTGATTTAATATTTCATTCTTGTGTGAATAAGGTACCATCTATGGCGGAAAACAATGATCATACGAGGCCTCTAAGGGAGTTTGCTAATCCTCAAATGGAAAACGTCCAATCAAGTATCAACGGCCTCCCATCAGTGCAAACAATTTTGAGATCAAACCGACCATCATCCAAATGATTCAGACATCTATACAATTTGGCGGTTTACTGAATGAAGATCCCAATGCATATTTGTCAAACTTTTTGAAGATCTGCGACATCTTCAGGCACAATAGAGTCTCAGAAGATGCCATTTGCCTTAGGCTCTTTCCCTTCTCTCTCAGAGATCAAGCCAAAAGTTGGTTGAAGTCATTACTTGCGGGATCTATAGCTACTTGGGTAGATATGTGCAGAAATTCCTCAACAAATATTTTCCTTCGGCCAAGACTGCTGGGTTAGTGAATGACATCACTTCATTCATGCAATCGGAATTTGAATCCTTGTACGAAGCCTAGGAAAGGTACAAGAATCTATTTAGAAGGTGCCCACATCATGAAATACCTCTGTGGAACCAGATTTACTCCTTTCACAAAAGATTACTACCTCTTCATCGTCCAATTGTGGATACGACTGCAGGTGGTTCATTATTGAGTGAATCTTTTGATGAAGCACACTAACTGTTAGAAAAACTGGCCGCCAATAGCTACCATTGGCCTTCAACAAGAAAAACTCAGAGGAAGGTAGCTGGAGTTCATGACGTTGATGCCCTCACATCTTTGTCTGCTCATGTGGCATCATTAGTAAACAAGTTTGACAGTTTGGGAACTGGCCCTAATCAAAGCCCCTTCGTGTTGTGTAATAGGTGTGGGAATAATCATGTCAATGATAGTTGTCCATCCACTGTGGAAAGTTTCCAATATGCGGGAAACTATCGACCATCTTAGAATAACTCCTACTCACAGTAGTATAATCTTGGGTAGAGAAACCACCCTAATTTTTCATGGAGGGATAGCTAAGGGCAAGCATCTTCATCTATTGGCAATGAGAGACCACCATATCCTCCTGGTTTCTCATCGCAAGCAAGGCCACCTATTCGAGAAAGGAAACCAACAATGGAAGACATGTTCATGCAATTCATGGTGAAAACTGATTCATACATGACTAAAACTAATGCTCATCTGGCAAAAAATGATTCTCTTCTTCAGAGCCAAACGTCTTCAATCAAGGCTCTTGAGATGCAAGTAGGGCAACCCCGGGGACTTCCTATAGTGATGATAGGGAGGCCTATTTGAAACATGCTCCCTTAAGTTGAAGAAGCTAAAAAAGTCCTGCCTAGACTATAAAAAAAGCACCTTTTTGGATGTATCCACCTTTTTGCGTTAATTTCTTAAGTTTTAAAGTCTAATATTTAATGCATTTTGATTTTGATAATTCATGTTAATTTGTTGTTGTATACATGTGTTTGATAGGCTAGACAGTTTTTATTGGTGATTGAGGCCTCAAAGAGGCATTTTTGGGTGTTGTGTGGAGTTTGCTGTAGAATTTTGCAGTCAAACTTCTCACGCCACAATGTTCTAGTCTCTGCCCTTATTAGGGTTTTGAGATAGAGAGCACAGTGTCACGGCGTGGGTTTGTCAATGTCGTGGCATCTTAAAAAAATTAAATTAAATTAAAAAGGAAAAATTGAAACGTCTGCGTGCAAATGCGCACCGCGGCGTGCTTGTCCTCCCATAATCTTTCTGTCCCGTGCATTTTTGCGCATCCTTCTGCATCTCACCCTCATCTCCAATTCAAGGTATGCAAATTTCTTCCTTTTCTCTTGTCATTTTCGTATTTACATTTATCTTTTAGTGTTTTTCTAGTTTTAGGTCTTTTATAGTTAGATTTTACCTTAGTTTTAAGTTTGTTGTTTAGTATTTACTTATTTTTAGTTATAGGGTTTATTTTGGGGTTGGGACTGTTGTGGGCTGCAGGGTTCTGTCTTGGCAATTCATGAATACCACGACGTGGCTGTTTACACCACGACGTATGTTTAAATTTCTTTGAATGCCACAACTTGAGTTCATAGCATTCGCGGCGCTGGTATGAACTCATTGAATGTCGTGGCGCTGGCTATAATGTCGCGGCGCCGTGTGTCTGATCTTGAATGCCGCGACACTGGCATCAATGCCACGACATGAAACCCCTATTTTTCTAAAAAATTGAGTATTTTAATTGTCTTATTCATTTTCTTGCTTAATTCTGACCTGCTTCTTTCTTTTTCAAGCACATGGCACCTAAAAGACTTAGAGGAGAGAGCAGTAGGCAGCGCGCAGGGAGCCATCTCCCCCTAGACAGTATGATGACACCAGATTTGTTTCTGCAGCTGCGCAGGAATGCTTTGGGACCCTGGTCTCAAAGAAGATCATTGTTGAGAGGGGCTTCAACTTCAAGAACTCCTTACAGCCTGACATTGAGGCCACCATCCATCATTTCCAGTGGGGGGAGTTCGCAAAACACCCCAGTTGGCCCCTATTCCATTGGTTCGCGAGTTCTACGTGAACCTCGCATTCACGCACCAGGATTCCACCACCGTAGGCGTGCGGAGGCGCCGAGTGTCCTTTTCTCTAGAGTCCATCTGAGTGGCTCTAACCTTGCCTCCCACTCCATTGCAGTGTGATTATCATGCGTTTATTAGATGGAAGCCTGTGGAAGGGATTGATTTATAGACGGTCACCACCCGCATCTGCATAGCTAAGTCACAACTAGTGCCATGGACCTTCTCTCAGCAGGGTCATCAGCATTTCTTCCCCCATTTTTGTCTAACCCCGGAGGCAAAGGTTTAGTACCATTTTATCAGTACCAGGATCTTACCCTCTGGTAACCTCTCGGAGGTCACGTGCAACTGGGCCATCCTCATCTATGCCATCCTGCAGAGATGCTCCATTGACATTGCCGAGATCCTATACCTGCAGCTGCACAGGGCAGCCATAGAGCCACATAACCTTTTCTTACCATCACTTATCCACCGGCTATGCCAGAGATGCGGTGTACCCACCGATCCCCATGAGGAGCTCATAGAGGTTAAACAGCCTCTCGATGAGTACTTCATCGGGAGGGTTGGAGCAGCTTTTCTAGAGGTAGTAGTCCCCCATTGAGTTCCCCGCTGAGCTCAGAGAGCGGCCCCAGAGCCCCAGGTACCCCACGAGGCTGTCGACGCGAGCACAGAGCTTTGCCAGCTTGTCACTATGTAGGCGTACACAGTTAAGAGCATCCGATGGCTGGCGGAGTGCCTTCAAATCTCTACTCATGACTTCCCTATTCCACCATACCCACTCTTCCTTGGTGTGGGACTTTTTCACCAGCAGCAACCTTACCCTCCTTTTGATAAAGCGGGCCCTTCACATCAGCATCAGCACTCTGCTGGCCACCATGACGATAATAGCGGTAACACTGAGCCACTTCTAGATGATGATGACAGCGGTGCAGGCACTGAGGTTCAGCCTGATGTTGATGATGACTTGTAGAGATGTATACAGGGCATCTTTTCTTTTATGTTGACTCTATTTCTTTTTATATAGATGTATGGCATAGTGCGGACATTGTTTCCCTCAGGTTTGGGGGAGTGTCTTAGTATTTTGTTATATACATTACCTTTTTTTTATTATTGTTAAATATTATTAGTTTAATTTTTGGATATTATTAGTATTATTTTTGTTTTTATATGATTTGGTTCACATAATGGTTGTTTTGCATGATTGGTTCTTGTGAAATTATTTGAATGCATAACATGATGCCATTTGTTAGTGTAAGGATTGCCCAATGATAATTAGGGATGCAAATTCACCTTAAATTTTTCTGTGAAACCCTATGTGATCTTAGAAGCAAGCCAATCAATCTTGATTCTTTTTATGCTTGATGAATTTTCCATTCCTATGCTTGTTTGGGCTTGGATTGAATTTGAGTGCTTTTCTAGAGAATGCTTATGACAAGTACATATGGATGTTTCTTGCATCTCTAAAATTGTTTTGTATCTCTCTTGAAGCAAAATCTTAAGTTGTGTATAATTGCGGAAATAATTAGGGCATTCTTTGAACCGATTGAGCCTTTCAAGCTTACCCTTTAATGATGATATCCATTGGTCCCCTTTGAAGCTTTTTAATTATTTGGCCTTATTTGTTTTTCATTATCATTGTGTTCGTTAACCTATTAACCATTCTAATGCATGTGAAAGCATTGTATTTTCTTCCTACCATCAAAGTTTGTTGAGTGCATGATATGTTATTTCTTGAAGTGAGTTCAGTGATTAGGGGTATAAATATTTTCAAATACAAAAATGAGCCTAAAAGAACCAAATGCAATAAATAGAAAAAGAAATTGCTTTGTAAAAGTAAAAAGAAAGAAAAAGAGAAGAGAGAAAAACAAAGCAAACAAAGAAAGAAGAAAAGTTAACAATGAAAAGCATTGCATGGTTCTGACGAGTTTTGAGCTTTCGTTGTTGAATACCCTACTAGTTTCATTTGTTCTCAGGTCTTGAAATTGCATATTTTTGTTTCTCAATGTTTGTTTGTTATCCTTTCCCTTTTCTTCTTCGCCCCATAACTATGGCCTTACATTACAAGCTGATAAAGACTATTTTGATCCTCATTCATGTTCGATTTATATTAGTGGAGAGAGAGTTGCATTGCAATTTTATGGATTCTTTGATTGATATTCATGTGTTTGTTCATAAGCTTATATGGTTGAGTATGATTTGAAATGAAAAGGTTTTGACTAGTATGTTTCTGGGAAATGAATTATGTATGATTTGAAGTTTTGATTGTTGGTATGATAAGGATTGTGTAAGTGTGAACCAGAATTTTGAGGCATACGTATTCTTTGAGGTTTAATGCAATCATCATACACTAGTGTTTGAGTTGAGCTTGTCTTTGCATGTGTAGTTTGACTTAGTTTTGCTCGAGGACTAGCAAAATCTTAGGTTTGGGGGTGTGATAGCTCCATAAAATGTAGTTATTTGTGCCCTATCTCTATGCATTATTGATGGCTTTATCCTTTTTGTGATGCATTCTTAGAAGGCTTTAGTCTCATTTTCATGTGAAATCCATGTTGGGGTCTTCCTTATTAATCTTGTTTAAATCCTTCCAAATCTTTGATTGGATTGAGCTTGATTACATTTGTATTTAACTGGCTGATTTCTCAATTGCAAGATAAGCCCAAAAGAGCCAAATTGATGTAAGTCAAGGCCTTGCATTGAAGGAGGAATCACAAGGCAAGCTGTAGTATATCACGCCGCGGAGTAATGAACTGCACGACGCGGAGTCCTTCTCTCTACTAGCGCACCCTGTCAACCCGAGGCTGTCACGTCGCGGCGCAAGGAAGTAAATACCACGGTGCTAGTGCCCTAAGTTTTATGCACTGCGGCATGTGTTATGTCACGTCACGGCGTAGAGAGCAAAATTTGTGCATCTATAAATACGTGCCAAATAAATTTCAATTGAAGCTCTCTTGGAAAACTCTTTCTCTCTCACATTTTGGTACTTCTCTCTCTTCCTTCTTTGATATTACATTTTGAGGCTTTTGCCCATTAGAGAACCCAGCAGCTAGGAAGGCATTGTGAGGTTGAAAGAGGGTTGAAGGAATCAAGATCCAAGCTTCAAGGCACAACCTATTGGGGCTTTATCTTCCATTTCTTATTCTCTCTCTTTCTCCCATTTATCTTGAATGCGGATTTTTGTATTACATTTTTGTATTCATTGTGTAGCTAGCTGTGTTTAGATTATTCTTTGAATCCCTTTGACATCGAATGATTTGTACCCCTTTTGAGTTTATATGAAAGATTTGGGTTTTATTCTATTATATTGTGCTTAATGCTCTTATTTGTTAGACCAACTTGTGAGTGATTTGTTGAAATCTATTGAGCCTAGACATAGGACTTTAGGTTTTAGATCTCTTGTATGATAGATGCACGTTCGATTTCATTTCAATGGCGGAATGGATTGATTTATTAATAGGATAGACATATACCTACTAGCTATGTATAGTCTTAGTTGAGAATCGATCTTAATGTTTGTTGTTTGCTCTAGTTCTCATGGATGCATAGTGAACTAGGTAAATAGCATAGGGTTAATCGTCCTAGACATAGGCTTTTAACTAAGTTAGTTTCTTAGGCTAACCTAATCTAATTCTTTGAATGCTCATAAGAATTGCATGTTTTCGGTTGAAGTAGGAGGTGAAAAAGAGTTCTCTAGGTTCTCCACTTATCTTTATTTTTTTTATGTCTTGTAATTTATCTGTCAACCCCTTTTCCACTTTAAATTTGCTTGAATAGAATTAATTAAGCTATAAATTAATATTTAGCTTTGAAAATTACCATAGTCCCTATGGAGACAATCCTACTCATCATTTTTATTACCTGCGCGACCCGTGCACTTGTAGTTAGCAAACGAGCGGTTGGTTTCCAACTTAGCACCCAGCTTGGTTCTTAGTTAAGATAACTAAGTGTCAACGTATCCAAGTATAGTAGGAGCATATGACACGTAATGGACAAAGGGATCCAAGTCAGAATTAATGCCAAATCTCGCGATTTTTTTCCAAATGGTCGAGGTCTGCTATATATCATAGTACGCCTCTAGTGTTGATGAGTAAGGTCAGGATTCGAGTTAGATCGCTCTACTCACATTGTCATTCTGTCATCTGAGATGCGTCATATATTGTCCCTATGTGCAGTTTAAGGGGTCTTCGTTGTCCTCTCTTGCAGCCTTTACTTTGTAGCTTATAATAGTTTGAGCTTGCTTGGGGAACCATCGCTTTGACTTTGTTGGGAATTAAAGGTCCTTTAAAAGAGAAGAGAAGTTTCATGTTTTTCGCAAATACTCGTTACTCTCATGGCTAATCACAGAGAGGGAGCATTGAAATGCAGCCCCAAACGTGTAGTTAGTTGCCTTCTCAGGGGCCAATCAGAATGCTTTATTTCCTCTATAAATAGAGAATGATTGCCTTGAGATTGACATTCCTTCTGCTCTATGATCATGTTTGAGAGTGATCATTATGTAGAAAATGATCTCCCTCTTATTTCTTGCAAACATGTTGAGGGTTATATTCTTATCTGAAAACATCTTCCTACTATTTCCAAAATCTTTAAAGGTATTTCCTTTATTGCTGCTGGTTTTTTTTGGTGGAGGCCTTTCTTTCTCGACGTAATGGCTTAGTGAGGACCTAGTAACTTCCCTACGTGACTGGGTCAACATGCATCATGGCGGCAGAAGCTTTTCTTTCCTAGTGTACGCAGGAGTGTGCATCCTTCCTACTCTTGCTGGGAGGGTTCACTGTTTCTACTGTAATTCCTGTGAGGCATAAAGATACTCTACATTTTGTCCTCCTCTTTTCCCGACTGTTCTAGAGGCACTTGGTTACTCTGAAGTGCAGTTCGAAATACAAGAGGGTTGAATAATCTCTTAGAGCAACTTGGAGTGAAACATTCTCATGTTAGCTAACCAGGGGAAAGATGGGTGCTACTTTTTAGAAGAACCTTGGAAGTGGCCGTGGTCAGTGGTCATCGTCATCATCACTGTATTTGTCCAGGTTCCTTTCTGGCTATTTCTAGTAAGCATTCTTGACTTAGAGCAGTTTATGTGCTTTTTTTATTAAAGCTAATGATGTATGGAATGTGAATGAATAAAAGTCCTATTTTGAATCTTGTATATTCTATTTTTTGTTTCCATTTTCTGCTTTCTTTTCCCTTTCTTCTAGATGAGTCCAATGATCATCGAATAGAAATATAGTTAGCCTTGCCATGTTACCCCTACTTGGTGCTTGACTAATATAGCAAAGTAGCAAGATAAGTCTCAATACCTTGGGTGACGGGATTCATGCTTTATTGGGAGTCGTGGTCTTAACTGCCTATAGGGTTAAGAGCTTTAATCTAGAGGTGTTGAAGACCAAGTCATTTGACATTCATGGACACGCTGTAGTCCGAACAAGGTCCACACGTCAATCGATCATAAGTGGACATTCCGGTGTTAAACTAGGGTTCGTAGAAAAAATCTGGGGTTCATAGAAAAAATTCAAACTGAACTGCTAGGCTTGTGTGACATTTAGTTTTATGCATAACCATTACTTCAACTGCTGTGACAGTTGTGAAATCCATGTGGCGCATTCAAACTGGGTCAATGTGGTTAGTGTTCTGCGTGCCATGATGAGTAACTTTTGAAATCCCAAGTGTTAAGACAAAATTGCCCATAACCATCTTGCCTCTATAAATAGGGGTTGGAGATGTCTCCTTCATACTTTTACTCTTGCTATTCAATCTCCTGCGTGCTGAAGCCATTTCCAATGACTTCTCAAGGTGTGATAGTGTAGTTTTGAGCAGTTGGCCGCGGTTTTCCTTTAGTTTGACTTCCCTTCATCATCTATTTCCTTTAATTTTTTAACATTTGTTGCCTTCTAACCTTTATTTTTGTTGTCTCCTCAATTTTTAAGATAAAGGATTTCTACTTTGGGGGTATTCCCTTTAATTCTCTAGCGAAGTGAGTAGGGATACTAAGATTTGTAAGTTGATTTTGTGTTTTCGCTCTGTGGAACACCCTCTCTATCGCGCTGTATTTGGTGAAGGTGTCCAACTGAGGGTTATGCTTCTGAGGGTGTGGAAGTCGTAGTTTTGTAAAGGTTGGGTGGCTGTGGATGTGAACTACCATTGTTTCCCTCCATAGCTCGCCTCTCTGTGTCTGAATTTGTAAACTGATTTTTCTGATTTTGACAATATTTACTGGCCTTTATGGGTGTTTACAAGGGTTCCATAGCAAGGAGAAGAGCAGCAACATAGAGGAGGCCAGTTGTTGAGGGACCTCTAGTGCTTGCCCCCATGAGGACTATATATCCCTGGGTAGGGGATAACGTCTGGAACAAGGAATCTGTATTTTGGGTTACAAGGAAGGTTGATGAGCTCAAGTAGTATTTGAGATTGACAAGCAATGGCCCAAGGGACCATGAGTATCAAGTCCTGGTGCTAGAAGAGAATAAAAGTGTGTGTTCGAGCTGGGAGGCGAGTGCACACTACATGTTTTTGTACGAGGATCTTTTCATTCGACAAGGACTTCAAATTCCTTTCACCGAATTTCAAATAGTCATCCTTTCGTACCCTTAACGTGGCTTTATTCCAACTTCACCCTAACAGTTGGGGAAATATTCTTTCCTTCGATAGATTCTTTCGTGTAGTTAGGCTACAGTATTCTGAGAAGGCATTCTTCTATGTCTTCACCCGGTGGTGCCTCTAGGGAGAAGAGGCTTACCAACAGAACTGATGATAGCAATATATTTTATTCATTTAATAATTCTCTCACTAGGTGTCTTAGGTTTAGTTTGGCTTAATTAGATTAGTTTTGTCATATTTTATGATATTGAGCCTAATTGGATCATTGAAGGAATTATTTCATGAATTGGCCTTTATTTGTCTATTTGACAGTATTTAGTATTTTAGCTATAATCTGAGTTCCAAATATCTGATTGGTGTAATTTTGGTTTTGTAGGAAATCTAAGACAAATCCCTACAAGTTTCATGAAGACCTCAAGAGCTGAATCATACGTTTGAATAATTTAAATTAAAGTTGAAGCAAGAGCCAGAATGTTGATCCTGACTGCTTGACCTCTGTACACTCACCAGCTCATATCTAGAGTTATAGGAGTTCAATAGATGTCAAACTAAGCCCAAATGAAAGGTAAGACACAAAGCTACAACTCTTTTGATAGACTCTGATGCTAAACTACGTCGTTTTGGGCATGTAATTGAAGCTAGAAAACAAAGACGGGTTAGTGACAAGTTAAGCCACTTAATTGAGTATAACTTGAGTTGTAGGCCTCTAAATGACATGGGACTTATGCCTAATGATTCCTAATTGACCCAGTTTTGTACCCATTAGAATTCTGATCATGTAAGGCAAAATTAGAAGGTAGTTTAATAGGGTTAGTGGAGAAGTTTGAGAACCATCTTCTCATTCTACATTTTTCATTCTCTTTCTAGATCTAGATATCTCTCTTCTCTCCCTTCTCTCAAGATCCTTCTCTCTAGATTTTCTTTTCTTTTTCTGAGTTCTTCCCTCCCATTCATGAAGGGGTAAAGCCTTTAATCAATCTAAGATATTGATATTCTTGATGCGTAATTCTGAGATTCTATTTTAATTATTCTACATTCAATTATTAATCAAGTTTCTCTCCTTCATTTTTATATAATTTTGATTAAGTTACTTAATTTGATTAGGTTATTCATATGATAATTGCGTAATTACCATATGTGAAAGATGAATTTTGGAGACTAAATAAGGCATTAAAGGTGTTTGATGAAATGTTTAGCTTGGTTGGATCTTGGTTTTTAAGTTAATTCGGGTTTTGGATGGATGCTTAATTTGTCTAACCTTAATTAATTGAATTTAAATGCTTTTCTAGTAGAAGATATATGAATCATCTTGAAGCTTCTTGATGTGATCTAAGACCAAGGATTCAATTGATGATTGAATGAATCTATAGTGATCAAGGATGGATTAAAATCAAGATTGGTTAATTCTCTTGGATTGGTTGTTTCCATAATTCTATTTACCTCTTTTAATTGCTTTCTATTTCTGTTGTTTAATCTTGCAAACCCTTTCCCCTTATTTGGTAACCTCTTAATCTTATTTCATAATTAGAGTGATCTATGGGATTGACCTGGTGTTACCTTATGCTACAAGTAGTTTTGGTAATTCCGTTATAAATTGATTTAAATTTGGTAAACTCGTCAGTTATCAACTGGCTCACGATTCGGTCACAATAGGAAGAAAAATGCTTGAGATCTTCTAGGATAGCTTTAAGGACTTCAAAGAGAGGTTCTTCAAGTTGATGGTGGCGCCAAACACTTGTTCGTTCTTTCTGGATGCTAATAGGGAATCAGTATTCTACTTGTACTAGACAACCCAAGCATGAAGCACCCCCCTTGGGTTGATTGAAAAGGAGATGCACGATCTTGACCAAGATGACAGAGAGTGCATCAAATTCATAAACCGGTGGGCTTGAGAAGTTGGATTGATTCCGTGCAAAGATCTTCTGGAAATCCCTAATAATAAAATTGTTGGGGTTATACTGGGTAGGTTTGGCCATAATACATAGTCTATTTTTACCTTTCACTTTCAATACTTTCTTTTTCAACTGTTTCACACTTGTTTTCTTCTTATGTTTTGTTGCAGAAAGCATGGCATTTGGGTCGAGTATTGGTGCCCATCAAGGTTTTAGTGTAAGAAAAGTGGGGGTCGGACCGTTTAATGCTCCCGTACCCATCGCCCCGTCTTCTACTACTCGTGATTCAATTATAGAGATAACTTTTTATTAGGAAGATTCTCCTACACAACCTCTTCAAAGGAGGAAGAGAAAGGCAGCTGAGGGGACTATGGTGGAAGCTCGTGGGAAAAGGGTAGCAACGGAGGAGGGATAGTGGAAAGGGAAGATCAAATGCCCATGATAACGTGGCATGCAAACCCCAGAGAATTTGTTGATGAGATGTTCCTGAGTGATGAAGTTATAAAGTACATCACCCAGAAGAGTGCGCCAGATACTTTGTCAAGGTTTCAGACCTTCGTACTCTAGGTCGTTGTTGAAGCTCGTTGTCTTGAAAGGACTATGGGGGAGGTTGAGAAGAAGGCAACAAAGCGATTGAAGATGGACAAGGCAGAGGGAGCCCGGAAGCTTGAACTGGCCCTCAAGGACAAGGAGGAGGCTGAATCAAAGGCCCAAGACCTTAAAAAAGAAGCTGGCCGACATCAAGTCCAAACTCGAAAGAGGGAAAACTAAGTCTGAAGAGGCCAATGCCATCCTTGAAACTCGGGTCTGGGATCTCGAGGCCAGATTGGCTGGACTGGAGAAAAGGCAATGTGAAGTTGGAGGCAATCTGCATCAACATCGGCAGTGAACAGTTCTGTAATGTAGTTGCCTAGGTCCAACACTTCAACCTTAACGTCAACTTGAACTTAGAAGGATTGAACCCTAAAATGGTAATCCAAGGTGGACTCTAGGTGATGGCAATGGAGGTGGATCAAGTGGTTGTCAGGGTCCCCACTGCAGAGCCTTTAGTTGGTGTGTTCGATCAGATAATAAGAAATAGTGAGGCATTGGATGGCGATCACCAAAGTTCGGAAGAAGATGAGGTCGGTGATTGACTTGCTTTCTTCCTTTTCCCTCTATTTATTGTATTCCTTTGCCCCCTGCGTGGGGCATTCTAATTTTGTAAAGACAATTGCCCTGGTGACTGCGGGACTTAAATATGCAAACCCAAGTGCAGGTTGTCTAAAGTAATAAATTTCTCAGGAGTTCGAGGTCGATCCACAGGGAATTGATGAAGAAAAATTAATTGAGGTAAGAAAAGGATTTGTCACAACACCAAAAGTAATAAAAGATATTCACAAATGAATTTAAGAACTTGCTTGGGTTTGGAGATCCAATCTTGGTAATAAATTAAAGGTAAGATTATTTCTCTTTATAACTCAATTGAAATCCACACACAACGGAGGTTCCAATCGGAAAATATAGCATTCAAAGTTCAATTATATATGCAATCATATTATGATTCCTTTAATTATCTACCAACATTTGTAAATGAGTTCAAGCATTCACTGTGCTAATCCTATTGTCTACAATAAATCAAGATCTCCATTATACAAAGAAGGTTTCTAAATTGATTGGAAACAAAATACAACACATATAATGTCCATTTGATAATATATCATTTAAGTACAAGAAATAGAATAATCTAACCTTATTTAATTACCAAGAGCTTCACTCTTTCACCCAAGCAAGATGAAGATTTAGTTACTCATAGATAATAAGAAAGAAAGAGATAAGAAAAGAAAGATGGACATAGCTTCAATTTAGAACAAGAGAAAATTACAACAAAGGAAAACAATAAACAAGCATAACCATAACTTGTAAAAACTAAGCCTAACACCAAGAGCACCAAATGATCAGCCAATGGTATCTTTTATAGAGGATTAGGGATACAAAATGACAAGGGGGCTGATTAAGAGTAGGTGGATGAGTGGATGAATGAGTGGAAAATGCCAAATGGTGAGTTGGTGAGTGAAAAATTATTGAGATTCTTTGTCTCCGAAATCATTCAGTGTTGATCTCATGGATGCCATCAGAATGGAGCAACATGGTCTTCATGAAAGTTGTAGCATTTTGTCTCATCTTTCCAATGGCATTGAAATCATCTAAAAATTCATCCTACAGCCCAAGATATGACCAAATTACTGCAAACTGTTCAGGCCCAGTTTCAGCACCTCTGTTTTGACTTCCAGACCCAATATTACCTCCAAGCTGTCCGAATGAGCTCTTATGTTCTTCATGAAAGTTGTAGATATGGGTCTTAACTTTCAATTCTCCAAATGTCAGCCCAATAAAGTTCTTACAGCTTGAGTTATGCTCTGATTACTGTACACTATTCAGGTTCCAGTCATAAAACTCGTGTTCTGACTTCCAAGCCCAATTAGCTCTACTAGATGTCTGAATGAGACTTTGAGATCTTCATCAAAGTTGTAGAGCTTTCTCTCAATTTTCCTACAACATAAAATTCATAATTTCTAGACGTCTAGAACTCAAGATATGACTAAAATACAGAAACAATGTAAGACCCAAATAATGCTGAAAAAATCAATTAAGTCCAATTTGAGTCCAATCTTACAAAACATAATCAGGCTTAATCAATTAAGTATATGATGAGTGTAAATGACTAAAAATGAGGGTTTATTAATGTATAAAATATATGATTATCAAATTCTCCCACACTTAGTTTTTTGCACTCCTGGGCAAAACACATAAGACCAAAGCTAGGAAACAAAGAAAAATGACACATACTCAAAAGCTAAAAACTCTAAAAGACTAGATGAAGCAAGAAGAACAACCTAAAATTCAAGGGATCAAAGCATTAATGAGGTAACATTTCTTCACATCTCAAACCAACAAGCAAAGAAACTTTAGTTGAAAAGAATGAATCAAGAATGATAGATCCTCACAGAATTCACTCTCAATCTCTCAAGTATTTAAAAGGTAAGTATTTCATTCTATTCAACCCTTGAACAACTGTACTACTATAAGCTTGCTTATCTTCTACTTCTCCACTACTCAAAATACATGCATACAAAAATCAAGAGGACTTTATTCAAGGTTGTAATGGGGTCATGGTAAAGGAGATGGGATAATATGGATATGAAAAGATAAATACCAAAGAGAATAAAAGAGCATTAGGGTACAGTTAGAGTGGAGAAAATGTTTGAGCACATTCATCATAAAGGACAATCACTAATATTTGACTAATGTTTTGTTGAAGATCAATCCCAAATTGATGAATTGATTTCATTGTTAGACTTGAACATTCTCCTTTTCTACCTGTTGTTTCCAAGCATCCACATTTATTCTAGAATCTGATAATCCTTTGATTGCAACGGTGGTTAATTTTTTTTCTTTTTTTTTCTCTTTTTTTTGCATATATACCCCCACACTTGTTCAAGAATAATGTCAATGCTCTCTTATTCCCTAAGGTTGGGTAAAAATATGTTTTTTTTAAAGATACGAAATGAGCTAAAAACAAGGAATGGTCAAATAAGTTCAAAGGGGTTACACAATGGAAAATATACAAGGATGGCTATTTGGTCAAAGTAGCTATTTCAAAATGCCTCAATCATATTAATGTATGCATGTGAAAATGTAGCCTCAAAAAGAATCAAAGCAAGTTCTAGAGTAATAATTTCATGAGTGAAAATTACACAAGAAAGAAGAGAATGGTACATATATTCAATCCATTCATCAATAGGCTCAAAATCTCACAAGGCATATTTCTATCATTCTCAATCCATCATATCAACATTCATATCCAAGCTTGTGATTTTTAAGAAAGAAGATAATTTATGCTAAGATCCAAGAATTCATTTGCTACTTCTACACAAAATAATTATTTCCTCAACTAAGATGCGTCTCAAGAGTAATAAATTGTTTCCAAAATTTACTCCTTACTCTGCCATCCTTAATTGGTTTTACTACAAATAGGTTTCTGATAGTCATATCACTAAACATACTTCCGAATTTAGATGTGTCTCAGAAGTAAAATTACTCCTTATTTTGCAATTATTCATTGGTTTAGTAAGTCCATGACAATCATATCATACTTCTAAAAAAAAAATTTTTTTTTGGTTAACTGTCCTTCCTCCCCAACTAGATCACAACATTGTCCTCAATGTTAAAATATAAATGAGTAAAGGATAGAAGATATTACCCGTTGGAGAAATCTGACAAAAATTTAAACAGAAACAAAGTATGATAAATAAAATCAAAGGTAAAGGAGAGTTATAAACGAAGTGTCAGATCTGGCTTTCTTTTCATCCTGATTCCCTCACTGCTTCCTACTGACTAATCTATCTGAGCTATTGCTGGGTCAGGTTTATGAACAAAAGCTTCTAATTTATCAATCAACTTCTCAATAGTGGAAGTAGAGATAAGAAGTTGTCTTGCCGAAGGTGTGATAAATTTCTGTTTCACAGCATGGTCAAGAAAAAGTAACAAAATATCAAAGAAACTATTTACATTCAACAAACTTATGGGTTTATGGTAGATGTCCAATTGGGCCCAAAAGACAATTTGAAAAACTTCTTCCAAGGTACCAAAATCACCTGGTAAGGCAATGAATGCATCAGAGTTTTCAAGCATTATCTTCATTCGTTCATGCATTGATGATACCTTAAGTTCCTCTCTAATTGTCTTTCCAGTGATGTTCTGTTGAGCTAAAGGTTCAAGAATGACACCTAAAACCTGACTGTCTCTTATATATGCAGTAAGTGATACAACCCCCATTAACCCACGGCAACCTCCCCCATATACAAGATGAATATTCCTCGCAGCAAGTGATCGACCAAGAGTGGTAGCTGCGTTTACAAACTCTAAACCCTTCCCATACTTAGATCCACAAAATACACAGATATTTTTAATTTGACGAACAGAAACACCTTTCATTTCTATTTTCACCTTCCCTTTGAATGATTCTGAGTTGGAGGAAAGTGGAGAAAATGGAGTGTTTAAATAGGAAAAAGAATGGAAAAGGGTAATAATTGCACCTATAAGGGTAGGTTGGCTGTTGTCAGAAAAGTTTAAAATTAAGAAACATAGAATCTCTTTTTTTTTTTTACTTCAAGAAAACCATCAGGGTAAAAAAGTCTAGAAACCCTTGAAGGACCCTACTCAAAGGATCATCTGCCCAAAACTAAAATACAACAAAATCATACAAAGATAGAAGAAATATAATAGCAAATAATGACATACCTGTATGTACAGCTTTCATGGCGTATCTTTATACTACGTGTTATGAGTGTAGTAGTGACATATCTTTATACTGCGTGTCACCAGTGCAGTAGACACTCACGTCCGTTTATTCGAAGAAAGGAGAATGAAGAAACCATCGTGGGTTTCCATCCTGGGTCTGGAACCTGGAGCGCTCACACTTGGGCTCGTAACATCAACAAAGATGCTAAAATCTGAACCTGTAATGTCTAAGATCCAAAACGTCTCATCCTAGGATGCTGAGAACCCCTTCTAATAAAAGAGAGGATCAAGCTCAAATGCCTCATACGCTTTGGCAGCCGCGGCTTACTTCTCATTAATAACCAGAGTAGGACGCTTCTGCCTGTCCATCAATTCCACAGTGCCTAGATGGTAAACATTGGGTTATGGAGTACGGCTTTCTACAGAGCATGGTACACAAACTTTTTTAAGGACCAACGTGCAAAGGTCCACCCGAGTCAATGACGGGTCAGCCAAAGGCTGGGGCTCCACAACTAATTAAAGTCATGGTACTCATTTCGGATCGCCCTTGTTCAAACATTTTTTTAAAAATTTTTTTGCTTCTTTTTTTTTTAAAATTTTTTTTTGAAAGATGACATGAAGAAGAAGAGGATGATATGTATAGATTGTTGTGGATATGGCTCACATCTGCCTCTGGTTTAACATCTAGTAACGGCTTAAACACCTTCTATGAGTAGTGGATAAGCTTCCCATCCAATTTTCTTATAAATTAGCAAACAGGGTCTTTTAGAGTTAGATTCCTAAGACTATAGCGTTTTTCTTCATCTTTGAAGAGATTCCACAAATTAAGAAGTTTACGATGCACCAATCCACAAGAATGCGTCTCAAGAGTCAATAAGATATCATCTAATGACTCCTTACTCAGTCTATTCTTAATGAAGAAAATTTTATCTTCTCTGTTTGCGGAAACCATCCCCAAAGAACAACATCACTTGTTACAATTCCATCGTCCACATTTGTGACAGACTTGTAACCTTTTTGCTCTTCTCCTTTTAGAATACGAACTTCTTCCAAGACCCAGCATGTATGAGTCAAATGAAATTAAAGACTCACTTGCTAGTCGGACCTTTGCTTCAATTATCCAACATACATCTTCTGGCATACCTTTGTGTATTAACAGTCTAAATCTTTCACATCTAACTTTGTAGATTTTTTTTAGAGCATTTTGAGGGAGAGAAGGAAAATGTTTTCTCAGGTTTGAAAAAATGACATCCATTTTAAAGGAGAAGAAGGATTCAGTTATTTTGGAAAACTGAAAAATAAACCAACTTGAGAGTCACAAAGTACGTTATCCACCACTTAACCAACAATACAAAGAACTGCAAAAACAAGGCAACAAAATTAGAGTGAATTCTATTCATAACAAGGATAAAAAAGAGAGATGAATTCTACCTCATCAACTTAGTTTTCCAGAAATGGTTTGAGCCTTTGTCCATTGACTTTAAACACATTACCATTCCTAGGATTCTCAATATCTATAGCCCCATGAGGATACATATGTTTGACAACAAAAGGACCACTCCACCTAGATCTCAATTTTTCAGGAAATAGGTACATGCGAGAATCATAAAGCAGAACTTTTTGACCAATTTCAAAAGATTTTCTCAAAATTGTCTTGTCATGAAAAGCTTTTGTTCTGGCTTTATAAATCTTTGAGTTCTCATATGCATCATTTCTCAATTCCTCAAGTTCATTTAATTGCAATTTGCGTATCTTGCAAGCATCATCAAGATTTAGGTTGAAAGCTTTAATGGCGCAGAATGCTTTATGTTTCAATTCTACAGGCAAGTGACAAGGTTTTCCATAGACTAACTGATAGGGTGACATGCCCAAAGATGTTTTGAAAGTAGTACGGTAAGCCCAAAGTGCATTGTTTAGTCTTAAAGACTAATTTTTATGATTTGGGTTAACCGTTTTTTCCAAAATTTGTTTCATCTCCCTATTTGCCAATTCAACTTGTCCACTTGTCTGAGGGTGATAAGGGATGACAATTTTGTATGCAATACCATATTTCTTCATTAAAGATTCAAATGGTTTATTGCAAAAATGTGTTCCTCCATCACTTATGATAGCTAGAGGGTTTCCAAATCGACACAAGATATTTTCTTTTAAAAATTTGAGAACAGTTTTATGATCATTGTATCGACATAGAATCACCTCAATCCATTTTGAGACATAATCAACTGCAACCAAAATATATACAAATCCAAATGAAGATGGAAATAGACCCATGAAATCAATTCCCTAACAATAAAAAATTTCAATGATAAAGATGAGGTTCAGAGGCATCATGTTTCTTTTTGAAATTGAGCCCAACTTTTGACAATTTTCATAACTTTTGCAAAAAGTATAGCAGTCCTTAAATAAAGTAAGCCAATAAAATCCACACTGCAAGATTTTCACAGCTATTTTCTTTGAAGAAAAGTGACCTCCACATGCTTCTGAGTGACAAAATTTATTGACACTACTTACCTAATTGTCGGGTACACATCCCCGAAAGATTTGGTCAGCACAATATCTGAACAAGTATGGGTCATCCCAATAAAAAATTTTCACTTCTGTCAAAAATTTCCTTCTATCTTAGTGAGTCCATTGAGGCGGCATCTTTCCTTCTTGTTCTCCAGTAAGAGTTGAGGAAATTACTTTTGGAAAGCTTTGTTCTTCTCCCAAAAATGTGTACTTCAACTCAGCAGGTAATGACTTTAATTCCAGTGTGGGTACTTCTTCATAGGTATTATCATTCATGGGTTTTAGCTCTTTGAATTTTGGCTTCCATCCCTTGTATTCTATTTCATCTGTACAATCAAGCAAATCAAATAAATTAATTAAACAAACTTCTAATGGGTCAGAAGAACTCCCTTTTTGAAGATGATCATTTACAATGGCTTCAATCCCTTCAACTTCCTCCTTTTCATCAAGGACTTCCTATGGTTGCTTGCACATGTTAAAAACATTGAGCTCTAGTGTCATGTTTCCAAATATTAGCTTTACCACTCCATTTCTGCAATTTATCAAAGCATTAGATGTTGCTAAAAATGGACGGCCTAAAATAACAGGAATTGACTTGCAACTATCAACTATAGGTTCAGTATTCAAGACAATAAAATCCACAGGATATATGAATTTATCAACTTGAACTAACACATCTTCCACTATTCCTCTTGAAATTTTAATTGATCTATCGGCAAGTAGAAGAGTCACAGAAGTTGGTTTTAACTCACCCAAGTTGAGTTGCTGATAACCTAAATATGGAAGCAAATTGACACTAGCACCAAGATCAAGTAAAGATTTTTCAATTTTATGTTCTCCAATAATGCATGAAACTGTAGGACAACCAGGGTCTTTATATTTCAATGCATTATTATTCTGAAGAATAGAGCTTACCTGTTTAGCCAAAAATGCTTTTTTTTCACATTTAATTTCCTTTTAACAGTGCACAAGTCCTTCAAATATTTAGCATAATAAGGATTCTGTTTGATAGCATCTAATAGAGGAATATTGATTTTCACTTATTTTAAAATTTCAAAAATATCAGCGTGGTGGTCCAATTTCTTTGGATTATTCAATGCTTGAGGAAATGGGGGTGAAGGTGCGAGTTTGGTCTCCTTTTGGTCAACTTCTTCATTTTCTTGGGGAATTGGTTCATCTTCCTTCTCATAAGATTCGGGGATTTATTTTTCAACAACCTTTCCACTCCTAAGAGTTATCACTGACTTGACTTAGTCCATTTGTTAGTTTTCTGAACTCCCCTCATTTAGACTGTACTGAACCTTGGGATTTGGTTGAGGTTGAAAAGGAAATTTTCTTTTCTCGTGAATGGTGAGTGCAGAAGAAAGTTTAGCAAGAATGTCTTTTATGTCATCCATGGTTTGATTGTTTTGTTTATTAATGGTCTCTTACTTTTCTATGAATGCATGCAGTATTTCTTCAAGGTTTTTCCTATATGGTGGGACATAAGGTGCATATCCTTAAGAATTTTGAGAGTCCTGTTGTGCCTGAGGAGGTGGTGGTTACACGAATTGTGACTGATTATTATTCCTCCAGCTGAAGTTCGAGTGATTTCTCCATCCCGGATTGTATGTATCTGAAAAAGAAGAAGTAAATGGCTTTTTAAAATTATTCATTGTATTTACTTGCTCATGTACAACTTCTTTAAAAATAGGAATATTAGGACATTCATGTGTTGAGTGTCCTAAGTCATCACAAATGCCACAAATTTCTTCATTTTGCACAGATTTGATTTCTTTTGCTTTTCTTAATTCCATGGCTTTAACCTTTCTAGCCAAACTGGAAAACCTAGCATTTAGATCTTCCTCTTGACTAAGGTGATATTTTCCTTTATTAGCACTTGTAAGGTTAGATCTAATTGAATTTTCAGAAGGGTTAGTATTATGCCAAGATTGAGAATTTTCAGCCAATTGGTTTAAATAGTCTAAAGCTTCATCAAGTTCTTTATCAAGAAACTCACCATTGCACATTATTTCCACAAATTATTTAGTTTCAGGTGTTAAACCTTCATAAAAGAAGCTTATAGTGCGCCATTTTTCAAAACCATGATGTGGGCAAGAAATTAACAAATCTTTAAACTGTTCCTAACATTGAAAATATGCTTCATTTGAATTTTGGGAAAAATTTTGGATTTGTCTTTTCATAGCATTGGTTTTATGTGTTAGAAAAAATTTCTTTAAGAACTCACCTTGCATTTCTTGTCATGTGCCAATTGATCTTGGTTTCAAAGTGTTAAACCAAGATTTTGCTTTATCTTTTAAAGAAAAAGGAAACAATTTAAGCTTAACAATCTCTTCAGTACAATTTTGGTCATTAAAAGCAACACATACTTCTTCAAATTCTTTCAGATGTAAATATGGACTTTCAGATTCTAAACCATGAAAATTAGGAAGTAAAGAAATCATACCTGGCTTAAATATAAAATTGTTGGCATTGAGTGGAAAGATAAAACATGATGGACTAGAATTTCGAGGTGGTTGCAAATATTCACACATGGTTCGCAATGGTTGATTTTCATGTTCATCATGTACACTTTCATTGTCAGTCATTGTGTCAATTGTGTGTGATTGTGATTCAAACAATTCAATATATAAAGTACCAGAGTTAATTTTAACTAAACGACCAGAATTTAAATCACGATACCAATTAAGCATAAATACATAAATAACTTAAAAAAAATAAACATAAATAATGTACAAGTTGGCGGTATAACCCGCCATTAAATATTAACAAGGATATGGTATAAACCAACCATCCAATAAATATTAACAAGTAAAAAGTTAGATAATTGATAAAGTAAAAAGTTAGATAATTAGAGAGTTAATAATTAGTAAGTTTGAAAGTGCAAAAAGTAAAGAAAAAAAATAAAAAAGAAAAGAAAGTAAAGAAAATAAATTAAAGAAAATAAATTGTAAAAAATAAATTTAAAATATGAACATCGGAGAGAGGCGAGCCCCACCAAAGCTGGGCGAAAGAGAAGAAAAAGAAGAAAGATTATTTCATTATGTTAGAAAGCAATAATAAATAACAGAAAATAAAAAGTTAGAAGCAGAAAATAAATGACGTAAATTAAAAAGTTAGAGTGCAAAAAATAAAAGTTAGTAAGCAGAAAATAAATGATATAAATTTAAAAGTTAGAAAGTTAGTATGTTAGCAAGTTAGTAGATTAGTAAGTTAGATAGTTAGAAAGTTAGAGAGTTAGTAAAGAAATCGAAGGATCGGCAAGCCGATCTTTTGCTCTAGTGAGGGAGAAGAGAGAATAGATTTTATTAAAGAAAAAGAACCTCAATAAATTCAAACTTCAAATCAAGTCCCCGACAACGACACCAAAAACTTAATTGCGGGATTTAGAGATGCAAACCCAAGTGCAGGTTGTCTCAAGTAATAAATTTCTCGGGAGTCTGAGGTCAATCCATAGGGAATTGATAAAGAAAAATTAATTGAGGTAAAAAAAAGATTTGTCACAACACCAAAAGTAATAAAAAATGTTCATAAATGAATTTAAGAACTTGCTTGGGTTAGGAGATCCATTCTTGGTAATAAATTAAAGGTAATATTATTTCTCTTTATAACTCAATTGAAATCCACACACAACGGAGGTTCTAATCGGAAAATATAACATTCAAAGTTCAACTATATTTGCAATCATATTATGATTCCTTTAATTATCTACCAACATTTGTAAATGAGTTCAAGCATTCACTGTGTCAATCCTATTGTCTACAATAAATCAAGATCTCTATTATACAAAGAAAGTTTCTAAATTGATTGAAAATAAAATACAACACATATAATGTCCATTTGATAATATATCATTTAAGCATAAGAAATAGAATAATCTAATCTTATTTCATTACCAAGAGCTTCACTCTTTCACCCAAGCAAGATGAAGATTTAGTTACTCATAGATAAGAAGAAAGAAAGAGATAAGAAGAGAAAGATGAATATAGCTTCAATTTAGAATAAGAGAAAATTACAACAAAGGAAAATAATAAACAAGCATAATCATAACTTGTAAAAACTAAGCCTAACACCAAGAGCACCAAATGATCAACCAATGGTGCCTTTTATAGAGGATTAGGGATACAAAATGACAAGGGGGCTGATTAAGAGTAGGTGGATGAGTGGATGAATGAGTGGAAAATGCCAAAGGGTGAGTTGGTGAGTGGAAAATTATTGAGATTCTTTGTCTCCAAAATCATTCAGTGTTGATCTCATGGATGCCATCAGAATGAAGCAACATGATCTTCATGAAAGTTGTAGGATTTTGTGTCAGCTTTCCAATGGCCCAAAATCATCCAAAAATTCATCCTACAGCCCAAGATATGACCCAATTACTGCAGATTATTCAGGCCTAGTTTTAGCACCTCTGTTTTGACTTCCAGACCCAATATCACCACCAAGCTGTTCGAATAAGCTCTTATGTTCTTCATGAAAGTTGTAGATATGGGTCTTAACTTTCAACTCTCTAAATTTCAGCCGAAGAAAGTTCCTACAGCTCGAGTTATACTCTGATTACTGTACACTATTTAGGTTCCAGTCACAAAACTCATGTTCTGATTTCCAAGCCAAATTAGCTCCACTAAATGTTTGAATGAGACTTTGAGCTCTTCATCAAAGTTGTAGAGCTTCCTCTCAGCTTTCCTACAAGGTAAAATTCATAATTTCTAGATATCTAGAACTCAAGATATGACTAAAATACAGAAATAATGTAAGATCCAAATAATGCTGAAAAAATCAATTAAGTCCAATTTGAGTCCAATCTTACAAAACTTAACCAGGCTTAATCAATTAAGTATATGAAGAGTGTAAATGATTAAAAATGAGGATTTATTAATGTATAAAATATGTGATTATCACACCGGTTGTCGGGGTACATTTAATTTGTTTCCTTAGTATTTATTACTCGGTGTTGTATGCATTTATTTTCCATGGTCCGTACTGGGTCCAAAACTTGATGTGTGAAATCCGCAAGTGTACGGTTTTATCGTCAAGTAATAAAAAGATCGAATTCACAGGGACTATGTTTATGAATACCAATTAAGTAATTAATTCAATTAAATTAAACAAAGGAATATAATTGATGATCGATAAGAACGTAGTAACCAAGCAATTAAATAAATATTAAAATGCAAAAATTAAGAATAAAACAGCAAGTTGTTAAGAAAGGTTTTCAAATTTAAGAAAGCTTCCAGGATTGGGGTAACCACAATGATACAAGACAATTCCTAACTGACAACCCTTTTATTAAATTTGAAATTCAATTGAAGGTGAATTACCATAAATTAGTTAATGTTCTTTCTCAAGAGACAAGAACTGTGCCCAATTAAACCAACTCCTACTCTCGTGATAATTGAATTTAAATTAAACTCATTACGCTTTATGGTAATTCATTAAGTCCTCGAAAGGCTAAAACTACTCTCGTGATTTAGACCTTAAGGTCAATTCTTATGGTTCCAACACTTAGGTTCACCTCTCAGTACGTCCTTAAATGTCTATGAGATGCAAATATGTGGCCAGCAAAATCACATGAATAAGCGCAATAACGATTGAATCAAAGAACATTCAAGATTAATAAAAGGGGTAAACAAAGTCAATTAATCGTCATCAATGTATCAAAGGGCATTGCCCAATCCTAGAAACAAAAGAAATTACTCAGATATGGAGAAGAAGAAACAAGAAATCAAATTCAAGAACATCAAAACCCATAATCCAAGAGAGAAGAGAGGAGAAAGATAAAGATCAAGAGCCTCCCAATATGCCTTCTTCAAAACCAAATTGGAACCCCCATATTTTATTCAAAACATTTATAAAAACCCTAGGGGTTTTCTTTGGTCTCAGCCCATAAAAAGAAATAAAAACAAAACTTAAAAATCTATCTCGTACTACGATCACGGCCGTGGATCATTCCACTGGCTGGCCGTGGAACTCTCTGAAAATTTTCTTTTGCTTCTTCACGCAACTGCTCAATCCATGGCCGTAGGGAATTCCACAGGCAAGTCGTGGAACTCTCTGGAGTAAGCTTTTTGCCCCAATTTGCTATCCGTAAAGCTCCAACTTCAATTGTGCAAGCTTTCCATCCATTTCAAGACCAATTCAGCACAAATCCTGCACAACAACACCAAAAACACCGCAGTTATCCGAACTAAGGGGAAAATTAAATAAAAAGAAAAACTAAAATGCCTAAAATGCCTAAAAATGCATGCAAAACAAGAACAAAATATGATGTTGTTTCACACACATCAAATCCCCCCTAGCTTAAGATTTTGCTTGTCCCCAAGTAATAACTAATGCCAAACCAAGAAGTGGAATCAAAAGATAATAATGAATGAGGAACCCGAGAAAACATTCAACCAAGCAATAGGTAAAGGCAAACCAAGAATTAGAGAGGTAATCAAAATCAAGTCCAATTAGAGGCTAAGTTCTTAGAAATCATGCATCCTCACTGAATTAGGTTCACTCTACTAACCACACTCAAAGTGTTTAAGGGTGAAGACAATGCGCTCAAGATTCCTCAAAGAAACTGCACTTCCATAAGCTTGATAAGAAACTAAATTTCTACTAATAATCAGCATGCATGCAAGAATGAAAAGGTCTTTCAAGGGTTGTAATGGGACCATGGGAATGATGTTAGGTAGGGTAAAGAAAGGAAGGTATGCATAAAGAGCTAACAAAATTTTCAATAAGCACAAGAAATCCAATAGAACATAAATGGAGCAAAGGTATTTTTCAATCAAGAGCATAAGTCCGCATTTTCTTCCTTTCTTTTCCTTCTTTTCAAGCTTTCATCTCATGCTTTTCTTTTATTTTCTTTTCCCTTTCCCCTTAATTTTTTTTATTTAACATAGGGGAGAGACTTCATTTTCAAAAACATATGATTCCCAATACAACATTCAAACCCAATTTGCTCCATTCAATATTCTAAATGATCACCGACAATGTATCATCATAGGCATCAAGAAAAACAATTATGCAATAGGCTCAAAATGGGCAACTAGTGGATGAAAGTGTAACAATTACTTCAGAAGGCTAGAAAAATACCTAAGATGCCTTAATCACATTCAAGCATGCAAACAAAAATTTCGCCTCAAAATGGTTTCAAATCAAGTTCTAGAGCACAAAATCAATGAGGAATTATCACTCAACACAAAGAATGGGAGCAAAAATCATATAGTGCATAAATCCCATACAAGCTCAAAACTCACTTTTAGAGGTTCAAAAATCAATGAGAAGCACAAATTCAGAGAACATATGCTAATTATCAACTATCAAGAAATCACCTCCACTGTCAATTAAAATAATGCTTGTTGCCTACTGCAAGAATCAACAAATTGGGTTCCAAATCAATATCATCTCAAAAGAGAGGGGCATAAGGTTCAACCAAAAGGCCAAGAGATATGATGGTGTGAAAATGTAATAAGAAGATGCAATGCAATATGAGACATGAGAATGCATTAGACTAATGATCTACAATGAAAATAAAAATGAAAATACCCCCCAAGCTTAGAACTTACATTATCCCCAATGTAAAAATCTATAACTGGAGAAGGAATAAAAGAAAAGAACTCATTGCAGTGGTGGGAAAGGGTGCTGACTTCCTTTTTTTTTGGGCCCCTTGAATTCCACAGTCATGGTTGGATCCACGACTAGGCCGTGGATCTCTCTGACTTCTACATTTTTCTTCTGATCTTCAATTCATGGCCATGGAATTTTCCATGGCCTAGGTGTGGAACTTTCTGACTTCACTCTTCTACTAATTTGAGCTTCAAAAAGGGTCAAACCTAAACAAGATCCATGAGATAAAGATCAAACTAGCAATCCAACACACAAAAATCAAAAGGAAAAGAAAAAAAAAAAGAAACTTGGGTTGCCTCCCAAGAAGCACTTGTTTAAAGTCATTAGCTCAACTTTGGTCTAGTTTCTGTGCTCAGGTGATGTCAATGGAGTAGTCCTCAGTCCCCACTCCTTCTTCAAGGTGTTTCACTCTTTGGTCGTTGATCATGAATGACTCATTGCCTTCTTTCTTCACTTCAAACACACCGTAGGATAAGACTCGAACAATCTCATATGGTCTTGACCATTTTGACCATAACTTACTAGGACAGAAACGTAGAAGCGAATTATCAACAAGAACTTATCCCCAAGCTTAAACGCACGTTATATGATACACTTGTCATTCTGCTTCTTTGGTCCCTTCTTGCAGGGTTGGCCTTCTCAAACTTGGTGGCAGCCTTGGGCAAGGTCTTCTCTAACATAGCATCAGTCATAGATTCCTGCATATATGAAAGCACAATATTGTCCACAACATCAGTAGCATCTATGCGATTACATGAATTAAAGGAATTAGGGTTTTTTTTTTCAAAATTGAAAACATTAAAAACTACTTCCTCATTGTTCAATCGCAAAGTCAATTTCCCTTCGTGGGCATCAATAATTGCCATTCCAGTGGCGAGGAATGGTCGGCCAAGTATGATTAGCATTTTAGTATTTGCTTCCATGTCAAGCACAACAAAATCAACAGGTATGAAAAACTTATCCACTCTAATAAGAACATCCTCCAAGATGCCTATAGGGTATTTGACAGATCGATCTACCAATTGAAGGGAGATAGTTGTGGGTTTTAGTTCACTCACCTCTAATTTCTTGCACACAGAAAGGGGTATAAGACTAACATTAGCCCCCAAATCACACAAAGCTTTATCAAAACTAGTGTTACCAATCAAACAAGGAATAAAGAAGCTACTTGAATCTTTTAGCTTGGGAGGCAATTTATTTTGAATTAAAGCACTACACTCCTCAGTCAAAGCTACTGTCTTATATTCTTCAAGCTTTCTCTTATTAGACAAAATGTCCTTAAAAAATTTTGCATAGGTTGACATTTATTGCAATGCCTCAATGAAGGGTACATTAATGTACAATTTCTTAAGGACCTCTAGGAACTTCCCAAATTGTCTATCTAGCTTGGCCTTAACTAATCTTTGAGGGAAGGGCACTGGGGGTTGGTATAGTTTAGGGGGTACATACTTAGACACCTTCTAATTAGTTTCCTCTTCCTCTAAGGGTTATGTCTTAGTGTCTTTTTCCTTATTGCCCTTATCTTTGTCACTCTCCCCCTTACCCTTGAGATCCTCTAATTTTTTATCACTTCTCAAACTCACAACATTATAGTGTTCATTACCTGGATTTATTTCAGGTTGACCAGGGAACTTACCCTGTTGCCTATGTGAAGTGGTTGCTTGTTGGGCAATCTGAGTTTCTAACATCTTATTATGAATGACCAAATTGTCAACCTTAGCTGATAACTCTCTAATGGCCTCAGTCACAACTTGCTCATGTCACCTAAACTCCTCATTTTGCTTAGATTGACTCTCAACAAAATTCTCAAGAAGAGACTCAAGTCTAGATTTTTGTACCTGTTAGAATCCAAAAGAGGGTTTAAAACTACCTTGCCTATCTTGGTGTTGACTATTTCTTTAGGAGAAGTTATGATGTGACCTCCAACTGGGGTTATAAGTTTGAGAATATGGATCATTCCTCCCCTTTTGGTTGAAGTCATGAAAATTGTGGCATGATTCTACTTGCTCCACCAGTGCACCTTGTGAGGAGCCAATTCCAACTTGGCAATCGGCACCCATGTGTCGCTATGCTCCACAAATCTTACAAAAATTGTTAGAAGCACCTATGGCATTAACTTGAGCTTTTTCAAGCATATCAAAATGTTTATTCAAAGAATCAAATTTTGACAAAATTAAATCAACCCCATCTACCTCAAACTTACCTCCCGAGAGTTTTCTTGGGTTATTACCTCTTTCATTTGTCCATTCGTGATGATTTGTGGCAACACTCTCAATGATCTCATAAGCTTCTGTCAGCCTTCTGTTCATCAAAGCTCCACCAGCTACGGAGTTTAGAGACACTTTCGAAAAATATTCTAGCCCATTATAGAAGGTGTGGATGATTAACCATTTTTTTAACCCATGGTGTGGGCAGGCTTCCAGCAAAGCCTTATATCTGTCCCAAGCTTCTGACAATGACTCTCCATCTTTTTGAACGAAGCTTGTGATCTGGGTCCTAAGATGAGCAGTCTTGGAAGGTGGAAAGAATTTGTCCAAGAAAGCTTGCTCCAATTGGTCCCAAGTAGTGATTGTCTCAGCGAGAATTGACTTCAACCAAGCTCTAGCTCTATCTCTCAATGATAATGGAAACAGGCGGAGACGAATAGCATCAACAGAAGTGCCTTCAATCTTGAGGGTCTCACAAAATTCCAAGAACATATCCACATGATCATTCAGGTCCTCTGATAGCAATCCTCCAAACTGGTTCTGCCTTATTATATAAAGTAAGGCAGGAGGTATGGTGAAGTGTCTAGCTTCGATGTCTGGCTGAGCAATTCCAGACCTAAAACCATGAGCATTTGGGGCTGCATACTCTTTTAATGGTTTATTGTCCATAGGTTCAGCCATGATAAGTGTTCGTTCAAGTATTTCTCTCGCTCTTTACCTTGTTGTCTTCTCCTTCTACGAAAAGTTCTTTCAATTTCAGGATCTGCTTCTTCAAGAGTCCCAGAACATCTAGTACTTCGCATAAACAAGAGAAATTACCTGCAGAGAGTCAAAGAGAAAACAATAAAGTGGTAAAAAGGTTTAAAATAATCAAATTAAAAATTAAACTAATATTCAAGAAAAACACAGTCCCCGACAACGGCACCAAAAACTTGATGTGTGAAATCCGCTAGTGTACGGTTTCATCGTCAAGTAATAAAAAGATCGAATCCACAGGGACTATGTTTATGAATACCAATTAAGTAATTAATTCAATTAAATTAAACAAGGGAATATAATTGATGAGTGATAAGAACGTAGTAACCAAGTAATTAAATAAATAAATATTAAAATACAAAAATTAAGAACAAAAACAACAAGTTGTTAAGAAAGATTTTCAAATTTAAGAAAGTTTTCAAGATTGGGGTAACCACAATGATACAAGACAATTCCTAATTGATAACCCTTTTATTAAATTTGAAATTCAATTGAAGGTGAATTACCCTAAATTAGTTAATGTTCTTTCTCAAGAGACAAGAATCGTGCCCAATTAAACCAATTCCTACTTTTGTGGTAATTGAATTTAAATTAAACCCATTACGCTTTATGGTAATTCATTAAATCCTCGAAAGGCTAAACCTACTCTCGTGATTTAGACCTTAAGTTCAATTCTTATGATTCCAACACTTAGGTTCGCCTCTCAGTATGTCCCTAAATGTCTATGAGATGTAAATATGTGGCCAGCAAATTCACATGAATAAGCGCAATAACGATTGAATCAAAGAACATTCAAGATTAATAAAAGGGGTAAACAAAGTCAATTAATCGTCATCAATGTATCAAAGGGCATTGCCCAATCCTAGAAACAAAAGAAACTACTCAAACATGGGGAAGAAGAAACAAGAAATCAAATTCAAGAACATCTAAACCCGTAATCCAAGAGAGAAGAGAGGAGAAAGATGAAGATCAAGAGCCTCCCAATGTGCCTCCTTCAAAACCAAATTGGAACCCCCATATTATATTCAGAACATCTATAAATACCCTAGGAGTTTTCTTTGGCCTCAGCCTATAAAAAGAAATAAAAACAAAACTTAAAAATCTGTCTCATACTGCGATCCACGGTCGTGGATCATTCCACGGGCTGGCCGTGGATCTTCTGTTTTAGTTCCACGGTCGTGGATCATTCAACGGCCAGGTCGTGGAACTCTCTAGAAATTTTCTTTTGCTTCTTCACGCAGTTGCTCGATCCATGGTTGTAGGGAATTCCACAGGCAGGCCGTGGAACTCTCTGGAGTGAGCTTTTTGCCCCAATTTGCTATCTGTAAAGCTCTAACTTCAATCGTGCAAGCTTTCCATCCATTTCAAGACCAATTCAGCACCAATCTTGCACAACAACACTAAAAACACTGCAGTTATCCGAACTAAGGGGAAAAACAAATAAAAAGGGAAACTAAAATGCCTAAAATGCCTAAAAATGCATGCAAAACAAGAACAAAATATGATGTTGTTTCACACACATCATCCAACGCCTATTATAAATGTTCATTTAGCAACCGTTTTAGGACTTAGGAGAATTTCAATTGAATTCAAACCTTGGTCCAAGGTCTAACACCCAAAACATTGAGCACTCTGAACTTCACTCAGGACTTAGGAAAAAATTAAGGTGATCCATAATTAGGGTCTCTAATATTTACAGTCTAGTATGGAAAATTGCCTAATACTTAAGAATTTTTTACTTAATAACTAGTTTAACATAAGACATTCACGGCGAGTACCTAATGACAGAGAGTGGATTTCGTAATTTGCTTTACCAATTAACCAAAAAATGGTTATGGCCAAGTGTTGATGATTTGGGTACATACCCACAACTCGCAACCAAAACAGACACATGGGTTTTGTGGGTTATTCCTCTTAACTTGGAATATAAGAGACCATAGATCCTACAAGAAACAGGCTCTAAACATTCTCAAAGCGTTTTCTGACTTGAGGGTCTTTAAACTTTTAGAAATTCCAGCTCCCATAAGGAACGAGCACCGTAGATATTCTTAAACTAAAATTCGACTTGAGGGTCTGTTGAGACTTTAGATAATGCAAGATATATGAAAATAACTTCATTTTATTGACTGAATGAAGGATTAAAGTCTGTACAATATATGCCCATAAAAACTAGGGCATATCAAACAAAGTAAACTAAGACACTAGGCCTTAAAAGGCACTTAATTATAGTACTTGCAAAGTTTGTCTGCATTCCAAAAGTTTTGATTAGCTTGCCTATTAATGTCTCCAAGGTGTAGGCTCCCTTACCAGTGTTGATTACAATATTGTAGGGGTCTTCCCAATTAGGGGCTAACTTCCCTTGCAATGCATTCCTATAACCTTTAAGTTATAACGAGTCACCATTTTTTGCTTGATGGTGGCATTGCGTATATAAGTGACACGCCTTCTTTTCTCTAGGAGATCTAAGTCATCTCTGATTAATCTAGGGTTAGTGTCAGTTGAAAACTATTGATGATGCCAGCTTGGTTCCCCTATCTCCACTGGGATCTTAGCCTCACACCCATAAGTGAGTTTAAAGGGGGTTTCACCTATTATAGAGTGAGGCGTAGTCCGGTAGGTCCAAAGGACATAGTCTAGTTGTTTAGTCGAGTTTCCTTTAACTTTATCCAACCTTCTTTTAATTCTTTGGACAATAACCCGGTTTGAAACCTCTGCTTGTCCATTAGTCTTAGGATTTTCAACTGAACTGTAATGGTGCTAGATTTTTAACCCAGTAAGCAACTCTTCAAAATCTTTATCCTTGAATTAGGTCCTATTGTTCGTTACAATGGACTCCAAAACTGATGATGATGTGACGCCATGTGAATTTTTGGATCCGAGCCAAAGTGATTGTGACCAAGGGTTCTGTCTCAATCCATTTAGTGAAGTAGTCCACAACCATCACTAAGTATTTTAACTATCCAGGTGCTTGAGGAAATGGACCTCGGATATCCATGCCCCATTTGTAAAATAGCCTGGGTACGGACATTGTGGATAGTTCCTCTAGGGGATCCTGATAGTGGTCTGAGTGGCATTGGTATTTATCATATACCCAGACGTGAGCAAGCGAGTCTGCTTCCATTATTGCCCAATAGTACCCAGCCCTGAGTGCTTTTAATGCTAAGGCTTTGCCCCCCAAGTGGTGTTCGTAACTCCCCTTGTGGATCTTAGCTAGTACATATTTTGTTTTCTTTAGCATGAGACATTTAAGGAGAGGTGAGGAGAACCCACGTCAGTATAGTTACCTATCATAGATGGTGTACCTGACTGCAATTCTGATCAATTTGGAGGCTTTCTTTGGATCATCGGACCATACTCCATGGTTGGGGTGATCTAAGAGTGCTATTCTCCTTCCACTTGGAAAATTGCTACGTCCATGATGGAAGGTTGAGAAAGGGTCTCTTGGACCAAAGAACGGTTATTGCCCGGGTTCTTAGTGCTGGCTAGCTTGGATAGGAGGTCCGCCCTAGAGTTCTGCTACTTGGGGATGTGCTCTACCTTAGCAACCTGGAAATGTTTGAGAAGCCCTTAGACCTTGGCTAAGTATCTCTGAAGAAGAGGCTCCTTACCTTGATAGTCACATTGGATCTAGGAGGTCACAAGTTGGGAGTCGCTGCAAAGTGCGATCATGGTTGCTCCCATGTCTTTGGCCATTACTAGTCTGGTGATGTATGCTTCGTACTCCGCCTGGTTGTTGGACATGGAGAACTCAAACTTCAGGGAATTCTTAACTGTTAGTCCTTCAGAGTTCTCTGAAATCACCCTAGCACCACTTCCCTTGGGGTTCGATGATCCATCAACAAATATGATTCAAGAAATTCCCTCAAGGCCATGGGGTCCGAAGTGAGTTCTGCTAGAAAGCTAGAGAGCGCCTGAGCCTTCATTGCTAGCCAAAGCTCATATGCAATTTCAAACTCAAAAAGCTCGATGGACCGGGCAATCATTCTTCTTGCCAAATCTGGCTTGTGAAGTATATGGCAGATAGGTTAGTTCGTCCTTACCACTATGGGATGACACTGAAAGTATTGTCTGAGTCTTCTGGCCGTGGTGATAAGTACAAAGGCAACCTTTTGAATCTTTAGTAGCAGAACTCTAGGCCTTGCAAAATCTTACTCACGAAATAGATCGGCTTATGTCCCTTTGTCGTTTCCCGAATTAGAACTAAGCTTATAGCCTCTTTGTGAATAGAAATGTACAAGTACAGTGTCTCACTGGGTTCTAGTCTTATCAATATAGGAGGAGAGGACAAAAGATTCTTCAGGGAGGTAAAGGCATCCTCACACTCTTGAGTCCACTCAAAATCCTTCCCTTTTTTGAGCAATCTGAAGAAAGGAAGGGATTTATGAGCAGCTTTGGCAAGGAAATGTGTAAGGGCCGCAATCTGACCAGTCAGCTATTATATTTATTTTTCACTATGTGGGCTACACATGTTGAGCACCGCTTGACATTTATCTGGATTTGTCTCAATTCCATGATGAGTTAACATGAAGCCAAAGAACTTGCCTGTTTGGACCCCGAAGACACACTTTTCTGGATTAAATCTCATGTTATGCCTCTGGAGTTATACAAATACCTCTTTGAGATCCGCAATCTGTGATTCATCTTGTTGGATCCTCACTATGATATCATCAATGTAGACTTCAAGCATCTTCCCCACTTGGTCTTCGAAGACCTTGTTCATCATTCTCTAGTAGGTGGCTCCTACATTTTTCAGACCAAAGGGCATAAACCTGTAATAGTAGCTCGCCCTATTAGTGATGAAGGTGGTCTTGTCTTCATCTCTAGGGTACATTAGAATCTAATTGTACCCAAAGTATGTATTCATGAAAGATAGCAAACAGAATCTGGAAGAGCTGTCAACCAATTTATCCATATTGGAAAGTGGGTATGGATCTTTGGGGTAGGCCTTGTTCAAGTTTGTATAGTCCATGCACATTCTCCACTTCATGTTTAATTTCTTCACCAGGACCACTTTATACAACCATGTGGTGTAAGAAATTTTCCTGATAAAGCCGACATTGAGTAGCTCTTTAACCTGTTCTTCGATAACCTATTGTCTTTCTGAGCCAATTTTCCTCTTCTTTTGGGATATCAGCCTTGCATTCTCCCTGATAGATATGCGATAACAGATGAAGGCGGGGTCAAGCCTAGGCATATCAGAGGACGTTCAGGGAAAAAAATATTTGCTTTTATGTAAGAGCTCAATCAACTAGCACATTTCTTCTTCTTCCAAATTCGTTTCAATCTTGGCGACTTGATCTGCCTTAGTACTAAGCTGGAGCAGCAATAATTCTCCTTCCGGCTGGGGTTTGGTACCTCGGATTTCCTTTTGCACATCCAACTCAGTCATGAGAATGTTAACTTGATCCAAAGTTTGTTTGGATGTGCCAGTTTTTACTTTTTGGATTGTCCGACTGATTTTGAGGCTCTCATTGTAGCATTTACGTGCCATAACTTGATCCCCCTTGACTGTGACAACTTCATTATTCTTACTGAGGAACTTCATGGCCAAGTGGTTAGTGGATACCATGACGCCAAAAGCATTCAGAGTAGGATGACCCAAGATGATATTGTATGCCGAGGGACAATCCACAACCAGAAACCTGACCTTGATCGTCCTAAAGAGTTTAGTGCTCTCTAGGGTTAGGTAGGTCTCAAAATGTCTTGCCGGAGTGGTCTTTTCTCTAGTGAAATCGATGAGCTCACCATCATAGGGAGTCAGCTCCGAATGTTGAACTTCAAGTTTTTGGTATAGGTCCATAAACATAATATCCGTCAAACTCCCCCGATCAACAAAGATCCACCAGACATCGATATTAGAAATTACTCTCAAGATGACTAGCAGGTCGTCATGATCTGGGATAATTCTGTCATAGTCCTCATTTGAAAAAGTGATGGAGGTCGCCCTCTGTTCTCCAGCACTTTATTTGGTTCCGGAGTGGGAGACGCTCAATACTACCATCTTGAGCCCTTTTTTGTGTGCACCATTGGACGACCCACTACCAGCGAACCCACCAGCAATAGTGTTGATGGTTCGGTTGGGATGAGATCAGTGGTCGTTGTAACAACCTAATACATATATATCAATATAACTATATATATACAGATAGAAAGCATTAATCATGTCACTTCTATTCTTACTATCTTTCTAATCCCATATAATCAAACAATTAAATATAGAGAGCCACGATAAAAGTTGGTCATATACATATACATCAAAAGCCTCTAAGGGCATAGTGTAATATATATAACAACATTACAACTCAGAGTAAAATATACAAGAGTTGTCCATACAACACAAGCTAAGATCTAATCTAGTATTGTTGCTCTTTCTTCAACTACTTTACCCTTTTATAAGAGTCTTGACCTGCTTTTACCATGGAAATACAGAAAGGGGTGAGAATTGTAACATCATCTCTAACCTAATGATATTAGTCAGGGTTATAGTAGCTCAATAAGTCTGGTATAAGTTACCTGATGATTTTAGAAATTACTCGGAACGAATGGAGTGTAAACCTATAACACTGAATATAAGAAATAGCTCAAAATAATTCAGAACTTAGCTTAAATAGCTAAAAGGATGGGAATAAATATAGTAAATTTATTCCTAAGTGATAAAGGATTGAAATGAGCTATAAGGAATTTTTGAGAATCAGATAAGTTAGTTTGACATTTTTAATAATACTGAGATAATATGTAGAGACCAAATTAATTAGATAACTGGATCAAAAACCCATAGGAGTGTGAGTAAATATAAAATAGAGGAATAAAGATTAATTTGAGAATAGAAACAGATTGAGAAGAATACTTAAATGCTTCTAAATTCAATTCCATGAGGATTAACTTAACCTACGGATGATTAGTGATGCTCAGTGTCTGATAAAAGTGCTTATGATCATGTGACAAAGGATGAGAATTGGGATTAGGAAGAATCCAAAAATCTTCAATGATTCTAGAGGAAATTGGAGAGGTTGAGTTATGAAGGATTAAAATATTTTTAAAAGATAAAAAATGCTTCCAATAGAATATTTTAATATTTCTTTCTCAAAATATCTTTACCACTTTCCTTTCTCTCTCTTTTAGTTTTTTGAATTCTTCTCATCCACTCGTTTTTCCCTCTCTCATTTCACTATCCCTCTTGTTTTCCCATTCACTCATCCGCTAACCCTTTCGCTCGGATGCTCTCTGATTTCCCTCACGTACACCGTATCTTGCATTGGTTGGTCGTCTGTTCTTATCGTTCTTACTCAGTTGGTCACCTTTGCTGTTTGCTCGCATTGCTCTCTCTCTCTCTGGTTCATGCTTGCCCTCTCTGTCGCCGATCTAGGTTGTGTGTCACCGTCGCTTGATTGGGTAAGTTCTCACCATCTTTTCTCTTTTCTAATTCTTTGTTTATCACTCACTTTTTCTCTTATTTTCTTGTGGGTGCTAGAAAAACTGAGAGAATGGGGGCAGAAACAAAGAAATGAAAGAAGTTGAACCAAGATAGAAAAGAGGGGGAGGAAGGGCGTGAAAGGGAGCACAAAAGGAACTAAGAAAGAAGCAAGGAACCATGACTAGGTAGGGGTTCTTGGCCTTTATCCTATTTTTTTTTTCTTGAATGTTTTGAAGCTTAAAAATTTGTATGTTAATGGTCATGGAGGTCACAGTTATATTAAGATTGAATGGAGAAATTTATGATAATTTTTGTGCATTTGTTTCTATTATTCTCTAGTTCTATTTCTTTTGAGTTATTGAGTAAAATTTTGATATATTGATGTTATATCGTGACCTATGTCTCACGGCCAAATGGGGGATTTAGAGGTGATTGTACTCTTTTAGTTGTTCATTTAATTCTATTGATATTTATGTTGTTTTGTGATGTGTTATTGATGAGAAAATGACTGGATTTTGTGGTTGAATAGTCATGGCTGAGTATGCTCTGTTATAGTATAATTTGTGATGTTATTATGTCATATTTTGTTATTTGAATTGTGTTAGAAAATACAGTGAAGTGTTGCCCTAGTTGTGGCTCAATTTTGGTTGTTTTTGTGCTTGAATTAGAGCCTTGAATGAAGATTTACAATGTGGGATGAAGGTCGCCTAGTTTTTGAATGTTGATTATTGATAGAAATGGACTGATTTCTAGTTCAAATCAGAACCGTAAGTTCCTAGGCAACAAATCAATTGTTGTTGTTCTATTTATGGTTAAGACTAATTAGGAGCTTTTGAAGCTCACGATCATCAGCTTAAAAACAGCCTAGGTTTGATTGTTTGTGGTTGAATTTTATTTTACAATGTTCTAGTTCTTTCCTTTCTTGGAGTTCTTGGGCAAGAAATTCATTAGTTAATAGGTGGTTTGTTACTCTATGATTCATGGCTAAGCTTAGTTTTAATGGTGGTTGAATCTTTTAAATTGTTCATTTATTTATTTTTAATGATTGTGTTAAATTTTGCCATGATGTTGATGATAGAATTGTTGGATTCTTGGACTATTTGTCAAGGTTGTGTGAACCTTGTTTTGAGCAGAATTTTGATGTTTTTATGTCAAAGTTAGATAGCTTGAATTATGTTATACAAGTTATGGCTAAGTGCTGCTCTTTTTGTGGATGAATTATCATTGTTAGTGAGTAAATTAAGACTTTGAAAGAGGATTACGATGAAGGCCAAGGGTTGCCCTATTTTTTTAGTTCACTTTATAATAATTAAGTACTTGTATTTAAGGCTTAAATTGTGTAGGAATTGTGGCCCAGTTGATGCCTTTTTTGTGGTTGAGTTATAATGGCTTTTGGTGTTTAAATTGAAGCTTGATTGTTGAATTTCTTTAAAATGAAACATTGCCCATTGTTGGCTAGAATTTTAATATATTATAAATAAAAAATGGATGCTTTAATGTGTGAAATTGTAATTTAAATCATGTGTAGTCATGACAAAATTGGTTTGTTTAACACCAAAGATTTTAATGTGTTTTTGTATCAAAGCATTGAGCTTTAAATGGTGGTAATAGCCACTATGGTAATTAAAGTGGTAGTAGCCACTAAAGTAATCAAAGTGATAGCAGCTACCAAAATAATTAAAGTGGTAGTAACCACATATAGTAATTAAATTGGTAACAGCCACTATAATAATTAAAAGTGGACTTAGCCACTAATAAGACCCTAATGAGGAAGAGGTTATAGCTATAATTGAATTAATCTACTTATGTAAGTTAATTGTTTTAATATGAAACGTGTTGTGCAATGAACGGTTTACTTTGAAAATGAAAAGACTAAGTTTTGACTAATGCCACTCTTTTTTTTATTATTATTATTTATGTAATTGTTCTTAACTATGGTAGCTAGATTTATTAGGATGTCATGTTTTATAAACTTACTACTGAGAATTTCAAATTCTCACCCCAATTTCTTGTTTCTATGGTAAATTCAGTAAATGGTCAAAGCATGAGCCAAAGAAGACATTGAAGACTTAGCATAGTTGTTTTGTATTTGTATATATAATATATATTACTAATGTAATTAGTTTACTAGTTTTGTATTTACACCCTTGTGGCTTGCTTTAGTTTTTTTTATATATTTGGCATATATTATAATTTTGTAGTAAGGAGCAAGTTGCTAATTGTGTAAAATTATTTTATTCCCTTTACTAGTTATCAAATGCTCTATATATTTATGCGTTGTTAGTTAATAATAAAGGTGATGTTTAAGTTTAATTTTATAAGTGACATCCTTGATTCTATTTACTTAAATATATTAACAATATACTACAGTATCTAGAATTAGGGTGTTACAAGAACAAAAAAATTCTCAATAATATACATGTATCTCATGGCACTCATTAATATAAATTACATATATATTTAAACTATATCAAAATTATACAATCGCCCATACAACTATATAATGTATAAAAATCTAAACTATCTTGATATTATACAATTGTTCATACAACTGTATAACATCACTATACTTGGCAAATTGTTTAACTCACTTCATTGCCTAACTTATGACTTAACTCATCTTAAGACTCGTATTAGTAAGTTTATATCACTTTATTACACTATATAAGGATTGATCATATTCCCCATATTACTTGACAAATAGCTTAACTCACTAGTTTGTCTTAGGAAAAATATTGTACCGATACTTTCCTCTCACAATTACCTCCTTAGCAAAGAGCTTTACTCACTACTTTGTAAGGTTAAGGGGTTTAACTCACTCCCTCAATTAGGATAGTTGTACTATGGTTTACCTTTGACAAGTAGAGGAACCAACTTTAACTAATGCACTATTTCAAGCAATTCATAACTCTAGAAAAGCTTAAAAACTCAATTATGTTCTTATATACCAAGTGGTTATTTCCTTTGTGAAATATCCTTAAAAGTGTCTTGACACACTTTAAAAATCATATACTAAGGATCCCAATTGATTGATAAGCTCAACATGTCCATAAAATGGCCTTTGCCAATTCTGGAGCCAGCATGTAAGCACTCCCTCTCTAGTGCCTAAGCGTTGGCTGGGCAAAACAATGCTCGGTTATGTTCTATCACTGAGGCTTAAGCGCTCAGCAACTGGCACCTAAGTGCTCAATGCATTACTACACGCATCAGCTCTCTAGACTGTGCACTCCTGGGCGCTCAGCTTCTAGCGCTTGAGCGCTAGTTGCATATCAGCAATTCTGCAGAATTGCTGCCATTATTCCATTGGAACATAGCAGTTACCAAACTACCAAAAGTTGTTCCTAGGTGATTTCTAATTCCACCAACACTCTCTAAAAATGTTGTAACACTTTTACAACCTATTGGTTCACTTAAACTTGAGTCAATGATCAAAATCACATCCTCACTTACTATTGACCTAAGTTCCAAGTAAAGCAACTTTCTAACTTTGTCTAAGAATAAACTCAATCATCTTGATTTCAAGTAGCTGAAATAACTAATTCTAAACATTGAAAACAAGAATCAAGCAAAGAAGACAGATTTTGCTCTTTTAAAACCCATTTTTTCCATCTAATAACCTAACATCAAGCATAGCAATGATGAAGGAAAAAGAATGAGTTTTTAGGTTAGAAACCCCTTAATAACTCCATAAAATGTAGTTATTTGTGTCATATCTCTATGCATTATTGATAGCTTTGCCCTTGTTGTGATGCATTATTGGAAGACTTTAGCCTCATTTTCATACAAAATACATGTTAAGGTCTTCCTTATCAATCTTGTTTAAATTCTTCTTCATCTTTGATTTGATTGAGCTTGATTACATTTTTATTTAACTAGGGTGATTTCTCAATTGCAGGATGGTCCCAAAAGAACCACTTTGAAGCAAGCAAGACCCTACATTGAATGAGGAATCACAACACAAGCTCCAGTATTTCATGTCGCGGCACAAGGAACTCCACGTCACGGCATCTTACTCTCTGCCTGTGCACCTTGTCATCCCGAGGCTGTCACACCGCGGCGCAAAGAAGTGAATGTCGCGGTGTTGGTGCCCTAAGTTTTGCGCACTGCGACGCGTGTTGTGTAACGTCGCGACATGACGTGCTAAATCTGTGCGTTTATAAATACGTGGAACACAAATTTTAGCGGGGTGCTCCTAGGTTTTTCTATTTTCCTTCCTTTTCTCTTTCTTTTGTCTCTCATATTACATTTTGGGGCTTTTGCTCATTGGAGAATCCAACAGCTAGGAAGGCATTTTAGGGTTGAAAGAGGGTTGAATGAGCCAAGATCAAAGGTTCCCTTCATCTTGGAAAAATATTCAAGCTTCAAGGCTCAACCCATTGGGGCTTCTTCTTTTGTTTCTTCTTATCTCTCTCTCTCCCATTTATCTTGAATATAGATTTTTGTTGTACATTTTCATATTCAATGTGTAGCTAGTTGTGTTTAGAGTATTATTTGAATCTTCCTTTGAATATTGATTGATTTGTACCCTTTTGAGTTTATATGAAAGATTTGGGTTTTGTTCTACCATATTGTGCTTAATGCTCTTATTTATTTGATCAACTTTTAGGTGATTTGTTGAAATCTATTGTGCCTAGACTTAGGACCTTAGGTTTTAGATTATTTGTATGGTAGATACATGTTCAATTTCGTTCCAATGGCAGAGTGAGTTAATTCGTTAATAAGATAGATATATACCGATTAGCCATGCATAGTCTTAGTTGAGAATCGATCTTGATGCTTGTTGTTTGCTCTAGTTCTCATGGATGCATAGTAAACTTAGTAAATAGCATAGGGTTAATCGTCCTAGACATAAGGTTTTAACTAAGTTAGTTTCTCAGGCTAACCTAATCTAATCATTTGTTTACTTAAAAGAATTGCATGTTATCAGTTGAAATAGGAGGTGAAAAATGATTCTCTATATTCTCTACCTATCTTTACTTTTCTATATGCATTGTAATTTATTTATCAACCCCTTTTCTAATTTATGTTTGCTTGAATAAAATTAATTAAGCTGTAATTTAATATTTAGCTTTGGAAGTTACTATAATCCTTGTGGAGATGATCTTACTTATCAGAAGAAGAAGAAGAAGAAGAAGAAGAAGAAGAAGAAGAAGAAGAAGAAGAAGAAGAAGAAGAAGAAGAAGCCCCAATGGATTGAGCCTTGAAGCTTGAATCTCCTTCCAAGATGAAGAGAACATCTAATCTTGGCCCCTTCAACCCTCTTTCAACCCCAAAATGCCTTCCTAACTGCTGGATTCTCCAATGGGCAAAAGCCCTAAAATGCAATATGAGAGACGGAAGAGAGAGAAAGGGAAGGAAAATAGAAAAACCTAGGAGCACCCGCTAAAATTTATGTTCCACGTATTTATAGACACACAGATTTAGCGTGTCACGACGCGGTGTTACACAACACGTGCCGCGACACGCAAAACTTAGGGCACTAACGCCGCGACATTCACTTCCTTGTGCCGCAGCGTGACAGCCTCGGGATGACAGGGTGCACAAGCAGAGAGCAAGACGCTACAACGTGGAGTTCCTTGCGCCACAACGTGAAATACTGGAGCTTGTCATGTGATTCCTCATTCAATGCAGGGCCTTGCTTGCTTCAAAGTGGTTCTTTTGGGACCATCCTGCAATTGAAAAATCACCCTAGTTAAATACAAATGTAATTAAGCTCAATCAAATCAAAGATTAAGAAGAATTTAAACAAGATTAATAAGGAAGACCTCAACATGTATTTTGCATGAAAATGAGGCTAAAGCCTTCCAACAATGCATCACAACAAGGACAAAGTCATCAATAATGCATAGAGATAGGGCACAAATAACTACATTTTATGGAGTTATCACCCCTACCTCAAGTGGTTTGTGATAGTGGAAGATTAGACTTGGCTTTGTCGTTCCCTTTCCTTCTCTTTTCCTCTTCCTCCTTAGCTTTCTCCTATTTGTTTTCATTGCTCTTTGCTACTGGCCTTGCTGCTTCGTGAGTGAGAAATGAGTGAAGTGAGTGGAAAGACTTAAAATATCATGTAATATAAGTCAACAATAAAGGCTGCCAACCGTAGTTAACCTATAACACTAGGATATTTCACTGATACTACTTGATATGCTATGAACACTTAGTTTTAGCTAAATCAAGTTTTTCAACTTCCAACAACTTTGAAATAAATATTAAGATTCATCAAAATTATTGTATCACCAATATCTTAATTTTTCATATCTGCTACTAGTCAATCAGGCATTAAATGCACAACTAGTATGCCTAAAAATACCAAACTAACTCTTATTCTTCTCAAATTTTAACTGCATCCTCTTACACCTATTTGTGACTTAGAAACAAATTCTCTAGATTTATTTCCTTTTACTTAGCCATTTATGCTACTATCTGAGTCATTATAAGCTACTTTTCATACTCTGAGTTATAACAAAGTGTCTAAACTAACTCATTTTGTCATAAGAATAGACAGACACGTAAAATAAGTGTTATGCTACCTTTATAACCATAAACTAGTATAAAAAGCTAAAAAAAGGCTGTTATATTACTCTATTTTTTTTTAAATTATGTCCAAAAAATTACTTACCCCATATAAACAACTCTAGGTAATCCAGCTACATGCGGGACTCTAACTCCCATGTAGCCATCTTTGTGCCTACTTCACCCCATATGACCTTCATCAGAGGAATTTGTTTACCTCTTTGCTCTTTGACCCCTCTATCTACAATCCTCACTGATTGTACTACATAAAACAAATTATCTCTTAACTGTATAGATTCATTTCTTATGATGTGTGAAGGATCCAGATTGTACTTTCTGAGTTGGGATACATGAAAGACATCGTGAAGGTTTGACAAATTAGGTGAAAGGGCTACCCTGCTGATCTAGAATACATGCTCTAAGTATATCTTTTATAGTTTGGATAGTTCTCTCTGACTGTCAATTTGTTTGTTGATGGTATGTTGTACTAAGATTTAGCCTACTCCCAAAAGCCTTTTGCAAGGCTCCCCAAAATATAGATGTAAATCTAGGATCTCTGTTTGAAACTATACTGAAGGGAACTCCATGCAACCTAACTTCTCTTGTAAATACAACTGAGCCGGTTTATCTAAGGAGTAGTTCATTCTCATTGGCAAGAAGTGTGCAGACTTGGTTAGTCTATCCACTATGACCCAAATTGTATCATGTCCTAACTGAATTCTGGGCAAACTTGTCACAAAATCCTTTATGATGTTCTCCCACTTCTATTCAGGAACTTGTTTGTCCTTTTATGCATCGCAAGTGTATGGGTAACGCAAGTAACATTGTGACAAGTAGGATATCATTTTCATGAGGATACGGTCTAATTCTAATGCTAATTATTAACCAATAGCTTAAGTGAAGCTATTCAAGAACATTCAAATAGGGAAAAAGGGTGTGTATAAGTTAACTATGAAATAAAAGACTTAAATGTCATAAATTTGGAATAAAAGATAATGATTAGAGAATAGAGAATTCTTCTTCACCCTCTACTTCAATTAGTAATATGCAACCCTCTTAAGCAACATAAATGAAAAGGTTTTTGTGATTAGCATTAGTAATGACAATGGTTTTGATGATAACAAACAAAAGAAGTGATGACTATGCAAAGATCAAGTCCCAAGGTTTCTCAAGTATAGCTTATAAGACTTAGATCTTATGTTAAGGATAATAGGAATCACATTAGCTCATATCTTGTCTTTCACTTTAATCTCTTTGCAAAATCGTGTTTTATGTTGATCAAGTTTGAGAAAAATGTTTTTAGAAATGATGAAAAGAAAATCATGTTTTATACTTGTGAAAATACTCATCAAGTTTGTGGGAAATGATTTTAGAAAAGTTGAAAATGATTTGGGAAAGTTTGGTCATGAAATTCTTTAGAAATCTTGTTTTCTTGGTGAACCAATAACAGATTAGGTGTTTTGGATAACAGATTATTTGAGAACAATAACTGGTTATGTGATTTCAAATAACAGATTATCTGAAATCCATAACAGGTTATTCACCTTAGCAGAAACGTTCCAATTAATGTTTTAAAATGAATAATTTGTTATGGAAAGTCCATAACAGGTTATTTGCATGTTGGGAACGTTCCCTCGTATGTTTTAAATGTTCCTAACTGATTAGGAGTGCCAAATAACCTGTTATTTTCATGCTATATTGTTTTCTGAAGAAACAAATAATCTGTTAGGAAAAACCAATAATTTGTTATCTAAAACAAAATAGTCTGTTATGGATAACTTGTAATCTGTTATCTGAGATAGTAGAAAACACCTCCTAACAGCTCTATTGGAGCATTTAATGCCCCTAACAACCTCCAACGGCTCTAAATTGTTTTGGGCTATAAATGAAAGTGGTTGGGCATTAAAAACAAGTTGGAGAACTATCTGAAAATCATCATTGAGCATTAAATTCGTGCTTCATCATCTTTTCTCTAAACCTCTGTTTTGAGCTTCAAAGTGTGATTCTTTGATACCCATAGAGTTTCAATTTGTATTATCTACTATTTGAGAGAGTTTTTATCATTCAAACACTTTGTTTATTTTGTAAAGAGGGTGAGGTATCCCTTTAGTGAAAAGAGTAAGATATCCCTTGTTGAAAAGAATGTGAGGTATTCTTCAAAGGTGTAAACATGGTGAGGTATCCCTCAAAGGTTATAAAGGATAAGGTATCCCTATTTTGAGGCTCCAAGCACAAAGGTGAGGTATCCCTAAGTGTTGTTGAGTGCTCCAATCTGTAAAGATTTTCAAACACCTGTTCAAGCTCGAAGTTTAGTGAAAAATCTCTAATGGTTTGCTTGAGGACTGGACGTAGGTCATAAGGGGTGGTTGAACCAGGATAAATCATTGTGTTTGATTCTCTCAACTCTATCTCTTTACTTTGTGCTTATAATTTATATGCTTGCTTAAATACTTTCTATTTGGACTTATTTATTTGTGAGTGAAGTAATCAATCTCATTTATCTATTCACTTTAATCAATCAATAGCTTCAACAAAAAATTGATAATCAAACATTTTGCGAAAGATTTACGAAAATATTTTACATACTCAATTCACCGCCCCTCTTGAGTATTGAGGCCACTTGGTAACAAGTGGTATCAAAGATAGACTCTTGTGTAAAGAGCTTAGCAGCTTCAAGAGAAGAAATAACTTCAAATGATTTTTCTAACAAAAGTTATTCTATAAACAGATCTCCCTTTTTCAATGGGGATGGTTATGCCTATTAGAAAGAAATGATCAAAATTTTTATTGAAGCTATTGACTTAGATGTGTGGGATGCCGTTGAAAATGGTGCTTTTGTTTCCACACGTACCATTAATGGTGTAAAAACTAATACACCAAGAAGTGAATGGATCGATGAGGACAAAAAGAAGCTTCAATACAATTTGAGAGCCAAAAACATCATCACCACATCCTTAGGGTATGATGAATTTTTTAGGGTGTCAAATTATAAGACCACAAAAGAAATATAGCACACTTTGCAAGTTACCCATGAGGGTACTGGTGAAGTGAAAAGATCAAGGATAAACACTCTCACCTATGAATATGAGCTTTTTATAATGAACCATTGTGAAAGCATTCAAGAAATGCAAAAACGGTTCACACATATTGTTAATCATCTTGCTTCATTGGAAAAGACTTTTCCTAATGAAGATCTTATTAACAAAGTTTCGAGATGTTTGAACAGGAATTGATAACCCAAAGTAATGGCTATTGCGGAATCAAATGATTTATCAACAATGTCTCTAGCCACTCTATTTGGGAAGCTCCAAGAGCATGAATTGGAATTAAATAGGCTCAATCAAAATGAGAAGCATGACAAGAAGAAAAAAAGGATTGCACTCAAAGCCACCTCTACCATAATTGATGTTGATGATGATGATGATGAAGATGATGATGAAGATGACTAAGAAATAAATGAGGAGCATCGTGGTTTTCTAGTAAAGAAATTTGGAAGATTCTTCAAAAAGAATGGAGCTCAAAGAAAACCTTCTTTTCCCCAAAAGAATGTCTATCACAAAGGGGATGGAACCTCATCCACTCCTAAATGCTATGAATGTGGAGAATTGGGACACATGAAGATGGAGTGCCCAATTTATCAAAGGAAAGTGGAAAAGTATGAGAAGAGGTTCTCAAAGGAGAATAAAGAAAGAAGAGCCTACATAGCTTAAGATGATAATGACATGGATTCAACCGATAGCTCAGATAATGAGAAAGTCCATCTATGTCTCATGGCTAGAGGTGAAGAAGAAGATGAAAGCGACACTGAGGTAACATCCTCAAACTTTGACTCTTCCCCTTCCTATGATGAATTGCAACATGCATTTGAAAAATTGCATAATGAATCTATGAGCCTTGCAAAACTTATTTCATCATCCAAGAAAATAATTTCCTCTTTTGAAAATAAAATCTCTATTTTAAACAAGGAAATTGAGGAACTTAAAATTGAGAATGAAACTCTTGGACTTATTGATGCTAACTCATTATGCATGACTTGCTCTTCACATGATAATGCATCCATTCAATTACATTGCTCATCATGTAAATCATTTGAAAAGGAGGTTGAGGATTTGAAAAATACTCTTGCAAAATTTACCTTTGGAAGAGACAATTTAAATGTGTTACTAGGGAAGCAAAGATGTGTTTTTCAAAAAGTCAGTTTGGGGTATAATCCAAATAACCAACAAAAGTCTTATAAGAATTTCTTTGTTTCCTCAAGTACATCAAGTAGCCCCTTTATCAAATGCTTTCATTGTGGTAGGAAAGGGCATAATGCATCAACATGTAATGTAAGAAAGAACATCAACACCAAGGTTGGAACTAAGAAGGTTTGGGTCCCTAAGGGCACCTTGCCCAGTGCTAACACACAAGGACCCAAGAAAACTTAGGTACCCAAAAGTCAAAAATTGAAATGTGTTGTAGGTGTGTTTGAAAGCCAAGAACTGACTTTGGAATCTCAAAAGTGGCTGATGCAAGCACAAGATCAGAAAATACTCCAAGTTCTCTCCTTTGTCTCCAAAAAGCTTGGATTTGTAACCTTTGGATAAGTGGAGACTTGTTTTATACTTTAACTTGCTTTAAAGAAGTACTTTTCTAGCTTTATGTCTTAAAAAATATCTCGACATGTGATAATATGCTAGATAAGTTCACTTCTTGTTTGAAATAGCATATTTGATGAAAACATCATTGAACTTAGCATTCTGGATCAATCATGCATCTAACTCTTGCTAAAAATCGTAATTTTGTTGCATAACTTGTCATAATGTGATATTTTGTTGCACAATCTGGAATGTTGCTGCATAATATGATATTTTGCTACATAATTCATCATTTTGCTACATAATTTGTCATGTTATTGCATAATATGTTATTTAGTTGCAAAATCTGTCATTTACTGCAAGATATGTTATTTTGATGCATAACTTGTCACTCTGTAGCATAATTTGATACTTTGCTGCATTATTGAACTTTATGCATAGTTATCTTGTGTTAATCATTTTTTTGAATCCAATGCTAACTTGAGCGTCGGAGGTTCCCCCAAGTTTGTTTTACAGGTGCTTGATTCATGCTTAAGTCCCCCAGTTTCAAATCTCAAGTTGTTGCTGATAAAAATTACTTTATGATGTTTTTGAAGAAGATTAATATGTTATTGAGCTGAAATTTGGTGTTTAGAATGAATGAAAAATTAGGCCAAGCTAAAATGATCTTTAAGAAGGCATGAGGTTGTGTTTTGGACTGATGATCCTCAGAATAAATGTAAGTAAAGCAAAGGCAAGATAATTCTCAAAGATGACATGTGGTTGCATTCCTAAAAGGATGAATTTCTAATGTGGTTATTGAATTTATGAAGGATTTTTGGTTTTGGGAGTAAGATAATCTGTTAAGAAGGGAGAATAATTGGTTATTTGGACTTTGGAACTAGTATGGCACGTTGAAACTACTCTCTGTCAAGATATAATAACTAATTAAGAGTTCTTGCTAATCAGTTATGGGAAAAAAGTAACCAATTATTGGTTCATAGGAAGTGTGATTATATATTTTGTCAAGCCAAATAATTGGTTAAGAAAAGTACCTAAGCTGTTATTCACAAAGACAGAGGCAACTGGTCTTTCATTCCATGAAGATAACCAATTACAAAACCTCTCTAACCAATTATGGAGGTATTTTGAAGTTCCTGGAGACCACAAATAACCAATTAGGACCATTTCCTAATCAGTTATTTCAACTAACAGAGGCTCAATCCATTGGAGGATGAAGAATATAACCTGTTAGGACCATTTCCTAATATGTTATTGAAGCAAACATAGGCTCAATCTATTTGAGGATCATGAAAATAACCTATTAGGAGCTTTCCCTGACATGTTATTAAAGCAAACAGAGGCTAATTTTCTTCATGGACCACGAAAATAACCAATTAGGAGCAAGTCCTAATCGGTTATTGAGTCTAACCGTGAGCTTCTCATTTAACTTTTCTTCATGTTAACCGATTACACCATGCCACAATTGGTTATTTAAGCTTACAGGGACCTCCCATTTTTTATCTCACACGAGCTAATCGATTAGCTTACATCACTTAATAGATTATTGCTCAAAACTGTGCTTTCCCCTCACCAGTCATGACCTCTCAACCTCCATGGTCATCTTATTCCTCTCACACCTACTCATACTCACTCATTCCAATCCCTCACCCACTCCAAATCCAACTAAAATCAACCATTCAAACACCTTTTCCATCATTTTCCATCACTTTCCATCACTTTTCACCGATTAAAACTCACAAATTCTTCCAAAAATCTCACTCCTCTCTAGGGATGGCAAAACTCCCTGCTAGACACGGATCCCCGCGAGGACCGCCCTGAATGGGGCCCCGAATGCGGGGAATTTCTACTTACAGGGATGGGGACGGGGAGAAAAATCTTCCCGTGGTATATTTAAGGATGGGGACGGGGACCATACTCCCCGCTACATTTGGTCCCCATCCCCGTTTAATTTTTTAAATATCCTTTATAATATATATATATATATATATATATATTAATAATTTCATCATTTATTAATTTTTATATTTATTTAAAATAAAAAATATTAAAATAATTTATTTCATCTTTTTTATTTATTTTTTTATTTTTTGATATAGCGGGGAATCCCGAGGGTATCCGCGAGGATTCGGGGAACGGGGATAAGGGAAATATTCCCCCCCGGCAGGGAATGGGGATAGGGATGGGGAGAAAGTTAGGGTGCGGGGACAGGGAGTGAGGAGGTACTCCCCGGCCCCGCCCCGCGCGGGTGCCATCTCTACTCTTCTGATCCTTTCTCTCTCTAAAAACGTGACCTAACCTCCATTATCAACCATGACAAGTAGCTCCTCTCATCCTAAGAAATCACGTACCAAAAATCCCTTCATTCCAAAGGAAACACCTACCCCACGCATTGATCTAGATATTCCTCTGAGTTTGGACCAAAGGAGGTATTTCTCTCATAAGGTTCATATGGCCAAATATAGGTTAAAATTTCAAGCTTGAAATCTGATTCAACCGAAGTATATGGAATGGGATTACTTCATCAACAATGGGTTCATGTTTCTCACAGACCTACTGGAGTACCATGGATTGAAGACCTTTGTCACCTCAAAATGTGAGTATTATCTTGAACCAACCAAAGCTTATTACTACAATTTGAGTATATCTGGGATGAATTTGGTGTCTGAACTCATAAGGCATAAGATTATAGTTAGACCCAATGATTGGGCTCTTTGGTCTGAATTATGCTGGAATAGCTCTTACAGAGAGTAGTCACAGAAATTGGGAAAGGTATGTTAGAGATGATGCCGTTAGGGACATGCTTCAACTAAGTAATGAAGTCCCAGACGGGTCCTTCACTGCTGGGATTCTGAAAGTGGAGGATTGTCTTCTCCACTATGTGTTGGCTCACATTTTAGTTCCAAGAGCCAGTAACTATGCTTTGGTTGAGAAAGAGGATATCTTATTGCTTTGGGCCATGAAACAAAGACTCCACATTAACTAGTCACTCTATATCATGCACTATATGAAGAAAGCAAGGGAAAAATTGATGATGGACCTTCCATATTCGATGATGATTGCTAAAATTCTGAATCAATTCAAGTTGTGTTTATCTGATGATAGAGTTATTAACCTTACTGGTCACCACAAGTTTGGCAAAGCCACCATAAATCGAATGAAAATCAAGATGGTTAATGGTACTCGAGTTTATGGGGTTGGGCATGATGTAATAGCACAAGAAGAAGAAATACCCGCTGCCTCTGCTGATGTGCCTATGGAAGAGACCTATGTCACCCATGAAGACCAGATCCTTACTGCCATAGCAGATCTTAGAGCTCAAAATGTGGAGATTCAAACACAGCTCACAGATTTTTGAGTTTATGAGGAGCATAGCAATGCAGCCATCTATGACCGCTTAAGTGCTATGGAAGATCGTTTAAATAAGCTTGAGCGTCGTCATCCACCACCTAAAGATCATAGGGCTTAGGCACGGATTATGTCAGTTTTTTTATTGTGCTTAAGCTAATCTAATCCTTTTGATTATCTATTGTATAAGTTGTTTGCTTGCCTATGACCTTGTTGAACAATAATCTGACTTTGATACATTTGGTATGCTTGGATAGTGTTTTGCCATGACTGGTTATAGTATTGTTGGATTCCTCTTGAATATTTATTGAATGGCAATGGCTTTGTGGTCATGTTATCTCTTCTCTCTTTGTCATAAACTCTTTTTGTGTATCTTTTTTATCATGACAAAAGGGGGAGAAGTTTTTGGTATATATGTCATTAAGAAAAAGAACACAAAATAGAACAAAGTATATTTTCTTTCAATGATCTTGGGATTCCAAAATTAAGGGGGAGCTGTGTATCTCTGATCTAATCACCTCTTGAAAAATAGAGGGGGAATAAGTCTCTATCCTTTTGAGTTCCAATTTGTTTAAACTAACATTTTTCTCAATGAATGTTTATCATCATCAAAAAGGGGGAGAATGTGATTATCATTAGCAATGGCAATGGTTTTGATGATAACAATCAAAAGAAGTTATGACTATGCAAAGATCAAGTCCTAAGGTTTCTCGAGTATAGCTTATAGGACTTAAATCTTATGTTAAGGATAATAGGAATCGCACTAGCTCATATCTTGTCTTTCATTTTAATCTCTTTGCAAAATCATGTTTTATGTTGATCAAGTTTGAGCAAAATGCTTTTAGAAAGGATGAAAAGAAAATCACGTTTTATAATTATGAAAATACTCATCAAGTTTGTGGAAAATGATTTTAGAAAGGTTGAAAATGATTTGGGAAAGTTTGGTCATGAAATTCTTTAAAAATCTTGTTTTCTTAGTAAACCAATAACAGATTAGGTGTTTTGGATAACAGGTTATTTGAGAATAATAACTGATTATGTGATTTCAAATAATAGATTATCTGAAATCCATAATAGGTTATTCACCTTGGCAGAAACATTCCACCCACATTGATACATAGTCCACTGTTACAAGAATGAAACGGTTACCAATGGACGATACAAAAGGTTCTATAAAGTCTATGCTCCACACATCAAAGATTTCCACTTCCAAAATGGAGGTCAAGGGCATCTCATTCCTTTTTTAGATGTTTTCAGCCCTTTGGCATCTATCACACTTAGTTGCAAACAAGTGGGAATCTCGAAATAGAGAAGGCCAATAAAAACTTGATTACAACCTTAGCAGTTATTCGCTCACCCCTATAGTGACCCCCATATGGTGAAGCATGACATTGCTCAAGTATTGCACTAGTCTCCTCCATAAGAATACACCTTCTAAGCACTTGATTAGAACATTTCTTAAAGAGAAACAACTCATCCCACACATAGAATCTGACATCATGAAGGAACTTCTTCTTCTAGTGATTGGATGATTCTGAAGGTATTAATCTACTCATAATGTAGTTGGCAAAGTCAACATACCATAGATTTGAGCCAGCAAACACAACAAATAACTGTTTGTCTGGGAAAGTCTCACGAATCAGAGTTGCGTCATGTTGATAATTCTCATTTTCCAACCTAGAAAGATGGTCAGCCACTTGATTCTCAGCAACCTTCTGATCTCTAATCTCAAGGTTAAACTCTTGTTGTAATAAAACCCAACGAATCAACCTCGCCTTGGCATCCTTTTTGCTTACTAGATACTTGATGCTGAGTGATCCGTGAAGACAATGACTTTAGCACTAACCAAATATGTGTTAAATTTGTTAAATGCAAGGAGTTCTTTCTCAATGGTTGTGTAGTTTAACTGTGCATCAGTAAGTGTTCGACTTGCATAATAAATTGAGTGAAAGATTTTGTTCTTCTGTTGGCCCAATATCGCTCTAATTGAATAATCATTAGCGTCACACATCAGCTTAAATGGTAGGGTCTAACCAGGAGTAGTGATAATAGGTGTTGAGACAAGTCTTTTCTTTAACTCCACGAAGGCTTCCATGCATGACTCATCAAACCTGAAAGGCACATCTTTTTCTAACAAGTTATAAAGTGGTTTAGTAAGCTTCGAAAAATCCTTGATAAACCTCCAATAAAACCCAGCATGCCCAAGGAAACTCCTGACACCTTTCACTAAGATTGGTGGTGGAAGTTTCTCAATAACCTCAATCTTAGCTCTATCAACCTCAATTCCCTTATGTGACACTCTATGGCCAAGTACAATTCCTTCTTGGACCATAAAATGACATTTTTCTCAATTAAGCACCAAGTTTGTCTCCTCACACCTTTGTAACACAAGAGCTAAATTATGAAGACACTTATCAAAGGAATCACCAAAGACTGAGAAGTCGTTCATGAATATTTCTAAACATTCCTCTACCATGTCGGTGATAGCCATCATGCTTCTCTGAAAGGTCATTGGGGTATTGCACAAACCAAAGGGCATCATTTTGAAAGCATAAGTACCATATGAGCAGGTGAAAGTAGTTTTCTCTTGATCATTTGAGGCAATGGCAATTTGATTATACCCTGAATACCTATCAAGGAAACAGTAATATGCACAACTTGCTAACCTATCCAGCACCTAATCAATAAATGGTAATGGAAAGTGATCTTCCGGGTTATAGTGTTGAGCTTCCTATAGTCCATGTAAATATGCCATCCTGTGACTGTTCTGGTGGGAATCAAGTCATTGTTCTCATTAGCTACCACCATTCTTAGGCACACACCGAACTGGATTCACTCATTTGCTGTCAGAGATAGGGTATATAATGCATGCATCTAGCCATTTGATAATCTCTTTCTTGACCACTTCCTTCATGATAGGGTTGAGACGCCTTTGATGTTCAATGGTTAGCTTGTGATCAGCTTCCATCAAGATTTTGTGCATGCAAATAGTAGGGCTAATGCCTCTGATGTCTGCAATAGTCCACCCCAAAGCCTTTTTGTATTCCCTAAGCACTCTTAACAACTTGGATTCTTGCACCTTTGACAAAGATGAAGAAATGATAACTGAAAATGTAGACGATTCCCCCAAGTATGAATACTGCAAGTGATCAGGCAATGGCATGAGCTCCAACTTGGGTGGAGTGACTCTAGATGGCTGAAGAGTGGGCTTTTCAGAAGGTATGTTTAATGTTTCAAAGCTTAGCTTCCTGAAAATCTTAGCAGAGGAGTCAAGTAGCTTAATACATTCCATAACATCATCCTTATTTATATGCTCATATATGGATGTCAAAGATAAAGCAAAGGAATTCTCTATAAAACTAGCATGAAATGCATTATTGACTACTTGATCAATCATACCTATGTAGGAGCATTCTCCATGATCATTTGGAAATTTCATGGCTTTGTAAATATTAAAGGTTACCTTTTCATCATTGACTTGCATAGTAAGCTCACCTTTTTGCACATCAATCATAGTTTTACTAGTAGTTAAGAAAGGTTTTCCAAGAATCAATGGTACATTACAGTCCTCCTTTATCTCTAGGATGATGAAATCAGCTGGGAATATAAACTTGTCTATCTTGACCAAGACATCTTCAATAATTCCCCTTGGATAAGTGTAAGAGCAATCAGCTAGTTAGAGGGTCACAAATGTTGGCTTGCATTCCCCCAAACCTAGCCTTTGAAAAATTGATAAGGGCATGAGATTTATACTCGCCCCCAAATCACATAGAGCCTGTCCAAGGAACTAATCTCCAATGGTATAAGGAATTGTGAAGCTTCCTGGATATTTCAATTTAGGAGGTAGCTTATTTTGTAAGATGACATTATATTCCTTTGTGAGTGATATTGTCTCATAATCCCTGAGTCTTCTCTTCTTAGACAAGATGTCCTTCACAAACTTCACATACTTAGGCATTTGTTCCAAAGCCTCAGCAAATGGTATATTAATGTGAAGTTTCTTGAAAATCTCCAAAAACTTTTAGAATTGAGCATCCAATTTTTGCTTAGCTAGCCAGTTGGGGAAATGTGGAGGCAGTGTATTAGGCTTGTCCTCCTTCTTCTTACCCTCAACCTTCTTCTTGGCAATTTCCTTATTCTTCTCAACCTCATTGCTCACAACCATCTTATCTTTTGTCACCTCAACATCTTCTTCAAGTAGCTTAGTCATGTGATTCCCTTCTATTTCCTTCCCACTCCTCAATGATATAGCCTTACAATGCTCATTAGAGGAACCTTTAGGATTGTTGATGGTGTCACTTGGAAAAGTCCTTGGGGACCTATTGTTTATTGCAGTTGCTAGCTGACCTACCTGTGCCTCAAGTGCTCTCATTGAAGCTATTTGGCTTTGAATAATTGAATCATTCTTGGCTAAATGAGCATCTATCTTGGACATATAGGAATCTGTCTTGACCATCAATTATATAAACATGTCTTCCAACGATGATTTCTTCTCTTACATAAGTTGTCTTGCTTGTGAGGAGAAACCAGGGGGATAATTTGGTCTCTCATTTCCAGTAGATAAAGAGGATGCTCCTTGATTATTGCTCTAAGAAAAATTGGGATGATTTCTTCATCATGGATTATATTGATTTGAATAGGGGTTGTTTTGCTATTGGCGATAATCAGTTGCATGATGATCACCACACTTGTCACACAAAACAAATGAGCTTTGATGATGGCTTGGTCACAAACTATCTAGCTTGTTAGCAATTACTGCCACTTGAGCTGATAATAAAGTAATGGCATCTATATCATGGACTCCCGCCACTTTCCTTAGCGTGTTTCTTATTAAAGGCCATTGGAAGTTATTGGCTGCCAATTCTTCTAACAATTGAAATGCATCTTCAAAAGATTTGTTTTGCAATGAACCTCCAGCAGCTGCATCCACAATAGGACGATGGTGTGGTAGTAAGCCTTTATGAAAAGAATAGACTTGGTGCCATTGAGGTATCTTATTATGTGGACACCTTCGAAGAATATCCATGTACCTCTTCTAAGCTTTATACAACGTCTCAGACTCATATTGGGAGAATGAGTTGATATCATTCACCATTTTAACAATCTTGGCTGGTAAGAAGTATTTACTCAGAAATTTATTGCAAACATCGGTCCAAGTAACAAATATCCCATCGGTAGAGCTTGTAACCAACTCTTGGCTCTATCTCTAAGAAAGAATGGAAAGAGCCTTAGGCAAATGACATCTTTAGAGACTCCATTGTGCCTAAATGTGTCACAAATCTCTAGGAAATTAGATAAGTGAGCATTGGGATCCGCACTTGGAAAACTGCCAAATTGCACAGAAATTTGTATCATTTGAATTATGGCCGATTTGATCTAGAAATTATTGGTGCAAATAGGAGGTCGTCTTATGCTTGACTATAGATTCTCCATTTGAGGAGTAGCGAACTCCAACAAAGGCCTCATGTGGGTATGATTATCTGCCATCATAATTGTACCTAAAATAGATAAAGAATGAAAACTCAAATTAAAATGAACTAAAAGAAACTTGAATTAGAACAAAGTAAGCTTGTTGTCAAAATTAGTAATACATAAATTAAAATTGTTTCTCTGGCAACAACGCCAAAAACTTATTTGTCCTTTTGTGTACCGCAAGTGTACGAGTCGCGTAAGTAATATTGTGACAAGTAAGATATCGTTCCCACGAGGATACGATCTAATTCTAATGTTAATTATCAACCAATAGCTTAAGTAATGTTATTCAAGAACATTCAAATAGGGAAAAAGGGTGTGTATAAGTTAACTATGAAGTAAAAGACTTAAATGTTGTAAATTTGGAATAAAAGATAATAATTAGAGAATAGAGAATCTTTCTTCACTCTTTACTCTAATTGGTAATATGCAACCCTCTTAAGCAACATAAATGAAAGGGTTTTGTTAGCTTGAGAAACTAACTTAGTTAAAAGCTTATGTCTAGGTCAATTAATCATGTTTCATTTGCCTAGTTCACTATGTTTCCATAAGAGTTAATGCAAACTCCACTCATTAAAGACTATTTTCAACACTTGTTATGCATGACCAAGGGGTATATGTCTATGCCATTAGCTAATTAACTCATCCTACCATTAAAATAAAATTAAACATGCATCAACCATATCCATGATCTCAAATCTAAATCCCTAAGTCTAGTTCAATAGATTTAATCAAACCACATTAAATGTTAGTCAAACAATCAAGAGCATTAAGAGAAATATGGTTAAATAAACCCAAATCATCTATATTAACTCAAAGGGTTACAAAATCACCAATATTCATAGAAAGATCTAAAGATATCTCTATATACAGCTTAGCTATCCGTGAAACACAAAAATCTATCACAAATAATCACGTTCATGACAAAGGAAAAGGAGAAAGTAAAAGGAATAGGAAGGAAGCTCAATGATTGTTGATCCTTGAAGCTTGAATCTTCTTTCTTGAAGAAGACAGACTCCAACTTTACTTCCTTTAGCTTCCTCTCAATCCTAAAATAAAACCCTAATAGTTGTGTTCTGTTTTTAAAAAAGCTCTCCTGCTAAATTGTGTGAAATCAATATTTATAGGCTAGCATTTTAGTTTCATGCCGCCACATGACACACCTTATGTCGCAGCGCGCATTTAATTTAGGTCACTATGCTTCAACATGAACTCCTTTGGGCCGCAATGTGCTAGCCTCAGGTTTCAGTATGTAGCAGGCTGAATGCACCACGCCGCGGCATGAACATATCTGCACCGCGGTGTGAGTTGCTGAATTACACCTTTGGCTTTCTCTTCTAATGTTAGTCTAAATCTTCCACAAATTTGTTTGTTTGGATCCCTTTTTGCATAGAGAAATTACCAATTTAATAATAGTAGCAAATACACTTAATCACTTAAAGAATATGCAAGATTTTCTCAAGATCATATAAGAAGATATCAAAATTGAATTCGATGAATATAAGCCTAAAATCTTCCATATATGTATAATAATAAGGACTAAGCTATGTATAGAGCATATATATAGGGCATAAATAATTACATTTATTGGAGTTATCAGAATTTCTAAAGATTTGAGAGGTCCTAAAGGTTTTTGGTGCTCTATCTTAACTTTCTGGCACACCAAGTACCAAGACACAAATTTTGTTGTTTCTTTCTTCATTCCTGGCCACCAGAACATCTTTCTAAAATCCTGATACATCTTAGTGGCTCCGGGATGGATAGTGTAATGACTTCTATGAGGCTCCTCTAAGATCTTTTCTTTGATTTCACTATCTCTTGGAATATAAAGTCTATCTCTAAACTTAATCACTCCATCATCTGCTATATCAAACTCTAACTGATCCCCTAAGAAGATTTGTTCTCTTATCTCACATAGGGCTTCATCCTCGCTTTGAGCTTCTAGAATTTGAGCTCTCAAGTCACTAACTATGTCCACCCTACTCATATAGAGACAATGTGGTGTCACAATTATCCTAAGACTTAAGTATCTAAACCTCTTAAGAAGCTGACCCTCTTGAACCATAATCTGAGACATATGTAGGGATTTCCTACTTAGTGCATTTGCCACTACATTGGCCTTACCCGAGTGATACGTAAGCTCAAAGTCATAATCTTTTAAAAATTTCATCCATCTTCTTTGTCTCATGTTCAGCTCCTTCTGATCAAACAAGTATTTTAAACTCCTATGATCGTTGAGCACCTCAAATTGAACTCCGTAAAAATAATGTCTCCATATCTTTAAGGCAAACACTACGACTGCTAATTTCAGATCATAAGTGGGATAGTTCTCTTCATGAGCCTCAACTACCTCGATGCATAAGTAACTACTCACCTATATTGCATCAGAACACACCCTAAGCCCATCAGTGAAGCATCATAAAACACCTCAAAGTTCCCTTGTGGATCCGGAATCACCAAAACTGGTGTAGTAGTTAACCTCATCTTAAGCTTTTGGAAACTATCCTCACACTCTTGAGTCCAATCAAAACTACTACATTTCCTAGTTAATCTAGTCAAGGGTAGTGCTAACTGAGACAATCCACTGATGAATCTCCTATAGTACCCAGCTAGACCTATAAAACTTCTGATCTCAATCATAGTGGTGGGTCTCTCCCACTACAACACTGCTTCAAGTTTACTAGGGTCAACTGAAATCCCTTCTTTAGACATCATATGCCCTAGAAGCTTAATTTCTATAAGCCAAAACTCACACTTTGATAGTTTGGTAAACAATTCTTTTTTCCTAAAGATCTCTAAGACTATTTTAATATGTTGCTCATGTTCTTCCTATAACATCCCGATTTTTGTTTTTTCTACACAAATATTAATTTTCTAGTGTTTGTGATTTTTGAGAATTTTTCTAGATTTTTCCGAGATTAAAAATATTTTAGTAATATTTTAGGCCGTCTGTGGGCCCACGATGGGCTCGGAAACACTAAAATTTTTTATTGGCCATAAAATTTTGTATTGTTGATACGGGGCCAGGAGATCTTACTAAACCCGAAACCGGATACAGTTACTAATTTTTCTTATACTGTGAATTTATTATTTACTATATAATAATTACCGATTTGTGAGCTATAATTTTATTTTGTGAGTAATAAATTTTAATAACTTTAGCTAGGTACTAGTCATGTGATGGCCATGTGTCACTAGATAGTACAAGTCAAATTTGGTGGCTAGTCATAAAAATTAACTAATGGTAATAAGTCAACAAAAATGACTTGTTTAAATTAGTTACTAAGCTAGATGAATTAGTAAGCTAACCTAAGCTTAAATGGTCACAAATTAAAACAATTATTGGATAGTAATTAGCATGGAGTTCCACGACAATGAAGGAGCTTCTAAGACACTCAAAAGTTAGTGAGTCATCAAATGTTGACCAAAGCATGACTTGATGACATGTGTTTGATTTTGCACCTTGATTGACCATGCAAATAATTTCCCACATGCTAGCTCTAGCACTCCACGGCAATGAGCTCTAGGATAGACTATCTATCACAAATATATCACCTTTGTCTCCTAAGCAATTCTCTTCATTTCTTCATTTTCTACACTTAGCCCAAACTTCATTTCTCTCCTCCAAGACACCATTCGGCCATCACCTATAGACTAACCTTCCAAGCTTCTAAAATTTTATCCAAGCTTATTTCCTACACCTAAACATCATTCTAAGACACTTCTATGTTGAAGACTTAAGCAAAATCCTTCATTTATTACCTTTTCTACAAGTTAGTGTTCTTGAGATTTCAAGGTAAAAGTTCTTCTTCTTTGTTTCTAAGTTGATTTTTGAGTTTCTAAACCATGATTGTTCCATGGTTTCTCTTCTTCAAACTTTGTTTGTGACTTTGGTTGGTTTAAGTTTGTTAAGGTTTTCCTTTGGAGCCACACGAAATCCATAAAAGACTAAGCAAGAAGGAGTTTTGTCTTCCTTGAGGTAAGAGGGAGATTACCCTCATCAACCATATGTTGGTGGTGAGGAGATGACTTTGTTTGTGGTGAAAAATCCATAAGGATTTATTCACTTGTATGGTTTAAGCTTGCTTTATTTATGGTTGGTTTATTTTTAAGCTTTGATTATATGCTTGTTGATGATCACATATTTTATATATTAATAAACCCTTATTTTTAGTCATTTACACTCTCTATGTACTTAATTGATTAAGTCTAGTTATGTTTTGTAAGTTTGGACTCAAATTGGACTTAATTGATTTTTTCAGCACTATTTTGGTCTTACGATGTTTCTGTATTTCGGCCATATCTTGAGTTCTAAATGTCTGATAATTATGAATTTTACCTTGTAGGAAAGATAAGAGATAGCTCTACAACTTTGATGAAGAGCTCAAAGTCTCAATCAAACATCTAGTAGAGCTAATTGGGCTTGGAAGACAGAACACGAGTTTTGTGTCTGAAACCTGAACAATGTACAGTAATCAGAGCATAACTCGGCCTGCAAGAATTATCTTGGGCTGAAATTTGGACATTTGAAATTTAAGACCCAGATATAAAACTTTCATGTTGAACACAAAACTTGATTCGGGCTCATTGATGGTGATATTGGGTCTGAAAGTCAAAACAGAGGTGCTGAAACTGGGCCTGAATAGTTTGTAGTAATTTGGTCATATCTTGGGCTGTAGGACGAATTTTTCGGTGATTCCAGAGCCATTGGAAAGCTTATACAATTTCCTAGAACTTTCATAAAGACCACATGGCTCGAAAATGACGAAATCAATGACTTAAGCAATGAATGATTTCGGAGACAAGAAATCTCAATGATTTTTCACTCTTATCCTCACCATTTGGCATTCTCCACTCATTCATCCACTCATCCCACCTACCCCTAATCAGCCCCTTTGTCATTTTGTATCCCTAATCCTCTATAAAAGGCACCATTGACTGACCATTTGGGGGCACTTGGTGTTAGGCTTAGTTTGTACAAGTTAAGGTTATGCTTGTTTATTGTTTTCCTTTGTTGTAATTTTCTCTTATTCTAAATTGAAGTTATGTTCATCTTTCTCTTCTTCTCTCTTTCTTTTTTCTTATCCATGAGTAACTAAATCTTCATCTTGCTTGGGTGAAAGAGTGAAGCTCTTGGTAATGAAATAAGGTTAGATTATTTTATTTCTTATGCTTAAATGATATATTATTAAATGAACATTATATGTGTTGTATTTTGTTTCCAATCAATTTAGAAACCTTCTTTGTTAATGGAGATCTTGATTTATTGTAGACAATAGGATTGGCACAGTGAATGCTTGAACTCATTTACAAATATTGGTAGATAATTAAAGAAATCATAATATGATTGTATATATAATTGAACTTTGAATGTTATATTTTTCGATTGGAACCTCCGTTGTGTGTGGATTTCAATTGAGTTATAAAGAGAAATAATCTTACCTTTAATTTATTACCAAGAGTGGATCTCCTAACCCAAGCAAGCCCTTAAATTCATTTGTGAACTTGTTTTATTACTTTTGGTGTTGTGACAAATCCTCTTCTTACCTCAATTACTTTTTCTTCATCAATTCCCTGTGGATCGACCTCGGACTCTCGAGAAATTTACTACTTGAGACAACCTGCACTTGGATTTGCATCCTTAAATCCCGCAGTCAAGTTTTTGGCGCCGTTGCCGGGGACTTGATTTAAAGTTTTGATTTATTGAGGTTCGTTTTCTTTAATAAAATTTATTCTCTCTTCTCCCTCACCGGAGCAAAAGATCGGCTTGTCGATCCTTCGGTTTCTTTACTAACTCTCTAACTTTCTAACTATCTAACTCTAACTTACTAACTTGCTAACATACTAACTTTCTAACCTTTATATTTATATCATTTATTTTTGTTTTTTAATTTTATTTATTTATTTTCGCCATTTTTTTTTTTCGTCGGTGGGGGGTAACTCTCTCTTTTATTTTACGCACTAACTTAGTGGGGAAACTCTCCTTTTACTTTTCTATTATTTATTTTTCTCGTAATCTAACTTAATAAAATAATATTTGTTCTTCTCTTCTCTTTCGCCGGCTCTGTGGGGCTCTGTCACTTTTCGGTTTTCATATTTAAATTTACTTTCTGCACTTTATTTTTATTTTTATTTTTAGGTGGTTGGTTTATTACCCCATCCTTGTTAATAATTAATGGTGGGTGATACCGCCAGCTTGGACATTATTTTTTGTTTATTTATTTTTAGTTATTTATGTATTTATGCTTCATTGGTATCGTGATTTAAATTCTGGTCGTTTAGTCAAAATTAATCCTGGTACTTTATATATTGACTTGTTTGAATCACAATCATACACAATTGACACAATGACTGATAATGAAAGTGTACATGATGAACATGAAAATCAACCGTTGCGAACCATGCGTGAATATTTGCAACCACCTCGAAGTTCTAGTCCATCATGTTTTATCTTTCCACTTAATGCCAACAATTTTAGATTTAAGCCAGGTATGATTTCTTTACTTCCTAATTTTCATGGTTTAGAATCAGAAAGTCCATATTTATATCTGAAAGAATTTGAGGAAGTATGTATTGCCTTCAATGATCAAAATTGCACTGAAAAGATTGTTAAGCTTAAATTATTTCCTTTTTCTTTAAAAGATAAAGCAAAATCTTGGCTTAACACTTTGAATCCAAGATCAATTGGCACATGGCAAGAAATACAAGGTGAGTTCTTAAAGAAATTTTTTCTAACACATAAAACCAATGCTATGAAAAGACAAATCCAAAATTTTTCCCAAAATTCAAATGAAGCATATTTTCAATGTTGGGAACGATTTAAAGATTTGTTAAATTCTTGCCCACATCATGGTTTTGAAAAATGGCGCAGTATAAGCTTCTTTTATGAATGTTTAACTCCTGAAACTAAATAATTTGTGGAAACAATGTGCAATGGTGAGTTTCTTGATAAAGAACTTGATGAAGCTTTGACTATTTGAACCAATTGGCTGAAAATTCTCAATCTTGGCATAGTACTAATATTTCTGAAAATTCAATTAGATCTAAACTTGCAAGTGCGAATAAAGGAAAATATCACCTTAATCAAGAGGAAGATCTAAATGCTAGATTTGCCAGTTTGGCTAGAAAGGTTGAAGCCATGGAATTAAGAAAAGAAATCAAATCTGTGCAAAATGAGGAAATTTGTGGCATTTGTGATGATTTAGGACACTCAACACATGAATGTCCTAAAATTCCTGTTTTTAAAGAAGTTGTACATGAGCAGGTAAATGCAATGAATAATTTTAACAAGCCATTTACTTCTTCTTTTTCAGATACATACAATCCAGGATGGAGAAATCACCCGAATTTCAGTTGGAGGAATAATAATCAGTCACAATTCGTGCAACCACCACCTCCTCAGACACAACAAGACTCTCAAAATTCTCAAGGATATGCACCTTATGTCCCACCATATAGGAAAAACCTTGAAGAAACACTGTGTGCATTCATAGAAAAGCAAGAGGCCATTAATAAACAAACTAATTAAACCATGAATGACATAAAAGACACTCTTGCTAAACTTTCTTCTGCACTCATCATTCATAAGAAAGGAAAATTTCCTTCTCAACCTCAACCAAATCTCAAGGGTCAGTACAGTCTAAATGAGGGGAGTTCAGAAAACCAACAAATGGACCAAGTCCAGTCGGTGATAACTCTTAGGAGTGGAAAAGTTGTTGAAAAACAAATCCTCAAATCTTGTGAGAAAGAAGATGAGCCAATTCCCTAAGAAAATGAAGAAGTTGACCAAAAGGAGACCAAACTCTCACCTTCACCCCCATTTCCTCAAGCATTGAAAAATCCAAAGAAATTGGACCTTAACACTGGAATTTTTGAAATTTTGAAACAAGTGAAAATTAATATTCCTCTGTTAGATGCTATCAAACAGATTCCTTCTTATGCCAAATATTTGAAGGACTTGTGCACTGTTAAAAGTAAATTAAATGTGAAAAAGAAAGCATTTTTGGCAGAACAGGTGTGCTCCATTCTTCAAAATAATAATGCGTTGAAATATAAAGACCCTGGTTATCCTACAGTTTCATGCATTATTGGAGAACATAAAATTGAAAAAGCTTTACTTGATCTTGGTGCTAGTGTCAATTTGATTTCATATTCAGTTTATCAGCAACTCAACTTAGGTGAGTTAAAACTAACTTCTGTAACTCTTTTACTTGCAGATAGATCAATTAAAATTCCAAGAGGAATAGTGGAAGATATGTTGGTTCAAGTTGATAAATTCATATATCCTGTGGATTTCATTGTCTTGGATACTGAACCTCTGGTTGATAGTTGCAAGTCAATTCCTGTTATTTTAGGTCATCCATTTTTAGCAACATCTAATGCTTTGATAAATTGTAGAAATGGAGTGGTGAAGCTAACATTTGGAAACATGACACTGGATCTCAATGTTTTTAACATGTGCAAGCAACCACAGGATGTCCTTGATGAAAATGAGAAAGTTGAAGGAATTGAAGTCATTATCGATGATCATCTTCAAAAAGGGAGTTCTTCTGACCCATTAGAAGTTTGTTTAATTAATTCATTTGATTTGCTTGATTGTACAGAGAAAATAGAATACAAAGGAAGAAAGCCAAAATTCGAAGAGCTAAAACCCATGAATGATAATGCTCATGAAGAAGTACCCATACCGGAACTAAAGCCATTACCTGCTGGGTTGAAGTACACATTTTTGGGAGAAAAGTAAAGCTTTCCTGTGGTAATTTCCTCGTCTCTTACTGAAGAAAAAGAAGGAAAGATGTCGCCTCAATGGACGCACCAAGATAGAAGGAAATTTCTGACAGAGGTGAAAATTTTTTATTAGGATGACCCATACTTGTTCAAACATTGTCCTGACCAAATTTTTCAGAGATGCGTGTCCAATAGTGAGGTAGGTAGTGTCATTAAATTTTGTCACTCAAAAGCATGTGGAGGTCACTTTTCTTCAAAGAAAATAAGTGCGAAAATCTTGCAGTGCGGATTTTATTGGCCCACTTTATTTAAGGACGGCTATACCTTTTGCAAAAGTTGTGAAAATTATCAAAAGACAAATCTAATAAAATCCACAATCAAGACAATTTTGAGAAAATCTTTTGAAATTGGTCAAAAAGTTCTGCTTTATGATTCTCGCCTGCACCTATTCCCTAGAAAATTAAGATCTAGCTGGAGTGGTCCTTTTGTTATCAAACACGTCTATCCTCATGGGGCCGTAGATATTGTGAATCATAGGAATGGTAATGTGTTTAAAGTTAATGGACAAAGGCTCAAACCATTTCTGAAAAAACCAAGTTGATGAGTTCTTTGTGTTGCCGATTAAGTGGCGGATACGGTACTCCGTGACTCTCAAGTCGGTTTGTTTTTCAGTTTCCTAAAATAACTGAATCCTTCTTCTCCTTTAAAATGGATGTCATTCTTTCAAACCTGAGAAAATATTTTCCTTCTCTCCCTCAAAATGCTCTGAAAAAAATCTACAAAGTTCTATGTGAAAGATTGAGATTGTTAATACACAAAGGTATGCCAAAAGATGTATGCTGGATAATTGAAGCAAAGGTCCGACTAGCAGGTGAGTCTTCAATTTCATTTGACTTATACATGCCAGGTCTTGGAAGAAGTTCGTATTCTAAAAGGAGATGAGCAAAAAGGTTACAAGTCTGTTACAAATGTGGACAATGGAATTGTAACATGCAATGTCGTTCTTTGGGGATGGTTTTCGCAAATAGATTCTTCATTAAGAATGGACTGAGTAAGGAGTCATTAGATGATATCTTATTGACTCTTGAGACGCGTTCTTATGGATTGATGTAGCGTGAAATTCTTAATTTATGGAATCTCTTCATGGATGAAGAAAAACGCTACAGTCTTGGGAATCTGACTCTAAAAGACCCTGTTTGCCAATTGCTAAGAAAATTGGATGGGAAGCTTATCCTCAACTCATAGAAGGCATTTAAGCCGTTACTAGACGTTAAACCAGAGGCAGATGTGAGCCATATCCACAACAATCTGTACATATCATCTTCTTTTTCTTCTTCTTCATGTAATCTTTAAAAAAAAGAGAGAAAAAGAGAGAAAAAAAGAAAAAAAAGAAAAAAAAGAGGAAAAAAATGTTTGAACAAGGGCGATCCGGAAAGAGTACCATGGCTTTAATTAGTTATGGAGCCCCAGCCTTTGGCTGACCCGTCATTGACTCGGGTGGACCTTTGCACACTGGTTTTTAAAAAAAAAAAAGTTTGTGAGTGTCTCTTGACCTTTGGTGACACGCAGTATAAAGATATGCCACTACTGCACTCATGACGCGCAGTATAAAGATACGCCATGAAAGCTGTACATACAGGTATGTCATCAGTTGCTATTATATCTCTTTTATCTTTGTATGATTTTGCTTTATTTTGGTTTTGGACAGACGATCCTTTGAGCAGGGTCCTTCAGGGGTTTCTAGACTTCTTTACCCTGATGGTTTTCTTGAAGTCACAAAAAAAAAATTCATTTACCTTTGATCTTTGATCCTGACCCAAAGAATAACTCGATAGATTGGTCGGCAGGAGGAGGATGAGGAAACAAGGGATGAAAAAAAGAGCCAGATTTGACACTTCGTTTAAAGCTTTCCTTTACTTTGGATTTATCATACTTTGTTTTTGTTTAAATTTGTGTCAGTTTTCTCTAACAAGTAATATCTTCTATCATTTACTCATCTATATTTTAACATTGAGGACAATGTTGTGATCTAGTTGGGGGGGAAGGATAGTTGACCCAAAAAAAAAATTTTTTTTGTTTTGTTTGGGAAGTATGATATGATTGTCATAGACTTACTAAACCAATTAGTGATGGCAGAGTAAGGAGTAATTTTACTTCTGAGACGCATCTTAATTGGTGGCAGAGTAAGGATTTTTTTTTTAGGTAGTAATTAATTAGTATTGATTTGTGGAAGTAACAAAGTTTTTGTCTTTTGATTTCCTTTGAAAGATTCAAGCGAATGCACTCTCACATCCTTGGAAGCAATTGAAATTCAGGAATCATAGCATGATTGAATAAATTATCTTCTTTCTTAAATTTCACATGCTTGGTTATGGATGTTGAATTAGTGGATACAGAATGATAGAAATATGCCTTGTGAGATTTTGAGCCTATTGATGAATGAATTGAATATTTGTACCATTCTCTTCTTTCTTGTATGATTTTCACTCATGGAATTGTTACTCTAGAACTTGCTTTGATTCTTTTTGAGGCTACATTTTCACATACATACATTAATATGATTGAGGCATTTTAAAATAGCTACTTTGACCAAATAGCCATCCTTGTATATTTTCGATTGTATAACCCCTTTGAACTTGTTTGACCATTCCTTGTTTTTAGCTCATCTCATCCTTCAAAAAAAAAACATATTTTTACCCAACCTTAGGGAATAAGAGAGCATTGACCTTGTTCTTGAACAAGTGTGGGGGTGTGTGTGCAAAATGATCCAAAAAAAAATGACCACCATTGCAATCAAAGGATTATCAGAATAAAGGTGGATGCTTGGAAACAACAGGAAGAAAAGGAGAATGTTCAAGTCTAACAATGAATTCAATTCACCAATTTGGGATTGATCTTCAACAAAACATTAGTCAAATGTTGGTGATTGTCCTTTATGATGAATGTTCTCAAACATTTTCTCCACTCTAACTGTACCATAATACTCTTTTATTCTCTTCAGTATTTATCTTTTCATATCCATATTATCCCTTCTCCTTTACCATGACCCCATTACAACCTTGAATAAAGTCCTCTTGATTTTTGTATGCATGTGTTTTCAGTAGCGGAGAAATAGAAGATAAGCAAGCTTATGGTAGTGCAATTGTTCATGGGTTGAATAGAGTGAAATACTTACCTTTTAAACACTTGAGAGATTGAGAGTGAATTCTGTGAGGATCTATCATTCTTGATTCATTCTTTTCAACTGAAGTTTCCTTGCTTGTTGGTTTGAGATGTGAAGAAATGTTACCTCATTAATGCTTTGATCCCTTGAATTTCTTGTTGCTCTTTTTGCTTCATCAAGTCTTTTAGAATTTTTAGCTTTTGAGTCTGTGTCATTTTTCTTTGTCTCCTAACTTTGGTCTTATGTGTTTTGCCCAGGAGTGCAAAAAGCTAAGTGTGGGAGAATTTGATGATCACATATTTTATACATTAATAAACCCTCATTTTTAGTCATTTACACTCTCTATGTACTTAATTGATTAAATCTAGTTATGTTTTGTAAGTTTGGACTCAAATTGGACTTAATTAATTTTTTCAGCAATATTTTGGTCTTACGTTGTTTCTGTATTTCGGTCATATTTTGAGTTCTAAATATCTGATAATTATGAATTTTACCTTGTAGGAAAGATACGAGAGAGCTCTACAACTTTGATGAAGAGCTCAAAGTCTCAATCAGACATCTAGTAGAGCTAATTGGGCTTGGAAGACAGGACACGAGTTTTGTGTCTAAAACCAGAACAGTGTACAGTAATCAGAGCATAACTCGAGCTGCAAGAATTATCTTGGGCTGAAATTTGGACATTTGAAAGTTAAAACCCAGATCTAAAACTTTCATGCTGAACACAAAACTTGATTCGGGCTCATTGATGGTGATATTGGGTCTAAAAGTCAAAACAGAGGTGCTGAAATTGGGCCTGAACAGTTTGTAGTAATTTGGTCATATCTTGGGCTGTAGGACGAATTTTTTGGGTGATTCCAGAGCCATTGGAAAGCTTAGACAATTTCCTAGAACTTTCATGAAGACCACTTGGCTCGAAAATGATGAAATCAATGACTTAAGCAATGAATGATTTCGGAGACAAGAAATCTCAATGATTTTTCACTCTTATCCTCACCATTTGGCATTCTCCACTCATTCATCCACTCATCCCACCTACCCCTAATCAGCCCCTTTGTCATTTTGTATCCCTAATCTTTTATAAAAGGCACCATTGGCTGACCATTTGGGGGCACTTGGTGTTAGGCTTAGTTTGTACAAGTTAAGGTTATGCTTGTTTATTGTTTTCCTTTGTTGTAATTTTCTCTTGTTCTAAATTGAAGTTATGTTCATCTTCTCTTCTTCTCTCTTTCTTTCTTCTTATCCATGAGTAACTAAATCTTCATCTTGCTTGGGTGAAAGAGTGAAGCTCTTGGTAATGAAATAAGGTTAGATTATTTTATTTCTTGTGCTTAAATGATATATTATTAAATGAACATTATATGTGTTGTATTTTGTTTCCAATCAATTTAGAAACCTTCTTTGTTAATGGAGATCTTGATTTATTGTAGACAATAGGATTGGCACAGTGAATGCTTGAACTCATTTACAAATGTTGGTAGATAATTAAAGGAATCATAATATGATTGCGTATATAATTGAACTTTGAATGTTACATTTTCCGATTAGAACCTCCGTTGTGTGTGGATTTTAATTGAGTTATAAAGAGAAATAATCTTACCTTTAATTTATTACTAAGAGTGGATCTCCTAACCCAAGCAAGCCCTTTAATTCATTTGTGAACTTGTTTTATTACTTTTGGTGTTGTGACAAATCCTCTTCTTACCTCAATTAATTTTTCTTCATCAATTCCCTGTGGATCGACCTCGGACTCCCGAGAAATTTACTACTTGAGACAACCTACACTTGGGTTTGCATCCTTAAATCCCGCAGTCACTTGTTTATATGTTTATGGTAGCATGATGAATATTGTGTAAAGTAGAATATGAGTTGTATGATGAGAAAAATTGTATGAAGGTTCCAAAGAACCTAGGAGAGGCTCACAGTTTTGACTACTACAAAGGGAACAAGATGTTTCAAATTAATTCCTAAGTTATGGATTAATGATTTTAAGGATAAAAATCGGATTAAAGGTTTTAGTAAATGATTTTGATGATGAAAAATGGTTTTGTAAAGGATTTTAGTAATGAAAAATGATTAAGTATGAATATGAAACTTAAACCTAATTTTCGGCCAACACACCAAAGTGTGGTATTTTAAAACCATAAATTATTTTATCTAGTGTGGACTTTGATAATTAGTTGACAAGAATTAGAGTTAAGGAATTTTTAGTAGAAAAAGGAAAATGGACTTAATGGTAGGAATTAAATTAGTATGTAAGCTATATTATTTAAGTAAATCAAAGAAATCAAATTTTTGGAAAAAACCATAGAAAATATTATGTAAAGAATTTTTAGAAAGAAAATATTTTCGGGAAGGCCAAAATATATATATATATATATATATATATATATATATATATATATATATATATATATTATATAAGGATTTTATAAAATAAATTTAGAAAGTTGAGAAAATATTTTATGTAAGTGATAAATGCTAGAAAATCATTATGTAATTTAGAAATTAATATTTTTAAGCTACGTGATTGATTTGTTACGTTACGCGATTAAGAAAATGATTTTAAATTATTACACGATTGAGAAAATGTTTAAAAACTTCTACGCAAATTAAAAACGTTTGAAAATATTTATGCGATTTAAGACACGTTTGAAATTATTTATGTGATTTAGCAAACGTTTAAAAATATTTATGTAATTTAAAAACGTTGGAAATTAATTACGCGTTTGCGAAAACATTGAAAAATATTACGTAATTTGAAAATGTAAGAAAAACGTCACGCTGTTTCAAAAACGTGATAAAATGTTTACGCGATTAGAAATTACAGTAGTTGGCTGTCGGGCTGTCGTGGTGGGCTCCGTTATGTTGAAAAGTGATACTGTCAAGAAATGACGCGTATTTGTGAAATACCGTAAAATAATGGTTATATGTATTTTTGAATCATACATCATGCATGAAAAAGCATGTCAAGTAAGGCAATTGGCCTAGGAGATGGAAATTACACCTTTGTGCGGGTGAGAATTGCGCAGTTATGATCTTCAGTGATTTTGGAGACGTCGGGATGTAGAATGTCATATGTGGCCAGTTGGTAGCACCATTGCGTCGTGGTATCCTTTGCAAACACACTAACGGTCTTGATGAAGTTACCACTCTTTTTGTGATATGGTTGAGAGTGTCTTGTATTAGCCATGTTGCGCACCATGATATGATAAACGACACATGATTTGAGGCTAACGGTATACAGACATGTACTCCCTATCATTCTCTCCGAAATTGTGTTTAGCTCCATGGAGTAGGAATTGGGTCGTTGTACACATGCATAACGGGTCAGCATATTGGTGTGATAATTATGCCTATTTATCTGTTTTCTATAATATGATATGATATGACTGTATGTGATATATTGTATCTGTATCTTTTACTGTCATTTTCTATACTATCTCATTGGTATTGATGAAAGAGGATCTCACCTTTTTATTATATTGTATTTGTGTATTGTATGTATTTGATGAAGACCGAGGAGGCGAGGAGGCTGATAAGTCATTTTACAATCAGTAGCTGTTTTTCTGTATTTATCTAATATGGCGGCAAAGCGCCAAGTTTTAGGGTTTGTCACGGTTCGATTCTATGGTGGGATTGATACGTGGCGGGTTAACATAGACAGGGAAATGTTTGTGTATACCGGGGATCTGACTCTGACTTTAAGTGGTACTAGGGATGGTACTCCTATCATGACACAACATGTGTCTGTGCGTTTAGAGTTTTATATGCCTATACGTGAGATTTGGAGTAGGAATAATAATACTTATACTTTACACGAGGAATCCATGATGTCGATTGCCAGGACACCAACCAGGCGTGTGTTGTATCCGCCAGGTTTCTTTGATGACAACACTGAAGAGGAGGATGAGGAGGATCCCAATGAGAGCCTGAACCTTTAGTTTGATGGAGTGCTAGTTTAGTAGTTTTATTTTGGTGTGTATTGTATATATAACTTTTGGGGGTGTAATTATGTAAATTATTTGTGAACAAAATTTGTAATATGTAATATAAGGTGTGTTAGTTTTAATTTCATTTTGTGTTTAAAGTTTTTATTTATTATCTGTTATTTCGCAAAAGAAATTTTAAAATCAGTGTTTTTATAAGATTAATTCTTTTACAACTTAGATAAGTTATATTAGGATTAGTCTTAAATGTGATACCCTACGGTGGGTGTTGCACTTCCATTGTCGGGGAATAGATTAGGATATCATCTATGAACACTACTACAAACTAATCTAGGTAGGGTCTAAAAATTATGTTCATGTAATCCATGAATACTGCTAGTGCATTTGTCAACCGAAAGGACATCACGAGATACTTATATTGCTCATACCTAGTCTTAAAAGTAGTTTTAGGAATATCCTCATTCCTAACCCTTATCTGGTGGTATCCTAATCATAGATCAATCTTTAAGAACATTGATGCTCCTTTCAACTGATCCATCAGATCCTCTATCCTAGGCAACATATACTTGTTCTTCATGGTTAACTTGTTCAATTGCCTATAATCTACACAAAGCCTTGTGGTACCATCATTCTTCTTTACTAGCAACACATGTGCTCCCCAAGGAGAAACACCCGGTCTAATGAATTGTGTCTCTAACAATTCCACTATTTTCTTTTTAAGCTCTGCTAATTCTAGAGGTGTCATTCTATAGGGTGCTATAGAAATACATCCCGTCCCCGGTATTAAATCTATAGAAAACTATGTTTCTCTCGTGCGTGAAAACTCCACTATATATCTCGGAAATACCTCTGGGTACTCCCTCACTATTGGTATATCACCCAAACTTTACTCAACCTCTATATTGAGAAAGAAAAGGAGAACATACCCTTGAGCTCCCTTCTCTAAATAGTGATTCACTTGGTTTGCACTGAGATACATTGACTCAGAAGGAATAACTTTAGTAGATATATCTGACATAAACACGAGAGTTTTATTTGAACAATTTAAAACTACACAGTTAGAGGACAACCAATCCATGCCAAGAATGACATCAATATCTATTAGGGGTAAACAAATAAGATTCACAAAGAATATCTTATCTTCTAACTTTATACAACAATCCAAACAAACTTTAGAAGTTGTAACTGATTTACTGGTGGGAGTAGAAACAGATAAGTCAAAAGGAAGGTTTGTCATTGGCAAATCTAACATTTTCACACAATTACAAGAAACGAAGGAGTGAGAAGCTCCTGAATCATACTAAATAGCTAAAAGATGATTATGGATTATGCATTTACCTTGAATCAGATTTGGAGACTGGGTCATTTCTTTACCACTCAAAGTATAAACTCTTCTTGTTGCTTACAGTTTAGTAATGAACACATCTTTCTACTTTGGCGGATAATCTCTGGACATATGCCCTGGATGACCACATGCATAACAAATTGACTGCCCCGCCAAGCAAGGCTGGTCTCCATGTTGTCTCCCACACTTAAGACATTTAAGTCCCCCTGCTCCTCCTTAAACCTGTTTACCCTTATCTTGCAAGTAACCTGGTTTAGAAGTACTCTTTTTGTCATCAAATATCTTCCTCATCTGGAAGTTCTGTGTTTCTGACTTGGTTGGGGATTGCAGACTACTTGATTCCACTATCCGACACTAATTCACCAAGGATACAAAGTCTTGAATCTCAAAGGGTTTGATAGCCCTTTGGATATCCTCTCTCAGTCCTTCCTCAAACTTTGTACACTTCCACTTCTCATCTATATGGAATCTGATGTAGGACAAGAATTTTGACAGCTTGTTGAATTCGGCCACATATTGACCAATTGACATACTGCCCTGCTCTAACTTCAAGAACTCCATCTTTTTTTCATTATGCAAGTTATGAGGGAAAAACTTCTCTAGGAAAGACCCCTTGAAGATCTCCCAAGTAACCTAAGTTATTGACGCATCAAACACTTTCTTAACGTCTATCCACCAATCCCATGCCCCCCTCTAGCATATAGGAAGCAAAGAGCACTCTCTACTCATCTAAGCAAGCCATAACTGTGAAAATCTTCTCCATTTCCTTGAGCTAACCTTTTACTCTAACTGGGTCGTACTCACCTCTATAGGATGATGGAGTATACTTTTTGAACTCAAAGAGGTCTTGGAAGTTTCTACTTCTTCCCACTGGAACCTTTTAGGCAGGTTGATCGGGTTGAGCTGGTGGTGGTACTGGTTGTTGAGCTCAATCTGCTTCTAACCTCTACAACATTCTATTTGTAACGACCGTCTGATCTTGCATAGCCTTAGTCATCACCATGATAGCCTCAACCATACCAGGACTCTCACCAGAAGAATTTTTATTTCTTCTAATTCACATAGGAGAAGTCATAGTTTCATGTACATCGAAAACATTAAATATCAAGTTGATTAGTCTCAATACCATGTAATAGTGAAACAATAGCTAATAACATTCAAACTTAATGCAAGTTATGCAAACATCCCATAAAAGAGACAAGAAATGCATAACACACATCAAAACTACTAACATGCCTACAGTCACGACTACGATCGTGGTGAAATAGCAACTTATAGGATTTTAAAATATAAAAATAGAATTGCCATCAATTTTATTTGAATTTAGAAAAATTAAAAAACTTTTCTTAAAAAATAGTCTTTGAAACCAAATTAGATTTGAGAGTCGATTATGCATAGAGAAAGGTGGAAACTTAGTCTCACAGCATCCCTACACACCCATTCTGAGATAGTACCTTAAGTCAGTTATGTAAAACTTGATAATCTCAAGATACATTTGTTTCATCCCTTTTATTAAAAGATAAACTAAAAGACAAATAATTTGTGAAAATTTAATTCTTGGCTTGACATAATATAGATTATATTCCTACGTATCTCCGAGTGCAATGAAGAACTCAAAGTCACGTAATTCTTTAGAACATATTTGTGAGTTAGTCAATTTTAATTAATTAAAAAAAACTTAAAACTTTCAAATCAAATTATCAACAATAGATTAATTCAAACATGTCAACTGACATAAAAGTAAGGCAACAAACTAAATAAATTAACAAAAAGCCAAAAATAAATCAAATTCAAGTCAAACCAACTCAAATATTTTCATTATCTTTTGGTATTTTTTATGAAATTTTATCATTTTTTTATATTTTTTGTTTTTTGTTGTTTTTTTTAATTTTTTTACCAGGCTTAACAAAGCACTCGAAGATTATCTCGCCAAATAAAAAGCTTGGCTACCTAAAAGCACTAAACATGAAGTTAAAAAAAAATCCTAATGACTTAAGCCCAAACAAACAAAAAAAGGAAGATATTGTAAAAAGAAACAGACACAAGTTCTCTTACCCAAACCTAGTGATTTAGCCTATAGACTAAACAAAAAAAAAACCCTTACTGTTAATAAGATTAAGCCAAATTAAAGCCCAAAGTCAAAGTGTCAAAATAATGTCACTAAAAAAAATAAAAAAACAAATAAACCATGATAAAATGAAGGAAAACAATGGAATGGGAAGATTTCAACATCATCGTGAAACACAGATTGGGGAGCCGGTGGCTGCGTTTTCTAGTGCTGCTAGACGGTGGCCATCGATTGGGAAGGTGGGTTTGGCTAGCGGTGAGATCTGGTTCGCGAGTGGACAGATCGTTCAGTGGTTGGTAGTTGCGGCGGTGGCGTTGAGTCGCTGTGATGGTCGTTGTTTGGGCTCTGTGGTAGGATCTGGTGGTTTTGGGTTTTCTGGTTATGGGTGGTGGATCTGGTGATTTTGTTATAAAAAAAATGAAAGCAGCTTGTTACGTTATCTGCCAAACTTCCTGCAATCTCAAAGCTCAATGAAAAAAGGAAAGACACAAAAATAGTAAATTTGCAGAGATGGAAACTTGGAGAAGGTCATAAACTCAAAGAAAATTCATGGAAAAGGAAATTGGGCTAGAAAGTAAAAGCCACCCTATACTATAACCCATCCCTGCACACTCAACCAATTGAGTCTTTCATGCTCTTTAATAACGAGAACAAAGAAGAAGGGGGCGAGGGTTTTTCGTTTTCCTACTGGAAAAACTGAGTGTTTGGAGTGATATTAGGAGAGGAATAGAAAGCTTTGGGAGAATTTCTCAAGGGAAAACAGAGAGAAAGGTGAAGGATGAGATAAAAGAGAGGATTTTCTTTGATTTTTTTAGCAAGAACAACCTAGCAACTTCAATTATAATCATTGTGATCCTTGCTAACTGGAAGCAAATAATTTTGATATGTTCTATTTTTTCCTTGAAGATTTAAAGGTCAGAATTCCATTTGTCTCCGTGTTCAACATGAAATGGGGTCTTCTCTCTTTTGATTTTGGTAGATCTGCACTCTATTCAACTGCATACAGATACACTCATATAACACCTTGAACACATTCTTCACTAGTCACATACCACATCAAACCACAAGAAGAATGAAACAAAATCAACAACTTTTCCAAAAGCAAAACTCAGTGAAGAAACAATACAAAACTCTGAACCAAACTCAAAACAATGACCCAAAGTAAATCATTCCAACAACTTATGACCATCCATGTAATAAAAGCAAGTAAACCACAACTGTAAGTCTGAATCTCTGTCAAACACCACCACTACTAGTGGTCACTCCCATTGAGCCCCCACTACACCTCCACCACCGCTGCCATGAAAGCAGCTCAGGTGATGCGTCCCTCCCACCAACCGTACCAGTCCAGTGCGCGCCCCTCGCTGGTCCGTTGTCATCGTTGCAACACCTCAGTCGACTGCCACGCCATCGCGTCACCTCCACAGACAAGCCACCATCATCTCTAATTGCACATAGACCCATATCCATCATCCCCGAGCCCTCCACCACTGCGAATCTCAGCTACGACCCGGATTTGCAACCCACACACCACTTAACTCCAAATACGACCACCGTTCGGCATGTCGGCACCTTGAACCGTCATTCTCAACCGAACCAGACCGCACTGGCCAGATCCACCCCTCTTCGTTTGTACCCAAGCCACTATATCACCCAGAACCTATGACCCAAACCACCAGATCTGCCACCCATAACTGAAAAACCCAAAACCACTAGATCCCACCACAGAGCCCAAACAACAGCCACCATAGCGACTCAACAAGACCGCCGCAACTACCAACCACCAAACATTCCATCCACCCGCGAACTAGATCTCGCCGGCAGCCAAACCCACCATCCCAATTGATGGCCACCATCCAACAGAGCCGGAAAACACAGCCACCAGCCCCCCAATTTTTGTTTCACAATGATGCTGAAATATTCCCATTCCTTTGTTTTCCTTCATTTTATCATGCTTTATTTGTTTTTTTATTTTATTTAGTGACATTATTTTGACTCTTTGACTTTGGGCTTTATATTGGCTTAATCTAGTTAATAGTAAGGTTTTTTTTTTTTGGTGTTTAGTCAGTTGGCTAAATCATTGAGTTTGGGTAGGAGAACTTATGCCTATTTCTTTTTACAATGTTTACCTTTTTTTTTGGATTAAGTCATTAGGATTTTTTTTTTAGCTTCATGTTTAATGCTTTTAATTAGCCAAGCTTATTATTTGGTGAGATAATCTTCGAGTGCTTTGTTAAGCCTAGTAAAAAAAAAAAAAAAAAAAACAACAAAAAAAAAAAAATATATATATAAAAAATGAAAACACAAAAAGAAAATGATAAAATTTCATAAAATATACCAAAAGGTAATGAAAATATTTATGGGTTTGTTTGACTCGAATTTGATTTATCTTTGGCTTTTTGTTGATTTATTTAGTTTGTTGCCTCATTTTCGCTCTTTTGCTTACCGCAAGTGCACGGGTCACACTTGTAGTGTAGTTAGGAGTCAGATATCGTTCCCACAAGGACAAACGTTAAATTTAGTACTAAATATAAATCAATAACTCAAGTATTTCTATTTAAGGACATATAAATTGAGATTTGTGTTTACTAATTATAAGAACTTAAAAATTATCAAATTGAAATTAGAGTTGATATTTAGATAATAAAGATTCCTTTTTCACCTCCTACTTCCATTGATATCAAGTAATCCTTATGAGTAATATAAATGCAATGGCTAGGTTAGCTTAGGAATCTGATTTAGTCAAAAGCTTATGTCTAGGTCAATCAACCCTAGTATCACTTACCTAATCCACTATGTTTCCATGAGAACTAATGTAAGCTCCACTAATGAACGATCTATTCCCAATAATTACTATGCATGGCCAATAGGTATATTTCTATCTTTTAACAAATCATCTCATCCAAGCCAATTGAATGAAATAGAACATGCATCAATCATACATATGATCTCAAATCCAAATTCCTATGTCTAGGTTCATTAGATTTTAACAAATCAATTAAAAGCTGATCAAACATTCAAAGCATTAAACACTATATGATTAAATAAAAAAAACCAAATCATGTATATAATTCAAAGGATTACAAGTTTAATCAATATCTATAGGAGGATCCAAAGAAAAACCTTATAAACAGCCTAGCCAGCCATGACAAACGAAAATATATCACAAATACTCATAGTCATGGAGATGGAAAAGAGAAAAAAGAAGAAAAGGGAAGAACAAAGCTTAAAGAGATGATCCTTCAAGCTTCAATCCTCCACCAAGGTGAAGAGAAACTCCAAACTTAGTCACTTCTGCTTCCTTCTAGTCTGAAATGCTAAAACTTGGCCGTAGCTTTCTAAAATATGACCTCCCTTTTTCAGAAAATTAATATAACAGTATTTATAGGGTTGAAAAACAGAGTCGCATTGTGGCATTCAACTACTTATGTCGCGGCGCGTTACATTTTAGGTTGGGATGTCGCGGCATTCAACTTATCGCGTCGCGGCGTTCAAAATGCGTAGCTTTCTGACTTTGATGCAAGAGAGGCAACACGCCGCGGCATTTACATGCCATGCCGCGACGTGACAAGCTGATCTTTGCACTTAGCTTTCTCTTGCGATGCTAGTCCAAATCTGAAATGGTTCACTTGGTTGGAACCTTACCTGTCATAGAGAAATTTTCAATTCAATAATCAATGCAAATGTACTCAATATATCCAAGAATTAGACACATTTTCTCAGAATCATAATGGAAGATGTTGAAATCAAATCATATGAGTATACAACTAAACTCTTCCATTCATGCATCAAAACAAGGACTAAGCAGATAATAAAGCATAGATATAGGGCCTAAATAACTATAATTTGTGGAGTTATTACCTCACTTTTATGCCAGTTGACATGTTGCTTGAATTAATTTATTGTTGACAATTTGTTTGAAGGTTTTAAGTTTTGTTTAATTAATTAAAATTGACCAACTCACAAATATTTTCTAAAGAACTATGTGACTTTAAGTTCCTCATTGTACCCGGGGATACGTAGGAGGAGAATCTATATTCTATCAAGTCAATAATTAAATTTTCACAAATTATTTATCTTTTTTAGTTTATCTTTTAATAAAAGTGGTGAAACAAATGTATTTTGAGATTATTATGTTTTGCATAACTGACTTAAGATACCGTCTCAGGACGAGTATGTTAGGAGTTCTGTGGGATTAAGTTTCCACCATTCCCTATGCATAATCAACTCTCGAATCCAATTTGGTTTCAAAGACTATTTTCAAAGAAAGGTTTTCCATTTTTTCCAAATTCAAATAAAATTGGTCGCGACTCCATTTTTATATTTTAAAATCCTATAAGTTGTTATTTCACCACGATCACAGTCGTGACAGATGGTGACTCCACTGGTAATTCTTGGAGAGTTAATTTTGTTGTTGTTAGTTGTGCAAATTATTAATAATCTCAATTTATTTATTTTTCCTCTTTTTGTCTTTGGTTTTGTTTTCGTATTTGTTTGTAAATAGATTTTATCTAGTATTTTTTTATGTAAACATCTTATAGCATTATCTTGTGTTTATTTTGACATAATTCACTTGTATATATTTTTAATATGTTGTGCTTAATTATTAAAACCCTAGGGTAGATGATTGTTGGCTGGCTATTGTATATATGTTTTTGCAGGTTAGGGGGTAGTTTTATCGTTTAAAATTTTTGTACAAGTTTGTATACTCCCTCACATATGTCACTATCACTTACCTCACACACTTTTTGGACTCTATACCCTAGTCTGTGCGAACCCGATGAATAGGAGGAGTCTCGACTTTTGTTATTGAGGGATTTTATGCTCACTTGAAATTTGTTGAGACACCACTCAGATTGTTACCAGTATCATGGACTAGTCATATTGAGAGGGTTTATCCTTACTTGTGATTAATTCATGAATTGGGTCCTTGTCTTTCGAGATAGGGGCAATCTAGGAAACATGGCTTTTTTTTAGAAGTTTAGATCTGTCCTGAAAAACCTTGCACTGATAGATTGAACATAATGATTGCCAAAATTAAAGTCATGACCTTAAGAAAATCCAACCCTTAGGTTTCACCTGATTAGGACACGAAGGGAGCGTACTTCTTCTTTATCTATCTCTTCTTTATGTCATTCATTCTTACATTCTTTTATTTAAAAAAATCATCTTGCATTCTCATAGCATTCCTAGCATTCTTAAAAAAAAATAAAGAAAGAAAGGAAAAAAGAGAGACAATGCACCCTTTGGGTTTATGACCCTATAAGGGTTTCTCCATGTAGCCTGTTAGGATACATTCTTTAGAACTATCTCGATAAGAGGTACCCTTAAGATGCATTCTTTCTTTTGGTGCTTACATATTTTGTTACTCTTTGTAGGTGAGTTTCCTTGGTAAAGTGAAAGATTAATACCCATCAATAGTAAGGAATGGAAGAAATATGTCAAAGACAGAACACTAGCAATGTAATTGACCTCAAGAGGAATATAAACGTTATAGTAAATGGCAGTGATTTGAGGCATGTGAAGGACATTACTCAACAAATAACTCTTAAAGCTCGATTAGAATTCTCAAGCAGTTATAGGCAGATCTTTGATTTGTTGCGCATTACAGTTGAGGAGCCTGTCTTGAGTGCCTTGCTCAATTTTGGAATTGTTCTTTGAAATCTTTTGAGTTTTCCAACTTGGATATTGCACCGATTATAGAAGAGTATGCTATCATGTTGAGGCTCCCAATGAGCAAGCACCCAAATATTTATCTTTATAGAGGGCATTATGTGTCAGAAGGGAAGATAACAGAATTGGTAGGGGTTCAAGCAAATCAGTTATGCATGGAAAAAATAGGAGGAACACAAGGCTTGAAGAAGAATTACGTGGAAGCACAACTTGAGTTTCTAGCACAACAGGGAAAGTGGGATCTCTTTAACAAAACATTGGCACTAACTATTTTTGGATTAGTACTATTCCCATTTACCTCAGATATAGTGGACCAAGCAGCAATGGATGCTTTCTTCAAGTTTGAGAATCATAAGGCAAATCCAATTCCTATTATTCTCGCTGATACTTTCTTGACCATGGAAATTTGCCATAAAAAAAGAGGCAGGATGATTCGATGTTGTACACATATGTCGTACGTTTGGATTATGACACACATGGATGTACACAATCTCTTGGGCCTCCTACCTGACCCGTTAAGGAATTTTGGTCACATACTAGTGAAGCAACAAAAAGCCCATGAATGGAAAAATGAGTTCATGAAGATGGGATCAGATTCTTTCAAATGGGTATACCCTTAGTATCGTGGCAAAGAGTAGTTCTCATTTGTGGCAACTTTTCCAATGTTCCTTTAATGGGCGTGAGAGGTTGTGTATCCTTTGCACCGATTCTTGTGCTCAGACAGTTCTAATGGACTCTGTTACCCAAGTGGCTTCAATACTCAAGAGAGGGGTGAATTGGGTATTTAAACACTTTACGCAAAAGCATGAACAAATTAAATATACTAAGAAATAAAGGAAGAGAAGAGCCAATAAATAAATTACAAGAGATATTAAATTGAATGCAGATAAATAAAGATTAAGGATAAGACGAACAGACACAATATTTATCCTAGTTCAACCACTAACCACTTGTGACCTACGTCTAGTCCCTGAAACATAGTTCAAAATTTTTTACTATTCAATACAAGCTTAAAACAAGTGCTTGCAATCTTTACACAACATGGATACCTCACCCTATTCACTAGAGGGATACCTCACCCCCTTTGAAGGATACCTCACCTTCTTTACAACAAGGGATACCTCACCCTTTTACTAAGGGATACCTCACCCTCACAAATTCGCTAAGGGATACCTCACCCTTTTACAAAGAACTAGAATATAGATGAAGAGAAACTATCACAAAGAGTAAATGTTACAAATTGAAGCATTATGAAGCTCTCTTAGGATATCTCAAAGTTTTGGCGAAAAGAGCACAGAAAATATGAGAAAAATAAGTAAATCACGTTTTAGCACAAGCAAAAATGATTAGATGGTTAGGCTACCTTCAGAAGAGACCCAAGGTCTCTATTTATAGAGCTCTTTGAGAAACTAGCCGTTGGAGCAATTAAATCACATAATGAATGAAAATATGGCCGTTTCTTTCCATTTCCGAAAGCTTCGTAAAACCATTTCTGAAATACGTTATTTGAATACCCTGAAGGTTATTCAAATACCTCAGTTTCAAAATACTTGAAGAAAATAGTTCGAAAGAGGTTTATTCGAACACTTCTCAATCTATTCGAATACTTCTATGTAAAAGCATTTTGCTGTAATCAGGTGTATTTGAATACCACATGGGTTATTCGAATGCCTATTGTGCTATTCGAATACTTCTGTTTGAAAACAAGAAAAATGTAGCAGGTTATTCGAATACCTTGGGGGTTATTTGAATACCCCTATTAGAAAATCATTTGAAAACCTTTAGAAAACTGCCCAGGTGATTTCTGAATTTCTAAAATCTTTTGATCTTTTAAAACCATATTGAAACTTTAGTTTAAATTTATAAGGAACAGGTTTTTAGATCTTTTAAACAAAATAATGAGATATCCTAATAAGAGCTCCGTACAAAAAGATCCTAAGTCCTAAAGCTAATCTTTGAAGATCTTGGACTTGGTCTTCTCACCATCTTCATGTTTGTTATCATCAAAACTATTGTCCATGATGTCTAGCTAATTACATTCTCCCCCTTTTTGATGATGACAAACTAAAATTTGATAAAAGAATTAGTTCAGATAAATTGGTATTCACAAAGTTAAATTGAGAAACTTACTCCTTCTCTTTATCGTAAGAGGTGATTTATATCAAAGATGTGCGCAACTCCCTCTTACTTTTGGAATCCAATATCCAGTTTTTAGTCTTACCTAACTTTTACTTTTTCTTCCCCTAACTTTTCTCAATCAAAGAACTCAAATTTTTCTCCCCTTTTTGTCATGATAAAAAAGATGGGGCAAGTATTTTTCTCCCCCTTTTATCATATTAAAGCAATATGATATATATATTCAGGTTTAACATTTGCATATCCTCAAGTTGAATGAACTTTTTCCATTTAAACACGAGTATTGGCTACAGAATATTATGATTCACTCAAGGAAGCAAATAGGAGAGCGAGGCATTTGGAGCTGAAATTTCAAGAGCTAGAGCAAGAAAATGAGCAATAGAGACTTGAAGCCCAAAAGCAACAGAAGCAAAAAGAGGAAAGTGATGAAGTGTGGCAATGGGTAGCTTAAGATGAAGGGGCTAAAAAAGAAGAATGGATGAAGAAATATGAAGACATGTCTGACAGCTTGCAATATTACATTGTGCAGCTAGTCGATCATTTTGAAGAAAACCTTTAAACTCGCATGAACCCATTGTTACGGCTACCACAAAAAATAGCCAAGTTTATGAAGTATTGTTGAGGTCTTGCTAAAGGTCTTAGGAAAAAATAAACGAAGTTGTTGATGTAATGTCATTTATGTTACACTTTGAGGAGACTGAGGTCATGTATTAATGAAATTTGAAATGAATATGAATGATCAGTTGTAGTGTTATGCTTCAAACGTTAATTTTGCTATTTTTCACCCCAACACAATTCATTGAGGGGTTAATTATCCTTTGAATAGGTTGTCAACCATGCTTTCACCTTGAGACTATTCGTCCTTAAGCGAAAGCACATGAAACTTTGTATTCAGCGAAAGAATAACTCTATTACCTGTGAATATTCAAGAAGATAGCATCCATTGAGGAGAGAATACTCCCTTGGGGTTACTGTCAACCATATTCTTGCCTAAGGGATGATGAACTCATAGTGCTGAATCTGGGATCCTGTCTTGCTATTGAATGTATGTGCGAATTTTTCACAATCACCAAGCATTTTCACAATAGCACTAACAATTTCTTTTTTTCTTTATTTAATGTTATTTTGTTTTAACAAATCAATTTGGTTCAAGAATCATTGCGCGACCTAGGAAAGAAGAGACTAATCAAACCTGAGTTCAAAATATCATATCTCAAACCAGAATGATTGCTAGTAATCTTGAGACAAGGAGAAACTTGAGCGAGGAAGTCAATGAAATGACAGGGAGGATGAATGAGATGTCTGAGACCTAAGCAAGGTTGAAAGCAATACTGCAAGATGTGAGGGAGTCTCTCCACTTAATCAGTGGAAATAGAGGTGCAAATGAGGTTGAAGCATATGTAAATGTGCCACCGATAACTGCCTCGACATTTTTTATTGTAACCTCAGGCATCACTGTGGGGATCCATGAGCAACCACATCAAATGACATTAATAGTCATGCCTATTGGGGAGGGGTATTGCGCCTTGGAAATTGCTCATAATGAAATTCCTACTTATGTTGGCCCTACTTGGGAACAACTTCATGTGTCCATTTCGGGACAAGCAACAATGCCTTACTCTAGGAATAGCCATGTCATGACCAATCAAGGCAATCAAGGGCCCCAGTGCTTATGGACCTCTCAGAATAGAAGAACTGTGTCCTACCACGGATGTCGTAATCCCTAAAGACTTCAAGATTCTTGATTTTGCCAAGTATGACAGGAGTGGTAACCCTCAATTTCATTTGATCAGTTATGGAACCAAGATGGTTGTTTGGTCCAGGGATGATAAGTTTCTCATTAGATTTTTCCATGAGAGTCTTACAAGCCCCGCTTTAGAGTGGTATCTTCAATTAGACCACTCTAATATTTCTTGTTGGACGAAATTGGTTGATCTATTCATGGACCAATACAAATTCAATCTGAATGTAGCTCCAACTTGGGAACAATTGAGCTCAATTTAGACAGGAAATGGGGAATTTTTCAATCAATATGCACAAAGGTGGAGAGCCTTGGTAGCTCAAGCTCAACCTATTAGGAATTGCAGAAACAAAATACAATGGAAAAAAAAAAAGATTTCCACCAAGGATCCATGCGAAAAAGAGACCATGATACATGATTTTTTGAGTTTACCTCTTGAAGCCAGATGAATACGATCAAAGCGAATCACCAACATTGTAATAGCGAAGATGTCTCTGTGGTATCCACACGAATAGACTCACGAATGTTAGCCATGGCAACCAACACCCAAGAGGGGGTGAATTGGGTGATTACAAATTTTTAAAACAACTTTGAAAAATTATACATTTTCATATTTTCAAACAACACATGCAGCAGAATAAATTCAACAAATATACAATTATTATAGATTACCCAAATACAACTTGAGTTATAGGATAAATCAAACAAATAAGCTAAATGTCAAATTTAACTTAAGAATATATAATTAAAGCATAAATGTAAAGGAGATAGAAACTCTTTGAAAACTTTTATCAAACACTTGAAAAATAATTTTCTTTGAAGCTATATATCAATTAAAAAGAATGAATAGAGAAGATAAGAATATGCACGTCTAATGAACAACCCACACAGAAAGTATTCGAATAAATATATGAAATTAAAACATAAATAAAAAGGAGTTTGAGTTTAGAGAAGCAAACACAATGATTTATCCTGGTTCAGCCACCAACCACTTGTAACCTACGACCAGTCTTCAAGTAACCACCTGAGATTTTCTATTATCAATGTAAGCTTGAACAGATGCTTACAACCGTTACAAACTAAAGCATTCCTTACACCTTGGGATACCTCACCCTTAAACAAATCTTAGAGGGATACCTCACCCTCTTTACAAACCTTTGAAGGATACCTCACCCTCTTTACAATAGAGTAGAAAATAAATGAAGAGAAATTGTCACAAAGAGCAAATAATACAACTTGAAGCACTAAGAAAGCTCTCTAAGGATATCTCAAATTTTGGCGAAAAGAGCACATGAAATAATAAAAAATATGAAATACGAATCAAAGCATGAAAGAATTACTTTAGATACTTGGGTGTGTATAAAAGGTGACCCAAAAACATGTATTTATAGTGTTCTTGAGAAAATAGCCATTGGGTATCATTTAATATCACATTAAAGGCATAGAAAACTAGTTGTGTGTTTTTGGTCGTGTTTATTCGAATAACACATTTGGTATTCGAATAAATCCTCAAAAACATGTTCTGGAACGTTTTCTGGGTTGTGGTATTCGAATAACCCTTTAGGTATTCGAATAGATCTTTAAAAACACGTTCTGGAACATTTTCTGGGGTGTGGTATTCGAATAACTGTGTAGTTATTCGAATACATCACTCTGATTTTGAAATCTAACTTTAAATGGTCATAACTTCTTCATTTCCTATTCGTTTAAAGCAAATGACTAGTCATTGGAAAGATATTTGAGTCTATTTTCAAATGAAATAAGTTTCAAAACAAAACTCAAATTATTTTGAAAGTTATGATCAAAAGAGTAACCAAAGGTCAATTTTTCAAAACTCAAACTTGGCTATTTTTCATAAATTTGAACTACCACCATAACTAGCCTTTCAAAACTTGTTTGTTGGGTATTTTAGTATGTGAAAACCATTTTTAAATATTTGAAAACATATTTAAGATATCCAGAAGGCTTCTTACAAAAAGACCCTAAGTCCTATAAGTTATACCATTTAATCTTCTTTTGGACTTGGTCTTTGACATGATTTTGTTGTTATCAAAACCTTCATAAGATAAGCATGCACCTTCTCCTTGAGTTGAGCATAATTGAGATCTTTGCTTTCTTGTTGCAATGCTCACTCTTGGTGCTTGGACTATCCATCATCTTCATCATGTTTGTTATCATCAAAACTATTTTCCATGTTAGCTAGCCAATTACATTCTCCCTTGACAAACTAACATTTGAGAAAAGAATTAGTTTAGATAAATTGGTATTCACAAAGTTAATATGAGAAACTTACTCCCCTTCTTTTTTGTAAGAGATGATTTATATCAGAGATGTGCGCAGCAGCTCCCCCTTACTTTTAGAATCAAATTTTCATTTTTGTCTTACCTTATTTTTACTTTTTCTCCCCCTGACTTTTCTAAAACAAAGAACTCAAACTTTTTCTCCCCCTTTTGTCATGATCAAAAAGATGGGGCAAGATATAGAGTTAAAGCAATATGATATTTATTCAAGCTTAACATTTAACAAATCAGTAACAAATTAGCAAGATTTAATATTCAACAATGCATCTAATATCCTTGCTATTTTAGCAAATCAACCACTCAATATTCAACAAGGCAAACACAATGAGCCTCAAAACATATTTTCATTTATTGATCAAAAAACAGCCAATTACATTTATCAATAACTTAGATTTTTGCCATAGATCAATAGAATTATTTCACCTTGATGAAATATGCCATAAGGATGAAAGCATGTATAGAACTAATATCATCCACTCAATATGCAATGACAAAATTAGCAAGTTTAAAATAATCCAATTAGGCACATTGTCAATGCTAAGCATATCTCTTATATGAAGAAAGCATCTAATCATTTAAGATCAATTTATAAGTATCATATAATCCATAGCATATAGAATATCACAATAGCTTAGGGATAAAGATACTTTACTGTCCTCAAGTTTGAATAAATTTATTTCATTTAAATGCTTGCTTGAGATAGTTATCACCCTACAACACAATTCAAATGCTTTCTTTGGTATCCATCTATTTTGGATCCATAGAGGTTAGTCATTATGCCAAACTCATAAAATAAGCATTCAAAATAATAAGGCAAAATAGTAAATGAGTTCACAAGGGTAAAAGATATTTCATTGATTAATTTGGCCAAGTAAGCACTTGTTTGTTACCACGTTCATATATTTATGAAAACAGTAGCCAATTACATTAAGCATTTGTATTACAAGGAATTTAAAATATAAAAAAAAATACTTGAGAAATGAAGGGGCAAGAGCAAGCTAAGAAATATGCATTTAAGTATATCATGTGATTTTTATTTAAGGCAGAAAAGTAATCACATAAATTCAGGTTCAAATGAAATAAGATGTATTTCAACATAACATTCATAGAGTCAAATTTGGGCAATTATATTTGCATTTGCAAAAAAAAAAATAGCAACAGAATAAAGATCAAGCCGTAAGCATGGCTTTCTGCCATGGGTTATTCGAATAAGTTGGAGAGTATTTGAATAGCCAACATAGAATTAGAAATTCCTGAAGCAGAGTATATTTGTATGGATGGACATGTATTCGAATACATCAGATGCATACGAGAAAAACTGAAATTAACAGGTAACAGGTTATTCGAATGACTATTGAGTTATTTGAATAGACCAGCTTATAAAAATATGAGAATTCAAGATTGATATATGGTATTCGAATAGCCACAGGTCTATTCGAATAGACCTATCAGAAAAACACTAGAGAACACGTTCAAAGGCAATGGTATTCGAATAACTATTGAGTTATTCGAATAGAACAGATATCAAATAAAAGGACTGTGGTTGCTGGGCTCAGATTATTAGAATAAATTAAGTTCTATTCGAATAGAACTGTTATGCAACTCAATTTTTAAAGCAGCTGATTTGTGTTTATTCGGATAACCATAGGTTTATTCGAATAAACCTATCAGAAATACATTACTAAGCACGTTCAGAGATGGAAATTAAGAAAGAAAAGCTTACCCAAAGATAGTGTATTTACAGAATACATTATGGGATATTTTTATCCAAAGATTGCAAGTCCAAACTTCATGAAAACAAGGAAGAGAGTTTGGAATTATTTTTGGTCTTGTACTTGTAGTTGCCACTTTCAAGATGCCAAAGTTAGTTCTTGGCCTTCAAGCACACCTACAACACACTTCAATTTTTGACTTTTGGTACCAAAACTTTCTTAGGTCCTTGTATGTTAGTTTTTGGTAATTAATCCATTATGCTCTCATAGAGATTAATTTTTCATAGTATTTAAATTGAGCACAACAAATTAAATAATCAATTATCATTAAGCACATAGCTAATAGCATGTTTATTTTCATGATATATAGACAATTCAAAACATAGCAAATATACTTAGGCATTGTAGAACCTTATGTACCAAGATGTATAACAAATTAATGAGATATGGTAAAATAACAATGAACATAATCATGTGTTAAACATAATATTCAAATTTTGCTAAGTACACATGATTCTATCAATCAGTTAAGGCCTATAAGGAATATACCTCAAATTCATTGACTTTATAAGTGAATGTGTATAAGAGGTAAAAACATTTGATACTTTGGCCTTGGTAATCAAGGAAACTCTTTTTCTTACCCATTGCTTCTCTTTTGGAGTCTTGAACTTTACAAGTTCTACATTTTGTACTTGAGAAGCTTTGGTTGAAATCATCTTCCTTCTTTGATCAAAACTTCTACCATTGGGATTTGGAAGCATTTTCCTTGATGATTCCTCATTTATTTGACCAATTAGTCTATCATTTTGAGAATTTTTCTACATAATTGAAACACTAGGAGGACTTTTTGGTACCCACTTCATCTTGGGTCCTTGAATGTTAGTACTAGGGCCTTTAAGACCTTTAGGAACCCATACCATACAATTTCTCATATAGGAATTTCTTCTATAATTGCATAAATGAGAAATATGTCCTAGATGACCACAAAAGTTGCAAATAATTGAATTTAATGATGGTTTGGTCCTTTGAAGATCTTCTTTGAAAAACTTAAGCCTTTTGTTGTTATTACATTCTATACTATTTTTGTCATAAGCCTTGCTTGAATTTTTATATGGAATAACATCAATTTTATTCTCATTAACAAGCATGGAATGTAAGCAATTAGAATCATTAGCTTTGGCAAATTCAAAATATAAATCATCAACTTGATTTTCTAAATCAATGCACTTTTTATAAGAAGTTGAGGTTTCACATTTCAAAAGCATTTTCTCATAAAAAAAAAACATATTCATTTTTCAAAATCTCAATTTCATTTTCAATGGAGGAAATGTTTTCCAAACAAGATAAATTTTTCTTTTCTAAATTCAACAAACCATTATACAATTCACCATATGCACATTGTAACTCATAACAGGAAGGACTATAATCTAGTTTAGCATTATTTACCTCAAAGTCCTTTTTAGTCATATGGGAAGTAGTCTCAATTTCTAGCACACTTGGCTCTTTAAATAATTCACCATCTTTCTTATTGTTGTCCTTCAAGGATTCAAGAACATCTTCTTGAGTATATTTTTCAATATTGTCTTCTTCTAAAGGCTTTTGCTCTTCTTGCTCTCTATATACAACTTTATGCAAAAATTCAATGTTAGCAAGATAAATAGCATCAAGAGCATCCCATATATCTTTAGCACTAGAGTAACTTTTAATTTTAGCATAAGCTTCATCATTCAAACCACTTCTCAAAATTTGCATAGCTCTGATGTTCAAAGAAAAGTAATTTTTGTCATAGGCATTCCAAGTTGGTTTTGGTTTAGTAGAAAATCCATCAAGCACAATATACCATAAATCTAAATCAATAGATTGCAAATAAAATTCCATTCTAGCTTTCCAATAAACAAATTGCACAACATCAAAGAATGGTGGTTTATCTATTTCAAAACCTTCCATTTTGAAAAGCTTTCAGTGGTTGCCAACAAACAAGGATCTTTAACTCTAAGCGGTTAAACTTTCAACAGAGCACGAAGCTTTGATACCACTTGTTAGCCATGGCAACCATCACCCAAGAGGGGGGTGAATTGGGTGATTATAAATTTTTAAAACAACTTTGAAAAATTATGCATTTTCATATTTTCAAACAACACATGCAGCGGAATAAATTTAACAAATATACAACTATTGTAGATTACCCAAATACAACTTGAGTTATGGGATAAATCAAATAAATAAGCTAAATATCAAATTCAACTTAAGAATATATAATTAAAGCATAAATGTAAAGGAGATAGAAACTCTTTGAAAACTTTTATCAAACACTTGAAAAATAATTTTCTTTGAAACTATATATCGATCAAAAAGAATGAGTAGAGAAGACAAGAAGATGCACGTCTAAATGAACAACCCACACAGAAAGTATTCGAATAAATATATGAAATTAAAACATAAATAAAAAGGAGTTTGAGTTTAGAGAAGCAAACACAATGATTTATCCTGGTTCAGCCACCAACCACTTGTAACCTACGTCCAGTCCTTAAGTAATCACCTGAGATTTTTCACTATCAATGCAAGCTTGAACAGGTGCATGCTACTGTTACAAACTAGAGCACTCCTCACACCTTGAGATATCTCACCCTTGTGCTTGAGCCTCAACTCTCAGGGATACCTCACCCTTAAACAAATCTTATAGGGATACCTCACCCTCTTTACAAACCTTTGAGGGATACCTCACCATCTTTACAATAGAGTAGAAAATAGATGAAGAGAAACTCTCACAAAGAGCAAATAATACAAGTTGAAGCACTAAGAAAGCTCTCTAAGGATATCTCAAATTTTGGTGAAAAGAGCACATGAAATAGTAAAAAATATGAAATATGAATTAAAGCATGAAAGAATTACTTTAGATAGTTGGGTGTGTATAAAAGATGATCTAAAAACATGTATTTATAGTGTTCTTGAGAAAATAGTCATTGGGTATCATTTAATATCACATTAAAGGCATAGAAAACTAGTCGTTGTGTGTTTTTGGCCGTGTTTATTCGAATAACACATTTGGTATTCGAATAGATCCTCAAAAACATGTTCTGGAACGTTTTCTGGGTTGTGGTATTCAAATAACCCTTTAAGTATTCGAATAGATCTTTAAAAACACGTTTTGGAACGTTTTTTGGGGTGTGGTATTCGAATAACTATGTGGTTATTCGAATACACCACTCTAATTTTGAAATCTAACTTTAAATGGTCATAACTTCTTCATTTCTTATCCGTTTAAAGCAAATGACCAGTCATTGGAAAGATATTTGAGCTTATTTTCAAATGAAATAAGTTTCAAAATAAAACTCAAATTATTTTGAAAGTTATAATCAAAAGAGTAACCAAAGGTTAGTTTTTCAAAACTCAAACTTGGCTATTTTTCATAAATTTCAACTACCACCATAACTAGCCTTTCAAAACTTGTTTGTTGGGTATCTTAGTATGTGAAAACCATTTTTAAATATTTGAAAACATATTTAAGATATCCAGAAGGCTTCTTACAAAAAGACTCTAAGTCCTATAAGCTATACCATTTATTCTTCCTTTGGACTTGGTCTTTGACATGATTTTGTTGTTATCAAAACCTTCATGAGATAAGCATGCACCTTCTCCTTGAGTTGAGCATAATTGAGATCTTTGCTTTCTTGTTGCAATGCTCACTCTTAGTACTTGGACTATTCATCATCTTCATCATGTTTGTTATCATCAAAATAATTTTCCATGTCAGCTAGCCAATTACAACGAATGTCCAAGGTCCTCTATATTGGAGTCCCACGTCTCTGACACAGTGCTAGCTACGAAGAGAAGAGAAACCTATCACTCTATCACTCACTGGTTCTATAGGTGCGGCTAAGGTTCTGTTCTACATACTTTGCAGCCCCTTTAGTAGTATTATTTATAATAGTGACTGCCATAAGTGAGTGAGAGCAGCAGCAGGGTTAGCTGTGCAATCTTTGGACTCATTTGTTATAATTTATGCCCATAATAGAATCCTAATCCAACTTGGATTCTCATTACTCCAATTTAGTCTGCTCTATGTATGTGACCCTGTAGGTTCTCATGACGTTAGCAGTAATATTAAAATCTCATTTTAAATTTACAAGCAATGAGCGGTATCTAGCAACACATCACTGCTATCCAAGTAATAAGAATGTCAGTGATTTGACATAACCTTTTCGTGATTAATGTTTTCGTGTAGTTTAGTCCCTTTGTTCAGATTTCTATATTGAACACAAGGCATGAAACGTGTTACCATTATATAGTGCAATCTTTCGTTTCCTGATACTCGAGTAGACTTAGTAATAACAAATGATATCAATATCTCATATTGACTCATTTGAGCATGGTCATTTATTTCATAGTCTCACTCAATCAAGGGGCTAGAAGATAATGCTCCTGTTATATATGAGGGACAAATCCTATCTAGGTCACTCACATCCCTCCGCATGATTCGCAGTATGTCCAATAATTAACTTTATAATCACCTTAGTACAGATGATGTTTGATGGCATTAAAACATATAACTTCTCATATAGGAATCGTAGTGATTTCAAGTTAAAAGACCACATACACTATTAGCACTATAATAATCGCTTATGACACTCACATAATGATCCACACGGTATTCTCATGGTGGGTCAGTCCAATACATCATTACCCTAATATGTACCCATGTTAAGACTCAATATCTCATATCCATGACTCGTGAGGTGTGGCCATCAATCTACTCACATACTAGTCTCAATGCATTATTGTCGTCCTGATTAACAATAATACTTGACTAAGGACATTTAAGAATAGTGTTCTGATTCTATCCAATAGAATCTCACGATCAAGTCATCCACTTGATGTCCTATGGCATAAAACTTATTATTCTAAGGACTTTATTATGTTTATTATAAATAACACAATAAATGAAATGCCTCATATATTAAATAAATAGCAAAATACAATATAAGTCAGTACGGTCAAAATAAATTGGCCTCTAGGGCATACACCAACACAAACCCTATTAACACTATCTGAGATGTGTTCGTATTTCTTGGGAACCCTAGGAAATCCTTTTATCGGGGCAATGGCTGGAGCAGCCTATAAAGATTTTGCTGACTTGATCACTGCAGGAGAAAAGATTGAGATTTTAGTCAAAGCTAAGAAGTTGTTAATGGGCAATATAGAGAATACTGCTCTTAAGAAGGGATTCCAGCTGAAAAAGAAAAAACCCGAGGTGAATTATGTCCAACGCCAACAAACCTTTAGACCTTGATATTCCCCACAAAACCCAAGTCATCAACCACTATATAACTCTAACCCTCACTTTCTATACCAAACACCTACACCTCCTTATTACCCACCCCACCAAGTTGTGCCAACCACAAACATCACACAATTCCAAACCAACAATGTTTCCATACCACAACCATATGTACCAACTCGCCCAACTTATACTCGATAATAATATGCACCTCCACAAAATTTGTGGTGTCCCGGGGTTGATGAGGGCGGGGAGTGGACGCCGGTGCATGAGAGGCACGTACAAGGAGCGGCTCCTGGCATGCTTCTAAGCGAAGGGTCCCATGAATGAACTGAATACACACCGAAATGAGAGGGATTCAGAGACTGTGCAGGTATGGGACTGCATAGTTGAGGATGGCTTAAAGGAATTGATTAGGCGTAACCATATCAACAAGTTGCAACTTCTTTTCGGGAGCCTAGAACATAAGAACTCCATTGTTAAGCGTGCTTGACTTGGAGCAATTGTGGGATGGGTGACCTCTTGGGAAGTTTCCTAGGATGCGTGTGAGTGAGGACAAAGCATGCTGAAAAGACCCGTGTTGGTTTGTGGAGACACTCGTCGATCCTGCAGGTAGTCCCGGGATGTTACAAAATTACCCAAGCCACCAAAAACCTCAGCTAAGTTTCCAAAATCAAGGTTGCTTCCGCCCCCAAAACCTACCCCTTTCCCAAGATTATCCATTTCAAACGTAGACTTATTCCAAAGGTTGTTTGATGTTCACCTCATCTTTAGAAATCCTGTACATCCCCTAGAACCACCATTCCCAATATGGTATAACCCAAATTTAACTTGCAAATACCATATGGACATCCTAGGGCATTCAATTGAAGATTGTGAATCTTTCAAGACTATAGTAAAGAAGCTTATTGCTTACGGAAAGCTTGACATTCAAGAGAAGGTTGGACCCAGTACTGTTAGCAGCCCAATTCCTAATCATGGTGGAACGAATGAGGTAAATGCTTTAGAGATGGAATGATCACCCATAAGAAAGGTCATGAGCTTGCGTACGCCGATGGCTGAAATATTCGAGGGGTTGAAGAAAGTAAGTTATAGTATTACTGCACCAGCTGCCATAATGAAAAAAGAAGAGAAGCACGATAAAGAGTCAAGTTGTGTCTATCATTGTGGGGGAATAGGACATGGTATCAAGAACTGTTAGGACTTTAAGGTTCGAATCCAGGGATTGCTCACTTTAGGAGTAATACAAGCCAAACAAGGGTAGATTCCTCTAAAGAGGTCAACATAGTTGGACGCTTTGTGCTTAAGGTGCCACCTCTCAATCAATCTTCAACACAGGGGAAAGTAGTAGTGATAGTTAAGAAGCTAATGTCATTTGCTTATAGTGATACCCACATAGTGCCAAGGAGTTATGAAACTAAGGTAGAGACAAAGAGAGTCGGGGAAGAGACTTTGAAGGCCCGACTAGATGAAATACATTAGGAGGAAGAGTCAGTGACTAATATAGTTGGAGTATGAGGAATTACAAGAAGTAGGCAATGCTATAGCCCAAGAGAAGTAGAAAAAGGGAAAATGTTAAAGGAGGAAGTAGGGAAGAAACATCAAAAGAAGAGGAGAAAGGGAAGGAAGAGGAAGAAAAGTTCTTGAAGATAATGAAGCAAAGTGAATATGAGGTGATGGAACAGTTGAAGAAGACTCTATCCATAATATCTCTATTGTCACTCATCTTGACATCTGAGATACATCGGAATGTGTTACTGAGAGTTCTAAATTAGGCTTATGTTAAGCCTGATGTTACCCCTGAAAGCATGTTTAACATGGTGGACTCGGTGAAACACATCAACATGATCATATTTACTGATGAAGAGATCATCTCTCCATTTGAGAAAAATCCATGGGCCTTACACATAACCCTTAAATGTAAAGGGTATATAGTTGCAAAAGTTTTGATTGATGGGAGGTATGCACTGAGTATCCTATCCAAGTTGACTTTAACCTAATTATCAATAAGTGAAGATGAAATGTCACCTCGAGAAATGGTGGTGTAAGCCTTTGATAGGAGAGGCATCTTAGGAAAGATGACGTTGTTGCTAGAGATTGGTTTGATCTTTCAAGTATTGTTTCAAGTTATGGATATTAAGCCTGGTTACACTATGCTCTTAGGGAGACCATAGATCCATGTCGCGGGTGTTGTTCTTCCACCCTGCATTTGAGTGTTAAATACATTGAAAATGAGTCTGTCATTACCATACACAGAGAGGAAGAAATTATGTTGTCAAAACCAGTTTCAGTGTTGTATGTAAAGAGTGCAGAGAAAGATGAGGAGAATTTGTAGCATATATTTGAAATAGTTGAGACTGAATGTGGTAAGGATGAATCTTCGACACAAAGTGTGAATCAGGTGGTGGCCTAGATTATGGCTAATAGTGGATACCAGGAAGGAAAAAGCTTGGGCTCATAATTGCAAGGTACTCGGTCGCTAGTGTCATTCCCAAAATAGTTAGACAAGTTTCGATCAGGGTACGAAACATCTCTGAAGGGAAGAATATAGAGCATGGCTCTTGGAAAGAAGAATGACAAGGGCAAGATGAAGTATGTTCCCTACCAAAGGGAAACATTCCTAGCACCACCTGAGATAATCATTTCTGGAGAAGTCATTTGCCCCCAATATCTTCTCACTATTAACGTGTTGCATGAAAAAGGCCCAGAAGAATGCAAGGCAATCTATCTTTCTATTGATGAGGAGCCACTAAAGAACTGGCAGTCTGAACCAATGATTGATGTGATTGTTTCCAAGTAATTATCTAGTCATACTGTACTAAGCAGATATTTATGACTAGCTATGTTTTGAGCTTATAATTTATGTTATTTGAGACATTAATTAAATGAATTTGCATGAATATTCAGCATTCCTCCCCGTTGCACCTTTGACTTGTCATTTTGCATTTATCAATTTTCTTTTTACATTTCTGTATAATATCTTATTCTTGCTTTGTCATTCCTACTCTATTTTGCCTTTCAAACTCCACACAAATTACTTTCTAGGGATCTAAGTCTTGTAGAAAGTCTGCCTTATAAAATAGACCTCGAAAACTTATCAATTGATTCCCCTGTGATATTTGATGAAGAAGACCTTGGATCTGGTGAAAAGGGAGAAGTTGTTGAAAATTTTGCAAAATTACTGGAGTATTCAGAGAAAGGATTTGACTTGAATGGCTAAGAAGCAGAGGTGATTAACATGGGGACAAAGGAAGAGAAAAATGAATTGAAAGTAGTGGAAAAACCTGAGTATGAAGAAATGATAGCACTATTCAAATAGTATATGAATGTTTTTTGTAACACCCTGGTGGGGATGTCACATATATAAAGAAAATAAAAGAAAGATAAATAAAATCTACCCAAGTTGTAAAACATTTGTTACATACTACTACGGGTTGTAAAATAATTCTTGTTAAACATAATATTATTAAATAAAATAACGCGGAAACATAAAATAAACAGAACAACATCACTCATAATATACATATGGTCTAAGTTATAAGTTATACAAATAATTTACAACTACAACTACAAATATTTAAACATAAACAGTAAACGGAAACAGTAAAGAGTCAATATATACATACGCAGACGCGCCCAAAAATACACATCATAAATATTTAATCCTCTAATGGATCACTCTCAGGAAACTCATCAGAAGATAAATATCCAGGATGCCTCGACACTTGGCGGAAACAAGACTGCGCAGTCGATACGATAGTCATCTCACTAGGCTCAGTGGAAACACCACCCCAATGACGCCTAAGAGATAAAGGTAACTCTAAGTGCAGAAACAAAGTAGTCGTCATCACTGGCTCTCCATCAAACATATGTCGTAGGGACACAGTCAACCGTCCCACGTAAGTCACTGAGTCTCTATCTCCCCGTAGATGCCAAGCTAACGATCCACCGTGAAACTCGAGTGTCACAAACCCCAAAAATCTTGGCACCGCCATACCCAAACAAATCAGTCCAATGGGTATGGATGATCAGATGGTTCTGGGTCATCGTACTGATCTTCGGCTTGCTGCTCCTCTTCCTCCTCAGGATACAAAATCTCAAGAGGCTGTTCCTCTTCCTCAAACTCTTTACCACATAAATAAATATACAGGAAACACATACAATAAAGAGGTAAGACAATCTAAAATCATCACAAACATGGCAAATAAGAAAATGACAAACAACAGATATACAGTTCATGCAATATGAAAAGCTATAACAGTAATTAGTAACAGGATAGTATCATAACAACACATAATATCACGTATAAAATAATATCACAAATAAGATAATATCGCAGATAAAGTAATATCACAGATAAAATAAAATAAGAAATAGACAATAAACAGATAAAATAAAACAGATGAAATAAAATAATGTCCAAGATATAACCATATATAATATGACACGATCCTACTCCATGGAGCTAAAACACATACAGATATCAGAGAGACAATGACCCGCAAAATCTATTAGTACCACAGCTGCCCAACCAAACTATTGCGCTTTCACACGTTGCGTCTATAGCCCCACGTCACATGGAATCCACCATCCAAGGCGTGGTGTAGTTCACGGTCTCACGTTGTGGCACTACAGGCAATGTACTATTAGACTTTACGAAATCTCAATTAAATATAGTGCGTGTCGAGTCCATTAGTGTGCTATCGGTTACCACGGCCCAGCGGAGCGACCGACTGTCCATATATGGGATCCCGTACACTAACGTCTCCAAGTTCATAAAGACAATGAACCACACTACGTTTATCGCATCGACAACACGATGTGATTCACCTCGTCAACCAATCTACCAAAAATTGGCATAAACTCAATATATGAGAAATTACAAAAATATCCTCAACAAAAATATATCCTCAAAGATAAAAAGATACAGTAAGTCTCACCGGACAAATACTGTTCCAAAGCCTGTACGGGTTCACCTCATAGCCCGACAGCAGAAAAATACAGAAAATACCATTTTGGTCAATCGCGTAGAAATTTTATCGCATTTTCACAATCTCGTCGTTTTTACAAACGTTTTTAAATCGCGTAAATATATTTTGCTGTTTTTGCAAATCGCGTAGGATTTTTAATACGTTTTCTCAATCGCGTAAGGTTTTTAAATCATTTTCTTGTCCAAATTCCTTAAAAATTATTGTTTAAATAAACAGAAATAATAAATAATACGTTTAAACTACGTAAAATATTTTCCATACCGTATACTGTCTTTTGGACATCTTTTCTATCTTATTTGCCCGTTTTTACTAAAAATTGACAGTATTTTGTTTAGAAAATTATATTAATGGTTTCTTAATTTTTTCGTAAAAATTCTGTTTACTTAATTTTTAACCGTATAATTTAATCCTTTTGAAAACCACTAACATGCTTCAAAATACAGTATGAGCTATATGTTAGAAATTCTCAAAAGTTACTGTATTTCATTTCTAACAGTGAAATTATTAATTTTAATCCTTAAACTTAATTCTAATCAATTCATTTCTTCAAAACTCATTTTAGAAAAATTCTTTTTAACATATATTGCATCTTTTTAATTGAAAATGGTTTGGAATAGATTTTAGAAATCATGAATCTTTGGTTTGGCATGTTGGCCGAAATAATCACTTGTGTTATTTGATTTCTAAATTCATTTTCCTTGATCTAAACAATTCTATCTCTTGTTAATTTTCCTAGATTAATTAAATTACACTTTAGGAAAATAATGAGAACATTTTGGTTCTCCTTTTGGTCAATGGTCGTGAGCCTTGGTGTGGTGTTCTTTGGAATACTCATGCATTCCTTAGCATGTTATTCACATCCTATACATTATCATGCATTTCTAACACATACAAATTATCAAAGCTTGTAGACATGCAAATCAAAGCTTGTAGACATGCAACTACATACAAATTATTACAAATATCAAATAGGAAAGCTACTAACAACCACACAAACAAGCTACTAACAAACACAAACAAAGGAATCCTTATGGATTCTACAATCAACAATCAATCTCCATCTTCTTACCACCACCTATGGATGATAAGATTTGTCTTCCTCTTACCTTAAATGAAGACAAATAAAAAACTCTTTCATGCCTCCTCTAGGTTTCGATTTTCTCTCCACCAAGTCACCTATCAAGCTTAAACAAAACTACAAGTTACTAACCATAAAAGAGAGCTTAAACCATGGAGAAATCATGGCTTAGAACTTTGAAAAAGAGTTTAGAAATGGAAAACAAGAAATTTCACCTTCTAGGTAAAATTTTCCAAATAGGTTTCCAAGCTTCAAATGAAGGATTTTGCAAGAACTCTCAACTAGAGATGTTCTTAGGATTGTGTTTAGGTTTAGAAAACTTGGTTGGATAAAATTTTGGGTGGTTGGATGGTGTAGAATAGGGCTTGGCCGAACCTAGCTTCAAGAAAGCTTTAATGGAGTTTAGGGTTTTTGGAAGAGAGAGAAGAGAGAAAATACTTGAAAGATGAAGTGATTAGTGGTCTTCCAACCTTGAATGGCCGTGGACTTCAAGCTTGAAAGGTGTCCATTGGCTTGGCTTCATCCTAGCCTTAGGATGGATCAATGATCAAGATTAAAACTTGGTTAGCAAACTTTGCTCCCATTGGTTAATCCTAACCTAGTCACCATGCTTAGTCACTAACCTAGTCATTAGCTTAGTCATTAACCTAGTCATTAGCTAGCTTAGTCACTTGTTCTAGAGAATTCCTTCACTAATGATGCTTAATTAAGCTACTAAGTTAACTGTTTTAACTAAACGTGGGTCCCGCAGAATATTTTTGGGTCCACTTGTCATTTTATTATATTGACTAATAAAATAATATTATAATAATACAAAATTATTTTATTTGACAAGTTAAATCCTACAAATTAAAAGATTAACAACAGTATCATTCAGAATCGGGTTTAGCAAGATCCCTCAGTTCCGAATAATTAAAATAAGATTTCCCCGGCCCGGAAAAATATTATTTTCCTATCCCGGAGCAAATCACACAAAAAGTCCAAATAAAATCACAGATAGTAATATTAAGCATTGTAACATATAGAAAAATTAAAAACAGTACAATCGAGACGTAATGGTCATTTTTTCATTTTTCCCCACGACGAAGCAAATCATTCAAAACATTCAAATAAAACTACAGACAGTATTAATTGTCTGTATATCTCCTAGAAAAATTAAAACAGTAGCTTGAGAAAATTTTTTATTTTACCATCTCGAAACAAATTACGTAAAATGACCAAATAAAATCTTAGCCTGTAATATATATTTATATTTCATACAGAAAACAAGAAACAGTAAATAGGGACACAACGGTCTTTTACACAAAAACTTGAAAAACAACAAACAGGACATTCGGAACATTTTTTCTAAAAATTGGGGTGTTACATTTTTACTTGGTCTTATTGGGATATGCCCGGATTAGATTCGGAAATAGCATCACATAAAATCTCACTATATCCAAATGTTAAGGCAAAGAAGTAGAAGTTAAGGAGGATGCATCCTAATATGTCCTTGAAGATCAAGGAAGAGGTGACTAAGCAGCTAGAAGTAGGATTTATGGAAGTGTCAAGACACCTAAAGTGGATAGCTAATATTGTGTTTATGCCTAAGAAGGATGGAAAAGTCAGAATGTGTGTGGACTACAAGGATCTGAATAAGGCCAGTCCGAAGGATGATTTCCTACTTCCCTATATAGATGTTTTGGTCGATAACAATGTTAAGAATCATATGTTTTCATTCATGGATGGATACTCATAGTACAATCAAATCCACATGGATGTCAATGACAAAGAAAAAATCACTTTCATCACTCCTTGGGGAACGTTTTGCTACACACTGATGCCGTTTAGATTAAAAAATGTCGGGGCTATATACCAACGTGTTATGGTTGCACCTTTTCATGACATGATGCACAAGGAAATTGAAGTGTATTTGGATGATATAGTCGCCAAGCCTATAGAAGGGGAGAATCATGTGGCGATTTTGTGTAAGTTATTTGAAAGACTCAGAAAGTACAAGTTGATGTTGAATCTTGCTAAATGTATTTTTGGAGCATCTACTGAAAAATTACTCGAGTTCATCGTTAGTAGAGAAGGAATAAAGGTGGATTCAGATAAGGTGAAAGCAATACAGAAGATGTCTGCTCCTAAGACGGAGCATGAAGTGAGAAGTTTTCTCAGGAGACTTAACTACATTGCTAGATTCATTGCTAACTTGACCAGCACCTGTGAGCCTATATTCAAGTTGTTGAAGAAGCATCAGCTAGGTGAATGGGATGAGGAATGTCAAGGAGCTTTTGACAAAATAAAGGCTTATTTAATGAATCCCCTTTTTTTAGTACCACCTACATCGGGTCATCCTTTAATATTGTACCTAACCATACTGCCAATCTCAATGGGACCAATGCTGGGACAGCATTATGAATTAGGAAAGAAAGAGCAAGCAATTTATTATCTAAGTAAGAAGTTTAATGACTGTGAAGCCCGTTACATGGCTATTGACAAGACTTATTGTGCTCTAGTATGGACCTCAAAATGTAACACCCCGAAATTTCTTGTTTTTCAATTATATGTGATTTTTATGATTTTTGTGATTTTTGTGAATTGTTTGATTTATTTTGATTATTTTATTATTATTTTTGAGCTTTCTGTGTGTTTGAAACGGGGCCGAAAAAATAATTTTTCAGGGCCAGAAAATTTGGTCTGTTAATGCAGGGCCGGGGGAACTTACTAAAGCCAAAATCGAAAACGGTTTTCAAATTTTTTTTTGAGATTTTATTCAAAAATGAAATCTAAGTACGTTTTATTATCTATTAGACAATAAATACTGATTTTAATAGTAGTAGCTTTTGTCCATTGGTTAATAACTACCGATAAATATCTAGTTAGGTGATTAGTCATGAACCTAGTCATCAAGCTCTTAATGAATGCTTTATGGTGAACCAATTAGATGGAGTCAACATTAGTGGCCATGACTCACCCTTTGTGACTCACCTTATGACTCACACTTTGTGACTTACCTCCGTGACTCACCTTTGAGAACCAATGGGAAGGAAGCTTAATGGAGAAGCTTAGACACCTTGCACTCATTGGTCACTCACGGCCATGCATGTGTTTGGAGGGCAAGTTCTAAACTTAGTTCATTCCTATCTCACTTTCATGAACCAAAAAGCAAAACACAAAAAAACTCTCATTTTCTCTCTTTGAAGCTCACAGCCAAGACACCCAAAAGTCACTATCCAATCTTGTTAATTCAAACAAATCTCATATCTTGACTCTAAAAACCATTTTGAAACACTTTCTAGTTGTGACCATTTTCTAATTCATTCATCTTCAAGCTTTTCCTTCAAGCTCAAGTTTAAGGGTTTTTAGGTGAAGTTCTTGAATCTTCACTACTTGTTTCATTTTCAAGTTCTAGACCATATCTTGATCTATGATCATTTTGTTTCAAGACTTAGATGTTAATATTTGTATGTTTGTTTTATTTTAAGAAGAATCTTGGTGGTAGAAGTTTGCTTCAAGAAGGCATTCAAGGAGTTCTTAAGCATCATCTAAGGTAAGAGGGAGATTAACCTCATCAACTAATCTTGGTGGTGAGAAACAAATTTATGTTGTAGGTGAAAAATCCATGTGAGGATTTATTCACTTGGTTGTATGATTTTTAATGGTTTGGTGCTTATTTGTTTTATGTGATTTTATAACTTTAATAGTATGCATGAACTTGCTATGGTAAAGTTTTGATGATTGAAATATGTTGCATCCTATTAATCATGTAGGAAAGGCAAGAAATTTTGGTTCCAAAACTAATATGGCTCACGGCCATCATGCCCTAAATAGGGTAACCCAAGGTGAAAATGGTTTATTAATAGTGAATATAGATGATTAAGTGATAAGAAATTGAATTGAGAATTTACAAGATAAAAATGGAAATGAACAAATTTTATCATTGATTAAAGAGTGATTTTTGGCAATGGAAATGGAAAATGAGTTTGAAAGATGATTTGAAATTTAAAGTATTTTGTTTAAAGAAAGTTTTAGTAAAGGTAATGGAAAAAGAATTTTTGAAATATTTGATTTAATCAAAATAATGCAGATTTTGGGATAATTGTTAGAAAATATTACTTAGAGAAGTTTTAGTAAGAAAAATTGGAATTAAGGTTCAGATTTTATATTAAACTTGGAAAGTTTCAAAATTAAGTTTAGAAAGTCAATAAATGTTTTACGCGATTGAAAAATAGTGATAAAACCTTACGTATTTCAAAAATGTTGAATTTTGAACTACGCAGTGGAGAAAACGTTTGAAAATACTTACGCGATTTAAAAACATAATAAAAGTATTACGCAATTGTGAAAACGCGATAAAAGTATTTTGCGATTGAGAAAAAATAACAGTTTGCTGTCAGGCCGACGTACGTGACCCAAGAATGTTAGTAAATGGTTTAGCCTAGTGGTGACTTGTTTTTGTGGAAAACCATGTCCTTGATAATTATCTATGCATTGAGTCATTCATCATGCATTAAAAGTCGTATAGACTGTGTTTGTTGAGGTTGTATACCTAGGAGATTGAATTACACCTTTGTGCAAGTGCAAATTCCGCAGTGAAGGTCAATTGCTGATCTTGGGGCATCGGGGTGCAGTAATTCCACAAGTGGCCAGTTGAATAGTGCCACTATGTCATGATTTAAGATGCAAATACACCGATGATCTCAACGAGATACTATTCCTATTCTTGATCTAGTGAAGAGTGTATTGTATAAGCCATGATGCGTACACCAAATTTGTTGTAGCAGTTTATTGAGGCTAATGATATACGAGCATGTCTCCTTGATCATTCTCTCTGAAATTGTGTTTTAGCTCCATGGAGTAGGAAATTAGTCCATTGTGCATATGCATAATCAGTCGATATATTGACGTGATATATATATATATATATATATATATATATATATATATATATATATATATATATATATATATATATATATATATATATATGTGTTGAATTATTAATCGATAACATGATTATACTTAATGATTCTATACTTGAATGGCACTATGTGTTATTACTGTTTCTTTACTGTCATGCTAGTATGTGATGTAGGGGATCTCACCTCTTTGTTATATTGTCCTGTCTGTTCTATGTTTATATTTGATAAAGACTGTGAAAGAGACAAGGCAGGATCGCCTGGGTTTTGTTTGGGGTGATCTTTTGAGTCCCGTGATGGTGTCAAGACGGGATCTTCTCAGTTTCATGAGGGTGCAGTTTCACGGAGGTACTGATGCCTGGCCCATTCACTTGGATACAGAGCGTGTTATTTATGTTGGGGATGTAACCCTATCTTTGAGTAGGACCTATCATGGGGTCACTACTTTTTCTTTTAATGTTTGTGTACATTTGGAGTTCTATATGTCTATTAGAGAGTTGTAGGGTGATTATCATCGCACTCCTAGAGAGGACTCTGTAGTGTCGTCTGCTCGGACTCCCGTCCATCGTGACATGCCTCGACTCAGGAATATGTCTGTTGGGGATCCAGAAGAGAATCAGGTGCAAGACCCTTCTCTCTAGGTGTTTGGACTTGGGCCAGATCGAGTTTTTATATGGTATTTGTAAATATATTTTTGATTATATAAGTCTTATGTATTTATTTTTACGTTGTTGGTAATCTATGTTGTATATATGTACTATGTGTATTATTCAGGTTGCTATGTCTTGTGTTCTTTATATTTTATTTTGTTAAGTTTATGTTATCAGTGAGAAGAAATTTTCAAAACCCGTATATTACAAGATTAAATCTTTTACAACTTGGGTTAAGTTTTTAGAAGTTTTTAGTCTTAAATGTAATGCCTGGGGAGGGTGTTACACAAAACGACTAAGGTAGTACATGTTGTATTACACCACTTGGTTGATCTCCCGAATGGACCCTCTGAAGTACTTATTTGAAAGCCCTCACATTTCATTAAGGGTTTCCAAATGGCAGGTGATGTTATCAGAATTCGACATCAAGTACATGACTTGGAAATCCATCAAAGGAAGTGCAATTTCTGATCATTTAGCTGAAAACCCTCTTGAGGGTGAAAAACTAGTAACATCTGAGTTCCCTGATGGAGAAATATTGGCAACGGAAGGAGAAGAAAGAGAGGAGCTTGTTTGGAAGATGTATTTTGATGGAGCAGTCAACATGCATGGTAGTGGCATATGAGTCGTGGTTGTTTCACCAACTGGAAAGCAATACCCAATTGCTATCAAGCTGAATTTTGAATGCACCAATAATGTTGCAGAATATAAGGCATGTGTTAATGCTTTACAAGTTGCAATCAACTTGGGGATCAAGCAGCTAAAAGTATTTGGAGATTCAGCACTCATCATTTATCAGGTGAATGGTGAATAGAAAATCAAAGACTCAAAGTTGGTTCCTTATCAAAAGTATTTGACCAGGTAGATTAAGAAGTTTGAGGGGGTGACTTTCTCCCATTTAAGTCGAGACAAGAATCAATTTGTAGATGTCTTGGTCACTTTGGCTGTAATGGCCAAGTTGGATATTCACAATAATATCCAACCCATCCAAGTGAAGACACATAGTGAGCCTGCGTATTGTGCCAATGTGGAAGGTGAGTCAGATGGTAAACCTTGGTATCATGACATTAAGCAGTACATTCAACATAGAGAATACCCAACTGGGGAAAATAAGGTGAATAAAAAGCTTACTCGTCAATTAACAATGACTTTTTCTTGAACGGGGAGGTTTTGTACAAAATGATTCATAATGGCACCTTGCTTAGATGTGTGGATGCTCGTGAAGGTCATACAATCATGATTAAAGTCCATGAAGGAATCTGTGGAACTCATGCTAATGGTCATATGATGGCATGAAAAAATCTAATGAGTAATTATTATTGGTCCACCATGGAAATAGACTGCATAGAATATGTACGAAAGTGCCAAAAATGCCAGATATATGCAGATTGAGTCAATGCACCTCCATTCCCCTTGCACAATTTGGTGTCTCCATGGCCTTTCTCGATGTGGGGAATAGATCTCATCGGACCCATTAACCCCAAAGTTATGACTAGCATTGGCAATGACAATGGTTTTGATGATACCAAACAAGAGAAGTGATAGTTGTGCAAAGAACAAGTCCCAAGGTTCTTCAAGAATAGCTTATAGGACTTAGATCGTATGTTAAGGTTAATAGGAATCACACTAACTCGTGTCTTGTTTTTCATTCAACTTAAATCTTTTTGCAAAATCATGTTTTATATTAATCAAGTTTAAGCAAAATGTTTTTAGAAAGGTTGAAAATGATCTGGAAAAATTTGGTTGTATAATCCTTTAGAAATCTGGTTCTCTTGGTAAGCGAATAACTGATTATGTGTTTTGAATAACTAATTATGTGTTTTGAATAACTGATTATGTGTTTTGAATAACTGGTTATCTAAAATCAATAACTGATTATGTGTTTTGAATAACTGATTATGTGTTTTGAATAACTGATTATCTAAAACCAATAACTGATTATGTGTTTCCAAATAACTGATTATTTGAAATCTATAACAGGTTATATGTTATGATAGAAACACTTCTTTAAAGGTTTTAAAGTGAATAACTAGTTATGGAAAGTCCATAACAGGTTACTTGCATGTTAAGAACGTTCCCTCTTATTTTTCAAATATTCCTAACCGATTAGAGCTTTCAAATAACATGTTATTTGCGTGCTACAGTGTTTCTTGATGGAACAAATAACCAGTTAGGCAAAACCAATAACATATTATCTAAAACCAAATAACTTGTTATTGAAAACCAATAACATGTTATATAGGATAGCATAAAACATTTCCCAACGGCTCTATTGGAGCATTTAATGCCCCCAACAACCACTAATAGCTCTAAAAAGCTTTGGGCTATAAATGAAAGTGTTTGGGCATCAAAGAAAAATAGGCAATCAATCTGAACAAGTTTCTTGAACATTAAATCCGTGTTTTACTCTCATTTCATCGTATACTCTATTTTGAGCTTCAAAGTATGAATCATTAATACTCATTGAGCTTCAATTTGTATGATCCATTCCTAAGAGAGTTTTTATTCATTTATACCTTGTGTAATCTATAAAGAAGAGGAGGTATCCCTTGTTTGTAAATAAGGTTAGGTATCCCTCAAAGATTGTAAAGGGTGATGTATCCCTGTTTTGAGGCTCAAGCACAAAGGTTGAGGCATCCCAGAGGTGTATTGAGTGCTCTCAGTTGTAAAGGTTGTTAAGCATCTATTCAAGTTTGAAGGTTTAATGGAAAATCTCGGGTGGTTCACTTGAGGACTGGACGTAGGTTACAAGGGGTAACTGAACCAAGATAAATCCTTGTGTTTGCTTTTTTCAACTCTATCTCTTTACTTTGTGCTTTTATTTTATATACTTGCTTGAATACTCTCTATCTTGGCTTATTTATTTGTGAGTGAAGTGATCAATCTCATCTATCTATTCACTTCAGTTAATTAATAGCTTCAACGAAAATTGTTATATAAATGTTTTGTGAAAGATTTGCGAAAAGATTTTATAAACTCAATTCACCCCCTCTTAAGTTTGAAGCCACTTGGTAACAAGTGGTATCAGAGTTAGGCTCCTGTGTAAAGATCTTGGCAGCTTCAAGAGAAAATGATGGCCTCTTCAAATGATTTTTTAAAAAGTTCTTCCCTCTATAGACCTCCCTTTTTCAATGGGGATGGTTATGCTTATTAGAAAGAACGAATGAAAATTTTTATTGAAGTTATTAACTTAGATGTGTGAGATGCTGTTGAAAATGGTCTTTTGGTCCCCACACAAGTTATAAATGGTGTAAGAGTTAACACACCAAGAAGTGAATGGACTGATGATGATAAGAAAAAGGTCCAATACAATTTGAGAGCCAAAAATATTATTACCATAGGTTTGGGGTATGATGAGTTCTTTATAGTCTCAAATTGTAAATCTACCCAAGAAATGTGGGATATTTTGTAAGTAACCCATGAAGGTACTAGTGAAGTGAAAAGATCAAGGATAAATATTCTCACTCATGAGTATGGGCTTTTTAGAATGAACTAAGGTGAAAGCATTCAAGAAATGCAAAAACAATTCACACATATTACAAATCATCTTGCTTCATTAGGAAAGACTTTTCTTAATGAAGATCTTATTAACAAAGTTTTGATATGTTTGAGCAGGAATTGACAACCCAAAGTAACGGCAATTGCGGAGTCAAGAAATCTCTCAACCATGACCCTAGCCATACTTTTTGGCAAGCTCCAATAATATGAGTTGGAGTTGAATAGATTCAACCAAAATGAGGAGCTTGACAAGAAAAAGAAGGGAATTGCTCTCAAGGCCACCTCCTCCATGGTCAATGATTTTGATGATGAAGATGGCTTAAAAATAAATGAGGAGAATCTTGGTCTTCTAGTAAAGAAATTTGGAAGATTCTTCAAGAAGAATGAAACTCAAAGAAGACCTCCCTTTCCCCAAAAGAATGCCTATCACAAAGGGGAAGGAACCACATCCACTCCTAAATGTCATGAATATGGAGAACCAGGACACATGAAGATAGAGTGTTCAATCTATTAAAGAAAAGTGGAAAAGTATGAGAAGAGATCCTCAAAAGAGAAGAAAGAAAGGATAGCCTACATAGCTTGGGATGATAATTACATGGAGTCAACCAATAACTCAAACAATGAGAAAGCCAATCTATATCTCATAGCTAGAGGACAAGAGGAAGATGAAGATGACACGGAGGTAACATCCTCAAACTTTGACTCTTTTCATTCTTATAATGAATTGTAAGATGCATTAGAAGAATTGCATAATGAATCTATGAGGCTTGCAAAAGTTGTTTCATCATCTAAGAAAACAATTTCCTCCTTTGAAAACAAAATCTCTATTTTAAAAAAGAAAATTAAGGAACTTAAAATTGAGAATGAAACTCTTGGACTTATTGATGCAAATTCTTCTTGCATGATATGTTCTTCACTTGATAATGCATCTACGTCCTTTTCTTGCTCATCATGCAAAACTTTTAAAAAGGAAATTAAAGATTTGAAAATACTATTTCAAAATTTACCTTTGGAAGAGATAATTTGAACATATTACTTAGGAAACAAAAATGTGTTTTTCAAAAGGCTGGTTTAGGATACAATCCCAAAAATCAACAAAAACTTTACAAGAATTTCTTTGTTCCCTCAAGTAGATTAACAAGTCCTTTTATAAAGTGTTTTCATTGTGGCAAGAAAGGACATAGTGCATTAACTTGTAATGTAAGGTAATGTAAGGAAGAATATCAATAATAAGATAGGGACTAAAATAGTTTGGGTCCCCAAAGGCACTTTGCCAAAAACTAACACACAAGGACCTAAGAAAATTTGGGTACCAAAAGTCAAAAATTAAAGTGTGTTGTAGGTTTGCTTGGAGGCCAAGAGCTGACTTTGGTATCTTAAAAGTGACTGCTCAAAGCACAAGACCGAAAATTACTCCAAGTTCCCTTCCTTGTTTCCAAAAAGCTTGGACTTGCAATCTTTGGAAAAGTGGAGACTTGTTTTATGTTTTAACTTGCTTTAAAGTTGTACTCTTCTAGCTTTATATCTTGAAAATATCTCTACATGTGTTAATATGCTAGATAAGTACACTTCTTGTTTGAAATGGCATGTTTGATGATAATATATTTGTTCTTGAGTAATTGGATCAATCATGCATTTAACTATTGTTGTTCAAACAAATTTGCTACATAATCTATCATTGTGCTGCATAACTTGTCATTTTACTGCATATTGTGTCATTTTGGTGCAAAACTTGTTACGTTGCTGCATAATATGCTATCTTGCTGCATAATTGGGTTCATTGCATAGTTATTTTATTTTAATCATTTTTTAATCCAAAACTGACTTGAGCATTTGAGTTTCCCCCAAGTTTATTTTGCAGGTGCTTGATTCATGCTTAAGTCCCCTAGTTTCACATCTCAACATCTTGCTGATAAAAATTGCTTTATGGTGTTTTTGAAGAAGATTAATTTGTTATTGAGCTGAAGTTTGGTGTTTAGAGTGAATGAAAAATGAGGCCAAGCTAAAATGATCTTCAAGAAGGCAAGAGGTTATGTTTTAAGGGCTGAATTCTTGAAGATTTTCTATTTTTGGAGATGAAATAATCAGTTATGAGAAGCAAGTAACCAGTTATTTTCTCTTTGGAAATGTCATGATACATTTTGTGCAAGCCAAATAACTGGTTAGGAGAAGTTCCTAACTTGTTATTCACAAAGTCAGTGATTGTTGGTGCTTTCCTCTAACAAATAACCAATTATGAGAAGGCCCAAATCAGTTATCAGTTGAAGTCAAAGACTACTAGTCTGTTATATCATGAAAATAACCAATTACAAGAGTCCTCTAATCGGTTATTGCAGCTCCAAACATGTTCAGCAAAACACAAATAATTGGATATACAATTCCTCTAATTGGTTAATGCCAAAGACAGAAGATACAACTACTGTTTCTGGAGTTTTCCTTCATGAAAAGTAACCAATTAGGAGAATCTCATAACCAGTTATTACAAAAGTCAGAGGGTGGCTCCTTTTTGCATACAAAAATAACTGATTATTAGCCAAGCATAATCGGTTATTCAATACACACAACCATACATGTTTGTTGCCCTTCTCAACATAATCGACTAGGGAACACTTACAACTAATTATCAAGGGTCCTATTTCAGACAAACTGAACCTCATATTTGCATTCATGCATGAACCCATCCACCTTCATCTTCTTCCTCTCAACTTCCTCTCACACCCACTCCCTCAAACACCTCACCCACCTCAAATCCAACCAAAATCTACCATTCAAACACCATTTCCACTCATAACCCTCAATTTCCACTGATTAAAACCCTCTTTCTCTTCCAAATTTTCACTCCCCTCATCTTTCCTCTCTCCTCAAACCGTGCCCTAACCCCCTTTTCCACCACAACCAGTAGTTCCTTCTAAACACTTTGGATAATCGTTTAACCACTGTGGATGACTGCTTGGATAGGATTAAGTGTTGCCTTCCACCACTAGAGGATGATAGGGCTTAGGCATAAATCATATCCTTTAGCTAATATGTTTCTGTTTTAGCTATATTGTTATGTTGTAGAATCTAACCATTTTAGATTTATTTCTTGAACATGATGATTATTGTCTTAGCTTGCTTAACTATTTTCTGAAACTAAGTGCATATGTTGTTTTTGAAATGAATATAATGCTGGTTTGGTTTTCTTGTTGGTGGCATACTTATTGCATATTTGTTGTTAGCAATGGTTTTGAGTAACTTTTCTTTGTCAAAATCTATATATTGCATATCTTTTTTATCATGACTAAAAGGGGAGAAGCTTTTGGTATATATGTCATTGAGAAATGGAACACAAAATAGAACAAGGTATAATCTTTTTAATGATTTTGCTATTCCAAAATTAAGGGGGAGTTGTGCATCTCTGATCTAATCACCTCTTGAAAAATAGATGGGGAGTAAATCTCTAACTCTTTTTATGAGTTCCAATTTATTTGAACTAACCTTTTTCTCAATGGATGTTTGTCATCATCAAAAATGGGGAGAATGTGATTAACATTAGCAATGGCAATGGTTTTGATGATAACAAACAAGAGAAGTGATGCTTTTGCAAAGATCAAGTCCAAGGTTCTTCAATTATAGCTTATAAGACTTAGATCTTTTGTTAAGGTTAATAGGAATCACACTAGCTCATGTCTTGTTTTTCATTCAACTTAAATCTCTTTGAAAAATCACGTTTTATATTTATTAAGTTTGAGCAAAATGTTTTTAGAAAAGTTGAAGATGATTTAGGAAAATTTAGTTGTATAATCCTTTAAAAATCTTGTTCTTTTGGTAAACCAATAACTGATTATGTGTTTTAAATAACTAGTTACTTGAAACCAATAACTGATTTTTTTTAAATAGCTGGTTATTTGAAACCAATAACTGATTATGTGTTTTGAATAATTGGTTATCTGAAACCAATAACTAATTATGTGTTTCCAAATAACCGATTATTTGAAATCCACAATAGGTTATTTGTTATGACAGAAACGTTTCTTTAAAGGTTTTAAAGTGAATAACCGGTTATGGAAAGTACATAACAAGTTATTTGCATGTTAGGAATGTTCCCTCTTGTTTTTCAAATGTTCCTAATCGATTAAAGCTTTCAAATAACGTGTTATTTGCACGCGACAGTGTTTCTTGATGGAATAAATAACTAGTTAGGCAAAATCAATAACCTGTTATCTAAATCCAAATCACTTGTTATCGGAAACCAATAACATATTATCTGCAATAGCAAAAAAACATTTCCCAACAGTTCTATTGGAGCATTTAATGCCCCTAACAACCACCAACGGCTCTAAAAAACTTTGGGCTATAAATGAAAGTGTTTGTGCATTAAAGAAAAGTGAGCAATCAATCTAAACAAGTTTCTTAACATTAAATTCGTGTTTTACTCTCATTTCATCATATACTCTATTTTGAGCTTCAAAGTGTGAATCTTTGATGCCTATTAAGCTTCAATTCGTATTATCCACTCTTGAGAGAGTTTCTATTCATCTATACCTTGTGTAATCTGTAAAGAGGGTGAGATATCCCTCAAATGTTGTAAAGGGTGAGGTATCCCTTGTTTGTAAAGATGGTGAAGTATCCCTCAAAGGTTGTAAATGGTGAGGTATCCCTATTTTGAGGCTCAAGCACAAAGGGTGAGACATCCCAGAGGTGTGTTGAGTGCTCTCAGTTGTAAAGATTGCCATGCACCTGTTCAAGTTTGAATGTTTAGTGGAAAATCTCGGATGGTTCACTTAAGGACTGGACCTAGGTCACAAGGAGTGGCTGAGCCAAGATAAATCCTTGTGTTTGCTCTTCTCAACTCTATCTCTTTACTTTGTGCTTTTATTTTATATGCTTGCTTGAATACTCTCTATCTTGGCTTATTTATTTGTGAGTGAAGTGATCAATCTCATCTATTTATTCACTTCAATCAATCAATAGTTTTAACGAAAATTGTTATATAAGTGTTTTGTGAAAGATTTGTGAAATGTTTTTATAAACTCAATTCACCCCCCTCTTGAGTTTGAAGCCACTTGGTAACAAAAGTTTCCAATGGTCATCGCTTCATTTTGGTGGCGATTGACTATTTCACATAGTGAGTATAAGCTTTCTTTTATACCAATGTCATTCAAAAAGTGTTTTTGAGATTCCTCAAAAGGGAGATTGTCAACAGATATAGAATTCCAAAAAGGATAATTACATATAATGCTACCAATCTCAATGGTACTAAGATTCAAAAGTTTTTTGAAAATTTCAAAATCAAGCATCATAATTCAACTCCTTACAGACCCCAGATGAATGGTGCAATTGAAGCAACAAATAAGAATGTCAAGAAAATTATTGCTAAGATGGTAGTGAACTACAAAAACTAGCATGAAGTGTTACCCTATGTTTTGCACGTATATCGTACCAATATACAATCGAGCACTAGGGCAACACCTTTCTCTTTGGTGTATGGGATGAATGTTGTCTCTCCCATAGAATTTAGATTCCTTCTGTAAGGGTTTTGATGGAAGCAGAGTTGGAGGAATCCAAATTGGTGAAGACTCGATATGAATAGTTGAATATGATAGAAGAGAAAAGACTGACAGTTATTTGTCATGGACAATTATATCAAAGTAGAATGGTCATGGCCTTTAACAAGAAAGTTCGTCCTAGAGAATTTTGTTCTAGAGATTTGATTTTGAAGAAGATTCTCCCTAATCAAAAGGATGCTATAGGAAAATGGGCTCCGAGTTATTAAGGGCCTTACATAGTTAAGCAACCATTTTCAAGACGAGCACTAATTTTGCAAAACATGGATGGAGAAGAATTGCCAAGACCCGTGAACACTGATGTTGTCAAGAGATTCTATGCATAAAAAAAAAAGAAAAAGAAAAAAGCTCGTTAGGTTAAAAATTTGAAACGGCAGCCTAAGTAAAAGTTAAAGCAATCAAAAATGAAAAAAGAAAAAGAGGAAAAAGGCCCGTTAGGCTTAAAACCTGAAAGGGTGGTCTAAGCCAAAGTTAAGGAAAATAAATAGGCATAATCTCAAAGAAAGTTGACCTAAAACTCCTTGAGGGGTTCACCAAACTAGGGCAATTTTTATTTGCGTCTGATTGGCTACATAGTGGTAACTTTGTTTGCATTCAATTGGTCATACTGAGGCAAAATTTTTAAAGGATTAAGGAGGATATGTGTTGAATGAAGTAGAAATAGAGACAACGGTTGAATTATCAAGCAGCTGTAGGGAATCAATTGGATGAGGAACAAGGAACCAATACTGGGGCATTTTTTTAAAAAAAATCCCTGAAATTTTCTATTATTTCTATGTTTTCATTTTTCAAAATACGTGTCTTGTCAAAAGTTCATGTACAGTCAGATTACTAGAGTAATGAAAGAAAGTTTGGCAGATAATGTAACAAGCTGCTTTCATTTTTTTTTATAACGAAATCAATTTTTTTTTTTACCTTTTTTATTTTCATTTTTTTGTTATTATTACTTTTAAGTTTTTTTATTATTTATTTTATTATTTTTTTGTAAATTAGACAAAGGGAGAGAATAAATGGACTTAAACATATTAGAGGATTTGGTCAAGAATGTTGAAAATTATTAATTAATTAATTGAATTTTCATTTTTCTTTATTTTCCCTTTTTTAATTTTTTTTATTTTCTTTATTTTCTTCTTTTTTTCAAACAAAGAGAAAATAAAATTTTAAAAGAAAAAAGATCCAGTCAAAATATGATGTTCACAACTACTCATAGTCAATCCATACCGCAACTCAAAAAGATGAACTGTTCTGATACTATAATGTAACAACCTAATACATATATATCAATATAACTATATATATAAAGATATAAAGCATTAATCATGTCACTTCTTGTAACATCCCAATATTAGTATTAATGATGTATCCGATTTACGCATCAGTAATTAGAATTTGGTATATTACTTACGAAAATCATCAATTTTTCAAATAAATAATTATAATGAATATCAAAATATAGGCTTGTCGCGGGAGCATAATATACATATATCAAGAAATGGAGTTTTTACAAACAGTGCATCCTCGTACAATATATATAGATTGCCTCTAGCACAAAATTGGTATAACTGATTACCAATATCTAAGTAGAAGCATTAACTAATTCTTCGTGCTAAAGCTCCATCTCGCTTGACTGACTAGATCTTGCTTGGAATTATCATAACAATCATAGAAGAATGGGGTGAGAATCTTGAAATTCTCAATAGTTTAAAAAAATTGTGTCCTCACAATAATTTCAACTGTTTTAAGAAAAAATCATTTCAAATCATTAATATATAGTTCGTAGGAAGGTGGCTAAAGCCAAATCGAGTCCTTCCTCTTCTTGAAACAGAGATTCATTTTATATCTTTTATCAAAATCATTTGAATGATTAAAGCAATCATCAAATCTTATCAAAATCTCAAATTCATATCAAAGGATCTCATTCATCAAAATTCATGTCTCAAATCAATGTTCATTTCATCAAATCTCATGAAATCAATTATGATTCGTATCATCAAATCTCAAGTCATCAAATCATAAATCATTTTATCAAATCTCAAGAAATCTCATCTATATCATCGATTATCAAAATCATATAAAAATCTCATTTTTCCATGATTCATATCTCGAATCATCATGACACATGTGTTATCTCAAATCAAATGGTGTTGAGGGAATGTTCGTCCCCACAATGCCAATCACTTAGCAGTAGTCTGCTTTCGAGTTTATGCACTTCGACCCATTTATAGCTCTCGCTACATAGAACTACTCCAAGTAACCCAAATCAGTCACAACACTGAGGGAATATCCATCCTCATTATAGTTGTAAGTAGAGAGAGAATGTACATCCTCAACTACTGTTGATAGGGAAGGTACCATTCTTCCTCACACTATCCTTCAACTAGGAATACCTCAAGTGTAGAGAGGGAATGTCCATCCTCAACTACACATCAACCATGGGGAACTCAGGTAAAGAGGAAGGGAATGTTCATCCTTAACCCCTATTTCCAAGTCACCCCCTAGGTTCAAGGATATCTTAGGTAATGGGTTATTCAAGAATTTCAGTCATCAATCTCATATCATGTCATTATGCCTAATGATCAAATCAATTATACACTATGATATTTATCTCATCATCTCATATAATGGCACAAGGCCTCACATTTCATCAACATGCAATAATATGCATATAAAAGTTTTTCCTCATCATAGGTAATCAAATCCATCATTCAATCTCATTTGATGCAATATCATCATAAAAGTCATTTCCCAAATCATTAATCTCATTTGATTCAACATCATCATGAAATCATTTTCTCAAATTTGTTTGGATGCATTATCTTTTCACAATCTAGTGAATTTTAATCATTCAATTAAAGGTTTAAGGTTTGTATTTAGGTCCCATGAAGTAAAGAACTTTGTTTCCATCAATTTTAGATCAAAATCCTCAATTCAGGGGCCTGATAATTGTTTACATGGCCTTGGCAATCGATCATGTAATTGATTACCAATCTGGCAGAACTTGTGCAATTGATTACATGCAAGAAGTAATCGATTACATCTTACCTAGAAGCCTTGTAATCGATTACAAGCATGATGTAACTAAGTGCAAGCTAGTCAGAAACATATTTCGCGATTCTAGAAGCTTGGTAATCAATTACAAGGGCTATGTAATCGATTACCACGTACAGATTTGTAGAAAACGGAGTCTTTAAGTCATCCCAACCCAAACCAAACCATTAGACATCAACAACAACATCAAATCATCACAAATATGCATCCAAGTCACTCATAAAACATCAAATCTCAACAAGGGTATGAAACCTATTTTTCCAAATCTTAAAACTCATCAAGAGTTGAATCAAGAATCAAGTTTTCAAATCATAATCAACACAAAATCATCTTTTCCATTTCAAAATCATCATTCAAATCTCAAGTTTCCAACACCTTAGAAAACAAATGAAGAAATGGAAAAGCAATGAAAAAACCTACCTCATCTCCTTTGCAAAGCTCCTACCTTTCCATCCTTGAATCTTCCTTTCTCTTGATCGTTCTTTCTTTCCTCATTTCCTTCTTTCTCTCTTTTCTTTTCTGATGGTTGGATGAACTTGAGGGAGAGAGAAGAGCAAAGTGAGCGTGAGAGAATAGAGACAAAAGTGAGAAAAAGAAATAGAAATGAGAGAGAAAAAAAATAGTGGGGAATAGGAAATAAAAATGGGAAAAGGGAAACACAGCTGAAAAACTATATCTATTAAGAACACTTTAATGTTTCCTTAACAGGTTTTTTAACCTTCATAAGTATTATAAAAAATTATAGGATTTCCTTCATTTCTCAGCTTTATATTTCTATATATCTTATTATACACCTTTGCTATACACTAAGCTTCACTATTCATCCCTAGGTTAAGTTAAATCTTATGGAATTGAACTAAGAAGCTTTCCAATGTTCACTTTTAATTTATTTTCATCCTCTCATTAATGTTCATCTGCTATTTGACATTTGCTCATAATCTCATGATTTTCTGAGCTACCTATCTGTTTAGTTTGGTCTTTGAACACTATCTCAGTGTTATTAAAAATGTCAAATTAATTCATTTGATCTTCCATAATTTAGTACAATTCATTCCAATCCTCTATGATGTAGGAATAAATGCTCCATATTTATTTCTATCTTCGTAGCTAGCTATTTAAGCTAAGTTTTGAGTTTATTTAAGCTATTTCTCAACTTCAGTATTATAAATTTATGCTCAAATCGATCCCAAATCATTAACAAAATCATCAAATATTTTTCATCAATTTTATTGAGCTACTATAACTCTGATTAAGTCCACTAGGTTGGAGAGAATATTACACTTCTATTCTTACAATCCTTCTAATCCCATATAATTAAACAATTAAATATGGAGAGCTATGATAAAAGTAGATCATACATATATACATCAAAAGCCTCCAAGGGTATAGTGTAATATATACAACAACACTACAACTCAGAGTAAAATATACAAGAGTTGTCCATACAACACAAGCTAAGATCTAATCATTGCTCTTTCTTCAACTACTTTACCCCTTTACAAGGGTCTTGACCTGCTTTTACCATGGAAACATAGAAAAGGATTAGAACACAAAAATTCTCATTAATATACATGTATCTCATGACACTTATTAATGTAAATTACATATATATTTAAACTATATCAATTTATACAATCGTCTATACAATTGTATAACATATAAAAATCTAAACTATCTCGATATTACACAATTACTCATACAACTGTATAACATCACTACACTTGGCAATTTGCTTAACTCATTTCATTGCCTAACTTAGGACTTAACTCATCCTAAGGCTAGTGTTAGTAAGTTTATCTCACTTTATTATACTACATAAAGGTTGATGATCATATTCCCCATGTTACTTGACAAATAGCTTAACTGACTAATTTGTCTTAGGAAAAATGTTGTACGGACACTTTCCTCTCACAATTACCTCTTTAACAAAGAGCTTTACTCACTACTTTGTAAGGTTAAGGGTTTAACTCACTCCCTTAATTAGAATAATTGTACTATAGTTTACCTCTAACAAGTAGAGGAACCAACTTTAACTAGTGCTCTATTTCAAGCAATTCATAACTCTATAAAAGCTTAAAAACTCAAACATGTTCTCATATACCAAGTGGTTATTTCCTTTGTGAAATATCCCTAAAAGTGTCTTGACACACTTTAGAAAGCATATACTAAGGATCCTAATTGATTGAGAAGCTCAACACGTCCATAAAATAGCATTTGCCAATTCTGGAGCTAGCGCCTAAGCGCTCCCTCTCCAGTGCCTAAGTGCTGGCTAGGTAAAGCAATGCTCTGTTCTATTCTATCACTGAGCACTTAAGTGCTCAGCACCTGGTGCCTGGGCGTTTAATGCCCTGCTACACACATCAGCTCTCTGGACTGGGTGCGCTTGGCGCTCAGCTTCTAGTGCTTGAGCGCTGGTCGCATATCAGCAATTTTGCAGAATTCTACAAAATTGCTACCACTGTTCCATTGGAACATAGCAGTTACCAAACTATAAAAAATTGATCTTAGGTGATTTCTAATAGCACCGACACTCTCTAAAAATGTTGTAATACTTTTACAACCTATTAGTCCACTTAAACTTGAGTTAATGATCAAAATCACATACTTACTTACTATTGACCTAAGTTCCAACTAAAGCAACTTTCTAACTTTGTCTAGGAACAAACTCAATCATGTTGATTTCAAGTAGTTGAAATAACTAATTCCAAACATTGAAACCAGGAATCAAGCAAAGAAGAAATATTTTTCTCTTTAAAACTCATTTTCTCTATCTAATGACCTAACATCAATTATAGCAAAGATGAAGGAAAAAGAATGAGTTTTTACAAGTGGTTTGTGATGGTGGAAGATCAGACTTGGCTTTGCCCTTCTCTTTCCTTCTTTTTTTCTTCTTCTTCTTTAGCTTTCGCCTCTTTGTTTTCCTTGCTCTCTACTGTTGGCATTGCTACTTCATGAGTGAGAAACGAGTGAAGTGAGTGGAAAGACTTAAAATATCATGTAATATAATTCAACAATAAGGGTTGCCAACTATAGTTAACTTATAACACTAGGATATTTTACTCATACTTCTTGATATGCTAAAAACACTTAGTTTTAGCTAAATCAAGTTTTCTAACTTCTAACAACTTTGAAATAAATACTAAGATTCATCAAAATTATTTTTTCATCAATATCTTAATTTTTCATATTTGCTGCTAGTCAATCCGGCATTAAATGCACAACTAGTTTGCCTAAAAATATCAAACTAACTGTGATTATTCTCAAATTTTAACTACATCATCTTACATCTATTTGTGACTTAGAAACAAATTCTCTAGATTTATTTCCCTTTACTTAGTCATTTATGCTACTATCTGAGTCATTTTAAGCTACTTTTCACACTCTGGGTTACAACAAAGTACCTAAACTAACTCAGTTTGTCACAAGAATAGATAAGTAAAACAAGTGTTGTGCTACCTTTGTAATCATAAAATAGTCTAACATGCTAAAAAGAAGTTGTTACAATTGTCATCGTCATCAAGAGGAGTGTCCTAGTTCTGATCTTGCCTGTTATTAGTATCGCAACGAGGTGGACTCCGGGATCTTCTCCTAAGACTCCAGGTTCTTCTTCTCTGGCGCGGAGATGGGCTTCGATGAGGGCTGTGTCTCCTTTCTTTCCATCCTCCGTGACATCCATCATTTTGGACATGGCTGATGTACTGATCCAACAGTGCTGCCCTAATCAAGGCTCGATAGCACCGCAGAGTTGGAAGCAATCTTCTGTTTCATGGTGGTAGCTTTGTGCCATGAACAATGCTTTATGCGATCCTTCTGTGCATGTTTCTTTAATAGATTTGGCCTCTTTATATCCCAGAACTCGATTTAAAATATTTCCCTTAGAATCATTTCTTATGGAGTGTTCTGGAGAATGTAATTTGAGTACTTAGGCCAGGGCAGATCATTTTTGGAAGAGTTATGAAGCTGGGAGAAATTCTGGTTACTTTTCTGGTGGGAAGACTCACCCTTTTTTCCAGCTCTTCTTAGCCCTAGTAGCTAGCCTCTTCCAAGTTAATATATTTCAGGGATTGAGCTCGAAATTCTTCCATGTTCTCTGGCTTCTTTTTTGCTAGAGATTGGAAAACCGAGAATCAGTCCAGAGGTCGTTCCTAATGTAGTGGAGAGCAATCTTTTTGTCAAAGTTCTCCATGTTGATGCACGACTGTTGAATCTCTTAAGGTATTCACGAAGGGCCTCGTTGCGCTCTTGGAAAATCTCGGAAAGAGACTCTATAGACTTGGGTTGCTCCTTGCGAGTAATGTAGTGTAACAAGAAACGTTGTCTGAGGTTCGGCCAGTTGACGGCGGATCCCCATGACAGGTTACGAACCATTTAGGGGCATCCTTCTTCAAGAAAATGGGAAAGGCTCAGCATAGCATCGAAAAGGATCCCCTCATGAAAGCACATAGATTGGACATAGACATATCTGTCTTCTTAAGGGTCCGTAGTCGTGTCATAGAGCTCAACGTTGGTGGGAAACTTAAAGTTTCTTGCAACTCTATACTCCATGAGTTGGGCGGAGAATGGTTGTTCCTGATCGCTGAGGTCTGGGTTGTTATTAGCAATATTGGATATTTCGACGCTAGCATGCAGTGTTCCCCTCGGGTCATTACCCCCACTTCGCCTTTCGTCATTACGGTGAGGTCCGGACTGGCTGTCATGCATGGACCGCTTTAGATCTTCTAGTATGTGACACTGCTCTTCGAGTTATAATCGCACTAGGTCCATAAGATGATTTTTGGACATATTAGGCGGGATCGTGCCCTCCAAGCGAGATATGCAATTTTCTGCATCGTCGTTCGTGGGTCCTAAGCGCTGATGAACTAGGATTCTGGGCCATTGAACATCATAGTTGGCTCCATGCACGCGAAGACCAAGTCTATCCCTTGCAGAGACCCTACACGATGGGTGTGGGCTTTCATCAAAAAGCAAAGTTTCATGCCCATAGCGTATAGGTTCGGCGTTGGGTTCCTAGTTCCTTGTGACGGAGGTTTCAACAAATGGTGGTGGAACAAGGTGAGTAGGAAGGGGCGTCGTTGGTCCTCGCCTTCAGCACGCGGAGGTTTGCGCCACCTCTCCTCTCCTTGAGTTCTGTCTCGTATTCACCATGGTTGAGTGGGAATATAAATTTATCGTTCTCACAGACACCGCCAATGTTCAGTAGTGGATATTGAGGCATACTTGGGATAGGCATGTACACGGTGGATTCTTCCTTGTGCAGCAGCAAAGCGTGTTGAAACGAAGGGGTTGGTACTTGCAAAAGGACTCCAATGCTCAAGTTAGGCTGTGTATAAGTAGGGTTTATGCTGAAGAGCAATAAGTTAATTGTAGAAGGTGAATAAGCATGATATTTATAGATGTTGGATTGAGAGATACACTCCCATAATAATTGCAAAGGATCCCTATAATATCGAAATGTTAATAATGCAGTTATGAACAGTCAAAGACGGTTATGAGCGCTATTATTACGCAAGATCATAATTGACAATTATAGATACTTGTAGGATTTATCCATTACGCAAATCTCACAGTAATATTACTGTTACCCAATATTATAGTAGTGAAATCTCAATAGTGTACCGTAAATGTTTATTGGGATATTAATGACGAACTCAAGTTAGACGCATGCCACGTTAACAAGATCCCGAATTATGGTACTGGACATATAAAGTAAATTATGTTTTCCTATCCAATAAGATACCAAATTATTTATCATGTGCTTCAACCATTTGCCACCCAATAATGGTATTTATGAATTTTAAAAAATTATAAATTAAATTGATATTTTCTAACCAATGAGATACTAGATTATTTATTAGGTGTCTCCCACCTTATAATGCTATTTTCAAATTTAAAAAAAATAGAAATTAAAATGATATTTCTCGACCAATGAGATATCATATTATTAACTTCTCTCATGCATTTTGTTATTTAAGATGTCCGATCATTATCTATTTTACTTTAATTTGGATTTAAATTTTTTTATCTATTCCATTATTCAATATTTTTATCTCTTCCCTCACATTATTAATTTAGCCCAGCTGTCATCCTTTCCCTTTTTTCTTTCTCAAGGTCTTTCATCTTCTCTCGAATTTCAAATCCTTCTTTTTGCTCTTCATTTTCTTTCACTCTTTGTTTTCATTTCCCCTCTTCATTTCATATGCCTTTATTTATTCCAAAGAGGAAAATCTTCTTCAATTTCCTTTCCCTCCTCTCCATTATACGCACCTGCTCCAGCACTCGTTGCTATTTTTGATGAGTTCTTACTCTCTTTGCTAATCTCTGCTCTTCTATTTCCCTTTTTCGATTCATGCCACTCTGCACACTTCTGACCCTTTTTTTAAAAAAATTTCTGTAATGTGTTACAGTAACCGCATCACGATGTTCTTGCAATGGACTCTTGTGTAATGTGTCAAACCAGTCTATGATGTCGCTAAGTACATTGCTCTATGGAACCTAGCCATTAGAAAACAGAGGAATATTGCCATCTGCCAGTGGAGCACCACAACCTTCACGATATGGTCGGGTTTGATTAACTGCTGAAGATTTCGTACTTTATTGGCTGGGGAAGGTAGGAACATGGTTGGGTTGGATTCGGTGATGGGGTGCAATTTTACTAATATAGTAACTTTTGTTTTGGGGTTTTTTTTTTGTTACAATTCATTGATTTTTTAAGTCCACCAATCTTTTCTGGATATTTTTTGTCACAGGAAGCAGAGATAAAAGCCATGGAATTGGAAATTAGAAGAAAGAAATGAGTAGCTTAATACTTTATATGACTTCTTATTTTCAATTAGAAAGTCATTTGTTATTCAAACTCAGGTGTTAAATTGTCACCGATCAACAACAGCCACAGGAGAATTGTCATGCATCTCCAATTATCATAACCATAGTTTTAAATTACAGGCAGCAAATTGTAATTACAATATTACAATTTTAATAATTTTGTAATTACATGACAATCACAACTGAAGTAGCATTGATCATATTTTTTTACAATTATCTACATTTATAAACATAATATAACTACAATCACGACCGCATTTACAATTTAAAATCATAACCTTAACTCAGATTTTTCTATCATAAGTTCTTCCTATTTATATAACACACCTCTGAAATTTTCAGTAAAGCATGTCTCTTTCTTTTTTTTAATTTCTTCTATTTGAAGTTATTTTTTTATTTTTTTCTTCCATTGTTATCTTTGTGAATTAATGGGAAAGTGTATTCATACTTATACTCATATTTTAAATTTACAAGTTGCAGTTGTAAAACTTGAGTTGATGAATAATATACCATCTTTGCAAATAAACCAGGCTTCCATGACCGGTGAAAATGGACATTAAAAGAGTGACAAAGGAGCTTGAATCCATTCGGAACTCAAACATATAATCTATTACAACGTGTTTACTTTCATTTCCCAAACATCAGTAAAAAGATAGTTGAATGTGTTAAAGTTTTATTAATGTTGTATTTTTCATACTCTGTTTTGTTTATATATTGTTGTCATATCATATAATATTGGTGCTTTTCTTTATTAAAGGTAGATATTATGAAACTAAGTGATTAATTTTTTAAAATAATATTTTTTTTAGTACAAAAGAAAGCAAGAACAGACTAGAAGAAGCAAGGGAAGGAGACACTACGAGCGTCATCTGATAAGCTTATCTGAAATCAAGAAGACTATCAAGAATGCACATAGTGACAATTAAGATTTATGTGTATTTATTATATTTTTGAATTTCTGAACTTGGTGTCTTCAGTGATGAAGCTAGTTTTTTTTTTTTTTGTCATTTTTGCTGTCCTTTTCTTTTTTTATTCTTTTTTTTTTCCTTCTTTAGAATTTATACTTGAAGGTTGTGAACACCATATTTTTTTAAAATTAAAATTTCAAAGTGATTTTAAAAATAAAATTAAAAATGATAAAGGGTCATTTGAATTATAACTACTTGATAACTCTTAAGTGATGTTTTTACAGTAATGTCGAATTTTATTTTTTCGAAATCAATTGAATTACTTGAGCAGTGACGGCTTGTTAATTCAAAATTTTAAATTTTTAAAATCAAATCATTTTTGTAAAGATACAACAACAACAATTAAGTCTTTTCTCACTAAGTGATGTCAGCTATATGGATCAAACGACATCATTGTGTCCTATCATAAACCAAGTCTTCAGAAATGTCATTCAAATCTAAATATGTTTTAATTGTTTCACTTATAGTCTTTTTTGGTCTCTCTCTACCTCTATCTATTGGATTATCCTCTACCTGATCTACTCTTCTTATAGGGGCGTCTAAGGGTCTTCTCCTTACTTGTCAAAATCACCTAAGGTGAGATTCTCTCATCTTTTTCATTATATGTGCCACCCTTACTTTCTCTCTAATGCATTCATTCCTAATCTTATCTTATCTTGTATGGCCATACATCCAGCGTAATATTCTCATCTCAATGACACTGATATTATGTTCTTGCTGACTTTTTACCGTCCAACATTCAATATCATACAACATCGCAGGTCTTATAGTTGTGCAGTAAAATTTACTTTTAAGCATGAGAGATACTTTTCTATTACAAATAACTCCTAAAGTACTCCTCCATTTCATCCATTCAGCTTGAATATTATGATTTACATCTCCTTCTATCTCCTTGTCATTTTATATGATAGATCCAAGATACCTAAACTGTGCCTTTGAGTTACTAAAATCAACATTTTTTTAAAGATGGATCAACATTTTTTTAATAACTAAAACCAACCAACACACAAGTATTTTTTAAAGAATTACATGACTTTAAGTTTTTCATTGCATTAGAACGCAATAGTACAAGTCAATTCAAAATTAATTTTTTAAAATTTAGTTTTATTTACTTTTTTAGGTGTAAAATAAATATTTAAGAATTATTAATAATTTGTATAATTAACTTAGGATAATTATTTTAAGACGGATGTATCAAGGGTGCAATGAAGTTAAGTATTTACCTTTTTCTATGCATAATTAGACTCTCGAATTCAATTTTTGAACGCAGACTATTTTCTTAAGTTTTTTCTATTTTTTTATAATTAAAAATAAAAATTAATAGTGACTCCTAAATTTTCGAATTTGATTGTCACTTCTGTTGCGATTTCGATTACAACAAAAGTTCAATATTTTAGGTATCATTCTTTCTCAACTGCTGCATTTGGAGCAATATTGATTATTTCCTCTTTCAAAACTCTCTTTATTTACCGTTATAGGAAAGTCTCCTATATCCCTTCACTTCCTTGAGTTTTGTTGTCTTCTTTCATCCATTTTAATCTTGCCTTATGAATATAATTACCAATATTACCTACTTTGTGAAGCATTTGCAATTAGAAAATAAAATCAAATTTTTGCTTACAATTCACATAGCTCTAAACATTTCAAAAAGCCTAAGATGACAATATAATCATTTCAATAATTTAGAGTATTTAATTTAGCATAGATAATATGTTATAGAATGTATTCTTATAAAAAATATATGATTATATAAACATGTATAAGGTAGATATCTCAGTTCAATTGCAAGGCAGGCACTTATGAACCCAACATTAAATAATTTACCAACATTCTTTTGTGTTCTTGTTATGGTTCACAGGCTGGACCTTATGAAGGGTTCCTATTCTATATTAGGCGTTAAAAGATTGGACATGTCTTGGAGTGGTTTTTGTTCCTTTTTTTCCTCCTCCTTTTTATTGCCATAAAGCAAGTAATATATATATATTAATAACATTCAAATTTTTTCCTTTAATTTATGATTTATTGCTATATCATGACCATTGTTTTACTTTGCTATAACTTTTACTCAAACTTCGGAAGATTAGAGCAGATACTACTTTCCAAAATTGCATTTATGGTTCAGTTCATAGAGGAAAATGTCCTATATATTTTATTATATCAAATTAGATTAAGTTATCAGCATATAGGATATACGACATTGGTCATCCAGCATGAAAATACATGAACACATCATGCATGAAATTTCTTTTAGAAATAATCTTTAGTTTCTTCTCCATCAAGACGTTTTTGATTGGTAACTTTATCGACTCTATTATTCGTCCAACTTTTATACTCTAATTTTTTTTCAACTCACTCACAAATTTATTCTGTATCCAGCGGAAAAACTACAGTCACATACAGCTTGATTTGACATCTCTATCACATAAACATACGGTATAAATACGGTATGCATATTTTTTGTGTATGAAAATGTTTTCCTAACTTTATTCATTCATAACTATTAATCAACTTATATTAAGTTTGTTTACTTTCTATAAGTTTTCGTGTGATTTGCTTAAGGTTGTTTTAAAATTTTCATATGTCATTGTTGAGGTGGTTGAAAAATACCCATGTATTAAAAGAATGAGAATAATTGTAAGGAAGAGTAGGAAAATGGTTGAAAATCAAGAGTAGTTTGAAATATTATAATGTATTGGCATTTTTATAGTTTTCTATTCTATGACCATCGTGACTCATTTTTTTTATTTTAATAATAATGAATTGTTTTAGTTGTAGTGGTTCAAGCTCATGGTTAATAGATTAATCTGCTTTTTTATTTGATAAGGTCAGAATATATATTCTCAATTTGATAAAATACATAAACACATCATGCATGAAATTTCTTTTTGAAATAATCTTTAGTTTCGTCTCCATCCAGACGTTTTTGATTGGTAACTTTATTCATTCATAACTATTAATCAACTTATATTAAGTTTGTTTACTTTCTATAAGTTTTCGTGTGATTTGCTCAAGGTTGTTTTAAAATTTTCATGTCATTGTTGAGGTGGTTGAAAAACACCATGTATTAAAGAATGAGATTAATTGTAAGGAAGAGTTGGATAATGGTTGAAAATCAAGAGTAGTTTGAAATATTATAATGTATTGGCATTTTTATAGTTTTCTATTCTATGACCATCGTGACTCATTTTTTTATTTTAATAATAATGAATTGTTTTAGTTGTAGTGGTTCAAGCTCATGGTTAATAGATTAATCTGCTTTTTTATTTCAATTTCTTGATACAATCTGTGTTATTATTCTCTAAGTTAGTATTCATACAAAGTGAGAATAAAGTTAGAGTAGCAACGAATGTGACAAACAAGAATATTGCTATCGGCAATCCAAGAAGAAATTATAAAATATTAAAAGAAACTGATGGGTAGGTTGAGAAGATGGTAATGTTGATTTCGGTGCTTCAAGAGAGGGTCCAAAGGGCTGTAAGCGAAGAAATAAATCTGAAGCGCAGATGCTCATTTTTTGTCTTAATTTACTTGTCATATATCGATCACTCATACTATTGTAATTTTTTCTTTTCAAATTTGATATCATAGTTTTAATTTGAAATTTCTATAATTAATTATGCTCATATCATTTGCTTAGATATTTAACTAATTTTCTCTATACAATCTTAATGAAATATATCCATTATGATTTAATGCATTTCATTGTAATAATTAATTTTTTAGGTTGTCTATACTTAAGAGCTGGTAATAAAATAAAAGTGAATAGCAAACGTCCTCTAAAATTAATGAAATGATTAGTGATAATATTATTTATTTTTAAGGATTTTTTTATGATATTCTTTTGCTCCAGTTATTATTCACTTTATTATGTAATTTTTACTTTGTTATTTTGTCAAATTTATATTTTCGACATGTAAATACATCTTACATTATTAAATTCCAAAATTTTAATATTATTATATATATATAAAATGACTATACCGTACACTTAATATATACACCCTAAATTCTAAACTAGCACGATTGTTGCTAAATAGACAGACAAGTATACCAAGTTACTTACATAAGTAACAAAGTGATGAGTTAAGAGTATTATCCCACAAAGATTGTTTTAATTTTGTGCTAAATACTAATCAAACATTCCTTAATCTTTATCCAAGCAACACTACTACAAATTTCCTATTTAGAGACGAAATTTAGAGACGAAAAAAATTTCGTCTCTAATAGAGACGGAAACAGAGTCGGATTTGATGCATTAGAGAGAGAAAATAAAATTTAAAATTTAAAGATGGAATTTAGAGATAGAAATGATCTGTCTCAGAATTTTCCATCTCTAATTCCATCTCTATTTGGTCAATTTAAAGTCAAATATACTTAAAGACAGAATTTAGAGACGAAATTTATCTGTCTTAGATTTTTCCATCTATATTCAATTAATGTGATATTTTAAAAAGTCAAATATGTATAGAGACAAAATTTAGAGACAAAATTTATCTGTCTCTAATTCTATCTTTATTTAATTAAATAAATATTTTAAAAATAAAATATATATTAGAGACAGATGTATTTCATCTCTAATTTTTCTACCTAAATACCTAATTCCCAACTGAAACCCCATTCTCTCGTTCCCTCTCTCAATCGGATCTCTCATCTCCATCTCTCAGCCTCCTTCTCTCAACCCTCGATGTCTCATCTCCATCTCTGAGCTCGTTCTCGTTCAATCTCTGTAGCACACAACACAACCACACTTTCTTCGTAGCTCCTCTCTCTAACTTCCCTTGCTGGTTGCTGCGACGGACCCAAATCTGAACAACTTCTTCTCATATTCGCATTCATCCATTCATTTTGTGGACAACAAAGTCAAGGTAATGCCTATGCCCTTTTTTCCTTCTCTTCATTTCCTCTTTCTCTCATCACTTCCTTCTTCCTAAGCTTTTGTCTCATTTTTCTTCCCTCATTCAGATCTACTTTCTCTCTCTTCTCGTTGATCTTTTCTCTGCTATTTTACAATTGAAGCTCACAAACTCCAATACCTCGTTTATTTCTTCAAATAGCTTTTCATTTCTTTTTTTAAAAATAGTATAGCACGTAAAGGTTGAAAATTTAGGGCTTTGACTTCACACCCAGAAGCCAATTTTCCATTCTTGGCATAGATTGTTAGAACAATCTCTCTGGAATTTTGAGTTGTGCCCATAATACAATTTAAGTGGAGTCTAGTTGTATTTGTGGATTGATCTGTAACTGTAAGCCCTTTCACTTTCTCATTTTCATTCATTTGAAAATTCAAGTTTTTGAGAATGTCTTATCAATGGATAGCTCCTTCTTTTACTTTTCTGGGTTACTTATAAAATACACATAAAAAAACAAAAAAAAAAAACCTACAAACTCCTAATTTTAAGATAGAAATTGACTGGCTGACAATCCATGCCAAAGGCCATATTCTTTTGAATCTGTTATAAATATACTTGAATGACAGACATTGTACAATCATTTGTCTTTATTTCATCGATGTTATCAGTGAGTTTCCAGAGTTTAAGTAGAAATTTGCACAGAATAGCAAAATTTTATAATCATAGTTTATTTTTTGTGGATAATGAATGTTATAATTATATATTGCATGCATTGCTCAATCTCATCTCAACCAGCTCGTTCTCTTCGTTACTCTCTCATCGACCTACCGTGAGCCACCGCGATGAGCTCACTCGGTCGCCGTGGTACTATTCTAGCCTTATGCTCAGATCTTCATCCGGTAAGCGCTTCCCTCATCTGGCAATAATTATGATTCTGATTTGGGGTTGGGGTTAGGGTTTAGTTGTTGTTTCTGATTTTAACGGTAGTGATGAGTTAGAGTTTGGTTGTTGTTTCCCTTTTATTTTTCCTGTGCCTGTTTCTGTTCCTTTAATAGTATGTGGTTTATTATTTTTGATCCTTCTGTATTATAATTTGCTTAGAAACTGTAATGCTCGGAGTATCCAGCCTATCAAAGCCACGACAACTGAAATTCCTATCCTTTAATAGTATATGGTTTGCTTTATAGAATGGCATTTGCTCTGTTCTCTCCATTTAGGTTGATTTTTTTTTATTGTGAAATAACCAGGTGGGCTCGTAGACTAGAGATAGGAGGGGAATTTCTAGTCTTAGATCTTGCTTAGTTCTTCAGGCCAGTAAGTTTCCTTTGCCTTCTTGTTATTTCAAATTCTGATTTTAATGAAATGCTTGTTATTTGCTTGTCGAGAATGTGGTTTTTGGTTTTAACCCCATGTTTGGACTATTAACTTACTGAGAACGTGGTTTTTCCACGTTAACTTGGTAAAATGCAATTGATCATGTATTGATTTTGTAAAGTTTATCTATAAGTTACAACATTTGTAAACCCTATGCACCAATGAAGAGGTGTGATTAAGTTCAATAATTACTAAAATGATGGATACATTATAACATTTACGTGATTTAACTTTCATATTTGAAATTCTTTTCTTTCTAATAGCTGAAACTGTCTGTGACAAGGGTTTTCTTAAGAAACCCAGTTGCATGTTATGGCTTAGAAGCAATAAATAGCCTTCCACATCCATTTTTATTTTTGGAGTCTCAAAATCCAATATTGTAATCTTCACAAACCTTGATGTGTCATTTGTGGTGTATTGGTGAGGTATTTTCTTGTGTTGGCACTTGGCAGTGGTACACAGCAAGAAGGGTAGAATGAAAAATAAGACTAGTTGTCTCTATTGGTTTTTAATATTTGTCTCCATAGATATGGTCTGTATCACTCCTTTTCTGTGTCTCTCATTCTTTCAATTGCTTCACTCTCTCTGGTTTTTGAAGTGGTGGAGGAGGTGGTCTGGTAGATCTCTTTCTATTTTCATTGCTTTATGATATCTAACAATTTTCTTCTTCACGTGTATTCATGCAGTTGGTTAGAAGATTGTTTGTTATTCTGTTTTACTAACTAAGTGGCACAACCAAATGGAGGATTGGGGTAATGATTCTTCCTCATGTTTTTTGAATCTTGTTGGCATGTTAGAATTTGAAATTTGTAAAGGAAATGGTCTAACTCTTGAATGTTACTATCTAAATTTGTTAAAACTACTGCTCAATTTGTACATTTTGGAGGAGTGTCATCAGTCATATAGAAACTTAAATATGGAGAAAGAGTAAAAGTAGTTATATTTGGCTGTAATATAATAATGGGGAAAGGAAGCAGCTGGATAAGCTGCAAAACATATTGGATTGTGAGGGAATGCATGCACAGTTAATCAGTTTTAGATGTGGTTAAGATGTCATTTTGTCACTTTGTGATCAACAACTTAAAAATGTGGTCAACCAGATTGATATGTGGTTAATATAGGCTATCAGATGTGTGAAAATGGTTAATTCCTTCAGAGTTCAGCTTTTCTTATGGTTAATTCCTTTTTCTCAGCTTCTATCAGCTTTGTTCTAAGTTGTTGCCTGATTTCTCAACATATCCAAGGTAATTACATTTTTCAATTTGCTGACAAGCTAGTATTCTCTTATGTTTTCAAGCTCATTTCATGTTATGTATATGAAGTTTCTACTTGTTTTGTTTTTCTGTGGTCTGTAATTTTATACTAAAGTCTAGCATACTGAATCAAGCTAATGATCTCATGAATCCCAACAATGTAGCATATAAATCAGAGTGGTTGTTGAGATGAGCACACTATAATTTATATCTCTAAAAATAGGATCTTCTTCACCAAATCATTCAAGATTTGAAACATTTGGATTGTAGTATTTTTTTTCTTGGGAAAGGTGGCTATTTTGTTTTAGTTTTTTTCTCCGTGTTTGGGAAAGATGACATTTGGTACCTCCTTTTGTTGAATGTAACACATGAACTACTTTAAATTTTGAATTTTTAACCATGGAAGATCTAATCAGCAATCTCTTGAATTCCAGATTGTAGTTCTAGCATTGGCAGAGTCACCAAAAATCTGTTAATAAGATACTTCAATGAGGTTTGTCAGATTTACCTTCCTCACATATATATTTTCTTTGAGTCTAAGTTTATTGGCTAGATCACTCTCTAATTATCTTTTGTTCTTTTGTAATTCATCAACTGATGCATATTTCAACTAATTGTTATTGGTGCTACAATTCTAATAAAAAGTTAGTGGAACATCAATTGTTTCAATGTTTCATTGCCAAGAACATTTGGTCACTTCTCTTGTCTAGGATTATGTTTATATTTGACAGGTAACTTGGTGTTGTCATGTTTAGGAGACTATTGAGAAAGAGAGACAACAAACTAAATGGAGGTTATAAGGGGATCATGATGTTGTTCCTTTCTATCCAATATAGTGTTAGTGTAAAGAGAAATATAATGAATTTTAGAAGTTGTTTTCAGATACCAGATTGAAGCTGTTTTAAACCATATCATTATGCTTTGGTGGCGCTACTCTTGTTATAGTTTAAGCCTTTTTTAATGCATACCCTAGTTTGGAGCTCAAACAGCTACTGGGTAATTTTCAAGCTATTTATTTTCAAAACAATCTTTGTGAAAAGCATTTGTTTCTATATATTTAAAGGGTACTGCTAGCCATAAGCCTAGCCATCTTTGTGAGGAGACTCGACATGAGTTACGTGGGTTTGGGACCTTTGGGTTGAGCTTATATGGGTTTGTGTCATAAATGGGTATAACCTAACTTACGAACAAGTTATAACGCCTTTTAGGTCAAACCATATAATTATTCGGGCTGTGTTCAGGTTGAGCATTTTAGTGCCATGGCCTTATTCTGATAATGAAGAGATACTTAACTAGTTGAACTTAAATATTTTCTATTTAAATTCGTTTTAAGTATCCAAGTGGTGGGCTTATGTCCTAACTTAACCTAACCACTAGAGGGATTAAACATTTGAGTTAAGTTATTCATTATATAACATGAGTATGTTACCTTTTTTGGTTCATTATTTCTGATATCATTGGCCTTACCAAATGTCAATGGCTGCACCTCTTTATTTATTCCTTTGCTCTACTTTTTTCTAATTTAATTTAACTTTTTCTTACTTGTGACTTGTGAAAGATGTAGTCTAGTTTTTTTTTTTGTTATCATCAATGTGCCTTGCATGTGCTTCTCTTACATATGTCTATAATTTATTTTTAAATTCAGCCCATATTTATTAGTCTGCTTTCATTCTTGATATTTTAGAAATATTTAAAGTTAATTAATCATCTTTTATTTTCTCTTGTTTGTTCTAAAATTCAAGTTGATCTTCTTGAGCCAATATCACATTTCTTAGAGGCTGCACGTGAAACTTTGGGTCCTAGATATCATATGAATTCATATATGCACAAAGCAGTTAATTTTTATTGTGTGCCTCTTCAAGTATGTCTACTTTATCTCTCTCTCTCTCTCTATATATATATATATATATATGACAGTATCTTTAGTTTATTAGGTTAGATGATTGAGGTGATATAGGATGTGAATGTAGTATGGAATTCTCATTTGCCTACAACTTGCAGAATCCTTAATAATATAGTACCATCTAGCATCTTTGCATTGACCCTGAGATTGTAAAGGTGATTAAGTTCAGGGACAGGTAAGTTTGGTTGGTTATGTGGTTGTATGTTTATGGAAGTGATGTATGACCATTTATGGTTTTATGGGGCTGTTCTGGGTTATTGTTTGCTCTTTTGGTTTTCTGTATGCCTTACTCAGCACTGCTTAGTAGAATTTGAAAGATTCTGATTTGTATTTATGTGTCATTTATTGCAGGATGGCTGGACAGCTTCCTGAACTTACACAGGTTGTTCCATTATTTTGAATTATTTAATCATTTAATTAATTATAAGCTATGTGCATAGTGACTGATATACATAAACTGCCTGTGTTAAATGTGTGGAAGTTTGAGTGTTTATTTTCCTCTGATTTTTATGTTATTTGGTAGGGTGGTAATTGCATTGTAATGGTAAATGTCATGGAGATCCTTAAAAAGGATAAGTGGTGCTACCTTGCATGCAAGTGCAATAAGGCAGTGACCCTACTCGGGAATGTACTACTGTGATGGTTGCAACTCTCACATCATCAATGACTTATATGTGTATGTTTTCACAATCTTTAATTAATGACATTGTTGAAGTCGCTAGATGCATTGGAACTTTTGGTGAGCCAACAGGTGTGAGGCGACTCTTGCGAAGAGGCCTCTTGAAGTGCATTTTGATACTAGGAGTCTTGGTCCAGATGGTGGTGTCCTGAAATAAGTTAAGCTCGAGAAGCAGTGAGCAAGATTCAAGCTTAGTTGTTGTGTTTTATTTTGCTGCTGTTTTGGTTTTTGTTGCTTAGCTATTCTAGGTTGATGGTCTATGTGGTTGTTATTTGTGTCCAATTTGTTACTTTGTAGTTGAAGTTTATACTTTTGTCCTGGACCTAATAACAATTAATGATATGTATAAGATATTGTAACTATTTCATATACTTTCAACTATTTTGATATCTTTTATAGTTACTTGGATAATTATAATGATTAATGATTTATTGTAATTTTTGGTAAATGTTGATTTTGGATAATTATATGCATAAGAAAATAGAATTTTTTTTATAAAATGAAGGCATCTAGTTGTGACAAATCCCAACTAGATGCCTATTTTTTTTAAATATTTTTTAAGATATTAGAGACGAATTTAGATATGGAAGAAATCTGTCTCTAATTTTAGAGATGGAATTAGAGACGGAATAGTGTCGTCTCTATTTTAATCATTATTATATTTTAAAGACAATATATGTCTCTAATTAGAGACAAAATTTAGAGACGGACGTATTCCATCTTTAATTTAGAGACAAAACTCATTTTCCGTCTCTAAATATTTAGATATGCTAATTTTAGAGACGGAATAATTTTTGTCTCTAATTCCGCCTCTAAATATTTAGAGACGAAATTTTATATATTTAGAGATGGAATTTGTTTCATCTCTAAGTCTAAAAATTCTAGTAGTGCAACACAATAATTGGAAAACTAAATTAACAAAGAAAGTAAGAATAACAAATAAAAGCAAACAAATAAATACTAGGTAAAAGATCGAGAAAGCAAAGAATTAAGGGTCTAAAGGTCCATTATCCCTTACTACTTCATTTGAATCCAAGTAACATCCATTACAAATATTAATGAATTGGTATTGTTAGTCAAGGCACTCAAGTATTTATAAGTCTATTCCTAGGTCAAATAAACATACTTCACTTGCCAAAAGACCATATTCATATATGAATTAGTCGAAGATCCACTCATTAAGATAAGGTCTCAAACAATGACTATATATAGTTATGAGGTATATTCATATCCTAGTAGTGAATCACTTCACTCACTAAATTAGATGAAGACGAACATGCATTATTTAAATCCAAGGTCAAATACCTAATTCCCTTTTTCTAGTTCCTTAGGGTTTCCACATTAGACACTTGATAACCAATCAAATGCAAGAATTCAAAAAAGATATAGATAAGCAAAACCATTTCATTAATAAAGATCAAGAAGAATTAAAGAGATTCAAATTACATAACAAGTTCAAATGGAATCTTAAAGGAGGATTAGAAACTCATCATATTCAAGTCCATTTACACTATATCAAGAAACATGAAGATAAACAAGAAAATCAAGAGAGAAGGGGAAGAATGAACTAAATTGTGATCTTGAAGCACTTTGATATTCAACCTACTCTTGATCTCCTTAAAATCACAAGTTTCTCTCTCTAGAAATCCTTCCAAAATTCAGAGCTTCTATCTCTAAAACTAAAAAAATGATAAAAGACCCAAAATAAATTGCACAAAACGCTATTTAAGTGAACAGGGATGTGTTCCACACCTATGTGTGACTTTTCCATGTCTAGGTGTGGCCTGTCTAGCACAACAACTGAAAAACCCAAGAACTCCATGCCTAGGCGTGATACTTCCACGCCTATGCATGGATCTTGATATTTCTGCCTTACTTCCATACTTATTTTGACTTTCCAAACCTAAGAATTAGACTTAGGGCTCATCGTGAAAGTTGTAGAGCTTTGTCATAACTTTCCAATGCCACCAGAATCATCTCAAAAAAAGGTCTCTAATTATAGTTACGATGAAAATACTGCCTCAAGGTTAATATGTCGGTTCACCAATTTGGCACAAATTTCCATTAAAGTTTACATAGTCAACCCGGTGGAATCAAGGAAAGTGGTCAATACGAAAGTTGTAGAAATTTCATTTAACTTTCTAATGAATCTAATATTGTTCTATTTGAAGGTACTTGAAATTCACTTCATTTAGTATAGCAATGTCGATGTGGCACCAAACATAACTTCCATATATTTTTAGCTTGGCATGATTCCTTTCATTCTTGACATACCTTTAGGTAATGAACCTATATTCCAAGATCAAAATATATCCCAATAAGACCCCAATCATGGATGGTACATAATTAAACCACTTTAACTTCAAATCAAGACTAATTAACACTAAAGCACATGGAAATGAAGATATTCAAATAAGCTCATAAACTTTGTCAATTTCTAAAGAAATAAAAAACTTAACATATATTTAAGAACAAAAATAGGACATAATAACTTTATTTCATAGAGTTATTAACGACCAAATTACAATTTTAAACCAAAAAATAATGAATAACTTATTTTAAATTTTTAACAAAATAAATATATATACCATGCAACATATGAGTAGAAATACTAGTTTTAAAAATTGTAGTAGTCCTACACGTAGAATCAATTCTATTCACTGGAGAAGCAAGAAAATTTTTCTTCTCATAAAATGAATTATTTCCACAGCAACTCCACGTTTATTTTAAGTGAAAAAGTAGCCAAACACACTTCATACAATTTTCACTACAAACATTGGGCTAGGTGCTAGCCAAATAGGTTATCAAACTTCAGCTTCAACACTTCAAGTGCAATTATGTATTTTGTTATTTTCTTAAATCCACTTCTTCTCACTTACAGGTTGTTACTCAAGTGGTAAATACACTTAAGTAGTTGAGAAGTTTCTACAACATCAAAAGTTAGGGTCCATAAAAACCCATTAATAGGAAGAGATTAATCTACACCCAAAGGATGGAGATACCATATCAAATTAACTAATTAGTCAATCCCATATGATTTGTTAGTTTAGTTGGTTTAGTTTCATATGTCAGATGATTTGGTTAGATTTTATCAATGAAAGATTAAGAGTAAAATACTACAACATCCTCTCTATTTGTTTAGTTTTTCACATACTCCTTTATATTTTCAAAAGCTATGTAAAACTCTCTTAACACTTATATATATACCCCTTAAAACGTTATACATAAATTTAATTGAGTACAGTAAGCCTAAAATTGACTAACATAGTCATTAGCAAACTAATAATAACCTTAAAATGACATTTTTATCCTTAATTTCATTCATGTTGCTTGTAATATTTTTTTTTTGCTTGAAATAGCATTTTTACCCATAAATTCCTACTCTCATGTCATTTCAAATCTTAATTTCATCAGTATTACAAGGAACAATAATGAAATTATGGGTAAAAATATCATTTTAAAGACATTAATGGTTAACTAATGACTCTATTAATCAATTTTAGCCTTATTGTACTTAATTGAATTTATTTGTAATGTTTTTCCAAAATACAAGAAGTATCATGTGCTTAAGTGTCAAAGGAGTTTTATGTAACTTTTAGATATAGAAGGGATATATATATATATATATATATGTATATATATATATATATATGAAAAATCGACAAATAAAAAAGTTATTAAAGTATTTTACTCAAAGATTAATGGTTTTGGTTTGGTTTAGAGATTTCTTTTTCTTCTTTTTTTTTTCAGCTAAAAATTTGTTTAAAAGACTAGTTTTCACTAAAATCAACCCAACCTAACTCAAATTGTGAGTGGAGTCAAGTGACTCATGTATGATACTATAAGAATTTATATAGAAGTTCATTAATATTAGTGACAGTTATTTGTTAATTTTAGGATTATTCTGAACTCGTTTATGTATGATGCTATAACTCAAGATATGGAAAATAGCTCATATTAGTTTAGAATTGAGCATAAATTGCTTAAATGAAGAAAATAAATAGGAAAAAATTATTTCTAGGTCATAAATAATTAGAATTAGTTGTAGTAAATTTTGAAGGATTAACTGAGCTAATTTGACATTTTTAATAACACAGAATGAGTATTTAAATGTCAAATTAAATAGGAAAGTGACCTAAAAAATTAAGAGATTTTGAGGAGAAGTCAAGTAAAGGATGGAGGTTATTTTGGTAATGATTTCATGTTAAGGAAGATACTTGTGAGCCTATTAACTTAATTCTTTAGGTTTAACTTAACTTAAGAAAAATTAATAGAACTTAAGTGATAGTTAACAGTGTATAAAGACGATATACCATATTCCTCCTGATGGAGGACCCTAACACGATCTGCCCTTGGAGGTTTCTGGACCCCCTACCCTCCTCACTCCTGAATGCTCCTTCCCAATGGAAAACATTCGCCCAAGCACTGAACAACTCATTTGACATTCCCCTCAGTCAACTGCCTCGGCCCTGTCGCAAGGGAGACTCGGTATCAATAAGAATATCTGAAGACGAATACCAAAAAGGTATCTCATCCTGTAAAAATAACCTTCATGGACGTATGATTCTATCCAAAGGAGATAAGCCTTTAAAAGCCAATGACCTTCAAGCGAAACTCGCACTCCTTTGGAAACCTTTGGGACAATGGAAGCTGATTCCCCTTGGGAAAGGTTACTATGAGTTCAGTTTCTCATCCCCAGAAGATCTTCGAAGTGTATGGGCTGTTGGTGCTTGGAATCTTCAGCCAGGAATTTTAAGACTTTCTCAATGGACACCAGACTTCAACCCACACAAGCAAAAGCAGACCCATGTGCAATGCTGGGTGAGAATACATGGTCTGCCTCAAGAATACTGGAGGCCCAAACTGCTCTTTGAAATTGCAGCAGGCATTGGAACCCCTATTTCGCTTGATGACGCAACAAAGAACAGGATCTTCACCACTTTGCACGAATCTTGGTGGATGTAGACCTTTCTGGTTTGCTGCACGATGAGATCTTGGTTGAAAGAAATGATTTTGCTTTTTATGTGGGAGTAGAATATGAAAAACTGCCATATTTTTGCTCTCATTGCCAGGCAATCGGACACTCTTTAGCTGCCTGCAAAAAGAAGAATCCTACTGATCAGCAGGTAAAAGAGCCTAAGACCCAGAAAGAAAGAACTGCACAGATCTATGTTCCTAAGGCAACACACCATAATCGGATCTCGACAGAGTTGGCTGCTTCCGCAGAGAACCTTGATATTCAAGTGGCTCAAAGCACTCAACACAAACACCACAACATTGTAAATATTGTTGCGGAGGCTGACTTTAATAATGGGACTGTCAATGACTTAGACCATGTGGCTTTGCATGACTCTAACCCCTCGAAGCAGGCTATAGATAATAATCGGGAAGCTGGTGACTCGGTTTATGATGAATCTATTCATCCGGAATCCCCCTCTCATGTCTCAAACACTGCTCATGACAATGTTGTTATAGCATCGGGCAATGATAATACACCCAGCTCCAAATCCCTCTCGGGTGCTGATGTTGGAATTGTTTTCCATACTGAGGTAATTGATCAATCTCTTTTTGAGAGTGGCCGTGAGGCTGCTACTTCTAATATTCCCTTTGTTGTTCAAGAGGACATTAGGATAGTCTCTAATCTCTGGGGAGACAGCAATGAAGATGGAAACCATGACAATCACAGTGCTGATATTGAAAAGGAATTCACTCCTGTGTTAACCAAATCTCTGAGAAAAAAACTCAAAAAAAGTAAACGAACCCAGCAGGGTTGTCATGCCCTGGCCAGGGCAGGACCTCAACAATTTGCTTAATGAAAGTCCTTTTTTGGAATGCTAGAGGCCTAGGAAACTCAAAAACTAGGCTTTTACTAAATAAACTCTGTTCTGATAATAAACCTGATTTCCTGTTCTTATCCGAGCCTTGGATTACTTTAGACCAATTTCCTAGGAGCTTTTGGAAAAATCTGAAAATGAAGCCTTTTGTGCTGAATAATAGAAACCGTCATATTCCTAACTTGTGGGGAATTTGTGATGAATGTTACTCTCCATCTGTTATCTCTGCTTCTTGCCAGCAAATCTCATTTTCCATTACCATTGATGGCATGCTGGTTTTCATATCTGCTATCTATGCAAGCACTAATCACATCCTTAGGAGGTGTCTTTGGATTGAGTTAGCTAGCCTTCAGCAGAACAACCCTGGCCCTTGGTGTTTTATTGGAGACTTTAATGCTATCATCGGATCTCATGAGAAAAGAGGAGGATGTCTACCCTCAAAGTATTCCTCTGATGAATTTCGTGCTTGGACAGATAGTTGTATTCTCACCCACTTACCTACTAAAGGATCTGAGTTTACTTAGTCTAATGGCAGGAAGAGCAGGGCACATACTGAAATGAGATTAGATAGGGCCATTTGCAATGATGATTGGATCTCCTTTTGGACAAATATTTCCTGCTGCACTCTAACCAGAATGCATTCTGATCACTCCCCAATCCTGCTGATTCTCAATAGAGGAACTAAAACTTTCCCTTCTCCTTTCAAGTTTTTCAAAATGTGGACTGATCACATTGATTGCCATAGGTTAGTCTCTGAGGTATGGCAGAGACCTGTCATAGGCTGTCCTATGCACATCCTTATGCAGAAGTTGAAAGCTCTGAAATTAAAGCTTAAGGTTTGGAATAGAGAGGTCTTTGGTAACGTCCAGCAGAATGTTGATACTGCCATGTCTTTGGTTGACTCTATTCAGGGAGAAATCTCTATAAATGGCTACTCGGATGATCTGCATGCCCAGGAGCTGAATGCCCAGATCAGTTTGGAATAAGCTTTAGCTGTTCAAGAGCAATTTTGGAAAGAAAAGTCCAGAATCAACTGGCACTCTTTTGGGGACCGTAACAAAGGTTATTTTCACAAAATGGCCAAAATCAGAAACTCTACCAAGCAGATTTCCATGCTAAGGTCAGGTGACTCAATCCTAGTAGAACCCTCTGATCTTGAGAATCATGTAATTGACTACTTCTCTCAGTTATATGCTTCAGACAATGTCTGTTTGAACAATGACTTAGTCTCAGAGGTTATTTCTTCTCTTGTCTCTAATGATGACAATTCCATGTTAGTTAAAGTCCCAACCATTGAGGAGGTCAGATCTGCTGTCTTTGCTATGAATGGTAATGGAGCTCCTGGTCCGGATGGGTTTGGTGGCTATTTTTTTCAGAAATATTGGGAGATTGTTGCCTCTGATGTGTTTAACTCTGTAACCCAGTTCTTCACCCAAGGATGGATATTGCCTAATATGAACTCAAATTTGGTAGTCTTAATTCCCAAATTCTCTCAAAAGTGCGCATTTAATTGAAGACTTCGTGCCTATTGCTCTTGCCAACTTCCGTTTAAGATTATAACCAAGATTCTTGATGATGATTAGCACTCATTGCCCCCAAAGTTGTCTCTATACAAAGAAAGAGGATTCATCAAGGGAAGACAAACTTAGTGATTGTGTTTGTATTACATCTGAAGCTATTAATATGTTAGACAATAAGCAGTTTGGTGGCAACCTAACAATGAAATTTGATATAAAAAAAGCTTTCGATACCATAGATTGGTCCTTCCTTTTGAATGTCCTTCAAGCTTTTGGTTTCCACTCAACCTTCTGTAGCTGGGTTTCAACCATTTTGAAATCTGCCAAGCTTTCCTTTTTGGTGAATGGGCACTCTACAGTGCTTTGTTGCCTGTAAGAGAGGGGTCAGACAAGGTGACCCTCTCTCCCCCCTCCTTTTTTGCTTAGCTGAGGATGTTCTTAGCAGAGGCATCTCTCATCTTGTTCAGTCAGGTAAGCTGCAACACATGTCCAGTCCTAGAGGCTTTCAAGTGCCTACCCATGTCTTTTATGCAGACGATATCATGGTGTTTTGCAAAGGCATCAAGAGGAATTTGGCATCTTTAATGAATCTGTTTCAGTCTTATGGTGCTGCCTCCGAGCAAAATCTCAGCCTTGGAAAGTGCAAGTTTTACTCAGGATCTATTCCTCATTCAAGATTAGCTGCAATCAGTAATACTCTTGGATTTTCGGCTGGACAAGCTCCTTTCTCCTACCTAGGAGTCCCTATTTTCAAAGGCAAGCCAAAAAGTCTCATCTCCAGCCTATTGCTGACAGGATTAAATGCAAATTGCAAACTTGGAAAGGCTCCATGTTGTCCTTAATGGGTAGAGTCCAATTGGTGAATTCCATTATCCATGGTATGCTTCTCTACAGCTTTCGCATCTATGCTTGGCCAAAATCTCTCCTAAAGGACATAGAGAAGTGGATTAGAAACTTTATTTGGTCAGGAGACATCTACACTAAGAAGATTGTCACAGTTGCTTGGAGTAAGGTGTGTACCCCCCTCCTTGAAGGTGGTCTTGGCATTCGATCTATTATTTCCATGAATGAAGCTTCAATGCTTAAATTATGTTGGGAGCTAATTTCCTCTCAAAATCAATGGGCTTGTCTAATAAGAGCCAGATTTCTCAGAAACAAGACTGCAATCACATACTATGCTAAATCCTCTATTTGGCCCTCTCTATGTGGCTACTTGCAAACTGTTCTTCAAAACATTGCTTGGCAAATTGGTGATGGGTCATCTATCAACTTTTGGACGGATAAATGGCTTTCCCACTCAATTGTTGACATGCTTGGCATACCCATCCATCTCCATGATTCTCTTCAAGCTAGAGTTATTGATTTCATTCATAACAATGCCTTGTCTGTTCCATCTTATATCATCAATAAATCTGCTGCTCTGCATGCTGAGATCGCAAAATTAGTTGTCCCTGTGCTCTCGTGTCATGACTATATGGTTTGGCATGATTCAGACTCAGGTACTCTTTTCTCTCAAAGAAGCTTATAATTTTTTAAATGCTCCCTCTGCTGCCCTCGACTGGACTAAAATATTATGGAGCAGTACAATCCCTCCATCCAGATCTTGCCTAGTTTGGAGACTGATACATAATAAACTGCCCACCGATGAGAACTTAAAGATTAGAGGTTGCATTAATGTCTCCATTTGCAGCTTATGTGGTTTCTCGGATGAGACTTCCCATCACCTATTCTTGGATTGTGCTTTTGCTCGAAAAATTTGGATATGGCTTGGCAGTACCCTGCATTGCAACTTGGATTTATCCTCTGTAACCTCTGTTCTGTCCACTTGCCGAAATCACTGGAGCTCTCAGCTTAAACACATAGTGACTGCGTCGATTGTTAACTCTGTTTGGGCAATATGGACAGCTAGGAATATGAGGAGGTTTGATAACTCCTGCTTATCAGACTTCGGAGCAATTAAAATGATCTCTGCAGCTGTCTCCCTAACTGGAAATAGATCGTCTGGCTACAGCCACTCCTCTCTATCGGAAATCTCCATTCTTCAAGCTTTTTCAGTCTCCAGCCATCTTCGCAGGGCTCCTAATATCAAACAGGTAAGTTGGCTCTCTCCCCTCTTTGGATGGGTTAAGTGCAACACTGATGGAGCTGCAAGAGGCTTCCCAGGAATGGCAGCTTGCGGTGGAATTTTCAGAATCATGTTGCTCTTGGCTGTTTTGCTATGAATAAATGAGTTGCATGGCGCTATGTTAGCTATTGAATTAGCTTTTGACAGAGGTTGGCATAATCTCTAGCTAGAATGTAATTCCTCCATTACGGTTTCTGCCTTCAACTTTCCTTCGAGGGTGCCTTGGAAACTTCGAAATAGATGGAATAACTGTCTTCTGCTCATTCAGAAAATGAACTTTAGAGTGTCTCATATTTACAGAGAAGGAAATACCTGTGCTGATAAGCTTGCCTCCTTTGGAATTTTTTCGTCTGGATTCACTTGGTGGGATTTAACCCCCAGCTTTATTTGTGAAGACTCTTTTCGTAATAGGATGGGTCTTCCAAACTACAGATTTGCTTGATTGTTTTATCTCATGGGTTTTGGTTTTTGTCCCCCCATGGCTTTGTTTCTTCATTAATATATTGGTGTGCTGCAAATGATTGATAAATCCTTTGGTGCCAACCTAGTTGGGATCTTTGGCTTTATGGTGATGCCTTTGCACTCCTTACTTTTTATATAAAAAAAAAGTGTATAAAAAAATTATGGAATGATGAGTTTAACAACTAAATGAAGTCCTAGAATTTTCTATAACACTTATGAAAGTCAGAAAACTTGATAAGGAAATATTAAAGTATCCCTAAGAGAAACAAAACTTCCACTTAGTTATGAAATTCAGAGAATCCTATCCATATTTTCCCCTCCACCACCGCCTATCATTCTTTGACTATTCGGCTTTCATATTTTCATGCAACAACTTGCAGGAAAAGAGATAAAGATAAAAAAGAAAGAAAAAAAAAGGAAAAGAGAGAAACAAAGAGAAAGGAAAAAAGAAATAGCACGTGAGAAACAAGGAAAAGGAAGAGGAAGAAGGAAAGAAAGGTGAAGAACTAAGCAAAAACCAGCTAAGGGATAGAATAACAACCATGTAAGAATAGAGGTAAGGGGATTATGTGATTTTCTATACTCTTTTCTCCTTATTTTCTTGATTTTTGCATGAATAGTTAAGTTGATAGTATTGGATGTTTATGTGTGTATAGTTGATGAGATTTTAGTATAGTTATATGCATAACCAATAGTGATGATATTGATAAAATAGTATTGATTTGTATTGTCATACTACATGATTTAGAGCTTGATTTGATGTATATGGTGATTGAAATGATTTGGTGCATCAAAAAATAGCAAGGAATGGCATTATTTTGTGTTATTGGTGCAAGTTTGCAAGATATATTCGAATAGACCCTGGTCTATTCGAATAGACACTGATAGAATGCACAAAAATGAGAATTAGAAGCTGCTATTTGAATAGATTGCTTGAGCAAGGTTAAAATTTTTAAGCTATTCGAATAGGCTCAATTGTTATTCGAATAACAAGTTTCAGAATGCCATAAAATTTGACATTATTTGAATAGCACATTAAGTTATTCGAATAGTATGACATAAAGTTGACACTTATATGATTCCATAAGCATCAAATTGAATGAGATCTTTAACTAGATCATTGTTTACCATGAATGTGCAATTGATCAATTAGAAAGACGATGAAAATGTGCACTTGACATATTCAAATGATGAGATAGATTGAGATGTTATTCTTTCATGAGATATAGTTATTGTTTGCTATGGCTAATGATTGATGAAGGAAATAATCCTCAAACTTAGGGATAATCTAAACAATGGTAGTGTGAGGAAGGATGATTCCCTCCTTACTATAGTAACTGAGGTTGAGGATGAACATTCCCTCTCTCTTTATTTGAAATTATTCTAGATGGATGAGAGATGATGATGAACATTCCCTCTCTACTTGGGGTGATCCTAAATGATTAATAGTGTGAGGAATGATGATTCCCTCCCTATTAAAGTAGTTGAGGACAAATATTCTCTCTCTACTTAAGATGACTCTAGATGATTAATAGTATGAGGAAAAATGATTCCCTGAATCTCTAGATTGAGGATAAACATTCTCTCATTATTAAGGTAGTACCTTGATGAACATTTTCTCTCTACTTATTGATGCTTGAGATGTGATAAATGATGAATGATATTTTAATGATTAACTTTATTTAGTTTGAGCTTATCATTTTTTGACTTATTAATGTAATAATGAGATACAAATGGCATATGAAAATGATTTTTGGAATATAATTTAAATCGAGATTTCTACTTCGGGAAGAGAAAGAAAATCTTTTTAGCTTTAACCACCTTTCTATAATAATTTGTGATTTATTTGATTTTCCCAAAATAGCTGGAATTGTTATGATGACATGATTTATATATTTGATCTACTGAAAATTTAATATTATCACACTGTGTATTGTATTTTCATGATAATCCCAAAAAGGGAGACTTCTTAAAAGTAAGATATTGGTAAAAAATCTATGAAACTTAACTTACTTTTTGAAATAATAGTTTTGTATTCACTTAAAGTTTGAGAATTTTTGTAACTCTGTATATATTTTTGCCTTAAAAGCCTAGTTTGTAGATTATATATATATATATGGCTTGAAAGTATTTACCTAGTAAATTTGTAGATTGAATGGTCAAGTAAACAAAAATGTTGTAGTTTTGACCTTTAAGTAACTTTTAATCTGACCATCCATGTATGGTTAGATTTACTCCTCTCACCCTCTCATAATAAAACTCCTCCCATAGATATGCCCCTTATATATATATATATATATATATATATATATATATATATATATATAGGGATCCGCTTACTATATATACATATTTTCAACTGTTAGTTGAATTTCATCTAATGGTTGAGATTATTTCATTAAAAATAACCATTGATGAAAGTAGATCTAACAATTTGAAAATGAGTGTAAGAGAAAATTAACTTATTTGGTTAAGTTGATCCTCTCAATATATATATATATAGTATTGAGAGAGTTTTTATTGAGAAGATGAGCAGAGTAAACTCATACAACCATACATGAAGTCCAGATTAAAATACTTAAAGGTCATCGATCACTTAAAAAAGTCACATGCATTTATGTTCTAATTTCGAATTATAAAAATGGCCAATATTTACTCATCTCATATAAACACTCCTTCATTAGTAAGATCTTATATATATATATATATATATATATATATATATATATATATATATATATATATATATATATATTGAGTATAAATGTTATTTGTAGATAGTAACATCCCTAAATCCCATTTACTTCTGTATAATTTCGAATATACTATTAGTATTAAATTTGAGACGTTACAACTCATACCACGAGTCCACCCTGAATACATATCATAAATATAAAAGCTTAGAGTGTGTTTGGAATGTAAAAAAATAAATGATTTGATTAAGAATCAAATTTAATTAAATTTTGTGTTTGAAATGTTTAAAAATAAGAAATAATTTAATTTTAAAATCTCATTAATTTCATTTTTTTATTTTAAATTCTATCAATTTTGATAGAATTTATTAATATTTAATTTAATTTGAAATAAAAATTATTTTAAATAATACCTTTAACAATCTTTTATTAATTAAAATGTAAATTAATAAAATCAAATCAATTCTTATTTTAATAAATTCCAAACATAAAATTTAATTTTTAAATCAATTTAAATCCTATTTTTTTAAAAGTTCCAAAATACAACATTTGATTTTTAAATTAAATCAAATCAATTCAATTCAAATCAAATCAAATCATTTTTTATTTTTATTCATTCCAAACACAACCTTAGAAAAATAAATAAAGAAAAAAAAAGGGAATTTTTTTTTTCATGATAAATGTTTTTATGGGTAGTCCCTTTGTTGTAATATTTTCTTTCTATTGTTTTTTTCATTTTTATTACAAGAGATGTTTTAACCAAGAGTTGTAAATCAAGAGGAACAAAGTGCTGAGGACTACTTAATCCCAGAATCAAATCACACTCAAGCCACTTTGCCAACACTTTGGCATACCCTTCCCTCCCCTTAAATATACGAGGATTAAAACTTAACAAGGATAGTGAACAAGCTTGTAGCTCAACTGAAGTATGATGATAATGCCTGAGGCTTCAAGCCACACATCTATCTTCCTACTTAGGTGCTTACACCTCCAATATACCAAAAACAGAAAAATAATTATTAAACCTGACATCATCAAATGTTTCATGAAAAGGTTGAATATCATTACCAACAGAAAAGTGTTGAATATAACTAGATCGTAAGTCCATTATTTTGTTCTATTACATGTTCTTAATGGGAGAGATTATGCTTGCTAACAGTGCCATATATACAATCTAGTATAACCATACCCAGTAAGTTATTTATATCAACTGGACATTCCTAACAGAACAAAAATTTGCTGATTTGCTGTTAATGAAAGAACTGGCCACTAGTGGCACTGTGGCAGATACAAGATTACCCCCATCAGGTAAAAGAGTCTAAAAGGCATTGTATAATATCGAACTGACAAGTCATTGAGCTTCTTCCTCTCTTGCCTCGTGATAAATGTTCTCATCAGCACTAGGATCAGCATGATACTGCCCATATATAGCATAAACACCAACCATAACAACACTAAAAATCACAAATCTCACCCATGCTTCACAATGTAACTGTAAACAGGAGAAGTTCATCATTATTTGCCAGATTTAATTAATATATAAATAATCAAATTTAACCTTATTAAAAAAAAAGGTATTATTTTAGCCAAAATTTGAAAAAGGAGAGATCATGGGCACACCTGGCCAAATAAGAACATGTTGAAAAAGATGCAAATAGCTGGCAGAAGTGGAACCCCAGGGCAAGAAAACCCCAGTGCATCTGCATAAACCTGAAATGGAAAATGATAAACCAGAATTAATGAGAGAAATTAACGCCAAAATGCAACAAGCTCATGAATTTCACAAATTTTAATGTGATAAGACCAAGAAGCATGGCAGAATTGTTGGCCTTTGGATTGTTTTTCCCTTTGGAGAGTTTGACACATGCAAGCCACATTGTGTTCGTTAATTTGTTGTATGATGCAGGGAACGAAAGCACCAAACAATTTCATGTTACTTTCCCTTCTACTAATGACAAGATGCAATTAAAACTTTCTCTCTCTCCAACTTTGATTAGTATTCTATACCTTGTAATCAAATGAGAATTTTTTTACATATTCATGATACAACTTACAATCCATAATATATTAAATATTTTTTAACCAAAGCATTTTGATGTAGCGCAGGTAACAGGCAATTAATTAAATATAATATTCCACATAAAATACTAAATAACACTCACCTGACGGAAAAGAAGAGCAGCAGAAGCACCTAATGCAACAACTATAGTGAGAATCAGAAAAATAAATGAAGCATCATAGCGAAATATGAGCCCAGCACCAAATCCACAAACAGCAACAGCAATGAGGCAAATTACACCTTCCTGCTTAGCCGAAGATGATTCTTGACTAATTGTCGTATCCTTCCAGCGAAGTGCTACGACACATGCTGAGACAACTGAATAGCCAGTCTGAAATAAGTGAAAATATCATGTGAGGGGCATTAACTAAGAATATTTACAAACACTAGTCAATTATAAAGTATACTTTTGCCAAGGCACAGCATGTAAAAAAATAAAAAAATTTAAAAAAAAATTCCTAAATGGAAAATTTGATGTGTTATCTGAAAACAGATTGAAAAACATAGTAGATGTTGAAAACTATGTAAATAGTGTCTAGATTCATTGTATAGGCTAACTAAATCATAATCAAATCATGTAATTACGGTAATTAAGATCTTTTATAATCTTTGTATTTATTACAATAACTCTATAATTCAGCCTCTGTTGTGTAATTCATACACAATTTTCTTCATGTCTCTCTCTTTTCTCTCTTTCAACATGGTATCTAGAGCCTAAAGAGAGACAATCCTAGACCCGTGCACGCCCAGTGAGTCCACTACTCTCCGGTGAAATTTTTTTTCTGACTAAACCGTGTTTCCACTCATGTTTGCTGGCCTTTCTCCTCCTGCTGTGTCCTCTTTCTAGCAGATCCATCTCCATTGTTACTGTCTGCTGCTGCTGCTGCTGTTCTCCACTGCCGTCAGTTGGACAACTTTCCAGCGACTTTTCCGTCAACCTTTATGGCCGGTGACCCCACCACCGGAATCACCTTTCCTTGTTCGGCCAGAACCAAGAAGCCCAAGCACAAAAACCCCACGACGTGCCTACACGCTCTCCATCACAAGTTCCGACGCATAGCTCCACACACCGGTCAAAACCTCACGACGAGCCTACACGCTCTGTCACAAGTTCCGGTGCACAGCTCCACATGCCGCTCTTTGACCGATGCATGACAGCGCGTGGGCCACCCCCTCCGGCCGCTGTTTGTAGTGCCGTGCTTTCCTTTCTCTCCTCTTTCTAGATCTACCCTCGCCTTTTGTGTTCGTGACCGTTTGTCGCGACTCCCTTTTGAATCGGTGCATTTAGGTACTGTTTGGTTGTATTTTTTGGCACTGTGTATTCTAATCTATGGCTCTCATTGCTTCAACGAACACCATAGACTCATTCGCCCAATCAAGACCATCTCGGGCTGAGTATAAAGATTTTTTACAGTGGTTTGCACAACGAAAGTCCTCTGGTTCCTCTGCTCCAACGAATGCCTATGCCGACTTTCTGAAGTGGTTTGAGCATCGTCAAACCTCCAGTTCCACTGCTTCTATTACACATATTGGTACTTCATTTACTTGTCTCTCTCGTTCCCCATCCATTGGTATTTGGGTGATCACATTTCTGGTAATAAGACTATTTTCTCCAACATTTCTCACAATGGTTATTTGCCTACTATCACTTTAGCAAATGGTTCTAAGTCTCAATCCCAAGGGATCAACACTACCCATCCCCTCCCTTCCCTTTCAGTAGATTATATCCTTTATGTTCCTTGGTCTCCTTTTAATTTGCTTTCCATTAGTCATTTGACTCATCTCTTGATTGTATGATTACCTTTACTAAAGACTCTGTCATTCTGCAGGACTAGAGTTCGGGTCGGATACTTGGCACCAGATGTGAGTCCCATGGCCTCTACCAACTCTCCAACTCCTCTCGTGTTTGTGCTGTCAAGGATTCCCCTCTCACCATCTATGCACAATTGGGTCATCCTAACCTTCCCAAACTACAAAAATTGGTGCCTAACCTCTCTAAGTTATCGAGTCTCCCTTGTGAGTCATGTCAACTAGAAAAACACACTCGCAATCCGTTTCTCGGTAAAGTCAGCAATCGAGCGTCATCTCTTTTTGCTTTAGTACATTCTGATGTTTAGGGTCCCAGTCATACTGTTTCTACTCTAAAGTCCAGATATTGTGTCACTTTCATTGATGATTACTCTCGCTGCACTTGGTTATTTTTTATACAAAATCAGTCGGAGTTGTTTTCAATATTTCAGAACTTTTATCATGAAATTAAAACTCAATTTGGAGTTCTTATACGTAGTTTGCATAGTGATAATGCCTATGAGTATTTGTCTCAACCATTTCAATCCTTTATGACTTCTCGTGGCATTCTTCACCAAATCTCTTGTGACTATACCCTTCAACAAAATGAAGTCGCTGAACGTAAAAACAGACATCTCATAGAAACAACTCAAACCCTTTTACTTCATGGTAATGTTCCTTTCCGCTTTTGAGACAATGCAGTTCTTACTGCCTATTATCTGATTAACCGCATGCCCTCTTCTGTGCTTAATCATCAAGTCCCTTACTCTATTTAATATCCCCATCAACCTCTGCATTCCCTACCACCTCATATATTTGGGTCTACCTGTTTTATTCATAATCTCACTCCTAGTCTTGATAAACTTTCCGTCTGATCTATTAAGTGTGTTTTCTTGGTTACAATCGGTCCCAAAAGGGTTATCGTTGTTTTTCCCCTGATCTCCGACGTTACCTTGTCTCGACCGATGTTACATTCGTTGAGTATGTTCCCTTCTTCCAGTCTCCTTCCTCGACTCTTGAGCCTATCTATGAGGTCTTACCCGTTCCTCTTCCTCTTATCACTGTTGAGTCAGATACACCTCCGACCCCCTATGTCGAGAAACCCACCACTACTATTCGCCCCTTCCAGGTCTATCATCGTCAGCCATAGCTACCTCCACCACCCCTACCTCCACCAGAAGTTGCATAGGTCAATGTGGACTCTCCTCCAACACCAATTCCTTTACCGGCTCCGGCACTGCCTCCTGAGCTTGACCTTCCCATTACTCTCCGAAAAGGTATACCGTCTACTCGTAACCCTTCTCCTTACTATGTTCCTTTGAGTTATCATCGCCTATCTTCTTCGCATTATACTTGTCTTTCTTCCTTGTCTTTTGTGTCTATTCCTAACTCTCTAGGTGATGCTTTATCGCATCCTGGGTGGAGACAAGCCATGATCGATGAGATGTGTACCCTTCAAAGCAGTGGTACTTGGGAACTTGTTCCTCTTCCTCCTGGGAAGTTTGTTGTAGGTTGTCAGTAGATTTATACGGTCAAGGTTGTCCTTGATAGCAAGATTGATCGCCTCAAGGCTCGTCTGGTGGCAAAAAGGTATACCCAAATTTTTGGCTTGGATTATGGGGACACTTTCTCGCCCGTGGCAAAGATGGCTTCAGTTCGACTTTTTTTGTCTATAGCTACTATTCACCACTGGCCCCTTCATTAGCTGGACATCAAGAATGCTTTTCTCCATGGTGATCTAGAAGAGGTTTACATGGAGCAACCACCAGGGTTTGTTGCCCAGGGGGAGTCTTCTAAACTAGTTTGTCATCTTCACAAATCTCTGTATAGCCTTAAACAGTCTCGTAGGGCTTGGTTTGGCCAATTTCGTACTGTAGTTCAACAATCGGTATGAGCTGACCACTCTGTCTTCTATCGTCATTCAACTCAAGAGTATATTTATTTGATTGTGTATGTTGACGACATTGTTATCACTAGCAGCGATCACCATGGCATAATTTAGGTAAAACAATATCTTGGTCATCACTTTCAGACCAAAGACCTTGGCAAACTTCGATACTTCTAGGGAATAGAGGTGGCACAATCCAATGATGGTATAGTAATTTCACAGAGGAAGTATGCCATGGACATTCTTGAGGAAACAGGTCTGTTGAATGCAAAGCCTGTTGACACTCCTATGGCTCCGAATGCTAAAGTTCTACCAAATTAAGGGGAGTCACTCTCGGATCCAGGAAGATACAGAAGATTAGTTGGAAAACTGAACTACCTCATTGTTACCCGTCTTGACATCTCCTTTGCAGTTAGTGTGGTAAGTCAGTTTCTAAATTCACCTTGTGATGCACATTGGGATGTAGTGATTCGCATCCTAAAGTATATTAAAGGAGCTCCTAGAAGAGGCCTTGTCTATGAAGATAAGGGTCACACTCAGATTGTTGGATACTCAGATGCTAATTGGGCAAGTTCTCCTCTTGATAGAAGATCCACTTCTGGGTATTGTGTATTCATCGGGGGTAATCTTATATCTTGGAAGAGTAAAAAACAAAATGTGGTCACAAGATCAAGTGCCAAAGCATAATATCGAGCCATGGCCTCAACTATTTGTGAACTCATATGGTTAAAACAACTACTTAAAGAACTTCAATTTGGGGAGATTATGCAAATGACACTCATTTGTGGTAATCAAGCCGCATTGCATATCGCCTCTACTCCAGTGTTTCATGAGATGACCTAACATATTGAGATAGATTGTCATTTTATTAGAGAAAAGATCCTATCTGAAGATATCACCACTAGGTTCATCAATTTAAATAATCAACTGGTGGATGTTTTCACTAAGTCTTTGAGAGGTCTTCGGATAAGTTATATTTGTAACAAGCTTGATGCTTATGACCTATATGCTCCAACTTGAGGGGGAGTGTTGAAAACTATGTAAATAATGTCTAGACTTATTATATAGGCTAACTAAATCATAACCAAATCATGTAATTACGGTAATTAGGATTTTTTGTAACCTTTGTATTTATTACAATAATTCTATATAATTCAGTCTCTGTTGTGTAATTCATACACGGTTTTCTTCATATGTCTCTCTCTTTTCTCTCTTTCAAAAGTATATTATTAATATATCCAAATATAGAGCACACCCACTGAGCAAGACAGCCACCACCTTTCCTAAGTCACAGACATACTATGTAATACAAGATAGATACATAGATTTTGTAGATAGTCACAGTACTGTAAAATTTGAAATCGACTCTTACCAGCGTACCAACAGAAAGAATGTGTGAAAGCATGCGCACATTCAATAGCCCAGCCAAAACGCTGGCAACAATGCCAACCCAGACCTGAGAATGAATAGGAGTGCGGCGTTTGGGGTGAACTTTAGCAAATATCGAGGGTAGTAAACCATCCCTGCCAAGCCCAAGATACAACCGAGACTGCTCATCAGAAACATCCCATCATTTACATTAGCACATGCCAAAAGGCACATCAATCAAGTACGTCATAATTCAGAAGTGAATCACCTGAACGTAGAGACCAACAAGGAGTGTTGTTGTAAGTCCAGCAATAGCACCAATGCTAATCAGAACAGAAACAAATTTTAATCCCTTAGATTTAAAAGCTTCAGCCAAAGGAGCATCTTCTCCAAGAAACTTGTATGGAACCATTCCTGTAATCACTAAGCATACTCCAATGTACAATGCAATACATATTAAGAGACTTCCAATTATGCCTATTGGCAAATCTCGCTGAAACGTCAGAAATAAGAAAGATGAAAAGAAAAATAAATTGAACTAATTTGTGAGAATAAAAAAGAGGAGAAAAACTTAGAATGGAAAGCGTGACTTTCAATTAGCCACAGAAGGTGAATATATTATTGTGAGATAGCTTGTGTTAAACGGCTATACAGCTATACAAGTATATTTACAAAGTGATCTGAAGTTACTATGATGGCAACTACAACTAAATCCAAATAGTAGTTATTTAATTTTAACATAATTAATGGCAAAGTATCTACAACAGATACATCAGATAACAGATATGGCATCTGGCAAATTCATAAAGCATTGGAGCAATATCAACATAATATACCTGTGGCCTCTTAGATTCTTCAGCAGAGTTGGCAACTGCATCAAATCCAACATACGCAAAGAAGACTACAGTAGCTCCTGTAAATATGCTTCCTATACCATTTGGAGCAAAGGGAGACCAGTTGGAAACATCAACCTCAAAAGCTCCAGCAAAAATGACAATGATAACAATGAGTACCTGCAACAAACAGTAATATAACTTCTGATTCTGTTCTCACTTCTCACATTAACCCCAGCATTAATGCAATGCTTAATATTATATAGTGGTAACTGGTAAGATGGAAACAAACCTTGGTAACCGTCATAAACGAATTCACAGCTGATGATTCTTCAACACCCCGACAGAGAATTAAAGTGAGAAGCACCAGGAGAATTGGAGCTAAGACATTGATTGATAGCACGTCTCCTATGTTTTCACCATGTCCAATCCATTTTGGAATGTTATCTTTGAAAACAGGGAAGAGCTCTAGAATATTTACTACATAATTTGCTAGGCTCCTCGCTATGCTAGCTGCCCCAATATGATAGTCAAGCATTAATTGTCCAAAAACAAGAAAAGCTGTGAGTTCATTAAAAGCTGTATATGCATATAGATATGCTCCTCCAACAACAGCAGGAAAACTAGAAGCTAGCTCAGCATAACAGAGTGCATTTATAACACATGATGCTCCCGCAAGTATAAAACTTATTGTTACTCCTGCATTAAAGAAACAAACCATGAATAAGCCACTATGTTTGGAATGGTAACTGCAAGATAACCATTGCAGTCCTGACCAATATTTTAAGGCAGCTAGATAGATACAAAATGAAGGCTGATTTTTCAACATTACAAGTAAGCAGTATTCTTTATCTCAGCACATCATTAAGCGGTTACGCTTGAGCTCACTATCAGTCAAAAGAGAGGAATGAAGTGAAATTGTAAGCAACTTGAAGAAACCATGAAATTTTATAACTGCTCAAGCTGTACTTAAAGAGTATTTTATACCCTGTCATGCTCCTTGCTGAACAAAGTGTAAAATAGTCATTTAAGATGGATAAAAGTAAATGGAGAAAAAGTCTAAAAAAGAAAGTTCAAATTGTTGTAGAGATACATATCCATATAAATAGGGATACTAAGATTGGAAAACATAACAAATTCTAATAACGGGGTCTGTCTTTTAGAACATATTCCTAAATTTATTATAGATCTCCACTCTTAATTCTCAGCTTAAACCATATGATCCATCGTGGATATGAAAATAAATAAGAGGGAGAGAGAAAATGAAGGTGAATAAAGATGTATTCACTTTTACCACTTGGTGCTTAGCAAAGATCAGAGAATGCCGAAAATGAAATGAATAAAAAGTTGTTCTACTTGTGCCCTCCATATTGCATTACAAAATTACAAAAGACTGAATGCAAATCTTAGGTGGCACTTGGTTTGTTTTCTGTTTTCATTTTCAGTTGTTATGTTTTCACTAATAATTACAAAAATACCACCTTGTTTTCTACCTTCAAACTTTTGTACAAGAAATGGTGAAAGCAACAAAATCTTGTTATCACTATTTTTGGTAAAAAAAAGTTTGAAAACAAGAAACAAAATGAAAACAAGATGGCATTTTTGTAATTACTGGTGAAAACATAACAATTGAAAATGAAAATAGAAAACAAACCAAATGGCCCTTAACCATTCGCTTCTCATTCCATAACCTCTTACCTAGCAAGCACAACATCAACAACCAAGACTTATCCCACTAGGTTGGGTCGGCCTCATGGATGATGGATTAATCGATGGCATTGGGCAGCATGGCATGCAATGATTATCACTTATCATTTTCAGCCTTCCCATTTTCATCCCTACTAGGAATACTAAACCTCTCGAAGCTGCTAATTAAGTGTTACATGTTAGCCAATGAGCTTGAGCTTGTAGCTCGATCAGCACCGGCCCAAGTCTTTAAGACTTGGGTGTGATGATAATCAAGGAAGTACGGACACTTCAAAATGGTTGCTATACAAGTGTCCGACACTCCTCGGGCACCATCAGATACTCCTAGCTTGCATCCTCAAATTTTTTTTATTTTTCTTTTCAGAAATTTTGTACCAATATGGTTAGAATCACAATAATTAGACAAATGATAGTATTTTATAGAATTTGCTATATTCTCGTGTCAGTGTTGTATACCTAGATGATAATGTTGGAGGTTCGATCCTCCACCAGGTCATCTATCCCCTCCCCATACTCCACAGTACCCCAAAAAAAACAAAAACAAAAACAAAAGACAGTTGTATATGTTAAAGAGCTTTCTTACATATATTTGCAACAATAAACACCAATAGTTTTATAATAAAAAACCACTTCACAAATTTCAACAACCCTATGCAAATAGAGTAATGCTACACATTCAAAAAAAAATTGAAAGAATAATTTGTCAAGATTCAAGTGTTAGTTGGATAAGTTAGAGTGGTGGCATGCAATTGGAAAAAAAAAATAGAAAAATGAGACAAACCCGGTCCGGTATCGCGGGCGACGGTGCCGGTGACGACAAAGATGCCGGCGCCGATGGAGGCTCCGATCCCGAGGAGTACGAGGTCGAGGACGCCAAGGCGGCGGGAGAGGCCCCGGCTAGAACTGTCGAGGGCGGCCTTCTCCGCCGGCGAGACCAGGCGCTTGGTTCGGAGTGCCGACGACCAGAACTGGGAGCAGCCGGAGGAAGAAGATGATGAGGAAAAAGCACTGCTGTGGCCTCCCATTCCCATGTTGGAGGAGCGAGAAAGTTTGTTTGGAGAAAATGAATGAAGTAGAAAAAGATGAACGAGAAGAACAAAATGAGGTCAAAATGTTATCAGATTATAGACTATAGATTTTTGGACAGTAAACAAATTATTGTTTATTATAGGCAAATTTTTGGACAGTAAACAAATTATGATTTTTTTTTTTTTTTATTATTATTATTATTATTATTATTATTATTATTTGGATTTATATTGTATTTGAAAATGTTATTATGCTACAGACAACATATGGGACCCAGTTGAATCCAATTATTATGGATATATCCAGACAAAATGTTACATTTTTTTTTTTTTTAATTTCAAGGATGATTTTATTCAAAACTGGAATCCAGCAAAAGCAAATGATCAATACGATGGAATAATCCTCAAGCACAAATCATTGTATCTAGGTAGTGAAGCTAAATGATCAGCTACCCTATTACAAGATACAGGTACAAAACCAGATTTGAAACGACTAAACCATCATGATGCAATAGTAAATATGTCACGCAAAATGTTTTAGTTATGTGAAAGGTCTGGAGAGTCATTCATCATATTGTTGTAGACATTTTTTGTATCCCCTCTAGATAGATGTTCCTGAAGCCTAGTTCCCAACAGCTGACCCCCATAAGCATCCACTCCACCCAGCTTATGTGATTTTTGCGGTCATAAAATTGCTCATCTAGTCACGAATAACGAATGTTATACAAAAAGAGTGGTCTCATGCAAAAACAAAAGCATTACCTTATACTGTTCAGGGGAGTCTACTTCGTCTGGATTGTTGGGATTGCTGGTTGTGGTTGATTTAATCATGCTGTCTGGCTGGATGGAATGCTCGCAGATTCAGTTTTGCTTTTCTGCAACACCTGATCCATTTGGAATAGTGTCCTTACTTGCCTAACACCATTTCTGTCTTCCCATATACCAGATCATAACATCACAAGAAGTTTTGAGCTAGGTTGCGTAAGAGAACTGAATGTGTTGTAGGTAAACCAACCCTCTGAGTTTTCAATGGCATTTGCATTCAATGGGTTAACACGAGACTAATATCGCAGCCTTGGTGTAGGGGCAGGGACACTCAGAAAATGTGCCAAGCTGTTTCAGTAGCACACCGACAAAGATAGCACCCATCGCCTACGTCTAATTCTTTGCCACATAATCTACTTCTGGTTGGGAGTATATAAGAGTGTGTTTGGAATGAATAAAAATAGGATTTGATTTGATTTGATTTAATTTGAATTGATTTGATTTGATTTAGAAATCAAATTTTGTGTTTGGAACTTTAAAAAAAAAAAGATTTGAATTGATTTATAAATCAAATTTTGTGTTTAGAATTCATTAAAATAAGAATTGATTTGATTTGATTTTATTATTTTACATTTTAACCCTTATAAGAGGTAGTTAGGTAGTTATTAACATTCATTTCAAATCAAATCAAATCTTAACAAATTTTATTAAAATTGATGGGATTTCTAAAACAAAAGGAATGAAATCCATGTGATTTTAGAAATTAAATCATTTCTTATTTTTTAACATTCCAAACACAAAATTTAATTAAATTTGATTTACAAATTAAATCATTTTCTATTTTATTACATTCCAAACACACTCTAAAGAAATTTGGGAAATGCATTTTCTGCATTGTATTGCTTTGATGTAAGGTATATATACAGAGTTATGTATAACTCGCATCAAAATAGAATTAACAATCTATACTAACAATCGTAACTAACTTCTTAATTGTCAGTAACTAACTATCATAAATAGGGTTACATTAATCATGCTTAGTATCAGTATTATCATTTAATACCCCCCTCCCTCGCAAGCTGGAGGGTGAATGTTAATTACTCCTAGCTTGGAGAGGAGGTGATGAAACGATAAGGGGTCTAAAGGTTTGGTCAGAATGTTTGCTAGTTGATCAATGGTAGGTACATGGAGCAAATGAAACAACCAAGCCTGGAGCTTTTCACACACTAAATGGAAATCGATTTCAATATGTTTAGTGCATTCGCGGAAGTTGGAGTGTGCAACAATGTGGCAAGTAGATTTGCTATCACAGTATAGGAGAGCAGGGGTTTGAAATGGAACTTTGAGATCATGCAGCAAGTATGTAAGCCACTGCAGTTCACAAACAGTGGCAGCAAGGGCCCGATACTCAGCCTTTGAGGAGGGTCGAGAGATTGTTTGCTGCTTCTTCGAATGCCAAGATATCAATGCTTCTCCAAGGAATACACAAAACCCGATCATTGATGTGCGGGTGTCAAGGCAGCTGGCCCAGTCAGAGTCATTGAAGGCCTTAAACTGTAAGGAGGAGTCTGCAGAGAAGAACAGACCCTGACCCAGAGAACCTTTGACATAGCGAAGGATCCTGGTGGCAGCATTGTGATGAGATATGCAGGGAGCAGACATATACTGACTAAGTTGTTGCACAACATAGGATAAATCTGGTCTGGTGGTGGTAAGATATAGAAAACGCCCAATTAAACGTCGATAAGTAGCATGATCAGGGAAATAAGCACTGTCATGAGCTTAGAGCTTGTTGGTCTTGACCATGGGGGTAGGGGAAGGCTTGGCAGTAAGGAGATCAACATCAGAGAGAATATCAAGGGCGTATTTTCGTTAGCTGATGGTGATGCCAAGTTTAGAACGTGTCACTTCCAATCCCAAAAAGTATTTAAGGCAGCCAAGGTCCTTAATGCAAAAAGAGTTATCCAAATGCCTCTTAATGGCAATGTTCTCATCAATATCATTTCCAATAATAAATCATCAACATAGATTAAGAGCACAGTGAAAGAATTACTGCGAGACTTAGTAAGGAGAGAGTGATCAACCTACAATTGAGAGTGTCCTTGAGAAACGAGGGATGTGGACAGCTTTGCAAACCACTGATTACTGGCCTGTTTAAGGCCATATAGGGACTTAGTGAGTCTGCATACCTAATTCGGATGCGCAACAGTAACACCAGGGGGCACCTGCATGTAAACCTCTTTGTCTAAATCACCGTGAAGAAATCCATTATTGACATCCAGTTAGTGCAAATGCTAATTCTGAGAGGCAACAATGGCAAGAACAAGGCACACGGTAGTCATTTTAGCAACCGGACTGAATGTATCAAGGTAATCAACACCTTCCACTTGGGTATATCCTTTGGCTACAAGTCTAACCTTATAATGCTCAATGGTGCCATCAGCACGAAACTTAATTTTGTATACCCATTTACACCTAATGAGAACTTTACCGAGTGGAAGATCAGTAAGAATCCAAGTGTGATTGGCTTCCAGGGCATCCAATTCAGCCTTCATGGCTTCGAGCCTACATTTGGACTATGACGCTTGAGCATAGGTACTTGGCTCAACATGGGATGAAATAGACATAACAAAATGTTGATGACAAGGAGAAGTTTGTAATAAGAAATAACAACAGAAAGGGAATAGGGGATGCCTGCAGATGAGCTGGGTAGTGCTGAAGTCATAGTATTACAGTGAAAATCAGCAAGGTAAGAAGGTGATTTAGTTTGTCTTTGCGACCTATGAAGTATTGGGGGAGAAGCAGGAGAAATATTGAATGTTTGAGAAGAGGGTGATAAGGTTGAGGCAAGAAATGGAGGAGGAGAATTGGTGGAAACAGGTTGAGGATTCAGATTAGGCAATAGAAAGTTGTAAGCAAACATATCTTGATCAGGGACATTATGGGGTGTGGCAAGTTCAGAAGAACAGTGAAAAGGAAAGCATTGTTCATAAAAGACAACATTCCTGGAAATAAAAATTTCTCTGGATGTGAGGTCAATGAGGATATATCCCTTGGTACCATGTTTATATCCAAGGAAGGCACATTTGCAGGCTCTAGGGTCCAATTTGGATTGATTATGAGATAAAGTGGATGTATAACATAGACTACCAAAAACTTTTAATTCAAGAAGAGTTGGGGGTTTTTGATACAGCAACTCAAAAGGAGATTTGAATTGAAGAATTGGAGAAGGTAAACAATTAATGAGATACACATTATGGCTGATTGCATAGCACCACAAATGTTTGGGCATGTGGGATTGAAAGAGGAGGGATCGAGTGACATTAAGAATATGTCTATGTTTTCTTTCCACAACTAAGTTTTGTTGGGGTGTTTCTACATAATAGGTTTGGTGTAATATACCATGGTCATCATAGAATGAAGGAATGTGGAATTCTAACCCATTATCATATCTAATTATTTTAACTTTGCAATTAAATTGGGTAGCAACCATATGCACAAACTTTTGGACTAATGGTTTAGCTTCAACTTTGGTTTTCATAAGGAAAAGCCAAGTATGTTTGTTGTAATCATCCACAATAATGAGAAAATAATGGTGTCTATGAATGGAGGGAATGGAAAGGGCCCCCCATATATCTATATGTATCAAATCAAAAAATTGAGAAGATTTAGTAATGCTTGAAGGAAAAGGTAGTTTAGACTATTTGGCCATATGACAATAGTCACAATCTTTATTATGATCAAATTTTACATATGAAAAATGTACAACAACATTTTTCAACACATTATGAGAAAGATGGCCTAGGCGAAAATGCCACAAATCAAAGAAAAGTATAGTGGATGTATTTGTAAGGACAGAATTTGCAATAATAGGAAAAGGAATAATAGGACTAGCAGGCTTGGTCATTATGTAAAGACCATTGTGAACTTCAGCACACCCAATCATCCTCGAACTGTGGGGGTCCTGGATAGAGCAAGAAGATTTGGAAAAAATCATATTGCAATTAAGGGGCTCAGAAAGTTTATGAACAGAAATCAGGTTGAAATGAAATTCTGGAATGCAAAGAACATTATAAAGATGCAGTGCACCAGAAAGTGATATGGTCCCTGCAAATTTGGCCACAGTACTAGAACTATTTGGTAGTTTAACATAGACATGATTTATGCTATGATAGCTAACAAAACAAGATAGGGAATTGCACACGTGGTCCGTAGCACCAGTGTCTAAAATCCAATTATGTGAGGAGAATTGAGAGATACCTGAAGAGTTTGCAGATACAAAAAATTGATGAATTGAAGACTCACCAACTGAACTGTTAACAGAATGAGAGCCTTGCTCTTGCATCACAACCTTCGAATTTTGGAGCAAACCCATAAGTTGTTGATATTGTTGTTGAGTGAGGGTGACACCACCATTATCCTTAGCAACTAATGGTGTATCTTCAACATCTTCTTGTTGTACATATTCCTCACTTATGATATTATTTGCAATGGAACCAAATCGTATCTCAAAACCATTGCTTCTGAACTTGAAGCCAGGGGGGAAACCATATTTGTAATAACAAGTATCCACAATATGCATGCTCCTCCCACAAAAAGTACATACCTTCCTTGAGTTAGAACCTCTCCCGTTGGACTTGCCACAACCCTTTCCATTGCCAGTGCTATTGGAAAATGTCCTTCTTCCTTGTGAAGAAGAAGGCTTCCAAGCATTGGAAGATGAATTATCAGTAGCATTAAAAAGAATCTTTGGTTCCCCCAAAATGCTACTAGCTTGCTGTCTTTGTTGCTCCAGAACTAGATTGAAAACCTTGCTTACAAGGGGGAGAGGGTCCATCAACAATCTGTGTCTTTACAGTAGAAAATTGTTCATTGAGGCCTTTAAGAAAATAGATCACATACTCATAATCTTTGTATTTCTTGATGCTCTTAACCAAGTCACAAGAACACTAAACAACACATGTATAAAATGGAGTGGGTCGAAGAGACTCCAATTCTTCCCACAAGATTTTTAAATCGGTGTGATAGCCAGAAACAAACCTTTCTCCCTGCCTAATCGAATGAACTTCTTGAAGCAAATCGGAAGTTCTGAAATGAGTACTTTAGTGAGGCATTATCCATATAAATTGTGCTCTGAGCGATCTGTGAAGATAGGGTTCTTGTAATCCATGAAACGATCATTATATTACATCGTTGCCAAGCCTTGAAATTTGAACCACCTTCACGTGGAATTGGAATTGTTCCGTAAATGAAATCTAATTTATTCTTCGACATTAGCACTCTCTTCATTGCTCTAGTCCATTGATGGTAATTTGTGTCATCCAATGGAAGGGCTACAAGAATTGCACCAGGACTTTCTCCTGGATGAATATAGTAGGGATTATAAGTAGGATCAGAGGCCATCGATTCCGAAGCCAATGGTTCTCTCTGATTGTTTGGCGATAAATCAGCCATTGAAGAACCGAGGAAGAAAAAAGAGATGAATGCTCAGCAGAGCTCCCCTAAGAGAGGTCTGATACCATAAAGGAATTTGGGAAATGCATTTTTTGCATTGTATTGCATTGATGTAAGGTATATATACAGAGTTATGTACAGCTTGTATCAAAATAGAATTAACAACCTATACTAACAATCGTAACTAACTTCCTAACTGTCAGTAACTAACTATCATAAATAAGGTTACATTAATCATGCTTAGTATTAGTATTATCATCTAATAGTATATTCGTGCATGATCTCCAAAGGAACACACAAATTATTGGGGGAGATATCAAGTCTCCAAACATGCTTCCACAATGACTTAAATTTAGATAAAAATGCATAGGAGGATGAGACACCAACAAACAACAGCAATAGGGTCACCTATTTTGAGGTTCCAAGCAACATTGTATCCACTTTTGACAAAATAATGGCCTTTTGGGTCGTGGGCCCAACATAGAGAGTATGAGTAGTACCCATTTGCAATGGGAATATCAAGAATTAAATTAGCATCTTCAGGCTAATATTTCTCTGACCATAGTCTCATTCCATTTACTGGGGTCATCCAGGAGCAACTGTGACACATTCCAAAGTAAAATCATGTATAAGAGGAGAGCAAACTCTGAAATTAGGTGTATTAGGTAGTCATAGGTAATTCCAGATATGTGTAGTGATTCCATCCCCAAACCTCCACGTAGCTCCCTGCTTCAAAATTTTTCTCCCTTCTATTAGACTTCACCTTGTATAAAAAGGATTAGTGCCAGGATGTGCATTTAGGAAATTCCATGTTGGAAAATATCTAGCTTTAAACACGCTCGATACAAGAGCATCCAAGAACATAAGAATCCTTTAACCTTGCTTTACTATCACTATCAAATTAAATATATGGAGGTCCAAAAACCCAGTCCACCTGCCTCCTTGGGCTAGCATAATTTTTCTTAACTAACCCATTGGATTTTTTAGGCATCCACCTTCTAACTCTTTGCACAAGGATATTGGAGTAGGTAGGAATTGCTTGAGCTATTGCATTTATGAGAATTTCCTTTCTCCCTTTTGACAATAATTTTTCTTTCCAACCTTGGATACTTTTCCACACCATGTCCATAAGAGACTAAAATGTATAATTTTTTTTATCTCCCAACCATAGATGGAAGCCCCAAATAATTTTATGAGAAAACAACTAAATTAATATTGCTGGGATGACAAATCTGTTGTTTTCTATCCATGGGAACATTTGAGCTAAATAAAATGGAGGATTTATCACAATTAACACACTGACCTGAGGCACCTCCATAGGTGTTGAGGCTACGTAATATTGAATTACAATCCTCCATAAAAGTTCTAGAAAAAATGAGGCTATCGTCTATACAAAAGAGATGGGATACTCAAGAAGCTTATCTGTAGACTCTAACCCCACAAATTTGTTTTGATCTTCAGCCCTCTAGAGCAAAGATGAAAGGCTCTTTGCACAAATGACAAACAAGTATAGGGATATAGGATCACTTTGACTGAGCCCACTCTGAGGAGTAAATTCATTTCTTGGCATACTATTCAAAAAGACCAAATAAGATACCAAGGTAACATATTTCATAACCAAATTAATCCAATAATCCAAAAAAACCCAATTTTTTCATAATTACCTCTAGAAAAGTCCACTTAACTTTGTCATAAGCCTTACTCATATCTAATTTCATTACATGATAACCCTCCCTCCCAAATTTCTTAGACTTAAGAGTATAAACTAGCTTGTAGGAAATGAGGACATTATCTGTGATATGTCTATTATATACAAATGCACTTTGAGGCTCTAAAATAATGAGGAGAATAATCTTCAATCTATTAGTTATGGCCTTGCTTATAATTTTGTATAACACTTTATAGAGATATATGAGCCTAAATTGGGTCATGTTTTGAGAGGAATTAATCTTGGGAATTATAACAACCAAAGTATGATCAATTTCTTATAGTGACTCACCAAGCAAGTATACCATCTCGCCCTAGTGCTTTGGTAGGGCCTATTTGGAAGGGAGCTTCACGAATCTCAAAAGGAGTGAAAGACATGGACAAGATATAATTCATCTCTTCTAAGACTCTATTTTGCACACTAGCTAGAGCATCTTAAATATCAACTGGGTTGGATGTAGAAAATAAATTAATAAAATAATTATTTACCAACTTATCTAAATTTGAGAAACCACTAACCCAATTGTCATACTCATCCTTCAATTTGGATTTTTTTTTTGTTTCTAACAATAGCTTTTTCATAATTTTTTCTATATCACCTTCCTTGAGCCACGCAATTCTGGACCTTTATCTCATATACTCCTGCCTCTACAATAATTCATTTAAGTCCCTCTTCTTTCCTTTAATTTCCTATGAAATTTCAATAATGGGGTTCCTGCTAGTCAACTATTTTTCTTTTGTAGTGTGCCTATCTATTTACTCTCATTACCAAAAGAGGATAAACTCCACTTTTTTAATTATTGCTCACCATTGTGATAGTTACTACCACTTTGCTCAAGGTGGCTAGCTTTTCCAAACCCCACCAACATGCAATAATAAGTCTATAATATATTAAGCCTCTTATCCACATTATTTCAAAACAAAAAGGGTAGTCTTTTGCTCAAATTGGGGCTTGGTTTTCCTCTACAACTATCTCTATTACCAAGTGACTTCAAACTCAAGAAGGAGGTGAATTGCGTTTATAAAATATTTTACAAATCTTTCACAAAACATTTGTATATCAATTTTCGTTGAAGCTATTGATTGATTGAAGTAAATAAATAGATGAGATTGATCACTTCACTCAAATAAATAAGCCAAGATATAAAGTATTCAAGCAAGCATATAAAATTAAAGCACAAATGTAAAAAGATAGAGTTGAGAAAAGCAACCACAAGGATTTATCATAGTTCAGTCAGCCCTTGTGGCCTATGTCTAGTCCTCAAGTGAACTACCTGAGATTTTTCACTAAACTTTCAAGCTTGAATAAGTGCTTGAAAACTTTTACAGCTGAGAGCACTCAACACACCTCTAGGATGCCTCACCCTTATGCTTGAGCCTCAAAACAGGGATACTCACATTTTCATACTTTACAAGGATACCTCACCTCTTTACAAATAAGGAATACCTCACCCTTTACTCTATCAAGGGATACCTCACCCTCTTTTATAGAAAATCAAATAGAGATTGAATAATAAACTCTCAAAAGGGTAGATATTACAAATCGAAGCTTAATGGGTATAATGATTGATCACATTTTAGCTTATAAAACAAGGGTTTATGGATATAGGCTATAACAACTCGTATTAATGCTCAACAACACATTTCAGATTGATTTCCTTATAGACTTCAAAGCCCAACAACTTGTATTTATATACCAAAGCATTAAAGATTCGTTGCAGGGTAGTTGGAGCATTAAATGCAGTCTTACTAGCCGTTATTTTTTTATTTTGGAAACTTAGTTATTCGAATAAAGAAATCCTTATTCGAAGAAATACATTTTTAGTACAAAGGAGATTTGTTTTTGAAACACTTTTATTTGAATAACAAAAGTGTTATTTGAATAAATCTTTTGAAACAAAGAGGTGTGTAGCTTGTTTTAAGTTGTTATTCGAATAAGGCCCTGTCTTATTCGAATAAATGCTTATGAATTGGAATTTTGGGCATTTTGACTTTAGTTATTCGAATAAGGAAAATCCTTATTTGAATAAGCCTATTTAAAAAATATTTTAATCAGCTTTTGAAACTTTCCAAAAGTTTCTAAATGTTCAAACAAGCTTTTAGGCACTTAAAGGCTACTTCTTAAGAAACCAAAAATCATTTTAAAGCCATGAAACCATTTGTGCTAACTGGATTCTTTTAAAAAATAAGTTTAGAGCTTAAGTGTGAACCTTTTTTACCTTTACAAAAAGATCTAAGTCCTAAAGCTATTCTTGAGGGTTTTAGACTTGATCTTGCCATCATCTTCATATTAGTTATCATCAGAACAAATCTTCAATAGTCAATAGCCATTTACAGTCTCCATGAGGATTGGCAAATGGTCTGAGTGAAAAGATGTAAGATGAAAGACTCGACAGTGTCTTTAGTTTTCTAACTATGGTGAGTTTGCAAGAAAGCAATCCAACCTACACTGGACATTTTGATCCCTTGCTCTCCCATTAGTCCAAGTAAATATGTACATAGTAAAGCCTACATCACTGGGCCCACAAAAACTAATCGCTTCCATAGAGGCTTGTATTTGACTATTGTGTCTAGGCTAGCCATCATGTTTCTTTATTTGTGATAGCACCTCATTGAAACCGCCCCCTAAAAGCCATGGTGTATTGTCATCATGCTGCAAATTCTTCAACAATTGCCGTGAATTTTGCCTGTTAGCTACTAGCGGAGCACCATAGAAATCTGTGTAATGTCATACCCACTTATCATACAGTTGTTTAATCATGACATTAATAAAAGAGGAACAATAAGATTGGATAGTCAAGTATATAGTTTGACATCACAGGAGACCCAACCCACCTCTCTTATCCTTGCTACTTACATTTACTCTATCAAACTTGTTATTAGACAACTTAGTTTCACATAAGAACACCATATCAAGATTTGTTTGCCTCATTAAGAGGTGGAGAGCTAGAATTGCCTGTAGGTTCCCAAGACCATGACAATTCCAAACCAAGATTTTCATGGCTTTCAACGGAGTGGCTGAACAACTCCATTGTTATTACTGAGATCACATCATTGGTTCCACTATCCTTCTTCTACATCTTGAACACCACCAAGCCTTCTTCAACTTCCATTGCATCTTCTACATCAATGGATCTCTTCGTCAGTCATGTTGTCTAGTTGTGTAACACCCATGAAAACATATTAGACTTGTATATAGTTACAAAGGTAGCCTAACATCTACTTAACATGCCTATTTAATTTTGTGACTTTTCTAAGCATGTTTGGTCACTTTGCTGTAATATTGTGCATGAAATATAGCTATTATTAGCTTTAGAATTGGCTTAAAGTGCTTAGTTAGTAGAAATAAATGTGGAAGATTTGTTTCTAAGTCACAAATGTGTTGAAGATGGTGAAGTTAAAATTTGAGGTTAATCAGAATTAGTTTGGTATTTTTAAGTATACTGAGTAAGTGTTTTAATGTCGAATTAACTACCAATAGATATGAAAAAAATATAAAAATGGTGAAATAAGATTTTTGATGAATCTTAGGATTTATTTGAAACTTGTTAGAAGTTAAGAAACTAGATTTGGTGGAATCTAAGTGTTCTTAACAGATCAAAAGTTTTAGTACCACATTAGTGGTTGTCTTTAAGACGCCAAAATTGACTTCTTTTCTTCATTTCCCACTATTGAAGGTAGAAACAGAAGAGAGAAATAAGAAAAGAGAGGTAGGGAAAACTTGAAGGAAGAAGAATGAAGAAAGGAAAAGAAGAAGAAGAGATTGAAGCTTCCATAGCCAATCCTTAGCTTCATCTTCAAGATCTTGAGGTAGGGGGAATTTTGTTTTGATACTTTATGTTCATTTTCTCCATCTTAGTTCATGAGGGGCTTATTGAGGAAATATAGGCTTAAAATGTCAATTTGGTGTTTTTGATTGGAATCTTGTTAGAGAACTTGATGATGGCCTGTTTTTGAGTTGATGGATGTGTGGAGATGATTAATCATGCCTTAAACACCTTTGTTCCCACTTGGGTTAAGAGTTGGAAAATTAGGTCTTAAGGTTGAAGATTGATTCATTAATCCTTGTTGGAGTGAACTAAAAGTTGTTTGAGAGTTGCAATATGTTTTTGAACCTTGTTAAAGGTTGGAAACCATATGGATTTAAAGATTGAGTGGATGGTAGTGGGTTTGTTCCCAATGGAACAGTGATCCAATCTGTAAATTTCTATAAATTTCATTATGGACAGACAACGCTTGAGCGTTGGGATTTAGGCGCCTAAGCACCCATTGCCCAGAAGGGTGCTGAGTGATGTAGTGCACCCAACACTTGAGCACTAGGTTGTGAGCGCCTAAACTCGTGTTGAGTGCTTGGGCACCGGGGATGGAGCGCCTATTGTTGGAAAGAACAAGGGAGGCTCTCTGCCACCCGAGCGCTTGAGCGCCCAATAAGGAGCGCTTGAGTGTCCAGTCCTGGTTTTGAGATGACTTTTATTTGGTGAATGTGAAGTTCCCAACTTGTGTAAAACCATATTATATGCTTCTTAAAGAGTAATGAGACTCTAATATGGGTATTTAATGAGGTGTTTGTATGATGAATGTAAATCAAGTAGTATGTTAATTATTGTGATACTTAGCATCATTGTTGTTCATGCTTGAGATGAGATGAATGTAAACCAATTGGAATACTAATTATTGTAGTACTTAACTTCATTGTGTTTCATGCTTGTAGTTATAATTATAAACTAATTGGTATTATAGTTATTGTAGTAATTGGCATCATTATTTTTCATAACTATATTGATGACGTTGAGTCCCCATTATTGATGATCAAATATGATTTTGAATGAGAAGGTAACTAACCCTTCCTATCACAGTGATCATTGTTGAAAATTGCATAATTGATAGATTTATTGAAGATCACGTAGTTGATGGATTTCACTATCCGGAGAGAAGACTGCTGGAACTGGGTTCCAGTGCTTGTTCAAGACTTGGGATGGATTTCCTTTGTTTTGTTTAAAGCTCATACATATCATGACATTACCATGGAAGTGGATTCTTGTAAATGGTATCATGGCATTATTCATTACATATTTAGGTTATTGCATAGACATGAACATAAGACATAATTTGGCATAGTATGACAATTGTATGGGCAGTTGCCACCATGACAATTAAATTCATACATTGCAATTATATGGGCAATTGTGTATCTCTGAGATGGAGATGATGATGATTTTCTTGTGAGTGTGATGACTACTTAATGACTATTTGTGGGAATGAGTTTTCTATACAAACTTATGAAATGAGAATTTATTTCAAGAAGACCTGGTTTTGTCTTTTGCCACATTTCTAGCTTATATGTGTATGTAACTTGAGATTAAAATGAGTTTTTCTCCAAAATAGCTGGAATGATTGTGATGACATGTTTTATGGATTCAACTATTGAGAATATGTGATTCTCATCCCATATGTGTGTTTCCATAATGATTCCAGGAAAGAAGACTTATGAGAAGTGATGTGAAAGTAGAAGCTTCGAGAGCTTAGTTTACTTTTATAGTTTTTTTTGAAAACATGTATATTTTGTGCTTTGAGAGGCCTAGTTTGTAGTTATGTATATAGTTTGTATTTATGAGAAATACCGATATTATGTATATATATTTGATAGTTCGTGGCTCATATTTTCTTATATAAGGTGAGTGTGTTATATTAGAAATGTTTTTGGTAGTTAGTAGCATTCTTAGATTTAATTACTGTGATATAACACATGTTATACTATTGTTATTAAATTTGGGATGTTACATGTTGCCTCATGAACTAGTTGATTTTCCCTTGGCCATACTCTTCCATTTTTTGCCTCATTTTGATCCACCAATGGCTTGTTTTTGTTGAGTTTCAATCTGTGAGGTATCAATATCGGGCTTAAAAGGTTGATCAATTTTACTTATCTTATCAACATTTTTCCATTGCCCTTGCTTGAGATAATGCATCATTGTAGTAACATCCTCTTTGACATGTTAGACTTGTATATGGTTACAGATATATCATAATACTTGTATGACATGCCTGTTTAGTTTTGTGACATTTTGAGTTAGATTAGGCACTTTGTTGCAACACTGAATGTGAAAAGTAGCTTAAAATGACTCATATAATGACATAAATTGCTTAGTTAAAGGAAATAAATATGAAAATTTATTTATAGGTCACAAATATATGAAATGTGATGCAATTAAAGTTTGAGGATAAACTGAGTTAGTTTGGTATTTTTTAGTGCATTAAGTGATTGTTTTAATACCGGATTGACTTGATTGATATATGAAAACTTATGGAAATGATGAAACCAGGGCTGAGATGAATCCTAGGATTTTCTATAATGCTTATGGAAGTTAGGAAACTTGATTTTATAAAATCAAAGTGTTCTTAACAGATATAAAGTTCCAGCTAAATATCTGAAGTTAATATCTCACTTTGCTTTATGTTCCATGATTCCTATCCCTTTATTCCTTGACTTTCTTGCCATTTTCCTCCCATTCACTCATTCTCTGTCACGGTTCACCAGTAGCAAAAATAGAGAAAGGGAAAAGAAAGAAGGAAAAGAAAGAGAAAGAAAAAGGAAAAGGAAGGGAATGAAGACAAGAGAAAACTAGAGCTTGAGGATCATCAACCACACAAGTGAGGTAGGGGTGCTTGTTCTCAAACTCTACCTCTTATTATCCTCTCTTCATGTTTGTGATATGCATGACTTGGTTTGAAAATGGGTTTTGTATGGTTTTTCCAAGCTTTGGGTTGGATGAACTTGTTGGAAGCCTATTTTGTGATTCAACTAGGGTTAATCTATGCATGGTTGATAGTTTTGATCTTGGAAATTATCCATGAAACACCTTGAGTTAGAAGTTGTAAAATGGGTATGGAAGGTCTTGATTTTGATCATAAATCCATGCTAGATGAGTTGGGAGTTTCCAAAAGGGTTACTATATGATTAGAGACAATATTTATGTTTGAAAATCACTTAGAACCCATGATTTAAGGACTAGATACTAATATGAGAATTAGTGGAACAAGAATAAGGTTTTCTAGTGCACTGGCACCTAGGCGCCAGAGTTGGGCACGGAGGCACCCACTATCCAGAATCAATCCTGCATGATGCTGCAAGCATGACGCTTAGGGGCTAGTGTGCTGCTCCTAAGCCCCAACTGATCAGGACCACATCAAGTTAAGATAGAGAGCATAGTGCCTAGGCGCCAGTGTTAGGCGCCTAAGAGCCAAAGGTTGAAGAAAACAGGGTGATGCCCTGCCATGTCCATGCCTAGGCATGGGTGAGTAACGCCTAGGAGCTAAGTCTAGATTTTCTCAGGATCTTTATTTTGATGAGATGGACTTCCCTACTTGTTAGGATCCTTCGTATATGCTTTTTAAAGTGTGTTGAGACACTAGTAGAGATATTTCATAGAGGAAATAACCACCTTATATATATGGAAAAGTAGGAGACTTTGAGCAATCAATGGTTGTGGATTACCATAGGTTGTTATCTAGAACCTTAAGCAATGCGTGGTTGTGTTTGATATCACTTATGATGTGATGATAAGGTGTACTTGATACAACTAAATTGAGTTTGTTTGGCATAATTTGCCTATTTTTATGCATGAGTTTCTCCTTTAAAGTAAAAGTTGGGCATAAGGTACATAAATGATGTATGCTCCCTTGTTTATTAAGGTTGAGCTATGAGAAAAGCTAGAAACATGAGTTTGCTCCTTTGTGAGATAAGTTGAGCTAGAAATTTCAAGTTTTCTAGTTTTTGCTCTTTCACTTGGTTAGTATGAACTTTGTGATGTTTAAGTGAAGTTTTGAAAATAACTTTGCATTTTTTTTAAACTTACTATTCCTATATATTGTAACCTTATGCGATGTGCACAATCATTTAGCCAAAGAATGGGATAAGAGATCCTAAATTATGGTAGCAAGTAGGTTATTATAGTCAGAGTTATCAATATTATGAGGTGGTATTAGTACTCTTACCATTGTGAGGGGAACAAGTCTACTCATTACTAGGCAGTGTAAGGAGCTCTTTTGCCTATCCTACCCAGAAAAATACAAGGGAACCGAGTTCCTGGGAATGAGCAAGTATCATGTGTTTTTTAAAACAAAAATTTGGACAACCATTGCACAAGCATACTCCTAGGGCATAACTTTAGGCATAAGCATATGACATAAACATTATATTCAATTGACAATTGTATGGGCATTTGTCTTCCTTTATGAAATGAGATGTGAATTTGAGATTATGGTTTGCTTGGGAATATTGCATAGAGTGAGTATGTAAATGTTTCTTTGGTAATGAGTAGTGGCTCATGTACTTATTGCAAACATATTCTGATGTAAATGGATTTGTTTATTCATTGTGAATGGATAATTGTGTGATAATTATGTCATGTTTTGTAAATGAATGAACTGTTTACCTCGAGAGGAGAAATGACTGCTTTGGCTTATGCCACCTTTCTAGTTATTGTTGTATAACTTGTTTTCCCCGAAGCAGCTGCAGGTATCATGATGACATGTTTTGGAAACATATACTGAGAATTATGAATTCTCACCCTGTTTGTTGATTTCATGATAAATCCCAGTTGTAACCCTTCAAAGGGAAAGAAGAAGAAGCAAAAAAACTAGTATAGTTTATTTGCTTTTAGAGGCAAAGCTTGTATTTATTATATTTGCTTTGTGATGTATAAAGAAGTTATGTATTACTATGTATCCTTTTGAGACCTATGATGTATTCATGTAGCTTTTCTTTCCCTCTTAGCCCTTTATAATGACTAGTAAGGTTATTATGGATTTATAGTATTGTTTTAAGTTAAAAGTAACGCACATGATACTATTTATCTTTGAATATATTGACATAATTGTCTTAGTGCATTACAATTGTCGCTTCCCCTTACCTTCAAATGCTCCTATCTAATTTTACTAGGGCTACTTGCACTTTTTCTCATAGGTTGCACTCTCCACCAAGGCTAGATTAGCATTTTTATTTCCAATACTATACATAACCTTCTCTAAATGTGTTGCACCTAATTTGAACCATGAGTCATAATTAGCTCCTTTAGCCCTCAACCAATCACCAAATCGCCATGCTCCATCCCTCTTGTCTTCATAATCTTTGCATCCATCTAGGGTGTGGCCCAAAGCTCCACATCTATAAAAGAAGCTCATATTGTAGGGAAAACCACTGTGGCTCATTATTCTTGTCAACTTGCATTTTTACACCATGTCTTAGTGGTTTCTTCACATCGATCATGATTCTTATGCGTAGAGACACTCATTTCGCTCGTCCACTGTCATCAACATCCATCGCCATGCATTCTTCCATTACGCAATCGCCTTTCTGATAACTCAATAAAATGTAGTTATTTATGCCCTATATTTGTGCTCGATTGTTTGCTTAGTCCTTGTTATTACGCATATATGGAAGATTTTAGGCTTATATTCTTTGAATTTAATTGTGATATCTTCCTATATGATCTTGAGTAAATCTGGTATAATTCTTTGTATGATTATGTGAATTTGCAACTGTTACTAACTTGGTGATTTCAATAATGCACGAAGGGCTCAAAACGAGCAGAATTGCTGAAAACTTGGAGCTGCATTAGAAGAGGAAGGCCAAGGTGAATTTTAGCATCTCACGCCGCGGCATAGGCAAGATCATGTCGTGGCGTGGTGCATTTAGATTATTGCATACTGAAACTCGAGGCTTGAATGTCGTGGTGCAAAGGAGTGAATGCCGCGGTGCGGTGACCTAATTTCAACACGTGCCACCGCGCAAGGTGGTTCACGCCACGACGTGATAGTGAAAATATTAGCCTATAAATATTATTTTATTAAATTTTATAAAGAAAACATTTTACACTTTGAACCACAGTTGCTAGGGGTTGTTTGTGAAGTTGAAGGTAAGCTAAATAGGTCAAAGTTTGAGTTCATCTTCTTCAAGAAAGAGGATTCAAGCATCAAAGATCACTCCTATTGAGATTTCAAGTCATCCTTCATTCCTTTATCTCTCTCTCTTCTATTGCCATGACAATGATTATTTGTGATAGATTTTCATTTGTCATGAGTAGCTAAGCTCTGTATAGGGATTTCTTTGGATCCTTCTATGAATATTGATGATTTTGTAACCCTTTGAGTTGATATAGATGATTTGAGTTTGTTTAATCATACTTCTCTTAATACTCTTGAGTGTTTGACCAACATTTAATGTGTTTTAATTAAATCTTTTGAACTAGACATAGGGATTTAGGTTTGAGATCATGGATATGGTTAATGCATGTTTAATTCCATTCTAATGGTGGAATAAGTTAATTAACTAATGGGATAGACATATACCTATTGGTCATACATATCTATTATTGATAATTATTTTTAATGAATGGAGTTTGCACTAGATCTTATGAAAACATAGTGAACTAGGTAAATGAAGCATGGTTAAATGACCTAGACATAAACTTTTAACTAATTTAGTTTCTCAAGCTAACAAATCTCGTCTCATTTTTGTTGCTTAAGAAGATTATATATCATCAATTGAAGTAGAGGGTGAAGAAGGATTCCTTATTTTCTAATCACTATCTTTTATTCCAATTATTGTATTTTAGTCTTTACAGTTAACTTACACAACTCTTCTAAATGTGAATGTTCTTGAATAGTATTAAGTAAGCTATTGGCTAATATTTGGCTTTTGAGATTAACGTATTCCTCATGGGAACGATATCCTACTCTTTACTATATTACTTGTGCGACTCGTGCACTAGCGGTAAGCAAAAGAGCAAACACTTTCCTCTTTATTTCTTCGTTCATGGCTGCAATGGGTAAGTCAGCTACATGAATCTAGAAAGGGGAGTATTGAAACGTGGGATGACATTTGGATTCCATCATATTGCAGGATAATTAGTAAGTATTTATCAAACGCCGATGATCTTCTAGCGAGGATCCAACTAACATCTTTCTTACTAATAGTTCGAAGAGAATCAGATTATCGTAAACAGTTTGAAACTTTATTCCTCTTAGTGGTTTCCAGATCCTTTCTAGGTTCTTTTGACAAAATAGTACATGTTATTCTATAATCTTGTGGGTGTGCTAATATGCATGCATGTGCAGAATTTTTTAAAAATATTTTAAGAAAAAAACACTTGCATAAATTATGTGAGATATATATGTATAATTTAGATCATTTACAAAAGGGAAAAATCCAATTTTCCTCTTTCAACTTATGATCATGTGTACTTTAGTCCTAAAACATTAAAAATGTTCAACACAATCCCTAAAATTTTTAACTTGTGCGTTTTAATCCTTTCTTTTGATTTTTGGTCAAACTCTAACGGAAATTGTCACGCTAAAATCACTTGACCATTTTTTGTACCAAATATCTTATTGAAAAATTTCATTTTACCCCATCCAACTTAGGATCATGAGTACGTTGGTCATGACCCTTCAAAAACAAGATTTCAGCATCACAATTACCGTTAGAGATTAACGAAAAGTCAAACAGAAGGACAAAAACATACATGCTAGATAGTTTAGGGATCATGTTGCACGTTTTTAAAGTTTAAGGATCAAAGTGCGTATAACCCTAAGTTGGAGGGAGTAAATTGAAATTTTCTCTTTAGAAAAAGTTAGTATTATCCAATGACTTGTATGAGTATATGTGAAGAGTCTATGAGCATGCTTTCTAGTTTATTCAAAAATATTTTTTTAAGTAAATTTTTTTTAAAAAAAATATAATCAAATAAGTGAAGACAAAAGTGATTCAAGATTTAACAAGTTAAATAGGTGGTTGACTTTGATAACATTATAAATACATTTGAAATAAAAGATTGATATTGATTTAGTTTAATGTAAAATTATTTTATACTATCATCTAAATATAAATTATTATATCATTAAACATACTTAACATCATAGGTCAAGTATTATTGTTATTATAATCAAATTTATAAATATTAACAACAAAACAAAACTTTGAAAAGACAAAGATACGGGGAATGAGCGTTAAAAATTTAGAGCATCTTTTTTTACTTTATTTTCTTTTTTATTTTTGAATTATAGACAAATTTATACAACAAAATATAAAAGATTAAAATTCTATTTTTCTACCTAAGATGGTGTGGCATAGTTATTTGCTAGTATCGCAATTTGAGATAAGATGATTGGACGACATCTAAAACGACATCATTTCATTCTTCATTTGTTATTTGAAATGCGCGATGAGTTTTTTATTTTTGTCAAATAGTGAGTAAAGAATGAAATTACGTAATTTTAAATGTATTCATTTAGTCATTTTCTATCAAATTGTCAGCTTGGCAAAGAATGGTGTCACATCATTTTTAATGGTGACACATCAACATTTTTGTTTATTAGATAATGTATATATAGACTAAATAAATAGATTAAAGTGAGTTCATAAATATAAGGAATTAAGGGGGAAAAAAGAACTATCTGAAACTAAAATGAGAATGAAAGAAACTATCAGGACCAAAATAGGATTTGAGTCTAACCTAAATTCATTATAGTCCACTATAAAAGTTAATTGTGGAAATAAGTTTACCTCAGTGATTTAATATATTAAGTTTTGATGATGATAAATACAAGACAAAATGATGATGATTATACTACATAGATATGCTTAATGGATTATATTGGATTATGCATGATCACGTACTCCTATCTTGTTATATTTCATATAAGAATCATGTATTGAGTTCTTTATGGCATCTTTTATAGAATATATAAAATAATATGTTATATGAGTTGTATTAAATTAATATTGGATTTAACTCTATTTAAATAAAAATGTGTAAAGTGTTCTTTGTTGCATCCTATATAGAGCATATCTATTAGTAATTTATAAATATTTTATTTGGATGTGTCTATGAAAGTCTTATATGCATGTTAGACTAACTAGAGTTATACGTTTATGAATCATGCATATGAAGATATTGAATTATGAATTTGGACTAACTATGTTTGTTTAAGTGAGCAATACTTTGTAGGATAGTCTAAGTACCAAGAGTGAGAGTTGCAACAAGAAAGAAAAAGATCACAATTATGCTCAACTCAAGAAGAATGAGAATGATAAGATGTTCTAAGCTTTTACAAGATTTGAAGAGAAGAATTTTTTTGGAAGCTTAGATTATATCAAGACGCCTAAGGACTAGAATTGATATATTTTTCTTTTTAGACTTTCTCCTATGTAAAGATAGAAGTTTTACAAGAAAAGAGCTCAAATATATTTTTAAATCTTTACAAATGGTTCTTGCATGTTAAAATGTCAAACAAATATGTTTTGAAAAGCTAGTTATGCTATTAGTTCAAAACTATAAAAAATAGTTAAGTTTGAGTTTTGAAAAGCTGACATTGGATTATTATTTTGATCATAATTTTCAAAATACTGAATTTTGTTTTGAAACTTATTTCATATGAAAATAGACTCAAATATATTTCGAATGAGATGTCATTTCCTTAAAACGGATTAGAAATGAAGAAGTTATAATAATTTAAAGTCAGTTTTCGAAACCAGAGTGTGACCTATTCTAATAAATACGTAATTATTCGAATAAGACATGCTAGAAATGCTCCCAATAACTATAAACGACTAGTTTTCATAAGAAATCATTTTTAAACACTACTAATGGCTATTTTATCACTTGGGCTCTCTAAATAAGTGTAGATTGAAACTTTTACAACTCTAGAACACTTGATTTGATCATTGAATCATTAAAATCATGTTTTAAGCTCTTTATTGCAAAATTCTTTCATTCATTTGTTCTTCAAGTTGTATATCTACTCTTGTGAGAATTTCTAATCTTTCTCTTCATCTTAAAATCATTGTAAGAGGGTGAGGTATCGTTCAAGAGAGAAAAAGTGAGGTATCCCTTGTAGTGAAGCTCAAACAAAAAGGGTGAGGTATCCTAAAGGTGTTGTGAGTGCTCTTGAATGTAAAGGTTTTTTCAAGCATTTGTGAAACTTGAAGAGTTTGAGGCTCTAGCACAAGGTTAATATATCTCAAAGTGTGATGAGTGTTCTTGATTGTATAAATATTTTCCTTACACCCGTGAAGTCTAGAAGATAGTGAAAAAAATTTCAAGTTAAGCTTAGGGACTAAAAGTAGACCATAAGTGGTTAGTAGTTGAACCAGGATAAATTCTTGAGTTTGATTTTCTCTTCCATACACTCTTTAATTTCAATATTTGATGCAACATATTTATTTATTACATATCTTCTCATCTTGATGTTTTGATTTTAAGAATTTGATATCTAACTTATTTGCTTGATTTATCCTATAACCCAAGTTGTATTTGAGTAATCTATAATAGTTACATGTTTGTTGGACTTATTCTGTTGTATGTGTTGATTGAGTATATCAAAATGTATAATTTCTTAAAGTTGCTTTAAAAATTTGTGATCACCTAATTCACGTCCCTCTTGGGTGATGGTTGCCATGATTAACAAGTGGTATCAGAGTTTCGTACTCTGTTATTAATCGCTTAGTGTTAAAGATCCTTATCTGTTGACAACCATTGAAAACTTTTCAAAATGGAAGGTTTTGAAATTGATAAACTACTATTCTTTGATGGTGTGCATTTTGTTTATTGGAAAGCTAGAATGAAAATTGGTCTTAATTTGTGAGATATTGTGCTTGATGGATTTACTTACAAATCAAAACAAACTTGGGATGCTTATGATAAGAAATGTTTTTCCTTAAACATTACAGCTATGCAAACTCTGTGAAGTGGTTTGAATGATGAAGCTTATGCTGGAATTAAGAGTTGCTCTAGTGCTAAAGATATTTAGGATACTTTTGGTGCTATCTATCTTGCTAACAATGATTTTTTTTTTGCATAATGTTGTATATAGAGAGCAAGAAGAGCAAAAACCTTTAGAAGAAGACAATATTGAGAAATGTCCTCAGGAAGATGTTCTTGAATCCTTGATGGACAACAATGAGGAAGATGGTGATTCCCTTAAAGAGCCAAGTATGCTAGAAATTGAGACTACTTCTTGTATGACTAAAAAGGACTTTGAGGTAAATAATATTAAACTAGATTGTAGTTTTTCCTATGATGAGCTACAATGTGCATATGATGAATTATATGATGGTTTGATGAATTTAGAAAAGAAAAATTTATCTTGTTTGGAAAATACTTCTTCCATTGAAAACAAAATTGAGACTTTGAAAAATGACTATATTTTTCTTAATGAGAAAATGTCTTTGAAATGTGAAACATAAACTTCTTATGAAAAGTGCATTGATTTAGAAAATCAAGTTGATGACTTATATTCTGAATTTGCCAAAGCTAATGATTCTAATTGCTTACATTTCATGCTTGTTAATGAGAATAAAATTAATGTTATTGTACATAAAAATTCAAGCAAGGCTTATGGCAAAAATAATATAGAGTGTAATAACAACAAAATGTTTAAGTTTTCCAAAGATGATCTTCAAAAGACTAAGCCATCATTAAATTCAATTGCTTGCAAATTTTGTGGTCATCTATAACATATTTCTCATTTATGCAATTATAGAAGAAATTCTTTTATGAGAAATAATATGGTATGGGTTCCTAAATATCTTAAAGACCCTAGTACTAAACATTCAAGGACCTAAGATGAAGTGGATACCAAAATGTCATCCTAGTGTTTCAATTATGCAGAAAATTTCTCAAAAGGATGAACTAATTAGTCAAAAGAAAAAGGAATCATCAAGGAGAATGCTTCCAAAGTCCAATAGTAGAAGTTTTGCTCAAAGAAGGAAGATAGCTTCAACCAAAACTTCTCAAGTATAAAATGTTGAACTTGTAAAGATCAAGACTCTAAAAGAGAAGCAATGAGTAAGAAAAAGTATTTCATTGATTACCAAGGCCAAGGTATCAAAAGCTTTTACTTCTTATGCACATTCACTTGTAAAATCAACGAATTTGAGGTATATTCTTTGTAGGCCTTAAGTAATTGATAGATTCATGTGTACTTAGTAAAATTTGTATATTATGTTTAGCACATGATTATGTTCATTCTTATAGTACCATAACTCATTAATTTGTTGTATATATCTTGGTACATAAGGTTCTACAAAGACTAGGTATGCTTGCTATGTTTTGAATTGTCTATATATCATGAAAATAAACATGCTATTGACTATGTACTTAATGGTAATTAATTATTTAATTTGTTGTGCTCAATTTACATACTATGAAAAAATTGACCTTTATGAGAGCATAATAGATTAATAATCAATGACTAACCTCTATGGATCCAAAATTAGTGGAAACTAAAGAAATTACTTTGAATTGTGTTATAGAATGACTATTAGCTCAAACATGCACTAAAGTGGAATACAACTATGCTACTTAAGGTTGGACAAATTTGAAATGGTTCAAGTTCTCCAAGAGTAATGAAAACATAACAGGATGACATGGAGAACCACAACATTCTTAAGGAGCCTTGAGACATAGAAGTTAAAGTTACCTATAAAAACTCAAAGAGTATACTTTTGGTGACATCAATTTCTTATCCTTATTTATGCTTTAAATTGAATATCATGTGATATTTGGAGAAGTAGAGAGTTATTTTTATGCCTTTACATGCCTTACATGATCATTGTTTGCCCCAAAACACTTATATATGTTTTGATGATGATCAAGTTTTACTTGATAAGCTTGAATCTTGCTTTGAAAATGATTAAACTATGCTTTTGGATTCAAGTGCATATATCCTTCTTTTGTTCTTGTTAGAGCTAACAATGCATGATTGATAATGTGGTACATGTTTTATATTATATATATCAACCTAAATTATGCTTATAAATGGGCTTAAATGATATTTGATGATAACTTATGATTTAGAGAACTTTTGAAGTTAGCTTTGCAAGTTTCTCTATATGTTTCAAATATAGCCATCAAATTTTTTACATATAAGCAAATATGGATAAATGAGAAAGTTGAATGAAGTTCAAATGAAGAGAAAGATAAAGAAGACTTTCTTCTAGTGCAATGGAATGGAGTATTCAAAGGAAGAAAGCTCAAAATTAAAGGACCAACAAATAAAGACCATCACTCGCTTTCTAATTCAATAAGTATCTTTATCCCTAAGCTATTATGATATTCTATATATTATGGATTGTGTGATACTTGTTAATAAATTGATCTTAAATGATTAGATATTTTCCTTACATGAGAAGTATGCTTAGCATTGACAAAGTGCCTAAGTGGATATTAACTTGCTAATTTTTTCATTGCATATAGGGTGGATGATATTAGTTCTATACATGCTTTGATCCCTATAGCATATTTAATCAAGTGAATGCTTGATATCTATGATTCTCTTGATCTATAGTTTGTTAGTGGTATAACACTTATAAGAATCATGCTCTTGTTTTGAAAAGAGTTTCTGGTTTGATTAAAAAGTTTTTTAAAGCAAAATCTTTTATCATATTTGAAAGAAGTTTTTCAAGTTCCATATCTTTGGGAATATTTTGGACTTGTCTTAAGACCTTGAAAGTATTTACACCTCCTAATCATTGGATATGTGCTATAGATGTAGTACTCTTTTTTTTTTATGGTTGAATCTAGAGATAATGTTTAAGAAAGTTTCCAAATAAATTTTTTGAAATATTCTATAGAGCTCAGCTTTATATTTCAAAAGATAAGCCTTGTTTTTCAAAGTGTTTTATTTTCTCAAGGCTCTTGTTCAATGAGAAAAAGAGGAGATGTGCTTTCAGATGTTCCTTTGACTTAGGTTTGATCACTCTCAAGGAGTATGTGATTTTAATATAAAATCTATCTACCCTTCTAAAATATTTTTGAAAATGTAATATGTTCTTATAAAATTCTTTTTGAAAGTGGGAGAAGTTTTAAAACAGTTTATGAGTAATAGATTAAGAATAAGTATATTTTTTTTCTTACTTTACTTTATGATAATGTGCTTACATAGTCTTGGCATACATATTTCACTGTGTCCATCTTGTGCTTCAATGAGGGGGAGCCTAACTCTTAAGTTGTTTATATCTTTTGTCTTACATCCTTGTTTGATTACATAAAATATTTTATTGTTATCATATGCTAGATGTTGATGTACTAAAATATGACAAGCATTGCATGAATAGTCTTTTATATCTTGAAAGCATATTTGTTTCATCTCTCTATTCTTGAATCATATGTAGAATCAAATAGCTGGAGATAATTATGTTTTGAATAACTTAAAGAAGTTTTTGGTTTTGATTATCCTACTCATTTTGGCAACATGAGATTAATCTATAAGAAGAGATAAATTATTATCTTTCTTTCCTAAGCCTTTTTGTTGATATCAAATAAGGGGAGTGAGAATTAGAAAGAAAAATACGTTCTTGTGCTTATTGTTTGATATACTTACATGAATATCTATTATTCTATATTATTAAACATATTTTTCCTTGGTGATTTGTCATCATAACAAAGGGGGAGATTGTGGAAATAAGTTTGCCTCAATTGTTTAATATGTTAAGTTTTGATGATGATAAATATAAGACAAAATGATGATGATTATACTACATAGATATGCTTATTGGATTATATTGGATCATGCATGATCATGTAATTCATCTTGTTATATTTCATATAAGAATCATGCATTGAGATCTTTATAGCATCTTTTATAGAATATATCAAATAATATGTTATATGAGTTGTATTAAATTAATATTGGATTTAACTTTATTTAAATGAAAATATGCAAAGTATTTTTTGTTGCATCCTATGTAAAGCATATCTATTAGTAATTGATAAAAGTATTATTTGGATGTGTCTATGAAAGTCTTATATAATGTTAGACTAACTATATTTATACATTTATGAATCATGCATATGAAGATGTTGAATTATGAATTTGGACTAATTATGTTTGTACAAGTGAGCAATACTTTGTAGGATAGTCCAAGTACCAAGAGTAAGTATTGTAATAAGAAAGCAAAAGATCACAATTATGCTTAACTCAAGAGGAATGAGAATGATATGATGTTCTAAGTTTTTACAAGATTTGAAGAGAAGAAATTTTTGGAAGTTTGGATTATATCAAGAAGCCTAAGGATTAGAATTGATATATTTTTCCTTTTAGGTTTTCTCCTATGTAAAGATAGATATTTTATAAGAAAATATCTTAGATATGTTTTTAAATCTTTACAAATGGTTCTTTACATGCTAAAATGTCTAACAAACATGTTTTGAAAAGCTAGTTAAGCTGGTAGTTCAAAACTATGAAAAATAGTCAAATTTGAGTTTTGAAAAGCTGACATTTAGTTACTATTTTGATCATAACTTTCAAAATACTTTGATTTTTGTTCTGAAACTTATTTCATATGAAAATAGACTCAAAAATCTTTCGAATGAGTTGTCATTTTCTTAAAATGGATTAACAAAGAAGTTATGACCATTTAAAGTCAGTTTTCGAAATCAGAGTGTGACCTATTCAAATAAACACATAATTATTCGAATAAGACAAGCCAAAAACACTTCTAGCGGTTATAAATGGCTCGTTTTCATAAGAAATCATTTCTATACACTACCAATGACTATTTTATCTCTTGTTCTCTATAAATAAGTGTATGTTGAAGTTTTTACAATTCTAGAACACTTGATTTGATCCTTGAATAATCAAAATCATATTTTGAGTTCTTTATTGCAAAGTCCTTCTATTCCTTTTGTTCTTTAAGTTGTATATCTACTCTTGTGAGAGTTTCTAATCTTACTCTTCATTTTAAAATCATTGTAAGAGGGTTATGTATCCCTCAAGAGAGAAAAAGGTAAGATATACCTTATAGTGAGACTCAAACACAAAGGGTGAGGTATCCCAAAGGAGTTGTGAGTGCTCTTAAATGTAAATGTTTTTTCAAGCACTTCCGAAACTTGAAGAGTTGGAGGCTATAGCACAAGGGTGAGGTATCCCAAGGTGTGAGGAGTGCTCTTGCTTGTACAAAGGGTTTCCTAGCACCCATGAAGTTTAGGAGATAGTGAAGAAAATCTCATGTTAAGCTTGGGGATTGGATGTAGGCCACAAGTGGTTAGTGTAACACCAACCATAGGGTATCACATTTAAGACTAATACTAATATAACTTACCCAAGTTGTAAAAGAATTAATCTTGTAAAAACACTGATTTCAAAATTTCATTTGTGGATAACTGAAAATAAATAAAACCCATAAGTACAATATGTAACTGAATAAAACTCACCATAATATACATAGATACTGAAACCTTGTTCACAAATAATTTACATAAATACATTGTACTCCAAAAGATAAATATGTACAACATATACATCAAAACATAAACTGCTTAACTAGAACTTCTAAAGACTAAGGATTTGGGCCCTCAGAAGGATCCTCCTCCTCCTCGATATCATTATCAAAGAACCCTGGCGGATACATCCGCCGCCGGGCTAGCGTCCTAGCAGATGATACCATTGAATCATCTTGTGGAGTATAGACACTACCACCCCAAAGCTCTCGAATAGGCATCGAGAACTCCAAACGAATAGATACATTCATCGACATAACTGGAACCTCATCACAAGTTCCATTAAGATTCAGAGTCAATTCCCTGGTATACACAAAACGTTCATTACCCATATCAAACCTCCATGCATCAGTTCCCCTATGGAACTGTACCCTAATAAAACCAAGCACCTGACGCCTTGCCGCCATAAAAGCAAACAAAAGGAATACTATCACGTATAGAAAATAGAATTTCCTGCCTCTTTGTCTACACGATCTTCAATAAACATACACAATAAAACAGAATAGCATAACGAAGAGGTGAGATTCCTTATATCAATATAGAAATTGACAATAAATATACAGATACAATATTAACACATCGAATCATGTTATCACATCACAGATAATATATTAGATAACATAATTATCACATCAATATGCAGACCAACTATGCATATGTACTTAGACCAATTCCTACTCCATGGAGCTAATCACAATTTTAGAAAGAAAGATCAGGAGTACATGTCTATATATCGTCAGTCCCAAATCATGTGCCAAGATATCATATCAAAATGCGCAAAAAGGCTTATACAAGACACTCTCAACCAATCACGAAAAGAGTAGCAACTCCGTCGAGATCGTTGGTGCATTTGCATCGGATACTACGACGCAGAGGTGCTACCATCTGACCACAAATGACATTCCGCGCTCTGACGCCTCCAAAATCAATAACTAATCGTAACTACGCAATTCTCACCTGCACAAAGGTGTAAATTCAACTCCTAGGTAAACTTGCCTTTACCAATAAAGTCTACACGTTTTTCAATGCATAATATATGATCCATAATACACACACAAATATCATTATCACCGTTTTTCACAAACACATGCCATCACTTGGCAGTATCACTTTTCAACACAACTGGGCCCACCACAATAGCCCGACAGCAAACCGTTGTTATTTCCAATCGCGTAAATATTTTATCGCGTTTTCACAATTGCGCAAGTATTTTCCAATGTTTTTTGCAATCGCAGAAATATTTTCAAACGTTTTCTAAATCGTGTAGAGATTATTAAACATTTCTCAATTGCGCAACGATTTTAATTCATTTTCTCAATCGTGTATCTTAAAAATCACCATTTTGGAATTGTGTAAGATTTTTTTAATATTTTTCAATCACGTAAAATATTTCTTAGCTTCCTAAACTAATTTTTGAAACTTTTTACATAATATAGGTATTTTGCCCTTATTTAAAATATTTTTTTACTAAAAATCCTTTAAGTAGTATTTTCTACTATTTCTCACAAAATTGCATTTCTTTAGTTTTATTAGATATTACAGCTCAAAATTTTCTAACGCGTTTCAAAACCCAAAAAGTGAGCTATATGTTAGCAAATTTCAAGTTTTAATTTTATTTCTCATCATAACCTAATCACAATTAATTCTAAAAATTAGTTCATTTTCTTTTTACCTCTAAAAACCCATTAAATTGAGTTCTTGTTAATTAATTACCTAAGTCTACACTTAGGAAAATAATTTTGGATCTAGGATATCAAATCTTGGCATGTTGGCCAAAAATCCATTTGTGCTTCATAAATGGTATTTATTTATTTTCTATCTCATTGTTCTTTGTAAAAACCTTTAATCCAATTTCTCGTCTTTAAATCACTTAATCCATAATTAGTAAAATAATTTAGAAGATTTTGCTTCAAAATTGGATGTTGAGGTCGTGAGCCTCTAGGGTTCTTTGGAACCTTCATACACTTCCTCATCATGTGAATCACATCATACTTTATACAATAATCAACATGCTTTCATAATCACATATTCAAGCATATTATCAAAGCTATAAAGCATACCAATCAAAACCATCACAAATAATGAAAACTTAAACAATCAAGTGAATAAATCCTTATGGATTTTTCACCACAAACAATTCCATTTCCTCACCACCAACACATGGTTAATGAGGTTAATCTCCCTCTTACCTCAAGGAAGACAAAAATCCTTCTTGTTTGGCCTCCTATGGATTTCGTGAATCACCCCAAGAAAACCCTAACAAACTTAAACCAAACCAAAGTTACAAACAAAGCTTGAAAATAAGAAACCATGGATCAATCATGGTTTAGAAACTCAAGAATCAAACTTAGGAACAAGGAACAAGAATTTTACCTTGTAGAGTAGAAAATCCTAGCTTGATTTCAAGGTAGTAGATGGAAGAACTAGGTTAAGTTTACAACATGAAAAGGTCTTAGAATAGTGTATAGGTTAAGAAAATGAGATTAGATAGAATTTTGAAAGCTTGGATGGTGTTTTATGGTGATGTAGCCGTGAGCTTCATGAAGGAGAAAGGTAAGGTTTTCTTTGTGTTTAGAAGAGAGAGAATGGAGAGAATAGCTTCTTGGTCACAAAATGTGATATGTTTGAATGAAATATCCTAAAACTAAAGCTCCTTGCCGTGGAGTGCTATAGCATGGAGAGTCAAAGACTTAGCTAACAAGCATAACAAATATCTCTAAGTGTTGATCATAACTTGTCATGCTTTGGTCACTTTGTTTTCTATTGGTTCATGCTTAAGGAGTCATGATATGAATCACCAATTCTAGATGGTGCAAGAACTCTCCTTAGCCGTGGAGCTCAAGGAGAAAACTAACTAAGTTTTGATTCAATTGAATTTCAATTATGCTTAGGTTAACTAGTTAGTTCATCTAGTTTCATGACTAAGTTTCCAAGCCATTTTTGTTGACCAATTTCCATTGGTTTACATTAAGATTCAAGCCTTCTAATTGGTTCACAAAACAAGTCATCAAGACTTTTTCTAAAGGCTATTGTCTAATGGACAATAGTTACAGGATCTATTACCCAATGGGTAGAAGCTACTGCTCACAAGTCAGTAGGTATCATCCAATGGATAATAAAATATGAACAATTTTTATTAGACAGATAAATTCTAAAAATCAAAAGATTGAGAACCGTGTCTCTCGGATTTGGGTTTAGTAAGCTCCCCCTGCTCCGAATAAATCATGCAAGATTTTCCCAGACCTGTAAATTTTTATTTTCCTAGCTTGGAGTAAATCACACACAAAGATCAAAAACTGTCATAGAATAATCAAAATAAATTTACAGCACACATAAATCATAAAATAGTAAAATCGGGCATTTACTGAGGAATAGCAAATTTCAGGGTGTTACAACTTTCCCCCACTAAAAAAACAAAATCGTCCTCGAAATTTATCGTACTTTAGAACAATTATGGATATTGCTCCTTCATTTTATCTTCCAATTTCCATGTACCATCTCCTGTTGTTTCGTTCCATCACTTTTATCAATGGAATCTCCTTCCCTCTGAGTTGTTTCACTCTTATGTCCTCAATCTTAACAGGAAGTGTCTCATAAGTCAAATTCTCTTTCAATTGTACCTCATCGGGCTGAATGACATGAGTTGGATCGGGAATATACTTTCTCAACTGGGATACATGAAAAACATTATGAAGATTGGAGAGAAAGGGTGGTAAAGCTATCTGGTAAGCTACTGGACCTATCCGACGAAGAATTTGATAAGGTCCAATGAATTTAGGAATGAGTTTTCTGGATTTTATGACTCTTCTGACTCCCGTCGTGGGTGTGACTCACAAGAACACATGCTCACCTTCTTCAAATTCAAGAGGTCTCCTTCTCTTATCCACATAGCTTTTCTACTGACTCTGAGTTGTTTGCATTTTCTCCTGAATCATCTTTACCTTCTCCATTGTTTGTTGCACCATTTTAGGTCCTATTGTCATATTTTCTCCATCTTGATACCAACACAAAGGTGTTCGGCATCGTCGTCCATATAGCACTTCATAGGGTGCCATCCCTATACTTGAGTGAAAACTATTGTTGTAGGTGAATTCTATCAAAGGCAAGAATTCATCCCAACTCCTTATTTGTTCTAACACACAAGCTCTTAGCAGATCTTCTAATGACTGGATAGTCCTCTCAATTTGACCATCGGTCTATGAATGGTAAGCAGAACTCAAACGAAGTTTAGTCCCCATTGCTCCTTGTAAACTTTGTCAAAACCTTGATGTAAACCTTGGATCTCTATCGGAAATGATACTAGAGGGTACACTGTGAAGTCTAACGATTTCACCAATGTACACCTGGGTCAACCGTTCCATTGAATACTTGATATTGATTGGCAAGAAGTGTGCAAACTTCGTAAGCTGATCAACAATGACCCATATAGAATCATATCCTTTCCTAGTCTTTGGCTGGCAATCTAATAACAAAATCCATGACAATACTATCCTATTTTCATTCTAGAATAGTTAAAGGTTGTAGCATACCTTCTGGTCTTTGATGTTCAACATTCACCTTTTGACAAACAAGAAAGGATAACATATACTCAACAACATCTCTCTTCATTCCAGGCCACCAAAATAACCGCTTCAGATCTTGATAAATTTTAGTCATTCTGGGATGTATACTTAACCTACTGGTGTGAGCTTCATCGAGAATTGCCTTCATAAGCTCGGGATCATTGGGTATGCAAATCCTACCTTTAAACTTTACGACCCCGTCAGGTCTTTCCTCGATCGTTGACACACAACCTTGCTTCATTAGCTCACTCTCATTTTGCAAAAATTGATCATCTTCATGTTTCTCTCAAATCTCTTCTAGTAAATCATTCAAAATAGTAACCATATTCAGACGAATTCTTCCTAGTGCTAATTCTATTGATAATCACATATCTCTAAACAGCTCTATTAATTCTTCCTTTTTGATCATCATGGCAGAGACACTAAGCATCTTCCTACTCAAAGCATCTGCCACGACATTCGCCTTTCTAGGATGATATTGAAGTTGAAAATCATAATCCTTCAAAAATTCCAACCATCTCCTCTGTCTCATGTTCAACTCCTTCTGATCAAACAAATACTTCAAACTCTTATGATCACTGAAGATATTGAATATAGCCCCATATAGAAAATGCCTCCAAATTTTCAATGCAAAAACAACTGTGGCTAATTCCAAATCATGCGTTGGATAATTATTTTCATGTACATTCAGTTGCCTCGAAGCATATGCTACCACGTTTCTGCATCAATACACATCATAATCCTTGATAAGAAGCGTCACAGTATACCTTAAAAGACTCATTTGGATATGGTAGAATCAACACTGGTGCAGTAGTCAACCTTTTCTTTAACTCTTGGAAACTCTTTTCGCACGCATCTGTCTAAGTAAAAGCTTGATTCTTCCTCGTGAGCTGTGTAAGAAGTCCGGCTATGTTAGAAAAACCTTCAATAAATCTCCGATAATACCCCGTTAATCCAACAAAACTTAGAATCTTAATCATTGTCTTTGGCCTTTCCCGCTAAAGAACTGTATCCACATTTGCTGGATCCACTGCAATTCCTTCCTTGGAAATCACGTGACCCAAAAACTGAACTTCTTCTAACCAGAATTCACACTTTGATAACTTTGCATGTAATTTCTTCTCCTTCAAAATCTGGAGAACTATACTGAGATGTTCAGCATGCTCTTCCTGACTTTGAGAATAGATCAGAATGTCATCAATAAAAATAATGATAAATCTGTCTAGGTATAGATGAAATATCCTATTCATGTAATCCATGAATATCGCAGGAGCATTCGTCACTCCGAATGGCATTACAAGATACTCATAGTGCTCGTAGCGCGTTTGAAAAGCAGTCTTGGGCATATTCTCTTCCTTGACACGGATTGATGTTAACCAGATCTCAGATTAATCTTGGAGAAAACAGTTGCTCCTTTTAATTGGTCCATCAAATCATCAATCCTTAGAAGTGGATACTTATTCTTTATCGTAACTTTATTTAACTGGTAGTAGTCCACACACAAGCGTGAAGTTCCCATCCTTCTTCTTGACTAACAACAATGGAGCTCCCCATGGTGAAACACTAGGTCTCACAAACTATTTTTCCAACAGTTCCTCCAATTGCTTCTTTAACTATGCTAATTTTGGTGGCAATATCCGGTACGGTGCAATCGAAATAAGACCTACTACTGGCACAAGATGGATAGAAAACTCTGTCTTTCTTTTAGGTGGTAATCCGGACACATCATCAGGAAAAGCTTCAAGAAACTCATTAGCAACAGAAATAGTGTTCACGTCTTTCTCACTCTTGACTTCTAAAGAAGACAACAACAAGTATCCTTGGGCTCTATCCCTTAATAAAGTTTCAACTTGATTGGCAATAAAAAATCCAGAAATCTCGTTCTCAGGAAATACTAAGGTCTTTTTAGAACAGCCTAATAGGATATGGTTGAAAGATAACAAATCCATTCCTAAGATTATATCTATTTCGGTAAGAGGCAAACAAATTAAATCAACAGAAGAGACTCAATTATTAATAGTAACAGGGCAGTTTAGGCATATTTTAGAAGTACTAACATGCTTGGCAGTTAGTATAGAAACAATCAATTAAAAGTTCAAAGAAGACATAGGCAATCCCAAATGATCCACACAGTCATTTGCAATAAATGAGTGAGTTGCACCCGAATCATATAGTATAGTTAAAAGATTACATGATATGACACCTTCTCCTTTGATAAGATCTTCAGACTGGGAGGCTTCAACTCCACTCATTGTATACACTCGCCCACCAACTTGCGGCTTAGCAGCATGAACGTTACTTACTGAAGGCTCCACCTTCGCTTGATCACAATCCCTCAAGATATGACTAGGCTTTCCACATTTAAAGCAGATTATCCCTTTGATTGTACAGTCCTTTATCATATGACCCTTTCCACATTTTAAACACCTCGTTGGAGGTGCCACAGTCTGACCAAAATGATTGCTACTATAACCTCCTCCACGTGGCTGCTGTTATTGTTGCTGGCTTCCCGATGGTCGGGAATATGGTTTCTACTAAAACTAGTTGTTGTTGTTGTTGTTGTTGTTATTGTTTTCTCCTCTTTGGAACCTAGATGGTCCAAAGTTACGATTCCTTGTATCTCAAAATGGTTCCAATTCTTCAAGTCTGTTACATATGTCCATCAAGGCTGAGAACTGATTCATTCTCATTGGCAGTACCCCTCGCTTCAACTCAACTCTTAGACCTTCTTCAAACTTACGACATTTCCACACCTCATCTGGCTGGATTTGAAAATACTGTGAGAACTTTGACACGCTCTCAAACTTTGCAAAGCATACTCGCTAACCGTCATTCCACCTTGTCGTAGCCCAAGAAATTCCATCTCATTGGCATGCCTTGCACTATCCAAAAAATATTTTTTCAAAAATACTTCACAGAATACCGCCCATGTAATTTACCTTCCTTCAGCTATTAGTATTCTCTGAGTTGTTCTCCACCAATTTTCATCGTCTCCCATTAACATAAATGTGGCATAAGTCAACTTGCGATCGTCTGTACATCGCATTCTTTCAAAATCTTTTCCAACTCTTGGATCCACAAACTTGTCTTCTCTGGATCAAACTCGCCTCTGAAATGTGGCAGATTGTTTCGACGGAACTCAGACAAATTCTGGACATCAGCATTTGCTTGTTGTTGTTGTGCAACTCGTTGATTCTATTGCACAATTACGTCTGCCACTCGCTGTATTGTTTCTACAACCGCTGTCATTGGGTCATTATTGTGTCCCATGTTCGCACGTGTACCTCTACCATGAGACATTTCTTTCTTCACAAGCAGCCAAACAAAACACAATAAGAGTCAAATGTAACCTTTTAGAAACCAAATACAGAGAATCACATAACACAAGCAAAACAAACTTAACCACAAAAACTCAAAAGACTCTAACTGGGGCTCTGATACCAATTAATGTAACACTCACCATAGGGTATCACATTTAAGACTAATACTAATATAACTTACCCAAGTTGTAAAAGAATTAATCTTGTAAAAACACTGATTTCAAAATTTCATTTACGGATAACTGAAAGTAAATAAAACCCATAAGTACAATATATAACTGAATAAAACTCACCATAATATACATAGATACTAAAACTTTGATCACAAATAATTTACATAAATACATTGTACTCCAAAAGATAAATATGTACAACATGTACATCAAAACATAAACTGCTTAACTAGAACTTCTAAAGACTAAGGATTTGGGCCCTCGGAAGGATCCTTCTCCTCCTCGGTATCATCATCAAAGAACCCTGACAGATACATCTGCCGCCGGGCTGACGTCTTAGCAGATGATACCATTGAATCCTCTTGTGGAGTATAGACACTACCACCCCAAAGTTCTCGAATAGACATCGAGAACTCAAAACGAATAGATACATTCATCGACATAACTAGAACCCTGTCATGAGTTCCATTAAGATTCAGAGTCAAATCCCCGGTATACACAAAACGTTCATTACCCATATCAAACCTCCATGCATCAGTTCTCCCATGGAATTGTACCTTAATAAAACCAAGCACCTGATGCCTTGCCGCCATAAAAGCAAACAAAAGGAAAACTATCACATATGGAAAACATAATTTTCTGCCTCACTCCACGATCTTCAATAAACATACACAATAAAACAGAATAGCATAATAAAGATGTGAGATCCCCTACATCAATACTAGTATGGCAGTATAGAAATTGACAATAAATATATAGATACAATATTAACACATCGAATCGTGTTATCACATCACAGATAATATATTTGATAACATAATTATCACATCAATATGCAGACCAACTATGCATATGTACCCAGACCAATTCCTACTCCGTGGAGCTAATCACAATTTCGGAGAGAAAGATCGGGAGTACATGTCTGTATATCGTCAGCCCCAAATCATATGCCAAGATATCATATCAAAATGCGCAAAATGGCTTATACAAGACACTCTCAACCAATCACGAAAAGAGTAGCAACTCTGTCGAGATCGTCGATGCGTTTGCATCGAATACCATGACGTAGAGGTGCTACCATCTGACCACAAATGACATTCCGTGCCTTGACGCCTCCAAAATTAACAATTAATCGTAACTACGCAATTCTCACCCGCACAAAGGTGTAAATTCAACTACTAGGCAAACTTGCATTTACTAATAAAGTCTACATGCTTTTCAATGCATGATGTATGATCCATAATATACACACAAATATCATTATCACTATTTTTCACAAACACATGTCATCACTTGACGATATCACTTTTCAACACAACTAGGGCCACCACAACAGCCCGACAATAAACTGCTATTATTTCCAACCGCGTAAACATTTTATCTCATTTTCACAATCGCATAAGTATTTTCCAATGTTTTTGTAATCGTAGAAATATTTTCAAACGTTTTTTAAATCACGTAGAGATTTTTAAACATTTCTCAATTGCATAGCGATTTTAAATCATTTTCTCAATCGCGTAGCTTAAAAATCATTATTTTGGAATCGCGTAAGATTTTTCTAATATTTTTCAATCACGTAAAATATTTCTTAGCTTTCTAAACTCATTTTTGAAACTTTTTACATAATATAGGTATTTTGGCCTTATTTACAATATTTTCTCACTAAAAATCCTTTAAGTAGTATTTTCTACTATTTCCCACAAAATTGCACTTCTTTAGTTTTATTGGACATTACAGCTTGAAATTTTCTAACGCGTTTCAAAACCCAAAAAGTGAGCTATACATCAGTAAATTTCAAGTTTTAATTTTATTTCTCATCATAACCTAATCACAATTAATTCTAAAAATTAGTTCATTTTCTTTTTACCTCTAAAAACCCATTAAATTGAGTTCTTGTTAATTAATTACCTAAGTCTACACTTAGGAAAATAATTTTGGATCTAGGATATCAAATCTTGGCATGTTGGCCAAAAATCCATTTGTGCTTCATAAATGGTATTTATTTATTTTCTATCTCATTGTTCTTTGTAAAAACCTTTAATCCAATTTCTTGTCATTAAATCACTTAATCCATAATTAGTAAAATAATTTAGAACATTTTGCTCCAAAATTTGATGTTGAGGTCGTGAGCCTCTAGGGTTCTTTGGAACCTTCATACACTTCCTCATCATGTGAATCACATCCTACTTTATACAATAATCAACATGCTTTCATAATCACATATTCAAGCATATTATCAAAGCTATAAAGCATACCAATCAAAACCATCACAAATAATGAAAACTTAAACAATCAAGTGAATAAATCCTTATGGATTTTTCACCACAAACAATTCCATTTCCTCACCACCAACACATGGTTGATGAGGTTAATCTCCCTCTTACCTCAAGGAAGACAAAAATCCTTCTTGTTTGGCCTCCTATGGATTTCGTGAATCACCCCAAGAAAACCCTAACAAACTTAAATCAAACCAAAGTTACAAATAAAGCTTGAAAATAAGAAACCATGGGTCAATCATGGTTTAGAAACTCAAGAATCAAACTTAAGAACATGGAACAAGAATTTTACCTTGTAGAGTAGAAAATCCAAGCTTGATTTCAAGGTAGTAGATGGAAGAACTAGGTTAAGTTTGCAACATAAAAAGGTCTTAGAATAGTGTATAGGTTAAGAAAATGAGATTAGATAGAATTTTGAAAGCTTGGATGGTGTTTTATGGTGATGTAGTCATGAGCTTCATGAAGGAGAAAGGTAAGGTTTTCTTTGTGTTTAGAAAAGAGAGAATGGAGAGAATAACTTCTTGATCACAAAATGTGATATGTTTGAATGAAATATCCTAAAACTAAAGCTCGTAATTTTTTTCGGGTCGTGGGAGTGCATTTTTATAGCATGGAGAGTCAAAGACTTCGCTAACAAGTGTTATAAATTAGTCAAATATCTCTAAGTGTTGATCTAAATAGCTTATCATGCTTTGGTCACTTTGTTTTCTATTGGTTCATGCTTATGGAGTCATGATATGAATCACCAATTCTAGATGGTGCAAGAACTCTCCTAGCGTGGAGCTCAAGGAGAAAACTAACTCGCCCGCCCGCATTTTTTTTGATTCAATTGAATTTCAATTACCTGCTTAGGTTAACTAGTTACTTCATTTAGTTTCATGACTAAGTTTCCAAGCCATTTTTGTTGACATAACAAATTCCATTGAGTTTATCATTAAGATTCAAGCCTTCTAATTGGTTCACAAAACAAGTCATCAAGATTTTTTCAAAAGGCTATTGTTGAGACAATAAGTTTTGAGGATCTATTACCCAATGAGTTAACTAGTTAGTTCATCTAGTTTCATGACAAGTCAAACCAGGTATTGTTGACCAATTTGCTTTGGATAATAAAATCAAGCCTTGTAATTTTTATAAAACATATAAATTCTAAAAATCAATGGAAAGATTACAGATCTATTACCCAAAGGCTGTGTTACTCAAAATTCGGGTTTAGTAAGCTCCCACGGCTCCGAATAAATCATCAAAGATAAAAAACTGTCACAAAATAGTTAAAATAAATTTACAACGCACAGAAATCACAAAACAGTAAAATCAGGCATTTACTGAGGAATAGCAAATTTTGGGGTGTTATAGTTGGTGGTTGAACCAGAATAAATTCTTGAGTTAGATTGTCTTTTCCCTACATTCTTTAATTTTAATATTTGGTGCAACATATTTATTTATTGCATATCTTGTCATCTTGATGTTTTGATTTTAAGAACTTGATATCTAGCTTATTTTCTTGATTTATCCTATAATCCAAGTTGTATTTGAGTAATCTATAATAGTTATATCTTTGTTAGACTTATTCTATTGTATGTGTTGATTGAGTATATCAAAATGTATAATTTCTCAAAGTTATTTTAAAAATTTGTGATAATCCAATTTACTTTATTGGGTGATGGTTGCCATAACTAACATTAATAACTTAGTTCATGTTTTAATATGACAAATGTAAGGGACTTGCTTGTATTTTAAGTTCACTATGATTTTCCCATCATGGGTGGTTGATCTAATATGGTAATTTTAAAGTTTATCCTTAATAGGTGAGTGGCTTAATCGATTTCTTTAACTCGGTTAAACCAATTTTTAAAACCTTGTATTAAAGTGATTTTTACTTTTTAGAATATTTTTAAGTTGGTACATTACTCCCCTTTATAATTAATCTCTAAAAGACTAGATGATAGTATAAAAGACTATTAAGCTTTGAGTATTCAATTGAGGCTTCACCGTCTTAATGTATAAATAATTTTGTTGGGCCATATATTTATGAAGGGCATTGCTACACAACTCTGCTTTGGAAGCTCGGTTGGTTCCCGACTAACTAAATTAGGAAGCTTTATTTTTATTTTTTGTTAAAAGAAACACATGACATATGTAACTGACATGTGTTTATCCGGGAATGTTTCTGGCTCCACAAGCCGAGTTACAAGGCTTTTTTCCATTTATGAATACATCTTTGTTAAGTTAACTCGACTTGATAAAAAAAATTATACGAGCTATGCCCGTTTGACAGTTCTGATTCTACCTATACAAACTAAAACATAAAAAAATGATGTCAATCAAACAAATGTTTAATTTTGACCACATAAATGTGCAAATATTTTCTTCCAATATTATCCAATTGTATGTTACTCATTCTGTTTTACAATATATGTCAATTTAGAAAAGTTATTTTTTTTAATTTATCTGTTATTTTAAAAAATAAGGCAGCATCAGTTAGTTTTTTTTTCTTTTATCCTTATCTCTTTGTGTCTCCACTAAATAAAATAAGAGAAAACATTAATGATGTTATATTATTTTGAACATTTTAATAAAGGGTAATTGGTCAAATGTAATTGCATTTTCCTATATTTGATGCAATTTAATAATTCTCTTAATCATTGTGCAATTATCTTATAAATGACAAGTATTTTGAAATAGATTAAGTAGCACATAACTCTAAAGAGTTTGAATTTCTAGGTAATTATTGTCATAATCAAACTCTCTTAATGATGTAATAATCATAGTTGTTAGAGCTGGATCCGTGATTGAATTGGTATTTTACCTGCACTTTGATGAGAGAACATAAAGGGGCCATTTATTCTCCTATGCTTTATTAACTATGTAATTCTCCTCTTTTAAATTAACTCTCTCTCTCTCTCATCTCTTTTTTTATTAATAAAATCTTAAGAGAAAAAGAGGTTATCTTATTCTAAGGTCATGGCATGACATAAGCCTCATCAATGACATATAGTGATACTTACAAATGATCAACCAATGAAGATTACCAACGTGAATCAAATGCAAGACCTTTAAGTCGATGTAGTTTGATCCATTAGTTGAGCCAACCCTCATTGGCTTATTTTATCTTATCTTATATTCTCTCTTTCTCTCTCTCTCTCTCTCTCTCTTCTCTCTCACACATCACATACACACACACTTATTGCAAAGGATAATCATATATATAGATACTCATGGCCTCATATTTCTCACATAGCTGACTGACACATATTTTTTTTGTTTACTCATATGTTGAGTGTACAAGGGTGATTAGAGGGATTAAGCAGGCCTTCTTCCTTCTTGCATTCTTTCTTCCTTCTTTGAATCTTCTCATACATATTGGCTCTTCCAAGACATACGGATTGAGCTTTCCTTCCTCCTGTGTTCCTTCTTCCTTCTTCATCTATTCACACACACACTAACTCCCTCTTCTTTCTTCATAAACACAATTTGTCTCCTTCGTCCTTCATTGGCATTCTACGTTCAAGCAAGGTCAAACAATGTTTGATTTTGAACTTTCCATGTAGCTATAGAGTTTATAGGTTTTAGGGTTTAGGGAAAAATGATGAAAAGGAAGACACACACATGGACAATAATGGTGCTTTCACATAGGGCCTATAAAATCATGATGGGCTAGTCATTCTTAAGATTTGTAAGGATTGTGGGCTAGGCTTTCCCAAGATTCTACTATCCATTTAGTTTTTCTGTTTATGTACTAAATTCTACAAACCTAACACCTTTCTCTTACAAGGTGGAAGACCTTTTCTACAAACATGGATCTTCACATTTGAGTCCATGGTTTTCTTATAAAACATTGTTACTTGTAACACTACTTCAAGGTTCAACCAAATGACTTGAGTTTCTCAAAGAAATTGACAATGCTTCAACTTTATCCTTCACTAACAAAAAGTATCTTTTACAATAACATTGATTTCCTCAAATTCAAAAGCCACTTTAGCAAAACCGCCAAGTTGCCAAATGAGCTCATCAAACCTTTGCATATGAGGTTTTAGTTGCGTAACATCATAATTGATTTTGATTAAAGTATATCTCCTTTTTTTATTTTCTTCTACATCTATCCAAGACATATTGACTAGACATATATGTCACTTGCTCCTGAGATAATATACAAAGCAAATGCTTACATATTATCCCTTTGAACTCAAATAACTAGCATGTGCATTTTATATCATAGTCACCCAATCAAATCTAAATTCAAATATGGCTAATATATACGACGCAGTCAACTATTCTAGAAAACTCTTTTTCAACCTCCAAAAATCTTGCATGAGTATACACAACTTGAAATTGTTGCTCAAATGTAGAGTTGTGGTATAAGCAAGAGTGCTAGAAATAAATGAAAGTCAACTTCAAACTATTTAGTTACCTTATCTTGCAAAGCATTATCATATTAGTCCACAAATTGTTCTAAAGTTGTTTGGGTATGTAAATATCTGATAATCATATATTTTATATATTAATAAACCCTCATTTTTAGTCATTTACACTCTTTATGTACTTAATTGATTAAGCCTGGTTATGTTTTGTGCACTTGGACTCAAATTGGACATAATTGATTTTTTCAGCATTATTTGGGTCTTACACTGTTTCTGTATTTTGGTCATTTCTTGAGATCTAGATGTCTAGAAATTATGAATTTTACCTTATAGGAAAGCTGAGAGAAAGCTCTACAACTTTGATGAAGAGCTCAAAGTCTCAATCAGACATCTAGTGGAGCTAATTGGGCTTGGAAGACAGAACACGAGTTTTGTGTCTGGAACCTGAACAGTGTAAAGTAATCAGAGCATAACTCGGGCTGTAAGAATTATCATGGGCTGAAATTTTGACATTTAAAAGTAAGACCTAGATCTACAACTTTCATGAAGAACACAAGAGCTCATTTAGACAGCTTGGAGGTGATATTGGGTCTGGAAGTCAAAACAGAGGTGCTGAAACTAAGCCTGAATAGTCTGCACTAATTGGGTCATATCTTGGGCTGTAGGATGAATTTTTGGATGATTTTAGTGCCATTGGAAAGCTGAGACAAAATGCTACAATATTCATGAAGACCACATTGCTTAATTCTGATGGCAGCCATGAGTTCAACAATGAATAATTTCGGAGACAAAGAATCTCAATAATTGAACCACTCATTCAATAATCCAACCACTCATCCAATCATCCAACCACTCCACCCACTCATCCACCTACTCTTAATCAGCCCCCTTGTCATTTTGTATCCCTAATACTCTATAAAAAGACTATTGGCTGATCATTTTGGGGGGAGGGGGATGTGGAGAGCTTAGTGTTGGGCACTAGGAGTTACGCTTAGTTTTTACAAGTTATAGTTATGCTTGTTTATTATTTTCCTTTGTTATAATTTTCTCTTGTTCCAAATTGAAGTTATGTTCATCTTTCTCTTCTTCTCTCTTTCTTTTTTCTTATCCATGAGTAACTAAATCTTCATTTTGCTTGGGTGAAAGAGTGAAGCTCTTGGTAATGAAATAAGGTTAGATTATTTTATTTCTTGTGCTTAAATGATATATTATTAAATGAACATTATATGTGTTGTATTTTATTTCCAATTAATTTAGAAACCTTCTTTGTTAATGGAGATCTTGATTTATTGTAGACAATAAGATTGACACAATGAATGCTTGAACTCATTTACAAATGTTGGTAGATAATTAAAGGAATCATAATATGATTACATATATAATTGAACTTTGAATGTTATATTTTCCGATTGGAACCTCCGTTGTGTGTGGATTTCAATTGAGTTAAAAAGAGAAATAATCTTACTTTTAATTTATTACCAAGAGTGGATCTTCTAACCCAAGCAAGCCCTTAAATTCATTTGTGAACATCTTTTATTACTTTTAGTGTTGTGACAAATCCTTTTCTTACCTCAATTAATTTTTCTTCATCAATTCCCTGTGGATCGACCTCGGACTCCCAAGAAATTTATTACTTGAGACAACTTGTACTTGGGTTTACATCCTTTAATCCCGCAGTCAAGTTTTTGGCGCCATTGTCGGGGACTTGATTTGAAGTTTTAATTTATTGAGGTTCTTTTTCTTTAATAAAATCTATTCTCTCTTCTCCCTCACCGGAGCAAAAGATCGGCTTGCCGATCCTTTGGTTTCTTTACTAACTCTCTAACTTACTAACTTGCTAACATACTAACTTTCTAACTTTTATATTTATGTCATTTATTTTTGCTTTTTAATTTTTTTTATTTATTTTTGTCATTTTTTTCAATGGGGGTAACTCTCCCTTTTATTTTACGCACTAATTTAGTGGGGGAAACTTTCCCTTTTACTTTTCTGTTATTTATTTTTCCGCAATCTAACTTAATGAAATAATATTTCTTCTTCTCTTCTCTTTCGCCGGCTCTGTGGGACTCTGTCACTCTCCGGTTTTCATATTTAAATTTACTTTCTGCACTTTATTTTCTCGTATTTTAATTTCCATATTTTATTTTTCACACTTTATTTTTCATTTTATTTTTATTTTTATCTTTTGGGTGGTTGGTTTATTACCCCACCTTTGTTATATATATATTTTTGGTGGTTGGTTTCTACCACACCATTTTTTTTAATTTTTATTGGGTGGTTGGTTTATACCACATCCTTCTTAATATTTAATGGTGGGTGACACTGCCAGCTTGTACATTATTTTTATTTATTTATTTTAAGTTATTTATGTATTTATGCTTAATTGGTATCGTGATTTAAATTCTGATCGTTTAGTTAAAATTAATCCTGGTACTTTATATATTGATTTGTTTGAATCACAATCACACACAATTGACACAATGGCTAACAATGAAAGTGTACATGATGAACCTGAAAATCAACCGTTGTGAACCATGCGTGAATATTTACAACCATCTCGAAATTCTAGTCCATCATGTTTTATCTTTCCACTCAATGCCAACAATTTTAGATTTAAGCCAAGTATGATTTCTTTACTTCCTAATTTTCATGGTTTAGAATCTGAAAGTCCATATTTACATCTGAAAGAATTTGAGGAAATATGTATTGCCTTTAATGATCAAAATTGCACTAATGAGATTGTTAAGTTTAAATTGTTTCCTTTTTCCTTAAAAGATAAAGCAAAATCTTGGCTTAACACTTTGAAACCAAGATCAATTGGCACATGGCAAGAAATGCAAGGTGAGTTCTTAAAGAAATTTTTTCTAACACATAAAACCAATGCTATGAAAAGACAAATCCACAATTTTTTTCAAAATTCAAATGAAGCATATTTTCAATGTTGGGAACGGTTTAAAGATTTGTTAAATTCTTGCCCACATCATAGTTTTGAAAAATGGCGCACTATAAGCTTCATTTATGAAGGTTTAACACCTGAAACTAAACAATTTATGGAAACAATGTGCAATGGTGAGTTTCTTGATAAAGATCCTAATGAAGCTTTAGACTATTTGAACCAGTTGGCTGAAAATTCTCAATCATGGCATAGTACTAACACTTCTGAAAATTCAATTAGATCTAACCTTGCAAGTGCTAATAAAGGAAAATATCACCTTAGTCAAGATGAAGATCTAAATGCTAGATTTGCTAGTTTGGCTAGAAAGGTTGAAGTCATGGAATTAAGAAAAGCAAAAGAAATCAAATATATGCAAAATGAAGAAATTTGTGGCATTTGTGATGACTTAGGACACTCAACACATGAATGTCCTAAGATTCCTGTTTTTAAAGAAGTTGTATATGAACAGGTAAATGCAATGAATAATTTTAACAAGCTATTTACTTCTTCTTTTTCAGATACATACAATCCGGGATGGAGAAATCACCCAAATTTCAGTTGGAGGAATAATAATCAGTCACAATTTGTGCAACCACCACCTCCTCAGGCACAACAGGACTCTCAAAATTCTTAAGGATATGCACCTTATGTCTCACCATATAGGAAAAACCTTGAAGAAACACTGCATGCATTCATGGAAAAGCAAGAGGCCATTAATAAACAAAATAATCAAACCATGAATGACATAAAAGACACTCTTGAGAAAAGTTTCCAAGAGTGTCTTTTATCTGGGGATGTCACAAATGAATTTATTACCTAGTTGCACACCCAGGTGGGAATTTACTAAGCCAATGTGGGACTTTGATTGCACACCCAACAATCCTCCCCTCAAACAAAGGACCATCAAGTCTCCCCTCAAACGATCATTCATCCGTCCACTCTTATCAACCTGGATTCTCCACTCCACTGCGATTCTGCACACGCCTTATCATGAAGTACCGTCTGTCTCGATAGAGCTCATCCACAGATCCCATCGTGAGCTAACCGGGGCCCACCACCTTCGTTCGGCATTCCGAGAATTCATCCACCATGGCTAACTTCAGGCATGGCTTTGATACCACTTAGTGAATTCTGCTTCACAATGATAGGAAGAGCCAACATCGAAGGATCAAAAAAAATTGTTCATCGAAGAAAGATTTTTCATTGCCGGGGATGTTCAAAAAAAAAAGAAAAAAAAAGAGAAAAAAAATATATTTTTACTCAACCTTAGGGAATAAGAGAGCATTGACCTTTTTCTTGAACAAGTGTATGGGTGTGTGTGCAAAATGATCATAAAAAAAAATTGACCACTGTTGCAATCAAAGGATTATCAGAGTCAGAATAAAGGTGGATGCTTGAAAACAACAACAAAAAAAAAAGAGAATGTTCAAGTCTAACAATGAATTCAATTTACCAATTTGGGATTGATCTTCAACAAAACATTTGTCAAATATTAGTGATTGTCCTTTATGATGAATGTTCTTAAACATTTTCTCCACTCTAACTGTACCATAATGCTCTTTTATTCTCTTTGGTATTTATCTTTTCATATCCATATTATCTCCTCTCCTTTACCATGACCCCATTACAACATTGAATAAAGTCCTCTTGATTTTTGTATGCATGTGTTTTGAGTAGCGGAGAAGTAGAAGATAAGCAAGCTTATGGTAGTGCAATTGTTCATAGGTTGAATAGAGTGAAATACTTACCTTTTAAACACTTGAGAGATTGGGAGTGAATTATGTGAGGATCTATCATTCTTGATTCATTTTTTTCAACTGAAGTTTCCTTGCTTGTTGGTTTGAGATGTGAAGAAATGTTACCTCATTAATGCTTTGATCCCTTGAATTTCTTGTTGCTCTTCTTGCTTCATCGAGTCTTTTAGAGTTTTTAGCTTTTGAGTCTGTGTCATTTTTCTTTGTCTCCTAACTTTAGTCTTATGTGTTTTGCCTAGGAGTGCAAAAAGCTAAGTGTGGGAGAATTTGATGATCACATATTTTATACATTAATAAACTCTTATTTTTAGTCATTTACACTCTCCATGTACTTAATTGATTAAGCCTAGTTATGTTTTATAAGTTTGGACTCAAATTGGAGTTAATTGATTTTTTTTAGCACTATTTTGGTCTTACGCTATTTCTGTATTTCGGCCATATCTTGAGTTCTAAATGTCTGATAATTATGAATTTTATCTTTAGGAAAGATAAGAGAGAGCTCTACAACTTTGATGAGAGCTCAAAGTCTCAATCAGACATCTAGTGGAGCTAATTGGGTTTGGAAGACAGAACACAAGTTTTGTGTCTGAAACCTGAATAATGTACAGTAATCAGAGCATAACTCGGGCTGCAAGAATTATCTTTGGCTAAAATTTGGACATTTGAAAGTTAAGACCCAGATTTAAAACTTTCATGTTGAACACAAAACTTGATTCGGACTCCTTGATGGTGATATTGGGTCTGAAAGCCAAAACAGAGTTGCAGAAACTGAGCCTGAATAGTCTGTAGTAATTTGGTCATATCTTGGGTTGTAGGACGAATTTTTGGGTGATTCTAGAGCCATTGAAAAGCTTAGACAATTTCCTAGAACATTCATGAAGACCACTTGGCTCGAAAATGACGGAATCAATGACTTAAGCAATGAATTATTTCGAAGACAAAGAATCTCAATAATCCAACTACTCATCCAATCATCCAACCACTCAACCACTCATCCAACCACTCCACCCACTCATCCACCTACTCTTAATCATTCTCCTTGTCATTTTGTATCCCTACTCCTCTATAAAAGGCACCATGAGCTGGATGTTGTGGGGGAGTATTGGGCACTAGGAGTTAGGCTTAGTTTTTACAAGTTATAGTTATACTTGTTTATTGTTTTCCTTTGTTGTAATTTTCTCTTGTTCTAAATTGAAGTTATGTTCATCTTTCTCTTCTTCTCTCTTTCTTTCTTCTTATCCATGAGTAAGTAAATCTTCATCTTGCTTGGGTGAAAGAGTGAAGCTCTTGGTAATGAAATAAGGTTAGATTATTTTATTTCTTGTGCTTAAATGATATATTATTAAATGAACATTATATATGTTGTATTTTGTTTCCAATCAATTTAGAAACCTTCTTTGTTAATGGAGATCTTGATTTATTGTAGACAATAGGATTGACACAGTGAATGCTTAAACTCATTTACAAATGTTGGTAGATAATTAAAGGAATCATAATATGATTACATATATAATTGAACTTTGAATGTTATATTTTTCGATTGGAACCTCCGTTGTGTGTGGATTTCAATTGCGTTAAAAAGAGAAATAATCTTACCTTTAATTTATTACCAAGAGTGGATCTTCTAACCCAAGCAAGCCCTTAAATTTATTTGTGAACATCTTTTATTACCTCAATCAAGAAAAAAAAATGTTTGAACAAGGGCGATCCAAAAAGATTACCATATCTTTAATTAGTTGTGGAGCCCCAACCTTTGGCTGACCCGTCATTGACTCGGGTGGACCTTTGCATGCTGGTTCTTAAAAAAGTTTGTGTACCATGCTCTGTAGAGAGCCGCACTCCATAACCCAATGTTTACCATCTAGGCACTGTGGAGTTGATGGACAGGCAGAAGCGTCCCACTCTGGTTATTAGTGAAAAGTAACCCGCGGCAGCCAAAGCGTATGAGGCATCTGAGCTTGATCCTCTCTTTTATTAGATGGGGCTTTCAGCGCCCTGGGATGGGATGTTTTGGATCTTGGACATTACGGGTTTCAGATTTTAGCATCTTTGTTGATGTTACGAGCCCAAGTGTGAGTGCTCCAAGTTCCAGACCCAGGATGGAAACCCACAATGGTTTCTTCTTTCTCCTTTCTTGAATGCCTACTGCACTGGTGACACGCAGTATAAAGATTTGTCACTACTGTACTCATGACAAGCAGTATAAAGATACGCCATGAAAGCTGTACATACAGGTAAGTCATCATTTACTATTATATTTCATTTATTTTTATATGATTTTGCTATATTTTGGTTTTGGATAGACGATCCTTTGAGCAGGGTCCTTCAGGGGTTTCTAGACTTCTTTACCCTGATGGTTTTCTTGAAGTCATACAAAAAAAAATTTCCTTTACCTTTGATCTTTGATCCTGATCCAGTAATAGCTCAGATTGATTGGTCAGCAGGAAGCAATGAGGGAAGCAGGATGAAAAAGGAGCCAGATTTGACACTTCGTTTATAGCTTTTCTTTACTTTTGATTTTATTTATCGTACTTTGTTTTTGTTTAAATTTGTGTCAGATTTCTCCAACAAGTAATATCTTTTATCCTTTACTCATCTATATTTTAACATTGAGGACAATGTTGTGATCTAGTTGGGGGGGAAGGATAGTTAACCCAAAAAAAATGTTGTTTTTGTTTTTGTTTGGGAAGTATGATATGATTGTCATGGACTTATTAAACCAATGAATGATGACAGAGTAAGGAGTAATTTTACTTCTGAGACGTATCTAAATTGAGAAGTATGTTTAGTGATATGACTGTCAGAAATCTATTCGTAGTAAAAATAATTAGTGATGGCAGAGTAAAGAGTAAATTTTGAAAATAATTTTTTACTCTTGAGACGCATCTTAATTGGTGGCAGAGTAAGGAGTTTTTTAGGTAGTAATTAATTAGTATTGATTTGTGGAAGTAACAAAGTTTTTGTCTTTTGATTTCCTTTGAAAGATTCAAGTGAATGCACTCTCACATCCTTTGAAGCAATTAAAATTCAAGAATCATAGTATGATTGAATAAATTATCTTCTTTCTTAAATTTCACATGCTTGGTTATGGATGTTGAATTGGTGGATTGAGAATGATAGAAATATGCCTTGTGAGATATTGAGCCTATTGATGAATGGATTGAATATCTGTACCATTCTCTTCTTTCTTATGTGATTTTCACTCATGGAATTGTTACTTTAGAACTTACTTTGATTCTTTTTTAGGCTACATTTTCATATGCATACATTAATATGATTGAGGCATTTTGAAATAGCTACTTTGACCAAATAGCCATCCTTGTATATTTTCCATTATGTAACCCCTTTGAACTTGTTTGACCATTCCTTGTTTTAAGCTCATTTCATCCTTCAAAAAAAAGAAAAAAGAAAAAAAAAGAGAAAAAAAATATGTTTTTACCCAACCTTAGGGAATAAGAGAGCATTGACCTTATTCTTGAATAAGTGTGGGGGTGTGCGTGCAAAATAATCCAAAAAAAAAAATTTTGACCACCGTTGCAATCAAAGGATTATCAGAATAAAGGTAGATGTTTGGAAACAACAGGAAGAAAAGGAGAATGTTCAAGTCTAATAATGAATTCAATTCACCAATTTGGGATTGATCTTCAATAAAACATTAGTCAAATGTTGGTGATTGTCCTTTATAATGAATGTTCTCAAACATTTTCTCCACTCTAACTGTACCATAATGCTTTTTTATTCTCTTTGATATTTATCTTTTCAGATCTATATTATCCCTTCTCCTTTACCATGACCCCATTACAACCTTGAATAAAGTCCTCTTGATTTTTGTATACATGTGTTTTGAGTAGCGGAGAAGTAGAAGATAAGCAAGCTTATGGTAGTACAATTCTTCATGGGTTGAATAGAGTGAAATACTTATCCTTTAAACACTTAAGAGACTGAGAGTGAATTCTGCGAAGATCTATCATTCTTGATTCATTCTTTTCAACTGAAGTTTCCTTGCTTGTTGGTTTGAGATGTGAAGAAATGTTACCTCATTAATGCTTTGATCCCTTGAATTTCTTATTGCTCTTCTTGCTTCATCGAGTCTTTTAGAGTTTTTAACTTTTGAGTCTGTGTCATTTTTCTTTGTCTCCTAACTTTGGTCTTATGTGTTTTGGCCAGGAGTGCAAAAAGTTAAGTGTGGAGGAATTTGATAATCATATATTTTATGCATTAATAAACCCTCATTTTTAGTCATTTACACTCTTCATTTACTTAATTGATTAAGCTTGGTTATGTTTTGTAAGATTGGACTCAAATTGAACTTAATTGATTTTCTCAGCATTATTTGGGTCTTACATTGTTTCTGTATTTTAGTCATATCTTGAGATCTACATGTCTAGAAATTATAAATTTTACCTTGTAGGAAAGCTAAGAGAAAGCTCTACAACTTTGATGAAGAGCTCAAAGTCTCAATCAGACATCTAGTGGAGCTAATTGGGCTTGGAAGACAGAACATGAGTTTTGTGTCTGGAACCTGAACAGTATAAAGTAATCAGAGCATAACTCGGGCTGTAAGAATTATCTTGGGCTGAAATTTTGATATTTGAAAGTTAAGACCCAGATCTACAATTTTTATGAAGAATACAAGAGCTCATTCGGACAGCTTGGAGGTGATATTGTGTCTGGAAGTCAAAACAGAGGTGCTGAAACTGGACCTGAACAGTCTGCAGTAATTAGGTCATATCTTAGGTTGTAGGATGAATTTTTGGATGATTTTGGTGCCATTGGAAAGCTGAGACAAAATGCTACAATATTCATGAAGACCATATTGCTTAATTTTGATGGCATCCATGAGTTCAGCAATGAATTATTTCAGAGACAAAGAATCTCAATAATCCAACCAGTCATTTAATAATCCAACCACTCAACCAATCATCCAACCACTCCACCCACTCATCCACCTACTCTTAATCAGCCCCCTTGTCATTTTGTATCCCTAATCCTCTATGAAAAGGCCATTGGCTGATCATTTTGAGGGGGATGTGGAGAGCTGAGTGTTGGGCATTTGGTGTTAGGCTTAGTTTTTACAAGTTATGGTTATGTTTGTTTATTGTTTTCCTTTGTTGTAATTTTCTGTTGTTCTAAATTAAAGCTATGTTCATCTTTCTCTTTTTCTCCCTTTCTTTCTTCTTATCTATGAGTAACTAAATCTTCATCTTGCTTGAGTGAAAGAGTGAAGCTCTAGACAATGAAATAAGGTGAGATTATTCTATTTTTTTGTGCTTAAATGATATATTATCAAATGGACATTATATGTGTTGTATTTTGTTTCCAATCAATTTAGAAACCTTCTTTGTTAATGGAGATCTTGATTTATTGTAGACAATAGGATTGGCGAGTTATGAGTGAATGCTTGACCTCATTTACAAATGTTGATAGATAATTAAAGGAATCATAATATGATTACATATATAATTGAACTTTGAATGTTATATTTTCCGATTGGAACCTCCGTTGTGTGTGGATTTCAATTGAGTTAAAAAGAAAAATAATCTTACCTTTAATTTATTACCAAGAGTGGATCTCCTAACCCAAGCAAGTTCTTAAATTCATTTGTGAACATCTTTTATTACTTTTGAGTCCAAACTTACAAAACATAACTAGGCTTAATCAATTAAGTATATGGAGAGTGTAAATAACTAAAAATGAGGGTTTATTAATGTATAAAATATATGACCATCAAATTCTCCCACACTTAACTTTTTGCACTCCTGGCCAAAACACATAAGACCAAAGTTAGGAGACAAAGAAAAATGACACAGACTCAAAAGCTAAAAACTCTAAAAGACTCGATGAAGCAAGAAGAGCAACAAGAAATTCAAGGGATCAAAGCATTAATGAGGTAACATTTCTTCACATCTCAAACCAACAAGCAAGGAAACTTCAGTTGAAAAGAATGAATCAAGAATGATAGATCTTCACAGAATTCACTCTTAGTCTCTCAAGTGTTTAAAGGGTAAGTATTTCACTCTATTCAACCCATGAGGAATTATACTACCATAAGCTTGCTTATCATCTACTTATCCACTACTCAAAACACATGCATACAAAAATCAAGAGGACTTTATTCAAGGTTGTAATGAGGTCATGGTAAAGGAGAAGGGATAATATAGATCTAAAAAGATAAATATCAAAGAGAATAAAAGAGCATTATGGTACAGTTAAAGTGGAGAAAATGTTTGAGAACATTTATCATAAAGGACAATCACTAACATTTGACTAATGTTTTGTTGAAGATCAATCTCAAATTGGTGAATTGAATTCATTGTTAGACTTGAACATTCTTCTTTTCTTCCTGTTGTTTCCAATTACCCACCTTTATTCTGATAATCCTTTGATTGCAACGGTGGTCAAAATTTTTTTTTTTATCATTTTCCACACACTCCCCTTCACTTGTTCAAGAACAAGGTCAATTCTCTCTTATTCCCTAAGGTTGGGTACAAACATGTTTTTTTTTCTTTTTTTTTTCTTTTTTTTTTGTTTTTGAAGGACGAAATGAGCTTAAAATAAGGAATGGTCAAACAAGTTCAAAGGGGTTACACAATAGAAAATATACAAGGATGGCTATTTGGTCAAAGTAGCTATTTCAAAATGCCTCAATCATATTAATTTATGCATGTGAAAATGTAGCCTCAAAAAGAATCAAAACAAGTTCTAGAATAACAATTCCATGAGTGAAAACGACACAAGAAAGAAGAGAATGGTACAGATATTCAATCCATTTATCAATAGGCTCAAAATCTCACAAGGCATATTTCTATCATTCTCAATCCACCAATTCAACATCCATAACCAAGCATGTGAAATTTAAGAAAGAAGATAATTTATTCAATCATGCTATGATCCCTGAATTTCAATTGCTTCAAAGGATGTGAGAGTGCATTCACTTGAATCTTTCAAAGGAAATCAAAAGACAAAAACTTTGTTACTTCCACAAATCAATACTAATTAACTACTACCTAAAAAACTCCTTACTCTGCCACCAATTAAGATGCGTCTCAAGAGTAAATCACCGCAAGGGCAAAACTACTCCTTACTCTACCATCCTTCATTAGTTTAGTAAGTCCATGACAATCATATCATACTTCTTAAACAAAAACAAAAACAACATTTTTTTTTGGTTAACTATCCTTCCCTCCCAACTAGATCACAACATTGTCCTCAATATTAAAATATAGATGAGTAAAGGATAGAAGATATTACCTGTTGGAGAAATCTGACACAAATTTAAACAAAAACAAAGTACGATAAATAAAATCAAAAGTCAAGAAAAACTATAAACGAAGTGTCAAATCTGGCTTTCTTTTCATCCTGCTTCCTTCACTGCCTCCTGCTGACTAATCAATCTGAGCTATTGCTGGATCAGGATCAAAGATCAAAGGTAAAGGAATTTTTTTTTTTGTGACTTTAAGAAAACCATCAGGGTAAAGAAGTCTAGAAACCCCTGAAGGACCCTGCTCAAAGGATCGTCTGTCCAAAACCAAAATATAGCAAAATTATACAAAAATAAAAGAAATATAATAGTAAATGATGACATACCTGTATGTACAACTTTCATGGCATATCTTTATACTGTGCGTCACCAGTGTAGTAGACATTGAAGAAAGGAGAAAGAAGAAACCATCGTGGGTTTCCATCCCCAACACTCAGTTCTTTGTGTTGCCGGTTAAGTGGCGGATACAGTACTCCGTGACTCTCAAGTCAGTTTGTTTTTCAGTTTCCCAAAATAACTGAATCCTTCTTCTCCTTTAAAATGGATGTCATTCTTTCAAACCTGAGAAAACATTTTCCTTCTCTCCCTCAAAATGCTCTGAAAAAAATTACAAAGTTCAATGTGAAAGATTAAGACTGTTAATGCACAAAGGTATGCCAGAAGATGTACGCTGGATAATTGAAGGAAAGGTCCGACTAGCAGGTGAGTCTTCAATTTCATTTGACTCTTGCATGCCAGGTCTTGGAAGAAGTTCGTATTCTAAAAGGAGAAAAGCAAAAAGGTTACAAGTCTATTACAAATGTGGACGATGGAATTGTAACAAGCGATGTCGTACTTTAAGGATGGTTTTCGCAAACAGAGAAGACAAAATTTTCTTCATTAAGAATAGACTGAGTAAGGAGTCATTAGATGATATCTTATTGACTCTTGAGACGCATTCTTGTGGATTGGTGCATCGTGAACTTCTTAATTTGTGGAATCTCTTCAAAGATGAAGAAAAACGCTACAGTCTTAAGAATCTGACTCTAAAAGACCCTGTTTGCCAATTTATAAGAAAATTGGATGGGAAGCTTATCCCCAACTCATAGAAGGCGTTTAACCCGTTACTGGACGTTAAACCAGAGGCAGATGTGAGCCATATCCACAAACAATCTGTACATATCATCCTCTTCTTCTTCATATCATCTTTCAAAAAAAAGAGAAAAAGAGAAAAAGAGAAAAAAAGAGAAAAAAAGAGAAAAAAAAAAAAAAAAAAAAAAAAAAAAAAAAGTTTGAAAAAGGGCGATCCGAAGGGAGTACCATGACTTTAATTAGTTGTGGAGCCCCTGCCTTTAGGCGGCCTGTCATTGACTCGGGTGGACCTTTGCACGCTGGTCCTTAAAAAAGTTCGTGTACCATGCTCTATAGAGAGCCGCACTCCATAACCCAATGTTTACCATCTAGGCACTATGGAGTTGATGGATGAGCGAAGCGTCCCACTCTGGTTATTAGTGAGAAGTAACCTGCGGCTGCCAAAGCGTATGAGGCATCTGAGCTTGATCCTCTCTTTTATTAGAAGGGGCTCTCAGCACCCTGGGATGGGATGTTTTGGATCTTGGACATTATGGGTTTTAGATTTTAGCATCTTTGTTGATGTTACGAGCCCAGAGTCTGAGGTCGATCTACAGGGAATTGATGAAGAAAAATTAATTGAGGTAAGAAAAGGATTTGTCATTACCAAGAGCTTCACTCTTTCACCCAAGCAAGATGAAGATTTAGTTACTCATAGATAAGAAGAAAGAAAGAGAGAAGAAGAGAAAGATGAACATAACTTCAATTTAGAACAAGAGAAAATTACAACAAAGGAAAACAATAAATAAGCATAACTATAACTTGTAAAAACTAAGCCCAACTTCTAGTGCCCAACACTAAGCTCTCAACATCCAGCTCATGGTGCCTTTTATAGAGGAGTAGGGATACAAAATGACAAGGAGAATGATTAAGAGTAGGTGGATGAGTGGGTGGAGTGGTTGGATGAGTGGTTAAGTGGTTGGATGATTGGATGAGTAGTTGGATTATTGAGATTCTTTGTCTCTGAAATAATTCATTGCTTAAATCATTGATTCCGTCATTTTCGAGCCAAGTGGTCTTCATGAAAGTTCTAGGAAATTGTCTAAGCTTTCCAATGGCTCTGGAATCACCCAAAAATTCGTCCCACAGCCTAAGATATGACCCAATTACTACAGACTGTTTAGGCCCAGTTTCAACACCTCTGTTTTGACTTTCAGACCCAATATCACTATCAAGGAGCCCGAATCAAGTTTTGTGTTCAACATGAAAGTTTTAGATCTGGGTCTTAAATCTTAAATGTCCAAATTTCAGCCCAAGATAATTCTTGCAGCCCGAGTTATGCTCTGATTACTGTACACTGTTCAGGTTTCAGATACAAAACTCGTGTTCTGTATTCCAAGCCCAATTAGCTCCACTAGATGTTTGATTGAGACTTTGAACTCTTTATCAAAGTTGTAGAGTTCTCTCTTATCTTTTCTACAAGGTAAAATTCATAATTATCAGACATTTAGAACTCAAGATATGAGCGAAATACAGAAATAGCATAAGACCAAAATAGTCCTAAAAAAATTAATTAAGTCCAATTTGAGTCCAAACTTACAAAACATAACTAGGCTTAATCAATTAAGTACATGGAGAGTGTAAATGACTAAAAATGAGGGTTTATTAATGTATAAAATATGTGATTATCAAATTCCCCCACACTTAGCTTTTTGCACTCCTGGGCAAAACACATAAGACCAAAGTTAGGAGACAAAGAAAAATGACACAGACTCAAAAGCTAAAAACTCTAAAAGACTCGATGAAGTAAGAAGAGCAACAAGAAATTCAAGGGATCAAAGCATTAATGAGGTAACATTTCTTCACATCTCAAACCAATAAGCAAGAAAAGTTTAGTTGAAAAGAATGAATCAAGAATGATAGATTCTCACAGAATTTCACTCTCAATCTCTCATGTGTTTAAAAGGTAAGTATTTCACTCTAATCAACCCATGAACAATTGCACTACCATAAGCTTGCTTATCTTCTACTTCTCCGTTACTCACAACATGTGCATACAAAAATCAAGAGGACTTTATTCAAGGTTGTAATGGGGTCATGGTAAATGAGAGGGGATAATATGGATATGCAAAGATAAATACCAAAGAGAATAAAAGAGCATTATGGTACAGTTAGAGTGAAGAAAATGTTTGAGAACATTCATCATAAAGGACAATCACCAATATTTGACTAATGTTTTGTTGAAGATTAATCCCAAATTAGTGAATTAAATTCATTGTTAGACTTGAACATTTTCTTTTTCTTCCTGTTGTTTCCAAGCATCCACCTTTATTCTAAACTCTCATAATCATTTAATTGTGGTGATCAAACAATTTTTTTTCTTTTTTTTTGTTGATCATTTTGCACACACTCCCCCACACTTGTTCAAGAACAAGGTCAATGCTCTCTTATTCCCTAAGGTTAGGTACAAACATGTTTTTTTTTTAAAGATGAAATGAGCTAAAAACAAGGAATAGTCAAAGTTCAAAGAGGTTACACAATGGAAAATATACAAGGACGACTATTTGGTCAAAGTAGCTATTTCAAAATGCCTCAATCATATTAATTTATGCATGTGAAAATATAGCCTCAAAAAGAATCAAAGCAAGTTCTAGAGTAACAATTCCATGAGTGAAAACCACACAAGAAAGAAGAGAATGGTACAGATATTCAATCCATTCATCAATAGGCTCAAAATCTCACAAGGCATATTTCTATCATTCTCAATCCACCAATTCAACATCCATAACCAAGCATGTGAAATTTAAGAAAGAAGATAATTTATTCAATCATGCTATGATCCCTGAATTTCAATTGCTTCAAAGGATGTGAGAGTGCATTCACTTGAATCTTTCAAAGGAAATCAAAAGACAAAAACTTTGTTACTTCCACAAATCAATACTAATTAATTACTACCTAAAAAACTCCTTACTCTGCCACCAATTAAGATGCGTCTCAAGAGTAAATCACTGCAAGGGCAAAACTACTCCTTACTCTACCATCCTTCATTAGTTTAGTAAGTCCATGACAATCATATACTTCCCAAATAAAAACAAAAACAACATTTTTTTTGGGTTAATTATCCTTCCCCCCCAACTAGATCACAACATTGTCCTCAATGTTAAAATATAGATGAGTAAAGGATAGAAGATATTACCTGTTGGAGAAATCTGACACAAATTTAAACAAAACCAAAGTACGATAAATAAAATCAAAAGTAAAGAAAAACTATAAACGAAGTATCAAATCTGGCTTTCTTTTCATCCTGCTTCCTTCACTGCCTCCTACTGACTAATCAATCTGAACTATTGCTGAATCAGGATCAAAGATCAAAGGTAAAGGAATTTTTTTTTGTGACTTCAAGAAAACCATCAGGGTAAAGAAGTCTAGAAACCCCTGAAGGACCCTGCTCAAAGGATCGTCTGTCCAAAACCAAAATATAGCAAAATTATACAAAAATAAAAGAAATATAATAGTAAATGATGATATACCTGTATGTACAACTTTCATGGCATATCTTTATACTGCGCGTCACCAGTGCAATAGACATTCAAGAAAGGAGAAAGAAGAAACCATCATGGGTTTCCATCCTGGGTCTGGAACTTGAAGCGCTCACACTTGGGCTCGTAACATCAACAAAGATGCTAAAATCTGAAACCCGTAATGTCCAAGATCCAAAACATCCCATCCCAGGGCGCTGAAAGCCCCTTCTAATAAAAGAGAGGATTAAGCTCAGATGCCTCATACGTTTTGCCAGCCGCGGGTTACTTCTCACTAATAACCAGAGTGGGACGCTTCTGCTTGTCCATTAACTCCATAGTGCCTATGTGGCATCTCTGATACCAAATTGTTGTTTTAGAAGTCCCACATCGATGGGTTCTTGAGAATGGAGGCTCTTGAAAGCCTATATAAAGAGGCTTAAGTTCCTCTTGTAAATCATCCCAAAATTTCCTCTTCTTTCTCTTGTATAGTTCTCTCTTTGTATTTAGAGAGAAGTCTTGTAATTTCTTCCTCATAGTAAAAACTTTTTTCTACTCTTGTCTGTGGTTTTTCCCTCATCATCATTAGAGGGTTTTCCACGTTAAATATTGTGTGTCAGTTCCAATTTTCTCAACTTTATTTTAGTTGCGTGATACTGTTTTCTAGAACTCTGGTACCTAACAGTGGTATCAAAGCTCTCGGTTACTACAGTGCAGGGTTCAGAAGAAAATTCTTAGTATACTCTGTGGTTGCAATATTGACTGATCTTCCACATCAGAAAAGAATTATTCTTGTTGCTGGAATTAAAGTGTGGTAGTGTGGGAGTGTATGCCTAGAAAAGTTCTGGCTAGGAAAGACTTGGTATTTAAGCGTGTCCATTAGTGACCCACCTCTCTTTCCTAGGAACTTACCTGGTACACTATTCACGATCTACGGTCACTATTCCAGAATACGGTACTATTCTAGTATATGGGTACTATTCATACTACGGATACTATTCATAGTTACTATTCATACGTATAGTTGTATACTTTTACAGTATTGTTAACGTATACGAGGTTTGTCCCTATACGGTATAAATATACAATATTGTTCACGTATACGGTACTATTTACGGTGAAATAGAGTAAGCCGGTTCAGTTGAAAAATAGATCGTTGTCAATATCATGGCGACAAAATATGAGATTGAGAGGTTTAATGGGAATAATTTCTCCTTATGGAAACTGAAGATAAAGGCAATCTTGAGGAAGGACAATTGCTTAGCAGTAATTGAAGGCAGACCCACTGGGATACTTGATGACAAGTGGAAGGAGATGGATGACAATCTTTGTTGGCAACCCGCATCTAGCTTTGCGATTCGGTTTGTCAAGTGTTGCAGAAAAAAGGATGGCGAAGGAGATTTAGGATGCTCTCACCAAATTGTACGAGGTCAAGTCACTTCACAACCGAATATTGTTAAAAAAGAGGCTTTATACACTTCGAATGAGTGAATCCATGACAGTACCAGATCACATCAACAATCTGAACATGTTATTTTCTCAGCTTACAGCCTCAGAATACAACATGGTGGAAAATGAACGTGCAGAGCTTCTACTTCAAAGTCTACTTGACTCCTATGATTAACTCATCATCAACATAACAAATAATAATGTTGCTGATAATCTTTGATTTGATGACGTTGCTGCTGCTATTCTTGAAGAAGAATCCAGGCAGAAGAACAAGGAAGACAGATCAGAAAGCTCAAAGCAAGCAGAGGCTTTGTCGATGACGAGAGGAAGATCAACGGAACGTGGCTCTAGTGGGAGCCAAAATCAGAGTAGATCAAAGTCACAAAGAAAGAAGAACTTCAAATGCTACCTTTGTGGCATGAGAGGGCATGAGAGGGCACTTGAAGAAAGATTGTTAGCACAACAAGAAAAATACAAATAAAGCTCCTGAAGCAACAACATCTCAAGGATGTGTTCCGAGTACCTCTGATGATGGAGAAATCCTTTACAGTGAAGTAGCAATTGGTTCCAAAGGCGGAAAACAGCTCAATGATATTTGGATTATGGATTCAGGAGCAACATGGCACATGACTTCACAACGAGATTGGTTTAGTACTTATGAACCTATCTCAGAAGGATCTGTATTCATGGGAAATGATCATGCCTTAGAGATTGCTGGAGTTGGTACTATCAAAATAAAATTACACGATGGTACTGCTCGCACAATTCAAGGGGTACGACATGTGAAAAGTTTAAAGAAGAATTTATTGTCTATTAGGCAATTGGATGACCTCGGGTGCAAGACTCATATTGAAGGTAGGATCTTGAAGGTTGTTAAAGGTGCTCTAGTGGTGATGAAAGCAGAAAAAATTACGGTAAATCTATACATGCTTGTGGGAGATACACTACAAAAGGCAGATGCATCAGCTGCATCAGCAGGCCATGAAGAATCAACGATAATGTGGCATCACAAATTAGGCCACATGTCGGAATGTGGTTTGAAGATTCTCGCGGAACGAGATCTCCTTCCCGGGCTCAAATCGGTAAACTTACCTTTTTGTGAGCACTGTGTTACAAGTAAGCAGCATAGATTAAAGTTTGATAGATCAACTGCTAGAAGCAAGCGCATACTAGACTTGATTCATTCTGATGTGTGGGAGTCACCAGAAATGTCCCTAGGAGGAGCAAAATACTTTGTATCATTCATTGATGATTTCTCTCGGAGATTATGGGTGTACCCAATCAAGAAGAAGTCAGATGTGTTTCCAATCTTCAAAGACTTCAAAGCAAGAGTAGAACTTGAATCCGGAAAGAGGATCAAGTGCTTGAGGACAGACAATGGAGGAGAATATACAGATGGTAATTTTCTCACATTTTGCAAGCAAGAGGGTATTAAAAGGCAGTTTACTGTTGCATACACACCTCAGCAAAATGGTGTAGCAGAGCGGATGAATAGAACTCTCCTAAAAAGAACAAGAGCTATGTTACGAACTACAGGTCTAGCCAAGTCTTTTTGGGCAGAAGCAGTCAAAACCGCCCGTTACGTGATAAATCGGCCACCATCAACTGCAATTAGTTTAAAGACACCAATGGAGATGTGGAATGGAAAACCAGCAGATTATTCTTATCTTCATGTGTTCGAATGTCCCGCATATGTGATGTACAATTCCTGTTGATACCCAATTTTGTCCATAAAATTTTTATTACTTGATCAGTGATTAATATTTTAGTGAAAAGATATTTAATTGCAATTGTTGTGATCACACCATTTTTTTATTATTATTTACTTTTATCTTACTTTTTCTTATTTGTACAAAAATATATATATATATATATATATATATATATATATATATATATATATATATATATATTTTGGTAATTTGCTCATTACTCACCTCACACTACACTCACTCTCACCCACTCCATTATGCATTTATTTTTTTGGCAACAGACAATATGCCACTCACCCCACTCATTGCACTACACTCCACTCAATCTCACTCAGCACCCCCTCTCAAATTGCACCTAATTGCACTCACTCACTAATTGCACTCCCACTCACTCACCAAATTGCACTCCTACTCACTAATTGCACTCCCACTCACTCACCAAATTATACTAACACTTTGCACTCACATTCACTATAAAATACATGAAACACTTGCACAAGCCGGGGGACATTCACGTAGAGCAGGGAAGGAACATATACATGTTTTTTTATTCCATTTCTCAAGAGGGAACGAATTTTTGTTTTTGGTTTTCTTCATTATTTTTTTATCTTCTCCATCTTCAAGCCTCCGTGACCATCATCCTTCAACTTGCAGCAACCTCTATCGCCTCCACCATTACCACCCAAGCCACCATCTTCCATTTCCTTCACTAACAACTCACCATAATCAAGCATCTCCCTTCACCCTCCAACTATTTCCAACTCAAACCTTCAATCCACCCTCACCATCAACCATTTCCACCAAGCCAGAATCCACCATCAAACCCGTAACCCCTCCATAGATCACTCCACTATCTTTTTCACCCAACCTCTCAATACACAAAGAAAAAAAAAAAGAGAAACAAAAAGCAACCACATCCCATACATAACCGGACTCACCATCCTCACCACCGGAGCCCCACCCCCACCCGCGTCTCTCCTCTTTACATCGCCCAACTGTGAACCCACTGACCACCTGCAACCAACCTACCGTCCGCGAGCCAGATCCTCCACCGCCGGAACCAACCAGACCCGTCCTCTTCGTCCTCACCGCCGCCAGCTCCCCAACCTTCGTCGAATTCCGGCGCTGTCGCAAGCCATCAAACGGCGACCCGTGAGCCGCACCGCACGCAAACCCCATCGCCGGAGAACAAGCACAGTTACCGGACCCATTTCCGAACCGCCACGCCGTCGCACCTCCGCCTCGCCGCCAATCCGATTCGAGCTCACCGGGATCGCACCTCCCGACCCACGCCCGCGAACCAAGCACCATCCAGCCGTGCCTCCACCTTGCATCCGACACCGCGTTAGCAGCGCCTCGTCGCACCGCCCGGTCCATCGTCTTCCCCGGTCGTCGTTCGTCTGTTGGTGGGTGGTTTTCCTCCGCTTCTCCGAAGCTTCTTTATCTCTAACATAAGTCACCTTTTGTTCAAATGTTTTTTTTAGTTTAAAGTATGGGTCTTCAGCATACGAAGCCCGTAAAAAAAGAAAAAAAAAAAAAAGACGAAAACTAATCATATAAAACAAAAAGGGTTGATATTGGATTTTTTTTTTTTTTTTTTTTTTTTTTTTTTTAAAGTTAATTTGTTTAATAGTTTAGAGACTTAATGGAAATAAATTAAAAATATAAAGACAAAATAAATAGGATTGGATAATAATAAAAATTTCTAAAAAATAAAAAATGAAAAGATGCATATATATATATATATATATATATATATATATATATATATATATATATATATAAAGTAAAAAATATAAAAACAAAATTATAAATAAAAATAATAATTTAATCAATGCAATGTCCGATGATGATGATTAAATAGCGAATGCTATCTTCAATGTCATTTGGATCATATGGGTTTATTGAGTAGCCTGGTGTTAATTGGAACCTTGTGCATTTTTTTTTTTTTTTGTTTTGTTTTGTTTTGTTTTAAAAAAGATTCTTTTTTTCAAAAAATTTTAATTAAAATCAATTAACCTACAATCATTTTCAAAAGAACTACGTGACTTTGAGTTCCTCATTGCACCCGAGGATACGTAGGAGCAGGATTTCTATTCTGTCAAGCCGAAAAATAAATTTTCATAATTTAGTTATTTCTCTTTTCTTTCCTTTAAAAAAAATAAAAATAAAAAATAAATAAAATAAAATAGTTACAAAGTCTTTTCAAAAAGGGGTAAAATAAATAAATTTGATATTATTAAAATTTGCACAATTGACTTAAAGGCTGGACCGTTTTGGAAGGCGGTGTAAGTGCTAACACCTTCCCTACCTGTAATCGACTCCTGAACCCAAACTCATTTTCCAAAAGACCAGTTTTGCCTATTTTAAGGGTTTTTCTAATGTTTTCCCAATTAAAATAAACATTGGTGGCGACTCCATTGATTTTCAAAATGCGCTAATTTTTTTTTTTTTTCGTGGTCGTCCGTCGCGATCTCGGTTCATGACGGTGGCGACTCCACTGGGGAGATTTAGAGAGTCAGGCCTGTTGATGTTAGTTGTGCAAATTATTAATAATTTTTATTTATTTACTTTACCCCTTTTTGTCTTTATTTATGTTTTCTTACTTGTTTGTGAATAAATTTTATATGATATTTTTATGTAAATATTTGCTGGCATTATTTTGTGTCCATTTTGACATGACTTACTTGTATATATTTTGTGCTTAATTGTTGAATCCTTAGGGTAGATGATTGCTGGCTGGTTATTGTATATATGCTTTTGCAGGTTGGGGGTAATTTAGTCTTTTTAAATTTTTGTACAGTTTTGTACGCTCTCTCACACACAAGCTCTATACCCGGGCTCAGTACCTTATAGGATTAGATAGAGGGCGAAGTAGTGTTGCTTTGAGAGACCTTTGGTCTCCGAATAGGCACATGAAAATCCCTCACTCAGATTGAACTCTTTCCGCTTGTAGCCTATCATGGGTGAGGATTGAGGACTCTTGCTAGCCAAAGTGTTGGTGACAGTAAGGGACAATTTGGGGACCTTTTGTCTGATAGGGGTCTAAAACCAAAAGTTTTCACGTGATGAAACACCCTTAGAGGCACTATGGTCCATAGAATTTTTTTTTTTTTTTTAAAAAAGACAGGTACCAAGCCTAGACTATCATTTTCCTTTAACACATGAGAAAATTCTTTTTGTCTATATTCTTTTCTTTATTTCATTTTTTGTAGACATTAATTTTCTTTTTGCATTTGCATGTGTGGTCCAATTTTGCAAAGATATCGGTAAACCTCGAACATGGATAAAGGGAAAAAAGCTCTAATGTCTGAGGCTGCTGAAAGTATATGGGCTGTTATTGAAGAGTCTGCAAGAGCTCAAGTAAGTGAAGGAAACAGCTCGCAACACAGGGATACTCTTTTACCACCTCTAATGAGAGGCCATGACTTTGAGCAAAATGATATTAGAAGACTCCGTAATGTGTGGTATAACATGGAAAGACAGGAAGAGTTCAATGACAAATATGGAGATATTGCAGCTCTGATGTTCATCGCTCCTGATACCCAAATGTTGAAAGCCATGCTTCGCTTTTGGGACCCCTCATATCGATGCTTCACTTTTCGAGAGTTTGACCTGGTACCAACAATTGAGGAGTATGCCAAATTGCTCAATAAAGATAATATGCCCAAGGATAAAGTATACTCGCATGACCCTAAGAAGACGCCAAGAAGGACGTTGTCCAAACTCATAGGAATTCAGGCAAATGAATTGAATAGGTACATGAAGGATGGAGGACGAAGCCTGGATTCCGAGTTTCTGCTTAGGATCATTGAAACTCAGGTTGATCAAAGTTTTGGTTTGGTAGCATTAGCTCTAGCTATTTACGGGTTGGTAATATTCCCAAGAATAAAGAATCAGATAGATGGACATGTAATCAATTTGTTTGAGCAGATTGACAATGGGGTACACCCAGCCCCACCAATCTTGGCAGAGACAATTCGATCTTTGAATTACTGTCAAATTCATCAAAAGGGAAGATTTTGGGGATGTGCATGCATCACTGCTAGCTGTATGGATGCTTAGTCATCTACCGACCTTGAAATGCTTTGGTCACCCGGAGATTGATCTTAAACAGTTTGTCATACCTAAGCACCCGCTCTCGCTATATGGTCGTGATAATTGGCCTTCCCGAACTCCGATGATGGGGCAATGGATCAGTTTTTTTGCGGAGTTGAAGGAAGTGGTTTGGAGAGCCAAGTGGTTTCCTCTTACATACACCATATACAGATGTGGGAGTAAGCCTTGGGTTCCACTTATTGGTCCATGGGGAGTAGTGAGCTATGCTCCGGCAATGGTCCGAAGGCAAATGGCATCCTTGCAATTCATTCCTATGACTCATGGGTTATCAAAATACGAATTCTCATATGATGATGAAGGAATCGACCATAAGGTCAAAGAGGTCATTGGAGATTGGAAAGATGTAAGAAGTATAAAGCCTGGCCTCCCCTCATCCAAAACAACAGAAGACTACCCAATTTGGCAAGCTGGTAGGAAGAAAGGGTTTCTTGCTCCTAAGGTACAGGGCCCGGAGCCACCAATGCACCAGTTTAATGAACCTATTGATTATCATGCTGAAGCAGAAGGCCGATATGAAATCATTTGTCAACAGTGGGCCACTGAGAGAAGATCCTTGAAGACTCAACTTGACATAGCGAGAGAGAGAATCCAAAATCAAGAACGGAAAATGGTCTCTAAGGAAATTGAGATAGAGAAGCTAAGAGAGACTTGTCAAGTTCTTGAGGCAATCATTCAAGGGAAAGATGGTCAACTTGAAGGTTACAAGGCTGAAGTTGAAATCTTAAATCAGCAGAAGAATAAGTTGGAAAATGATGTTATTTTTTTGGCTAATGAAAAAGACTTCTACTTAAATGCAAGTCAAGACATGAAGCAGAGAGCTGAAGTGGTGATTAATAATGTGAGGGAGATCTCCAACCGTTCGAGAAAAAGGGCAAGAGAGATTCTCGAAGTGGAAGCTAAATTGATACCAGGAGAAACCCAGGAGCTTCTGACCCGGGTTAGGATGGACTTGAATTTTCTTGGCAAATTTCACTAAACAACATCACCAAAATTAGTCTTCTTTAAGAGTACTGATGTATTTTTCTTGGCTCTCTGGAAATTAAGAATAATCTGGTTCATTCTATCTTGTTCTTCTATCTCTAAACAAATAAGGGCGAGTTAGACTTAAGGAGTAGTATAATCAGCATGATGTAAGGACATATTCCCTATGACTACAAAGCTTTTATCTATAAATAAACGAGGTTTATGGATATCATTTGCTTCATTGGATCATGTTTTTGCATACATTTTCACTTTAGTTTGCATTTTGTTGATCATATTCCTAATAATAATAATAATATGACCACAGAAAAAAAAACTGTCTCTACAACACCCTTATAGGACTCGCTCCCAATCGAAGGTCATGGATGAACTGGGACAGTCGCAAGAAGAACTGAAGGAAGAAGTGAACCACTTAGAGAGCAAATGTCCAAGATGATTTTGGAGCATTACGGTCTATGGAGAATAGAAGGAACACGGATGGGAATCCCTCAGCAGCAGAACGAAGGACACCCGGCCACACCTCTTCACCCGCCTGGCTTCTCTCCAACCCCTCTGCAATATCAAGGCCTCAACCCTCAAGGAGTTATGATGCCGCTAACTGTTTATCCAAACAGCGCCACTCAACCTGCTGTCACCAGTTCACAAGGAACTCAGGCTCCATCATTCCCACCATATGGCCTCCCTCCCGGGTATGTACCACCATTGGCCGCAAATTCCCTTGATAATGGCACGTCAGCAGTAACACCGATCCCAAACCCGCCAAATACTACTGAAGCTCAGGTTACTCTGCCAAATGCTAATGAAACACCACAAACACAGCACCCATTCCCCTTCTTTCTTCCTCCATATGGTTTTCCTGCCGGCTTTATACCACCACAAGCGACCAATCCCCCGGACGGCAGCAATCCTACTGCTAACTCTTTAAACACAACCCAACCACCTGCTAACGGAACCTTGCCGGCACAAAGCATTTTATCCCCACTTTTATGCCACAAAACCCATTGAATTCCTCTGTTGAAAATTCCCGGTCCGAGAGAAGTTAGAAACTCTAGAAGAGAGATTGCGAACCATAGAAGGGGCAAGTAGCTACGGCCTCCTTGATGCTTCAGAACTATGCCTTGTCCCTAATGTTGTGATCCCACTGAAATTCAAAGATCTAGATTTTGATAAATACAAAGGGACCACTTGTCCAAAGAACCATCTGACCATGTATATCCGTAAGATGGCTTCGTATGCTCACGATGACAAGTCTGCCGATTCACTTTTTCCAAGACAAACTTGGTGGGCAGCTTCAAATTGGTACACTCATCTTGAGCGTGCCCATGTTCGATGTTTCAAAGACTTGGCTGATGCTTTCTTAAAGCAGTATAAGTACAATATTGATATGGCACCGGATAGACTGCAGCTCCAGAATATGTCTAAGAAAGATGTTGAAACATTTAAGGAATATGCTCAGCGATGGAGAGAAATGGCCGCTCAAGTAGAACCCCCTCTGACAGAAAGAGAAATGGTGGCCACGTTTATTGACACTCTGCAATCGCCTTTCTATGACAAAATGATAGGGAGTGTGTCATCAAATTTCTCGGACATGGTTATCATCGGAGAAAGAATTGAGGGAGGAATGAGAAGTGGGAAGATCGTTGAAAGTTCGACAGGAACAATTAATGCCAAGAGGCCCCCGATGGGAAAGAAAAAAGAAGGAGAAACCCATGCTGTTACCTTTACCCAAGGGAGAGATAGCCAAACACCAGTAAACCATCAATCATCCTTCCAAACCCCTTTTGTACCTTATCACCCATACTTTCCCACTACACCACCAATTCCATATCCCCAGCCTTATTACCCCCATGTCGCCAATACTTCACACGTTCCTCATCCTCAACCTCACCTCTCAATGAGGCCTCACCAAATGCCATCTCATTCTCAATACCAGACACCTCCTACCTTACCGCCTCAAACAGTTCAACCATGGACCCAAAATCCAAACACAAACCAAAGAAGACCACCAAATAACCAAGAAAGGAAGTTTGTCCACTTCGACCCAATTCCTATGACCTACACCGAGTTACTACCCCAACTCATCCGTAACTCTCTCTTGGCTCCTTGCCCGATGAAACCAGTGGAACCCCCATACCCTAAAGGATTTGACCCAAATGCCAAATGTGATTACCATGCGGGGCCGCAGGGCATTCCACGAGAGAATTGCAAAGCGCTCCGAAGTTTAAGGTGCAAGATCTAATCAATGCTAAATGGTTGAATTTCAAGACAAATACCCCTAGTGTGGGCCATAACCCTTTGCCTAACCATGAGAATCCTACAGTCAATGCTATAGAGGAGTGTTCTGCCCAGCAACTTATAAGACGAGTGGCAGATGTCAAAACCCCCATGAAGGTTATGTTTAAAGTGTGCAAATTCGGGATGATGGAAGTTCATATTGAAGAGAAAGGGAGCGGCGATAATGAAATAATGTGCAATCTCCATGGGAATGTGGGGCATTCTATTGACGAATGTGGTGAGTTCGAGACAAATCCTCCAAGATCTAATGGACATGCAACTAGTGCAAATAGGTCATTTATGTGACAATGGTGGCATAAGTATGGTGGATGAATGTGCTATTCCACAGTTTCAAGAAGGTCATGAAGCCATAAACTCTCTGGTCCCTTCCATTGCAAATCCAGCTATCAAAACCGTTGGTTATCTATTACACTGCAAGTTCGCCGCGCCACCTCCATGTGGCCCAAGGCCCATCACCATTCAAGTTCCTAGTCCTTTTCCATTTAAGGACACCAGAGCAGTACCGTGGAATTATGATATACAAGTCCTTGGAGATAATCTCACAAACGATCAGCCAAATGTTTCATCTTGTTCGACCGCTATTGTCACAAATATATCGGGGATTGGAGGGATGACACGAAGTGGTCGCATTTACACTCCTGAGGAGTTGCGAAAGGGGCAAGAAGAAGAAGAAAAGAGAAACTACAAGGGGAAGAGCAAGACAGGAGAGACTTCTATGGGGAATGATGTGAAAGAAAAAGGAGGATTGACAAAGCCAAATGAGTATAAGAAAGAGGTATCTGATGAAGAAGTTTGTGAGTTCCTGAAGTTCATCAAGCAAAGCGAGTATAGGGTGGTTGATCAGTTAAATCGCACTCCTGCAAGGATATCTCTCTTGTCCTTGTTGATGAATTCTGAGCCGCATAGGAAAGTGTTGATGAAGATACTAAATCAAGCACATGTTTCTCATGACATTACAGTTGACAAGTTTGGTGGTATTATTGGCAACATTCTTGCTGATAATTATGTCACTTTCACCGATGATGAGATCCCTGCTGAAGGAATGGGGCATAATAAGGCGCTGCATATTTCCGTCAAATGCCAAGATCATATAATGGCTAGAGTGCTCATTGATAATGGTTCCTCTTTGAATGTAATGCCAAAATCAACTCTCTCCAAGTTGCCTTTTGATGGGACTTATATGAAACCAAGTACTATGATCGTGAGAGCTTTTGATGGGACCCGAAGAGAAGTGATGGGAGAAGTAGAGATCCCAGTTCAGGTTGGGCCTACTACCTTTCATGTACTCTTTCAGGTGATGGACATCACACCAACTTACAGTTGCCTATTGGGACGACCCTGGATTCATTCCGCTGGCGCGGTGCCGTCTTCTTTGCACCAGAAAGTGAAATTCATAGTTGGTAATACTTTGGTGATCGTCTCGGGTGAGGAAGACTTGTTGGTGAGTAAGCTCCCATCGACTCCTTACATCGAAGCTGCAGAAGAAGCTCTTGAAACAGCATTCCAAGCGTTTGAGGTTGTCAATGCTGTTTATGTAAAGGAAGGAGCTCGAATTCCAAAACCACAGTCATCTAGTGCATCCATAATGATGGCTAAAGTTATGCTTGAAAGAGGATATCAAAGTGGAAATGGACTAGGAATGAATAAACAAGGCATTGCAAAGTTTCTGCACCCATGTGAAAACAAGGACAGGTTCGGGTTAGGATATAAACCAACTAAAGCTGATAAGAGAAGGGTCATAGAAGAGAAAAGGGAGAAGAGGTTGGCTCGGTTGGAAAATTGGGAGCCTAAAACTGAGAGGATTCCCATCTGTGACATCCGACAGAGTTTCCGAAGTGCCGGGTTGGTGTTCCTGAACCAGGTGACCGCTATCAATGATGATCAATCCATCGACCTTGGTGTCAGTCTGGTGTACCCTTGTTCTCCGGATGCAGAGCTCAACAATTGGGAGATCGTCAATTTTCCCATGACTTTTGAAACTGATTCAAAGTAATTCTGTAATGCTAATCCTATAGCTATGCCTAAGGCTTTAGGAAAATATGTTGTAAAAACAGGCTCACATGTTTCCTTTTCAATATTTGCTATCAATAAAATGCATTTTCAAATTATCTTCCATTTTAATTTTTCTGTCTGATCATTGCATTAGCTTTTATTCATTACCCTTTTTACTTGTTTTGACATCAATAAATGCAGATCTGAAAGTGGTTCTCTTGAAAATGACAAGTTGCTATGACCCCATTGTATAATTTTGACCATCCCATTAATCATGTTGATGAAGATGATGACGATTGGGAACCTTCTTCTGAGCTAATGAGATTAATAGAACAAGAGGCCAAAGAGATTCAACCCCATGAGGAGCCAGTTAAAGTGATTAATTTGGGGACAGAAGATGATAAAAAAGAAGTTAAAATTGGCACTTCTATGAAAGAAGAAGAGCGAAGCAAGTTGGTCAAGCTCCTATCTGATTATTGTGACATTTTTGCATGGTCGTACCAAGACATGCCGGGGCTGGATGTTAGCATAGTTGAGCATAAATTGCCATTAAGACCAGAATGTCTTCCCGTCAAGCAAAAATTGAGGCGAATGAAGCCAGAAATGTCGCTAAAAATTAGAGAGGAGGTCAAAAGACAGTTTGATGCAGGTTTCCTCGCTGTCGCAAAGTACCCTCAATGGGTCGCCAACATCGCACTTGTCCCGAAGAAAGATGGGAAGGTACGCATGTGCGTTGACTATAGAGATTTGAATAGGGCCGCCCTAAAGATAATTTTCCTTTACCTCACATTGACATTTTGGTGGACAACACTTGCTCAATATGCATTTTTCTCCTTCATGGATGGTTTCTCGGGATATAATCAAATCAAGATGGCACCTGAAGATATGGAGAAGACCACATTTATCACTCTATGGGGGACTTTTTGCTATAAAGTGATGCCATTTGGATTGAAGAATGCCGGAGCAACTTATCAAAGGGCAATGGTAGCATTATTCCACGATATGATGCACAAGGAAATAGAAGTTTATGTGGATGATATGATTGCAAAGTCAAAAACAGAAGAAGATCACATAACCGATTTACAAAAGCTTTTTGAGCGGTTAAGAAAGTTCAGGCTCAGATTGAATCCTGCTAAGTGCACTTTTGGTGTAAAATCAGGCAAGCTCTTGGGATTTGTGGTTAGCGAGAAAGGGATAGAAGTTGACCCAGACAAAGTTCGAGCAATTATAGAGATGTCAGCTCCTCGCACTGAAAAAGAAGTTCGTGGATTTTTGGGGAGGCTGAACTATATTGCTAGGTTTATATCCCAATTAACTGCAACGTGTGAGCCAATCTTCAAGTTGTTGCGTAAAAACCAGACAGTAGAATGGAACGAGGATTGTCAAGAAGCATTTGAGAAGATCAAGCAATATCTGCAAGAACCCCCAGTTTTGGTACCACCAATGCCAGGAAGGCCTCTCATCATGTATTTGACTGTGTTGGATGAATCCATGGGTTGTGTACTTGGACAACATGATGAAACCGGCAAAAAGGAGCAGGCCATCTATTACTTGAGTAAGAAGTTTACGAACTATGAGGCAAAATATTCATTATTGGAACGCACGTGTTGCGCCTTGGCATGGGCGGCCCACCGGTTGAGGCAGTACATGTTGTGTTACACCACTTGGTTAGTGTCCAAAATGGACCCGATCAAGTACATCTTTGAAAAAACCCGCCTCACTGGGAGGATTGCACGTTGGCAAGTTTTGCTATCGAATATGACATTGTCTACGTCACCCAAAAAGCAATCAAAGGAAGTGCTGCAGCAGATTTCTTAGCTAGTCAACCAGTTGAGGGCTATGGGTCTATGCGTGTGAATTCCCTGATGAAGATATAATGGCTTTGTTTGGAGAAGAAGAATCTTCGAAAAGAGAAAAATGGACTTTGTTGTTTGACGGAGCTTCTAATTCACTGGGACATGGAGTCGGGGCCATATTGATTTCCCCTGAAAGTAATTTTATCCCAATCACTGCTCGGTTGTGCTTTGACTGTACAAACAACATAGCCGAATACGAAGCATGTGCCATGGGAATCCAAGCAGCGATAGAATCAAAGGCAAAAGTTCTTGAGGTATACGGGGACTCTGCCTTGGTCATCCATCAGCTAAAGGGAGAATGGGAAACTCGAGATACCAAGTTGATCCCTTATCATGCTTACATTAAAGAGTTGACTAAACAACTTGACGAAGTCACATTCCATCACGTCCCTCGGGAAGATAATCAGTTGGCTGATGCGTTAGCCACGTTGTCGTCAATGTTTAAAGTAAGCCATGATAAGGACTTGCCACTCATAAAGATGGAGAGTCGTGACCAACCGGCATATTGCCAAATGGTAGAAGCGGAGCCAGATGGGAAACCGTGGTACCATGACATCAAATGTTTCATCAAGAACAGAGAGTACCCTCCAGATGCTTCAGAAAATGACAAAAGAACCCTCAGAAGACTCACAATGGGTTTCTTTCTAAATGGGGAAGTTCTCTACAAGAGGAACCACGACATGGTGTTGCTAAGATATGTTGATGCAACGAAGGCAAAGATAATCATCAAAGATGTCCATGAAGGTTCTTTTGGAACTCATGCAAGTGGGCATGCAATGGCAAGAAAGATACTAAGAGCTGGGTATTATTGGTTGACAATGGAAACCGATTGCTTCAATTATGTGAAGAAGTGCCACAAATGCCAGACATATGCTGACAAGGTTCATGCGCCACCTGTACCTTTGAATGTTTTAACAGACCCTGGCCATTCTCAATGTGGGGAATGGATGTCATAGGGCCCATTGAACCGAAGGCCTCAAATGGACATCGCTTTATTCTTGTCGCAATTGATTACTTCACAAAATGGGTCGAAGCTACTTCTTATGCCAATGTGACTAGGAATGTAGTGGTCAAATTTGTCAAAAGGGAGCTGATTTGTCGATATGGTTTGCCAAGCAAAATTGTCACTGACAATGCCACTAATTTGAACAATAAGATGATGAAAGAGATGTGTGAAAGTTTTAAAATTGAGCACCACAATTCCTCACCCTATCGCCCAAAGATGAATGGGGCGAGAGGCGGCAAATAAGAACATCAAGAAGATTGTTCAAAAGATGGTTGTAACGTATAAAGATTGGCATGAAATGCTACCATTTACCTTGCATGGTTATCGTACATGCATTCGTACTTCAACCGGGGCAACCCCTTTCTCTTTGGTTTATGGAATGGAGGCGGTACTCCCTATTGAAGTGGAAATTCCATCATTAAGAGTCTTTGATAGAAGCGAAATTAGAAGAAGCTGAATGGGTCCAAACTCGACTTGATCGGTTGAACCTCATTGAAGGAAAGAGATTAACAAAGACTTGTGTCATGGCCAGCTTTACCGAAGAGAATGATGAAAGCCTATGCGAAAAAGGTGCGTCCGCGACAGTTCCAAGAAGGAGACCTAGTAATCTTGAAGAAGATTCTTCCCATTCAAAAGGATAATCGAGGAAAATGGACTCCAAACTATGAAGGACCTTATGTTGTAAAAAGGCTTTCTCGGGAGGAGCTTTAATTCTCACAAATATGGATGGTGCTTTGATTTACCACTTCTGTAAATTCGAGATCTTTGTCAAAATGTATTATGCTTAAAAAAAAAAAAAAAAAACAAAAACAAAAAAAACAACAACAAAAAAAACAAACACACAAAAAAGAGAAAAGTGGCTCGCTAGGCTGAAAACCTGAAAAGGCGATCTAGGCAAAAATTAGAGCGACCTGCTAGGTTGAAAACTCGGAAAGAGCGACCTAGGCAAAAGTTAAGGTCAAAGATGGTTCTTGACACATCTGGAAAAATGGAGTTGCCTCAAGTCACAAACTGGGGCAGTTTGAATGGAAAGTCTTGTTATGAACCCTCCCGACGCGTGGAAACTGGGTCAACTCATGTTCTCAGAAATAGAAAATGGGGTATTTAAGGTCTTACACATGGGAAATTAGCACTGGTCATCCTAGAGAGCATCACTAGAAGAGCTGGAAAAATCTACTCCAACATTCTTCTGTAAACCTTTCAATTCTAATCTTTGTGGTACCACATTCCCTGTACTGTTCCTTTCCATAATAATAGTCCATTTTCTTTGCAACCCATTGCTGATTCAATATGCATTTATCATGATAGATTTATATTGAAATGTGAAACATGTGATTATATTGCAAAAGCATTCAGTTTTATTTTAACAATCTTGAAAGGTCATGGGGAATGCGATAAATTTCCTGATAAAAGTATTGATGAAAACAAAGAATCACCAACAAATCAAGAGGCAAATCAAAAATCAAATTTTGTTACTGTTCAACCTCGGATCCTACTATGGGAAGAAGTTCTTAAGGGTGTTGTGGAGCCAAGAGTGATCCAGCTAAAGCTCTGATGTGTCATTGCATCATCATGCATCCATTACATCATGCATCATCCTAGGCATTACATGCACTGTCCTCAAGCTGCACTTTCATTGCATCATCCTATATCCATTGCATCAAGCATCAATTCAGGCATAAAAAAAAAAGAGCAAAAGCTTTTTGTAGCTTTTCGGGTCCCCGCGCCCATTGTCTTTTAGTTTCCGGGTCCCCATACTCGTTAACTTTAGTTTTTGCCAAGCTTCAGCGGATACCCGACTCCGCAAGCTTTTTCCCTTTCTTTTTAAGTTTTTGCCAAGCTTCAGCGGATACCCGACTCCGCAAGCTTTTTCCCTTTCTTTTTAAGTTTTTGCCAAGCTTCAGCGGATACCCGACTCCGCAAGCTTTTTCCCTTTCCTGCTTTAAGTTTTTTCCAAGCTTCAGCGGATACCCTACCCCGCAAGCTTTTTCCCTTTCTTTTTAAGTTTTTGCCAAGCTTCGGCGGATACCCGACTCCGCAAGCTTTTTCCCTTCTAGTTTTAAGTTTTTTCAAGCTTCGGCGGATAACTGACTCCCCAAGCTTTTTCCCTTTCTTTTTAAGTTTTTGCCAAGCTTCGGCGGATAACTGACTCATAAGCTTTTTCCCTTTCTTTTAAGTTTTTGCCAAGCTTCAATGGATAACAGACTCATGAAGCTTTTTCCCTTTCTGCTTTAAGTTTTTCCAAGCTTCACGGATACCCTACTCATAAAGCTTTTTCCCTTTCTTTTAAGTTTTGCCAAGCTTCGGCGGATACCCTGACCAAGTAGTTTTTCCCTTTCTGCTTTAAGTTTTTTCCAAGCTTCGGCGGATACCCTACTCATGCAAGCTTTTTCCTTTCTTTTAAGTTTTGCCAAGCTTCACGGATAACTCGACCAAAGCTTTTTCCCTTCTAGTTTTAAGTTTTTTCAAGCTTCAGCGGATAACTCACCAAACTTTTTCCCTTTCTTTTTAAGTTTTGCCAAGCTTCAGCGGATAACTGACCAGCTTTTTCCTTTCTTTTTAAGTTTTGCAAGCTTCGGCGGATGCAGACTGACCATAGTTTTTTCCTTTCTCGCTTTAAGTTTTTGCAAGCTTCAGCGGATACCCTACCCATAAGTTTTTTCCCTTTCTTTTAAGTTTTTGCCAAGCTTCAGCGGATACCCGACCGCAAGCTTTTTCCCTTTCTAGTTTTAAGTTTTTTTCAAGCTTCAGCGGATACCCGACTCCGCAAGTTTTTTCCCTTTCATGCTTTAAGTTTTTTTCAAGCTTCAGCGGATACCCGACTCCGCAAGCTTTTTCCCTTTCTTTTTAAGTTTTTGCCAAGCTTCAGCGGATACCCGACTCCGCAAGCTTTTTCCCTTTCTTTTTAAGTTTTTGCCAAGCTTCAGCGGATACCCGACTCCGCAAGCTTTTTCCCTTTCATGCTTTAAGTTTTTTCCAAGCTTCAGCGGATACTCGACTCCGCAAGCTTTTTCCCTTTCTAGTTTTAAATTTCCTGTCAAGCTTCGGCGGATACCCGACTCCGCAAGCTTTTTACCTCGTTTTAATGTTCGTTGTTTGTTTTTTGTATCAATCTGCTTTCTAAAAAAAAACAAACAAACAAAAAGAAAAAGAAAAGAAGAAAAAGAAAAGGAAATGAAAATTTTCATGGACAAAATTAATCAATTCCTTTGTTTCCCATTTATTTTAAATGTAAAGCAAAGGGGGGCAGCTGTTGATACCCAATTTTGTCCATAAAATTTTTATTACTTGATCAGTGATTAATATTTTAGTGAAAAGATATTTAATTGCAATTGTTGTGATCACACCATTTTTTTATTATTATTTACTTTTATCTTACTTTTTCTTATTTGTACAAAAATATATATATATATATATATATATATATATATATATATATATATATATATATATATATTTTGGTAATTTGCTCATTACTCACCTCACACTACACTCACTCTCACCCACTCCATTATGCATTTATTTTTTTGGCAAATGACAATATGCCACTCACCCCACTCATTGCACTACACTCCACTCAATCTCACTCAGCACCCCCTCTCAAATTGCACCTAATTGCACTCACTCACTAATTGCACTCCCACTCACTCACCAAATTGCACTCCTACTCACTAATTGCACTCCCACTCACTCACCAAATTATACTAACACTTTGCACTCACATTCACTATAAAATACATGAAACACTTGCACAAGCCAGGGGACATTCACGTAGAGCAGGGAAGGAACATATACATGTTTTTTTATTCCATTTCTCAAGAGGGAACGAATTTTTGTTTTTGGTTTTCTTCATTATTTTTTATCTTCTCCATCTTCAAGCCTCCGTGACCATCATCCTTCAACTTGCAGCAACCTCTATCGCCTCCACCATTACCACCCAAGCCACCATCTTCCATTTCCTTCACTAACAACTCACCATAATCAAGCATCTCCCTTCACCCTCCAACTATTTCCAACTCAAACCTTCAATCCACCCTCACCATCAACCATTTCCACCAAGCCGAGAATCCACCATCAAACCCGTAACCCCTCCATAGATCACTCCACTATCTTTTTCACCCAACCTCTCAATACACAAAAAAAAAAGAGAAACAACAAAGCAACCACATCCCATACATAACCGGACTCACCATCCTCACCACCGGAGCCCCCCACCCCCACCCGCGTCTCTCCTCTTTACATCGCCCAACTGTGAACCCACTGACCACCTGCAACCAACCTACCGTCCGCGAGCCAGATCCTCCACCGCCGGAACCAACCAGACCCGTCCTCTTCGTCCTCACCGCCGCCAGCTCCCCAACCTTCGTCGAATTCCGGCGCTGTCGCAAGCCATCAAACGGCGACCCGTGAGCCGCACCGCACGCAAACCCCATCGCCGGAGAACAAGCACAGTTACCGGACCCATTTCCGAACCGCCACGCCGTCGCACCTCCGCCGTCTGCCAATCCAGATTCGAGCTCACCAGGATCGCACCTCCCCGACCCACGCCTGCGAACCAGCACCATCCAGCCGTGCCTCCACCTTGCATCTGACACCGCGCAGCGCCTCGTCGCACCGCCTGGTCCATCGTCTTCCCCAGTCGTCGTTCGTCTGTTGGTGGGTGGTTTTCCTCTGCTTCTCCAGAAGCTTCTTTATCTCTAACATAAGTCACCTTTTGTTCAAATGTTTTTTTTAGTTTAAAGTATGGGTCTTCAGCATACGAAGCCCAAAAAAAGAGAAAAAACAAAAAAGACGAAAACTAATCATATAAAACAAAAAGGGTTGATATTGGATTTTTTTTTTTTTTTTTTTTTTTTAAAGTTAATTTGTTTAATAGTTTAGAGACTTAATGGAAATAAATTAAAAATATAAAGACAAAATAAATAGGATTGGATAATAATAAAAATTTCTAAAAAATAAAAAATGAAAAGATGCAATATATATATATATATATATATATATATATATATATATATAAAGTAAAAAATATAAAAACAAAATTATAAATAAAAATAATAATTTAATCAATGCAATGTCCGATGATGATGATTAAATAGCGAATGCTATCTTCAATGTCATTTGGATCATATGGGTTTATTGAGTAGCCTGGTGTTAATTGGAACCTTGTGCATTTTTTTTTGTTTTGTTTTGTTTTGTTTTAAAAAAGATTCTTTTTTTCAAAAAATTTTAATTAAAATCAATTAACCTACAATCATTTTCAAAAGAACTACGTGACTTTGAGTTCCTCATTGCACCCGAGGATACGTAGGAGCAGGATTTCTATTCTGTCAAGCCGAAAAATAAATTTTCATAATTTAGTTATTTCTCTTTTCTTTCCTTTAAAAAAAATAAAAATAAAAAATAAATAAAATAAAATAGTTACAAAGTCTTTTCAAAAAGGGGTAAAATAAATAAATTTGATATTATTAAAATTTGCACAATTGACTTAAGGTACCGTTCTTGGAGCAACGAGTGTAGTAGTGCTAACACCTTCCTACCACTGTAATCGACTCCCGAACCCAAACTCATTTTCCAAAAGACCAGTTTTGCCTATTTTAAGGGTTTTTCTAATGTTTTCCCAATTAAAATAAACATTGGTGGCGACTCCATTGATTTTCAAAATGCGCTAATTTTTTTTTTTTTTCGGTCGTCCCGTCGCGATCTCGGTTGCGACAATTCCCAAGAAAGAGCAAACCTGGATCCAAAATCCAAGAAATGCATATTCTTGGGTTATGCTGACAGTGTTAAGGGGTATCGCCTGTGGGATCCCACTACCCACAAGGTTATTGTCAGCAGAAATGTGATATTTGCAAAAAATGAACTGCAAAGAGAACAAAAAGATGACAACACTTTGAAAGAGACTACTACGGTACAGATAGATAGAAAAGTTAGAGAAGAAGATTCCTTTGAAGCAGAACAAGAACTAGAGCACGAGGAATAAGAACCATATGAGGCCAATGATACAGAAGTTCGGCGATCAACTCGTCAGATAAGAGCACCATCATGGCACTCAGACTATGTTATGGCAAGCCACAATGCATATTATCTTCTAACAGAAGAAGGAGAGCCGTCAACCTTTCAGGAGGCTGTAAGTAGCTCAGAAGCTTCTCTATGGATGGTAGCAATGCAAGAAGAAATGGAAGCCCTACATAGAAACAAGACATGGGAACTTGTTGAACTTCTAAAGGGACGGAAAGCCATTAGTAACAAATGGGTCTATAAGATCAAAAGAGATAGCAACGATCAAGTGGAACAATATCGTGCAAAGCTGGTGGTCAAAGGGTATACTCAGATAGAAGGAATTGATTTCAATGAGATATTCTCTCCGGTTGTCAGACTTACCACTATCAGAGTAGTCCTGGTTATGTGTGTTGCATTTGATTTACATCTTGAACAATTAGATGTGAAAATAGTTTTTCTTCATAGAGAACTTGAAGAGGAGATATACATGCTCCAACCAGAAGGTTTTAAAGAACAAGGAGAAGAAAACTTGGTTTGCAGGTTAACCAAATCTCTGTACGGTCTAAAACAGGCGCCAAAGTGTTAGTACAAGAGATTTGATTCTTTCATTATTAGCCTCAAATACAACAGACTGAGTTCAGACCATTGTACATATTGCAAAAGGTTTAGTGATGATGATTTCATCATCTTGCTGTTGTATGTGGATGATATGTTGGTGGTAGGCCCCAACAAAGATCGAGTCCAAGAATTGAAGGCACAATTAGCTAGAGAGTTTGATATGAAGGACTTGGGACCAGCAAACAGGATTTTAGGGATGCAAATTCATCGAGACAGAAAAGATAGGAAGATTTGGCTTTCTCAAAGGAACTATTTGAAGAAAATCTTGCGGCGCTTCAACATGCAAGATTGTAAGTCAGTCTTTACCCCACTTCCTGTCAATTACAAATTATCCACAAGTATGAGTCCTAGTAGTGAAGTAGAGAGGATGGAAATGTCTCGAGTACTGTATGCATCAGCAGTGGGAAGCCTTATGTATGTTATGATATGTACAAGACCAGACATAGTACAAGCAGTGGGAGCGGTCAGTCATTTTATGGCAGATCCTGGTAAAGAGTATAGGAATACTGTTAAGAGGATCCTAAGATACATTCAAGGAATCTCAGGTGTTGGATTATGTTTTGGAGGATCAGAATTTATTGTTAGGGGTTATGTTGATTCAGATTTTGCAGGTGATCTTGATAAAAGAAAATCTACTACTGATTATGTGTTCACACTTACAGGAGGAGCTGTTAGCTAGTTATCTAAGTTACAGACTGTTGTAGCTCTGTCTACTACAGAAGCTGAATACATGGCAGCTACCCAAGCTTGTAAGGAAGCTATTTAGATTAAAAGGTTAATGGAAGAACTTGGGCACACACAGCAGATAATTACTGTGTATTGCTACAGTCAGAGTGCCCAGCACATTGCAAGGAATCCAGTTTTTCATTCAAGGACAAAACACATAGGTATCCAGTATCACTTTGTTCGAGAAGTAGTAGAAGAAGGGAGTATGGATATGCAAAAGATTCATACCAAAGACAACTTAGCAGATGTTATGACAAAGCCAATCAACACTGACAAGTTTATTTGGTGTTGATCCTCCTATAGCCTATCAGAAACGTAAGCAACATGGAATGACAAGGTAGAAAGAGTGGTGCGAAGATATGATTGTCTCAATCAAACCTTCAAGTGGGAGAATTGTTGTTTTAGAAGTCCCACATCGATGGGTTCTTGAGAATGGAGGCTCTTGAAAGCCTATATAAAGAGGCTTAAGTTCCTCTTGTAAATCATTCCAAAATTTCCTCTTCTTTCTCTTGTATAGTTCTCTCCTTGTATTTAGAGAGAGGTCTTGTAATTTCTTCCTCATAGTAAAAACTTTTTTCTACTCTTATCCGTGGTTTTTCCCTCATCATCATTAGAGGGTTTTCCATGTTAAATATTGTGTGTCAGTTCCTCTTTTCTCAACTCTATTTTAGTTGTGTGATACTGTTTTCTATAACTCTGGTACCCAACAGTGGTATCAGACTACTCATCCAATCATCCAACCACTCAACCACTCCTTTTGGCACCATTGCCAGGGACTTGATTTGAAGTTTTGATTTATTGAGGTTCATTTTCTTTAATAAAATCTATTCTCTCTTCTCCTTCACCGGAGCAAAAGATCGGCTTGCCGATCCTTCGGTTTCTTTACTAACTCTCTAACTTTCCCATCTGAATTTTGGGAAAAAATTTGGATTTGTCTTTTCATAGCATTGGTTTTATGTGTTGGAAAAAAATTCCTTAAGAACTCACCTTGCATTTCTTGCCATGTGCCAATTGATCTTGGATTCAAAGTGTTAAGCCAAGATTTTGCTTTATCTTTTAAAGAAAAAGGAAACAATTTAAGCTTAACAATTTCTTCAGTGCAATTTTGATCATTGAAGGCAATACATACTTCCTCAAATTCTTTCAGATGTAAATATGGACTTTCAGATTCTAAACCATGAAAATTAGGAAGTAAAGAAATCATACCTGGTTTGAATCTAAAATTATTGGCATTGAGTGGAAAGATAAAACATGATGGACTAGAATTTCAAGGTGGCTGCAAATATTCATGCATGGTTCGCAACGGTTGATTTTTAGGTTCATTATGTACACTTTCATTGTCAGCCATTGTGTCAATTGTATGTGATTGTGATTCAAACAAGTCAATATATAAAGTACTAGAATTAATTTTAACTAAACGACCAGAATTTAAATCACGATACCAATTAAGCATAAATACACAAATAACTAAAAATAAATAAACAAAAAAATAATGTACAAGCTGGCGGTGTCACCCACCATTAAATATTAACAAGGATGAGGCAATAAACCAACCACCCAAAAATAAAAATAAAGTGTGAAAAATTAAAATATAAAAAATAAATTACAGAAAGTAAATTTAAATATGAAAACCGGAGAGTGACAGAGCCCCACAGAGCCGGCGAAAGAGAAGAGAAGAAGAAATATTATTTCATTAAGTTAGATTGTGAAAAAATAAATAACGAGAAAAGTAAAAGGAGAGTTTCCCCACTAAGTTAGTGCGTAAAATAAAAGGGAGAGTTACCCCCATCGACGAAAAAAAAAATGACAAAAATAAATAAATAAATAAAATTAAAAAACAAAAATAAATGACATAAATATAAAAGTTAGAAAGTTAGTATGTTAGCAAGTTAGTAAGTTAGAGTTAGATAGTTAGAAAGTTAGAGAGTTAGTAAAGAAACCAAAGGATCAGAAAGCCGATCTTTTGCTCCGGTGAGGGAGAAGAGAGAATAGATTTTATTAAAGAAAACGAACCTCAATAAATCAAAACTTCAAATCAAGTACCCGGCAACGGCGCCAAAAGGAGTGGTTGAGTGGTTGGATGATTGGATGAGTAGTTGGATTATTGAGATTCTTTGTCCCATACTTGTTGTTGAGTAGTTGGATGATTGGATGAGTAGTTGGATTATTGAGATTCTTTGTCTCTAAAATAATTCATTGCTTAAGTCATTGATTCCGTCATTTTCGAGCCAAGTGGTCTTCATGAAAGTTCTAAGAAATTGTCTAAGCTTTCCAATGGCTTGGAATCACCCAAAAATTCGTCCTACAGCCCAAGATATGACCCAATTACTACAGACTGTTTAGGCCCAGTTTCAGCACCTCTGTTTTGACTTTCAAACCTAATATCACCATCAAGGAGCCCGAATCAAGTTTTGTGTTCAACATGAAAGTTTTAGATTTGGGTCTTAACTTTCAAATGTCCAAATTTCAGTCCAAGATAATTCTTGCAGCCCGAGTTATGCTCTAATTACTGTACAACTTGATCTTAGTGCTAGTGTTAATTTGCTTCCATATTCAGTTTATCAGCAACTCAACTTAGGTGAGTTAAAACTAACTTCTGTAACTCTTCTACTTGCTGATAGATCAATTAAAATTCCAAGAGGAATAGTAGAAGATATGTTAGTTCAAGTTAATAAATTCATATATCCTGTAGATTTTATTATCTTGGATGCTAAACCTATGGTTGATGGTTGCAAGTCAATTCCTGTTATTTTAGGTCGTCCATTTTTAGCAACATCCAATACTTTGATAAATTGTAGAAATGGAGTGGTGAAACTAACATTTGAAAATATGACACTGGAACTAAACGTTTTTAACATGTGCAAGCAACCTTAGGAAGTCCTTGATGAAAAGGAGGAAGTTGAAGGGATTGAAGCCATTGTAGATGATTATTTTCAAATGAGGAGTTCTTCTGACCCATTAGAAATTTCTTTAGTCAATTCATTTGATTCAGGCATGCAATTAGAAGATGATATCTCTGAAATATGTTCTTTGCTTGATTGTACACAGGCAATGGAGTACAAGGGATGGAAACCAAGATTTGAAGAGCTAAAACCCATGAATGATAATGCCTATGAAGAAGTACCCACACTAGAACTAAAGCCATTACCTGCTGGGTTGAAGTACATATTTTTGGGAGAAAAACAAAACTTTCCAGTGGTAATTTCCTCGTCTCTTACTGAAGAACAAGAAGGTATGTTAACAGAAGTACTTAAAAGGCATAAAAGTGCAATTGGATGGACATTAAAGGACATAAAAGGCATTAATCCATCAATTTGTACACATAGAATACATTTAGAGGATAATGCTAAAACTTCTCAACAACCTCAAAGAAGATTAAATCCACACATGAAAGAGGTAGTTAGAGCTGAAGTCCTTAAATTGCTTGATGTTGGAATTATCTATACTATCTCTGATAGTCAATGGGTAAGCCCTACACAAGTTGTGCCTAAGAAATCTGGAATAACAGTGGCTGAAAATGATAAAGGTGAATTGATACCTATGCGAGTCTCATCTAGTTGGTGTATGTATATTGATTTTAGAAAATTAAATGCTGCTACTAGGAAAGATCATTTTTCCTTGCCATTTCTTGATCAAATTTTAGAAAAGGTAGCAGGACATCCATACTACTGTTTTCTTGATGGTTTTTCGGGTTATAATTAAATACCAATTGCATTAGAAGATCAAGAAAAGATCACTTTTACATGTCCCTTTGGTACTTTTGCATATAAAAGAATGTCTTTTAGCCTTTGTAATGCTCTGGCAATATTTCAAAGATGCATGTTAAGCATTTTTAGTGACATGATTGAGCAATATTTAGAGGTTTTCATGAATGATTTGACAGTTTTTGGAAATTCTTTTAAAAATTGTCTTGATAATTTGGAAAAAGTTCTTAAAAGATACGAAGAAAAAGGATTTATGCTAAACTGGGAAAAATGTTATTACATGGTTATCTCAAGAATAGTGTTAGGTCATGTAATTTCTTCTAAAGGAATTGAAGTTGATAAGGCCAAAGTTGAATTAATTGCTCATTTGTCTTCCCCAAAAACAGTCAGAGAAGTTCGTTCCTTTTTAGGACATGTAGGATTTTACAGAAGATTCATTAAGGACTTTAGTGCCATATCTAGACCATTATGTAATCTTCTGTTGAAAGATGCACCATTTGATTGGAGTCAAGAATGTCAAAAATCTTTTGAAAAATTAATTGGTCTCTCGACATCCGCTCCTATCATGCAATCTCGGTTGGTCTTTGCCTTTTGAGTTAATGTGTGATACTAGTGATTTTGTTGTAGTAGTATTTGTTTTAGGCCAAAGAAAGGAAGGTAAGCCTCATGTGATTTGTTACGCAAGTAGAACTTTAAACAGTGCACAAATGAATTACACCACTACTGAAAAAGAACTACTTGCTGTAATTTTTGCACTAGATAAATTTTAATTTTACTTAATTGGCTCTTCTATTATGATTTTCACCAATTATTTTGCTGTTAGATATTTGATGTCTAAGCAGGATGCCAAACCAAGATTGATATGGTGGATCTTGTTGCTTCAAGAATTCAACATCACAATAAAAGATAAGAAAGGAGCCAAAAATGTTGTCGCTGATCATTTGTCCTGACTTACAATAGGCTCACCTTTTGATAGCATACCTATCAATGATTCTTTTCCTAATGAATTTTTATTTTCTGTCAATTCCATGCCTTGGCTTGCTAACATAGTCAACTTTCTTGTAACAGGAAAGATGCCGCCTCAATGGACTCACCAAGATAGAAGGAAATTTTTGACAGAGGTAAAAAAATTTTATTGGGATAACCCATACTTGTTCAAATATTGTGCTGATCAAATCTTTCGGAGATGTGTGCCCGACAGTGAGGTAGGTAGTGTCATTAAATTTTGTCACTCAGAAGCATGTGGAGGTCACTTTTCTTCAAAGAAAACAGCTGCGAAAATCTTGCAGTGTGAATTTTATTGGCCCACTTTATTTAAGGACTGCTATACTTTTTGCAAAAGTTGTGAAAATTGTCAAAAGTTGGGCTCAATTTCAAAAAGAAACATGATGCCTCTGAACCCCATCCTTGTCATTGAAATTTTTTATTGTTGGAGAATTAATTTCATGGGTCTATTTCCATCTTCATTTAGATTTGTGTATATTTTGGTTGCAGTTGATTATGTCTCAAAATGGATTGAGGTGATTCCATGCCGACACAATGATCATAAAACTGTTCTCAAATTTTTAAAAGAAAATATCTTGTGTCGATTTGGAATCCCTCGAGATATCATAAGTGATGGGGGAACACATTTTTGCAATAAACCATTTGAATCTTTAATGAAAAAATATAGTATTACACACAAAATTGCCACCCCTTATCACCCTTAGACAAGTGGACAAGTTGAATTGGCAAATAGGGAGATTAAACAAATTTTGGAAAAAACGGTTAACCCAAATCATAAAGATTGGTCTTTAAGACTAAACGATGCACTTTGGGCTTACCGTACTGCTTTCAAAACATCTTTGGGCATGTCACCCTATCGGTTAGTCTATGAAAAACCTTGTCACTTGCCTGTAGAATTGGAACATAAAGCATTTTGGGCCATTAAAGCTTTCAATCTAAATCTTGATGATGCTTGTAAGATACGCAAACTACAATTAAATGAACTTGAGGAATTAAGAAATGATGCATATGAGAACTCAAAGATTTATAAAGTCAGAACAAAAGCTTTTCATGACAAGACAATTTTGAGAAAATCTTTTGAAATTGGTCAAAAAGTTCTGCTTTATGATTCTCGCCTGCACCTATTCCCTGAAAAATTGAGATCTAGGTGGAGTGGTCCTTTTGTTGTCAAACACGTGTATCCTCATGGGGCCGTAGATATTGCGAATCCTAGGAATGGTAATGTGTTTAAAGTCAATAGACAAAGGCTCAAACCATTTCTGAAAAAACCAAGTTGATGAGTTCTTTGTGTTGCCGGTTAAGTGGCGGATACGGTACTTCGTGACTCTCAAGTCGGTTTGTTTTTCAGTTTTCCAAAATAACTGAATCTTTCTTCTCCTTTAAAATGGATGTCATGCTTTCAAACCTGAGAAACCATTTTCCTTCTCTCCCTCAAAATGCCCTGAAAAAAATCTACAAAGTTCAAAGTGAAAGATTGAGACTATTAATGCACAAAGGCATGCCAGAATATGTATGCTGGATAATTGAAGCAAAGGTCCGACTAGCAGGTGAGTCTTTAATTTTATTTGACTCATACATGCCAGGTCGTGGAAGAAGTTCGTATTCTAAAAGGAGAAGAGCAAAAAGGTTACAAGTTTGTTACAAATGCGGATGATGGAATTGTAACAAGCAATGTCATTCTTTGGGGATGGTTTCAGCAAACAGATTCTTCATTAAGAATGGACTGAGTAAGGAGTCATTAGATAATATCTTATTGACTCTTGAGACGCGTTCTTATGGATTGATGCAACGTGAAACTCTTAATTTGTAGAATCTCTTCAAGGATGAAGAAAAACGTTACAGTCTTGGCAATCTGACTCTAAAAGATCATGTTTGCCAATTTATAAGAAAATTGGATGGGAAGCTTATCCTCGACTCATAGAAGGCCTTTAAGTCGTTACTGGACGTTAAACCAGAGGCAGATGTGAGCCATATCCACAATAATCTGTACATATCATCTTCTTCTTCTTCATGTCATCTTTCAAAAAAAATAAAAAAATCAAAAAAAGGAGAAAAAAAGAAAAAAAAAGAAAAAATGTTTGAACAAGGGCGATCTGGAAGGAGTACCATGGCTTTAATTAGTTGTGGAGCCCCAGCCTTTGGCTGACCCGTCATTGACTCGGGTGGACCTTTACACGTTGGTCCTTAAAAAAATTTGTGGGTGTCTACTGCACTGGTGACACACAGTATAAAGATATGCCACTACTGCACTCATGACGCGCAATATAAAGATACGCCATGAAAGCTGTACATACATGTATGTCATCATTTGCTATTATATTTCTTTTATTTTTGTATGATTTTACTGTATTTTGGTTTTGGACAAACGATCCTTTGAGCATGGTCCTTCAGGGGTTTCTAGACTTCTTTACCTTGATGGTTTTCTTGAAGTCACCAAAAAATTTTTTTTCCTTTACCTTTGATCTTTGATCCTGATCTAGCAATAGCTCAGATATATTGGTCAGCAGGAAGCAGTGAGGAAAGCAGGATGAGAAAAGAGCCAGATTTGACACTTCGTTTAAAGCTTTCCTTTATTTTGGATTTATCATACTTTGTTTTTGTTTAAATTTGTGTTAGATTTCTCCAAATGGTAATATCTTCTATCTTTTACTCATCTATATTTTAACATTGAGGACAATGTCGTGATCTAGTTGAGGGGGAAGGATAGTTGACCAAAAAACAATTTTTTTTTGGGAAGTATGATATGATTGTCATGGACTTACTAAACTAATGAAGGTTGGCAGAGTAAAGAGTAAATTTCGGAAACAATTTTTTACTCTTGAGACATATCTTAATTGGTGGCAGAGTAAGGAATTTTTTAGGTAGTAATTAATTAGTATTAATCTGTGGAAGTAACAAACTTTTTGTCTTTTGATTTCCTTTGAAAGATTCAAGTGAATGCACTCTCACATCCTTTGAAGCAATTGAAATTCAGGGATCATAGCATGATTGAATAAATTATCTTCTTTCTTAAATTTCACATGCTTGGTTATGGATGTTGAATTGGTGGATTGAGAATGATAGAAATATGCCTTGTGAGATTTTGAGCCTATTGATGAATGGATTGAATATCTGTACCATTCTCTTCTTTCTTGTGTGGTTTTCACTCATGGAATTGTTACTCTAGAACTTGTTTTGATTCTTTTTGAGGCTAGATTTTCACATGCATAAATTAATATGATTGAGGCATTTTGAAATAGCTACTTTGACCAAATAGCCATCCTTGTATATTTTTCATTGTGTAACCCCTTTGAACTTTGACTATTCCTTGTTTTTAGCCCATTTCATCCTTAAAAAAAAAAAAGAAAACATGTTTCTACCCAACCTTAGGGAATAAGAGAGCATTAACCTTGTTCTTGAACAAGTGTGGGGGAGTGTTGGGCACTTGGTGTTAGGCTTAGTTTTTTACAAGTTATGGTTATGCTTGTTTATTGTTTTCCTTTGTTGTAATTTTTTCTTGTTCTAAATTGAAGTTATGTTCATCTTTCTCTTCTTCTCTCTTTCTCTCTTCTTATCTATGAGTAACTAAATCTTCATCTTGCTTAGGTGAAAAAGTGAAGCTCTTGGTAATGAAATAAGGTTAGATTATTCTATTTCCCGTGCTTAAATGATATATTATCAATTGGACATTATGTGTTATATTTTGTTTCTAATCAATTTAGAAACCTTCTTTGTATAATGAAGATCTTGATTTATTGTAGACAATAGGATTGGCACAGTGAATACTTGAACTCATTTACAAATGTTGGTAGAGAATTAAAGGAATCATAATATGATTGCATATATAATTGAACTTTGAATGTTATATTTTCCGATTGGAACCTCCGTTGTGTGTGGATTTCAATTGAGTTTTAAAGAGAAAAAATCTTACCTTTAATTTATTACTAAGAGTGGATCTCCTAACCTAAGCAAGCCCTTAAATTCATTTGTGAACTTATTTTATTACTTTTGGTGTTGTGACAAATCCTTTTCTTACTTCAATTAATTTTTCTTCATCAATTCCCTGTGCATCGACCTCGGACTCCCGAGAAATTTATTACTTGAGACAACCTGCACTTGAGTTTGCATCCTTTAATCCCGCAGTTAAGTTTTTGGTGCCGTTGCCGGAAAATATAACATTCAAAGTTCAATTATATATGTAATCATATTATGATTCCTTTAATGGACCAAGTCCAGTCAGTGATAACTCTTAGGAGTGGAAAGGTTGTTGAAAAATAAATTCCCGAATCTTGTGAGAAAGAAGATGAACTAATTCCCCAAGAAAATGAAGAAATTGACCAAAAGGAGGCCAAACTCTCGCCTTCGCCCCCATTTCCTCAAGCATTGAAAAATCCAAAGAAATTGGACCATAACACTGGAATTTTTGAAATTTTGAAACAAGTAAAGATCAATATTCCTCTGTTAGATGCTATCAAACAAATTCCTTCTTATGCCAAATATTTGAAGGACTTGTGCACAGTTAAAAGAAAACTAAATGTGAAAAAGAAAGCATTTTTGACTAAACAGGTAAGCTCTATTCTTCAGAATAATAATGCGTTGAAATATAAAGATCCTGGTTGTCCTACAGTTTCATGCATTATTGGAGAACATAAAATTGAAAAAGCTTTACTTGATCTTGGTGCTAGTGTCAATTTGCTTCCATATTCAGTTTATCAGCAACTCAACTTAGGTGAGTTAAAATTAACTTCTGTAACTCTTCTACTTGCCGATAGATCAATTAAAATTCCAAGAGGATAGTGAAAGATATGTTGATTCAAGTTGATAAATTCATATATCCTGTGGATTTTATTGTCTTGGATACTGAACCTATGGTTGATAGTTGCAAGTCAATTCCTGTTATCTTAGGCCGTCCATTTTTAGCAACATCAAATGCTTTGATAAAATGCAGAAATGGAGTGGTGAAGCTAACATTTGGAAACATGACACTGGATCTCAATGTTTTTAACATGTGCAAGCAACCACATGAAGTCCTTGATGAAAATAAGGAAGTTGAAGGAATTGAAGCCATTATAAATGATCATCTTCAAAAAGGGAGTTCTTCTGACCCATTAGAAGTTTGTTTAATTAATTCATTTGATTTGCTTGATTGTACAGAGGAAATAGAATACAAAGGAAGAAAGCCAAAATTCAAAGAGTTAAAACCCATGAATGATAATGCCCATGAAGAAGTACCCACACTGGAACTAAAGTCATTACCTGCTGGGTTAAAGTACACATTTTTGGGAGAAAAGCAAAGCTTTCTTGTGGTAATTTCCTCGTCTCTTACTGAAGAACAAGAAGGAAAGATGTCGCCTCAATAGACGCACCAAGATAAAAGGAAATTTTTGACAGAGGTAAAAAAATTTTATTATGATGACCCATACTTATTCAAATATTGTCCTGACTAAATCTTTCGGAGATGTGTGCCCGACAGTGAGGTAGGTAGAGTCATTAAATTTTGTCACTCAGAAACATGTGGAGGTCACTTTTCTTCAAAGAAAATAGCTGCAAAAATCTTGCAGTGCGGATTTTATTGGCCCACTTTATTTAAGGACAGGTATACTTTTTGCAAAAGTTATGAAAATTGTCAAAAGACAAATCCAATAAAATCCACAGTCAAGACAATTTTGAGAAAATCTTTTAAAATTGGTCAAAAAGTTCAGCTTTATGATTCTCGCCTGCACCTATTCCCTGGAAAATTGAGATCTAGGTGGAGTGGTCCTTTTGTTGTCAAACATGTGTATCCTCATGGGGCCGTAGATATTGCGAATCCTAGGAATGGTAATGTGTTTTGTAACATCCCAAAATTTCCTATCTCTTAAACAGTAATTTTGACAGTTAATAGAATTTTACTGTTTAGTAATTTCTGTGCACTGTAAAATTATTTTGTTTATTCCGTTAGCGTATTTGATCTTTTTGAGTGATTTACTTCGTGTCAGAAAAATAAAAATTTTCGGGCCGGGGAAAACTTTACGTAATTTAATTTTTACCGTTAGGTAATTATTTTACGTAATCTAATTTGATATTTGTGTGTTTTCTAATATTTGTGATTTTTGTGGATGATTATGAATTTTTTTGACTGTTTGTGGGCCCAGGTGGTCATATGTGGGCCCAGGTGGTCATATGTGGGCCCAGGTGGCCATACGTGGGCCCAGGTGGGTCCCGCAAAGCAAAAATTTTTCTACGCATAGAAAAATTTGTACTGTTTAGACGGAGACAGGGGATCTTACTAAACCTGAATCCGGAAACAATTTTAGAAAATTTTATTGTACTGTGTTTTGTACTATATTTAATTATCGGACGATAAAAATACAGTAAAAATATTATTAGTAGGGTTATAACAGATATAAAAATAAATATTATACTGCCTAGTCAACATTGGTGGTTTGGATATCCACCATTGATTTAATTAATAATGGAGACTTGATCTTGATTTAATCAACAGTTGAGAAATAAACTTAATGAAGAAGCATTGGATGTTAACCATTGATCTAATCAATGGTGGAGATTTAATCTAGACAAGCTTAAAAAGGAAGGCTTCAATATCAACCGTAGATTTAATCAACGGTGTAGAATTGGTCATATAAAGTGGCTATGACCATTTATGACCATTGGATTTAGATTTAATCAATGGTGAAGATTTAGTCTTAAAAAGTAACAAAGACCATTTATGACCATTGGATGAAGAATTAATCAAGGGTGGAGATTTAGTCTTCTAAAAAGGTTAAGACTAATTAGGACCCTTGGATTAAAAGTTTGAAGAAGTAATCTTGACCCTTAATTTTGGAGACACATCCAATGACTAGAATTTAAAGGAGAAAGATCCAATGGCCTAGATTAAGTCTTCTAACCTACCTAAATCTACCTAAATCCTAACCATTGAATTAATCAATGGCTAGAAATGCTTCAAATGGTGGCAAATAATGAAGACAACTTTATTGAATGCATTATGAAGAGAAGGTGATGGTTTTGGAGTGTTTAGAAGAAAAAAGAAAAGCTTTATGTCATTTTTGCATGTCTTGGTCAATGTTTCATCATAATTGATCATTATTGATCAATTTGCACTCAAGAAGAATGCATTGGAGGGGAGGTACGAAATTGAGAAGCTTTAGGACATAGGAAAAAGTTTGAAGACCATTATTGTCATCCTTGGTCATCATTAGACATTTTCAAGAAGCTAAGTTACCAAGTTTTTTCTCCATTTCTCTCCTTCTTCATGTTTTGGCCAAGCACTCCAAGAGCACCTTCCATCACTCAAAAATTTCATCCAACTTGATTTTCTAAACCTAAACATCATTCTAAGAACATCTCTAGTTATGAGTTTTTCTAAAATCATTCATCTTGAGCTTCAAATCCAAGCTTCAAGTTTCTATCAAAAATCAAAAATTCCATCTTTGTGCTTCAAGAGAAACCATTCGTTCAAGACCCCTAAAATCACCATCCAAGCTCTTTTAATTTCATCCAACCATAGATCTTGAATCTACATGATATTCTAAACAACTTTCATGTTGGAGACTTTCTCTAAATCATTCATCTTCATGGAGTTTCTTCAAGATCAAAGTTATTGGGTTTTTGAGGTGAAGTATAAGGAAACTTCATTTTCTTCTCTCTTTTTCATGATCTAAGCCATGTTTGATCCATGGTTCCTCTTAATCAAGCTTGATATACTAATTTCTATGTATTTTGTTTTGTATTTGAGAAGCTCTTGGTGATGAAGGACTTGGAAAAAGAAGCAAAACAAGAAGTTTTTGAGGATCTTCAAGAGGTAAGAGGGAGATCCATCTCACCAACCAAGCATGGTGGTGAGAGATGGTATTTTATTTGATAGATGTGGAATCCATGTGAGGATTCATATCCATGGTCATATAATTAATTTGTGGGTGTTTATGAGCTTTGATTAATTTTCTATGCTTGATATGCTTTGTATGATTTTATAGCTTTGATGATATGCTTGAAATGCTATACATGCTTTTATGGCTTTGATGGTATGCTTATATTATTTATGATGAAATATATATGTATATGCCATGACTTGATGGTGGAAAAGAAATTGATTTTTGGCTCCAATAGCTAAGGAAGAGTTACGGTTTTGATGCCCTTGATTAGGGTTCATGTTGAAAATTTTCAAGAACAAAAGAATTGATTTTTTGAGTACTTAGAACATGGTGGATTTCGAACAAGACACCTCAAAATAGGTGTTCACAAATTAATATTTTTATGAAAGATGAAAATGGATGTTTAGAAAAGTAAGGAAAATAAACAAAAAATTTATTTTTCAAAGAGTACATGAATACGATTTTAGAAGGATTTCTATTGATTTATTTTGTGTAAAAAGTTTCTAAGTGTTTTACTAAACATGAGATTTAAATGAAAATAGCAATGATAATTTTAAGGATTTGCAAAGAAAGTGAAAAAGGATTTGTAAGGAAAGTAAAAATGAATTTAAACAAATGGGTTTGGTTTTTATGACCATCGGTATTTCGGTTTTGAAAACAAAGAATTTTTAATGATTTTGTTTGTGTAAAACCATATCAATTTAAAAGGAAAAATATTTGATGGCTTCAATGGCCAAAGACTCTACGATTTTTGGAGGTTGGAATAATTTGATTTTATGAAACAAAGTAATTTTAAAGTGGAAACAAAATGTTTGAACAAAATGTTTTAGTATAAGGATTTTGGAAAGGGAAATCAAAGTATTTTATCACTTGAGAAATGAACTTTCATATGAAAATGAAAAAGAAAAGTTGCAAAGTGTTTGAATCTTGATTTGTTTTGAAAAGAATTAATTTTAGAATTGATTTGGGAAAAATGGAGAATATAATGGTGTTTTGAAAATTTACTAACGTATAACTTATTTTCAAGTTTTGAAATACGTTAGAAAATGTTAAGTTTTGAAATGTTGATGGAAAAGTAATTTTGTGAATTATATTTTGAAAAGAATTTCTTGAGTAAAGAACTGTGGAAAAATATTTTCTTGAGTAAGAAAATATATTAAATGAAGTGTAAAGTTATATTATTTTGAGAAAAGTTAAAAAGGAATTTTTAAAGGTCAAGAAATATTTTTACGTAATGAAATTGTGGTGAAAAATTATTTACGTATCTTAAAAATGTGATTTTTAAGTTACGTAATATGGAAAAATATTTCTACGCGATTTTAAATACGTTAAAATATTTCTACGCGATTTGAATTACGTTTAAATATTTTACGTAATCTGAATTACTATTGAAAAATCACTACGTGATGGAAAAGTGATGAATTATTTTTACGTGATTGTGAAAATAGTGGAAAATCGTTATGTGATTTGAAAAGTGTTTTAAATATTTTGAGAATGACGGAAAATGATTTATGCAACTTAAAAGAATGATTTTTAAGTTACGCGATTTTGAAACAGTGAAAAAATACTATGCGATTTTGAGAAACGTATATTTTTATGTGATTAAGAAAAACGTAAAAAAAAAAATTAGTACATGTTTTAAAAGTGCACTTTTACAGTACGTGTTTGAAACGTAAATGAAATATTCTTGTATTGTGAAAGCAACGTGAAGTGTCGCGGTATTGTGAAAATATAACAAAAACGTTTCAGAATTTTGAAAACGTAACATAAGTGTTACGATATTTTGAAAACGTAATATAAACATTTTGGAGTTGTGAAAACGTAACAGAAACGTTTTGGAATTGTGAAAATGAAATGGAAATATTACGCAATTTTGAAAACACGACGAAAGTGTTTTATAACTATGAAAATGCGATAACATGATTTTTGCTGTTGAAAATACAGTATAATTTGATGCATTTTATATGCATTGGAAAGAGATGCTTGTGATTGGATTTGGTGCATTATACATGCATTGGGAAAAAATATGCGTTGAGGCATATGATACATTGAACAAATGAAATTGAAAAGATTTGGCCCTTTGGGGTTGGACTTTGCACGGATATATTCGTGCATTGTATATGGCCCTTGTGGTTGAAGAGGGAATGAGAATTGATAGTGAGGTCTATGATGGATCTTGGGGCGTCGAGCGCGGCGGTCGACCAGTGGACGGTAGCAAGTACCACTGCGTGCCACTTGGTGATGCTGATCCGTTGCAACGCATTGACGATACCCGACAAGAACACAATTCTTTTCAACAACTGGAAGATTGTCTTTGGGCTAAAAGGCGACAATTGATTGTGAGCATTCTCCTCGAAATTGTGAAAACCTCCATGGAATTATTTTTGAAAAACTGAGTCTTTGTGCACATGCATAATCTGACATTTATATCTATGTGATATATTAATTGAGGAATATTGGCTATGACAATTGTTTTGAAAACTTGGATGATGATGATGATGATAATCATGTTGATGGCATTTTTATGATTATTGTGTGATGATAATAATGTCAATAGTATGATGATGATAGTTGATTAATGTTGAGTGCATTATTGAAATTCTGGTATGACATATCTGTATGATATTGTTGTTTGTGTTATCTCTGTGCTGCCATGTTGGTATTGGCGTAGGTGATCTCACCTCTTTGCTATGTTATTTTGCTGTGTTTGTACTGTTAAAACAAAATAATAGAAGGATCGAGTTGTCTTAGACATAACGGGCGATGGATACTCTGAGATTGGTGACAACAATAAGGAGTGGACTTTTAGGACTCAAAGGTGTGTAGTGTTGATAAATAACAGAATGTAGAACAGATGTCTGGTGCAACAAGATGGATACACAACAGAATAAGTATGTTAAGTTTTAACATTAGTGTTGCACCGTGCTATTAAGTAGGACCCGTTATAGGGTTTGCTACTGTTAAAAAAAAAGAGTCTGTTAGTTTTATATTTCTCTTTAAGTTGTGAAATATTAATTGGTGTCAATATTGTATATTAATCAGTTGAAATATATTTTCAGTAATACTTATGAATTTCAGTAAGTTTATGTTTCAGTAAAGAAAGAAATTTTAAAACCCATCTTTTTATAACTCAAACCTTGTGTGAACTTCTTTACAGATTTTGAGTCGGGAGTCAGACATGTGATACAGTAGGGAGGGTGTTACATGTTTAAAGTCAATGGACAAAGGCTCAAACCATTTCTGAAAAAACCAAGTTGCTGAGTTTTTTGTGTTGCCAGTTAAGTGGCGGATACGGTACTCCGTGACTCTCAAGTCGATTTTTTTTTTCAGTTTCCCAAAATAACTGAATCCTTCTTCTTCTTTAAAATGGATGTCATTCTTTCAAACCTGAGAAAACATTTTCCTTCTCTCCCTCAAAATGCTCTGAAAAAAATCTACAAAGTTCGATGTGAAAGATTGAGACTGTTAATGCACAAAGGTATGCCAGAAGATGTACGCTGGATAATTGAAGCAAAGGTCCGACTAGCAGGTGAGTCTTCAATTTCATTTGACTCATACATGCCAAGTCTTGTAAGAAGTTCGTATTCTAAAAGGAGAAGAGCAAAAAGGTTACAAGTCTGTTACAAATGTGGACGATGGAATTGTAACAAGCGATGTCGTACTTTGGGGATGGTTTCCACAAACAGAGAAAATAAAATTTTCTTCATTAAGAATGGACTGAGTAAGGAGTCATTAGATGATATCTTATTGACTCTTGAGACGCATTCTTGTGAATTGGTGTATCGTGAACTTCTTAATTTGTGGAATCTCTTCAAGGATGAAGAAAAACTCTACAGTCTTGGGAATCTGACTCTAAAAAACCCTGTTTGCCAATTTATAAGAAAATTGGATGGGAAGCTTATCCTCGACTCATAGAAGGCGTTTAAGTCGTTACTGGAAGTGAAACCAGAGGCAGATGTGAGCCATATTCACAACAATCGTACATATTATCTTCTTCTTCTTCATGTTTTCTTTTTTAAAAAAAATGAAAAAAAAATAAAAAAAATTGAAAAAAAAAGTTTGAAAAAAGGCGATCCGAAAGGAGTACCATGGCTTTAATTAGTTGTGGAGCCCCAGCTTTTAGCTGACCCGTTATTGACTCGGGTGGACCTTTGTACGCTGGTCCTTAAAAAAGTTCATGTACCATGCTCTGTAGAGAGCCGCACTCCATAACCCAATGTTTACCATCTAGGCACTATGGAGTTGATGGACAAGCAGAAGCGTCCCACTCTGGTTATTAGTGAGAAGTAACTCGCGGCTGCCAAAGCGTATGAGGCATCTGAGCTTGATCCTCTCTTTTATTAGAAGGGGCTCTCAGCGCCCTGGGATGGGATGTTTTAGATCTTGGACATTACGAGTTTTAGATTTTAGCATCTTTGTTGATGTTACGAGCCCAAGTGTGAGCGCTCCAAGTTCCAGACCCAGGATGGAAACCCACGATGGTTTCTTCTTTCTCTTTTCTTGAATGTCTACTGCACTGGTGACGCGCAGTATAAAGATATGCCATGAAAGTTGTACATACAGGTATGTCATCATTTACTATTATATTACTTTTATTTTTGTATGATTTTGCTATATTTTGGTCTTGGACAGACGATCCTTTGAGCAGGGTCCTTCAGAGGTTTCTAGACTTCTTTACCCTGATAGTTTTCTTGAAGTCACAAAAAAAAATTCCTTTACCTTTGATCTTTGATCCTGATCCAACAATAGCTCAGATTGATTGGTCAGCAGGAGGCAGTGAAGGAAGCAGGATGAAAAGAAAGCCATATTTGACACTTCATTTATAGTTTTTCTTTACTTTTGATTTTATTTATCGTACTTTGTTTTTGTTTAAATTTGTGTCAGATTTTTCCAACAGATAATATCTTCTATCCTTTACTCATCTATATTTTAATATTGAGGACAATGTTGTGATCTAGTTGGGGGGAAGGATAGTTAACCCAAAAAAAAATGTTGTTTTTGTTTTTGTTTGGGAAGTATGATATGATTGTCATGGACTTACTAAACTAATAAAGGATGGTAGAGTAAGGAGTAGTTTTGCCCTTGCAGTGATTTACTCTTGAGACGCATCTTAATTGGTGGCAGAGTAAGGAGTTTTTTAGGTAGTAATTAATTAGTATTGATTTCTGGAAGTAACAAAGTTTTTGTCTTTTGATTTCCTTTGAAAGATTCAAGTGAATACACTCTCATATCCTTTGAAGCAATTGAAATTCAGGGATCATAGCATGATTGAATAAATTATCTTCTTTCTTAAATTTTACATGCTTGGTTATGGATGTTGAATTGGTGGATTGAGAATGATAGAAATATGCCTTGTGAGATTTTGAGCCTACTGATGAATGGATTGAATATCTGTACCATTTTCTTCTTTCTTGTATGGCTTTCACTCATGGAATTGTTACTCTAGAACTTGTTTTGATTCTTTTTGAGGCTACATTTTCACATGCACAAATTAATATGATTGAGGCATTTTGAAATAGCTACTTTGACCAAATAGTCATCCTTGTATATTTTCTATTATTTAACCCATTTGAACTTGTTTGACAATTCCTTGTTTTAAGCTCATTTCATCCTTCAAAAAGAAAAAAAAAAAAAAAACATGTTTGTACCCAACCTTAGGGAATAAGAGAGCATTGACCTTGTTCTTGAACAAATGTGGGGGAGTGTGTGCAAAATGATCAAAAAAAAATTTTGACCGTCGTTGTAATCAAAGGATTATCAGAATAAAGGTGGATGCTTGGAAACAACAAGAAGAAAAGGAGAATGTTCAAGTCTAACAATGAATTCAATTCACCAATTTGGGATTGATCTTTAACAAAACATTAGTCAAATGTTGGTGATTGTCCTTTATGATGAATGTTCTCAAACATTTTCTCCACTCTAACTGTACCATAATGCTCTTTTATTCTCTTTGGTATTTATCTTTTCAGATCTATATTATCCCTTCTCCTTTACCATGACCCCATTACAACCTTGAATAAAGTCCTCTTGATTTTGGTATGCATGTGTTTTAAGTAGCTGAGAAGTAGAAGATAAGCAAGCTTATGGTAGTACAATTCTTCATGGGTTGAATAGAGTGAAATACTTACCTTTTAAACACTTGAGAGACTGTGAGTGAATTCTGTGAAGATCTATCATTATTGATTCATTCTTTTCAACTGAAGTTTCCTTGCTTGTTGGTTTGAGATGTGAAGAAATGTTACCTCATTAATGCTTTGATCCCTTGAATTTCTTGTTGCTCTTCTTGCTTCATCGAGTCTTTTAGAGTTTTTAGCTTTTGAGTCTGTGTCATTTTTCTTTGTCTCCTAACTTTGGTCTTATGTGTTTTGCCCAGGAGTGCAAAAAGCTAAGTGTGGGAGAATTTGATAATCATATATTTTATACATTAATAAACCCTCATTTTTAGTCATTTACACTCTTCATGTACTTAATTGATTAAGCTTGGTTATGTTTTGTGCACTTGGACTCAAATTGGACTTAATTGATATTTTCAGCATTATTTGGGTCTTACACTGTTTCTATATTTTAGTCATATCTTGAGATCTAGATGCCTAAAAATTATGAATTTTACCTTATAGGAAAGCTGAGAGAAAGCTCTACAACTTTGATGAAGAGCTCAAAGTCTCAATCAGACATCTAGTGGAGCTAATTGGGCTTGGAAGACAGAATATGAGTTTTGTGTCTGGAACCTGAATAGTGTAAAGTAATCAGAGCATAACTCAGGCTGTAAGAATTATCTTGGGCTGAAATTTTGACATTTGAAAGTAAAACCCAGATCTACAACTTTCATGAAGAACACAAGAGCTCATTCGGACAGCTTAGAGGTGATATTGGGTCTGGAAGTCAAAACAGAGGTCCTGAAACTGGGCCTGAATAGTCTGCAGTAATTGGGTCATATCTTGGGCTGTAGGATGAATTTTTGGATGATTTTAGTGCCATTGGAAAGCTAAGACAAAATGCTACAATATTCATGAAGACCACATTGCTTAATTCTGATGGCATCCATGAGTTCAGCAATGAATGATTTTGGAGACAAAGAATCTTAATAATCCAACCACTCATTCAATAATCCAACCACTCATCCAACCACTCCACCCACTCATCCACCTACTCTTAATCAGCCCCCTTGTCATTTTGTATCCCTAATCCTCTATAAAAAGACCATTGGCTTATCATTTTAGGGGGGATGTGGAGAGCTTAGTGTTGGGCACTAGGAGTTAGGCTTAGTTTTTACAAGTTATAGTTATGCTTGTTTATTATTTTCCTTTGTTGTAATTTTCTCTTGTTCTAAATTGAAGTTATGTTCATCTTTCTCTTCTTCTCTCTTTCTTTCTTCTTATCCATGAGTAACTAAATCTTCATCTTGCTTGGGTGAAAGAATGAAGCTCTTGGTAATGAAATAAGGTTAGATTATTTTATTTCTTATGCTTAAATGATATATTATTAAATGAACATTATATGTGTTGTATTTTGTTTCCAATCAATTTAGAAACCTTCTTTGTTAATGGAGATCTTGATTTATTGTAGATAATAGGATTGGCACAGTGAATGCTTGAACTCATTTACAAATGTTGGTAGATAATTAAAGGAATCATAATATGATTACATATATAATTGAACTTTGAATGTTATATTTTTCAATTGGAACCTCCGTTGTGTGTGGATTTCAATTGAGTTAAAAAGAGAAATAATCTTACCTTTAATTTATTACCAAGAGTGGATCTCCTAACCCAAGCAAGCCCTTAAATTCATTTGTAAACATCTTTTATTACTTTTGGTGTTGTGACAAATCCTTTTCTTACCTCAATTAATTTTTCTTCATCAATTCCCTGTGGATCGACCTCGGACTCCCGAGAAATTTATTACTTGAGATAACCTGCACTTGGGTTTGCATCCTTTAATCCCGCAGTCAATATCCATCAAAAAAGACATGCATGCTTTCACTACATTAAGTGGTAGACATTCCAAGCATAAAATCACCTTTCACAAATGTAGTAACCTAACAATGTCACTCAAGGAATATCCCCTTTAACCATTTGTTCTCTTCTAGAGCATAACCTTTGATAATCCTCTTCCATTGCAACTCAAATTCATTATCGATGAGTGAATCATACATAGCATTGTGCAAATGTTTACTTATAACCTTAAACCAAATATACTTTCCTAATTTTTCAAGCAGCTTTTTCATTACATGCCATAAACACTAACAATGTCATTTGGACGGAAACACCACTCAATTGCTATTTTAGTCAAGGTGTTGATCCATTATTATGCCTTTTGGAGGAACAAAACTCAAGCAACTCATCTTTGACTTAAACAACAAAACAAATGACTCTATGTCTTTCAAATGATGATAACCCACAACCAAGAAGTATAGACTAACCTTGATGGTTTGCTCCAACGAAAGCAACAAAGACATGTCACATTTGTTAGGGAGATATGAAGTGTCAAATTTCACCACATCCCCAAATGATTCATAAGAAGTCCTACTCCTTGAATCAACCCAAAAAAACCCTAATGTTAATGATTTCATCTAACTCAATGCATTAAAGAAGTTGTTGTTTTGTTCTTGCATCCTCACAAAATTCTTATGAAAGGCATCACATCTCCCTTCTTCCCAATTAGTCTCCTTTCTTTCTAGATGTAATTTCTGACATCCATTTCTTAAAATGTACCAAGCTTCAACAACTAAAGATTGAAAACTATTGTTTGCTCATATCCTAACTTAACCATGTAGGTCAAATTTCATCACCACAACCATGTTGATAAAGTAAACACCATCTTTAATATTGTTTCTATATAGCTAGACTTTGCTTGGATTTCATGATTCTGAGTAAGCACAAACATGTTGATCTAGTAAACACCATCTTTAGATTAATTTACATTGATTCTAGCTTCACATTTTAGTTTCATTGTTGGAGAATTTCTAACATACTTTTCCTTACCACCTCTCCAACTCCCTTCTCTCAAACATGCAAGTGCCAAAACTTTTACTTTTCTATCACATCCCTTTTTTGAGTTTTGTATCATGGAGCCAAAACCTTCTTGATTAGAATAGTCCTAATAAATCGACTTGACTTGTTGCACTAAATGCGATGTCATTTGTTTCAATGGTGGTCTAATAATAACATTTTGATTAGAACTTTTTACTTCATCATGCCTATTTGCATAATATATCTACTGTTAAAGCTAAATCATCATCACCTTCCATTTCTTACAAGCAAAGCAATTATTTTAGATTTCAAGAAATGAAGCATCAGTGCTAAAAAACAAAAAAGTTTGATTTCATTTTAATGTTAGTAACAAATCTTGACTTCAAAATCATATAATAAAAAGACAAAAAGTCACATGATAGATTAGAAAAAAATAACACAAGTTATAGTTTTATAGTGCCCTATTACTATTTAAAACTCTTTTCACATTCTTTCCTCTGGAAACAAATTAAACAAAATTCATAAGTACCTTAAACTCAGTTGGTAAATACCCTGATGCGAGGTGATAATTACTGAAAATCTACCTACTATATGCATTCAACCCCTTCCCCAATAGAATGAACCATATCTTTATCTATTAACAACATCAATTAATTTCACACCATAGTAATCCTTGAGAATTATCATACAACAACTCAAGGAGTGTAATAGATTTTCCATGACACCAATTGAAGGACTAGGATAGAAATTAATGTTCACATCATACTAATACTTGAGTGTTCCCTAACTTGATACAAACTAAGCAAAAGTAATTGTCATAGAGAAAGCCCAATACAAAAAAAAAACAAAGGGGTTAAGCCTTAAACCTATAAACTCTAAAATTACATGGCAATATTCAAAATCAAACATTCTTTGAACTTATAATCATGAACTTTATAATCAAACTCTTTGCATTTCTCTTCTTGTATTTTTTACTATACCTTAGTAGAGAACACAAGAGAAAAAAGAATGGAAAATCATGTGGCCTTAGTAGAGAACACAAGAGAAAAAAGAATGGAAAATCATGTGGAGATGAAGTATGGATTTCATAGACAAGGAATCTTACATGAATACAAAATGCCGAGTAGGAATGAAATAGATAAACTTGAATGCGAAGAATGAAGAAGGAGCCAACAAGTGTGGAGATTCGACGAAGAGCCGAAGAAGAAAGAAAGAATGCGAGAAGGAAGAAGGATTGCTTAACCCTTCAAATCATCCTTGCACACTCAACAAATGACTTAGCATATAAGTAAAAAAAAAATGTCCAAGTTAGCTATGTGAGATATATAAGGCCATTAATATGTGCATATATCATTATCCTATTACAAATCAGTGAAATTATTAAACAATAATACTTTATTTAACTATTCATGTATCATATTTACACACTTAATTCCCTATTATATATAAACTCTCATCTAGGCTCCATATGCCCCTCTCTTTGTATATATGTCTATCCATCTCTTTTTTCTTTATTGCTCCATCTTCTACTCATTTCTTTCTTTCTCTCTCTCTCTCTCTCTCTCTCTCTTTGTGTGTGTGTGTGTGATGCTCCACTCCATCCCTCTTTTTCTATTTGTTTTGGTTTCATTTCCTCATTTGATATTGAATTTGATCACTTGCATTATGTTGGAGCTACGCCAACCTGGTTGGTAACTCTTTTGCTAACCACAAGTGCACAGGTCGCTCAAGTAATAAAAATGATGAGTAAAGATCATTCCCACAAGGAATATGATTACTTTCTAATGCTAAATATTAACATATAGCTTAACTAATTCTATTCAAGCAAGCATAAATTGGAAAAAAAAAGTTTGTCAATTAAACTACAAAACATAAGGAAAAGATAAAGATATGGTTGAGAAAATAGGGAATCCTTTTTCACCCCCTACTTCAATTGATAACATTCAATCCTTTCAAGTAGTACAAACGATTAGATTAGGCTAGTCTGAGAAACTAACTTAGTTAAAAGCCTATGTCTAGGTTGATTAACTCTATGTCATTTATCTAGTTCACTATGCATCCATGAAAATCAGAGCAAACAATACACATTAAGATTGATTCTCAAATATGACTATACATTCCTAAGAGGTATATGTTTATCTCATTAGTGAATCAATCTATCTCGCCATTGGAATGAAATCGAACATGCATCTACCATATGTATGATCTAAACCCAAAATCCTATGTCTAGGCTCATTAAATTTCATCAAATCACCTAAAAGTTGATCAAATAAGTAAAAGCATTAAGCACCAAATGATAAAACAAAGCCCAAATCATTTATATAAACTCAAGAGTACAAATTAATCAATATTCATAGGGGAATCCAAAGAATACCCTAAACATAGCTTAGCTACTCATTGAACATGCAAATACAATACAAAAATTCATGTTCAAGATAAAGGGAAGAGAGAAAGGAGAAGGAACAGAAGATGAAGCCTAATGGGGTGAGTCTTGAAGCTTGAATCTTCTTCCAAGATGAAGATGACCTCCAATCTTGGCTCTTCCAGCTCTCTTTCAACTCAAAAAATGAAGATCTAGTTGTTGGGCTCTCTCAGAAACCAAAGCTAAAAGAGAAAAATAAAAGTCCTAAAAGAAAAAAAAAACCCCTGGCTGAAATCTACATATGAAGTATTTATAGGCCCACAGATTTTGCGCTTCACGCTGTGGCGTTCACTTCCTTGCGCCGCGGCGTGCAAAAAATTAGGTTACCAGTGCCGCAATGTTCACTTCCTTATGCCGTGGCGTTAAGGCCTCGAGTTATCGGAGTGCACAGGCAGAGAGTAGCACGCCGCGACGTAAACATGCCAGCGCTGCAACGTAATCTACTAAAACTTTTCTTGTGATTTCTCTTCCAATGCAGGGCCTTAGCTCACATCAATTTAGTTCTTTTGGGCCCATCTTGCATTTGAGAAATCAACCAGTTAAATACAAATGTAATCAAACTCAATCCAGTCAAAGATTTAGAAGAATTTTAACAAGATTGAAAAGGAAGACTTCAACATAGATTTTACATGAAAATGGGGCTAAAGCCTTCCAACAATGTATAACAACAAGGGCAAAGCAATCAATAATGGATAGAGATAGGGCACAAATAACTACATTCTATGGAGTTATCACACCCCAAACCTAGATTTTTGCTAGTCCTCGAGCAAAACAAAGTCAGACTACACTAGCAAAGACAATATCTGCTTCAACACTAGTGTATGATGATTGTATTAAATCTCAAAGAATACGCATGCCTCATAATCTAGTTCACACATACATAATCCTTATCATACCAACAATCAAAGCTTCAAATTATGCATAAGCTATTTCCCACAAACATGCAAGCAAAACCTCTTCAATTCAAATCATACTCAACCAGATAAGTTTATGGGCAAACACATGGATATAAATCAAAAGAATCCACAAGATTTTAATGCAACTCTCTCTCCACTAATGTAAATCACACATAATTGAGGATCAAAAGAGACTTTAACAACTTGTAATGTCAGGCCATGGCTATGGGGTGAAGAACAAAGAGGAAAGGATAACAAATAAACATTGAGAAACATAAACAGGCTATTTCAAGACTTGAGACCATGTGAAAATAGCAAGGTATTCAATAGTGAAAGATTAAAACTTGCTAGAATCATGCAATGCTTTTCATATTTAACTTTTTTTCTTTCTTTTATTTGCTTTGTTTGTCTCTTTTCTCTCTTTTTTTTCTTTTTTTTTATATATACTTATACAAAGCAATCTTTTTCTTTCTTTTATCGCATCTGGTTCCTTTAGACTCATTTTTGTATTGAAAATATTAATACTCCTAATCACTAAACTCACTTAAAGAAATAACATATTATGCACTCAATAAACATTGATGGTAGGAAGAAAATGTCATGCTTTTACTTGCATTAGAATGGTTAACATGGTAACGAATACAATGGTAATGAAAAACATATAAGACCAACAATCAAAAAGCTTCAAAGGAGACCTAAGGATATCATCATGTAAGGGTAAGCTTGAAAGGCTCAATCGGTCTAAAAAATGCCCTAATCATTTCCTCAATCATACACAATTTAGGATTTCGCTTCAAGAGAGTTGCAAAACAATTTTAAAGATAAAAGATATCTCTACATGTACTAACTATAACATTATCTAGAAAAGTACTCAAATCCAATCCAAATCTAAACAAGCATACGAATGGAAAAACTCATCATGCATAAAAAGAATCTAGATTGATCGACATGCTTCCAAGATCGCATAAGGATTCACAAAAAAAATTGAGGTTCATTTGCATCCCTAATTATCATTGGGCAATCATTACACTAGCTAATGGCATCATGTTAAGCATTCAAATAATTTCACAATATCAAACATACAAATCAGCCATTACGTCCACCAAATCATATAATAAACAAAAAATATTACCAAAAAGTATCAATAACTATACTAATAATATTCAACAAAAATAAGCAGTCAATATCTATCAAAATACTAGACACCCCCAAACTTGAGGGAAACATTGTCCTCACTGTACAACATACAAAGGAAAATAAATAAATACAAAATAATGGAGACTGTCCTGAATGCATCAATCTACTCATCATTAGCATCGGGAAAGGACTCCGCATCACCACCACTATCATCATCATCATTCGGAAATGGCTCGGTATCACCACCACTATCATCGTTATGAGTCACTAGATCCTAGTGCTGATGTGAAGGGTCAGCTCCATTAAAGGGAGGGTATGGTGGGATGGGGAAGTCATGGGTGGAGATGTGAAGGTGCTCTGCCAGCCACCGTATAGTCTCGACGGTGTAAGCCTGCATGGCGGCCATATGGCGAAGCTCAGCACGCATATTATCCACCTCATGGGGAAGCTGGGCTGCATAGGTTGCTCTCTGCGCCTACCTCGGAGCTTTGTGGGGTACTGCCTCGGCTCCACATTCAGGTTCTTCACCGCGACATTCAAAGAAGTTCAAACTAATGCAGCGGTGCGCACGAACAGTCATCACTCAAACTTAGCCCGCACAGCCCCCAACCCTAAATGCAACTCAATACCAACAAAAACAAACATAATACTAAACAAAACACTTACTAACTATGATAAAAACTACAAAATAGAACATAAAACTTAAAAAACTAAAACAGAAACATAAAATGCGAAAATAAAAAAGAGAAAAGGGAGAAAGTGGAATACTTTGAGGTGGAGATGGATGAATGAAATGCATGAGGATGCAAGAAAATAGGTATGAGAGATTGTGGGAGAAAAGGTGACAGGAGAAATTGGAGAGAAAATGCAGAAAGAAGGAGAAGAGAGAAGGAGAAGAAGGGTTTGCGTTGCAGCGCAAATCCTGTTCCCTATTTAAGCAAAAATATGCCCAGAACGCCGTTATGTGCACTAATTAGCGCTGCGGCTCGTGTCTGTAAACCGGACGTTTCAATTTTCCAATTTTTTTTCTGATAAATATAAATTGACTGTCGCGGCATTACAAAAGCCACATTGCTGCGCTATGCTCTCTGTCTCCAAGCCCTAATAGGGTAGAGACCAGAACGTCGCGATATAACTAAGCGATCGCCGCGGTATGAGAGGTCTGACTACAAAATTCTGCAGCAAATCACACAACACCTGCATTTGCATCAATAAGGCCTCCACCACCTATGAAAACTATCTAGCAGGTTTAACACAAGCATGTATCAACAAAATAACATGTAATTTCCAATTTCAATACACTACATACTAGACTCATAACATAAGAATTAAACACATAGGTGGATCATTTCAAAATGGTGCCTTCTTTATAGTCCAGGCAGGACTTTTTTTGCTTTTTCAACTTGAGGTAACTTGTTTGAGGATGGTCTCATCACTTGAAGAAGTCCCCGGGGGCCTATTATTTATTGCATTGGCTAGCTGTCCCACTTGTATCTTAAGAGCCTTAATTGAAGATGTTTGGTTATGAAGAAAAGAATCATTTTTTGCCAAATAAGCATCAATTTTAGTGATGTATGAATTAGTTTTCACCATAAATTGTATGAATGTGTCTTCCAATGCTGGCTTCCTTTCTTGCATAGGTGGCCTTACTTACGATGAGAAACCAGGAGAAAAAGGTGGTCTCTCATTGCTTGTAGATGAAGATGTTGGCCCTTAGTTATCCCTCCATGAGAAATTGGGGGTGGTTTGTCTACCCAGGATTATATTGCTGCGAGGGGTTGTTCTGAGGTGGCCGATAGTTTTTCACATATTGAACACTCTCCAAAGTGGAGGGCAACTATCAGTGACATGATTGTTCCCACATCGATCACACAGCATGAAAGGGGCTTTAATTAGGGCCTATACCTAAACTGTCCATCTTGTTTGCTAATGATGCCACTTGAGCCGACAAAGATGTAAGTGCATCAACGTCATGAACTCCAACTACCTTCCTTTGAGTGTTCCTTGCTGAAGGTCATTGGTAGCTGTTGGTGGCTAATTCTTCCAACAATTGGTAAGCTTCATCGAAAGATTTACTCAATAATGAACCACCTGCAATCGTATCCACAATTGGACGATAATGACGTAGTAGACCTTTGTGGAAGGAGTAAATCTGGTGCCAATGAGGAATCTCATGGTGTGGGCACCTTCTAAGAAGATTCTTGTACCTCTCCCAAGCTTCATACAAGGATTCAGATTCTGCTTAGGTGAATGAAGTGATGTCATTCACCAACCCAGTAGTCTTGGTCGGAGGAAAGTATTTGTTGAGAAATTTTCCCACACATCCACCCAAGTAGTTATAGATCCCGTAGGTAAAGACTGCAACCAACTCTTGGCTCGATCTCTGAGAGAAAAAGGAAAGAGCCTGAGGCGAATGACATCTTCTGAGACTCTATTGTGCCTAAAGGTGTTACAGATCTCCAGAAAGTTTGACAAATGTGCATTAGGATCTTCACTTGGCAAATCGCCAAATTGTACAGATGTCTGAATCATTTGGATAATGACCGGTATGATCTCAAAATTATTTGCGTGGATGGGAGGCCATCTGATACTTGATTAAAGATTTTCCATTTGAGGATTAGCAAACTCCCTCAGAGGCCTTGTATGATCGTTGTATTCCGCCATTGGTGGTACCTTGTTCACAAAAGAATGAAACATTAAATCAAAATGTAATAAAAGAAAAGACTTAAATTAGAACTAACAAAGCTCGATATCATTATTAGAAATACAGAAATTAGTCGTCTTCTATGACAGTGATGCCAAAAACTTGTTGGAGCTACACCAACCTAGTTGGTAACTTTTTTGCTACCCTCAAGTGCACGAGTCGCTCAAATAATAAAAATGATGAGTAGAGATCGTTCCCATAAGGAATATGGTTACTTTCTAATGCTAAATATTAACCTACAACTTAACTAATTCTATTCAAGAAAGCATAAATTGGAAAAAGGGGTTTGTTAATTAAACTACAAAACATAAGGAAAAGATAAAGATATGGTTGAGAAAATAGGGAATTCTCTTTCACCCCCTACTTCAATTAATAACATGCAATCCTTTCAAGCAGTACAAACGATTAGATTATGTTAGCCTGAGAAACTAACTTAGTTAAAAGCCTATGTCTAGGTTGATTAACCCTATGTCACTTACCTAGTTCACTATGCGTCCATGAAAACCAGAGCAAATAATACGCATTAAGATTGATTCTCAAATATGACCATATAAGACTAAGATGTATATGTTTATCCCAATAATGAATTAATCTATCCCACCATTGGAATGAAATCGAACATGCATCTACCTTACGTATGATCTAAAACCCAAAGTCATATGTCTATGCTTATTAGATTTCATCAAATCATCTAAAAGCTTATCAAACAAGTAAGAGCATTAAGCACCAAATGATAGAACAAAGCCCAAATCATTTATATAAACTCAAGAGTACAAATCAATCAATATTCATAGGGAGATCCAAAGAATACTCTAAACACAACTTAGCTACTCATTGAACATGCAAATACATTACAAAAATTCATGTTCAAGATAAAGGGAAGAGAGAAAGGAGAAAGAACAGAATATAAAGCCCAATGTGGTGATCCTTGAAGCTTGAATTTTCCTCCAAGTTGAAGATGACCTCCAATCTTAGCTCCTTCAGCTCTCTTTCAGCCCGAAAATGAATATCTAGTCGCTGGGTGCTCTCCAAAACCAAAGCTAAAAGAGAAAAATAAAAGTCCTAAAAAAATCCATGGTTGAAATATGCGTACGAAGTATTTATAGGCCCATAGATTTTGCGCTTCATGTTGCGGAGTTCACTTCCTTAAGTTGCGGCGCACAAAAAATTAGGTCACCAATGCTGCGACGTTCACTTCCTTGCCCCGTGGCGCACAAAAAATAAGGTCACCAACACCAACGCCGCGGCGTTAAGGCTTCGGGTTATCATAGTGCACAGGCAGAGAGCAGCACGCTGCGACGTGAACTATTGAAGCTTTTCTTGTGATTTCTCTTCCAATGCAGGGCCTTAGCTCGCATCAATTTGGTCCTTTTGGGCCCATCCTACAATTGAGAAATCAGCTAGTCAAATACAAATGTAATCAAACTCAATCCAATCAAAAATTAGGAAGAAATTTAACAAAATTGAAAAGGAAGACTTCAACATAAATTTTACATAAAAATGGGGCTAAAGCCTTCGAACATTGCATAACAACAAGGACAAAGCAATCAATAATACATAGAGATAAGGCACAAATAACTACATTCTATGGAGTTATCACATTGGCGAAACTTGGGTGAAAATTTTGGAGGGGAAAATGATGGGGGATTTGTGAAGTGGACTAGATAAATAATCTATAACTTATAGTTTTGTAGTATTTACTATTTTTATGATGATTGTTACACAACTTCAAGTCTCCATGGTTCATGGTTAGTTTGACTTTGTAAAAATTATGATCAAAACTTCTGATCTTTTGAATTAAAAGCTCGTGTGTTTCATAAGCTTTGAGTAATAAATAAGCTCATTAATTAGAGAAATTCAGAGGTTAGGGATATGATGTTGGGTATTCTTGAAGTCATTTTATATTGTTGTTGGTGTAGATCCAGACAAAGCTTTGCCTATCCTACTATCCATGTTGTAATATTTGTATATTTGTATATTACCAATATTTGTGTATTAGTATAGATTTTAAAAAAAAAATTGGGAGGAGGGGGCAGCTGCCTCCCTCAACCCTAAGGAAGTTCCACTAGTGATCACTTGGTATTGGGCGAATCAAACTTTTCATGCCTGCAGCAGAATAATGCTTTTCACAAGCCATTCCCCCCATACCAACAAGACATGGCAATATGAGTTTGATTCGTTAGGTCAACCTGTTTAACTTGCCAAAAATGGCGAGTTAGGTTACATTTTCCAACCCATTTTCCAAACTCAACTTGTTTAATTTGCTCTATCCCATTTTTTTGCTAACCCATGGCGGGTAGGGGTGGGTCGATCCATTTTCCATCTCTAATACCGACATAGCCACTCCAGTGGCCCACCGATATTTTCTACACCAATATTTCTCCTAATTTTCTAAACAACTTCGATATTCTTACCACAAACAGTACATACACCTCTTTTCACACTCAATCTAATATTATTCATCATACTTACTTTTTTCTATCACTTTCTCTTTCTTAATCACACACTCTTAAAAAAAGTGTGTACAGTGACTATACCTCTAAAAGAAGTATAGGACTATCATTATTCTTTTCTAAAAGTTTCATGTCTTTCTCCTTTGACGGCTGAAGTCTCTAAGTCCATGAATCAAGAAAAGGAGAAAGAAGAGAGGACTATGGAGAAAAGTATAGCATGAAACGAGGACGTGATTTTATATTGGGTTTGATCAATTTACTTGGATTTTGATCAAGTTTATCTATTTTATGAGAAATCCAATTGTATTCTTCAATTGGACAGGTCAGGTGGATGGTCGTCGATTTTCAATCTAGTTTTTACAACTATAGTATTAATATATGACTAGATAATAATCTAAAAAAAACTTTTATATTTAAAAGTAAATCAAAATAAAATCCAAATAAAACCTTTTTTTCTTGAAATTCTTAGATATTCTCATAGTAATATACCAATACAATAAAAACATGTCATGTGACATAAAAATTGAATGTGTACCATGAATTTTTTTTTACCTTGCTATCGTATCTTACATCCGTTGGTATTAAACTAATTGTGTTGGAATTAATGTTCTGAAAATCAGATTGGCTGGTCCAACCGATTCAACTAGGAACTGGTCTATTGGCCGGTTCGGTCAGGTTAACAGAACTGACATTCTGAAAATTGAGAAAAGAATTGATAAACCAGTTGTGCACCGATCAAACTGTCAAGCCAGTCATGATTTGTAACAACGTACTAGTTCAATGTATTTGGCATAAAATTGTTCAAAAAGGGGAATGTGGGTGTCAAACACGAGTCCTTCTATGTAGGTGAGCCTGCATTCAACCATCTAGTAGCATTGGATGTTGCCTTATTACCTAACTATTAATAATTATATTATATTACATTTCGTTTAGAAGACATCCTGCTGATTTCTTATTCATTTAATTTAATATGTTTATTAAAATATTACTTGCCAATAATTCTCAAATTGATAAAATATTATTTTTTAAATAAATATAAAATATTTAAATTATTAAATTCTTGTAATTTATATCCATATTAAGATTATATATATATTAAAAAATTATATTCCAATTCGATTACTGATTAAACTAATAAATTGTGAATAAATTTCTTTACCGATTCAATAATCAGTTCACTTTTCAGAATATTGGTTGAAATAGTGAGATTGTCCCTCCTAACAATACTTTCATTAATTTTACTTGCGGATTGAGAGGCACATTAGTCAGTGTCTGTTAATCCACATTTTTTATTTTAATTTCATGTAATTAATTATATCATAATTTAATATATGAATTTAATTTTGATATATTTTGATATATTATTGTGTAAATTTTTCTACACTCATACATTATTACATTATTAAAAAAGAGTATGATTTTTGAAATTATTGTAAGAGTTAAATATTTTTAATAATATGATAATCTATGATTGAGTGATAAGTAAAAAATATCAAAATTAAATCGTTCATGTTTATCTAATCATATCTAATCATATATCACAACTATAAAATTTGTAGGTGCAAAATAATTTATCCAACAAAGAAATTAATATATTAAGATAAATGTATAGAATTAATTATGATATCAACATTGATAACAAAAAGTATAATATTTATCGAACCAAAAGTAAATAATCATCAAGATAATAAAAAGTATATGTTCTTATTTGTATATGAATATTTGACAGATCCAAGTTTTAGAGATCTTAATATCAAATATACTTGCAAAATAATATGATGATCATGCAGGTAAATATATAGTTTTAGTTTTAGTTTTGGTTTCTTTTATGCTTTTGATTGCCTTATCTTCTTAGTCATGGCTCATTTGAGTTTGATTTATTAATTTTATTATTGTTGCCCTATCTAAATCTATATATCTTGCGAAGCTCCTCATATCATAAAAATTTGGAATGTAAACCAAATTTTTACTAAGTTAATTCATTATTTAAATGAATAAATGTAAACAATAGCACACAAAAGTCTAAATTAATATATATTTTATAGCGTCTATAGATACATTTGTCCTTTATAAACTTTTAATATAGTCTTAAATAATGTTCATATTTTTTAAAAGATTCCATTAACATGAATAATAATTTAAGAATTATTTTATCGAAACCCGACTATATCTAGTCTTTCTATCAAAGTTTATTAGCAAGCATTAACAAAAGGACAATGATGTGTGAAGACCGCAAAGATCACATAAAAAATGTATATGCTTATCAACTTTCTAAAATCTAAACGAAAATTTCTTTAAAAGCTCACTGGTGAAAAGTGATTCCACTCCCAAAATGATAATAAAATCTAATGGCCAATAGAAAAAAATTTAATTGCATTAAAAAGGAATGGCCTATGCAGTACGAGTTGTCGTGCTCAAGAATTGAGGAGTTATTAAACAAAGTTTGGATATAGCTTCGGGTTTGAGTTTAAAGCCAAAATTTAGCCATAAAAGCCTGAAATTCTAAGTAAAACAATTCTTAGACTTTTCTTTCTTGCACTTAAAATTTCCCTTTTAATTAAAAGCTTATCTTTTGCCTCATTAGAAAGTTCAATCATATCTCATATCTTCTCCGAAACTTCATTAGATTTTTCTATGTCATGTCATTCTTTGGAGGAATTAGCCAAACGATAATTATCTTAGATGTATGCCCAAAGAGGCCATTCGTTAGACTTTAGGGCCTTGTTGTGTATTCGGGAACCTCATGGTCAATAGCAGCATAGAGTGCACTTCAAACTCCTTTTTTGAACTCATTTGAGCTTTTAAATTTCGTCAACAAAATACATGTCATCCACATCAAGAAGGCCAAAAAAATGCAGGATGGAATTGACTTTGACAATCTTACTAGAGAGTCATTCACTAGGGATGCAAAAGCAGTGTAGAGTGCCAAGCAGGGGAGAGATGGTTGAATTGAAAGGGAATTTCATATCTATTGAAAATATTCCAGCATTATTAATGGGAACATCAAATTCAACAAATTTGAAAACACTAAAATAGAGTCTAGAGATAGAAGATTGATCTCCATCACCTCAATATTGAGCAGCCATATTTCATACCTATTTTGGATCGGATTTCGGGTTAATAGTTCATGAGCAACTCGGTCTGCTAAGATTGGATCCTAAATATTTATGAGCATTTTAGATAAGTAAATATACTCATTTATATGAAGTAAATCTCTAACAAAATCTTTCATAGATAGAGGAATTAATTATATCCCTCATAAATAGAGAAGATAGTTATAAAAGATAACAATTTTATTAGATTCTTATCATAATTAACAAAATGTAATACAAATTTAAATATGATTTTTATCAACAAATGCGCTCTTATAAAAACAATACAAGGTAGCAAAGGTATGCATCTAATTTCAAAAGTATGCATCTAATTCCAAATGCTACCCGTCTTGTGCACGGTCTAATTTGAGCTTCGGAGTTCCTTTTATAGGTACCCACCCTTTACACCATCATCGCTACCACCATGCCACAGAGGAAACTACCTTTATCAACCTAATTAAGGTGATTCTCTAAAACTCATTCAGAACATTGGCCCTATCTGTGAGTAACGATAAACTTCGATTCTCATCATTCCCATCATGATCACTACTAGGAGAAACCACGTTTCTACCACTCATAGTCAACCTTTTTCTACCCTCTGTCCAGCATCTACTCCCGTCCAAGAGCTAGTTGCTGCCCAACCAGAACCCAAAAAAGACGGAGAAGGGACTTCACATACTAGCAAAAATATCTCCCCTCAGTCGCGACGTGTTCCGGCGATGCACTGACTTGGCCCACATGGAGCCCCTTCAAGAGATACCAAACAATAGGTATCAGCTTTACAACGCTTGGGAGCACGGGTGAATGACGACAACGTTCGGTCTCACCATGGTGAGTGTAGTCTCTCGGAGCTATCTAGGGAGGAACTTGTTTCTCTAGTTAGAATCCATGATGAATAAATTCATAACTTGGAAAGAGCTGCTAACTAGGAGAAGGAAGACGAGAACCATGTTCTCCACCAGAATTGTGAAAACAAGATGGAACTAGCCCGCTATGGGGTATGCAATCTAGAATACTTAAGGATCACGGAACCTAGTCAGATAGTTGAGAATCCAGCTCATGGGAATAGATAGTATGATTTAGGACGAAGAAAGTTGGTTAAGCAAAACCAACATTTCTCTGATAAATTGATGGCCTATGAGATCCCTAGATGTTTCAAGTACCCTACTAATATTGAAGTCTATGATGGGACCACGGATCCTCAAGAGCACTTAGATGCTTATGTTTCTACTTTACTTTTTGTTGGAGGAGATGACCTACTCATGTGTTGTGCTTTCCCTCTTTCTTTGAAAAAAACTGCCTTCAGATGTTTCATTACCTTAACTCCTAAATCTATTATTGATTAGAAAGACTTGTCCTCAATATTTTAACTGCAATTCACCACTAGTAAGGCACAGTCAAAATCCATTTCATGTCTTTCCCATATTAAGTAAGGAATGGAGGAATCTCTCTAAGACTTTATATCTCTGTTTAACAAAGAAGTGATGAATAGTCATGACTAGGATGAAAGACTCGGATTACATTACATGAGGAAAAGACTCCGCCCTGGGCCGTTTTCCTTTTCTTTGGCTAAAAAATATCCCAAGAAAATGGATAAGTAATGGGCTAGAGTTGATAAATATATTAATGTGAAGGATGTGTTCCAGGCTAGGAAACATTTGGAGAAAAGAGAATATGTCAAACCTAAACCTGGACATGCTCCCCCGCAAAACCAAAATTCGAGGCCACTTTTAAAAAGAAAATATGAAAGTTACACCCCCTCATCACTCCTCGGACTCAAATCTACCAAGAAGTCATGAATACGGAGTTCAGAGATATGCAAAGACCTCCCCCATTGAGAAAATATGTACAAAAAGATAAGTCCAAGCATTGTGCATTTCATGAAGGCCACAGACATAATATTGAGGATTACATCAATCTGTAAGATGCTATCGAGTCTTTGATCTGGGATGGCCGTCCAGGCCGATATGTGCATCAATCCTGGAATAACAATGAGAGTGGAGGACAAAATTACAGGAAATAAAGGTACAGTCCTTGAAGAAACCCATCTGTACCATACCAAAGAATGACGCTCACCTACAAGGAATGAAAATCCTAGAGCAGACCTATCTCAGGATAACTCCTAGAATCAAGAAAGGGCACAACCTCGTGATAACCCTAATCCTGACAACAATCACCGTCACATAGAAGTAACCTATACAATGAACACCATTTCAGGGGGCTTTGATGGTGGTAGTAAATCAAGGAATGCAAGGAAAAAAGCACTTTGGACCATGTTGAGCATAGCATCCCATTCAAGATATAACATAGACGCCGGAGCAAGGAAGACCCATCAATTTCATTTACTAATGAAGATTATGCTTGCACTATCATAGACCACGACAACCACTTGGTGATCTCAGAAATAATAACCAATGTCGAGGTCCATCATGTATTTGTTGATCAGGGAAGCTCGACTGATATTATGTTCCTAGATCTATTTGAGAAACCAGGACTATCAAAGAAGGAACTGATCCCGTATACCGGTAAGTTGATCAAGTTCACTGGAGATAAGATAACCCTGATGGGATACATCGAGACTTATTTGACTTTGGAGAAGAATTCTCTTTTCAATACACTCAAGGTCAAATTTCTTGTGGTAGATTGTCTTTCAGCCTATAATGTCATGCTCGATTGCCCTTCACTCAACGTTTTTGGCGTTGTGATTTCTACACCCCACTTGGCCATGAAGTTCCTCGACCAACAAGATAGGGTCATTATGGTTAAAGGATACCAAGTTACTACTAGGAAATACTACAATGAAAGCCTAAAGATTGCGAAGAAACCATGCACCACGGATCAATGCAACAATCCATCATTAGTCATTACGAACCACATCAATGTCCTCCTAACTGAGCTAGATGTTAATGAAAATATCCATGGCACACACCCTTAACCTGATAGAGAACTTCAATCCCTTCAACTCGGTGCCAAGTCAGATCAAGTAACAAAAATTAGGGGACAACTAAGCCAGGAAGAAAGATCCTAACTAGTTGAGTTTCTTGTGAAAAACAAGGATCTCTTCGCTTAGACGTCTGTAGATATGCCAGGGTTAGACCCTGAATTTATTTGCTACCGATTTTCTATCATGAAGGATGTGAAGCCAGTGGCCCAACAAAAGAGAAAAGTCAGACTTGAGGGACATGAGGTAATTCAAAAGCATGTGAAAGAACTCCTGGACGCTGGATACATTAGAGAAGTCTCTTATACCACTTGGCTCTCTAATGTGATCCTGGTAAAAAAAGCTAATAGAAAATGATTTATGTGTGTCGACTACACTGACCTAAATAAGGCTTGCCCAAAATTCCCTTATCCACTCCCCAATATAGATAAATTACTAGGCAATTCATCCATGTTCTGGCTGCTATCATTCATGGACGCCTACTCCAGATATAACAAAATTCCTATGAACCCGAAAGATAATGATAAAACTGCTTTCATAACCGAGATGAGAAGTTAGTGTTACCGAGTCATGGCATTTGGATTAAAGAATGTAGGTGCAACTTACCAGCGGATGATGAATAAGGTCTTTGAAAAACAAATTAGCAAGATGCTGGAAGTCTACATAGATGACATGATAGTTAAGACAATAAATACCAGTAACCATGTGAAAGACTTGGAAGAGGTGTTTACCCAAATATGGAAGCATAATAGGAGACTGAACCTAGAAAAATACGTTTTTGGAGTACAAGAAAGTAGATTTATGGGATTTTTATTGACAAATCGAGACATTGAAGCTAACCCAAAAAAATGTCATGTCGTTCTTGATATGCAAAGCCCACAGTCCATTAAAGAAGTGCAATAATTGATAGGTCAGGTAGCGACCCTCACTCGCTTCCTAACTAAGGCTGCTAAAAAATCCCTTCCCTTCTTCAAAACTCTTAAAAAATGAAAGATTTTGAGTGGGCCCCAAAATGTGAGGTTGTTTTTCAAGAATTGAAGAAGATGCTAGCTGCACCGCCGATCCTAACGAGACTGGATCCCAATGAAACACTATATGCCTACCTCTCAGTCAACAATGAAGCAATCAGTTTAGTCCTAATAATAGAAACCAAAGAAGATCAGAGGCCAGTTTATTTCGTCAGCAAGGTCCTACAAGACCCTAAGCTATGTTATCAGAAGATTGAGAACTGGCCCTAGTATTGCTAACTACTACAAGAAGGTTACAACAAAACTTTAAGTGTCACCCTGTGATAGTGAGGACGAATTAACTGATTTGACAAGTGTTGCATAAGCCAGATCTTACTAGAAGAATGATCGCTTGGTTAGTGGAGCTCTCAAAATTCAGTATCATGTATGAGCCAAGAAAAAGCCACAAAGGCAAGTCTTATCTGACTTTTTGGTTGAGCTTACATAAGATTTCGACCATCCTAGAGTGAATTATTCAACTATTTATGTTGATGGATCCTCAAATCCCAAAAGGAGTGGTGTCAGAGTCATATTGGAAAATAAAGTCAGGTTCATGATAAAAGATTCATTAAGGTTCGAGTTCCCTGCTTTAAATAACCAAGCAGAATATGAAGTTTGTAACGTGGGCATCATCATGGCAAAAGAAATGGGAGTCATAGATATAGTTCTATGCAGTGATTCGCAGCTAGTGACATCCCAAATTCGAGATGAGTATCAAGTTAAGGAGCTCCTGTTGTAGAAATACCTAGCCAAAGTAAAGAAATAAATGGAGAGTTTTGATAGTGTCAAGGTAGAACATATCTCGAAAGAACAAAACTCAAGAGCCAACATCTTATCAAAGCTTACAAGCACCAAGAACCCTAGCAACAACATGTCCATAATCCAAGATACCCTACTCACTCCCCCAACATTACCGACACCGAAGTCCTTCTACTGGAAGATGATGAAACTTGGATGACACCCATAGTTGCCTACCTTCATAATGGCATATTACATGAAAACTAGAAAGAAGCTCAGAAAATAGTACGAACAACGTCCTGGTACATTGTCTTCGACAATCAGCTATATCATTGTGGGTTTTCCTTTCCCTTCCTTAAGTATCTCGGTCCAAAAGAAATGGAATATGTCTTGTTCGAAATCCATGAAGAGAGTTGTTGCCATCACCTTGGTGGAAAGTCCCTAACATGAAAAGCACTGAGGGTTGCATAATGCTGGCCTAGTATGGAAGCTGATAGCATAGAACATGTCCAAAAATGTGATATATGTCAATGGTTCTCGAACAACTATGCAGCCCCACCAGAAGAATTATCTACGATGTCCGTTCTTTGGCCCTTTTACTAGTGGAGGATGGATATCCAAGGTCATTTTCCCCAAGCACCAAGACAAATCAAGTACTTAGTGGTAACTGTGGATTATTTCACTAAGTGGATTGAGGCAAAACCATTATCCGCCATCACATCAGCGCAGATTCAGAAGTTCATTTATAAGAATATTATTAGTAAATTTGGTATCCTAGAGTCCATTGTTATGGATAATGGAACCTAGTTTACTGACAAAAAAATTAAGGTTCTCTTAGCCAGACTTAAGATCAAACAACATTTCACCCTAGTAGAACATCCAAAAACTAACAGGCAAGCTGAAGCCGCCAATCGGGTTATTCTCCATGGGATCAAAAAGAGGCTTGATGAAACTAAAGGGAATTGGGTGGAACAACTTGATCACGTCCTATGGGCATATCAGACCACACCTTATTCCTCAATAGGAAAAATTCCCTTCAAATTAACTTACGATTGTAAGGCTATGATTTTGCTTAAGATAATAGAATAGAGCTAGAGGAGACAATTTCTTAGAAGAGGCCAACCTGGACCTCATTCGTCATAACTTAGTCCTGTTGGAAGAACAATGTTGCATTGCCCACATCCTTGAAGCTGACGATAAACAGAGAATTGCATCCAAGTACAATTCCAAAGTGATACCACGAAGGTTTGTTCCTAGTGACCTTGTTCTACAAAGAGTAGATATCAGAGGGAAAAATGCAAAAAATGAAAAATTAGCCCCTAATTGGGGAGGATCATATAGGATCATGTCCAAGACAAACACATGAGCCTATACTCTAGAAACTCTCTCTGGAAAAACTGTTAAGAATTTCTAGAATGCTGATAAACTTAAGAAATATTATAGTTAAATGTCTTAAATTCTTATTTTTATCACATAAGTGACGAGTTCCAACATGAATAAATCGATGATTATATTTCTAGTACTTGGTTATTTTATGCACCTACAACTATTGCTACCCACAAGGTTATCGCACCTTGGAGATGTTCGAGGAATACAAGGTCTAATTAGAATCAGATATTCTAATGCATAAATGAAGGTAAAAAAAGGGAATCCACTTGAACAATCTCTGAATTCAAGAAGCGAATTCAAGGGTTTTAACTCATACCCCAATGAGCCTGACCTTAACCTATAAGCCTAAAAAAGGTTTAAAGAGGTTAAGAGTAGCTGACCATTGCTTGGGATAAAGCAGAAACATTTGTCGTGGCTTATAAAGGATGTCATTCCAAGAGGCTTCTGCGTTAAAATCCTATTTAAGAGTTTCACACTTAGAAAATTAACTAAGTGTCATGAACACTAACAAGAACAAGAAACATAATTGATGAACAAAAAACCCGAACGTTGGCCTACTGTACAACCAAACAGGAAAAATTCTTTAAGTGTAAAATGAGAAATCCACTGAGATTGAGTGTTGGACCCATCTTGGCTGGAAAAAGCAAAAGCATTCACTAAGTGTAAATTAAACCATCGAGATCGAGCATCGGACCCATCACAGTTACAAACAAAATTTGGCAATAAGCATATACAAGAAAATATTCTAAGTGTATAAATTTAAATAATGCACGAAGCCCAGGACTAGTCCATTTTATGTGAAATTAACCCCACACAGGGGGAAAAATAAAAAGAGACAGAAATAATATCTGACATCTAGATTAGGCTCCTTATGGTCGATAATCTCCACCTTGGCCTCCTCTATTAGGCAGCCCTCCGAGCTTTCCTCACCTTCTTCCTCATCTTCATTGGCTGCAGGAACTTGACTCACCGAAGTGGCCTTGGAGATAGCATTCATGATGTCACCATCACAGACCACCATTTGAGAACCAGTCCATTCTAAGACGAGGTCCGGCTTTAGCAAGCGTAGTTGAGCAAGAGCATTGGAGAAAGATTCATCCAATGAGTTAGCTTATTCATCTTTAAGATATAGAATATCACTTTTCAGCTTGACTTCGGATTACTTGAGAATTTCATTCTCAGCTCGGAGTGCGGTTAGAGTGGACTCAATTAAAGAAACTTGATCTTTTAAATTATTTTCCCGAGCAACCTCTTTCGTAATTTTGGATCTCAACTCTGCGCAAATTGAGCTCTTCGTTGACTTGAGCAAGCTGCCCGTCTTTTTAAGCCACAAGTAACTTAAGCTTATTTCTTTCACCCCGGAGGGCATCTAACTTATTTTTTAGCTTTTGAGTCTGATGAACATACTCAAAAGTGGACTCCAAAAAGTAGAGAACAAAAGCATTGGAGCCTACAGCTGGGCATCCTGGATGATCTCCATCAAGTGCTGTTCAATCAGGACTTCGTAGTCAGCCTGGGTCAGAAGGGTGTTGTCAATGATCCACCGAGGATCAACCCCTTTCCCCAAACTGACCTTCCATCAAATTGAAGAGGGATGCCCTCCAAGATTTCAGATTCTTGACTAGTTGTTAGATTAATCGGCGCCACTCAGTCACCGACCTTTTATCCTTGGGCTCCCTATACCCCTCTCCCTTCCTTTTGCGAGGCTGGAGTGGTTGAGCCGGAGACCCGAATTTCATCTCCTGGGTTTGTGGTTGGGATAGAGGACCCAAAATTGTTGGTTGGGATCCAGATCTCGAGGCCCCAGACTTTCTCTGGGCCAAACGTATTACAAGAGCTTCAAGCCCACCAGGAGGCACCATGTTTTCTACAAACAAGAAACAAATATGTTATAACACTTAGAAGAAATTATGAAATACAAGCTCATCAAATATATTTAAGACGATGTACCTAAGGACGATCTTATTGAATCGGAGGGCTCATCTAAGACATCTTTATAGTAGATGACCCTGTTTTTATCGGCCCAATCAACTAAGAAGCTGAAGACGTTAACTTCATTTTCTATCAACAAGGACATCAGAGTCTCTATTTCCTTTAAAGTTGAGTCCCAGACTGCTTGTGTCCAGTATAGGAATATTCTTGGTTCACCTTCCAAGGTAACAAAAAAAGGCGTTAACGCCAGAGCACCTTCAATTTGAAAAAAATCCTTCTTGAAATTTTTGAAGAATTTATGTTATGATTTGAATACCTTATGCATAGTTTGAATACCTTACGCCCTGCTTGCACACACAAGGTAACCCACCCTTTTTAGAAATTGTTCCCAGAGGGTGAAAACTAAGTGAAGAGGAAAAAGAATAACCCCATGGAGTATGACCATCTAAAGGTTTTGCAGATAAGCTCGAAAGTCCTTATGAAACCCCATGCGTTTGGGAGTAGCTGAGTTGGAGCTACACGCAAGTGGTTGAGGACTCTGATCTCAAACTTGAAAAAGGGCAGTCGGACTCCAATGCGGGTAAACAATGCATCGTACATATAAATGAAGTGGTGGCCTTCTGTTCTAATTAAGCAGACCTTTTCTTGGTCCAATGGAGCCCAAATTACATATTCACCATCACGAAGTCGATTTTGGATGAGGTGTAAATATTCTTGTTTGGCATTGGCATCCTCCAATGTCTCAATGCTTGAAGGAGTACCTAGAACTTCTTGGTCAATCCACTGGTATAGACCGATATTTCTTAGAAAAATATATTTTCTCGCTTCTGAAGTATATGCCCTCCGATGTCCCATCTCTGTATTACCAGCTTTACCTATAGAGATTGCACTCATGTTAGAATCAGAAGAGGTTTCATCTCCCTCATGAGTATGGAGAGTGAACGTGATAGTCTTTGCCTTGCAAGCTCCCTGGCACGATCTGCCCTCCATATCAATTCCAGGACGTCCATCCTAGATAGCGGCCTCAGACCCCTATCAAAACCTCTACCACGAGGAGAACGCCTTCGCTGTGGAGACGGAGATGGCGGAACACTTAGAATTTCTAAAGAACTACTCTATCCATCATTGTTTTGTGACATTCTCACTCTCACCATGATGTTTTTAGAAAGAAAAGAGAGCGGAAGAGGAGAATACCTTGAGAATGAGTGAAGAAAAGGCTTGAAATGAGTCAAAAACCCATCAAGAACCATTTCTTGTGCTTTTCAGAAATCACTTGAACTCACCAGAGAAGAAAAGCAAAAATGGTGAAAAGGGAGAAAAGTGGGGGGGAAAACCCCCAGTCCTATTTATAGCCACGAGAAGTCTCCCCCAACCGTTGCCATAAGAACGGGTAAAATAAGGAATTTGTATTAAATTTGAAATAATAATCATGACAGTACGAAATCCTAACGACGCCTTCTAAAATGGTAGAAGAATGGAATCCAAATTAAAGATGTGTCATAACCGATGATAACTAAATCAGGGTCAGTAGCTTAGCGGTTCTCTTAACAAAATTGAATATTCTTTTTTTTCCCTGTCTGGGTTATTTTCGGTTATCATAACTTGCTCCTTCCACTTAATAAGGAAACTTCTTTAGCTGGCAGACAACATTTTGTGTATTCGTTCACTTCAACGTCAAACTTGGGTTAGATAGAACTTTCCAATATACATATAAAATCTAGTTGAAGACAAAGTAAGCCTAACAAATGGTTTGGTAGTACAGAAGAAAAAGGGGGGAAATGTGTGCTTACAATTTCATTAACATTATCTTTTCTTCTTTCCACATTTTCATTATCTAGATGAAATGCATCCATTGTGGCTTGACACTCGCATAATCTCCTATACTAATATAATAAAGAATATAACCTTGCAGGATGGTCAATATTGTGCTTTAGAGAAAAATCTTCCCTCAGATTGTTTAAGACCATGTAGTTTAAAAATGCCCAGAAAAATAGAAGATATATAAGAGTTTTTTAGTATCAGAACTGCTACCATAAAAATGCAAAGGTCCTCCATGGCACTCTTTGTATTTCGCTGACCAATCCTCACAACATTCAAAATGCCCCCTTAAGGCATAGACTCGTCCACAGTGGTTCTTTGTTGCATTGTATGTACATCATTTGCAAGAAAAGTAAAAAGGGAAAACCATTATAGAAGTAGATGAAGTATAAGCTTGTGATAATTGTACTTTTTCCTACACTCCTATATGGTGGTGATTTTGTATATGCCATCTTCACCTATTCACAATAGCTGAAACTATGGTGAGCATTATTCAGAACTTCGGTACCTTTTGCCATTCTTTATTCACCAATGTAGGATCCTTTCTAAAGGCGTTGAATTTCTATATGGAAGCAAAAGTCTTCTCATAGAAAAAATGCAAATGTACCTGAACACTAATGAAAAATTAATGGATAAAGATCAATAAGTCAAACAGTGGTAGAAAAAGTGAAAATGTTGAACAATTGAAGGAAAAGGAAGTATGAGTAGGCTTAAAACTTGTATGCCATTGCCCCAAGTTTCTTCTTTAACTTCTAAGGACAGGAACATTTATACAACAGATTGAAAGAAAAATTGAAACACTATAAAATTATTGAGATTGTTAAAATGTAAAGCACTGAATTGCCTCCCTCTCCCAGCTAGCCAGGCATTAGGAAATTAGTTGAAGGAGTCAACATTGGCTTTCTAAGCAATTGTAACTTGTAAGAGACAATGTGGTCAGTATAAGTTCACATAGTTATCCTCTTTTTATCTGTGTTTTAGACTTTAAGTAAATAAAAGTTGTTAGCATTATGGAAAAATTAAGAATTGGATACCAAAGATGGGTATCGCGATTATAGTAGTAATAGATAATAGATGAATATATGCATTAAGTTGTAACAGATTAGTAACTCGTGCATTAAATGTGTTCTCCAAAAATAAAAACTTTTGGTTACACACAAGGTTTTAAATCTAGGTCGCGTTGCAGTTTTTGCTATTACGAGCGTTGTGAGTGCTGCGATGCGAACTGTAATCACTATGGCGTGAATACTTCACAACTTGGTACAAATTAGATTAAATTATCTTTTTTATTGTACAATGTATCATAACTAATAATTTATAACTTTTTCATTAATAAGATATATTCAAAAGCAATAAATTAATTGACTAATATTAAAACATAAATAAATTAATAGCTACTCATATATTCAACACAGTTCATACATAAGTGATTACTTCAACATAAATAAATGATTGTCCATTATTATGTATATTAATGAAAAAGATAAAAGGTAAAAAATATCTTGTACTTACATATCAAACACCAAAAATTACAAAATCTTACCAGGATTCATTTGTGACCAAGCTCTTTGAGCTTATGTTGTACCAAATGTCTCTTTCTTATCTAGAAAAAGTAACAACTACAAGCAACAATGATCCATATAAGTCTTCAAAAACTATAAGTTTCTAAACATTAACGTATCACAATTTGGTTCTTAGATGACCAATTATGATATATTCCAAAATCTTAAATGCAAATTAATTCACCTGATTGATAGCTTTGATTTAATTATCAATGTTTGCCTCCAATTTGCTTATTACTTTTGTAGTTCCATCCAAGGTTTCCTTTACTACATCTCTTTCATGTTCAACTCCAAATTGAAATTGAGGATTGTGAAAATAACCTTATGAATAAAAAAATAATAATTAGCATATCAAAATCAAATATAAGTCTTTGAAAAAAAAATTAAATTAAATATATTGATATACCTACAGCATGCAAGTCAAAATACATGAAGAATAAGGGTGGAAATAGGTCAGGTCATGTCAGGCTTTGCCTTAAATAGACCTGGCCTGTATCCCAATTATAAAGCTTGAGCCTGACCTATGAGCTTGTAACAGGCTAATTTTTAAGGTCTGACCTAACTTGACCTTTTTAAAAGTCTGGTCTGACCTGAAAGCCTATTTAAAGACCTACTTTGTAATGAGACATTTAAATATACTAACAAACTTACCTTTAAATAGGCTAATATGCCTTTATATAGGCTAATAGATCTACTTTTAAATAAGTCAACATGCCTTTACATAGGCTAACAGACCTAATCCTTGAAATAGACCAACGGGCTAACTTAAGACCAATAGGCTTTTGTTATTACTTAACACTCACCTTCTAATTTTATATATGCTCATCATTTTCTTACCCTAATCTTTGGTCGATGTGAGATTTGAAGATATACCAAGTTGTAAAATTATTAGAGGCATATATCTCCAAGTCTCATATCAACCAAAGACCAGAGCAAGAAAGTAGTGAGCATTTATAAAAATAGGTAGTGAGTGTTAATTTATTATTTTCATTCTAATAAATATATTACATTAAATATATTAATAAATATGTTATTTCTATTCTAACTTGTTAACTTAGGTTTTAGTTATCACTTTTAATTAAAATTTAATTAAAAAATATATTAATATATTATAATAAGTTAATAATTATAATTTATAATTTATAATTATTATAATAATATATATTATATTATATATAGTTAAACAAAGTCAAGTAGCCTACTACCAGGACTTAAAAGGCCTATTAGATGGCTTGAAGCTTAGCATTTTTAATTAAATAGGCTTTTAAAAAAGTTTTGACCTAACTTGTTTAGTAAATAGGTCAGGCCTCAAACAGGCCAAGTCATAGGCCCATGACGGGCAACCTGGCCTGTTTTCATCCCTAATGAAGAACCAGCTTTTGTCAATGATATCATTATATTGAGTGTAGTAATGACATTTTTTTTGAATGGATTGCTTTGTTCTATCAATTGTTTCATAAACAAAGCCCATTGTTGGTTTGTCATCACCATCCACCAATCTCAAAACCTTAACAATTGACTCAAATACTTTTATAATATCACTAGCCTTACTCTAAAAATCTTTGCTCAAAATAATTTTTGTAGTTTCATATACAGGTCCTAGCTTCTCCTTTCCCCACTTAGATTTTCTGAATTCCTCAGACTTAAACATATTCCTCAAAACATGTTTTTGCTTCACAATTGATTCAACCTGCAAAAACTGAGTTGTAAAACGAGTGATTGTTGGAGGAATAATTTTTCTACCACTTGTATACTGCTTCATAAGATTTACTGTCCAAATGTGATTATAGATAAACAAAGTCACTTTTTTTTTGCATCTTCTAGTATTTTTTGGATATTAGATTTTTTTCCAATATCTTCTAAGCATAAATCCAAGCAATGAGCTGCACATACAGACAAATAAATATGCAGTCTTTTCTCCATCAATTTTAAACTAGCAGCTTTTAGTGCCTTTTCATTATCAGTGATCACTTGGATAACATTATCTTCTTCGACTTCTTCCACAACTTTATCAAGAAGCTTAAAGTAATAATCAATGTTTCTACTAGAAACATTGGAAGCATCAATAGATTTTAAGAACACTATTCCATTGCTGCAATACACTAGGAAATTCATAATGTGCATGTGATTTATGTTATTTGTCCAACTATCACACATTATTATCACCCCATTTTCCTTCTATGTTGGTTTAATTTCATCATCTATATAATGTCTCATAGACTAATATTCTTTTTCCAAGTACACCTCGGAAACCTTATAAGAAGTAGGGAATTTAACTCTTGGTCCCAACTCTGTAGCTTTAGTAAGTAAAATGTGTAGTCATGGAGAATCGCATAAGTTCATAGGAAGACACTCATATATTATCAATTTAGAAACCGATGCTGCTAACTTATTTCTTAGTGTTTTTATCATATTTGTATTAATTTTAGTCTGTTTCATACTTTTACTTCTAGCCAAATTAACATCCACTAACCTCAATCTGTGTTCAAGATCGTTTGGTTGATGTTGACGATAAGCTCCGCTACTACCACCTGCATGAGGGCTGCCTCCACCTTCATATATAGAATCCAATATTCCAATTTGTTGTCTAAATTTTTGCCTATCTTCCCATTGTCTCTGTGATACAATGTTTTCTTCAGTAGCTTGCCTTATAACTCTGTCTTCATCAAGAAAACCTTCAATATCATCATCTTCATCTCCTCTTAAACGTGCCACAAGTTCTTCTTTTCTCATTCTAAAGCCTATTTTCGTTGCTTTATTATCCAACAAAAGTTTCATCTTTCTATAACAAAAGTTGAGACCCTAGCACAACCCTTGACTTCTCCTTGTATGTGTGCAAGATGTTCTTTCAACCGAGTAATTCCACTTGTTAACACTCTGCCATAGAATTTGCATTGCACATTATTTCTAGTTTTACTAAGTACAAGTCTTCCAAAGTGCTAACCAATATCTTCGCTTGGAATACCTTCTGCTTTACCTATTGGAAATTCTTCTCTTGATGGCATTGTTTAACCAACATACATATAAATAGATATGTATTTGTAAATTTTTTTTAAAAAAAATTAATGATAAATTATATAATTAAAACTTAAATATTATAACATATACTTGAAGTTAATTCATAAAATTTGTTAACTAACAAGTTAATTAAAAGTAAATTTTAATTTAATTCTTAGAATTTTTTAAGTTTATCTAAAAATTTTTCTCTCACCCTCAATTTCTTATTTTAAATTTCTAATTTTCTTCAAATTTCACTCTCCCTAACCAAATTTTTTTCCAATTCCCTCCTTCTAATTTCCCCATTCCCCCCTCCCCGCTTTTTTCCTATTTCCCCCTCCCTCGTTTCACTTTCTTACATCCTTCCTCCGTTTCGACTTTCACACTCCCTCCCTCCCTCCATTTCTCCCATTTCCCTTTCCCTGTTCCCGTCCTTCACTCCCTCACCTCTGTTTTGTCAAGCTCATCCACGGGCCACCTCGGCCTTCCTTATCCATGGGCCACCACGGCTGTCCCCGTCCATGGGACACCACAATCATGCCAGTCCACAGACCACCACAGCCTTCCTCCTTCCCCATCCATGGCTTTCCCCATCCCTCACTCCCTCACTTCTCTATTTCATCAACCTCACCCATGGCCTTCCCATTTCCCGTTCCTACAGTAACCTAACAACCTCCACGGCCTACCCACAGCAACACCCATGGTCCATCCACAGCAACACCCACGGCCACACCCCACATAAATCATCTATAAGAGTCTAAATAGACATAAATCAGCCATAGATTTGATGGGTTACCTGAGGCTGAGGGCTAAGCTGCTGCACCACGGATCCATGCCTCCACCACAGATCGAGACCAACCTGAACCGGAGATTGCGAAACAGAGGTCCAAATCGACCTAAGATGCGGCGGCAGGAGCTCATTCAACATATCTGAGTGACAAGATAGGTCTTTGAGTCTCTTAAGAGGTTAGGCTCTCGTTAGGGTTGATTTGATGTTTGTGTTTAGCTTTTTATACTGACAAAAAATGAAAGAAATGATGTTGGAAGTGAGAAAATCTGAACAGAGGAGCATTGTGACTGAAATGCCATTACGTCTGGTCCGCTGTGGCCGCAACACCATTCCGTTGCGACCGTCATGCGTGATTTTCAAACTCAGCTATGTTATGGGCTAAAGCAGAAGCGGTGGCTATTGCGACTGTTTTGTCGTGGCCGCTATAGCCGTCTCGTTTCGAGATTTGAAACCTTGGTTACACGTTATATATGTACATGCATGGGATGATTGAGATTTATGCTATGAATTCATTAAAAGGTAAAATCTTGTCCATCCCAAAAAAGACATACTTTTTTCCTTAAAAAAATAAAGGAAGTTTTAGAACTCATAATACACCTTCGTTGGGAGTGATATTATGCCCTATTGCTTAAAAACATCTTATGTCTATTTGATATGGGTTACTCTATAAGTTACTAATAAGTGGAACAAACTAAAATTTATTGAGGTTAGACGTAAGAAACTATGATTGGAAACAAAAGTAGTGAGAGAGAACATTACTAGGCGAACTTGTCATAAGCCCAATTAGTGGAAACCTCGGTCTTTTCCTTGGCATCATGCAAGGGTGCTACAGAGCCCTTCTTGTCCTCCTATGCTTTTGCTTTGACATCTCTAACAACACCATCACCCTAAGGCCTGCACATCCCCATGCACTGCGAGACACAGGACCAATAGTAAGATAGTGATTGATTAAACTTAAAACGTGATTTTATTTTTATGAATACAAGTATACAACAACAAATAGATGGGTGTAATTGCAAGAGATTCACCTACAATGCAGTGTAGAATCGGACTTAGAAATCAAAATGCAAACTAATAATATCATTGATACAATTAAAAGGTTACCCTTTCTGCAAAGCTATGACTATCTATGCCTTGACCTCTCCCAAACATGGACATAGGGAAACTTCTCACCATCAACAGAAGTCTTGTCATCGATGTTCTTACTTTTCCACTATTTTTGTGAGAGCCCTAGAGTTAGTAATCGCCTATATCTCTAGCAGGTAGTTGGATCATTGTATCATGTGTGGTGTAGGGGATAGGCAGGTTTGACGGTAGAACGTGGATAAATCATAAGGACCTATTGGGAATGTTGTATTAGACCTGATAGGATAAGCTAATATAATACATTATGACCTTATTAGTTGTTTGGTGCAAATATTGTATTGTATAAGCTTATCCATCAAATCTCTCTTTTACATTAAAATAATGGATAATTTAATCAAGCCTTGGGAGTGATAGGCCTGATTGGGTTTTAATGTATAAGCTGCTATAAAAGACTTTTCCATTACAATTTTAAATACCCCGATAATCTCAATCATTACGCATTAGGCTTTATACTATCATGTCTTATATTATAGACCTAATACTATCAGGTATTATCCTATCATTTATACTAAACAGACCCTTAATATAATGATAAATTAATTTATATTTCAATCCTTTTTTCTCGTGTGTGTTTTTCGTATGAGTTTAAACTAGTGCATTCACTCGTGCAGTGCACAAGTCAAGAAGATCAAATCATATTCCAACTATCTATTCATACATACTATCATAATTGACATCAAGTTTGAGAACATTAATTTTATGACTGCAATTCAATCCTAGTGAGGGACCTTCAACACATAAATGTAATTATGAAATGTACACTGACTTGAGGTACAATGTAATTATACAACGGATTGAGAAAAATTGATATAAATCGATCTATTTGCTTTAGACCATACCAACCCAAGTATTCCACCAAAGTTATTAAGGAATACCCATTGAACGTGATTTTCTATATCCGAGTTGCAATAGAATAATCGAATAATTCTACTTTCACATTATTGTTCTACTACTGCTTAATTATTGATCTGTCGATTATTTCTATATCTTGAGTGTCTTATGTTTTATCTAATTGGACTTCATGTGTGCTTAATTGTTAACTTTTAGTTAAGTTTGTAGATATGAAGTTTAATCATAATTTTATTGTGAAACTATGCTTAAGTATGTTTATAAGCACTCATAATTACATTGTGTTTTTCAGGAGATCAATATCACCCCTAGAAGCAAAGAAAGAAGGTTGAATTTGAAGAAAGTGAGTGACACGGCTCGTGTCATCTAACACGGGGTGGATCATGCCCTTCTCTGGAATTTCAACATAGACCTGACCAACAACACGACCCGTGCCATCTGACACGGGTTAGGCCGTGTATGTCTCTGTCTTCACAAGAGGATCTAATTTTGAGCTCACTTGATAACACGGTCGGTGTCATATAACACGGGGTGGGTTGTGTTTCTCTCTGACTTGCACTTCACTTGAATTTGTGTTACCAGAACCTGACATAGGGTAGGCCGTGTCATACGACACAGTCCGTGTCATCGCATCAAAACATTATATACAAATTCTAATGATGTGGTAGGTATCCAAAGTTATAAATAAGGTTGCCTAGGATCCTAAAAAAGAAGTCTGGACTGGAGAGCCGTCAAGGGACTGAGGAGAAGACGAAGAACAAGGGCGAGAGAGATTCGATCAAAGATTGGGATTCGGGTTCGAGTAATCGGAGATCGATCAACCTTATTCTTTGGAAACTAGTTTGATCTTTAGTTTTCTTTTCTTCTTTTATTCTGGACAACGTTTTTCTTCTGTTATTCTTTTGGTTTTGAGTTTGCCATATATGGCTAGTTTTCTTATATGGTTAAGGGAAGATGAAACCGTAGTTTTGATTATGTGATTCTTGCATATTTCTTTATATCAATACAATTGTGTTTTTATTCATTTCTATTCTTAATTTAGTATAAAGGTTTTTATACTCTTTGCTAATTTCGAAAGTGGTAAAACTAGGATTGCTATGCGTGGTTGCAGTGGTAGGACTAGTGAGGCATATGATCTAAGTAATTTAATCTCGGTGTGTGATTGGATCTTAGTGTGATTGATTTTCTAAATCTTAATGCAATCCATAGGTAGGTGTAAGAGCGGTTGCTTTACAAATAACAATTGATTAGGGATTGATTTGAACGGTTGCTGAATTAACCAAAACTTAAGAAAAATAGGGAATTAATCTCACAATCACATAAAAACATAATTTATCATGTTAGTATAAAGGATATCTGGGCTAGCATAATCATATAAATCTAGTTGTGGATTCCATCTCTTAACTATTATCTTTTAATTGATTTTCCAAATCGTATTTACTGTTTTTGTTTTGGATTCAATTTCTGTTTTTAATTTTAACAAACAAAACTCCCATTTTATTGTTTACTATTTTTGAGTATTTAAATTAGGATTCAAATTATAGTCTTAATTGAATTAGTTCTCAGTGGATCGATCATTGCTAACTACAACTGGTTGCAAGGTTTTTATATTTTTGCTAGAACTTGGCAACTATTTTCATTCTAAATTTTAATCACAATTCACACCACACCACACCAAATTTTGGCACCATTGCCGAGGAACTAATTTTCCAATTGTGCTATTAATTTGTTTCTTATTTTTCACTCTGTTTTTGTTTTATTTTTAATACTTTAAGTCTTTCTTTCTGACTGTTTTGCAGGTGTTCATGTCCAGTGACGAAGTGAACTAATAATTGAGAAATTTAAGACATTACTTTGAATAAGTCAGTCTACAGTTTCCCTTACAATTCACACCTGCTGACGTCGAAGCTGCCTGCCACATAGATTTATCAAATTCTAAGATATTTGAGGAGACATATGAAGAAGTGGTGACAGAAGAATCTACTTTAAGGACATTGGGTGCTCCAAACGTAGATCAACGGCCTCTATGCATAGAAATTCCAGTAAATGAGGAGGCATTTAAGTTTAAGTCTGACTTAATCCATCTTTTACCATCTTTCAATGGATTAGCCGAAGAGGACCCCAACAAGCACTTGAAGGAGATCTATGTGGTGTGCTTTAGCATGAAGCCTGGAAGAATTCCAGTGGATTAAGTCAAGCTAAGGGCATTCCCATTCTCTTTGAAAGATTCTGCAAAGGAGTGGTTATACTACTTGCCACCCAGATCCATCCAAACATGGCAGGATATGGCTCGAGCTTTCCTAGATAGATATTTCCCTGCCTCAAAGGCCGCAACCATCCGAAAAAAAATCTACGGCATTCAGCAAAGGCATGGGGAATCACTTCATGAATGCTGGGAGTAGTTTAAGAGACTATGTGCTAGTTGCCCTCAATATCAAATCAGTGAACAACTTTTTATTCAGTACTTCTATGAGGGTCTGCTAGTTATGGACCGTAATATGATTGATACTGCTAGTGAAGGAGCATTAGTTGATAAGACTCCTCAAGAGGCTAGGAATTTGATCTCAAGAATGGCTGCAAACACTCAACAATTTTTCACTTGAAATGATACTAGAGTGAGAGCAGTTAAAGAGGCAGAAACGACCAGTCTACAGCAGCAAATGACCCAGTTGACTGCCATGGTTTAGCGGTTAATGGACAATAGAAAAGCAGTAGTGAATGCTTGTGGGATTTGTTGCTCTCCAGGACATCCTACTAACATGTGTCCCACTCTGCAAGAGGACATAAATGCGGAAGTAAAGGAAGTAGGGAGATATTCTGGATCTTCCAACAACTACAACCCTTACTCCAACACATATAATCTGGGGTGGAGGGATCATCCCAACTTGAGCTATGGAAAGCAGCCCCAGAATCAACCTCCAGCCTATGGACTTCCAGGATTTCAACAGAGGCAAGTACCTTTCCCTCCGAGGCAACAACAAGTTCAAGCTCCTAGGCAACTTAAGCTTTCACTAGAAAAGTTGGTGAAGCAAATGACCACTAATAATATTCAGTTTCAGCAAGAGACAAGGGCCACCATTCATAACTTGCAAAACCAAGTGGGGCAATTGGCCGCAGAGATCAACAAGGTTTAGAGCCAACTTTCTGGGAGACTTCCCTCACAACCAGAGGTGAATCCGAGGGAAAATGTGAGTGCTGTCACATTGCGAAGTGGGAAGAGGTTAGATGAACTTTCATCTCTCCCACAAGCCACTAAAGAGAAAGAGCAAGAGCCTAAGGAGGTAAATGAAGAGGGGCAACACTCCAAGGCCCCCAAGGTAAGTATTCCTGAACTACATCCTAGGCATGTCACTAAGGCTCCATTCCCTAGTCGGCTGGTTAAGAGCAAGAAAGATGAGGGTGAAAAGGATAGAGATGTTCTTAAGACTTTCAAGAAAGTAGAAGTCAATATTCCTTTGTTAGATGTAATTAAGCAAATCCCAAAATATACCAAGTTTCTTAAGGAAGTATGCACCCAGAGGAGGCGGCTGAAGGGTGATGAGAGAATAACCAAAATGTTTCAGCCCTCATTCAGCCTATGCCTCAGAAATGCAAAGATCCAGGGACTTTTACCATTCCAAGTGTTATAGGTAATTATAGATTTGAGCATGTCATGCTAGATTTAGGTGCTTCTATTAATGTAATGCCTATGTATATTTGTAACTCTATTGGACTTGGCCTTTTGCACTCTACAGGTGTAGTGATTCAGTTGGCTAATAGGAGCACTGCGCGTCCACCTGGGTTGATTGAAGATGTGTTGGTGAATGTTGATAAGCTAATCTTTCCTGCATATTTCTATGTTCTGGAGATGGAAAAGGAGTCCCCATCCAATAAGGCTCCACTCATTCTAGGGAGGCCATTCCTCAAAACAGCAAGGACTAAAATAGATATGCATACAGGAACTCTATCCATGGAGTTTGGAGACTCAGTTATTCAGTTTAATATTTTTTATGCTATGAAGTATCCCATGGAGGAGCATTTTGTTTTTTATATTGATTTACTTGCTGAGTTAGTTTAGGAAACTTATGATGAATTGTGTGCTGAATTTCCTGATCTTATTGGTTTCAATGATTCTATCCTTAGCAATGCATGTACTGATTGTAATGGTGATATAACTTATGCTATTTGTGCTGAGATTTCTACATACTTGAGTGCTGATGATTCTGTTCATGCAGCAGCTAATAATATTGAAGGATCTATTAATAATGTTCATGACACAGTTGCAGAATCTAAGACACAAAGGGAGATGGAGCTAAAGTCGTTATCTGAGCATTGGAAGTATGCATGCTTAGTGGATGATAAACAACTTTCTATGTCCGTGACAAAGAACCTCCTTACTAAATAGGAGGAGAGATTGCTACAAATTTCGAGGGGGCATAAGAAAGCTTGGGATCCTGGTGATAGCGCTTTAGTGAATTCCACAGAAATTAAGGAGAACCAATGGGATCCCAACAATGAAAGCTCTCATGCTACTTCAAGTTTAACTTGGTCATTACACTTCAAGAGATAGGACCGCGGTGGCTGTTCTCATGATGTTTCAAACAATGGAGGCCTCCTCATTTGATAAGGATGTTTCTTCTCTCTTTTATTTTACTTGTCCTGGATTAATTGATGATTATTTGTTTTTGAGTTATACATTGAGGACAATGTAGAATTTAGGTGTGGGGGAGGAGTTTACATTCTATTTTTCTGTTTAATTTTTGTTTTCTGTTTTTGTTCTGTTTTTCCTATTATTTTTTTAAAAAAATTATTGTGTTTTTATTTGATTTCCAATGATATTTTGGGATTTGTGAAGTTTATGAGTTTGAAGCAATTGAAATTCAAGGGTATGTTTTATAAATTTCTTCTTCCGTCTTGAATTTGACATGCTTGGTTTTGGATGTTTAAATGGTGGATTGAGATTGATAGATACATACCTTATGAGATTTTGAGCTTATTGATGGATGAATTTAGAATTAATGTCATTCTTCTTTTTCTTGTGTGATTTTCACTCATGTCATTTGATCACTCTAGAACTTGCTTTGATTCTTTTTTAAGCTACATTTTCAGTTGCATGCATGAACATGATTGAGGCCTTCTTTCTTGAGTAACTACTTTGGCCAAATAGCTAACCTTGTATCATTTTCCTTTGATTAACCCCTTGAGCCTATTTCCTTATTCTTTGTCTTAACTCATTATATACCTTATGTGAAAAACCATGATTTTACCTTACCTTAGGGAATAGGAGAATATTGGTTCATTTTCATTGGAGGAGCTCTTTTACTTGTGGGCAATATATAGGACAAGTATGGGGAGTTGTGCAAATTGATATGCAATATGCAAAGTGTTGGTTGAAAAGAAAAAAAAAATGCAAAGAAAAAGAATAAATACAAGAAAGGTTGTAAAAGAAAAGAAAGAAAAAGGAAAGGAATATGTGAAGAGAATGTGCATTATATAGAATTTGGAAAAAAAAATTCATGCTTGTTACTTGTCAATTGAGTTCCTCCCCAATATTCTTTTATTCTCTTTGGTATTTATCTTGCCATATCCATATTATTTCCTTCCCTTACCTTGGCCCCATTACAACCTTGAATAAAGATCTCTTGATTTATGTGTACATGTGTTTAAGTAGTGGAGAAGTAGAAGATAAGCAAGCTTATGGTAGTGCATTTTTCATAGGTTAAATTCAATGAAATACTTACCTTGTAAACACTTGAGAGATTGAGAGTGTATCTTGTGAGGATCTATCATTCTTGATTCATGTTTTTCAAATTGAAGATGCCTTGCTTGTTGGTTTGAGGTGTGAAGAATTGTTGTCTCTTGAATGTTTTGATCCCTTGAATCTTTTCTTGCTCTTCTTGCTTGTAAATTTTTGCCTTTCTTGAATATCATTGGAAATTGAGTCTTTTAAAGTTTTTAGTTTTGTTTTATTTCTCCTTGTTCCCTGGTTCGGTCTTATGTTTTAACCAGGAGTGCAAAAGGCTAAGTGTGGAGGTATTTGATCTATCGATTATTTTCATATCTTGAGTGCCTTATGTTTTATCTAATTGGACTTCATGTGTGCTTAATTGTTAACTTTTAGTTGAGTTTGTAGATATGAAGGTTAATCAAATTTTTATTGTGAAACTATGCTTAAGTATGTTTATAAGCACTCATAATTGTATTGTGTTTTTCAAGAGATCAATATCACCCCTAGAAGCAAAGAAAGAAGGTTGAATTTGAAGAAAGTGAGGGACACGGCCTGTGTCATCTAACACGGGGTGGGTTGTGCCTTTCTCTGGAATTTCAACATGGACCTGACCAACAACATGACCCGTATCATCTGACACAGGTTAGGCCGTGTACGTCTTTGTCTTCACAAAAGGATCCAATTTTGAGCTCACTTGACAACACGGCCTGTGTCATATAACACAGGGTGGGTCGTGTTTCTCTCTGGCTTGCACTTCACTTGAATTTGTGTTACCAGAACTTGACATGGGGTAGGTCGTGTCATACGACACGGCTCGTGTCATCACATCAGAACATTAGATATGAATACTAATGATGTGCTAGGTATCCAAAGTTATAAATAGGGTTGCCTAGGGTCCTAAAAAAGAAGTATAGACTGGGGAGCCGTCAAGGGACTAAGGAGAAGATGAAGAACAAGGGCGAGAGAGATTCGATCAAAGATTGGGATTCGAGTTCGTGCAATCGGAGATCGATCAACCTTATTCCTTGGAAACTAGTTTGATCTTTAGTTTTCTTTTCTTCTTTTATTCTGGACAACGTTTTTCTTCTGTTATTCTTTTGCTTTTGAGTTTGCCATGTGTGGCTAGTTTTCTTATATGGTTAAGGGAAGATGAAAACCCTAGTTTTGATTATGTGATTCTTGCATATTTCTTTATATCAATATGATTGTGTTTTTATTCATATAGTTCTGTTCTTAATTTGGTATAAAGGTTTTTATATGATTTGCTAATTTTGAAAGTGGTAAACTAGGATTGCTATGCGCGGTTGCAGTGGTAGGACTAGTAAGGCATATGATCTAAGTAATTTAATCCCGGTGTGTGATTGGATCTTAGTGTGATTGGTTTTCTAATTCTTAATGTAATCAATAGGTAGGTGTAAGAGCGGTTGCTTTACAAATAACTATTGATTAGAGATTGATTTGAGCGGTTGCTGAATTAACCAAAACTTAAGGAAAACAGGGAATTAATCTCACAATCACATAAAAACATAATTGATCATGTTGGTATAAAGGATATGTGGGCTAGCATAATCATATAAATCTAGTGGTAGATTTCATCTCTTAACCATTGTCTTTTAATTTATTTTCCAAATCGTATTCACTGTTTTTGTTTTGGATTCAATTTCTGTTTTTAATTTTAACAAACAAAACTCCCATTTTATTGTTTACTATTTTTGAGTGTTTAAATTAGGATTCAAATTATAGTGTTAATTGAATTAGTTCTCAATGGATCGACCATTGCCAACTACAACTAGTTGCAAGGTTTTTATATTTTTGGTAGAACTTGGTAACTGTTTTCATTCTAAATTGTAATCACAATCCACACCACACTAATTATATAGTAACCAATTGATTAAATTATGTACTCACAACAACATATAATCGTTGTAGTATTGAACATAATAAACATATATAGATATGTAAGTAACACAGTAAGTTAATGATAAAAATTGGAATAATAAGAAAACATTTGCATATGCTATTAAACAAACATCAAATCTTTTGGAAAACTTCTTTGAAAGCAACATTTTTGGTGGATGAACATAGTTTCCTATCATCATTGCTAATCAAAATTTTTAAACCTTTCCTAGACTTAACCCTAGAAATAGCCACTTATAATTGCCCACAGGAAAAGACAGGTTGATGCAAATATAAACTCATGTGAGATAATGTTTGACCTTGGCTTTTGTTTATAGTCATAGCAAAGCAAAGGGATAACGAGAATTGCCTTCATTGGAATTTCAACGGTAATCCTAGATCAAATGGGATCAAATTCATCCGTGGTATATAGACATTGTCCCCAATAGCATTCAGTCCCAACTCGATCACAATAAGCCTTATTTTGTTGCACAAACTAATAGATTGGTCAATATTCCTCAACATCATCACAGAAACACCTTTTTTCAATACCAACCTATGATTAGGAAGCCCATAACATTTAATATCATTAAGGAATTCAAAGGTAAACCATTCAACATCTATGCCAACATCTTCATCTGATTTACAAATTGAATCAAAACTTAAATATTCCTTTTCCTCGCTTGGAATCATTGACAAAACTATAATATTAACCTTTTCCACAACTTCCAAGGTTGGAGCAAGTACTACACGTCCTTCAAAAAATCTACAATCATTCATATTTTGAAGTAAGTTAGGATATATGAAGGAAACAATGTCAACGATATGATCATTGGATTCAACAATTAAAAGATCTTCTAGAATATCAATATCAGTCTCTCCATCATTATTTCCTCTCAATTTCCCATTTCAATCGCAAGAATCCAATTAGCAAACTGTTCCATTTCATCAACATTGGAATTTGCCAAAACCAGATTGCAGCCTCATATTCCTAGTTAGCTTCATAACTTTACAATGACTCCTTAATTTAGATGAATTAATAGTTGCTATAACAATGTCAGCCCAACTTGCTTTTGGAATAACTAGTAAAACTTGCGAAAAATGACCACCTAAGACAACAACCTTCCCACCAAAAAGCTCATTCATGCTATTGACATTTGAGAACCTCATAATATTTCTTAATGTTCTATCTAACGCCTCAAAAGTCTGTTTGTTAACCATTGGCGCTTCATTTCGTATAATGAGACTTGTGTGTTGGAGTAACTTTGTTTTTGCATTACCATGTTTAATATTGCATGATGAGTCCTCTGTTAATGACAATGGTATAGCAAATCTAGAATGTGTAGTCCTCCCACCAGGTAAAAGTAAAGAAGTAATACCACTGGATGCAACGTTTAAAACAATTTTACCATCCAATCTTAAACGACTTGACAATGCTTGCACAACAAATGTTTTTCTTGTTCCACCATATCCATATACAAAATAGAAACCTTTTTTTTTGTCCATTAACAACTTCTATAACTTCATCATAAATAACCTTCTGTTCATCTGTGAGGGTCAAAAAATACTTCAAATGTTCTCTACTTAACTCATCTTTATCCTAACTATGTTCATTAAGCAAAATAGCACTATTAAACTCATTCACATTGGAGTTAATAGGATAGGGCATTCCAAAAAAATCCTTCAAAGATTTCCCGTTCAATCACAATAATCTTTCAATTTCAATCAAGCATAACTATTTTAGATTTTCATCTGACATGTGAAGACCTATTTCAAAATGAAAGAAATTAATAAATTTCACTTGTAACACATTCATTGAGTGCAAAAATATATGATTTAGAACAAAATAAAAGCATTTAGTAGATTAAAAAAATAATACTTGGGCATCTTAAAAATCTCCTCCATTCATTCAAAATGTCATTTGATAATGAAATTCATGTTTGCTCCCACACATGTGCTGGCTTACTCATTGAGTTTAACAATAACAAAGGCACAAATAACCTCCTTAACGAAGTCCTCAATGCCAAAGCTGCCGCCTCCTTTATGCAATCAACAAACTCCTTATCATCAACTAATAATCCTATTACATGAGATGCATCTTGAAATTAGTCATATGTAACACCATTAACAGTTTGTGTATCTTCATAACTTGTGCAACCCTTCTGAATATTCAAAGTAACCTCATATAATATAACTCACATATGCTTGATGGCACAAAATTTAACTTACCAATAGACTGCCCATTCTTTTGTAGATTCCATTCTTGTTTAACTGATACATGTACAAATCGCATTGGGAACACACCATACGTCAGATCCCTACCTTCAATAATTTTTTTATTAGCTTCCATCCATGATAAAAACATCATAGGTTTATCTTTATTCTTGTCAACAACATCAACAATCATATCATTATCGTTGAAAACAATTGTTTGCTTATGGGGAAAATGAAACGTTAATCGTTGATCAGGAGGTCATCTATGATGAATATCAAATGTAAAAATTCTCTATACATACTCACAAGGAGATAAATACCGGCAATCATAATATTGCTTAATTTCATCAACATCATCAACCGCAGTGCTATTACCATTTCCAGAAGACATGGTAACAGTAACTCGATCAAGACCTTTGTTCATATACTTGAATAAGTACTTGATGGACTTAGATTTATTACAAAATTCAATATTCACATGCACTTGATACTTCATCAACAATTTAGGATTGTAAGGAACAACATACCTATTATCTAGCTCAACATCCTTCTTGAAAGTAGTAACATCAATATCTCTTCTACAATATATTGGATACCCTTCATCATCAAATGATGTCTTATTCACAAATCTCTTAGGATAAAATTTTGTACATCTACCATCTTTCATGCAAGTAGAATTCATTCATGTGTACCCATAAGGTCCATGAATCATGAAACTAGAAACAACATTACATAACTTAAGGAACCTATGTTTGTTGGGTAGTTCAACAGATATCACTACGTCAATTAAATCAACAGATTGTAATGTATCCTTTGTTTCCAACCATATCAAAATATGAGCATGGGGTCGCTACAAGAAATTTACAAATTAGCAAGGGAAATGTCCCTGACTAATCCCTCATAAAATATTTTTGCAAGGGGTTAGTGAGGGACACGTTTGTCAATTTTTTTCATCACAAAGTAGCAAAGGAATGTATCCCTTGCTAATCTGTCGCTAAATACATGTAGCAATGACAATTTCCCTCGCTAATTCATCACCTCCCTCACAAATTTAAAAAAAATGGCGTATGTATTCCCTCACAAATCAATGAGGGAAATTCCATTATTATTTCATCGCTATAGTTTGAAAATCCGTACTAATTTTGGATCTAGTATAACAAAAATCCCTCGTTAATCCCTTGCTAATCCCTCACTAATTTTCCTTGTTATTCCCTCACTAATCTCGCTAATTTCCCTCGCTATTCCTTCACTAATTCCAATCACAGTAGCAAAAAAAATGAATGAAAGAAAAAAAAAAAAAAAAAAAGCAAAAGCCACCAGATTCCTAGCTTAAATATAACAGTTACTTCTAACCAAAGATATAAACATGAAATGGAAATAGTTCATTATAAAGGCCAATAAAGAAGAGTGACATACTTGCGTGAAAGCATATCAAAAAGACTGACTAGCCTTTGAGATGCATATGCACTTGAACGGTGAACATGAGGTGCCATGTTTGCCAAAGTTGCCAAACATGTTGTATGGAGATAGACATCCTATCATAATTCAAGACATAATAGAATGATCAAAGAAATAGGTATATATGAATAAAATAAAAATAGTTTTAGTAGTTCAATGCACACAATAAAACTACTAATGTAAAAAAGGATCAAAAACATTTCTAAGACTGAAATATGTCAATTTTGCATATATCCATTGGCATATTATTTAAGTAATCACTATCTTCAATAGACATAGGATAACAGATCTCATTGTCTTCTTAGATCTTACTCTTAGGCTTGTACAAGTGCAAACTTTCTGTCTATCCTTAAGAAATATTGTTTTTCTTTATCAATATTACTTTTAATTCATAATATCCTATTTTATCATACCAACTAAAGATAGCAGTAGACCAAGTAAGTAAACAAATGCAAACTTAAAGCTTACATACTCGAGTGAAAATTACATTATCAAGATTAAAAGTCCTTAAAATTTAAAATTTGTAGAATTGAAAATATACATGTGTACAGGAAAATATCAATGCATCCACTTCTGAAATATACATTAGAATTTCAAGGGAGCCAAGTTTTTTCATAGGGCCAGGGTTATAACAGTAACCATGTTTGGTGCAATTTAGCATCAGAAGCAAATCTAATGTTGGCCATTTTGAGGTAAAGTACCTTCAATTGAACTAGAATAGGACAAAGTATTTCATATAAAAGAAAAACATCACAATCAGTTTATATATTCCACTAACAAAGTTATAAGAACTAAGAACAGACAACACATCTCTCAGTGATAGCCATATTAATTAGCATGTAATCAACGAGAAAAACAAGATGGATGATATGGAATTACTAGTATGTATAGTACTGATCTAAGTAGAATGAAGCAGCAACAGATGTAGCGTCATTGTATTTTCAATGTTTAAACTAGACAAAATTTTCAAGGAATTGGTTGCATAGTTTTTACTTAAATTGGTAAGTGACCCAAAACCCAAGAGATAGAAATTCAGATTAAGTTTTCAGGAATTCAACTTGGTTCAAATAAAAAAATTATACATTATAATTTGCAGCACAATAGATATATATAGTGCACTACAAAAGAAAAAGAAAAGGGAAGATATCCTCTTCTCAAGCCTTCCTAGCCCATTTTTTATAGTTTTGTTTTGGTTTTTTTTTTTGGGGGGGTGCATATATAAGCTTGAAAACAAAACCAACTATACATAAAAGAGTACCTAAAAATACAAGAAATGACGAGAGAAAAAATTAACTTTAAAATGATAGTATTATTGTTTTTGACACCATAGCTTATTTGAGTACGAATAATTGAATTTCAACATAATTTGCTTACATAGGTTTGGAGATATTGATTCCTTAGATGTTGGTTGAGAACAAGTGCAGCAAGCTTTTTGAAAATGCATCACACAACAACTATATTAGCTAGTTGACCACATGGTAACTTGAATGAGAAAATTAATTTTTGATTTGAAAATTGAAAGTTGATAATAAGAAACCTAAGTTGAAACTAGCTAGCCAATAACCACTAACCAAAACAGGTCAAAGGTAAATTTTAACAGGTGGGATCCACAAGTTCAAGTTTTCCCCACAATATCCCAAATCTAAAACAAACCCTTGTATCAAAGGAAGTGAGATACATAAATTCTTTTATATATACATATACTCACATGCTTGTATAAAGCTATTATGTATAAATGCACAAGGGCAAACATTGTTTATATATGTCAAAGATAACAGTGTTGTTGATTTTTCGCAAGCGCATGAATCGTACAAGTAGTAACATAAAGATCGTTCCCACAAGGATCGGTTAATTACTAACTCTTACGGTTACTTCGATTATTTAAGCAAATATTGTTGGCTTTTTTGCTTATCGCAAGTGCACAGATCACACCTGTAGTATAGTTAGGAGTCGGATATCGTTCTCACGAGGACAAACGTTAAATTCAGTACTAAGTATAAACCAATAACTTAAGTATTTCTATTCAAGGACATATAAATGGAAAAGAGGTGTATTAAACTAATTAGAAAAACTTAAAAACTATCAGATTGAGTTGAGATAATGATTTAGAGAATAAGGCATCCTTTTTCACCTCCTGTATCAATTGTTAACAAATAATCCTTACGAGTAATATAAATGCAGTGGCTAGGCTAGCTTGGGAATTTGATTTAGCCAAAAGCCTATGTCTAGGTCAATCAACCCTGGTATCACTTACCTAATCCACTATGTTTCCATGAGAACTAGAGTAAGCTCTACTAATGAATGATTTATTCCCAATTAATTACTATGCATGGTCAATAGATATATTTCTATCCTATTAACGAATCATTGCATCCAAGCCAATTAAATGAAATAGAACATGCATCAATCATACACACGATCTCAAATTCAAATTCTTATGTCTAGGTTCATTAAATTTAAACAAATCAATTGAAAGTTGATCAAACAATCAAAGCATTAAACACTATATGATTGAACAAAAACCAAATCATGTATATAACTCAAAGGATTACAAGATTAATCAATATCCATAGGAGGATCCAAAGTAAAACCCTATAAACAAATTGGACAAGCCATGACCAACGAAAATATATCACAAAAACTCATAGTCATGGAGATGGAAAAGAGAAAGGAGAAGAAAAGAGAAAAACAAAGCTAAGAGGAGTGATCCTCCAAGCTCCAATCCTCCACCAAGGTGAAGAGAGACTCCAAACATAGTCACTTCTACTTCCTTCTGGTCTGAAATGCTAAAACCTGGCTACAGCTTTCTAAAATATAACCTAACTCTCCATAAAAATCGATGCAACAGTATTTATAGGGCTCAGAAAACAGGGTCACGTCGCGGCATTTAACTATCTACGTTGCGGTGCATCACATGCGTAGCTCTCTGAATTTGGATGCAAGGGAGGCGCACGCCACGACATGACAAGCTGATCCTTGCACTAAGCTTTCTCTTGCAATGCTGGTCCAAATCTGAAATGATTCAATTGGTTGGAACCTTACCTGCCATAGAGAAATTTCCAATTCAATAATCATTGCAAATGTACTCAATATATCCAAGAATCAAACACATGTTCTCAGAATCATGATGGAAAACGTTGAAATCAAATCATATGAATATACAACTAAACTCTTCCATTCATGCTTCAAAATAAGGACTAAGCAGACAATAAAGCACAGATATGAGGCCCAAATAACTACAACTTGTGGAGTTATCAAATATAATCAATGGTGAAAGTTGAATTTAAATCAAAATAAAACTAAAGCAATTAAATGACAAATAATATCAAGAAAGATTGAGATTTAACAGAGATTTAAAGGCCTAGGACTGGGAATCTACTACACTACCCCTTATGCTAAATTGTAATCACATCTTTGTTAATGTTCAATTATGTTCTTGAAGGTGATTTGTCCTAAATTATTTAAAGCTCAATTTCTTAGCACTAAAAACATGCTAAAACTTCATCAATCTCATTCTCATGACAATTAATCTAAGTTCTATCCCATTAAGATTCATGACAATCGTTTAACCCTCGAAAGATTTAAGCCTATGTCTAGGTTTCAATTCCTAAGTTCAATTCTTAGATTATCAAGCAATTAGATTTCATCTTTCAATCCTTCACGTAAAGCCTAAGATCATGTAAATATAGTGTGCAACATACCACAAGCATTAAGAACACTAAGAATGAATCAAGAATAGTAATTTTATGAACAAAGAATCAAATCAACAAATTAACATAAAGAAATAGAGAGTTTCATCCCAATCTTAGAAAAAGGGGTTTAGCTACTCATGACAATTGAAGCACAAACAAGAACAAAGGTTAAAGAAACAACTATGATTCTAAAATAAAAAGAGAAGATAAAGAAGATTAAGATGGAGAAAATGTCTTCAATGGTTGATCAATACTTTTGTTCTTATTCTCTAAACCCTAGACTCCAATCATTGTACCTCTCAAAGTTTCCTGTAGATTCTGTCTATCCTTTAGGTTTGAGGGTTTGCGTCTATTTATAAAGATTTAGGGGAAAAAGCTTTTTTTCATGTTAGGAAGCCTCACACGGCCGTGTCTCCCTTTAACACGGTTGTGTCTGTTGAAAACCACGTTACATACTTTAAGTGAGACACGACCGTGTCTCCAACTTAGAAGCTTCAGTTCATTAAGACAGGGTCATGTCTACTGTCAGGATTGCGTAACTTCAAAGTTAGTGGAGAGACACAGTCGTGTGACCAAGATCTATGGTCATGCCTCCTAATCAGAAGCTTTCTTCAAGTTAGACAAGGTCGTGTCTAACTCCTAAATTGCTTCTGAGTTGACTCAAGGCCCTGTTTAAGCCAAAACAGTTCTCTTTTGCTCTGAAACCTATATATCTTCGCCTACTTTCACTCTGAATGTGTTAAATCTCTCATAATCTGCATAAACGAAGATAATTGATGAGGAACCATATAAAATCCATCAATAATAAAAAAAAAATCATCACAATTTATCCATTTTATGACTATAAGATACAAGCTTATCAATCAGTGATATATAACCATTTTTTTATACATTTTTTTTCCAAGCAAATTACAGTCACTTCTCTAACCTGAGTCTATGACTCCAAAAATAGAAAGAACTTTGTTCCAGTGATTATAGACATATATAATGCAACATGATACACACAAACTAACCAGTATTTCCAAAATGCCTGAAATAAGAACAAAACAAGCATGCAACACCATGAAAGTAAGTAGCTTGATAAATACCCACCACAATAATAAGCTTGGAATGAGATGAGAGCTAATGAGCTTTAGATCATGCAAGAAGCTGTGAGTGGAAATTCAAACTTCAAAAAGAGCCAAAGATGATAAAGGGAAATCTCATGAATGGCATATTCTTCAACGAGCATGGTTTATAATTTTAAAGTTTACTCACATAAACTTCATAGATTGTGATCTTATAGTACTTCTTGGTGTTTCAAATTTTAATGTTCGAAATTCTACAATGGAATATGGAAGGAGAAAATAAATAAAATTGAGAATAACCTTGATGTGGATTTACTGTGAAAAAATAAAAAGACTATGAGTACATATGAGTTTCTAACAATTCTAAAATTACAATGAGAATAAAATTAGATCTAGATCATACATTTGAAACTTAGAACCCACACTTAGCCTAATTCCTTTCTTGATAAGGATTAAGATATTAAGATTAAATACATGAGTGGAAAAAAGGCTATATAATTAGCACCTGCATCAATAATAAGTGATAATGAACTTATGGGTAAAAAAAGGAAAAAGAGAAAGAGCAAAAAATTCATGTCAAAATTGATTCATGCAAAAGCACTAGGTGTGGACTCCCTAACTCAATAAAAGCCAGCCAAGTAGTTGAAATGTAGAAGTCCAAATTAAGATGAGTTTATCAGATAAATGAGAGAAATATAAGGCAAAAACTGATTATATTATGACCTATGAGGACAATATTATGCCAATTGAAGCATCTATGGATTGAAAGATTTACGGAATTATATGTGCAGATAAAGAGAGTGCATATATAAACCAATTAACTGAAGCATTTCCTAATCTTAGAACCAAAGGTTACTAATACCCCAATGTTCCTCTTATGGTAATTAAAAGTTGTAAACTCAAATGCAAGTTATTTCAAGTAGTAAATTCTCAGGAGTTCGAGGTCGATCCACAGGAAATTGATGAAGAAAAATTCTGAGGTAAAGAAAAAGATATGTCACAATAATAAAGGTGATAAAGGTAGTTCACAAATGAAAAAGGATTTACTTAGGCTAAGAGATCCACTCATGGTAATAAATGAAAGACAATATTATTTTTTTTTATAACAATTGAAATCCACACATAATGGAGGTTTCACTCGAAAAATACAACATTCAAAATTCATGTAAGATTATATATGTAATTATATTATGATTCCTTTAATTATCCACTAACACCATCACTTATAAATGGGCTCAAGAATTTATTATGTCAACCTCTTGTCTACAATGAATCATGATCTCCACTTTACAAGGAAGGTTTCTAAATTGATTAGAAACAAAATACAACATATATAATGACTACTTGATAATATATCATTTAAGCACAAGAAAGAAACTAATCAAACTTTAATTTATTATCAAAAATTTCACCCTTTCACCCAAGCAAAATGAAAATTAGTTACTCATGAACAAGAAGACAGAAAGAGATAAGAAGAAAAAGATGAACATAACTTCAACTTAGAATAAAGAAAACTACAACAAGATAAACAAATAACACAATAGCATAATTTAAGCTAAGATTATCAAATGACCAGCCAATGCTCCCTTTTATAGAGTTCAAGGAGTATAAAATGATAATGAGTGGTTTGATGATGATAAGTAAATGCCAATTGTTTGATGAAGATAAGTGAGTGGAAATTATAGAGATTCTTGTCTCTGAAATGTTTTAGTTCTGAGCTTATGGTATACGTCATTTTCTCATCAAGTGGTCTTCATAAGAGTTGTAGGAAATTGTCTTAGATTTCCATAGCCACTTGTTTTAGCCAAAAATACCACCTACAACCCTAGATATGGTCTAATTACTGTACATAGGTCAGGCCTAACTACAGCTCCTTTGTTCTGACTTCCAAGCCCAATATCACCTTCAAGATGTCTAATCTGGCTTTTGTGTTCTCTATTATAATTGTAGCTATGGATCTTGACTTTCAAATGGCACTAATTTCACTCCAAAAGACTTCCTATAGCCCGAGAGATAGCCCAAAGAGTGCACAGAGGTCAAAATGTTAGGTTCAGAACTCGAGATTTTGCTTCAACTCTAATTTGAGTTATCCAAACGTGTGTTCTAGATCTTGAGGTCTTCATGAAAGTTGTAAAAAATTATCTTAGATTTCTAACAAGACCATAATCACATCCATTGGATATTTGTAACTCAAATTATAACTAATTTACTGAAAAATACAATCACCCAAATTAATGACAATTTAAACAATAATTTCTTCAATAATCCAATTAAGCCCAATTTCACAAAATATGACAAAACCAACTTAATTAAGCCTAATTGAACCATAAGAAGCCTAGTAAGAGAGTTGTAAAATGTATAAAATATATTACTATCAAATTCTCTCACACTTAACTTTTTGCACTCCTAGGGCAAAAACGCATAAGACAAAAACTAGGAACAAAAAAAAAACAAAGACAGACTCAAAAGCTAAAAACTCTAAAAGACTTGATGAATCAAGAAGAGCAACCAGAAATTCAATGGATCAAAGCATTAATGAGGTAACATTTCTTCACATCTCAAACCATCAAGCAAGGAAACTTCAATTGAGAAGAATGAATTAAGAATGATAGATTCTCACAGGATTCACTCTCAATCTTTCAAGCGTTAAAAAGGCAGGTATTTCACTCAATTCAACTCATGAAAAATTGCACTACCATAAGTTTGCTTATCTTTTACTTCTCTACTACTCAGAACATATGCACACATAAATCATGAAGACTTTATTCAAGTTTGTAATGGGATCAAGATAAAGGAAGGTGGTAATATGGATTTGACAAGTTAAAAACCAAAGAGAATAAAAGAGCGTGAAAGTTGAGTTCAATTAACAAGCATGAAAGTTCATCCCAACTCCACCTAATACAAATTCCCTTTACATATTCTTTTCTCTTCCCTTTTTGCTTCATTGGCCCTTCTTTACACATTTTTTTTTTATAAATATACACACATTTTTTTAATTAGCCACTCTTTCCTTTTTCATCAACCATTTTGCACACACACCCCCATACTTGTTCAAGAGCTCATCCATTAACAAAACCAATTCTCTCTTATTCCCTAAGGTCGGGTAAGAACATGGTTTTTCATTTAAGACAAATAATGAGCTAGAAACAAGAAATGGTCAAATAAGCTCAAAGGGTTTAAGCAAGGGGAAATAGGCCATTTCTAATGCCTTACGTTAGCAAGAATCAGATAATTTCCAAAAAGTCATAAGAGTGCTTAATATCATATTGAGACAATATGTTGCTGAGCAAGGCTGTTTATTTATGCACCAATCATTCTTGGCTATTTGGTTAAAGTAGCTATTTCAAGAAAAATGCCTCAATCATGTTTATGTATGCATGTGAAAATGTAGCCTAAAAAAAAATCAAAACAAGTTCTAGAGTAACAATTTCATGAGTGAAAATCACACAAGAAAGAAGAGAATGGTACAAATGTTCAATCCATTCATCAATAGGCTCAAAATCTCACAAGATATATTTCTATCATTCTCAATCTATCATTTCAACATTCATATCCAAGCATGTGATTTTTAAGAAAGAAGACAATTTACACTATGATCCAAGAATCCATTTGCTACTTCTACACAAAAATAATTATTTCCACAACTAAGATGCGTCTCAAGAGTAAAATTACCTCCAAGGCAAAATTTACTCCTTACTCTGCCATCCTTAATTGGTTTTACTACGAATAGGTTTCTAACAATCATATCAATAAACATACTTCCTCAATTAAGATATGTCTCAAGAGCAAAATTTACTCCTTACTTTGTCATCCTTAATTAGTTTAGTAAGTTACTGACAATTATATCATACTTCTTAAAAAAAAATTTGATCAACTATCATTCCCCCCTAACCAGATCACAACATTGTCCACAATGTTAAAATATAGATGAGTAAAGGATAGAAGATAGTACCTGTTGGAGAAATCTGACACAAATTTAAACAGAAACAAAATACGATAAATAAAATCAAAGGTAAAAGAAAGTTATAGACGAAGTGTCAGATCTAGCTTTCTTTGTATGTTGCTTCCTTCACTGCTTCCTGCTGACCAATCAATCTGAGCTATTACTAGATCAGGCTTATAAACAAAAGCTTCTAATTTATCAATCAACTCATCAATAGTGCAAGCAGAGATAAGAAGTTGTCTTACCGAAGATGTGATAAATTTCTGTTCCATAGCTTTGTCAAGAAAAAATAACAAATGATCAAAGAAATTATTAGCATTCAACAAACCAATGGGTTTATGGTAGATGTTCAGTTAGGCCCAAGAGACAATTTGAAAAATTTCTTCCAAAGTACCAAAATCACCTGGTAATGCAATGAATACATCAGAGTTGTCAAGCATTGTCTTCATTTGTGCATGCATAGATGATACCTTAAGTTCCTCCTCAATTGTCTTTCCAGTGATATTGTTTTGAGTTAAAGGTCCAGGAATGACACCTAAAACCTGATTGCCTCTTATATAAGCAGCAAGTGATACAGTCCCTATTAACCCACGACAACCTCCCCCATATACAACATGAATATTCCTCGCAACAAGTGTTCTACCAAGAGCGCTTACTGTGTTTACAAACTCTAAACTCTTCCTATACATAGACCCACAAAACACAAATATTTTTAAGGTTACAAACAAAAGGTTCTATAATTTCACCTTCCCTCTGAATGATTATGAATTGGAGCAAAGTGAAGAGAATGACACTACACAAAAATGGGTAAATTACGACAGTTTCTTTTGCAAATTATGGCGATTTTAACTGTTGTTATTTGCGTCGGTGGCAGTTTTTAAAACTGACGTAATTAACTTCGCTGTTCGGTATAATACGGTGGTTTTCCATTAACCGCCACGACAACTGCCACAATTTATCATGTATAAAACGGCAGTTTCGTGGTGCATAAAACGACAGTTTTGACTGCTGTAATTTACGTAATACCAACAAAAAAATGTAAATTATGGTGGTTAGAACTGCCGTAATTTACATAACACCAAAAAAATGCAAATTATGGTGATTTTGACTACCGTAATTTACGTAACACTTACAACAAAGAAATGTAAATTACGACAACTAGAACTGCCATAATTTACATAACACTAACAAAAAAATGCAAATTACGGCGGTTTTAATTGCCGTAATTTACATAAAACCAACAAAAAAAAAGCATAAAACAGCCGTAATTTCCAAAAATACAAATGTGTTCATCATACTCAATCCTTCAAATAAATAAGTCATTAGACCAACTAAATTTGTAAGGAAGTGAGTCATGTAACTAAATTTGTAAGGAATCTATCCATACAAATATAACAAACAAACATTCAAAAGAAGCTTTAAAAGTTATATGTAACCCAAAAAAAAACACAAAAGAGAGGCGTGCTTGTTGGTGGTCACTTATAAATTATAATGATCTTTTTTTTTGTATATATAAATGAAACACATTTAGATGAACTTAAAAGGATATTTTTATTTGAATAGCTTTTAGATAATTCTCATAACTCAGGAATGCGTCTAGAACACAGTAAGAATATATCTAAAGATACATTTGAAATTTTGAGTAGAAACTCTGAATAGAAACTCTCATCGTTCAATGTAAAAATATTATTGTCTTGTCAAGAAGCATGGTATGGATATATATATTTATGATCATGTACTTAATCTTATAATAGAAATTCAAGGAATTTTTTTTCAACCAATCCACACTAGATGACACCCATATCCTATTTGCTTTATACCTTAATTATTCATACCTTAGTGCCATAGTTGACAGCATCCTCCAATTTACCTTTATCCAAGGAAGTCTTTGATGATTCCAGGAGTGTGCAGCCATCAGCAGATGAGCATGCTACATGCTATGCAAATATTTGAAATTGTAATTCAATTATGGGAACCTGAGAAAATTGGTGACAATTTCCTTCATAACAAAGTCAGTTTGTCATTCATTTTACCTTATATATGGGGACCATGCTTACAATATCTGATAGTCTGAAAAGAGATGTTGCATCCATATCATAGTCCCTCGGAACCAGCTCAAGTCCAGCCTGTTAAAAGATGGTCTTAATTGAAAAAATGAGGGCAGAAAATGTTCAATATCAGTATATTATAGAGCCAATCTTTTACTTTACCTTATGGAACAGTCCACAAAGAATGGCAAACTTTCTTAAATCTTGACCACCTACAAATTTCCATTGCCACCCGAACCTCTTTAGAAGAAAGATTTCTACCCATTTCCATTTCAACTTATCATAACTAGTAATATCTGCATCACTAGTTGAAGCATGATGCTATAGATGAAGCCAATTCGGCAACATCATCAACTGCTGCAACAACAGCTTGCAATATGTGCTTGTAGGCTCGAACAACCATCTCATGTATACATAGTGATTACACGTGAGGAAGCTTATCTGCAAGCTCAACCTGGCAGACAGAAATTGAATAAAAGAGATTCTTGGTGAAGTTGTCTATATATATTTCAAACCTTTCAACACAGCATGCTTAAAAACTAAGTAAATAGTGAGTTTGATATCATATGAACTAGTGTCAGGAAAAGAAAAAGATAACCAAGATTAAAATGCAGACTTGACAAGTGAACAGAGATACATTAACAGAAGATAACTGCATATTGCATGAAAAAAGATTCAATTGTGGAAAGCTTGAACAATTATTAAAATAATTTTTTATATTTATAAATCTGTTAAAAGTGAAGATTGGTAATACCTTTCTAAATACATTCCCTGAAAGCTACACTACATGCCTTACATGGTCAATCAAAAAAGCTGATTGAGCAAAATTATACTATGGCTAAATTTCAGCTTAAATCTTATCCAATGTTGTAATGGCAGGATGATTTCCCCATTCAACATTATACGAAATATTATTTCGAATTGAACAGAGATGGCAGAAAGAAACTACAAACTCTAGCGCATTACACAAAAACATTTTTCTTCCTTCTAATGCAATAGTCCATGTTTGGCTTTTCATTGGAATAACATTTGAGTTAATTCTGGCTGAGATATAATTGGCCCTTCAAATGGGAAACCAATCACATTATAATTATATATTTGGGCTTTCTGTTGTGCTGCTTTCTTCAATAGCGTACATCTCCAAGCCCCCCTCCCATCTGCTCTGTTAAGCTCCCAAATTGTTGGTTTTCTTTTATCCAAATAGCTCGTGAAATGAGTGTTACTTATTGGCATCATTTAATTTATATCTTATCTTCATTTTGCATAAGGTAAAAGAGCAACACTGAAACAGTAATTTATAGGAGAAAGTACTCAAAACTAAGATGAGAGGTGAACTGATGGCATAAGTAAAGGAAATTGTGGGTATTGGAGAGAATGAGTACATGTTGCTTTGGGGTAAGGATGACCCATCATGGGTAGGAGCTGCTTGAAAGTGAAGGGGGAAGAAGGAAGTGAAGCCAATCGATCTCGCCAGAACGGTTAGAGGTCACGCTTGACTCCACTCCCTTCCTGGCCACGCGTGGCCACAAGCTCCGCCACCCAGCACCGCCAATCGATCTCATCAAAATGGTCAGAGGCCACGCCTGGATCTGCTCCCTTCCTGGCCTCGCATGGCCACGAGCTCTGCCACCCAACACCGCCGTTTGCGCTCGTCATCACCGTTGAACCAGAACGGCCCGAGGTCATGTCCAGATTTGTTCCCCTCATTGCCTCACACCGTCACGAGCTCCACCCAACCCAACACCTAGCCAAACACTCGAACTACCATCGTCCCTATCGCAGCACCGGCGATCTCCACTTGTGGCCAGGCCGTCATGCGCTTCGTGAACGAGGGAGAGGAGGCTTAGGTTTTCCCTTTCTCTTTCTGCCTCTCGTTTCTTTTCTCCTTTTCTCTTTTTGTTATAAAGTGAAAATTTAGAGTTTTTTAAAATATTTTAATTAAATTTTAAAATAAAAATAACGGCGATTAAAACCATCATTTTATACATCTAACTATCATTTTTTATTTGTAAAATATGACAGGTACATAACTGACGTATTATATTACATATTACGACAGTTTTTAATAACTGCTGATTAAAACTGTCGTAATTTACCTATTTTTTTGCAGTGTGAAGTGTTTAAATAGGGAAAAGAATGGAAAAGGTAATTATAACACCTATAAGGGTAGGTTGGCTGTTGTCAGTAAAGTTTGAAATTAAGAAACTTTTTTTATTTTTTTATTTTTTTGTTATTTTTTTGTTTGTTTTTTATTTTTTTTAACTTCAAAAAAACCATCAGGGTAAATAAGTCTAGAAACCCCTGAAGGACCCTTCTTAAAGGATCGTCTGTCCAAAACTAAGATATAACAAAATCATATAAAAATAAAAGAAATATAATTACAAATGAAGACATACCTTTATGTATAGTTTTTATGGCGTATATTTATACTGCGCGTCATGAGTGCAGTAGTGGTATATCTTTGAGTTGCGTGTCACCGGTGCAACATAAGAACTCCACAAAGATTACCGAACTGACAACAAGAACCTTTGAGTCCTTTATGTCCTGCTTACGAAATAACAATCTTCTATCTTCCTGCAAACCTAATTAAAGGCCTGTATTCTAAGAAGATGGTACCTGACCGTAGCTAGTCAGAACTCGCCATAGAGGCCTACTAATTAAAGTAAGTATACAACTCAGTTAACAGTTTCCATTCACTGTAAAAACGAGACGCTTCTATCTGTCCATCAGCGCTATAGGGCCTTGGTTCCAAGAACTGGGAATGTAGTATGTAGCTCTCTACAGAGCATGGCACACGAATCTTATTTACATACTGGCGTGTGAAGGTCTCCTCCTGAGTCTATGACAGGACGGGCATCTACTTGGGGCTCCTAATCTAATTAAAGACTAAGTACAACCAAAGTTTCGCCCTCATTTTTTTTTCTTTTCTTTCTTTTCTTTTTTTTTCTTTTTTCTTTTTTTTCTTTTCTTTTTTCTTTTTTGAACAAGAAGAAGAAGAAGATAATATGTACATGTTGTTGTGGATGTGGCTCACATCTGTCTCTGGTTTCACGTCCAAAAATGGCTTAAACACCTTCTGAGTCGAGGATAAACTTCTCATCCAATTTTCTTATAAATTGGCAAACAAGGTCTTTCAGAGTCAGATTCCCAAGACTGTAACATTTTTGTTCATCCTTGAAGAGATTTCACAAGTTAAGAAGTTCACGATGCATATATCCATAAGAATACATATCAAGAGTCAATAAGATATCATCTAATGACTCTTTACTCAGTTCATTCTTAATGAAGAAAATTTTATCTTCTCTATTCGTGGAAACCATCCCTAAAGAATGACATCGCTTGTTATAATTCCATCGTGCACATTTGTGATAGACTTGTAACATTTTTGCTCTTCTCCTTTTAAAATATGAACTTCTATCAAGACCTAGCATGTATGAGTCTAATGAAATTGAAGACTCATCTGCTAGTCGGACCTTTGCTTCGATTATCCAGTGTACATCTTCTGGCATACCCTTGTGCATTAACAATCTCAATCTTTCACATCTAACTTCATGAATTTTTATTAGAGTATTTTGAGGAAGATAAGGAAAATGTTTTCTTAGGTTTAAAAGAATGACATCCATTTTAAAGGAGAAGGAATCAGTTATTTTTTAAAACTGAAAAACAAACCGACTTGAGAGTCACAGATTACCATTATCCGTCATTTAACCAGGAATACAAAGAACTGCAAAATAAAATAAAGCTATAAAATTATAGTAAATTTTTCTCATAACAAGGATTAGAAAGGGAAATGAATTCTACCTCAACAGCTTGATTTTTCATAAATGGTTTAAGTCTTTATCTATTGACCTTAAACACATTACCATTTATAGGAATCTCAATGTCTATGGCCCCATAAGAATATATATGTTTGATAATAAATGGGTCAGTCCACCTAGATCTCAATTTTTTAAGGAATAGGTGAAGACGAGAATTATAAAGCAGAACTTTTTGACCAATTTCAAATGATTTTCTCAAAATTGATTTGTCTTGAAAAGCTTTTGTTCTATCTTTATAAATTTTTGAGTTTTCATATGCATCATTTCTCAATTCCTCAAGTTCATTTATTTGCAATTTGCATAACCTGTAAGTATCATCAAGATTTAAATTGAAAGCTTTAATGACCCAAAATGTTTTATGCTCCAGTTCTACAGGCAAATGACAAGATTTTCCATAGACTAACCGATAGGGTGACATGCCTAAAGATGTTTTGAAAGCAGTACGGTAAGCCCAAAGTACATCGTTTAGTCTTAAAGACCAATCTTTACGATTTGGGTTAACTATTTTTTTCAAAATTTGTTTAATCTCTCTATTTGCTAATTTTACTTGTCCACTTGTCTGAGGATAATAAGGGGTGACAATTTTGTGGGTAATATCATATTTTTTCATTAAGGATTCAAATGGTTTATTGTAAAAATGTGTTCTCCCATCACTGATGATAGCTCGAGGGATTCCAAATTGACTCAAGACATTTTCTTTTAAAAATTTAAGAACAATTTTATGATCGTTGTGTTGGCATAGAATCGCCTCAATCTATTTTGAGATATAAGCAACTGCAACCAAAATATACATAAATCCAAATGAGGATAGAAATAGACCCATGAAATCAATTCCCCAATAATAAAAAATTTCAATGATAAGGATATGGTTCAGAGGCATCATATTTCTTTTAGAAATGGAAAATTCCCCAAGTGCAGGTTGTTTCAAGTAGTAAATTCTCGAGAGTCCGAGATCGATTCATAGGGAATTGATGAAGAAAAATTCTTTGAGGTAATGAAAAAGATATACCACAACAATAAAGGTGATAAAGGTAGTTCACAAATGAAAAAGGATTTACTTGGGCTAAGAGATCCACTCATGGTAATAAATTAAAGACAAGATTTTTTTTTATAACTCAATTGAAATCCACACATAATGGAGGTTCCAATCGAAAAATACAACATTCAAAATTCATTTAAGATTATATATATAATTATATTATGATTCCTTTAATTATCCACTAACACCATCACTTATAAATGAGTTCAAGAATTCATTGTGCTAACCTCTTGTCTACAATGAATCAAGATCTCCACTTTACAAGGTTTCTAAATTGATTGGAAACAAAATACAATACATATAATGACTACTTGATAATATATCATTTAAGCACAAGAAAAAAAGTAATCAAACCTTAATTTATTACCAAAAGCTTCACAATTTCACCCAAGCAAAATAAAAATTAGTTACTCATGAACAAGAAAAAAAAAATATAAGAAGAAAAAGATGAACATAACTTCAACTTAGAATAAAGAAAACTACAACAAAAGAAACAAATAATACAATAGCATAATCTAAGCTAAGATTATCAAATGATCAGCTAATGATCCCTTTTGTAGAACTCAAGGAGTACAAATTGACAATGGAGTGGTTTGATGATGATAAGTAAATGCCAAAGGAGTTGTTTGATGAAGATAAGTGAGTGAAAATTATAGAGATTCTTGTCTCCAAAATGTTTCAGTTCTAAGTTCATGACATGCGTCATTTCCTCATCAAGCGGTTTGCATATGAGTTGTAGGAAATTGTTTTAGCTTTCCATAGCTGCCCGTTTCAGCCAAAAATACCACTTACAGCCCGAGATATGGCCAATGACTGTACATAGGTCAGACCCAACTACAGTTCCTCTGTTCTGACTTCCAAGCCCAATATCACCTTCAAGATGTCTGATCTTGCTTTTGTGTTCTTCATGAAAGTTGTAGATATGGATCTTGACTTTCAAATGGCACTAGTTTCACTCCAAAAGACCTCATATAGCTCAAGAGATAGTCCAATGAGTGCACAGAGGTCAAACTATCAGGTTTAGAACTCGAGATTTGGCTTCAATTCTAATTTGAGTTATCCAAACGTGTGTTCTAGATCTTGAGATCTTCATGAAAGTTGTAGAAAATTGTCTTAGCTTTTCAACAAAAACATAATCACATCCATTGGATCTTTGTAACTCAAATTATAACTAGCTTACTGAAGAATGCAATCACTCAAATTAATGACAATTTAAGTAATAATTTCTTCAATGATCCAATTAAGCTTAATTTCACAAAATATGACAAAATTAACTTAATTAAGCCTAATTGAACCTTAAGAAACCTAGTAAGAGAATTATAAAATGTATAAAATATATTACTATCATCCTCCACAGGAAAACAAAAGACAACATAAAAGTCCATGAAATCAAGATATTCTCTAGACAGATGTGTAATCCTGAAACGCAGGAGGGGGGAAGGCACAAAACCAAAAGAGAAAATATGTGAGCATAAGAAAACAGAACAAGAAGGATAGAAAATACAAAATTCACTACCTAGAGAAATTAAAAAAATGGATATTAGTGAGAAAATGGTTGCAAAATCCAATTTATTTCGTAAATTTCTAGGAAAAATATTTTTTTTTTCAACTTAACCTGTGAACTCGCCACCAATAGACGCCCAATAGACACATGTAAGTATCTGCATGCACATGGAGTTATGGATTAAGGAAATTAGTTCCTAAGTAAGTTGTATTTTAACAATCCACTACGATCGTTTCCGTTTTTTTTATTCAACATTTGACATTTATCCCACCTATACCTTTCTCAGTTAAATTTCTAAAAGTTAATGCATTTTGCATGAAAGCCTTTCATTTTTCCCCCAAATTGATGCTAAATTTCTAGTAATCATATATATACATAAACATGATACTGTTTAATGAAATTAGTACTTAAAAGAAAATATGCTATTTGTAATGGACAAATACGTCAAGCTTCACATTTTGCTTCATATTATTCATGCCTTCTTTCTTATCAATAATCAAAAAGTAACTTACATATTTCTTCGGTAGTCTAAAGAAGAGGCCTTTTTTCTTAAAATAGAATGAAACATCAAATCAAATGCACCGATACATAAAAAAAAAGTCAAAAGAGGGAAACAAGATTTTACTAGTTAATTGCACTTATCGGCGATGATTCTGGTAAAAGTTTTCAAGCTGATAATAGACATAAATAGAGGCCTTCATTTTATTCTTAACTTGCAAATTTTGCAGCAATTTGCAGCCTAAATTATCATATCGTATCAAACAAAGAGAAATAAATTCTGCTGAAGCAATGAAGAACTTTATTTTCAATCATATCAGAGATAAGGAATTGTACTAACAGTCCATGTCCTGGTGCAAGTCTTGTTTGTCTTATTGTCTTGAATATATGCCATTGCATTGTCTCTATAAATAGGTGGAAGGCATTCATCATCATATCGGAATGGAACTTCCACCACCTACATCAGAATTTCTTGTTCAATATGATTCATCTCTTTTTTGGAATTCTATGGTATACATACCTATATAAAATAGAAAAAGGAAACATAAACCAAATTGGAAAAAGCAAACATCAATAAAATTCACAAATGACATTGCTTTAAAAAAATTCTAAATAACAAAAAAGACAATGAATTTTTACCTGCAACAACCTTTCCAAAAAAGCTCCTTTCTTAAAATCATTCATCATCTCATTCAACTTCATATGAAAAATTCTATATGCAATGTCTGGATTATCATCTACTGAAAGTCTCCTATCATAAACATATTGAACAATTTCTGGCCATTTAAGATTGCAAGCAAATCTCTTACACAATGTCATGACATATTGACAATTATTAAACATGTAACACTTGCCACCTATGAAAGAAGAAGGCAACACAATATGTGTGTCAACTGATGATGGTTGAATATCACCACGATCAACTACCTCCTCTAATACTTTCAAAAATTATGTCCTAATCATTCCTTGGTTTTGTTGAATATAAGACAATCTTTGAGCTTCAATCATAGAATAACAATCAACCACAAACTATTAGAACTGTTAAGAAATATTAGGTTATTTTGTTTTATTATTTATTAAGGGTAGAATAGTATTTTTTTACCTGTTTAACTTATATATAGTCTCTTTGTATTTAGGTTAAATTTTCTTTTGGTATTCAATTACATTATGCAGTGTTCATGAATCTCTAACCTCCTCTTTACAAATGCTTTTGTATTTCTCTTTATTTCTTTGGATTCTTTAACATGGTATCAGAGAAAGCCATGGGACGAAGCATAATCTCAAACATAGCTTTCGCCGATCCAATTTCGATTTTTGTGGTGTAGCCATGATCGTACCGTACAATTTCATGAGGGTATTTCTGCAATCTGATTTTCCGTTCTTCACTCAGTGTCTACAATTTGGTTTTTTTTTTTTTTGCTTCCTTTATTTTTTTATTATGGCTACTAAAAGAGATGATTCGCTTCAGTCAGTGAGTGTGAGGTTGGATGGAAAGAATTATTTGTATTGGAGTTATGTGATGAGAAATTTTATTAAGGGTAAAAAGATGTGGGGATATGTTAGTGGACCTTCTGTGAAACTTAAGACTACTGATGAGGGGTATACTGCTTTGATAGATACCTGTGAAGCAGATGATGCAAAAATTATTACTTGGATTAACAATTCTATTGAGCATTCCATAGGTACACAGTTGTCGAAGTATGAGACAGCAAAGGAGGTTTAGGATCATCTGTAAAGGTTATTCACTCAATTAAATTTTTCAAAGCAGTATCAATTAGAGAATGACTTACGAGCTCTTCAGCATAAGAATAAGAGTATTCAGGAGTTTTATTCTGCTATGACAGATCTTTGGAATTAATTGGCTTTTACAGAATCAGCAGAGTTAAAGGCATGTGGTGCCTATATTGCTCGTAGAGAGCAGCAACGATTGGTACAGTTTTTAATGGCACTTCGCAGTGATTTTGAAGGACTTAGAGGTTCAATTTTGCATCGTTCTCCACTTCCTTCTGTTGACTCAGTTGTCAGTGAGTTATTGGCTGAAGAAATATGTCTTAAGTCTTCTTCTGAAAAGGGAATTCTTTCTACTTCTAATCCTTCTGTGTTAGTTGTACCTTCTAAGCCACTCTTTAGCAATCATAATAAGCCTTATACAAGGGTTGCCACCGATGAGTGCAGTTTCTATAAGCAAAAGAGTCATTTGAAGGCTCAGTGTCCTAAGTTGTTGAGACAACAGAATCAATCGCAACAGCAATCTCAAGCTTGGAAGCCTGGCAACTAACCACAATTTAATGTTTACAGACCACCTCAAGATTACAAACCACCACAGTCTAATACTGCGGCAGTTGTTTCATTAGGTCCTTTCACCGATCCTAGTACTCTGGCTAAGCAATTTCACAAGTTTCTCTCCATGCAACCACAAACTATGTCTGCCTTTTCTTCTGTAAGTTAGTTGCCTCACAGTTCTTCAGGTATGTCACATTCTGTATGGGTCTTGGATTCTGGTGCTTCACATCATATGTCTCTAGATTCTTCATATTTTGCTTCTCTATCTTCCTCATCTTCTATTCCTGTCATGACTACTGATGGCACTCCTATGCCTTTAGTAGGTGTTGGTTCTGTTGTTACACCTCATATATCTCTCCCTAATGTTTATCATATTCCGAAACTCAAATTAAATCTTGCTTTTTTTTATCAGTTATGTGATTCTAGTAATTTAGTCACATTTTCCTCTTCTTCTTGTTATATGCAAGATCTACAGTCTCAGAAGCTGATTTGGACAGGTCGTAGGAAGAGGGGACTATATATTTTGGATGAGTTAAAAGTGCTAGTTGGTGCTGCTACTAATGTTGATTTGTCTTCTTTTCGTTTAAGTCATTCTTCTTCTAGTTTTTACTTATAGCATTCTCGTTTAGGTCATTTTTCGCCTTCTCGTTTGAGATTTTTGGCATCCACAGGGGCTTTAGGAAATTTACAAACTTGTGATATTTCTGATTGTAATTGATGTAAATTGGCAAAATTTTCAGCTTTACCTTTTAATCAAAGTATTTCTGTTTCTTCTTCTTCATTTGATTTAATTCATTCTGATGTATGAGGACCTTCTCTTGTTGCCATAAAAGGAGGGTCTCGATATTATGTTTCTTTTATTGATGATCATACTCGTTATTGTTGGGTTTATTTAATGAAATATCGTTCTGAATTCTTTGAGATATATACAACCTTTCGGGCTTTTGTCAAAACTCAACATTCTACTGTTATCAAATGTTTTAGGTGTGATTTGGGTGGTGAATACACTTCGTGTATAGATACTCCTGACCAAAATAGTGTTGCTGAAAGAAAACATAGGCACATTGTTGAAATTGCTCGTTCTCTCTTGTTATTTGCTTCTGTTCCTAGTGTGTTTTGGGGTGAAGTTGTTCTTGCTATTGTAAGTTTAATTAATACAATTCCATCTTCTCATATTTCAGGTTTGTATCCTTTTGAAAAATTGTATAGGTATGCTCCTGATTATTCTTTCTTTAGAGTTTTTGGTTGTACTTGTTTCATTCTTCTTCCTCATGTAGAACGCAGTAAGTTGTCCTCTTGATCCACTATTTGTGTCTTTCTTGGTTATGGTTAAGGTAAAAAGGGGTATCGTTGTTTTGATCCAATAACTCAGAAACTTTATATATCTCGTCATGTTATTTTTCTCGAGCATATACATTTCTTGTCTATTCCATCCACTACTCATAGCTTGACTAGATCTGACCTTATTCGTATAGATCCTTTTTCTAAGGATTCTGATAGTTTGTCATCTCATGTTCCTAGTACTTCAAATACCCTTTCTGCAAGTACTGACACTTTACTCTCCGACACACCTGAAGCTCCCTCTTCTCCTATGGTCTCTCAAGCTCCGTCTGAGATTGTGGATCCACCTCTACGTCAATCCAAACGTATTCGTAAGTCCACATAGTTACTAGATTTTGCTTATTCTTGTTATTCTTCATCTTTTTCTTCCTTTTTAGCTTCTATTCATTGTCTTTCTGAGCCCTCTTCCTATAAAGAGGCTATTCTTGATCCTCTTGGCAACAAGTTATGGATGAGGAACTTTCTGTTTTACATATGACAGGTACTTGGGAATCAATAACACTACCTCCTGGTAAGACTGTTATTGGTTGTCGTTGGGTGTATAAGATCAAGACTAATTCTGATGGATCTATTGAGCGATACAAAGCTAGGTTAGTTGTAAAAGGCTACTCTCAACAATATGGTATCGATTATGAGGAGACATTTGCTCCTGTTGCAAAAATAACTACTATTCATACTCTTATTGTAGTAGCTTCAGTTCGTCAGTGGCATATCTCTCAACTTGATGCTAAAAATGCCTTCTTGAATGAAGATCTTCAAGAAGACATTTATATGGTGCCCCCTCCTGATGTTTCCCATGATTCTGGATATGTTTGCAAGCTCAAAAAAGCGTTATATAGTCTCAAACAAGCACCTTTACGTGGTTTGAGAAATTTTCTGTTGTGATCTCTCCCCTTAGATTTGCTTCTAGTAGTCATTATTCTGCTCTTTTTGTTAAGTGTACTGATGCAGGTCGTATCATTTTGTCTTTATATGTTGATGACATGATTATTATTGGTAATGATATTGATGGTATTTCAGTTTTGAAGACAGAGTTAGCTCGACAGTTTGAAATAAAGGATTTGAGTTCTCTACGATATTTCTTGGGTATTGAGGTAGCCTACTAACCTAGAGGTTATCTTCTTTCTCAATCGAAATATGTTACAGATATTTTTGAGCGAGCTAGACTTATTGATAATAAGACTGTTGATACTCCCATTGAGGTTAACGCAAAGCATTCTTCTTCTGATGGCTTACCTTTGTCAGATCCTACTTTATACCGTACTATTGTTGAGAGCTTGGTATACCTTACTATTACTCGTCCAGATATTGTATATGTTGTTCATGTTGTTAGTCAATTTATTATTTCTCCTACTACAGTTTATTGGGCAGCTGTTCTTCGTATTTTGCGGTATCTTTGGGATACAGTCTTTCAGAGTCTTTTACTTCCATCCACCTCTTCCTTGGAGCTGCATGCATACTCTGATGCTGATCATGGAAGTGATACCATAAATCGCAAGTCTGTTACTGGTTTCTGTATCTTTTTGGGTGACTCTCTTATTTCTTGGAAGAGTAAGAAACAATCTCTTGTTTCTCAATCTTCAATCGAAGCATAATATCGTGTTATGGCATCTACTACCAAAGAGATTGTTTGGTTACATTGGTTACTTGCAGATATGGGAGTTTTTCTTTCTCATCTCACTCTTATGTATTGTGACAATAAGAGTTCTATTCAGATTGCTCACAACTTAATTTTTCATGAACGAACTAAGCACATTGAGATCGATTGTCACCTTACTCGTCATCATCTTAAGCATGGCACCATTACCTTGCCCTTTGTTTCTTCTTCTTTGCAGATTACAGATTTCTTTACCAAGTCGCATTCTGTTTCCCGTTTTCGTTTTCTAGTTAGCAAACTTTCGATGCTTGTAGCTGCCGCATCATGAGTTTGAGGAGAGATATTAAGAAATATTGGGTTATTTTATTTTATTATTTATTAAGGGTAGAATAATATTTTCCTTTCCCTGTTTAGCCTATATATAGTCTCTTTGTATTTAGGTTAAATTATCTTTTGGTATTTAATTATATTATACAGTGTTCATATCTCTAACATCCTCTTTACAAATGCTTTTGTATTTCTCTTTATTTCTTTAGATTCTTTAACAAGAACAATCTTTGATTTTTCAATACAATACCTCCTTCAATGCTACACTCATGAAGCCTAAATGCAATGAACTCCCTTAGTGATATTTGAACCCTTTTTTTTAATTGAAATAGATCTAGCTATAACTTCTCTACTGATATTCTCCTAATATCCATCCTCACCATAAGGAAACAATAATGGATATTGTAATGGAATATATGCAGTATGAGTCTCATGAATTCGTTGTAAATCTCCAGTCCTAGACTCCAAGATAATATCTCTACCAAAATCAGAACTATCAAAATCCTCAACTACCAAAGCAACAACTTCATCAATATTTGGAACGTTATACACTTGAGTATCAGGAACTTGACTTCTAAACAATCTAAGTGTAATTTGAGATACTTCACCATGATCTAAACAATCTCTAACTCTTCTAAATGACTTTGCCATAACATTGTATGAATCAACCATTCACATTAAATTTGCCATTAATGATGCATCAATACTACTACTACTGTCATTTCGACTATAGAAACAAACACGTATATTAATTTACAAACACTCTAAATAATGAGATAATTGTATAGTATCAATAGATATATTCACCTAAACATCATATAATACTAGATAAGAAATAATCAAACCAAAGTTGTCACATTTAAATAGCTATATGAATAAAAGTATATTAAACAATTAATATTTTATGAATAATCAAACCAAAGTTGTCACAATCAATATTAAATAATTAATATTTTATGAATAAAAATATATTAAACAATTAATATTTTATTAAACAATTAGTATCTTGTATCAAAATATATAATTACTTGTGTACTATATTGTAATAGGTATAATGTACTTTATATTGTATATGTACATTATCTCAACCTCACAGACTCATATTTTCTGTACAATGTTTATATATATGTAATCTAAAGTTATTTTATTAACATTCCAAGACATGCTTAATTTAAATTACTAATGCGTACTTCTGGATACATTATTAATAATTGTATTAAGGATGTTACATTATGAATGAAAAAAAAAACATAACTTTAAACAGCTTGCTGCTTCAGCTTTCATCAAGATATGGTTCTGTTTTCATCAAGTTTTTCTTTGATTTCTTATTATCTTCGATTTCGATTCTTTGCTATCTTCGATTTTGATCTTTCGGTTCTTCTACTTCTGTTATAGTATCAGAGCATAGTAGAAATAGAAGCAATGATAAAACTTGACGAAAAGAATAAAAAGATCGAAATCAAAGATAACAAAGAATCGAAATCAAATATAGCTAAGGTTCGAACCTCCCTACTTTCATCAAGTTTATGAAGGAAAAAAAAACAGAACACATCTCAACTTTCTCCTTATAAGATTAAATTGCATCTTACCCCTAAATATTTTGATTTTAGCAAACTGTAACACAACAATAGGCTAATCCAAATTCTCACTTAACATAAAAGCATTCAACTTGTCCACATAGTCTCCAAACAGTGCACATTCCAGCTTCCCTCTGTTGAAAAACAAATATTACCATAAGATTAATTGAAAATTCATGAATATCAAACATAATACAAAGGGAAACTTTGAATGTAGAAAGTTTATACAAATACTTATAATCAGTCAGCTCAATCACCACAATTTTGGTTAGCTTCCCATCTCTTACATATTCCCTCTCATTAGATACCCCAGTAAGTAACCCAATCACATTTGAGTACCACCAGTAAATCAATCATGTATAGTAAAATCAAATGACAAAATAAAATAAATCATAAGATATTATTTCAATGTATGCAAACTCCAATGTACTGAAAGGTAATAAAAACCATGAAAACATATATAAGGGGATTATTTACTCACCTACTAAAAAGTCTTAATATCATCCTCATGCTTAAAATATATCATTAAAAGGCACTAGAGATAATCCATACATTGGAATCACTTTAGATTCACATGGATTTGTGATCACTATGCAACAATAAAGATGTATTTTGATGATAACAAACATAAAGATAATGAGAAGACTAAGTCCAAGTTTTTCAAGATTAGCTTTAGGACTTAGGATCTATCATGTACGGAGCTGATAAATAGATATCTCATTGGTTAAACTTAAAAGATCTAAAATAATCTGCTCCTTAAATTAAAGTGAGGTTTCAAAATAGTTTTTGAAAGATCAAAGATTTTAGAAACTGGAAATAGTTTTTCAAAAGCAATTTAGAATGGTTTTTCAAACTGTTTTTAACTAAGGTATTCAAATACCCCTCTATGGTATTCGAATAACCTGATTCCAATTCATACGTTTCTATTTTTTCAAAACAGAGGTATTCGAATACCTCTTGTGGTATTCGAATAACCTGATTTCAGAATATACTTTTTTAACTGAGGTATTCGAACACCCTTGACTGGTATTCGAATAACCCTGCTTTGATCAGTTTTTTTAAATAAGTTTTGATAGAGGTATTCGAATAACCCCTTATGGTATTCGAATAACCCATGGGACTCTGCTTTGGTTTTTTTTTAATTCCTACGAGAAGTCTCAGCATTTATTATCAAAATAAATGCACCCAACGGCCTTCTTGATACGAAGCTCTATAAATAGAGGTTTGGGTCACCTCTGATCAGCCCCCGATCATTCTGATCAATTCTTGCTTGGCTGAAAACGAGTTTACATTATTTTCTCTTTTTTTCTGTGCTCTTAATATTAAATCCTTGAGATATCTGTGAGACAGCTCCTTAGTGCTTCAATTTGTGATTATTTACTCTTAGTGAGAGTTTCTTTTCATCTACTTTCTGATTCTGTATAACGAGGGTGAGGTATCCCTCAAGATTGTATAAGGGTGTGGTATCCCTGATTGTTTGAGGCTTTAGCACAAGGGTAGAGTTTTCCTGTGTGTGGAAAGTGCTCTTAATTGTAACGGTTGCAAGCACCTATTTAAGCTTGTCTTGAATAGTAAAAAATCTCGAACTGTGTTTCGGGGACTGGACGTAGGCCACAAGTGGTTGGTGGTCAAATCAGGATAAATATTATACCTGCTTTTCTTCCTTTAATCTTTTATCTTTATGCATTTAATTCATTAGTTCTTGCAATTTACTTATTAATCGTTCTTCTTTTCTTTATCTTATTCACACCTTTTTAATATTTAAATTCAGCATAGTTTATTCGTTTAAGCTTTTCGAGAAAGTTTTTGTTACTCAATTCACCCCCCCTCTTGAGTACTGGAAGCCACTTGGTAACAAGTGGTATTAGAGCTAGACTCTTGTATAAAGAGCTTAGCAGCTTCAAGAGAACATGGCTTCTTCAAATAATTTTTCAGAAGGATCTTCCATAAACCGACCACCCTTTTTCAATGGGGATGGTTATGCATATGGGAAGGAAAGAATGAAAATCTTCATCGAAGCTATTGATCTAGATATGTGGGATGCTGTTGAAAACGGCACTTTTATACCTACACATGAGGTCGATGGCGTAAGGACCGAAACACCAAGAAATAAATGGTCCGATGAGGACAAAAGAAAAGTCCAACATAATTTAAAAGCAAAAAATATTATTACTACTGCTTTAGGTTATGATGAGTTTTTTAGAATTTCAAATTGCAAAACTGTTAAAGAAATGTGGGACACTTTGTAAGTTACCCATAAGGGTACTAGGGAGGTAAAGAGGTCAAGAATAAATTCTCTAACTCGTGAATATGAATTGTTTAGAATAACCAAGGAGAAAGCATTCAAGAAATGTAAAAGAGGTTCACCTACATTGTTAATCATCTTGCATCATTAGGAAAGAGTTTTACTAACGAAGATTTGATTAACAAAGTATTGAGATGTTTAAGCAAGATTTGGCAACCAAAGGTAACGGCAATTTCAGAATCAAGGGACTTGACAACCATGTCATTAGCTACCCTTTTTGGAAAACTTCACGAGCACGAATTGGAACTAAACAAACTAAGTCAAAGTGAAGAAAATAGCAAGAAGAAAAAAGGGATAGCTCTCAAAGCCACCACCTTAGCAAATGATGACGAAAATGACGAGGATGAAGAAGGCACGAAAAACAATGAGATCAATGAAGAAAACTTCGGCCTCCTTGTAAGAAAATTTGTTAAGTTCCTAAAGAAAAAGGGGACACAAAGAAGACCACCCTTTCCTCTAAAGAAAACCTACAATAAAGGGGAAGGAACTTCCTCAACTCCAACATGCTATGAATGTGAAAAACCCGGACATATGAAAATGGAGTATCCAATTTATCAAAAGAAAATGGAGAAATTCGAAAAGAAACCATTCAAGGAAAGAAAAGGAAGAAGAGCCTACATAGCTTGGGATGACAACAACATGGACTCATCTGACAGTTCAGATAACGAAGAAGCTCATCTATGTCTTATAGCCAAAGAAGAAGAAGAAGAAGAAAAAAGCGACAACGAGGTAAATTTTGATTTATTGCCTTCTTATGATGAATTACAAGATGCCTTCGAAGAATTACATAATGAATCACTTAGGCTTACTAAATTAATTTCTTCTTCTAAGAAAACAATTTATTCTTTAGAAAATAAAATCCTTATGTTAAATAAAGAAATTGAAGAATTAAAAATTAAAAATGAAACTTTGGGAATTATCGATGCATGCTCCTCTCATTCCTCACATGCTTCTACTTCTTCGTCTTGTCCTTCATGTCATTTGCTTGAAAAAAAAATTGAAGATTTAAAGAACACTCTTGCTAAATTCACTTTTAGAAGAGATAATCTAAATATCATATTAGGAAAACAAAAGGTTGTTTTTGAAAAAACTGGAATTGGTTATAACCCGAAAAATTAGCATAAATCTTATAAAAATTTCTTTGTTTATTTAAGTACTTCTAGTAGCCCATTTATTAAATGTTTTTATTGTGGAAAGAAGGGTCACAGTGCTTCAACATACAATACAAGAAAAAATGTTAACACAAAAATTGGGACAAAAATGGTTTGGGTTCCAAAGCGTACAATACCCAACACTGACACTCAAGGACCCAAGAAAATTTGAGTACCAAAGGTTAAAAATTAAAGTTGTGTTGTAGGTGTGCTTGAAAGCCAGGAGTTCAAATTGGTATCTCGATAGCGGTTGCTCCAAGCACATGACCGAGGATGACTCGAAATTCACCATGTTTATTCCCAAGAATCATGGACACGTTACTTATGAAGATAACAACAAAAGAAAAATTCTTGGAATCGGCAAAGTCAGTAAGAACCCCAACTCCTCTATTGAAAATGTGTTGCTTGTTGAAGGCTTGAAACATAACTTACTTAGCATTAGTCAATTATGTGACAAAGGAAATAGGATAATTTTTTATTCAAATTATTGCATAATTGAAGATAAAAATGATAAGCATGTTAAATTCATTGGTCATAGAGTAAACAACATTTATATGATTAGTCTTGATGATATATCTTCAAATGATGCGAAATGCCTTTTAAGTAAGAATGATGATTCATGGTTATGGCATAAGAGAATTACACACATTCACATGGATCACTTAAAGAAGTTGGTCTCTAAAGAGCTAGTAATTTGACTACCCAAGCTTAATTTTGTAAAAGATAAATTATGTGATGCATGTCAAAAGGGTAAACAAATAAAGGTCTCTTTTAAAGCAAAAAATATAGTTTCAACTACTAGACCTTTACAACTTTTGCACATGGATCTATTTGGACCTTCTAGAACTATGAGCTTTGGTGGGAATTACTATGCTTTAGTGATTGTGGATGATTTTTCTAGGTTTACATGGACTTTATTTCTTGCAAATAAAAATGATGCATTTCTAGCATTTAAAAGACTTGCCAAAGTTATTCAAAACGAAAAAGGTTTTCAAATTTCTTCTATAAGAAGTGATCATGGTGGCAAATTTGAAAACAATGTTTTTGAAAATTATTGTGATGAACATGGCATTAATCATAATTTCTCTGCCCTTAGAATTCCGTAACAAAATGGAGTTGTAGAAAGAAAAAATCATTCTTTAGAAGAAATGGCGAGAACTATGCTTAATAAGGCTGCTCTTTGTAACACCCTTGTGGGGATGTCACATATATAAAGAAAAATAAATAAAATCTACCCAAGTTGTAAAACATTTGTTACGTACTAATACGGATTGTAAAATAATTCCTGTTAAACAGAATATTATTAAATAAAATAAAACGCGAAAAATATAAAACCAACAAAACAACATCACTCATAATATACATATAGTCTAAGTTATAAGTTATACAAATAATTTACAACTATAACTACAAATATTTAAACGTAAGCGAAATGTAAAAGCTTGAAAGAGTCAATATATACATACGCAGACGCGCCCAAAAATACACACCATAAACATTTAATCATCTGATGGATCACTCTCAGGAAACTCATCAGAAGATAAATATCCAGGATGCCTCGACACTCGGCGGTAATGTGACCGCGCAGTCGATACGAGAGTCATCTCACTAGGCTCAGTGGACACACCACCCCAATGACGCCTAAGAGATAAAGGCAACTCTAAGTGCAGAAATACAGTAGTCGTCATCACTGGCTCTTCATCAAACCTATGCCGTAGGGACACGGTCAGCCGTCCCACATATGTCACCGAGTCTCTATCTCCCCTCAGATGCCAAGCTAACGATCCACCGTGAAACTCGAGTGTCACAAAGCCCAAAAATCCTGGCACCGCCATACCCAAACGAATCAGTCCAATGGATATGGATGATCAGATGGTTCTTGGTCGTCGTATCGATCTTGACTTGTTGCTCCTCTTCCTCCTCAGGATACAAAATCTCAAGAGGCTGTTCCTCTTCCTCAAACTCTTTACCACGTAAATAAATATATAGAAAACACATACAATAAAGAGGTAAGACAAACTAAAATCATCATAAACATGGCAAATAAGAAAACGACAAACAACGGATATACAGTTCATGCAATACGAAAAGCTATAACATTAATTAATAACAGGATAGTATCACAACAACACATAATATCACGGATAAAATAATATCACAGATAAGACAATATCACAGATAAAATAATACCACGAGATAAAATAAAATAAGAAATATACCAATTATCATAATAATAACCAAATAAAATAAACGAGATAAAATAAAATAATATCCAAGATATAACCATATACAATATGACACGACCATACTCCATGGAGCTAAACACATACAGATATCAGAGAGAGAATGACCCGCAAAATCTATTAGTACCACGGCTGCCCAACCAAACTATTCCGCGATCTCACGTTGCGTCTATAGCCCCACGTCACATGGAATCCATCATCCAAGGCGTGGTGTAGTTCACGGTCTCACGTTGTGGCACTACAGGCAATGTACTATTAGATTTTACGAAATCTCGATTAAATATAGTGCGTGTCGAGTCCATTAGTGTGCTATCGGTTACCACGGCCCAGCGGAGCGACCGACTGTCCATATATGGAATTCCGTACACTAACGTCTCCAAGTTCATAAAGATAATGAACCACACTACGTTTATCGCATCGACAACACGATGTGATTCACCTCGTCAACCAAATCACCAAAAATTGGCATAAACTCAATATATGAGAAATTACCAGAATATCCTCAATAAAAATATATCCTCAAAGATAAAAAGATACAGTAAGTCCCACCGGACAAATACTGTTCCAAAGCCTGTACGGGTTCACCTCATAGCCCGACAACAGAAAATACAGAAAATAACATTTTTGATCAGTCGCGTAGAAATTTTATCGCGTTTTTACAATCTCGTCGCTTTTACAAACGTTTTTAAATCGTGTAAATTTATTTTTCTGTTTTTAAAATCGTGTAGAGTTTTTAATACGTTTTCTCAATCGCGTAAGATTTTTAAATCATTTTCTTGTCCAAATCCCTTAAAAATTACTGTTTAAATAAACAGAAATAATAAATAATACGTTTAAACTACGTAAAATATTTTCAATACCGTATACTATCTTTTGGACATCTTTTCTAACTTAATTGCCCGTTTTTACTAAAAATTGATAGTATTTTGCTTAAAAAATTATATTAATGGTTTCCTAATTTTTTCCGTAGAAATTCTATTTACTTAATTTTTTAACCCTATAATTTAAACCTTTTGAAAACCACTAACATGCTTCAAAATACAGTATGAGCTATATGTTAAAAATTTTCAAAAGTTACTGTATTTCTTTTCTAACAATAAAATTATTAATTTTAATCCTTAAACTTAATTCTAATCAATTTGTTTCTTTAAAATTCATTGTGGAAAAATTCTTTTTAACATATATTGCATCTTTATACTTGAAAATGGTTTAGAATTGATTTTAGAAATCATGAATTCTTGGTTTAGCATGTTCGCCGAAATATATATTTGGGTTATTTGATTTCTAAATTCATTTTCCTTGATCTAAACAATTCTATCTCTTGTTAATTTTCATAGGTTAATTAAATTACACTTTAGGAAAATAATGAGAACATTTTGGTTCTCCTTTTGGGTTAATGGCCGTGAGCCTTGGTGTTGTGTTCTTTGGAACACTCATGCATTCCTTAACATGTTATTCACATCCTATATATTATCATGCATTTCTAACACATACAAATTATCAAAGCTTGTAGACATGCAAATCAAAGCTTGTAGACATGCAACTACATACAAATTATTACAAATACCAAATAGGAAAGCTACTAACAACCACACAAACAAGCTACTAAACAAACACAAACAAGGAATCCTTATGGATTCTACAATCACCACAAATAAAACTCCATCTTCTTACCACCACACATGGATGATAAGATTTGTCTTCCTCTTACCTTAAATGAAGACAAAGATATTCTTTCACTCCTTTTTTAGGTTTCGGTTTTCTCCTTCAAACCAAACAAACTTAAACAAAAAAAAATTCTACAAGTTACTAACCATAAGAGAGAGCATAAACCATGGAGAAATCATGGCTTAGAACTTTGAAAAAGAGTTTAGAAATGGAAAACAAGAAATTTCACCTTCTAGGTAAAATTTTCCAAGTAGGTTTCCAAGCTTCAAATGGAAGATTTTGCAAGAACTCTCAACTAGAGATGTTCTTAGGATTCTGTTTAGGTTTAGAAAACTTGATTGGATAGAATTTTGGGTGGTTGGATGGTGTAGAACAAGGCTTGGCCGAAACTAGCTTCAAAAGAGCTTCAATGGTGTTTAGGGTTTTTGGAAGAGAGAGAAGAGAGAAAATTGCATGAAGACAAAGTGATTATGGTCTTCCAACATGCAATAGCCGTAGCCTTCAATGCCATGCAAGGTGTCCATGGGCTTGGCTTCATCCTAGCCTTAGAATGGATCAAAGGTTAAGATTAAAACTTGTTTAGCAAGCTTAGCTCCCATTGGTTCCTTCTAACCTAGTCACTAAGCCTTGTCATTAAGCTTCATCATTACACTAACCTAGTCACTAAGCTAGTCATCATGTTCTTGAAAGTTCCATCACTAATGGTGCTTAATTAAGCTACTAAGTTAACTGTTTTAACTAAACGTGGGTCCCGCAAAATATTTTTAGGGTCTCTTGTCATCTAATTATACTGACTAATAAAATAATATTATAATAATACAAAATTATTTTATTTGACAGATTAAATCTAAAAATTAAAAGATTAAATACAGTATCATTCAGAATCGGGTTAAGTAAGATCCCCCAATTCTGAATAATTAAAATAAGATTTCCTCGGCCCGAAAAATATTATTTTCCTGTCCCGGAGCAAATCGCACAAAAAGTCTAAATAAAATCACAGACAGTAATATTAAGCATTGTAACATATAGAAAAATTAAAAACAGTACAATCGGGACGTAATGGTCATTTTTCTATTTTTCCCCACAACGAAGCAAATCATCCAAAACGTTCAAATAAAATTACAGACAGTATTAATTGTCTGTATATCTCCCAAAAAAATTAAAACAGTAGCTTGAGAAAATTTTTATTTTACCGTCTCGAAGCAAATTACGTAAAACGATCAAATAAAATTTTAGCCTGTAAAACATATTTGTATTTCATAAAAAAAAACAAGAAACAGTAAATAAGGACACAATAGTCATTTACACAAAAATTTGAAAAACAGCAAACAGAATATTCGGGACATTTTTCTAAAAATTGGGGTGTTACACTCTTCCTAAGTATTTTTGGGCAGATGCTGTAAGTACAGCTTGTTATGTAATGAACAGGGCCCTTATAAGGCCTATTTTAAAGAAAACCCCAATGAGTTATACAAGGGAAGAAAGCCAAATGTTTCACATTTTCATATTTTTGGATGCAAATATTTTGTCTTAAATAATGGAAAAGATAACCTAGGCAAGTTTGATGCTAAGTCTGATGAAGGTATATTTCTTGGTTATTCAAATCATAGCAAGGCTTTTCGTATATATAATAAAAGAACTATGACTATTAAAGAATCTATACATATTGCATTTGATGAAACTGACCCAAATGGATCGAGAAAGGATCTTGTTATTGATGATGTTGCAGAGGCCTTGGCAAAAACACACTTGGATATCCAAGAAGAAAGGAAGTCTAAAGAAAGTCAAGAGGACCCCCAAAATCGAGAGGACTTGCAAATTATGGACCTTCCTAAAGAATGGCGTACTTCAAAATATCATCTGCTTGATCAAGTAATAGGTGATGTATCTAAAGGTGTAAGTACTTGAAACTCCATTAGAAATGCATGTAACCATTTAGCTTTCGTTTCTCAGATTAAACCTAAAGACATCAATGAAGCCTTTAATGATGAACATTGGTTTCTAGTTTTGCAAGAGGAATTAAATCAATTTGAATGAAACTAAGTTTGGGAATTAGTTCCTAGGCCTAATAATCATCCTATAATTGGTACTAAATGAGTTTTTAGAAACATGCTTGATGAAACTGGCCTAATAACAAGAAATAAAGCTAGACTTGTAGCAAAAGGTTATAATCAAGAAGAAGGTATAGACTATGAAGAAACCTATGCACCAGTAGCTAGATTAGAAGCTATTAGAATGTTACTTGCTTTTGCTTGCATCATGGATTTTAAATTATATCAAATGGATGTTAAAAGTGCTTTTCTAAATGGCTTTATTCAAGAAGAAGTATATGTTGACTAACCTCCAGGTTTTGAAAATTATGATCTACCTAACCATGTTTTCAAATTGAAAAAGGCCTTATATGGCTTAAAATAAGCTCCACGAGCTTGGTATGAAAGGTTGAGTAAGTTCCTTTTAGAACATGGTTTTACAAGAGGTAAGGTGGACATCGCCCTTTTTATTAAAAATAAAAATCATGACATACTCCTTGTACAAGTATATGTAGACGATATTATATTCGGTGCTACTAACGAAAATCTGTGCAAGGAATTTGTTAAAATCATGCAAAGCGAATTCGAGATGTCCGTGATGGGAGAACTCAATTTCTTCCTTGGACTTCAATTCAAACAAACAAGGAGTGTGACGTTCATTAGCCAAACAAAATATTGCAAAGAACTTCTCAAGAGGTTTAGAATGGACAACTCAAAGCATATGGCTACACCAATGAGTACCTCATGTTACTTGGATAAAGACGAAGCAGGTAATTCGGTAGAAATTACTAAATATCGAGGTATGATTGGATCTCTTCTCTATCTCACTACTAGTAGACCGGATATAATGTTTAGCGTATACATGTGTGCTAGATATCAAGCTAATCCTAAAGAATCACATCTAAGTGCTGTAAAACGAATCATGAAATATCTAGGTGGCACTACACAAGTGGGCTTGTGGTACCCCAAAGGTGCCACTTGTAGTCTTATTGGTTATTCTGACTCTGATTTTGCTGGATGCAAATTAGATCGGAAAAGCACTAGTAGAACATGTCACTTGCTTGACAATTCCTTAGTTTCTTGGCATAGCAAGAAACAAAACAGTGTGGCTTTATCCATTGCTGAGGCTGAATATGTTGCAGTCGGAAGTTGTTGTACTCAAATTCTATGGATGAAGCAACAACTTCTAGACTTTGGTCTTCAGCTTGATCACATCCCTATAAGATGTGATAATACTAGTTCAATCAATCTGACAAAGAATCCCATTATGCACTCTAGGACTAAGCACATTGAGATAAAGCACCATTTTATAAGAGATTATGTTCAAAAAGGTGATTGTGTGTTAGAATTTGTTGAAACCAATAATCAACTTGCCGATATTTTCACAAAACCTTTTCCTAAAGATTCTTTCTTTCATTTAAGAAGAGAACTTGGCATTTTGGATCAATCGTGCATTTAAAATTTTTACCTTTGCTGCTCATTTATTGATTTATTGATCTTAAATTGTTACTAACTTGAGCGTCGGAGATATTCTCAATTCTGTTTTGCAGGTCATCATTTAATTGGGTAAGCTTTTATCCTTCAAAAATTGCATTTTGGACTCAATTTATATGTTTTTTTTACTAAGTTATTCGAATACCCCCATATGGCATTTGAATACCTTCATCTGTACGTATGTTTCTTCATGGTTTACACAATAGGTGTATTCGAATACCTTAGTGGTTATTCGAATAACCTGAAGCTTCTTGCTATCAGTCTCTAATACCTATTTCTGGGCATTCGAATACCCTAATAAGTATTCGAATACCTACATGGCTGGGGCCAAGTCATATTGGTCAGTCTATTTGAATACCTGTAGAGGTATTTGAATACCCTCTATCTGATGGCCCTGTCTTTTGCGTTTCCTAATGGCTGTATTCGAATACCAATTGAAGTATTCGAATACCTTTGGGGTTAGATTTATATAACCCCTTCGTTAAACCCGTTTCCCTCACTCATTCCTTCTTTCTCAAATCTCTTGGCCTCCTCACTCTCTTTCTCTCCTTCGTATACCCCATTGGAATACCACCCAACCGTTACATCTTCCCCATTCTCTTCAACCCATCCTTCTCACCTTCAACCACCATCAATGGCATTCTCCTTCAAGCGTGCTCGCATAAAAACTGCACCATGCAACAACCCGTTGGATCTGCGAAGGCTCTCCTCCAACCAAGAGACCCTTGGACGCTTCATCTCTCACTTCAGAGAACGTAACCTTGTGCAGCCCAAGTATCTCGATTTGGAGTTCTTTGAAAAAGAAGGCGGCTTTGATTTTCTGCACCAGTTGAACCACCAGGGCGTGCTTCGTTTTTGCTCCTTCAAGGCTGTTCTTTTTCCTGATCTAGTTAAGATGTTCTACTGTAACCTAAGGATCGAGGGTCTAGAACTCCATTCTGATGTTAGTGATCAACACATTATGATCACTCCTCAGGATTGGGTTCATTTCTTTGGGTTAGAATCTATTGGATATAACATCGCTGAAAATAGTGAAACACTTCTCCAAGGGTTCGACAAAAACCGGGCTATTGAAGAAGTGCTAAGACCTGGGTTAGCATTACCTCCGACTCAAAAGGGAGTCAAAGGGGGCATGATGAAAAGTCAGGACAGGCTCTTACATTATGCTTATGCCCACATCCTAGCTCCTAGCGGTGGGAACTATGCCTACCTAAGCGAAGATGATGTGTTTATGCTATGGATCTTGAAGAGAGGATACCAGATAAACTGGCCCGTCTTCATCATGAAGCACATGATGAGAGCTAAAGGAAAAGAACGATCTGAGTTACCCTATGGTGTGATCATAACTGCCTTCCTAGGCAAGTATCCTCAGATTGTGGAAACCGAGCGCAAAACTCCGCTGACCCATCATAATGTGTTTGGTGCCTATACGCTGAACAGAATGAAGATGATAAAGACTAATGAAGGCTGGGTATTCCCAGTTGAGGTTGACGATGATGAGGACGACCCAGCTGATCTTGCTACCCCTGCAGCCCCTGTTGCAGCTCCTACTGCCCCTGCAACCTCTGTTTCCCCTGCCTCTACTGCTGATCCAGTTACTCTGGATCAAATCATGGTCACTTTCCAGGCCAACCGTGCTTATATAGAGGATAACCGAGCTTATCTGGAACACACCTTCTCTGTCCTGTTTGACAGACTTGACGGTGTTGAACGTGAGCAAGCTGCCTTACGAGCCTTACTATCTTCAAGGGGTTCTGATTCCCCTCCTCCTCCTCCACCAGATGCCTATTTCTAGGCTTTGTATTTGTTTTGTTTGTTTGACTACATTGCTTTTTCTTTCTGATGTATATGTATGTTTGCCAAACTTATTAATGAAATCAGTTTTTATGATGCTTCTTTATGCCTCCTTCTTATGCATTCCATATCTAATTATCTTTTTGATTATGCCAATGGGGGAGTATAATATAACCTGACCTATATATTTTGAGAAAAGACAGGTAAAATAATAACCAATATTGGATTCCAAAATTGAGGGGGAGTTGCGCATATCTCTGATATTAATACCTCTTTCTGACAAAGAGGAGTGTAAGTTTCTTACTTTGTGAATTCCAATTATTTATTGGATTCCAAAATTGAGGAGGAGCTGCGCATATCTCTAATATTAATACCTCTTTCTGACAAAGAGGAGTGTAAGTTTCTTACCTTATGAATTCCAATTATTTCTGTACTGGTGCTTTTCTCAATGACAGTTTGTCATCATCAAAAAAGGGGAAAATGTGATCACTATGCAACAATGAAGATGTATTTTGATGATAACAAACATGAAGATGATGAGAAGACTAAGTCCAAGTTTTCCAAGATTAGCTTTAGGACTTAGGATCTATCATGTACGAAGCTGATAAATAGATATCTCATTAGTTAAACTTAAAAGATCTAAAATAATCTGCTCCTTAAATTAAACTGAGGTTTCAAAATAGTTTTTGAAAGATCAAAGATTTTAGAAACTGGAAATAGTTTTTCAAAAGCAATTTAGAATGGTTTTTCAAATTGTTTTTAACTAAAGTATTCGAATACCCCTCTATGGCATTCGAATAACCTGATTCCAATTCATACGTTTCTGTTTTTTCAAAACAGGGGTATTCGAATACCTCTTGTGGTATTCGAATAACCTGATTTCAGAATATACCTTTTTAACTGAGGTATTCGAATACCCTTGACTGGTATTCGAATAACCTGCTTTGATTAGTTTTTTTAAATAAGTTTTGACAGAGGTATTCGAATACCCCCTGATGGTATTCGAATAACCCACGGGACTCTGCTTTGGTTGTTTTTTGAATTCCTACGAGAAGTCTCAGCATTTACTATCAAAATAAATGCACCTAATGGCCTTCTTGATACGAAGCTCTATAAATAGAGGTCTGGGTCACCTCTGATCAGCCCCCGAACATTCTGATCAATTCTTGCTTGGCTGAAAACAAGTTCTACATTATTTTCTCTCTTTTTCTGTGCTCTTAATATTAAATCCTTGAGATATCTGTGAGACAGCTCCTTAGTGCTTCAATTTGTGATTATTTACTCTTAGTGAGAGTTTCTTTTCATCTACTTTCTGATTCTGTATAACGAGGGTGAGGTATCCCTCAGGATTGTATAAGGGTGTGGTATCCCTGATTGTTTAAGGCTTTAGCACAAGGGTAGAGTTTCCCTGTGTGTGAAAAGTACTCTTAATTGTAACGGTTGCAACCACTTATTTAAGCTTGTCTTGAATAGTGAAAAATCTCAAACTGTGTTTTGGGGATTGGACGTAAGCCACAAGTGGTTGGTGGTCAAACCAGGATAAATACCGTGCCTGCTTTTCTTCCCTTAATCTTTTATCTTTATGCATTTAATTCATTAGTTCTTGCAATTTACTTATTAATCGTTCTTCTTTTCTTCATCTTATTCACACCTTTTTAATATTTAAATTCAGCATAGTTTATTCGTTTAAGCTTTTCGAGAAAGTTTTTGTTACTCAATTCATCCCCCCTCTTGAGTACTGGAAGCCACTTGGTAACAAGATTGACATTGATCTTGTATGTGAAAACCAACTGATTGTCATGAGTAGTTACTCAATATGACCCAGTATTTGGGGCAACACTGAAGTAGCACATCTTATAGATCTCTCCCTCAACTAAAAGAGGCAGAAACTTGTATACTAAGGTCTTCTTAACAGATTCCTGAATCTTGCCACCATGCATTGGACACAAAGCAAGCCAATCATCAACAACATTTAAGATAAATATACCAAAAAACCATGTTCAAATTCATAGAAAAATGTGGAAATAAGTTTGCTATAATGATTTAATATCTTAAGTTTTGATGATGACAAATACAAGATAAAAATAATGATATTTATACTGCAAAGATATGCTTAATGGATCATGCATGATCATGTACTCCATCTTGTTACATTTCATATAAGAATCATGTATATTCTTTATAGCATCTTTTGTATAATATATCCAATAATATGTTATATGAGTTGTATTAAATTAATATTAGATTTAACTCTATTTAATGAAAATGTGTTAAGTGTTCTTTGTTGTATTATATATAGAACATATCTATTAGTAATTGATAAATGTCTTATTTAGATGTGTGTATGAAAGTCTTATATGCATGTTAGACTAACTAGAGTTATATATTTATGAATCATGCATATGAAGATATTAAATTATGAATTTGGACTAACTATATTTGTTTCAAGTAAGCAATACTTCGTACGATAGTTCAAGTACCAAGAGTGAGAATTGCAACAAGAAAGTAAAAGATCATAATTATGTTCAACTCAAGAAGAATGAGAATGATAAGATGTTCCAAGCATTTACAAAATATTGAAGAGAAGAAATTTGTGAAAGTTTGGATTACATCAAGAAGCTTATGGACTAGAATTGATATATTTTTCTTTTAGATTTTCTCTTATGTAAAGATAGAGATTATACAAGAAAAGAGCTTAAATATGTTTTTTAATATTTACAAATGGTTCTTACATGCTAAAATGCCCAACAAATATGTTTTGAAAATCTAGTCATTGTGCTAGTTCAAAACTATGAAAAATAATTAAGTTTGAGTTTTTAAAAGTTGACATTTGGTTACTATTTTGATCATAACTTTTAAAATATTTTGATTTTTGTTCTGAAACTTGTTTCATATGAAAATACACTCAAATATTTTTCCAATGAGTGGTCATTTGCTTAAAACATATGAGAAATGAGAAGTTATGACCATTTAAAGTTAGTTTTTGAAACCAGAGTGTGACCTATTCGAATAAACATGTAATTAGTCGAATAAGACATGTCAGAAACACTCCTAATGACTATAAACGACTAGTTTTCATAAAAAAATCATTTTTAAACACTACCAATGGCTATTTTATCACTTGGACTCTATAAATAAGTGTAGATTAAGCTTTTACAACTCTTGAACACTTGATTTGATCCTTGAATCATTAAAATCATATTTTGAGTTCTTTATTGCAAAATCATTCTATTCTTTTGTTCTTTAAGTTGAATATCTACTCTTATGAGAGTTTCTAATCTTTCTCTTCATCTTAAAATCATTGTAAGAGCGTGAGATATCCCTCAAGAGAGAAAAGGGAGAGGTATCCCTTGTAGTTAGACTCAAACACAAAGGGTGAGGTATCACAAAGGTATTGTGAGTACTATTGAATGTAAATGTTTTTCAAGCACATGTGAAGCTTGAAGAGTTAGAGGCTTTAGCACAAGGGTGAGGTATCCCAAGGTGTGAGGAGTACTCTTACTTATACAAAAGTTTTCCTAGCACCCGTAAAGTCTAGAAGATAGTGAAAAAATCTCAAGTTAAGCTTGGGGATTGAATGTAGGTCACAAGTGATTGATGGATGAATCATGATAAATTCTTGAGTTTGATTCTCTCTTCCCTACATTCTTTAATTTTAATATTTGGTACAACATATTTATTTATTGCATATCTTGTCATCTTAATGTTTTGATTTTAAGAAGTTGATATCTAGTTTATTTGCTTGATTTTATCATATAACCCAAGTTGTATTTGAGTAATCTATAATAGTTGTATCTTTGTTAGACTTATTTTGTTGCATGTGTTGATTGAATATATCAAAATGTATAATTTCTCAAAGTTGCTTTAAAAATTTGTGATCACACAATTCACCTACCTTTGATTGCCATGACTAACCAAAAACAACAAAATAAAAATAAAAAAAACTTCACATACATATTCGTCCATCAGCACCATTTCTAAAGACATTGGCTGGTTAGGATTGTTGAATACTGGCACAGTCCATAAATGGAGGATTCGGACCTTGAACCTCTATGCCTCTAGCTCTTTGTGGGTAGATCTTACTAAGTGGATCTAAGGTTGGAGCCATTTTTAGAGGATTATGGACTAACAGAAGGTAGAATACCAGTGAAAAGGTTAGTAAAAAAGGAAGTAGTGAGAAGGAGAGGAGCACACAAAAAAATAAACAATAACATCAACTATATATAGACTCAAAACTTGAAATCCAAATCCCAAAAAATTAGAGGGAAAACACTGCAACCTTCAGTGACATCATCAGGAATGCTTGAGCTTACTTCCTTCAAAACACACTGGAAAGCACTGCAATCTTTTGTACTACTCAGTGACTATCAACGCAAGTAACCCAAAACCACCAACCCTTGCAAAAAAAAATTGAAACAACATGTTTTGATGCACCAATCAGCGGAAGAAAAAAATTAAAAATACTTATATAAAACTGATTGAAATGGCCAAGTACATTGGAGGTCATATTGTCGATGGGTAGTTTCACCAACATCTATATATAGAGTATAGCTAGGCACACTCATTTTGCTTGAGCAAACAGTAACAAAGTTCCTTAAAAATTTGCACACAACTGACTTACAACACTCTACCGTATAAAACTCTCCACAAAAAGGACCTAACTTCTCAGCCATACAATTCACCAATCACCCAATTTGAGCAACCTAAAACGGAAGATATTTAAAAACATGAACTGAAATGAATTGTAACTTTGAATATGTATTTGACACGCATAAATAAATAGTAAAAACAACAATAGTAAAATGATTATGTAATTGTATCGGATATAGATATAGATGAGGAAGTAGTGACATTTTGAGAAGAATAGAAGTTGGACATTAAAAGCACAAATCGCCGTTATAATAGTAATGGATAATAGTTATAGATAATGAGTAAATTTAGTTTTACATAAGAAGGCTACACATATTCTTCACAGCTTTTAAATCAATGGATGAAACTTTTTCATCCATCATTTTACAACCAAAAAAACTTAAAAGTCATTGATTTCAAGTCTTGTATAGGTTCAGAGGACACTTTGTCGTTCAGTTTTATAATACTTTAAATTGAACACATAAGCCTAAGCCCAACCAAACTGTCACATTGTTCCTAGCCCGCCTATAACCGTTGCTTTCTTTCTTCCTTCCTCTTTCCCATTCCCACTTGGAAGAAACAAAAATTCTGAGGGAAACAGCCAAACAAACACACACTCAGTGGGGAACAAAAAAAAAGAAAAAGAAAAAGAAAAAAGAGCTCAAGAAAGTGTTCAAGAATGGGTGAACAGATTCAGAGTCAAGAACCCATCATTGCAAATTCTCCAAGATCATCAATAATGGATGCAGGTGGTACTGATGATCACCACATTCACACTCAAAAGCCCATCACCATTGCAAACTCTCCAAGACCAATAATGTGTGATCACCACATTCAGAGCCAACAACAACAACAACCCATTGCCACTGATAATGTACTGCAACAACTGCAACTCACAGATTATTCAGTGAAGCCGACTGATCTCTTCTCCATGCTGCATCTCAGCAGCTTCAACTCCTCCTCCTCCGCTGCCACCGGCTACCACCAACCACCCTGCGCCACCGCCTCCGGTTCTTTCTGCTCCAACTCCATGAAGCGCCGGTCACCGTCGTCTTCCTCCGGCGCTGGCGAACCCAGCGCCAAGAAGCTCTTCTGTGACCAAGAGGACCTCACGCTTCATGGCTTCTCCGCCATTTCCCTTCCTCTCACTCTCGGCACCCTCGCCGCCGGCAAGAACACCAACCCCTCTGGCCCAGTTCTCCGCCGCTGCGTTTCCGACCCCTCCAAACCGCCGGCGGCCGGTTTTCCGGCGAACTCGCCGGAGCATGTCAATCCGGTCACTCCGGTGAGAGGGTGTGGTTTGCCACCTCTGCCTCCGAGCCTGAGAAGAAGCGTGTCTGATCTTACTCCTTCACCAACTAAATCTCTCTCTCGTTCCTTGAGCTCTGAAGAAACTCCTGATTCAATGGTGTGGATTATGGAACATGCATTTTCTTGGAAAAATTTTGTTTTGGGTTCTGTCTTGGGTTTGGAATCATGGATTTTCTTTGTATCTTTTTTTTTTTAATTTTTTAATTTTATTTATTTATTTATTTATTTGTGTGTGTGTGTGTACATGCAGAGGCTGAGAAGGATGAAGGATCGCCTGAGAGAGATGAGGCAATGGTGGGATGAAGTTATGAAAGATGATGAAGAACAAGAAGATGAGTGTGTAGTTGCTGAAGATGATGAAGTCCCACCTCAGGTATGTATTATACGCATTTGATGTTAAGAATTATGTTTCTCTCAACTTCCACAAACCAATGCAATCTTCATTGGTAAAAAGGGCACTGATGATGAATTAAGCTTCTATGTTGCCTTGTGAATTTTAAGTTTTAGTTTTTGGTACTTTCCTTCTGTAGTTTTAAATTAATGGCTGTTAAGAACCTTATATTGTTGCATTGAGAATGGTTCTACCATTGTCCCCAGTACCCATGCTTTTTCTGTTTCAAGTTGTGAAAATGGAAAAGAAGAAACATCACAATATGTTGTCTTATTATTGGTGGAGACTAAGATAAGGGTGAGGCAGAAAACACAAGGACTGAAGCTCTAGTTATCTTTTATCTTTAAAACTTTATGCCCAATGTTGTGTTGAAGTTCTATAATATCAAGGATGACTAGGTGTTTCAGTCTCAGAGACAAATAAGTTTCCTGTTTCTGATATTTTACTAATTTACTCCAAGAAACCTATTGGGACTTCACAAATGAAAGGTTTGGGTTTCAACTTTCAACATGAAAGTTACGCTAGATAAAGGAATAGGATATATAACTATTACTTTGATATAAAACTATGAAATCAATTGTTTCATGCCTTTTGTTTTAGCCTAAATTTACCTTATTCTCCAAAAAGGAAAAGGATGGAGTGACGAACATTGAGCTAAATCATGTTCTTTTTTCACTTTTACATATCAAAGATGTATTTCAAATTCGTTGCCTTGTATTATGGAAAACATGCTGAGTACTGATATGGCATACACCTAGTGTTTTGGCTGTGTTTTCTGTAAGAAATATTGGTGCCATTTAAAAACTTTCACTCATTGGCTTAAAGAAGTTCATGAAGAAGAAGTGGGGTAATGGTTCAGTGTCAATCAAGTAGTTGGTAATATAAGATTATGGCTTAGTCTTGATCTTGGACTATATGATTAGCCTTGTGTCATCTTCAACGTGTATGGTCCTTTAATTATCCTCAGAAGATATGCTTCTAAACCCCTCTAATTTTTTTGGATATTTAGTTTTATAGAAACTTAGCCAAATTGCTGTTTTACATTTAATCCATATGCTATTGCAGGATGAATTGAAAGGAGATTCTGAAGAAGCTGTTCGTGTAGAGTGGGCTGAGAAGTGCGTAAGCATTACTTTTAGGTGTCCATGTGGCAAAGGCTATGAGGTTCTTCTCTCTGCAAACAACTGTTACTACAAGTTGGTGTAGATGAATTAGTATGTTAGACTCCCTTTAGTTTGGGATCACTTTCGTTTTTATTGCTAGTTTTGTAAAGGTGTTTTCTTTTCTCATATCTTGCATTCGGTTGTAACTAGAAGCAACGTATATCACTTACATTCAACAATGTGAATAAAATGTTATGCACTATCTCAGGACTCCAACAAGGAAATGAATAAAAGTGTGTTTTGTACCATCTACCAGTCTACTAGTCTTTCTAATAGAGTATAAATAGTGGATGGCTTGTGAAGAGCGATATTCCTCTGTGCAACTATGTTTTTGGCCTCCAGGGACCTTTGACACACTTTATCAACAGTCACATTGCCTCTTTGTGTAAAATTTATCGAAATGAGATCCTCTATAATGAGCCATGTGTAGTTGGATTTCACAACTATAGGTGATGGTTGTGGTTTCTGAATGTGCTATCAGAGAATTATATCTTGTGCAGCCGAGCTGGTGTTACCGGATTTGCCTTTGTGGAGATAAATAAGCATTGAGGAACAATTTGTGTTTGTAACTGCTGTAGTGGGCAATCCTTTTTGAATTCTGAAGTTGAAGGGTTCTTTCTGGATTTCTCACTGTGTTGCAGTTGTATGCCATTGTGAATGTGCAGCTTTTTGTTGTCCTGGGCTGCTATCTCCTTACTGATGCTGTAGTCCATTACAATCATGCGGTAATACAGCTCTACTGTTTATTTCAGCTTTTGAAGGCATGTTTTCCTGCAGTACTTTGAAGTTAAGTGAATTGTACTAAGAACAAGTTGGGTTTGTAATTGGTATTTGATTAAAATAATCAGGATCACTGTGTCTATCAGTTTGGTTAGACCAAGAGTAAACATGATTGAAGAAAAGCAGCATAACAGGCTTGCTAACTTCTAAATGAACTTTTTCAGCATCTATTTTCCTTTTTTTATTGTTGTTTTCCCTTTATTTCGGTTTGGTAGAGCCAGTGGTTTTGCTTGCCACTCAAATAATTTTAGTGACAGGTACTTTCTTTACTACCGGCATATGAATGAACATCATTTTTAGAACTTGAATGATTTACACGTGAATTGACTCGTAAGTCTGGTCAGTCGCTTGCTGTGCACTCCATCAAGAGTGCAATAAAGACGGTAACAGTAATCTTGACATTCAGAACTTTGATGGTTGAAGCATGTCAAAGCAAAAATTGTTGTTCTTCCTTAATTCCTTAACTTGGATCTTGAATCTCATGTAACCTTTGGCCGAATGAAAGCATTAATGGACATAATTGAATATTTTCTTATTTGCATAGAAACAATAAAATAGTCTTCAAGAATAAAGAAGTATTATAACAAAGTAAAACTATGGTTTAATTGTAAAACAGTTATATAAGAAAATAAATAGATGTAATTGAAACCTTCATACAAGAAACCATTCAAGTCTAAGATCAAAAGAGCATCACATTTCAAATCACAATGAGTAGGAAAAGTATGTTCCAAGAAAACAACGCTGTTAAAAATGAAAAATTCATTTAGGTCAAAGCCAAACAACTAGTCCATAGGCATACATTTTGCAAATATAATTTGAAGGGGTAAAAAAAATCTTGCATTCAGTAGTTTATTGATTCACACTTGAGAATGGCTAAAGAAGAGAACTAAAATTGTAAACATAGCAATTTTATTGACAGTAACAAAGAACTGCAAACAATTAAGACAAACTGGTGCTACAAATTACAGATCTGATACTTAATCCATATTCTTGTCTTCTAGACTTTTCATCCTGTAATGGTGCATGTTTCTTGTTCTCATTGTTTAAAGGGAGGACAGATGCTTGAGTGGTCTTCCAGTTTGTAACTAATACATTCCATTTCGAATTCTCTTTTCTCTCACTTTCTCATCATTTACTAATGTATTTTAGTTTGTATTTTTTTTTTACTGACTGTATTTTTGTTATTTCAATTTGTAGTGGGTGGCTGAACTGCAGATGAGGAAATTCTTCAATGTTCATAAAGGTTGCCATTTTATCCTTTCTGGTTTCAGTTGTAAACCTTGCCATTTCCCTTAGTTGCAGTGGATTGGCAGTTTTACTGTACATTTGGATAAGCTTTGAAAAAAAACACTTTCATGATATACCTTTTTCTTAGAGTTTCTGTCGACGCAGCTGAGATTTTTCATGTACACCGGTGTTTTGTGATGTGAATTATTATATTATATATTATTTAGTTGTTGAATGATATTTTGACTAAGTGTATAGTGACCCATACCTATTGGAATGTCTGGGGATAACTTAGGAGTAGTTGGCAGAGTCCCGTGCTTAATTTATATGCGAAAGTTTATTATATTTTGTATCAGAGACTTATTAAAAACTAAGTATGAATTCAGTTCACGTTTTTTGAACTTTGTTGAGTGCTCACAATTGGTATCAAGAGCTCTCAGTTCTTGAGGGACCTGTGAGAGAAAACTTGAGAGAAAATTAGAGAGGAAACAGAGGAGTAAAACCGGAATATACAGTGAGAGAAAACCCGAAACTTGACCAGAAAACCCAACCTTTTCTTGATGGCTTCAACCAATATTTCACTACCTGCACCTCCTGTGTTTACAGGAAAAAACTACGAAATCTGGGCTGTGAAGATGAGGGCTTAATTGAGAGCCTATGATCTTTGCGATGTGGTGGAAACAGGTGCTGAACCACCACCTTTGCAAGCAAATCCCACTGTTGCTCAGATGAGATATCATAGTGAGCAGGTTTCTAAAAGAGCTAAGGCTCTTACCATCCTGCACTCAACTGTGAATGATGATATCTTTATGAGAATCTCAAATTTGGAGACAGCAAAACAAGTTTGGGAAAAGCTTGAGGAGGAGTTCTTCGGAAATGAGAGAACCAAGCAGATGCAGGCTCTTAATCTCAAAAGAGAGTTTGAAGCCTCGAAGATGAATGAGTCTGAAACCATAAAGGATCTCATGTCCAAGCTTATGAGAGTTGTGAATCAGATCAGATTGATGGGAGAAGAACTTCCTGACAGCAGAATTGTAGAAAAAGTCTTGGTGGTTTTACTTGAAAGGTTTAAATCCAAGATTTCTTCACTTGAAGAGTCAAAAGATCTTTCTAAGATAAGCTTGACAGAGCTAGTAAATGTTCTTCAAGCTCAAGAACAAAGAAGACTTCTCAGACAGGAGGAAGCAACAGAAACAACCCTGCAAGTCAGACACGAGGGGAAAAGTTGTAGCAGTCAAAGGGGAAAAGAGATTTGTTGGAGAGCATTCTGGAAAAGATTCAAAGAAGAAGGAAAGATTTCCAAAGTATGGAATTTGCAAAAGAACTAGTCACAAGGAGAGTGATTGTTGGTACAAAGGGAAAACACCACCACCAATCTGTTGTCAAGTGGCCTCAATACTCAAGAGGGGGGTGAATTAAATATATAAAATATTTTCACAAAACCTTTGTAAAACGCTTGATTATCAATTTTTGTTGAAGTTATTGAGTGATAGAGATAAATAGATAGATGAGATATAAGGCTTTCACTCACAAATATTACAACTAATCAAGATAGTATTCAAGCAAACTTAATAAAACAGTACACAATATTAAAGAGTTGATAACTTTGTGGCCTATGTCCAGTCCTCAAGTAATCACTCAAGATTTTTCACTAATTCTTCAAGTTTCAATAGATGCTGGATAACCTTTACAAGTTAGAACACTCAACACCTTGGGATACCTCACCCTTGTGCTTGAGCATCTTCTTTCAAGGGATATCTCACCCTTTACAAATTAGAGAGATGTCTCACTTTCTCTTTTACAGTTTAAACAAAGTATGAATGATATAAAATTTTTTCAAGAGTGGATAATACAAATTGAAACTTATGAGTATCAATGATTCATACTTCTAAAGCTCAAAAATAGAGTATGAATGAAAGTATAGAGAAAACATGAATTCAATGCTTAAGAATGTTTTTCAAATTGATTGTCTAACCTTCATAGATGCCCAACAACTTAGTTTTATACCCAAAAGAGATTAAGAGTCGTTGGGGTAGATAGGAGCATTAAATGCTCTTCAAAAAGCCGTTGAGCAAGCTTCAGTTCTTTCCAGATAACCAGTTATATGTTTCAGACTAACCGGTTAGGAGAAATGATCTAACAGGTTATGTTTAATTTTAAAAGGAATTCACGTTCATATTTCACTAACTAACCAGTTAGGAGAAATGGCCTAACCGGTTAGGTCATTTAGAAATCATAAAAGATGCCTCTGTTATACCTCAATAACCAATCAGGTCAAAGTACCTAACCAGTTATAGGTTCATTTTAAAACATAAGAGATACCTCCGTTTGATCAACTAACCAGTTAGGAAAATGTCTTAACCGGTTAGGAGTATTAGAAAAACAAAAGATTGGCTACTTACAAAGTCACCAACCAGTTACATGATTTACCTAATTGGTTAGGCCTTTTAAAAACAAATTGGCGCGTTTTAGTTTTGGCACTTAACCAATTAGATGAACAGTGATAACATGTTCTTGGTTATTCAAGAAGGCAAGTTTTCCAAAGAGATTTTCAACCAAATGTTCTCAAAACTTTTTCAAACTTACTAAAATCATTTTTCTTAATCTTAAACACATTTTCACAGGTATAAATCATGATTTTTCAAAGTCATTTAAGTTGAGTAAGAAAACCAATGAATGAGCTTAGTGTGATTCCTAAAATATTTTTACACAAGATCTAAGACTTATATGTTATTCTTGAAGCTCCTTGTTATCATCAAAACCATTACTTTAGTCAATGACAATCACATTCTCCCTCTTTTTTTTATGACAAACAACTATTGACAAAAGATTAGTTTAAATAAAATTGGAATTCATAAAAGGTGTTAGAGACTTACTCCCCCTCTGTTTTTCAAGAGGTGATAATATCAGAGAGATGCAAAGCTCCCCATTAGTTTTGGAATCCCAAGATCGTGGAAAACATACCTTTTGTTATTTTACCTTACTTTTCTCAATGACTTATAAACCATAAGCTTTCTCCCCCTTTTGTCATGATAAAAAAGACAGACAATATATATTTGGACAAAAAGAGAAGTAACGATGCAACCGTAAACACAAAAGCATTGCCTTTCAACAGAGATTCAATAAAATTTGATCAACAATATAACCAGATCAGCAAGATATTCATTTCAACAGATCATCCATTGCAAAATATCCAAGTTGTACTAAAACAACATATCAAAGTCATACTATGAATAGACAAAGTTATAAGCTAAGACAATTAATAACATATCCAAAAGATAACTCAGTGTGGTTAGATTAGCTTTAAGCATAATAACATAGCAAAAGACAAAAAAGGATTAGCTGAAAGGAAGTGTACATGCCTAAGCCCCATGATCCTCTAGTGGTAGATAGCAACGCTCAAGCCTGTCCATGCGATCTTCCATTGCGCTCAAGGATGTGGGCTTCAATACTGACTTGCATGTTAGCGATGGCTTCAAGGATGCAATTTTTATTGGTGACAAGGGCCTCTTCCATAGGCAGGTCAATGGGAATTCCTCCTTGCTGTGCTGCTGCCTCATGTCCACGATCGTAGACCCATTCACCATCGATTTTCTTCACGTGCATGAGGTTGAGAGAGGCTTGACCAAACTTGTGGGAACTTGCAGTGTAAATGACTCCATCGTCCTCTAATTTGAGCTTATATTGATCCAAGATCTTAGCCACTAGGAAGGCATAAGGTAGATCCATCATTGCCTTTTCCTTAGCTTTCATCATGTAGTGCTTGATGTAGTGTGGCCAATTGATTTACATGCACTTTTTGAGAGCCCACATCAGAAATATGTCTTCTTCTTCAACCAAGCCATAATTGCTCGCCCTTGGTACCAAGATATGGGCTACCACGAAGTGAAGAAGATGATCCTCTAATTTCAAAAAGCCAACAGTGAAAGACCTCTTTAGCACTTGAATGCTTGGTTGAAGCATTTCCTCTATAGTTTGGTCTCTGTTAAATTCCTTCCAAGAATTGTGATTATCCACAGTGAGATTTGCTCCAGAGTGAGTAAGTCCAAACAAAGGAGTCCACTGACTTGGTGTCACAATGATTTTGTGCCTCTTGAACTCAGAAATCAAATTTCCATTCATAATAGTTAAATTGCTGAAATAAGCTTTAATGGGTTCAAGATAGAAATACCCACAGTTGGTGGTGACAAGAGTTTTCAATCCATGGAATTCCAAGAGCTCTATCAAGGATGTGAATCCTTCTTTGACAAAGAAGTCCCAGTCCATGAACTTATGCTGAATGAGACGTCGCGCATGAAACTCCAATGTGTATTTCTTCATTTGAGTTTTGTGGGAGAAATACCTTCCAATGTTGAGATTAATTGAGAAGTCTTGGTCAGAGGGTGGACTAGATGTTGGAAGGGGTACATTTAGATTTTTGGTTCAAGAACGCTTGGGGTGAGATGAGCTGCTTGCCATTGATGACAATGGAGGCTAGGTCACGATTTTAGACAGAGAAAGGATGAGAAGAATGAAATTTTTGGAAGAATTTGTGAGTTTTAATCAATGGAAAGTGATGGAAAATGGTGGAAAATGTGTTTTAATGGTGGATTTGGGGTGGATTTGGAGTTGGTGAGGGATTGGAGTAAGTGGGTATGAGTGGGTGTGAGAGGGAAAGAGGAAGAAGATGATAATGGAGGAAAAATGGGGGTTTCGTGAAAGAGGAAGGAGGTCACAGTTTTGGTGTTTTAAAGAAAATAATATTGGTTATGCTATTGTGGTAACCGATTATTTTCGTGAGGAATGAAAAGTGGTGACCACGAGTTTGAACAATAACCTGTTAGGTGAAGTGAGCTAACCGATTAGCTCATGGGAGATTAAAAAAATAGAGTCTCTGTAAGGTTGAATAACTGATTAAGACATGGTCTAATCAGTTAGGATGAAAAGAAATGAAATGAGAAGCTCACGGGTTGCCTCAATAATCGGTTAAGAATTGTCCCTAATTGGTTATTTTCGTGGTCTATGGAGAAAATTAACCTCTGTTTGCCTCAATAACTAGTTAGGCTGATGCACTAATCGGTTATTGTGCTTACCAGAGAGCACCAAAACGTCTCAGATACGAGGTAATCGATTGGGAGGCTTACCTAAGTGGTTATTTTGGCTTGGCAGAGAGCACTTCAACTTGCTAAATTAATTCCCAAGGTCAAATAATAGATTAGTTTCTCTGCCTAACTGAATATTTCATTCTCAAAATCATAAAATCTTTAGGAAATCAGTTCTTAAGACACTAGTTTTATGCCATTTTATGAGTGAGTTTAGCTTGACTTCAAGTTCATCATTTTAAACCATCATGATAGTGATCCACAAGTTGATGTTTTACTGAAGTCTAAATTTTCTTTTCTTCTTTACTAAAACCAAAGATCCTCCAAAAATCCATCCCTTTAAGAATGCAACCACAAGCATAAGTCATCCTTGATAATCATCTTGACTTTGATTTTCTTTCATCCACTCTAGGCACCATTAATGCATCTCAAATCAGATTTGTTTCCTTCTAAAGTATTAGAAACCAATTGCGTGAAGGCTTTAATTAGTTATTTGTTTTCCATAACAGATTATGACTCCACTAAAAACAACAAAATCTTCAGGAATTTAGTCTTTGGAACACAAACTCATGCCATCTTGAGGGTGATTTTAGCTTGGTCTTATTTTCTTCAACATAAACCACCATAAGTGTAACTCAAAAATTGATTTTTCTTCCTCTACTTGTTATTGCACTTCCAAAACCAAAACACATTCTTCAAGAATTTAGTCTTTAGACCACCAACTTGTGCCATCTTAGCTTGGTTCCATTTTTATCAATTCTAACCATTATAACAACATACAAAATTTTCTTTCTCAAGAGAACCAGAATGTAATTTTCTTCAGCATGAACATGATTAAAAGAACTTGGGGGACTTAAGCATGGATCAAGCACCTGCAAAATGAACTTAGGGGAAACTCCGACGCTCAAGTCAGTATTGAATTCAACAATGATTTAAAGCAAAATAATTATGCAATTATTCCACATTATGCAGCAAATTAGCAAGTTGTGTAGCAAGTTTTGCACCAAGAACACAATATATAATAAAATTAGATGCATGAATGATCCAAAATATCAAGTTCTCTTCTTATATTGAAGAATGTTTCTTTGTTTAATGGTTTAGTGAAGATATCAGCTAGTTGCTTAGTGGTTTCAACAAACTCAAGCAAGCAATTACCATTTTGAACAGGATCCCTTATAAAGTGATGCCTAATCTTAATGTGCTTTGTTCTAGAATGCAAAATGGAATTTTTAGACAAATTGATTGCACTTGTGTTATCACACCTTATAGGAATGTGATATAGCTCAAGACCATAGTCTAGAAGTTATTGCTTCATCCAAAGAACTTGAGCACAACAACTCCCAGTTGCAACATATTCAGCTTTAGCCGTAGACAATGCCACATTATTTTGCTTCTTGCCATGCCAAGAAATTAGTGAGCTTCCAAGCAAATGGCATGTCTCACTAGTACTCTTCCTATCCATTTTGCATCTAGCAAAATCAGAATCGGAATAACCAATTCGACTACATGAGGCATCTTTAGGGTACCACAAATCCATTTGTGAAGTGCCTATTAGATATTTCATAATTCGTTTTACAACATATAAGTGTGATTCTTTAGGATTAGCTTGATATCTAGTACACATGTATATACTAAACATAATATCAGGCCTAGTAGTAGTAAGATAAATGAATGAGTAAATCATGCCTCTATATTTTTAATTTCTACCGATTTACCTCATTCATCCTTGTCTAAGTAATAAGAAGTGTCTATTGGTGTAGTCATTAGCTTGACACCTTCCATTCCAAACTTCTTGAGCAACTCCTTGCAATATTTGGATTGACTTATGAAAGTCTCATCCCTTGTTTGCTTGATTTGAAGACCAAAGAAGAAGTTGAGCTTACCCATCATGGACATCTCAAACTCACTTTGCATAATATTAATAAATTCTTTACAAAAAGAGTCATTAGTAGCACCAAATATAATATCATCAACATATATTTGAACAAGAAGGATGTTATACTTTTTATGTTTGATGAAGAGAGTAGTGTCAACTTTTCCTCTAGAAAAGTCATTTTCCAAAAGAAACTGACCCAACCTTTCATATCAAGCTCTAGGAGCTTGTTTCAAACCATACAAGACCTTTTTCAATTTAAAAACATGGTTGGGTAGTTCAAAATTTTCAAAATCAGCAGGTTGTTCCACATACACCTCTTCTTGTATAAAACCATTTAAAAAGGCACTTTTGACATTCATTTGAAAAAGTTTAAAATCCATGATGCATGCATATGCAAGTAGCATTCTAATGGCTTCTAATCTAGCTACGAGAGCATAAGTTTCTTCATAATCTATGCCTTCTTCGTGATTATAACCCTTAGTTACAAGCCTAACTTTGTTTTTATTATTAAGCTTGTTTCATTAAGTTTGTTCCTAAAGACCCATTTAGTGCTAATTATAGTATGATCATTGGGCCTTGGAACTAACTCCTAAACTTAATTCCTCTCAAATTGGTTTAGTTCATCTTGTATGGCCAAGATCCAATGTTCATCATTAATGGTCTCATTTATGTCTTTAGGTTCAACTTGAGAGACAAAAGTCATATGGTTACATGCATCTCTAAGAAAGTTACGAGTGATTACCCATTTTGATACATCACCTATTACTTTGTCAAGATGATGATATCTTGATGTTCTCCATTCCTTGGAAAAGTCCTTGATATGAGAATCTTCTTGTCTTGAGAAACTATATGGACTCTCTTCTTGCTTCTTGACTTCTTTTTCTTTGCTTTCTAGGTGAGTCCTTGCCAAAATCTCTGCAACATCATCAACAAACTCCTTTTTCGGCTCATTCGAAGTAGTTTCATCAAATACAATATATATGGACTCTTCTATGGTCATAGTTCGTTTATTATAAATTCTAAAGGCCTTACTATGTATAGAATAAACAAGAAATATTCTCTCATCATATTTTGCATCAAACTTCCTCAAGTTATCCTTTCCATTATTCAAAACAAAGCATTTACATCCAAAGGCATGAAAATGTGAAACATTTGGCTTTTTTGTTTTATACAATTCATATGGAGTTTTCTTTAAAATTGGCCTTATTAAAACCCTATTCATAACATAACAAACGGTGTTAACTGCATCCGCCAAAAATACTTAAGAAGGTTGACCTCATTGAGCATAGTTCTTGTCATTTCTTCTAAAGATCGATTTTTTCTTTCTACAACACTATTTTGTTGTGGTGTTCTAGGGGCAGAAAAATTATGTTCAATGTCATGTTCATCACAAAAGGTTTCAAATTCATGGTTTTCAAATTCACCACCAAGGTCACTTCTTATGGATGCAATACAAAAACCTTTTTCGATTTAGATAACTTTAGCAAGCTTTTTGAATAATTGAAAAACATCATTTTTGTAAGACAAAAATAATGTTCATGTAAACCTAGAGAAATCATGCACAATTACTAAAGCATAGTAATTCTCACCAAAGCTCATAGTTCTAGAGGGACCAAAAAGATCCATATGCAAAAGTTGTAAAGGTCTAGATGTTGAAACCACATTTTTAGCTTTAAAAGAAACTTTTACTTGTTTTCACTTTTGACATGCATCACAAAGTTTATCTTTTTCAAATTTGAGTTTTGAAAGACTAATTACTAGTTCTTTAGAAACTAACTTATTTAAGTAATCCATGTGAATGTGAGCAATTCTTTTATGCCATAACCATGAATCATTTTTTTTTAGTCATAAAGCATTTAGCATCATTTGAGAAAATGTCATCAAGGCTAATCATATATATATTATTGACCCGATGACCAACAAACTTAACATGTTTATCATTTTTTCCTTCAATTATGCAACAATTAAAATTAAATATTACTCTATTGCCCTTATCACATAATTGACTAATGCTAAGCAAGTTATGGTTGAGTCCTTCAACAAGCAAGACATTATCAATGGATGAGGAAAGGATCTTACTAACTTTACCAACTCTAAGGATCTTTCCTTTGTTGTTGTCACCATATGTCACGTGACCATTCTTCTTGGGGACCAGGAAAGAAAACTTGGAGCTATCACTGGTAATGCATGTACTTAGAGCAACCACTATTAAGAATCGAATTTGAGCTTTTGATCTTCAAGCATACTTACAACACATTCAAGTTTTAACATTTGGTCTCCAAGTTGTCTTGGGTCCTTGTGTGTTAGAGTTAGGCAAGGTGTCTTTAGGAAACAATACCATTTTAGTTCCAACCTTGGTGTTTTTGTTCTTTCTAGTATTACAGGTAGATGCACTATGCCCTTTCCTACCACAATAAAAGCATCTGATAAATGGGCTAGTTAATGTATTTGAGAAAACAAAGAAATTCTTATAAGATTTTTGTTGGTTATTGGAATTATATCCCAAACTGACCTTTTGAAAAGCACATCTTTGTTTCCCTAGTAACATATTCAAATTGTACATTCCCAATGTGAATTTTGCAAGTGTATTTTTCAAATCCTCAATCTCCTTTTCAAATGATTCACATGATGAGCAAGGTGATTGAATGAATGCATTGTCATGTGAGGAACATGTTATGCATGATGAGTTAACATCTATAAGTCCAAGAGTCTCATTTTCAACTTTGAGTTCTTCAATCTCCTTAGTTAAAATAGAAACTTTGTTTGCTAATAAGAAGATTATTTTGTTAGAACTTAAAATCATTTTAATAAGTCTCAAGGATTCATCATGCAATTCTTGAAAGACATCTTGTAATTCACTATAGGAAGGTGAAGAGTCTAGGTTAAAAGAAGTTACATCGGTGTCATTTTTCTCTTCTTTTCCTTGAGCCATAAGACATAGATGGGCTTCCTCATTTTTTGAGCTATTGGTGGAGTCCATATCATTGTCCTCCCAAGCTATGTAGGCCATTTCTTCCTTTTCTTTCTTTAAAAGGTCTTTTTTCAAATTTTCCCGTCTTCTTAAGATATATGAGACATTCCATCTTCATGTGTCCCAGTTTACCACATTCATAACATGTAGGAGTTGATGAGGTTCTTTCCCTTTTATGATAGGTTTTCTTTGGAAGGAAATGTGGTCTTCTTTTAGTCCATTTCTTCTTAAAGAATTTTCCAAACTTCTTCACGAAAAGACTGAGATTTTCTTCATTTAGCTCAATATTTCATATTCCATCTTCATCATCCTCTTCAATTGTAGAGGAGGTAGTTTTGAGTGCAATTCCTTTCTTCTTCTTGTCATGCTCCTCATTGTGATTGAGCCTATTTAATTTCAATTCATGCTCATGGAGCTTCCCAAATAGAGTGGCTAGAGACATTGTTGATAAATCTCTAGATTCCGCAATAGCCATTACTTTGGGTTATCAATTCCTGCTGAAACATCTCAAAACTTTGTTAATAAGATCTTCATTAGAAAATGTCTTTCCCAATGAGATGAGATGATTAACAATGTGGTGAATCTCTTTTGCATTTCTTGAATACTTTCTCCTTGATTCATTCTAAACAATTCATATTCATGAGTGAGAGTATTTATTTTTGATCGTTTTACTTCACTAGTACCCTCATGAGTTACTTGTAGAGTATCCCATATTTCTTTTGCGGTTTTACAATTTGACATCCTAAAAAATTCATCATACCCCAAAGATGTGGTGATGATATTTTTTTACTCTCAGATTGTATTGAATCTTCTTTTTATCATCATTGGTCCATTCACTGTTTGGTGTATTAGTTCTTACACCATCAATAGTACGTGTGGGAACAAAAGCACCATTTTCAATGGCATCCCACACATCTAAGTCAATAGCTTCAATAAAAAATTTTATCCTTTCTTTCCAATAGGCATAACCATCCCCATTGAAAAATTGAGGTCTATTTATAGAAGAACTTTCGTTTGAAATACCATTTGAAGTCATTCCTTCTCTTGAAGCTGCTAAGCTCTTTACACAAAAGTCTAGCTCTGATAACACTTGTTACCAAGTAGCCTTGATACTCAAGAGGGGGTGAATTAAGTATATAAAATATTTTCGCAAAATCCTTGTAAAATGCTTGATTATCAATTTTTGTTAAAGTTATTGAGTGATAGAGATAAATAGATAGATGAGATATAAGACTTTCACTCACAAATATTGCAACCAATCAAGATAGTATTCAAACAAACTCAATAAAACAGTACACAATATTAAAGAGTTGAGTTTAGAAGAACAAACACAATATTTATCCCTATTCAGCCACTAATCCACTTGTGGTCTACGTCCAGTCCTTAAGTAATCACCCGAGATTTTTCATTAATTCTTCAAGCTTCAATAAGTGCTTGATAACCTTTACAAGTTGGAGTACTCAATACCTTGGGATACCTCACCCTTGTGCTTGAGCATCTTCTTTCAAGGAATACCTCACCCTTTACAAATTGGAGGGATGTCTCACCCTCTCTTTTACAGTTTATACAAAGTATGAATGATATGAAACTCTCTCAAGAGTAGATAATATAAATTGAAGCTTATGAGTATCAAGGATTCACACTTCTAAAGCTCAAAAATAGAGTATGAATGAAAGTATGGAGAAAACATGAATTCAATGCTTAAGAATGTTTTTCAGATTGATTGTCTAACCTTTATAAATGCCCAACGATTTAGTTTTATACCCAAAAGAGATCAAGAGTCGTTGGAGTAGATAGGAGCATTAAATGCTCTTCAAAGAGCCGTTGAGCAAGCTTTAGTTCTTTCCAAATAACTACTTATATGTTTCAGACTAACCGGTTAGGAGAAATGATCTAACAGGTTATGTCAATTTTAAAAGGAATTCACATTCATATTTCACTAACTAACTAGTTAAGAAAAATGGCCTAACCAGTTAGGTCATTTAGAAATCATAAAAGATGTCTTTGTTATACCTTAATAACTAATTAGGTCAAAGTACCTAATCAGTTAGAGGTTCATTTTAAAACATAAGAGATGCCTCTGTTTGATCAACTAACTAGTTAGGAAATTGTCCTAACCAGTTAGGAGCATTAGAAAAACAAAAGATTGGCTCCTTACAGAGTCATTAACTGGTTACATGATTTGCCTAATTGGTTAGGCCTTTTAAAAATGAATTGGTGTGTTTCAGTTTTGGCACTTAACCAGTTAGATGAACAGTGATAACCAGTTATTAGTTATTCAATAAGGCAAGTTTTCCAAAGAGATTTTCAACCAAATGTTCTTAAAACTTTTTCAAACTTTCTAAAATCATTTTGCTCAATCTTAAACACATTTTCACAAGTATAAATCATGATTTTGCAAAGCCATTTAAGTTGAGTAAGAAAACCAATGAATAAGTTTAGTGTGATTCCTAAAATACCTTTACACAAGATCTAAGACCTATATGTTATTCTTGAAGCTCATTGGTACTTGATCTTTGCATTTTCATTCCTTTCTTATTTGTTATCATCAAAACCATTACTTTAGTCAATGCCAATCACACAATCCAATATAGATACTGTAATAGAAATGGCCATATTGAGAGGTTTTATAGATTGAAGCAGTATCAACAAAATCAACAAAGCCAACCATCTCAGAAGGCTAATGTTACTGAAACTGAAGCTGATGAAGAACTATTATTCATGGCCAAGACTACAAGTAGTTTAGAGGATGGTGACACTTAGTTCATCGATAGTGGCTGCACTCAATACATGACAAGCAAACTAGAATTTTTCTCAAAGTTGGAATTAGTTGAAGGATCAGTAAAGATTGGAAATGGAGATAAAGTTGCTATCATTGGCAAAGGAACTGTGGGGATTCATACTACAACAGGTATCAAATATATTTTTGATGTTCTTTTAGTACCTAAACTTGATCAAAACCTGTTGAGTGTAGGTCAAATGATGCAAAATGGTTATTCCTTGTTGTTTAAAGAAGGGAGTTGTATAGTTACTGATGTTGATGGTCATGAATCATTTGAAGTAAAGATGAGAAAAAAAAGTTTTCCTGTAAATTGGAATTTAATTACTGAATAAGAGTGTAAAATCAGCAAGACTGAACTTAACTCTGAGCTTTGGCATAAGAGATTTGGCCATTATAATTTGAAATCCATTCAATTTGCTCAAAAGCAAGAGTTAGTCAAAGATCTGCCTAATATTCAAGTATGTTCAGAAGTGTGTGAAGGCTGTCAAGTTGGTAAGTAACATAGATTGCCTTTTCCTAGTTCAGCTACGTGAAAAGCAAGTGAAAAGCTTCAATTGGTTCACTCGGATGTTTGTGGACCTATGAAATCTACCTCACTCAATGGCAGCAAGTATTTCATTCTTTTCATAGATGATTTTACAAGAATGACATATGTTTACTTTCTTAAGCAGAAATCTGAAGCTTTTCATGTTTTTAAGAAATTTAAAGCCTTTATTGAAGCTCAAAGTGGCTGTTTCTTGAAGAAAATCAGAATCGACAATGGCAGGGAGTATACTTTTGTTGAATTTAATATGTTTTGTGATGATTTGGGAGTTGAGCATTAGCTTACATTGAGCTATTCACCGCAGTAAAATGGAGTAGCAGAAAGAAAAAATAGATCAGTTCTTGAAATGGCTAGATGTATGATTTTTTAAAAGAAGTTGCCAAAGTCCTTTTGGGCAAAGGCAGTAAACACTATTGTATACCTCCAAAATAGGCTTCCTACAAGGGCAGTACAGGGGATGACACCTATTGAGGCTTAGGGAGGCATCAAGCCATCCATTAAACATCTAAGAGTGTTTGGTTCACTTTACTATACTTATGTACCAGATGTGAAAAGAAGCAAATTGGATGAAAAGACAGAAAAAGGAATTCTAATAGGCTATAGCTCATAATCTAAGGGCTATAAAATCTATAATATTAACTCAGGAAAAGTTCTCATTAGTAAAGATGTTAAAGTGGATGAAGATGCTTGTTGGAATTGGGAGACTTCTCAAGTTGATAGGTATTCAATTTTGCCTTCTCTTGAGAATACAAATGAAGACCAAGATGAAGATGTTGAGGATGAGTTTGCTGTAAGAGGTACAAGACCTCTCTCTGAAATTTATCAGAGATGTAATAGTGTTGTACTTAAACCTACAAGCTATGAAGATGCTAGCAAGGTGGAGGAATGGAACCAAGCCATGAAGGAGGAGAAAAGTACCATTGAGAGCAACAAGACTTGGCAGTTGGTTGGCAGACTTGAAGACAAGAATCTCACTGGAGTAAAATGGGTTTATAGGGTAATGCTAAACCCCAATGGATCTATAAACAAATACAAGGCTAAACTTATTGTTAAAGGCTATGTTCAACAATTTGGAATTGACTATACAAATACTTTTGCACCAGTAGCAAGACTGGATACAATTCATGTTCTTGTAGCTTTGGCTACACAAATGAAGTGGAAAATTTGGCATTTAGATGTCAAATCAGCATTCCTAAATGGAAGCCTAGCCGAAGAGATTTATATAGCTCAACCTAAAGGATTTGTTGTGGAAGGAAGTGAAGATAAGGTGTACAAGCTTCATAAGGCCTTGTATGGGCTAAAACAAGCTCCTAGAGCTTGGTACAATAGAATTGACAACTATTTCTGCAATCAAGGCTTTAGGCGGAGTGAAAATGATGCAAGTCTTTATGTAAGAAGGTTGCTGGATGGTGGTTCTTTGATTGTCTCTTTGTATGTTGATGACTTGCTAGTGATAAGCAATAATTAACAAGAAGTGCAAAAGTTTATAGAGGAAATGAAAAATCAGTTTGAAATGTCTGGCTTAGGAGAAATGAACTACTTTATGGGCTTGGAAGTGCATCAATCCAAGGATGGGATTTTTTTGAATCAAGAGAAGTATGCTCATGAAATGTTGAAGAAATTTAGAATGGAAAATTACAAATCTACTCTTACTCCTTTAATGCAGAATATAAAACTCTTCTCTCAGAGGAAGATGGAGCTAAAAAAATATATGCTTCTCTTTACAGAAGCTTGATTGGAAGTCTACTTTATCTTACTGCATCCATACCTGATCTTATGTATGTTGCTAGTTTGCTGTCAAGATTTATGCAAAGTTCTAGTAAGACACACTTTGCAGCAGTAAAGAGGGTGCTTAGATACTTGAGAGGCACTACTCAACTTGGAATTTGGTACAAACCCAATGAAAGTGGAAGCTTATTGGGCTATGTTGATAGTGATTGGGTTGGAAACCTTGATGACATGAAAAGCACTACTGGTTATACATTTTCCTTAGGCTCTGACATGTTCTCTTGGAATTCAAAGAAATAGGAAATTATAGCTCAATCCACTATAGAAGTTGAATATATAGCAGCAACTGCAACCGCAAACCAAGCTATTTGGTTAAGGAAAATTTTAAAGGATTTGGGAGTGCAGCAGCATGAAGCTACAAAGATTAATTGTGATAGCAAATCAGCTATTGCTATTGCTAAAAATCCAGTTCAACATGGAAAGACCAAGCATATTCAAGTGAAGTTTCATGTTATATGTGAAGCTGTTAAAAATCATGAGATTAAGCTACTGTTGTTATGATCTTCAAGTTGCTGATATACTCACTAAAGCTCTTCCTAGAGCTAGATTTGAAAGACTTAGAGAATTGCTTGGAGTGTCCATAAAAAATGTCAAGGAGGAGTTAGAGAATTGCTTGGAGTGTCCATAAAAAATGTCAAGGAGGAGTGTTGATATAACTAAGATTTTTCATGTTCACTAGTATTTTGTGATGTGAATTATTATATTATATATTATTTAGTTGTTGAATGATGTTTTGACTAAGTGTATGGTGACTCAAACCTATTAGTGTCTTTGGGATAACTTAGGAGTAGTTGGCAAAGTCCGTGCTTAGTTTATGTGTGAAAGTTTATTATATTTTATATCAAAGACTTATTAAAAACTGAGTATGAATTTAGTTCACGTTTTTTGAACTTTATTGAGTGCTCACAGTTTCTTTTTAGAAGCTACTCTTTTTACCTTTTGAGAAAAACACTAAAACTCCTTTTTTGTGTTTTTGCTTTTGAAAAAAAATTATCCAATTGTCTTAAAATTTTTTGGACATATACAGTGGAAGGTTTTTTTTATCCTTGTCAAGAGAATTTATATTGTTTCCCTCATCATGTATAGATCGAATTTCTCATAGCTGTTTAAATTTTAATTTGCTTAGTCTTGGAAATTTCTCATAAGATCAACCTCTTAAGTATGTTAGATGGGAAGACCATGGCTTTGGAATAATGTGTGAAGCTTAAGGTCTCAGAGGAAATTTAAAATATTCATCATGGAAACTCCTTCCTAACGCCTTGACAAGCAAAGATAACTTGCTTCCATGGAGAGTTCATCTGTGACTATGTCCCATAACCTTTTTTCATCGTGGTGTCTGGTGTCTTTCATCTTTTTACCTCTTGTCCACATGCAGTAGTTTGGAGTATCTCACCATCAAGAATTCATTCTATGTTGCTTCCTCAGTCTTCTTTCATGGATTGGTGGCAAACCCTAGTCAAAAATCAAGGAATATGCTAGAGTATAGGCTAGAGTATAGGCTAGAGAAATTCTTGTCTAAACTTGGAGCACCCAGTTAGATGTATCAGCCCAATCATGACTTAGTATTTTCATGAATCTTTGTGTCACACAATTAATTTCATAAAGATATATGAAAATACTAAGTCCTAATTGGCATGATACACTCAACTGTGGTACTCCAGGTTTAAGTAAAAATTTCTGGTATAGGCTACTATCCTTTCATGGAGATCGACTTTTTCAATGGTTCAAAGTTAGCTTCGTAGTGAAATTAAACATTCAAAGTCACAAAAACATACAAAGTCACTAAGTCTTTGACACTTATATTGTTAATTTTTATTTTGGTAGAATACTACATTTAACCAATCAATTGTTGAATCATGTAATATTATCCTCGTTATCATGCATGTTTAAAATAGGCTTTGCAATAGGTGGATTTTTGCTAAACTTGATTTCGTTCCACACTCTCAAGATTATAAAATTTGCATCTAATATGCAAGAAAAATATTAAAATATGCATTTGCCTAACTCACATTTAGGAATATTTTAAACTAAATTTATACAATATTTAATTACAATTTTAAAATTAAATTTTTTATCTTATATAAACTAAAAAATACATTCAAGATAAGTTTTAAACTAGTGAAAATTACTTAATTGATAAACACAATTTTTATATATTAGTTAACATTCATATTTAGTCTCTTAGACATCTTATATACTTAATTGACTAGTTTCATATTTTATAAGTTTTGGTTCAAATTAGGATTAATTGTATTTGTCAATATTATTAAGAATTTTATACTATTTCTGTATTTTGGGCATAACTTGAGTTTTAGATATTTAAAAATTATGAATTTTATCTTGTAAAAAAATTGAGAGAGAGCTCTACAACTTTGATTAGCTCGAAAGTTGAATCGAGTGTCTAATGGGTCAGATTGGGTCACGAAGTCAGAATATAGATGCTGTCATTGGAACCTGGATGATGTGCAAATATTAGGCCATAATTCGGGTTGTAAGTGTCATTTGGAACTGAAACTAGTGCCATTTGAAAGCTGAGACATAGGTATTCAATTTTTATGAGACCACTTATCAAAACGGTATCTTTTTTATAGTGTTTTCACCCTTTGAAGTCGGCTGATGATTTCAGAGAACTACTAAGAATGTTTTGGGTGTAATCTTAAGCTTAAATTATCTAAATTAGGTATCCAATTAAAGTTAAGAAGAAGATGATTAACCCTAAGCTGAGAACAAACTTGGATTTTTAATTTTAGAGATAGTTATTTAAGAAGCAACAGTAACCACGAAATACAATCCTAATTTTCTCTAAACCAATCTTGCTTGCATTTCTTCTCCCCTCTCTTCTCTTTTTACTTCTCTTTTACATTTATGCTATTTTACATTTCTGTTTGTGCTCTCCATTCATGGAGAGCTAAAGTTTTGTAATCAATCCTAGGAATTAAAACATTTTTGATGTTTAATTTTGAGACCTTGTGATGAATGTTTACATTTTTATTATTAATCAAATTTCTCTCCTCCTTCTCTTGATTTTGTTGCATCTTGATTGAGTGCTTAACTTAGTTTTGGTGTTCATGTAATAGTTTCTTAACTATCACGTGTTTGCAGAAACTAGATAGCGCATCAAAGGTGTTTGACGTATTGTCCAACTAGTATGAATTATGGAATGAGGTTGATTTAGGATTAAATAGATGCTTAATCTATTTTTTGTTGATTGACCAAATCCTAGGTGCTTACCTAGTATAGAATTCATGCTTGGATGAGGATTTCACTTGAGATTAGGCAATGCACCAAAGGTGTTTGATGAATTGCCTAACTTGATTGAATGCTGAGTTTTAGGTTGGTTTAGGGTTGGATGGATGCTAACTTCATCTAACGTTGATTAACCGAATGCTAGATGCTTATATAGTATAGCATACCAATAATTTGGTTAGCATGTGAATGAGTCTATAGTGGTCAATGATGCATTAAACTCAACAGTTATTGATTCTCTTGGATTAGTTGTTTTTCTTCATTCTGTTTACAACATTTTACAACATTTTAATTATTATCTTTTAATTACTCTTGCAAACCAAACCCCCTGTTAGCCCCTTAATATTATTGATTAATTAGAGTGATCTAAGGGTTTGACCTGATTACACCGCATACTACAAATTTTTGGTGAATCGGTATATAAATTGATTTAATTTGATAGTCTCAACAATTATCATTAATAAAATTGACTTTAATAGTTAATGGGGCAAAGAGGGTTGCAATGACCAAAACCCACCGGCACCCCGCCTCACAATGGATTTTAGGGTACCTGCTAGGATGAGATGAGATTAAAGCCTAGTTAAAGTCTAAAGTTCCAATCCCATGTCATGAGTCTCTTAGACCGGGAGTTATGGATAATGAAAATAGTCCATTTAACTATTCTTTTGATTCAATTTATTACATTAATAAGGTTGTTGGAAACATAACAATTTAGATTTCCAATCAGTCTCTTTAGACTAGGAGTTATGGACAATGAAAATAGTTCACTTAACTATTCTTTTGATTCAATTTATTACATTAATAAGGTTGTTGGAAGCATAACAATTTAGATGATTTAATCATGATTTTGAAAATTAGAATGATCATTGAATCGATAAATGGACTAATTTAAGATTTAATTGTTTAATCGTGGTCGAATTGTAGTTAAATCGAAAAATAATTTTACACACACACACACACACACACACATGCACACACGTACGCATGCACATATATATGAGACATATCTAGTGAGATGAGTTTTTATTGTGATAGGATGAGAGGAGTAAATCTTGACCATACAATCATACATAGATGGTCAAGATTAAAAGTTACTTAAAAGTTATGTGATCATTTAAAAAAGTCACATGCATTTCTGTTCTAATCTTGATCATTCATGTAAGATTCAATTGTTAAGATTTACTTCTCTCACATCTTACAATAAATACTACTCTCACTAGATATACTCACTATATATATATATATATATATATATATATATAGGAAGGATTAACTTACACCAGTGTAAGTTGATTTTCTTTTACACTTATTTTTAGCTGTTAGATCTACTTTCATCTAATGGTTACCTTTAATGAAATAATCTCAACCATTAGATGAAAGTTGAACTAACGGTTAAAAATGAATGTAAGAGAAAAAAGACTTACACTGATGTAAACGGATCCCCCCTCATATATATATAGAGGGAGGATCAACTTACACCAGTGTAAGTCTTTTTTGACTTACACTCATTTTCAATCGTTAGATCCACTTTCATCTAATAGTTACTTTTAATGAAATAATCTCAATCATTAGATGAAAGTAAATTTAACGATTGAAAATGAGTGTAAGTCAAAAAAAGACTTACACTAATATAAGTCGATTCCCCCATATACATATATATATATATATATATATATATATATATATATATATATATATATATATATATATATATATATATATATATATATACACACACACACACACTTTACATTAGAAACACTATTTCCTTGGTGGTGGGGTGTTGTCAGTTCGATTCCTTCTCAAGTCCCCGTTCTACACTTCTACTCCTTTCCTCTGTATATTTTTTAAGTCTTAAGTATAGACGTATGTATATAAGGAAAGTGTTACACTTAGCAATATGTAAAATAACTCGGTTCATTCTTTCTTTTATGCCCAAGCTGACAAATTATTTAGTTTATTTATGGGTCGGTTTGGCTAACACATTGAAAACTATAATATTTTCTTCTCATCTTTAGCACTATTTCTAAATTAAACATAACTTCCTTCTTTAATTTCTTCCCCAATATTATCGTTAATATTCATAAACTGTAGGTTTTCTTTACCGAGTCTATAACGCTTTAATTAAAATTATCGAAACTTAGGCATATCCAGTCCAAAGATGCTATGAGTAGCAACCACATTTTGGGGAAATTCCATGCTTTTATTATCTCAGTCAATTCAGCCACTACACCATAGTTAGGCTAGTACACTAATACATAATTCCCTTGTAGTGTAAGTAGAGATTTTAATATTCAAGCATAATAGTAATGTACAATTGGATCTCTATTCCTTAGCCAGCACTCTATAGCTCATTACCGAAACGTCCATTATATTTTATTTTAAAGAACTCTAACCTCATCAATTCCACATTTTTCTTGTTTATCGTACAATAACTAGAGTTTCCTTAACTTGATTTGGTTAAGTATAGTTCCTAATCGTTTTCCCAATCCTCAACCGAACTATTAAATTAGCATAAGGACAGATTTAACTTCATTTATCAAATTAGAATGTACATTTTACATTTTAATTTACTTGTTTAACAATGAAATTCGTGAGTTGGGAGAGGTTGTGATTTCTTATGTCACCTTTATCTTTCCCAGGTCTAGGATTATCACTCCCTTACTCAACTTAACCACTCATACTTAGTCACTTCAGAAAATACTCCAGCTGAAACTACTAATCCTCTAAGGACCACTGAACCGAAGCCTTATACACACTCACCAACGATAAAATTACCTTGTTTTCTTCATACAAATCAGATTGTCGATCACTAATCATAAACAATTTATGTGCAGTAAACTAAAAACCATCACCACTAGGAATTTACAAGGTTGGGACCGAGACCCCACCTCCATCCAAATACAAGCAATATAGATAATAGCATATCCACTCACACAAAGAAGCAGAGAACTTCCTAATAATCAGAATCACCAAGGAAAATAAGACAAGCAGCGGAAAATTTCCACCCTCTACCAATCGGCCTCTATAGCTGCATCTTAACATCAAAGTCAAAACACAATTTACATACAGAAATCATCCAATGAGATTTTATAGCCATGCATGTACATAAGAAAGGTTGAAGAACAGCGTGAGGAGAGGGAAAGTAGGTGAGTTGATGATCAATGGGTGGTTTGTTAGATCTCTACCACTAGATGAGAATTTCTTCTAGGATGGGACTAACCCCTTTCAACTTCAAACCATGCAAGAAGCTCTCTTCTCCTTCCTCTAGCTTCCTCGCAGTCTCTCTCTATTCTTCTCTCTATTTTTCTGGTTTGAGCGCTCATGAGGATAGGGAATGGGTTTTGGGGGCCTTTTTAGAGCCCGTTTGGTTTATTGTTTGCTACCTGTGAACGGACGTTGGGAAGAAGGAACTCATGAGCTCCTTTTGGAAAAGAATAATGTTTTTTTTGTAAAAATCAAATGGAGATCTTTTGGATAACTCAGATAAATGATGAACGCTTTTAAGATAAATAATGATTTCAATTACTTATGTGATAATCTTCTTCTGTTAATATAGTAAGTTGAAATTTGAATTTATTACATAAGTAATAAGGATCATCACTTATCACCTCATTTCTTCTGTTAATATAATGAATTGAAATTTGAATTTATTACATAAGTAATAATTTAGATCATCACTTATTACCTCATTGATCATCACATGGTGATTTTTGTATAAGATATGATAAATTCTAATTTCAACTCATTATGTATAATAGAAGAAAATTACCACATAAACAATTGGAATCATTACTTATTTTATAAGCGTTCACCACTTATCTGAGTTGTCCGAAAGTTGTCCATTTTTAGTTGTATAAATAACATGCTTGTTTGGAAAATGTCATTATCAGTTGTCTTGAACGACAATATCCAGTGAATAAAATTTAGAGTAAATACACAAATAGGTCTCTAAATTATACAGGTTGTGTGCATTTGGTCCCGAAATATGCAAGTGTGCACAATTAAGCCCCTAAATTTGTAAAATGACTCACACATTAATCCTTCTGTCAGTTGATGTTGCAGAGCATTAATGGACATGTAGAGCACTAAGGCACTGGTGATGTTTGCAATAAGTAGGTGCAATTTCAGTGAGGAAATCACAGCAATGTACGTTTGTGGCTGTGGGATGAGGTTAAGAAAGATTCATTGCAAGAATGGAAAGAATAGAGGTAAGTGATATTGGAGGTATCCATTATTTGGGGTAAGCTCTTTGCTGGCATAATGCATCATTGATTAATGAAGCATAATACTTGAACATAATGTGTGTTTTTGTGTGTAAAGAGGACTTGGATTATGGCTATTTTGAACAGGTTGATAAAGCATCCTTATCTACTCCAGTAATAGATGAAGAAAAACTTGCATTGGAAGCTGAAGTCCAGAAGCAGAATGCAGGAATGGATAAGCTAAAGGTTGAAGCAGAGAGGTTGAAATCAGAAGTGGTGAAGCAAAAGGCTGAAGAAGACAATCTGAAATCAGAAGTGGAGAAGCAGCAGAGAGTGATAAGACAGTTGAAGAAACAATTAGGGGGTTATGAGAATCTGATGTTAAATTTGAAAGTTGGTTTTGGGTTTGTGATTGTAATGTTTGTTATTTTACTTGTGTTGGTTGTGAAGAAATAATTGGGTAGTGTGTTGTCCATGGGGGCATTTTCCTTCAAAGTTTTCAGAAAACTTTTTCTTTAGAGAGGCATACTTTTTAGCTATGATTTTGGAAACATATGAGAGTTCATTAAAAGCATTTTTCTAATTCATTATATGGGAGTTAAGAAGGTTTAGAATTTGATATCTCATCCTCACTTTCATGATATTTTGCAACAAGGGAGAGATTGGCTATTTCTTCTTACTCATCGTCACCTGAGGAATCTTCATTAAGATCCTCCTATGTAGCCATCATCTATTTCTTGTTCTTTCCTTTCTTTTTCCCCATCTTTTGAATTTCTCTAGATATGAATGTGAATTCATCTTCATCAAAGAGATCATCATCCTCATTACTTTCTTCATTTGAATAAGCCTTTGAGCTTAGTGCTGAGGATTGAGAAAAGTGCTGAGAAGGTTGCATGCTGTCAACTTTTTGAATTGATTTCAGAGCAATGAATTTTCCTTTTCTTAGAACATCTTCATTTATTTCAGCCAGTTTTTGTTTATGCATCTTCAAGGATCCAAGTAGCTTATCACGCTTCAATACAGAAAGGTCTTTGGCTTCTTAGATTGCAATGACTTTATGTTTTCAAATCTTTGGTAAGCTTCTCAACAACTTTCTTACATGCTCTTGACTTGAGTATGTCTTCTCAAGAGACTTTAGATCATTCACTATGACTATGAATCTAGTGGACATCTCATCAATTGTCTCATGTTCTTCCATTCTAAATAGCTCATATTGATGCACCAACATGTTGGCTTTGGTTTCTTTAACTTGGTTGGTTCCTTCATGAGCTATCATCAATGTATCCCAAATCTCTTTTGTTGTGCTACATCTAGCAATCTTATCATAATTGTTTCTGGTCAAGGCACAAGTTAGATAGAGCTTTGCCTTAGAGTTCAATATGTATTTGTTCTTCTCATTCTATGTCTATGATTCACTTAGTTTCTCCATAATTCTTCTATCCTCAAGACGAGTAGTGGGAACAAATGGACCATTCTCGATGATTTCCCAAAGATATATGTGTTGAGACTCAATAAATAGCCTAATGCAATCTTTCTAGTAGTAATAATCTTCTCCATTAAAGCTTGGGAGTTTATTGATTGAAGATTCTTTAGAAAAGAATATGCCTCCTCCTTGATTTGCCATCCTTCCTTCAGAAACTTCATCATTTCATACTATTAGGCGTGCTCAACTAGAGGCTGAGTTGTGATTCTAATTGAAGTTGACAGTAACACAAGAAGGGAGGTTGAATTGTGTTCTCTTTTTCTTGAAATATAAACATTCTCACAACTTTCTCAAATGGTTCAGACTTGGAAGTGAGAAGGTTCCAACTTGAAACAGTTGGTTAATGAGAAGATTTAGAATATATGAGCAGTTTTGGTGAGAAAGTTCTGAGAATGTTCAAATGGTTAAGTTTAAATGAACTTTCTCACACTAATATAAATGAACACTTTTCTTCAATAATGACCATATCTAGTCAGAAAGCAATAATGATTTCCAAACCACTTTGACTAGAAAACTGTCCTGATACCAAATTGTAACGTTATACTCTAATTTTATTAATTTTATAATCATTATTCTAAAAATAATTTAAAATCTCGAAATATATTGCAAAACAAACTACTGTATTTCACATTAATTTATAAAATATTTTACATTAAGGGATTAAATCCCTTTAAAAGTTAAGTGTACACATACATAACAACCTTTTAGTTAGACACCAATTTAACAAAATTGGGCTTTATGAAAACTTTCAAGGTGCTACTATAATTTTTTATATTTTTACATATTTACAAAAATATTTTCTTCTTTTAACTACTCATCAAAGAGTAGTATGATTAAGAATAGGTCTCCCAAAATCACTGTGAATACGTAATCCTCTAAATTTGACATATAAATTTGCTCAACTTGAAAGTTAATAAGGACTCGGCATTCTCTAAAACATTACACCATAAAAGAGTGAGATGATATTAAATAAAATCCTTCTTAATATTTTATCTATTAAATAAATTCTAATGACCCTTTTCCTAAATAAATTTTGTATAATTCTTCTTAATATTTTAAATAATTTAGGTCTCTCAAGATTAAATATTTTCTGATAACAGTCATTGCTATTAATTTTCCAATATTAATGCATATTTAATAATAATAATAATAATAATAATAATAATAATAATAATAATAATAATAATAATAATAATAATAATAATACAATATAATATAATATAATATAATATAATTGATGCTGATTTTATGAGCTGTAGTTGCACAGCGTTGTTGTTCTCCTTCCCTTCCCATCCTTCCTCCTCCCTTGCGCCCATTGCTGTAATTCTCTTGCTGCATTTCCCCTCTATCCCCCACCACCTCAATCACCTTCCTCTTCCCCCTTCCCCCTTCCCCTAGCTGCCTCCCATACATAACCACACCCCTTTTCAGGGTTTCCCTCTGAATTTTCTCTCTACCTCTCTCTCTCTCTCCACATCCCATTCAAGCAGCTTCATTTTTCACTGCTTTTTCTTCCTTGGGTTTCATTTCAAATTCTGTTAAATGCATCTGATTTGTGTTTTCAGCCTCCAACAAACAAAGACCGGATAGCCTGAGCTCACAGGTTTGAAAAAAAGAGCATTTTTTTTTTTCTGTGTTCTTACCTTCATATAAATTCTGTGTTTTCTCTGTTTTCCTGTTTCTGGGGTTGTGTTGTTTTGTATTGTGTGTTTTCTGCACTGTTGCAATTTGGCAACTTTGATAGAGGACTAGGGTTTTTATTGGGTGAAAGGGTATTGGTTTCTTGTGGGGTCTAATTGTTTCAATGGTTTCTGGATTTGGGTACTTGAGGTTGTTGTTGCCTTGGTGAATTCACTGAATTGTTCCATTGGTTTTGAGATTTGGGTTTTTGAGTTTGAAGGTGTCGGTGTTAGTTTTGCTGTGATTTTTGTTGAGATATGAGTCGTAGAGTGAGGAGGAAGGTGGCAAGGAAAGGCAAAGGGAATGTGACGTCGGCGGGTTGCCCCGAAATTCAAGATGAGGTTTTGGATTTAGAACGCCGAGGAATTGTTGATTGGAGGAGCTTACCTGATGATACAGTAATTCAGCTGTTGTCATGTCTGAGTTATCGAGACCGAGCTAGCTTATCGTCAACTTGTAAGACATGGAGGTTTCTTGGTAGCTCTCCATGTTTGTGGACTTCTCTGGATCTTCGTTCCCACAGGTTTGATGCCAACATGGCATCTTCACTTGCTCCCAGGTGTGTGCATCTTCAGAAGCTTAGGTTTCGTGGGGCGGAGTCTGCTGATGCGATAATTCATCTTCGAGCTAGGAACTTGCGCGAATTAAGCGGTGACTATTGCAGGAAGATTACTGATGCAACTCTTGCAGTGATTGCGGCTCGGCATGAGTTACTTGAGAGCCTTCAGCTTGGACCAGATTTCTGTGAGAGAATCAGTAGTGATGCTATTAAAGCAATAGCTCATTGCTGTCCTAGATTGAATAAACTTAGGCTCTCGGGCATTAGGGACGTAAATGCTGATGCTATTAATGCCTTGGCTAAGCATTGTCCAAAGTTGACTGATATTGGGTTCATTGACTGTCTGAATGTTGATGAGCTTGCATTGGGAAATGTGTTATCACTTCGTTTCCTTTCTGTTGCGGGGACGTCAAGTATGAAGTGGGGCGTGGTTTCCCATCTTTGGCATAAGCTGCCTAACCTGATTGGATTAGATGTTTCAAGAACTGATATTGGTCCATCTGCTGTTGCAAGATTGTTATCCTTATCGCAGAACTTGAGGGTTTTGTGTGCTTTGAATTGTCCCATCCTTGAAGAAGACACTAGCTTCTCTGCTAGTAAATACAAAAACAAGTTATTACTTTCCCTTTTTACTGATATTTTTAAAGGACTAGCTTCTTTATTTTTTGATAATACAAAGAAAGGAAAGAATGTATTTTTGGACTGGAGGAATTTGAAGAATAATGATAAGGACCTTAATGAAATTATACCCTGGCTTGAGTGGATGCTATCCCATACACTTTTGCGATCTGCTGAGAGCCCTCAACAGGGTCTGGATAATTTCTGGGTTGAACAAGGTGCAGCGCTCTTGCTGAGTCTAATGCAGAGTTCTCAAGAGGATGTTCAAGAGAGGGCAGCCACGGGACTTGCAACTTTTGTTGTAATTGATGATGAAAATGCTAGCATAGATTGTGGAAGGGCTGAGGCAGTTATGCGAGATGGTGGCATACGCCTCCTTCTTGGCTTAGCAAAATCTTGGAGGGAAGGGCTTCAGTCTGAGGCAGCTAAGGTACTCCCTATTCCCCTTTGTGTATATATGGTCAGTCTGATCATTTCTAGTCATTTTTAATTGTACTTGTAAGATAAATTGATATGTAGATTTTGTTGAGGTACTCTTGATATTAGGTGCCTTTTGCATGCATAACCATTGTGCAGTTTATATGCACCATTTGATGCCTTTGAATGTTTTACTCAGAAATCTGACCAAAGAAAAAACTGACATAACCAATGTGTGTATATCTGTCTTCCGAACTTTCTAAATTTGTAGGCCATTGCAAATTTGTCTGTCAATGCCAATGTGGCCAAAGCTGTTGCAGAAGAGGGCGGGATTGATATTCTTGCTGGTTTGGCTAGGTCAATGAACAAGCTGGTAGCTGAAGAGGCTGCTGGAGGATTGTGGAATCTCTCTGTTGGAGAGGAGCACAAGGTTGGATTTTGTATCTGATTTGATTTTTCATTTTTTGAAATTTAATGCTTAAAGTGTAAACACTGATGGAGGCTTTCATCGTAGGGTGCAATTGCTGAAGCTGGTGGAATACAAGCTTTAGTGGATCTTATATTCAAGTGGTCCTCTAGTGGAGATGGAGTTTTGGTAAGTTTCTTTGATTTTATGGTTATTAGCATTTTAAGTGCCTTTTGTATTGTTTTTTATTTCCAGTAATGGAAGTTGATGTTTTACAATGCATACAACAGTAGGTTGATTACTTAGTTTTTGTTTTTCAGGAACGTGCAGCTGGTGCATTGGCTAATTTGGCAGCTGATGACAAGTGTAGTACAGAAGTTGCACTGGCAGGAGGCGTACATGCTCTAGTGATGCTTGCTCGTAACTGCAAATTCGAGGGAGTGCAAGAGCAGGTAGTGCTACATTCTATTATTTAGGTTTTGTCTATTACAGTTACTAAAGTCTTTGAAGCTACTTTATTGGGTAGATAATACCTTCCGATTAAAGATTGGAACTCATGGTAGTTGTTTTAACATGCTTTTATAATGGTGTTCATGATTGATAATAATTATTTCCTATTTCCTGTGCCAAGGAGTGGGGGGCTGCGAGATTTTGTGTGAATGATGGGGTTATTTGATTTTTTCCTACTATTCCTTAACTTGGAAGTTGGAAGTCTTAGATGCCTGAATCCCTTTGACATGGGTGTTGCTATCACATTACAAGGCGGTTTACTTGCATCTAGAATTTTAGTCCAATTCTCAATTCCTTTATTGGTTTTTTGGACTCATACTCTCTGTCTTGGCTTTCCTATTCTGGATAGATAATTATGTAGACAGATAACTGGAAGAAGAATCATGGATCAACTATTTCTGTATGTGGTTTTCAAAATAAGGTGTGGATTTTCATTTTTCTTTCTGCTAATTTTAGGGCCATTGGTCACACCTCATAAAGTTATATAGTAGTTTCTTTATATATATTGAAAGAAAAAGGATAGTCCTTGAATATGTTATTTCAGCTTTGATGGAAAATGTAGTCTACATTGTGGCTTTTTCTGGTCAATGGTCATGTGCCAAGTGTGGGATAGCATACACGTCTTAGTTGTGATCTGGGAAATACAGCCAGTGATAATGGTAATCTAGCTGAGAGGTGCTTTATTGTTTCCTATGCATCATGTCTTCATGATTACTTTTAAGTAAAGATGTGTTATTTTTTTATCTTAAATATTGTTTAAGATAAATATTGTAAATATTATTTTTTCCTATGCATCGTGTCTTCATGGCATTTCTGAAGACTTGGTTTATGATAGGGCACAATGGCGTCGTTTGATCCATGTAGCCGACCCCACCTAGTGGGAAAAGGCTTCGTTGTTGTTGTTGTTGTTTGTATTGTTTCTTCATCTGTATTCTTTTTCAATTCCTTTCCATCGAAGGAATATAATTGAATTGGTCTGGAATAATTAATGTCACTACTCTTAAACATTAGGCTGCTCGTGCATTGGCTAATTTAGCTGCTCATGGAGATAGCAACAGTAACAATGCTGCTGTTGGACAAGAAGCAGGTGCTCTTGAGGCACTTGTTCAACTTACACGTTCTCCCCATGAGGGTGTCAGGTAATGTTCTCCTAGTTCTTTTCATGTGTGTGTTATTGTACTTACATATTGCTTTTGAATTTTGATAAAAAGGGAAAAGAGAGATAGAGAGGGAATACAAGAAAATATATTTCGCTGATGAGACTCTAAATAATTGTGATAAAAAACACTGACATAACACCTCTACTAATAACTTATATTTCTCAACACTCCCCCTCAAGCTTGTTATGAATAACTCACTTAAACAAAAAAAAAAAATCAAACTTAACCTTAAAAACTTGTTTGTATGGACTTCTGTACGAACCTTAGGAGAACCACACCACAAAAGCTAGCCATTGTAGTTGGAGAGCCTAAGGCCATATAAACCCCACATCGGAATCCCATACTTCCGATGTGGGACTCAAGTTCCATATCTTGCAATTGGTTCCTAACATTCCACCATGCTTCGCAACCCTGTCGCCCACGCGGGTTAGCTGTGCACTAGCCCTCTGACTAGTCCCAGGCGAACACTGCAATGCCGGCGTCACCACCCCTGCCGCTCATTTGCAGCTGAAAGGCATGGTGGAAGGCTCTGATACCAATTGATACGAACTTTAGGAGAATCACACCACAAAAGCTAGCCATTGTAGTTGGAGAGCCCAAGTCTATATAAACCTCACATCGGAATCAAGTCTCATACCTTGCAATTAGATCCTAACATTCCACCACGCTCCGCAGCCTCGGTGCCCACACGGGCTAGCTGTGCACTAGCCCTTTGACTAGTCCCAGGCGAACATTGCAATGCTGGTGTCACCACCATTGATACGAACTTTAGGAGAACCACACCACACAAGCTAGCCATTGTGGTTGGAGAGCCCAAGACCATATAAACCCCACACTGGAATCCCATACTTCGGATGTGGGACTCAAGTCTCATACCTTGCAATTGGATCCTAACATTCCACCATGCTCCGTAGCCCCAGCGCCCATACGGGCTGGCTATGCACTAGCCCTCTGACTAGTCTCGGGTGAACACTGCAATGTTGGCGTCACCACCCGCGCCGTTCGTTTGCAACTGAGAGACATGGTGGAAGACTCTAATACCAATTGATACGAACCTTAGGAGAATCACACCACAAAAGCTAGCTATTGTGGTTGGAGAGCCTAAGACCATATAAACCCCACATCGGAATCCCATATTTTTGATGTGGGACTCAAGTCCCATACCTTGCAATTGGATCTAACAGCTTCACAAACAATGACTTGAGCCACAATTGAGGAAAATGTGCACTGCATGAGGCAACACAGCAGGTAGAGATGGCTGGAATGATGCATGGCCAAAGAAAAAAAAAACATTGTTGGAAAGATTCACCCTAGAAAAGGGTGTGGACTGCTGGAAGGAAGGATGCACGGCCAAAGAAAACATAGGCACAACTGGAAATACCTACAGCAGGAATAGGAAGACACTGCTAGAAATAACAGAGCGGGAGATTTCCTGGCCAAATACATAACAAAGCCCAAAAGCCACCAAATAACTTCTCCAAATACATCACAATCATCATTTAGAATCCGTAATCAGCAAAATTAACTTCAAAATATAATTTTGGTGAACCTGAAACCTTTTGGAAGGTATTTAGAATGCTAAAAATTAGCTCTGGTCTGGTGATAATGTTTCAGAACGACTCAGTCAAATGATAGCTTTAAGCCCTATTGCTCACATGTATAATGGAGAGTGTTGTGAAAGTTTGTTTTTAATCATCTTTCACATTGTCACCTTATTTTATAAAACAGAGCTGCAGTCAAAACTTATCTTTGGCTGACCTTTCTCTCTCCGAGTCTCCCCTCCTAAAATATGATTGTTATTTGATAGTTTATAATTACTTGTCCAATAGAGTGTATTAGTATTATTTGACAGTTATCATTATATTATGTTTAATATTCTTCTACGGATTTATTTAGCACAGGTTGGTACCCTCACCCCATAGTGGACTTGCAGTTTGGAGCAGCAGCAAACTTTTTTATTTAACTCTATTTCTTATTTTAGAAGTAAGGAGGATCTTTTGGTGGGTAGCCAGACATAGGAAACAAAAGGGATTTATCTCAAACTATGTAGACCTGGTTGCTAACATTCATTCCTTTTAGTTTTTAAGGCTATTGTTTTTGGTTTTCCCATTAGTGCTCCTTTTCTTTGACCTATACTCTTGTACCTGCCAAAATGTTACATTCATTCCTTTGTTGATTTGACCTTATATAATTTTTTAACAGGCAAGAAGCTGCTGGTGCGCTTTGGAATTTGTCATTTGACGATAGAAATCGAGAGGCCATTGCAGCAGCTGGTGGAGTTCAGGCCTTGGTATTTTTTAACAATGTTTAGCTAATATTTTTCCTTTCTGGATAGAAAAAGAAATTTTATTAAAGAGAAAGAAAAAAGCACAAGAGAGGATAAGAACTGCAAAGCTGAGAGAGAGGGAGACAAAAAATGGAAAAACCCGCACAAGACACCACAAACAGTCTCAACCCATAAAACAAAACTGAAGAGGGAGCAACCACAACTGCCCCAAACACTATAAGTAGAAAATTTCTGCAGAAATAATGTCTGCATAAAAAGAAGATTCTAAACTAAAATAAGCTCAAAGCAACTCTCCCTTAACCTCCAAATCAGAAGGCAACTTCAAAACTTCAATAAAATCCTGTTTAAGCCTTCTATTTCCTTTACACCCTCCATAATTTACTGTGGTGGCTAATCTTTGAAGTTCCTTTTTCTCATTCTTTGAACTATAGGTCTTTTGGTTAAAAAACCACCTTAACATCCTTCCGTTTTTATATAAAAAAGAAATTTTATTAAGAAGAAGATAAGAAATTACAATGAATTGGAGGATGACTAATCCTCCCTAACAGAGCAAAATACAAAACAACAGAAAAAAGTAAACATCAATGGAGCAAAGCTGCCCAATCCCTCAACATATCTGTTAGGGAAACCCCCTTGAAAAGATCATTTGTTATTTTGTTTTACACCAAATAGAAGCCAAGCGATCTCATCCCAAATTAGCTGTTGTGTCATAGAAACCTAGAGTTACGCCCCAACCGTATGCACCAAATTGTAGCATTGATTGCACATGCCACAAGACTTTAGCCTCTATACTTTACCAAAACCATGAAAGCTAATCATCAAAAATTGGTCGAAGGACCTATGACAAATCCAATATTCACTAAAAATGCCAAACAAAGAATTCCAAAGAGAAACAGCAGCAGAACGTTGTACGCAGAGATGAGGAACTGATTCAGAACTAGCACCACACATAACACATATCAGGGGAAATAGCTTAATGTGGCATACAAACCAAGTTATTAGTTCTATTAAATACCATAGTCCAAATAAAAGGCTTGATCTTAGAGGGAGCTTTGCATTTCCACAGGGGTTTATCGAGATGGAAAGTAGCTCTAATGAGTTAGGAAATGGAAAAAATATTTGCCCAAAAACACCCTAGAAGGTTACCACCTTTACATCCTTACCCCATAGAATTTTAACCTAATGAGTCAACTAGTGATTGTGGATCTCATAATTCACTTCAATTGCCTAATGGCATAATGAATACAACTTCCTCCTTTGGTGTCCTCTCACTTAGACCAAAAGGCAAAAGGTGTCAACTTTTCAGCATCTGGACATTGTGGTGCTCAAGAATCAAGACCCAACCTGGCCCAATGCTAATTAGGTTGGCATTGGGTTCTGAAAATTAGACTTGGTATACTTTTTGGGTTGAGGTTAGGCCACACTTTAGGTTAGCCCAACCTAACCCGATGTTAAATAAATTTTAAAACATAATTTTTGCAAAGTTTTTTTATCAAAAAAAAAAAATCTTTTGGAAAATTATGTATAAATTATAAGGCATCTTGACTTAAGTTAATACCTTATGCATAATATGATAATATTTTATATTGATATAATATGTTTGGAAATATTTATTGTAAAACATCCCTTAGCTTTAGTTTCCCTCTTTTAAATTTTATGATATAGCTATACTTATTGCCCAAATTTGTATATTTTGTCTAAGTCTCAGATTGGCCTGGTCTCAACCCACACAATACTCGGGTCATGACCAAACCTAAAAAATTAGCCTAATCAAAATATTAGGCCTCGATGGAGCCATGTTAAACCCGACTCAACCTGGTCCATGAGCATCTCTATTGGACAAGGGAGAATTCCTTCTTCAATACTAACATTAGAAGAATGTTCTCTGAATTGATTAATCTTATTCTTTCTGGAAATTTGGAAGCGTAAACTAAAAGTTTCATTAACCTCCACATTTTGTTGTTCAAAAAGCTCCTTCACTCCCTGTAAGTTAACATCAATGTCAAAACACTCACATAATAAATAAATGCCCACCTCAGTGCCTGCAAAAAGCAGAATCTTCTTCAGCCTCTTCATCAGAGTTTAAATCTTGAATTACACGTTATTATTTAATTTCACTGTATCTAACCCGTATTTGATCATAGAGAAAACTCTAGACAGCTTCACAACTGAAGAGAATGCTTCAGTATCTATCTCTTTCTCATCAGAATTTACTTTTTTATATTAATGCATCCTTTTGCACTGCTAATGTCTTAGCATTGTAGTTAATATAACACGGTTTGAGTACATTGCAGAAGTTGTTTACTTGTCACTATTGCATGTGTTGCATATAAGTAACTCCTAAAATATGCTACAAAGCATTTTAAAAAAACCTAGTATTAGTATGAGATATTTTCAGAGAATGTGGAAATTAATAGATTAAGCATTACTTGTCTTTATGTTGTTTTAAGTACCAAGGTAGATTGAAGCCAATGTACATAATGCTCTGTAGTAATTGACATGCATTGTAAGAAGAGGGTACTCCTGGTGTGACAAATTGAAAACTGATTTTGAGGAAGATTAGGTGTGGTATATCAATATGTTGCTAGTGTATGCTTGTAGTCAACTAAAGTCTTGGTTTAACTACACTGTTACAGATATGCGGTGTTTTTTTAGAAACCTCACATGGAATTAACTGTAATTTGGGTCTCCTTACCAAATTATATATACTTTTTTAAAATAAAATTCTATGGAAATACTCAATGATATTTAATATCAAATCACCATATGTAAGATAGATCTAATCTCCCTTTGAAAGAAGTTCTTATTTCTTTTTCTTTTAAAACACTTGGTCCATCTTTTTATCCCAAAAAAAAAAAAAACATTGGTCCGTCAGTTTCTAAAATTATCTTAACCAACCATTGGATACTTTTTCACTTCTTATTATATAACTGTGAATATATGATGGTGTTGCAATGTTGTTTCCATTGATTTACTGAAAACTTGGGCGTCCACCTGGGTTAGTAGTCCATTTCTTTAAAATAGCAACCTTTTTATGGTTTCACTGGTGATACAATGAATTTACCAGAACATTGGAAAAGGGATTTTGATCTTTCATAATTTACCCAATTATAATAACATCAGAATTATTTTTGGATCAATATGGTCCCTTTGTGACCTGAATGTTTGAATGTATATATAAGCAAATGTTTTAATTTGAATTGATTTTCCATGTCTTGAAGGAATATTGAAGTTAATCCATTTTTAGGGCACAAGTTTTAATCATAAATGAGAAGCAAGACTTGATAAAATGCATTCTTATATGTACCCAAAAAAATGCATTCTTAATTTCTTATAAATGATTTGTGATAAATGTTAATTTTGTATTGCAATCATGCTTTTGTTTAATAATATTTGGAGAGATTATTATTATTAGTATTTTTTGATAAAAGAAGAAATTCATTAAGACAGAGAAGAAGATTACAGACTTAGGAAGATTAAAATATTTGAAGAGATTATGGTTCAAGGTTTCCCAACCATTTTCAAGTTAATTTGACAGTTAATGAGTAGTGGCTATTGAGATGAATAAATTTTTCCCCGTTTTGAAGAAAGAAAAAATCTTTTTATGGATCTTGTATAAATTTTTTTACACTTTTTTTTGGAGGGTAAAAAGTTTGTGTTTTGATGCTTTGATATTGTGGTTTATGTAGGTTGCTCTTGCCCAATCTTGCTCTAATGCCTCCCCTGGACTTCAAGAGAGGGCTGCTGGTGCACTCTGGGGATTGTCAGTTTCTGAAGCCAATAGGTACTTTTAAGAGTTCCATTTATATTTTATCCTGATAATATTGCTCTAGTGAATCTTTATTCTTAAGACAATTTTTTAAGAACTCTTGAACATATATGATGGAGAAGACCATTGATCTACTGTAAAAAGAAATTGCTCTTCTACGACTGATTACATTTTTTTTAGTGTAATACTTATCTTCTTCTTTTATTTATTTAGATGAGTTTAATGTATTGGTCTTCTGTCTTTCTATGTTTCCTTTCATTTTCTCCCTCCTCTTGTGTTCCAGAGGGATTGTGGTCCTTTCTTTTATATTTCTCTTTCTTCCTTTTTAACAAACTTCTTTTTCTTTTTCTTTTTAAATAAAAAGGATATTGAAGGTTTTGGAATCTTCCAACCTGTTTTCATAATTCCTATATTTATAATCCTATCTCCATTCCTATTTAAAATTGATATCCTTATGATGGATGAGATACAGAGGAAATTTAGAAATCTTAGAATATGCTATTTACTACTCTTTGACCTTTTTAGATCTATTACCATATCTTCCAAAATTATCTAACCAAATTTCTATTTCCCATTCCCTTCATCCAAATAGTCCTAAGGTTAAATATCCTTTTTCTGTTGGAATTTGGGTTACTTGTTTGAATAGTATTGCAAGTGTTATTGTAATTGCGTATTATTTTAGATTTCTCACTGCTACAGGTTCAGACTTATCCCATAACTTTTTCTGCTTTCTTTTTCCCTTACTGTTTTCTCATAATAACTCTTATAGTCTTGCATCAATCGAGATTTCATTGGCCATAGTTCTATAGAAGAGCCCATGACCCAAAATCTAGTTGAATGGTTTATTTACTTGAGTAAAAAATATGGCATGAAGGATCTGAGTGCAAGATGTGAAGGCTTTCAATGATCCAGTCAAGTTTGAATGCATTGGTCACCTTGTAAAGGACGGTCAAGTGCCATTGATACCATTGACAACTTAAACGTGGTACATATGCTGTGGAAAAGATAAGTTTCTGCATGTTGCAACACTTTGTAATGGTGATGGTTGTTCCTTTATTGCGCAACAGGGCACAACCATAGGGATGGAGATCTATAGCTGTGCAAATGATGACTTTATTCAGTTAAAGTGTATTTTTAGGAGGGTGGGGCGAATATCTGCTGTCTGGGTTGTTTTAGAATGGTTGGCATGTATTGGGCTCTTGTGCTATTTAAATTGATGCAATTTTCTTTTGCAGGCTAGCTGTCTTATTGTTTTGAAATGGAAATGTAATTAAATTACTGATGAGAAAGAAAATACTGAGTTATATAACCTCTTTAGGAAATAGAAAATACTGGGTGGAGATTAGGTTTGTTGGATCAAGCACTTACTCTACTTAGATAGAAGCTATAGCTAATAATCATGCCGCAACTTTTTCTACGTAAGTGCACCAGCTCAAGTGCTTCAGTTCTGTCTAGCTTTGACCAACCTGGGCCTTGCCAATGCAGGATGCTGGCCCAAAGCTAGCAACCCCACTTAGAGATCCTCAACTTTGATACCACTTGTTGGATTGAGCGCTTATCTCTTGGCCAAAAGCTATAACTAATAATTTCTTTCTAAATTAGGTTAGTGAGAAAGCAATGGCATGGCCAGGTCTTAAGAACAAAGGAAAAATTATTAGATGGTTATGTGAGAGTGGCATATATATGGAACAGAAGTTAACTGGATGGAGGTTCATCATTATTTGCTATACTGGAATGATTTGTATGTGCTATTGGCACGTGATATGTTGTGGCTGCGCTTTGTTTCTTATTGGATTGCAGCTTGCATGGGAATTTGGCATCTTGTTTCATAATAAAGACATGCTCTTATGGGGCGTTTGATTCGTGGAATATATTTTCATTACTGGGAATCCTTACATGGGAATGCTGGATTCCCATATTTGGTATAAGATTTTAAAAAACAATTCCATGTCCACAACATGGGAATATTTTTCTGTTTGAAATGTTCAAAATGCTTAACCTTCTATTGCCACATCATCACCAACCACCGCCATGTCATTGTTGGTCACAGCTTCTGACCACTACTGGCTACCATTTGCCCTGCTGGCTGCTGGAATCCGGCCATCCTCTGTTGCAGCCAGCTGTTGACAGCACTGGATTGTGGCCAGTGGCGGCCGGAGCAACTCTTGGAAATGCTTTGGTCAACTTAATGTGGTGATCACTATTCCTGGGAATACCATTATTGGAATGTTATTCGTAAGAATATTTTCTCAAATCTTGAACCAGACACCCTCTTAGTTACCAACCATTTACCTCTAATGTCAGATTTGTTTATAACCTTTTTTGACTAGAGCATTTAATAAAGAATCACTCAGCTACACATTCATATGGGAAACTTCTTGCTTTATCTGAAGTGGAGTATCTGTTAACCAATGTTGCATTAATGTCAACAACAACAACCAAGCCTTTTCCCACTAGGTGGGGTCGGCTACATAGATCAAACGACGCCATTATGCCCTATCATAAACTAAGTCTTCAGAAATGTCATTCAAATCTAAATCTTTTTTAATTGTTTCACCTATAGTCTTTCTTGGTCTCCCTCTACCTCTAGCTATTGGACTATCCTCCACCTGATCTACTCTTCTTACCGGGGCTTCTAATGGTCTTTTCCTTACATGTCCAAACCACCTAAGGCGAGATTCTACTATCTTTTCCACAATAGGTACTACCTTTACTTTCTCTCTAATGCATTCATTCCTAATCCTATCTTGTCTTGTATGGCCACACATTTAACGCAACATCCTCATTTCCGCGACACTGATCTTATGCTCTTGCTGACTTTTTACCGCCCAACATTCAGTACCATACAACATCGCGAGCCTTATAGCTGTGCGGTAAAATTTATTCTTAAGCTTAAGAGGCACTTTTCTATCACAAATCATTCCTGAAGCACTCCTCCATTTCATCAATCCAATTTGAATCCTATGATTTACATCTCCCTCTGTTTCTCCATCATTTTGTATGACAGATCCAAGATACCTAAACCGTATGACTTGTGCTATGGTGTGGTCCCCTTTTCACCGCTAAGCTAGTATTAGCACGCTTTTTACTGAACTTACATTCCATATACTCTCTCTTACTCCTGCTTAGATGGAAGCCATGTTCTTCCAAAGCTTGTCTCCATAGCTCTAACTTCCCTTTTGTTTCCTCTCTCGACTCTCCAATTGAGACTATATCATCTGCAAAAAGCATGCATTGTGGCACCGGCTCTTGGATATGTGCAGTAAGCACATCCAAGACCAAGCTAAAAAGATATGGACTCAACGTTGACCCTTGGTGCAGTCTTATAGTTATAGGAAAATCTTCTGTAACCCCACCTTGAGTTCTCACACTAGTTTTAGCCCCGTCATACATATCTTGGATTGTTCGAATATAAGCGATACGAACTCCTTTCTTCTCCAGAGCTTTCCACAAGACCTCTCTCAGTACCCTATCGTAGGCTTTTTCTAGATCAATGAAAATCATGTGCAGGTCTTTTTGCTTCTTCCAATACCTCTCCATCAATCTTCGTAGAAGATAGATTGCTTCCAATGTTGCATTAATGTCATTTTATCAAAATCTGTGGTATTCAAAACTGTTGATAGTAAATGGAAAATAAATATCTTGTCATACTGGAACAAAAATCAAGCCTGTAGATGCAAAAAATGTGTTTGACAAGGTTCTGTTAACTTCTCCAGTTTGAAGATATACTTTGTTATCCAGTAATGCTCTACTGTAAAAAATGGAATATTTGTTAACATAAACTTTAAATGGATAATATAAACAAAACATGAAAAGTTCAAGGCATTGTTAATAGTTTCAACCAAATGACTTTGCCAAAAACAGAGAAAAAGAATTAGAGGACCTTTTCTGATCTATACTACTTAGTTTCTCTAATATGATGAATAATTCTAGTTCAATGTAGCCGTTGTATGTTGTGTTTTCCCTTGTTGATGTCTTCTAGGACATTCTTACTTGTAATGAAAGATTTATGACATTTAGTTTTTCTTTTCTTTGACTACTATATGGGTTTGAATTTGGTCACACGAGGTCATTGCGTAATTTCATTATCTTTCTACACTAGATTATACTTATATTCATTAACATTGATCTTTGTTTACTTAGCATTGCCATTGGACGAGAAGGAGGTGTTGCACCTCTGATTGCACTGGCACGGTCTGAAGCAGAGGTAATTTATTTCCTTTGATCAATGTCTATGAATATATTTATTTAATCAATGTCTATGAATATAATTATTTAATCAATACTAGAAAACTGCATAACAATGCTGAAAAAAGAATCCCGATTTGGTGGATGGATTAGTTCATTGTTGGTCTTGTTATGTTTTGCAGTCTTATAAGTTGCTTAGGAGTAGCTGTTTGCACTTATATTGGTGCTTTCAAGTTTTCTCCTCATTTGGGGTTGTATTAATACTTGTTCATATTAATTCATAGTACACAGCACTCTTTATCATCTATTAAGCTATTGTTTGAGTGCCTAATCATGGTTTTAAATTGCGGTATGCTACTGGCTACTGCAATTGTGGCCGCAATTTTGTGGTTTTGTCGGTCTCCGCAACTGCATCGCGACTGCAATTGTGGCTGTATCAGCTGCATTTTCCCACAATTTTCTGCAATTTCGGTAAACGCAACGCAACTGCAAGCGCAATTTAAAACCATGATGACACTAGTGGGTCAAGCTGGTGGTTAAACAGACACAAGTTATATTTGCTGCTAGGCTGTTGTCAGCATCTTCCTTTGGTTTTTAAGAAATGACTTGCTTTTATAGGTTATGATAAAAGAATTTACTTAATTTATTGTAGTTTTGGAGAATCTGATGATAGAAAGAATAATATAACTGATGATGTGTAACCATCATGCCAAAGGTCCCAGTCTCCTTGGTGGCTGGTGCATTTTTTAATGCATTGTGAGAAAAGCCTAATTATCTGCTATATCTGCTAATGTTCTTTAACCAGATAATGGACTACCATATGAATTTGTGTTCTTGCTTTGTTTTTAATCTTTCATGTTTTAGCCTCTTATGGGGTAGTACTTTGTGTATTCTAGTGTATGTGAGTTCTGGCTCCTTCATACTGTCACCATAAAGTATTTCTCAGCTCACATACATTTTATAGGTTTTTTCTTGTCTGTATATCTTTTAACATCTTTATTTGTTTATATATGTAAAATCTTGATAAAATCCAAGCCACTTTCCACTTTCAGGATGTTCATGAAACTGCTGCTGGAGCACTATGGAATCTTGCTTTCAACCCTGGTAATGCTCTACGAATAGTGGAAGAAGGAGGAGTTTCTGCACTTGTCGATCTCTGTTCTTCATCAGTATCAAAAATGGCCCGATTCATGGCTGCGTTGGCATTGGCTTACATGTTTGATGGGAGGTAATTAATTTGATTAAAACCTATTTTCTGTCCCTATTACCCTTTCTCTTTGACTACAGAACTACAGCTTAATTTTGTATAGAACTTGTTTGTATGAATAGTCAAATATAAGATACACAATCAATGTTGGAGACTTTACCCTATTACCTTCTATTTTTCCTCCCACATCTCTCATTCATAGAACGAATTTGTGAAGCAAATGAAAATGGAGACTTTACTGTGATATAATAAATTGTTTAACCAATTAAACTGGATATAAAACTTTCTGAGACCACTTTCTGCATATTATTTGAGCATCATGATGTGTTTTGCAGAATGGATGAATTTGCTTTAGTAGGCACTTCATCAGAAAGTATTTCTAAGAGTGTGAGCTTGGATGGAGCTAGAAGGATGGCTTTGAAACACATTGAAGCTTTTGTCCTTATGTTTTCTGATCCACAAGCATTTGCGGCTGCTGCTGCATCGTCAGCTCCTGCAGCATTAGCGCTGGTTACTGAAGGTGCTCGTATTCAAGAAGCAGGACATCTGAGATGCAGGTATCTCTTTCTTTCTGATACCAGCAAAAGTAGCTCTTTTTCATTACAGTTGTACCTTACTACCTCAAACTTTATTTGGTCATGTTTTCTGATGATACAAGGCCATTGTCAGCTACCTGCTCCTTTGGTATTCTTGGTTTTGGCATCAAAATTTTAACATTGTTCTTTATATCTTTCTGTCTTCTTCTTCTTCTGCTTTTACTGAATAAGTCACTTCAGCTTCTTATATATATAGTATGGGCATGTAGTGGATAATTTTGACCAATCATCTTATTCTGAATCCTTGCCTTACAGCTTTCATGTAAACTTCGACAAAGAAGTGTAGTGGAGTAAATATTTAGGAAGAAATAGTTGTAAATTATTCACTAAGTATGCCTTTTTCTCTTAGAATGCCTTTCTTCACTTGATGAAAATGTTTGACTGACAAGTCTCTCGCATGTCTAATTCATGGACCATCAACACAGGAAGGAGTTCCATAATGTGAAATCACACAATTATTATATGATAGTTCAATACGTCATTTATATATGTTTGCTATTTAAATATTTCCTGCTTTTAGCATGTTTATGTTAATATGTAAAAGCAAGGAGACCGAATATTTGTGGCTCGTGGCTCTTGCAGTTCTATGGTATTGGTTGGAGTGTAATGCCTGCATATTTAAGGGTGCCACTGTGCCCCTAAATATGTTGTAGGATAGGATTGTGTTCATAGCATCTCTCGTGCTATGGTCATAGATGCATTGCAGATGCAGAGATACTGGACAGCTTTGTTATATTTTTTATTCTTTGTTTCTATGTTTTCCTTTTTTCCCCTATTTTATAGGATATCTTATGCTCCCCCGAATTCTACTTTCTTTCGTTTCTCTCAAAATTTCTTTTTCTATCAACCATGTGTGATTTGTTTCATTTTTGGGATATCTACCCTATTTCTTTTTATTGTTCCTCAGTGGTGCTGAAATTGGAAGATTTGTTGCTATGCTACGAAATCCATCATCTATACTCAAAGCTTGTGCTGCTTTTGCTCTTCTCCAGGTAACTGTAACAGCCTGATATATCCTGTACTCAAATCTTAAATCACCTTGATTTTGATTTATACTTGAAGTTCATTTGAATCTTGATGAGATTGTATTTCTTGTGTGTTGATCTTTCAATTGCAGTTTACAATTCCTGGTGGGCGACATGCAACGCACCATGCTAGCCTCATGCAGAATGCGGGAGCAGCAAGAGTTCTCCGTGGTGCAGCTGCGGCAGCAACTGCCCCACTTGAGGCGAAAATCTTCGCCAGAATTGTTCTTCGCAATCTTGAGTATCACCAGATAGAGCATGCAGTCTAAGATCAATTGATCAGTTGTTTACAAATCCTCTTTCTGAAGTCATTTTGGACCTAGTGATATTTCACATGTACACAACTGATCCACATGCCATAAGAACACTTCTTACTAACCTTGGTGTAAGTAAAGCAAACTAAATTGACAGGTTCTCCTGGTGATCTTTCATGCTTTGGAACTGCTTAGTAAACAGTTCGTAATTTGAAATGTATTCCCCCCCTTGTATTAATCTTTTCGTATCAAGGCTGCAGCAGATAGGCAAATTGATATAAATTATATTGCCTTGATTTTTTTTTTTATTTGTATTATTTTAGCATATTCTGTATAATTATAAATTTAAAGCTATTTTATGAGAGACTTATTAAAGGCTCGGATGATTTCAATTACCACGAAGTAATAGAATCTGACTAGAATGTATTATTGATATAATTTTTTCTATGGCCATTTAAATCTGACGGAACTTTAGTTAGGACCAGTGATAGAGTTAATTGTATATAGTTAGTTTATTTCTTTGTTTTTAAAGGTTTCATCTTTCTCAGCTTTCTTTGTTTTCCCCGCTTTTGTCCCCTGCATTTATTTATAATTCTCTAGAACTCATGATAATCATTTTGAGTGTGTTTGGAATGTAAAAAAATAGAAAATGATTTGATTTGTAAATTAAATTTAATTAAATTGTGTTTGGAATGTTTAAAAATAAGAAATGATTGAATTTTTAAAATTTTATAGATTTATTTTTTTTGTTTTAGAAATTTTATCAATTTTAATAGATTTGTTATGATTTGATTTGATTTGAAATAAATAAATTATTTTATTTTTAGTAATTATCTTTAATAATTTTTTATAAAGATTAAAATGTAAAATAATAAAATTAAATAAAATTAATTTTTATTTTAATAATTTTAAATACAAAATTTAATTTTTAAATTAAAATAATTTAATTTAATTCAAATTAAATTAAATTATTTTTTTATTTTTTATTCATTCTAAACCATCGTGAAATGCATTATATATTCAAAACAATTTGACATGCACTTTTTTGGTCACGTTTGGCTCTAACAAATTTGGTTCAAGACGTAAGTTTGCTTTTTTTTTTTTTTTAGTAAATAATGTATCAAATTTTTTACTTCCAAATATTACTATTAAGGAATCTACGTAAAACACTTGAAAGATATTAATATTGTTGTCGTGGTATTTTTCCCTCAAGTGGAGGATATAATAATAAATGATCATACAACATAATTACCCTTAAAAATGTAAACAAGGGTTACTAAAAGAAAATGGGCATATGTAAGAATCGTAGCCGTGTGAACAAATATTTGTATTACTATACTATTAATTTACCATTTTTGTTCCTAATGTCTTTTCAAATTTGCCACTCCAGCTGTGAGGTTTATTAAGTAATTTTGATGCCATCAGCTTTTCCATCCCAGGAGAGATAAGATTAACTTTTTCCCTCAAGTGAGCATTTATCAGCCATCTCCAAATGCCAAGCTACTATTTCTATTTCAAAAATACTCCATTTAATATATAAACATAAATATTTGAAACTTTATATTCTGTATTTGTATATTGTTCTTCTCCCAGTATACAACTTTTGGATCCGTGTCTTTACTTAATGTAATACTAACAGGGCATTTGGCTTGTAGATTACTTTTTTCATTTTAAGGAATCTTTATATGAGAATGTTAGCTACTCATGTTTCACAGAAGATAAAAAATTCTCATTCAAAATTGATTCTTGAAAATGATTTTTGCCCAACATTCTCATATTTTCACTCCAATGGTGGGAGGTGGATATGCTTCATAACCATGGCATGAAAATATTTTTGCCATAAGAAATGTTCAAAACACCTATCCTTCTACTGCCATGTCATTAACCAACCACGCCACATCATTGTTGGCAGCAACCACCGACCACTATCTGTTGTTTCCAATTGCTGGAATCCTGTCACCCTCTGCCGCTATTGGCGATTAACGGTGGCGGGCAACTTCAACTACCATTGCTTATCACCAAAATTTGGCCATTACCGCAATACATCGAAATCCAACCACCTTTTGCCCCTGCTAGTGGTTAATGGTGGCTAGTGACTTTGGTCCCAGTCACCAATCATTGATCACCAGAGTCTGGTCTCCTTTTGCCACTACCAGCAATCGGAGTCACTCAAGGGAATGTTTTGGTCAACTAAACATGGCAATCATCATTTTTAATAATACTATTCCTGGGAATTCCATTCGCATATTATTTTTGGGAATATATTATTAAAGAGGACTTTGATCAATTCACCAAGTGTCAGTTGATTTTATAAGTCTGGTCTCATTTTTAAATTTATTAGATCGAGTCACTCAAGGGAATGTTTTGGTTAATAAATAATGGCAATTCATCAAAGTTAATACGATTAAAAATGAGTGAAGAAAAAAAATTACTAGGCATATTATTTTTGGGAATATATAATCAAAACTTAAGAATAATTTCGAGCTAGATTGGACTGGCCATTTGGCCTAACCCAACCTTATGCGAGCTGCGTTCTAAGTTAGTTAACTTGTTGGCATGATGACCTTTTCTTTTCAATGATAGTATTACAATTTTTTTTTTTTTTGCTTTTATTTTGGAGCAACTTGATTTTGCCCTTATGATCCTATGCATTGAAATAACAAGCAAATTGAGCTTCAAACACACCCTTATATTCTCTCATCTCTTTGCTACCACAACCAAAATCTTCTCATCCTAAACATTCATATGATCTCATCTCACCTCTTCTAATCTCTTCTTACCACTATGGGAGAGAAAATTCCAGCCATGACCAAACCACATCAATTGAGAAAATCGCATATTCTGAGTAACCTGCTCTTGAACCTCAACCTTCCAATCCACCCAAGAGACAAAAAACGAAAGATAGCTCACCTCACCCAAACCTTAGAAAAAGGTGAAAACAGGAACCATCATCATTAAAGAAGAAAAAGAAGACAATATTCTTTTGTTCGCCGACAAAGCTACCTTTTTGAGGTACAAGAATCGTTTCATGACTAGAAAAGTTGTAGTGGGTGGAAGCCGTTCTCTATCAAAGATGGAAGAATTAGGGATAGATGTGTGGGAAGAAGCAAATTTCCAACATTGGAGGAAGTTTATGATGCTATTTGAGAAGATCTACCCTGATCTTGCCCAAGCCTTTTATGTTGCTGTTGAGATCTCTTGAAAACCCTTTTCTATTACCAATTATCTGAAAGAGATTACCATTAATATCGATTTGGAGACTTTGGAGGAGATCAACAAAGTCAAACAGTGAGGACATAAGCTATTTGATGAAGACGCCTAGTGGAGTCATTACTCTATTTCCTACAGACAAGTCCTACAAGAAGTTTGTGAGGATCCAGACAACCTCGCTCTAACTACGAAGAAGCTGACCAACAAGGCTAGCTTTCTCCCCTTCCTAACCCAACATATAATCCTTCCAAGACAGGAAGCCTAGAAGTAATTTATGATGTTGATCTGATGGTGCTTTATCATCTAATGGAGAAGAAGTTGCTGAATATACCACTTTTTTTATTCTGAACTATATGATTGCTGCCATCCAACAACCAAAGAAGAATGCTAGCCTCCTTTATGGCATGCTTCTGACTCGGATTCTCAAACATTTCAATATGTCTTTGAAGGAGAAACTTCCGAAAAAGAAAAGGTCCAAAATATGCTATTTCAAACTTGAGGATGATGAACCTGAATTGATACCAAAAGAAGAAAAATAAGTTGTGTAGGAAGAGATTGTTGTTGAAGAAATAAAAGAGAAAGAAACACAAAAGGTTGAAATAAGAGAAAGAAGAAGCAAGAAAAAAAGTGACTTTGCTCCAAAGACCTTATCTGAACTATCTGTTCATGATCAGAGAAACTAGAAAAAGAAAAAGAAAAAGAGAAGAAGGAAGAAAAGAAGCTTGAAGAAGAAGAATAAAATACTGTCTCAAAAGAAAGGCTGAAGGCAAAAAAGAAAAGAAAAGGAAATTTGATTGTACAAGTAGGCATTCCTTAAAAAAGGAAAGCTCAAGAAGAAGAAGAAGAAAACGAAGCGTTAGACGAGGACATTCCTATTGAAGTGGCTAAGATTGATGTTGTAGTGGCCCTTTATGAGATAGAAGAAAAAGAGAAGGAGAAAGAAGCTAGCGGATCTTACTACCCTAGATGCTCAACCACTCCCAAGCAACAATCCCAACCTTATGATAATGTCTTAGATGACTTCATCACAAATACCATGGTAAAGGCAATCTCTGGTGCTCTTGGAACTCGGTCTTTGAACTTCCCTCTCTAATCATTACTGTCTCACGAGAAAAAAACTTTTGTTTCTAAGTTGCTGAGTTAGAAAGAAAATTGAAAGAAGAAGCTAAAAAGAAGAAGAAGAAAGAAAAAGAAAGTGATGATCAGAAGAGTGCACAAGCTTATGATCCAGTTACTCTAGTTGCTAAAGGACCATCTTTTGATCCAAACTTCACTACACCACCAACCATATGAGCATTTCAATTTGATCAAATTGCACCAAAAAGAATAGAATTTATGGAGGAAGGTCACCCTCAAATCCCTTAGATCGAGGATCTTATCTTAAGCTCACCAAAAAAGGGTTTTGATCATCCACCTAATACTTCCGAAGCTGAAGTTCCTATACTTCATAAGACTGATCAAGTCTCACCTCTTGCTATTGAATTTGTTCACAAGCCACCTCCTAAGCCACCTATCAAGTACTCACCTTTTCACCCTTCTTACTAGCAAAAGAAGAATGAAAAATCTATTGAAGACCAGATTGCTGCCCTAAATGCAAAATTGGATGCACAATCTTTTGTCCAAATGGGTTTCAAAGAGCTTTTTGTTGTTATGGAAGACTTTTGCTCAAGATTTGAGAAGTTTAAAGAATCGTGGGCCATAAAGTTTGAGAATGAAATTCTACCTGAAGTAGAAAAGAGGTTGAGACCCTTCTGATTCTATTCTTATGATCTCTCCATGATGTCCTTTAACAATCCTTTTTTCATGATGCCAAAAGGGGGAGTAGTAGCAGAAATATGAACCTTTTTTTTTAAAGTATGCATTAGTTTAGGGGGAGCATTGAGCATTAATCACTTCATGAACATATATTGTATGCTCATCTTATGTCGATTAATGAATTTAGATGACCTATTCAGCATAATTATTGCAAATTTTTATTACTTATCTGTTAATTCTTGACTAACTTTTTTGAAGCCATATCTATCTTTTGCTCATCTAAAATTTACATTTGTACTTGTTGGATGAATATCCCAAAATTCATGGGATATTATCATGTCCCATAATTTGAGACTATGGTCAACTATTTCTATTTTTATTTAGTTTCTTTATTTAGCTATTACTGATTGTTAGGGATTCCTAGTTAATTACAGGAATTGCCTATTATTTATTTCCTTTTTTACCTCCCCGTTTTACCTATTTATGTACTAGTTCCATCATTTGAATAAATATGAAGAAGAATAATTTCTCTCTCATCTGATAATATGGTATTGCGAGCCCGGTCTTCTTCATCCTAGATGAAAACTCGATACAGCTTCATGGCTGATATACCACTCACACCAGATGAACCACCCACGCTGGAGGATGTTCAGCCCACCAACAGAAACCTAAACAACAATCCAGCCCATGTGGTTTCATCCTTTCAACCTATCGACCTAAATCCCTCAATTCAAATAACCCAACACAAATTAAATGGGTTAAATTTCAGAGAATGATACCAGTCCATCCTCTTTGTCATCAAAGGGAAAGGGAAGATGGGATACCTTACAGGGACTTCTACAGCGCCATCAGCAGATGACCCCTCCTACAATACCTGGGATGTAGAGAACTCCATTGTCATGGCTTGGTTGATCAACTCAATGGAACCTAAAATTGGCAGAACTTACCTTTTCTCGCAAAACTGCCCATGAAATTTGGACCACTGTTCAGGAGATGTACTTAGACCTCCAAAACTCAGCCCAATACTTTGAAATCAGATCAGCTTTGCGAAATACTCGATAAGGTAATAAATCTGTGACTGAGTACTTTAATATGTTGGTCGAGTATGTGGCAAGAAATAGACTTGTTCTATTCTGTTTCATGGAATTGTTCTATGGATAAATTATTATATGACCAAATCTGGAAAAAGAGAGTATTTGATTTCCTTCAGGGCCTTACAAAAGAATTAGATGAAGTCAGGGGTCGTATCCTTGGGCTTAAACCACTACCATCACTCAAGGAAGCCTTTGCCATGGTTAGACGAGAAGAAAGTCGAAGGAAGGTGATGTTGGAAAACAATTCTACAATTGAGGATCCTCAACTGAATTCAGCTCTGGTATCTAGGAGAAATGACCCGAAGACTGCTCGTCCTAAGGAGGCAAAAACATGGTGTGATCATTGCCAAAAACCATATCACACCAAAGAGACATGTTGGCTCCTTCATGGAAAACCTGCAGATTAGAAACCTCGAAGCCAGTGCAAAGTTGCTCCCTCCATTAATGTTATTGAATCGTCTACTGATTCTAAGAAGCAAAGTTCTGTTTTGTTTTCGGATGAGCAAATGGATATGCTAAAAAGTCTACTCTCTTAACTAAAACCTGAAGCTTCTGCACCTTCAACCTCTATAGCAAACATTGCCCACAAAAGTAATGACCAGTTTTCCTTCTTGTCTAGATAGGAAAATACAGGAGAATGGATCCTAGACTCCGGTGCTACTGACCATATGACGGGGTCATATACTGACTTTACGTCATACAAGAAAGCTGATGGAGGTATCACTATTATAGTAGCTGACGGTAATTCATCAGTGGTAGCTGGTAATCGGCAACTTAAATATGTCAGGACTGAGTCTGAAATATGTCCTTCATGTTCCTGAATTAAAATACAGTCTCATATATGCTAGTAAATTGACTAAAGATCTAAACTGTGTACTCATTTTTTACCCTTCTCACTGTATTTTTCAGGATTTGTCTTCGGGGATGACGATTGGCAATACTAAGGAATGCAATGGTCTTTACTTTGTTTCTAATTCACCCTCAAGGCTGGATTCTCCTCAAAACATCTCCCTATCAACTGTGTCAGATTCAACCATTTCTCTATGGCACAACCGTCTTGGTAATCCTAATTTCAATTATCTGAAATACTTGTATCCAGATTTATTCATCAATAAAAATATTTCCTCTTTTAATTGTGAACATTGTATTCTTGCCAAACATTCTCGAACTAATTATCCCCCTCATTCCTATCAACCATCACAACCCTTCCACCTTATTCATAGTGACATATGGGGAGCTTCCCGAGTTCCTAATGTAAATGGAGCTCGATGGTTTATCACCTTCATAGATGACCATACTCGTGTTTGTTGGGTATACCTCTTAAAAGAAAAATCTGAAACAAGCACAACCTTTAAACAGTTCCATAAACTGGTTACTAATATATTTGGGACATCAATACATATCCTTCGTAGTGATAATGGGCGGGAGTATTTTTCTGGTGATTTTAATGGTTACCTACAGGAAAATGGCATACTTCATCAAAGTTCTTGCAACCATACACCTCAACAAAACAAGTATTGCTGAAAGGAAAAATTGGCACATTCTGGAGGTTGCTCGTTCTCTCATGTTCACTACAAATGTTCCAAATAAATTTTGGGGGGAAGCTGTGTTAACTGCTACATATCTTATAAATCGCCTTCCATCCAAACCTCTTCGTTTTCTAACCCCTCTTAACTGCCTAAAAGGTCTGTTCCCTTCAGTCAGAATGTTGGAATCCCTTCAACCAAAAATATTTGGTTGTACAGTCTTTGTTCATGACTCAAGTCCTACGAGAGGAAAATTGGATCCAAAATCCCATAAATGCGTATTCCTTGGCTATTCTCCCACACAAAAAGGGTACAAATGTTATTGTCCGAAATCCAAAAAGTTATGTGTCCTGTGATACTACCTTTCTTGAAAACCAACCGTTCTTCCACAATGATTTGTTGCAGGGGGAGAATATGACTGAACCTCATCATTGGGATCCTTCCATCTCTCTACCAATTTCTCTTCCTTTACCTGAACCTATACAAAAAGAATCCTATGAAATGTCCACCCAAGCTGAACTAGAATCTACACACATAACCAGTCAAGGGGGAGAATTAGAAAATAGGACTCTCAGTGAGTTCAAATTTTTTCCAAAAGTCTTCACTAGGAGACATCATGTTCCTTTGCAAGGTCAATTTTCAAACCTGGAGCCAAATCATGTGGAAACAACAGAAGGTAACACTGAAGGTAATTGTACAGTTGAAAATCTTAATGTTGAAAATGATACTATTGATGAACTTGACCTGCCTATTGCTTTAAGGAAAGGAGTTAGATCCTGTACAAAGCATTCTATATCAAATTTCCTGACATACTCTAACTTGTCCCCAAGATATAGAGCTTTTGTTACAGAATTGGATAGAGTTCAAATCCCAAACACTGTCTATGAAGCTCTAAAGGATGAAAAATGGAGAGCCGCTATTCTAGAGGAAATGGCTGCATTAGAAGAGAATAAGACTTAGGATATTATCCCTCTTCCCAAGGATAAGAAAGTTGTGGGGTGCAGATGGATATTCACCACAAAGATGGGTGCAGATGGGAAGATAGACAGATATAAGGTGAGACTAGTAGCCCAAGGCTATACCCAAACCCATGGTATAGATTATGAAGAGACATTTGCACCAGTCGCGAAACTTAATTCTATTAGAATCCTTATTTCTCTTGCAGCAAATCTAGACTGGAAACTACATCAATTAGATGTAAAGAATGCCTTCTTGAACGGGAAGTTGGAGGAGGAAGTTTATATGAAATTGCCCCCTGGATTTGAAGGAGAGAAGAATGATGTTGTGTGCAGGTTAAATAAGTCCTTGTATAGGCTAAAACAGTCCCCAAGGGCCTGGTTCACAAGATTCAGCACCACTATGAAGCAACTTGGCTATGTTTAAAACCAGGCAGACCACACCCTTTTTGTAAAAAGATCCAAAGATGGAGGAAGAGCTATTCTTATTGTCTATGTAGATGACATGATAATCACCAGTGATGACAATCAAGAAATTGACAAAATCAAAGGTTTGTTTGCAGGCAGAGTTCAAGGTTAAAGATCTTGGACAGCTTCAATATTTTCTTGGAATGGAAATAGCTAGAAGCAAGAAAGGTATTTTCATCTCACAAAGGAAATACACTCTTGATTTGCTTCAAGAAACAGGAAAGCGGGATGTAGACCTGCAACAACTCCTCTAGACCGAAATTGGAAGCACAAGATTATTGAAGATGATCCTCTAGTTGAGAAGGAAAGATATCAGCGTCTTGTAGGAAAAGCGGATTTACCTATCTCACACTAGACCAGGATATTACCTACAGCGTTAGTGTGGTCACCAATTTATGCACTTTCCTAGGAAGAGGCATCTAGATGCTGTGAATCAGATTCTTCGCTATCTCAAAGGTACTCCTGGAAAGGGATTACTATTCAACAAAAATGAACACAAAAGTGTAGAGTGTTTTGCAGATGCTAACTGGGCTGGTTCAGTTGAAGATTCAAAGTCCACCACAGGGTATTGTACAAAAGTTTGGGGAACTTGGTGACATGGAGAAGTAAAAAATAGTCGGTAGTTGCAAGAAGCAAAGGTCTTGAGGTAGAATATAGGGCAATTGCTCAAGGAATTTGTGAATTAATCTAGATAAAAAGGTTCTTGCATGACTTATTTTTTCCTTCTCAAGAACTCCGTGAAACTTTACGGTGATAGCAAGTCACCATCAACATAGTGCATAACCCAAGTACAACATGACAGAATAAAGCATGTAAGAATTGACAGAGACTTCATCAAGTCAGAAATGGAAAATGGAACTTTCTCTCTACATTATGTTCTAACTAAGCTACAAGAAGCAGACCTTCTAACTAAGGCTCTACTGAAGTCAGATTTTGAGTCTAATGTTAGCAAGCTGGGAATGACTAGTATCTATTCACCACTTGAGGGGAGTGTTGGATGAATATCCCGAAATTCATGGGATATTATCATGTCCCATAATTTGAGACTATGGTCAACTATTTCTATTTTTATTTAGTTTCTTTATTTAGCTTGATTGTTAGGGATTCCTAGTTAATTACAGGAATTGCCTATTATTTATTTCCTTCTTTACCTCCCCGTTTTACCTATTTATGTACTGGTTCCATCATTTGAATAAATATGAAGAAGAATAATTTCTCTCTCATCTGATAATAGTACTTAATTTGAATAAACTAAATTAAACAACATAAGTAAGCATGGCTTGTCATCATTAAAAAAAGAAGAGATTGTTAGCTCCAAAGCCCTTCTAATGGTCTTTGATCTTAAGTTTTGATGACTAACAAACTTACTTATATTGTTATTTATTCTTTTAGTGCTCTAATGAATATTCAAGTATGCAGAAACATTTCTAAGATATAGAGACGAGAAACTTTGGCATAATACTTTAGAAAAAGAGTTATACTACTTGAAGATTAACACTTTTTTGAAGTATTTATGAACATCAAAAGAGTCAAACTGACAATCACACGAGCTCAAATTAGTTCTTTGAAGAAAGCAACTCAAGTTTAGAAGACCTATAGTGAGAAGATCTTTGCAAGATCAAAAGTATCAAGCTTAGAAGACCTTGAGTAGAATTCATTTCTCTATCAATAAAAGAAACAAGAGCCTGTACCTAGAAACCTACAAAAAAAAACATCTACTGTTAGAAGACAAGAAAATAACTAGTTCACATTGTATCAAAATTTGTCAAAAGAAAGGACAAATGACTAGTTTTCTAAATATATAAATAGTAGAAGTTTAGAAAATTGAAGGTGACAAAGTACTGTTATATTGAACTACTCATATGAACTTTCTCACCTATTTGTCTCAACTTCTTCTATCACTCTTGTACTCATCTGAAGCATTTTCTGAAGTGTATTTTCATCTTCTCTGTATTGAAATTTCCTATATTCACTCTTTAAGTGCTAAGAGAAAACTAAAAACCACAAACTCTCTTTTATCTTTTGTTGTATCCTTGATCCGGTAGTGATCAAAGTGAGGTTCTAGCTTGGAAAGGTTAGTGTAGAACAAAGACTACTTGTAATCTAGATTGAAGAAGCTAGGGTGGAAAAAAGTATACTTGTGGCAATAAAAAATCCTAGTTTTTGATTAGGGACTAGATGTAGGCACGTGATTTGGCCGAACCAATATAAATTCTCTGTGTTAATCTTTTTTTATCTCTACTCTTTACTTTATGAAGTTTTTATTTCTCTGCACTATTCCTTTAAGAACTTAAAGATAATCTCTCCTCTTCAAGAAAATTTAACTTTATTTGTTGTGAAAGAAAATATTATTGCAATATGTTCTAAGGAAAATCAAAGAAACTTAACTCTTCAAACATACACTCTTTTGGTATCTAAGTGAAAATCTTGAGATTCGTCTAAGTTTTAGAAAAAAGCAAAGACGAGTTGGAAGCACGATTCACCCCCATTCTTGTGCTAGTAGCACCTTCGAGAACCAAAGAAGAATTAGATGAGGCCCCTGAAGTAAGGGATAAGAAATTTTTAGATGAGGATATTTCTCCTACCAACCTTAATGTGTCTATCCCCAATACTGAACATGAAGAGGCTGTCAATAAGGAGTATATGACTAGCACTTTTATGTTTTAGAGCTTTATAAGCTCTGATACCATGTCATAATATAATAATGTAGAGGTGTTCAAAGAAATAATCATTATTTTTCCTTCTCTTTTAGTCTTTTATAGGTTTGGAGTGATTAATTATTCTTGTATTTATATTATTCTTGCACATATGTATGTTAAATATTTGATAATTATTTTTGTACATATAATATTTATTTATGATACTTTTGATTGAGGTATGAAGTTTTGTGCTATTTAGTGCTGTAGTAAGTCGACTTAAGTACCTCTTCGAGTTCAGAGTCTTTGTAGTGGGATGTATATAATATTGATGAACGAAAAAAATTTCATATGTTTAGAAATGACAAAAATTTGGAGTTATTATTTAAGGTCAATTGGAACCTTGGACATCTTTACCATCTATGATCCTCACATCAGGGAGTACTCTCTTTTTGTTCTTGTTTTTTTAGCTTATTTGTTTATGCATTATTACTTAGATTTAGTGTTTTCATTTTGGTTGTTTTTGTTGAACATTGGGGAAAATACTCATCATAGGTTTGGCGGGGGGGGGGAGGGGTGTGACTTATATATTTGAGTTACATGTTTTAGTTTTCTTTGCGATTGATGCTATAATTAGTTTTCCTCCCCTTCCTATGCACTCTAGATAGTTGGGTAATTTCATATTTTTATTTAGTTATTATACTATGTTAGTTCCTTGTTTATTGTGTTGTTAATTGTGTTGTTAATTGTGTTTGTTTTCATGTCAATTGTGGGCCTTGATGAATTGAATTGCATTTGTACCTTGGCCTTGTGCTTCAGAGCAAAAATTTAAGAATTTTTGTTTTGGATTGCTTGAATGCATGCTTGAAGCTTGTATGTCAGTTGTTTTGAATTGAATAACCAATGATTGATTGGTGAATTAATTGACCTCAATCCTTAGGAATTCACATGAGTTCCTGAACTTGGATTGAGCTCCCTTACCCTTTTGTGTATGATTGATCTTCCTACTTGTATGAGTGTTGACCTTGAATCAAGATTAGAATGCATGCCTAGAGAAAGTCTATGTATTGCATTTGTGAGGATTGTAAGTTCCCTATGAGTTGTTTTGATTTTGTCTTGAAGCAAAATCTTAGGCAAAGCATGATCAAGGAAGTGATTAGGGCCTTGTTTGGACCATTTGGGCCTTTCAAGCCTAACCTTACACTATTATATTCATAGGTCCCATTTGAAACCTTGTATGTGTTTTGGCCTTAATTTCTTTCTTTTACCTTCATTTTCCCCACCCTTTAGCTTTTCATATACATGTAAATGCATTCTTTTCCTCACCTTTATTGTTTTGTTGAGTACATGGCATGTAAGTTTAAGTTGAGCCATTTGCCCAAAATTTTGATTATAAGTGCATGAGACTAATAAATGGTTTAAACTTTAAAGCAACCAATCCAATAGATAATACAAGAAAAGTATAGAAATGGAAAGAAAGAAAAATAAAAAAAAAGAAAGGATAAAAAAAATGGGAAAAGAAAAAGGAGAAAATCAAGAGAAAAGTTTACAAAATACATGAAACAATTACAAAAAGAAGTTATAGAAAAGAAGAAAAAAGGAATACACAATCTAAACAATAAGTGATTGGTGATTGATGAACCTTTTTATGAACTTGTTTCATATCTCTTATGGCTTGAGCCTTGAACTTAGATGTTTTTTTTTTCTCATCCTTGAGTTTATTTTCCTTCCCTTTTTTTCTTTACCCTCAACCATGGCCTTGCATTACAAGTCTAGAAAGACTCATTTGATCCTTGATTATGCATTGTCTACATTAGTGGGGAGAAGGATAGGAAGCAATCTTATAGGATATGAGTTTAAGATGCATGTGTATGTTCATAATCCTATTCGGGTGTGTATGACTTGATTTTACAAAGATTTTGCATTCATGCTTTTGGAAATCCTTTTGTGCATTCAAGTGGCTTAGGAGTATTAGTTTGAATTTGGGTTTCAAATTTGTGGGACTTGGTTTTAAGGCTATGCATGATATTTGAATGCTGATGTTGCCATGATTTGAGCCTGCATACATTGGGTTGCTGGTTGACTACTTGTTGGGTTTCTTTGGTATGAATTCCTTGCCTTATTTTGTTTTGCTTGAGAACTAGCAAAAGTTTGGGTTTGTGGGTTGTTAGGAGCATAATAAAATTTTTATTATGGCACACATGCTATAAAATTACACATATCAATATGTGACACATGGCAATACTGAGGTTGCTAAGAAAGTGTCAAGTGGACATTACGTCTACAAGTCAATAATATAGAAGCTGTCGAGCGTAGACAATACTGATGTTGTTAATGCTTTTCACAAAAATTGCTTAAAAGTTGTCTTGATCTACTAAGTGGAGAAGCAATTTCTAATGTTATAGTTACTTATTGAAGTAGTACTGATGCTATTTCATGACTACTGATAGTACTGATGCTATCAAGTGAAGAAGAAGTAAAAGACATGATAATATTGAAGTTATCATGCGGTTGGCGCCTTCTTAGCTAGGTTGACCAGGAAGCAATTGGAGTTTGAAGCTTGAGGTTGCATAACAATAATACTAACATTATTATAGATGACTCCAAAAAATGACTTAGTCACCTAGAGTAATGCGCTAATGGAGAAAGAGGGGTAACCGCCAGGGACATGTGGCATAATCTTAAGAAGCATTAGATTTCAGCAGAATCGTTGGATATTGAGAGCAGTTACCACATTTTATTTATAAACAAGGAGGTCAGGTAACATTCCAAAAGGTCTTGAACACTCTACACTCCTCACCCGCAACAAGAAGACAAATTACTAATGACCATCCTTTATCATTTTTGCTTTTCTAGATAGAAATTTTATCTTTACTTTTAGGAGTAGAAGTAGCTCATAACTTATTCAATAGCTTGTACTCGAAATGACTCTGTAAGTTTTTCCAATTCAATCTAGTTATCATTTGTTTCAATACTTGTTATTGAATGGCACGCCTAGTATTTCTCTTTTATGATCAATTTATGTTAAACATGATCACACACTTGATGTTTTGAATATTTAATCTCTTTTCGCAAGCACATCATCAAGAACTAATAGTGAATAAAGCAATGACAAAAGTTAGATCCCTCTTTCCTCTCGAACGTAAAAGGGTCGACATTCAAAGTTTATGCTGCGATTTGATTACTCAGGCCATATTAAACTAAGAATAGTTTCCTAGCAAACAAATTGGCATGCTCAGTGAGACTTGTTTCTGTAAGATTCTATTTTTGTTCGTGTGTTTTTTTATACACTTGCGTAATGGAAAGGTTATTTGCAAAACAATGTCAGCTGAAAACTCAAGAAATAAAAACCCTACTACAAATGCAGAGGCTAGAGGTAATATGCCTATTGTAATACCCCAAAATTTAGCTATTTGAAAGTAATGACAAAAATGTACTGTTTTGTGATTTTTGTATGTTGTAAAGTTATTTTGACTGTTCTGAGACTATATTTGATTGTTTTGTGTGATTTACTCCGTGTCAGGAAAATAATAATTTTTGAGCCGGGGAAAATCTTTACGTATTTATTCGGATCCGATGGATCTTACTAAACCCAATTCCGAGAGATATGTGACATAATCTTTTAATTTTTAGAAATTATCTGTGAAATAAAAATATACTGTATTTTTATTTTATAGTAGACAAATATTTACTGACTTGTAAGCAGTAATGTTCTGTTCAATGAGTAATAATTTCTATAGTAATTGTCTGAAAAATATTTTCTGTAAACTAATAGGATTTAGTCAAAATAGATGGCTTGAATTTCTAAACCAATAGGAAGAGGTCAATAAAAATGGTTAGACTAGTTAGTTAGAAACTAGATGGCTTAAACTAAGTTAGCCTAAACTTAACTAAGTTAATCTAAAAAGCCTAAGTAGTAACTAAATGGAACAAACTTAGTTTACTACTCTTTAGAGCCCATAGTTACTAGAGTTGCCTAGCACCTTCTAGAAAGGATGAGTAGTGCCTAATGTAACTAGATATTAGAAAGTAACTAAGTAGTTAGTAAAGAAGCTAGAAAACCTAACTAAGTTAGTTTAATTTGGTTATGACACAATTGAATTAGAAACTTAGTTAGTTTTCTATTGATTCCATAGTTATGAAACTTCAAGAACTTGATGACTCAAGTCATCTAAGCCTATAGAAAACAAGCTTGGAGGCAAAGGCTTAAAGATCAACCTTTGATTCAATCTATGGCTATTGAAGCTTCAAAAAGTGGCTAGATGAATTTAGACACTCTTTTGGTGTCCAAGGGGGGGCTCACGGTTTTAGGCTTTAGGAGAAGCAAAGTAAGACTCTTCATTCATTTCATTTCATCTTCATCATCTTCCTAAAGCAAGTTTCACAAAATTCTCTCCATTTCTCTCAAGAACACCTCACGGCCACACCATTCCATACCATCACCTAACCTTCAATAATTTACACCAACCATATTTCTTGAATCCTTACCTTATTTCAAGATACTTTGTAGTTGAAGTCTTGATCAAAATCATCCATCTTCAGGGAGTTCTTTCAAAGCCAAAACTATACCCAAAAACTCTCATCTTTTCCTTTCTTTTGATACCACACGGCCAAAGTGCCCAAATACCATATCCAACCCTCTATAGTACCATCCAAGTATAGATCTTGAATCTAGATGCAAATCCAAGGAACTTTCATGTTGAGACTTTCTTCTAAATCCACACTCCAAGTATTTTTCCTAAGCTCAAGTTTGAAGGCTTTTGAGGTGAAGTTCTTGATCTTCATCTTTAATCTTATTTTAAAGTTCTAAACCATGATTTGAATCCATAGTTACCTTAGTTAAGCTTTAGATATTAATATTACATGTTTTCTTTGTTTAAAGTTCTACTTGGTGGAGAACATGAACTTGAAAGGAGACATACAAGGAGCTTAGGAGTATCTCTAAAAGGTAAGAGGGAGAATAGCCTCATCAACCATTCATGGTGATGAGGAATGAAATTTATATGTGTGGGTGAAGAATCCATGTGAGGATTGATTCATCCAATTGTATATGCTTACTTGTATATGTGTTTATTTATTTTTATGTGATTTTAGTATGTTAATAATATGCATGAAATTGATATGATTATTTATTGTTCATATGTGATGTTTTAATTGTGATATTATGTATAGGTTTGATGTGATATAAGTTTGATGATTTAAACATGTTATATGCTATGAATGTATATTGGAAAGGAAAGAATTTTGGTCCCAATGACCATAGAGACTCATGGCCTTCACACTAATTTTTGGGAGTGTCAAGTTGAAAATATTTTATAAAGGATGGACATAGAAGAGTAGGTGATGAAGAATTGAATTAATAATTTATAAAGTGGAAAAAGGGTAAGAATTAAAGTTTTACAAGTTGAAAAAGTAAGTGAACAAAGTTTTATTATGGGAAAAGAGTGGATTTTTAGTCATTAGAAGGAAAATGAATTTAAAGGGTGATTTAAGACGTTTAAGTATTTTATTCTAAAGAGATTTAGTGAAGGTCAATGGATAATAAATTTTGAAGATTGTGATTTAACCAAAGTAACGATGTTTTATGAACAATGTTTGAAAATAAATTTATAATTTGAAGTTGCTAATGTATAGCTCACCCATTTGGGTTTTGAAGCGTGTTGGAGGACTTTGATATATACAATTTGATTAAATTAAAAGTAATGTAAATTCTTGTGAAGAAATTAGTAGAAGATTTTATTAAATTTAAATAATATAGATTTTGAGAAAAACGTCAAAAAATTATTACTTAGAGGAGTTTTTATAAGAAAAATGGGAAATGATGTCCGAATAATATTTTTAAACATGGAGAGTGTCAGAATTGAATTTAGAACGTTAAGGAATATTTTTTACAGTGAAAAATAGTAGAAAAGACTTACATGTTTCAAAAATAATGATTTTTGAGTTACGCGATTTAGAAAACATTTAAATATTTTTATGCGATTGGAAAAATGTTAGAAAATATTTACGTGATTTAAAAACATGACGAAAGGGTCACGTGATTGTGAAAACGTGGTAAAAGTGCTACACGATTGAGACCTAGGAGTGTTGGAAAATGGATTTTACCCATGGTGGCTTGTTTGATGCATTGAATCATTGATCATGCATTATCTAAGTCAAGTGGACTTTGTTAAGGCTGGTGGCCTGGGAGATTGAATTTACACCTTAGTGCGGGTGAGATTTGTGTAGTGAAGGTCTTTGATAGATCTTGGAGACGTCGGGGTATGGAATGTCATTAGTGGCCAATTGGTTGCTCAACTGCGTCTTGGTAATTGATGCAAACACACCGACGATCTCGACGTGACACTATACCTATTCGTGATTTAGTGAGAGTGTCTTGTATAAGTCATGACGCGCAAATTGAGAAAATATGGCACTTGAATTAAGGCTGACGAGATGCAGACATGTACTCCCTCATCATTCTCTCCGAATTTGTTTAGCTCCATGGAGTAGGAAACAATACATTGTGCATATGCATAATCGGTTCATATACTGTTGTGGCATAGTCGGTACACGTGTCATTTGGGGATATATTTAGTAGATATTATTGCGATATTACTGATGTTCATATTATTGCGATATTACTGATGTTCATATTATTGCGATATATGTTTATTGGATTATTTACTAGTTGATGACATGACTATAATTATGATTCTATGTATTTCTGTATTGAATGATTCTACTGTCTATACTGTTTCTCTATTGCCATAATGGTATTGATGTAGGGGTTCTCACCTCTTTGTGTTATTGCTTGGTCTGTTTCTATTTTATGTTAATGTTTGTGAAGACGACAATGGCTGCCAAAAGGAATTCGCGAGGCTTCATTAGTTTACAATTTCTCGAAGGCGCTGACGCTTGGTGTGTCCATTGGGATACGAGACATGTAACACCCCAAATTTCCTATCTCTTAAACAATAATTTTGACAGTTAACAGAATTTTACTGTTTAGTAATTTCTGTGCACTGTAAAATTATTTTGTTTATTCCGTCAGTGTATTTGATCGTTTTGAGTAATTTACTAAAAGTGTCGGAAAATAAAAATTTTCAGGCCGGGAAAAACTTTACGTAATTTAATTTTTACCGTTAGGTAATTATTTTACATAATCTGATTTGATATTTGTGCATTTTATAATTTTTGTGATTTTTGTGGGTGATTATGAATTTTTTTGACTGTATGTGGGTCCAGGTGACCTTACGTGGGCCCAGGTGGGTCTTGCAAAGCAAAAATTTTTCTACGCATAGAAAAATTTGTACTGTTTAGATGGAGACAGGGGATCTTACTAAACCTGAATCCGGAAACAGTTTTAGAAAATTTTATTATACTGTGTTTTGTACTGTATTTAATTATCGGACGATAAAAATACAGTAAAAATATTATTAGTAGGGTTATAACAGATATAAAAGTAAATATTATACTGCCTAGTCAACATTAATAGCTTGGACATCCATTATTGATTTAATTAACGGTTAAGAAATAAACTTAATGAAGAAACATTGGATATTAACCATTGATCTAATCAATGGTAGAGATTTAATCTAGACAAGCTTAATAAGGAAGGCTTCAATATCAACCGCAGATTAAATCAAGGGTAGAGATTTGGTCTCAAAAAGTGACAAAGACCATTTATAACCATTGGATTTAGAAGTGATCAAGGGTGGAGAATTGGTCTTGTAAAGTAACAAGGACCATTTATGATTAATTGGATTTAGATTTAATCAATGGTGAAGATTTAGTCTTAAAAAGTGATAAAGACTAATTATGACCCTTGGATTAAAAGTAAGAAGGAGCAATCTTGACCCTTAATTTTGGAGACACATCCAATGACTAGAATTTAAAGGAGAAAGATCCAATGGCCTAGATTAAGTCTTCTAAATAAAAAATCTACATTAATCCTAACCATTGAATTAATCAATGGCTAGAAATGCTCCAAATGAAGGCTAATTATTATGGTCATTTATTAAATGCACAAGGAGAAGCATGCATGGAGGGGGATGGTTTTGGATTGTTTAGAAGACAAAGAAAAAGAGGCTTTATGACCATTATTAATTGCTTTATGTCATTGTTAAGTGGTCTTGGTCAATGTTTCATCATAATTGATCATTATTGATCAATTTACACTCAAGGAAAATGCATTGGAGGGGAGCTACGAAATTGAGAAGCTTTAGGACATAGGAAAAAGTTTGAAGACCATTATTGTCATCCTTGGTCATCATTAGACATTTTCAAGAAGCTAAGTTACCAAGTTTTCTCTCTATTTCTCTCCTTCTTCATGTTTTGGCCAAGCACTCCAAGAACACCTTCCATCACTCAAAAATTTCATCCAACTTGATTTTCTAAACCTAAACATCATTCTAAGAACATCTCTAGTTATGAGTTTTTCCAAAATCATTCATCTTGATCTTCAAATTCAAGCTTCAAGTTTCTATCAAAAATAAAAAATTTCATCTTTGTTCTTCAAGAGATATCATTCGGTCAAAACCCCTAAAATCACAATCCAAGCTCTTTTAATTTCATCCAATCTTAGATCTTGAATCTCCATGATATTCTAAGCAACTTTCATGTTGAAGACTTCTTCTAAATCATTCATCTTCAAGGAGTTTCTTCAAGATCCATGTTATTGGGTTTTTGAGGTGAAGTATAAGGAAACTTCATTTCTTCTCTTCTTTTTCATGATCTAAACCATGTTTGATCCATGGTTCCTCTTAATCAAGCTTAGTATACTAATTTTTATGTATTTTGTTTTGTATTTGAGAAGTTCTTGGTGACGAAGGACTTGGAAAAAGAAGCAAAACAAGGAGTTTTTGAGGATCTTCAAGAGGTAAGAGGCAGATCCATCTCACCAACCAAGCATGGTGGTGAGAGATGGTATTTTATTTGATGGATGTGGAATCCATGTGAGGATTCATATCCATGGTCATGTAATTAATTTGTGGGTGTTTATGAGCTTTGATTAATTTTCTATGCTTGATATGCTTTGCATGATTTTATAGCTTTGATGATATGCTTGATATGCTATACATGCTTTTATGGCTTTGATGGTGTGCTTATATTATTTATGATGAAATATATATGTATATGCCATGACTTGATGGTAGAAAGGAAATTGATTTTTGGCTCTAATAGCCAAGGAAGAGCTACGGTTTTGATGCCCTTGATTAGGGTTCATGTTGAAAATTTTCAAGAACAAAAGAATTGATTTTTGAGTACTTAGAACATGGTGGATTTCGAATAAGACACCTCAAAATAGGTGTTCACAAATTAATATTTTCATGAAAGATGAAAATGGATGATTTGAAGAGTATGGAAAATAAACAAAGGATTTGTTTTTCAAGAGAACAAGAATATGATTTTTGGAGGAATTTTTATTGATTTATTTTGTGTAAAAAGATGCTAAGTGTTTTTCTAAATATGAGTTTTGAATGAAACGGACAAACGTTGATTTTAAGGATTTGCAAAGAAAGTGAAAAAGGATTTGTAAGGAAAGTAAAAATGAATTTGAACAAATGGGTTTGGTTTTTATGACCATCGGTATTTCGGTTTTGAAAACAAAGAATTTTTAATGGTTTTGTTTGTGTAAAACCATATCAATTTAGAAGAAAAATATTTGATGGCTTCAATGGCCAAAGACTATACGATTTTTGGAGGATTGGAATAATTTTGGTTTTATGAAACAAAGTAATTTTAAAGTGGAAACAAAATGTTTGAACAAAATGTTTTAGTATAAGGATTTTGGAAAGGGAATCAAAGTATTTTATCACTTGAGAAATGAACTTTGATATGAAAATGAAAAAGAAAAGTTGCAAGGGTTTGAATCTTAATTTGTTTTGAAGAGAATTGATTTTAGAATTGATTTGGAAAAAATGGAGAATATAATGGTGTTTTGAAAATTTACTTAACGTATAACTTATTTTCAAGTTTTGAAATACGTTAGAAAATGTTAAGTTTTGAAACGTTGATTTACATCAATGAAAAAGTGATTTTGTGAATTATATTTTGAAAAAGAATTTCTTGAGTAAAGAACTGTGGAAAAATATTTTCTTGAGTAAGAAAATATATTAAATGAAGTGTAAAGTTATATTATTTTGAGAAAAGTTAAAAAAGAATTTTTAAAGGTCAAGAAATATTTTTACGTAATGAAATTGTGGTGAAAAATTATTACATTATCTTAAAAATGTGATTTTTAAGTTACGTAATATGGAAAAATATTTCTACGCGATTTTAAATACGTTAAAATATTTCTACGCGATTTGAATTACGTTTAAATATTTTACGTAATCTGAATTACTATTGAAAAATCACTACGTGATGGAAAAGTGATGAATTATTTTTACGTGATTGTGAAAATAGCGAAAAATCGTTATGTGATTTGGAAAGTGTTTTAAATATTTTGAGAATGACGGAAAATGATTTATGCAACTTAAAAGAATGATTTTTAAGTTACGCGATTTTGAAACAGTGGAAAAATACTATGCGATTTTGAGAAACGTATATTTTTACGCGATTAAGAAAAACGTTAAAAAAATTAGTACGTGTTTTAAAAGTGCAACAAAAGAGTTGCGGTATTTTGAAAACGTAATAGAAATGTTACTGTATTGTGAAAACGTAACAGAAGTGTCACGGTATTGTGAAAATATAACAGAAACGTTTCAGAATTTTGAAAACGTAACATAAGTGTTACGATATTTTGAAAACGTAATATAAACATTTTGGAATTGTAAAAACGTATGTAAACGTTTTGGAATTGTGAAAATGAAGCGGAAATATTATGCAATTTTGAAAACACGACGAAGTGTTTTATAACTATGAAAATGTGATAACATGATTTTTGCTGTTGAAAATACAGTATAATTTGGTGCATTTTATATGCATTGGAAAGAGATGCTTGTGATTGGATTTGGTGCATTATACATGCATTGGGAAAAAATATGCGTTGAGGCATATGATACATTGAACAAATGAAATTGAAAAGATTTGGCCCTTTGGGGTTGGACTTGCGGATATATTCGTGCATTGTATATGGCCCTTGTGGTTGAAAAGGGAATGAGAATTGATAGTGAGGTCTATGATGGATCTTGGGGCATCGAGGCGCGACGGTCGACCGAGTGGGCGGTTAGCGAGTACCTGTGTCACTTAGCGATGCGTCTGTTGCAACGCATTGACGATACCCGACAAGAACACGATTCTTTTCAACAATTTGGAAGATTGTCTTTGGGCTAAGGCCGACAATGACAGAGCATTCTCCTCGAAATTGTGAAAACCTCCATGGAGTTGTTTTTGAAAAACTGAGTCTATGTGCACATGCATAACATATGCATGAATTTGAGTGTCCATATCTGCATGATATATATTAAAATGAGGAATATTGACTATGACAATTGTTTTGAAATACTTGGATGATGATGATGATAATCATGTTGGTGGCATTATTGTGATTATTGTGTGATGATAATAATGTTAATAGTATGATGATGATAGTTGATTAATGTTGAGTGCATTATTGAAATTACGGTATGACATATCGTATGATATTCTTTGTTTGTGTTAATCGCCATGTTGGTATTGGCGTAGGTGATCTCACCTCTTTGTTATGTTGTTTGCTGTGTCTGTATTGTTAAAATTAAACAGTAGAAAGAATGAGTTGTCTTAGACATAACGGGCGATGGATACTCTGAGATTGGTGACAACAATAAGGAGTGGACATTTAGGACTCGAAGGTGTACAATGTTGCCAAAGAACAGATGTAGAACAGATGTCTGATGCAATAAGATGGATACACAACAGAATAAGTATGTTAAGTTTTAACGTTAGTGTTGTACCGTGCTATTAAGTAGGACCCGTCATGGGGTTTTTACTCTTGTTAAAAAAAAAAAGAGTACGTTAGTTTTATATTTCTCTTTAAATTATGAAATATTAATTAGTATCAATATTGCATAATGAATAGTTGAAATATGATTTTCTATATTACCTAATATTTTCAGTAAATTTACGTTTCAGTAAAGAAGTAATTTTGAAACCTATATTTTTATAACTCAAACCTTGTGTGAACTTCTTTACAGCTTTTGAGTCAGGAGTCAGACATGTGATACCCTAGGGAGGGTGTTACAAGACATATAGAGTATTGTGGAGACATTACTCTATCTACAAGTAGGACCCGCCAAGGGCCACTACTTTTGCTGTTGAAGTTGGATACGTAGAGTTTGTTATGCCTATCAGGGAGTTGTGGAGTGATCTTCACTATACTCCTAGGGAGGAATCCGTAGTATTTTCTGCTCGGATTTCTATTCGTTGAGGTACTCTCTAGTTAGAGAATTTGTATACGGAGGAGAACCTTCCCTCCAGTTGTCTTGAACTTAGGCAAGTTTAGGTTTGATTTTATTGTTTGTAAGTGTATTTTGAGACCATAAGCTTTATATATTTTGTGCTATTATTGATTTATGAGATGAAAAATAAATAGTTTAATATGTTTGCATTTTCCTTATTTAGTTAAGTTTAAGTTATCAATAAAAAGGGAAAATTTCCAACTCACATTTTATTTAAGATAAAATGATTTATAAACTTGGGGTTTAGTTTCAAACATTTTTGTCGAAAATGTAATGCCCTACGGAGGGTGTTACATTAGTTGGTATTAGAGCCCAAGTTTAGAATCTTTTGGGGTTTGTGGTTAGGTCTATCTTGTTTGTGCTATGTGTTTCTCTGTATTTTGTTTTCGAAAAGAAACAAGATTGTTTGAAATGATCTCACCTGACTTTCGTGGTGTATTGTTTTGTTTTGTTTTCAAAGGATAAAAATGGCAAGTGGAAGAGGTGTGCGTGTCAATCTTGGACGAGACAACGAGAGTATGACTGCAGCTGCGGAAGCCATGCAGCGGATGGCAGAAGTTATCGTGCAATAGAATCAAAGTGTAGCTCAACAACAAGAAGCGACTGTTGATGCTCAGTATTTATCTGAGTTTCATCGTAATAATCTGCCACAGTTTAGAGGTGAGTTTGATCCAGAGAAGGCAAGTCTTTGGATCCAAGAACTGGAAAATATTTTTGAAGGAATGGGATGTGCGGACGACCAAAAGGTGGCTTACGCTACATTTACACTGATGGGGGATGGTGAAAACTGGTGGAGAGGAGCTCAGAGACTACTACAAGCTGAAGGAAGGGAAATTACGTGGGAGGTATTCTGTGATACATTTCTAGAGAAGTACTTTTCGGCTAGTGGAAGACATGCTAAGGAGATAGAATTTCTTGGTTTACTACAAGGTGAGATGACTGTTAGTGAGTATGCTGCAAAATTTGAGAGCTTGTCAAAGTTCTCAAGGTATTTTCAAATCCAACCTGACAGGGTGTGAAAATGCCATAAGTTTGAGGAAGGTCTAAGAGTTGAGTTGAAGCGAGGGGTACTGCCAATGAGAATAGATCAGTTCCCAGTATTGATGGACACGTGTTGCAGACTTGAAGAACCCGAACCATCCCGAGACATGAGGAATTGTAACTTTGGACTTTCTCGATTCCAAAGGAGGAGTAATAGTAATAATAGCAACTGATCCCAGCGAGAACCGTATGCACGACCTGTGGGGAATCAACAACGACAACAATCACATGGGGGAAGTACGAGTGGTAGTGGTTTTAGTCAGACCATGGCATGTATGAGATATGGAAGAGGTCATTTAGCAAAGGATTGTACGTTTAAGGGAATAATTTGTTTCAAGTGTGGGAAATCTGGACATATTTCCAGATATTGTATTCCACCAAAGACGAAGTCTTCCATTAATATTGTACGTACTTCAAAACACCACGAAGGAGCGAGAATCGATGCTATAAGCGGAGCAGGAGCCTCTTAAACCGAAAATCTAATTAAGGAAGATGTGCTATAGGGAATAAACATTTAACTATATTGTGTGACTTGGGGACAACCCATACTTCATTTCTTACGATTGTGTGAATCAATTAGAGCTATTTGTGCCTTCGTTATCTTTTAAATTGATTATTTCTATTCTTATTGTTAAACTTGTTGTTATTACTCAGGTTGCTTAAACTATCCTACTTTAGTTAAAGGCCGAACCTTTTCTGTTAAATTGATTTGTTTACCTTTTTCATTGAAGGACATGATCTTAGAAATGGATTGGTTATCTTCCAACCATATCCGTTGTCAGGCCCACCAGAAAATAAAAACCTTACAACTAGTTGTAGTTAGTAAGGGTCGATCCACAGAGAACCAATTCAATTAACACTATTAAACAATTCTCAATTTAGACTCGATTAACAATAAACAAGAAAAGGGGGTTTTGGAGTTTTGATGAACAATGAACTTCAAAGATAACAATAAACAAACTGAAATCAACAATATAAGAAAATTGGTTAAGAGATTGAATCCACCACTAGATTTATATAATAATGTAAATCCACATATCCTTTTATTCCAAATGCTCAATTATGTTTTTATGCAATTGTGATATTAAATCTCTGTTTTCCTTACGTGTTGGCCAATTTAGCAGATCAAATCAACTCCTAATCGATTAGTCATAAAGCAACCGCTTTACAACTATCCAACAATTGCATTAAGATTTAGAAAACCAATTACACTAAGGTCTAATCACACAGGGATTAAATTACTTAGAACATATATTTCTCTGTGCAATTGCGCATAATAAATCCAGATCTACCACTTTTATAACGGCAAATAGCACAAAGATAATTATACCCACATGAACATCATACATCCCACTAGATCTACTACCGCAACCGCGCATAATAAACCTAGATCTACTACTTTGAAAGTAAGAACAAGTACAAAACCTTCATACCAACAATAGATTCGAGAAATATATGAATAAAAACATAACTTGTGTTGAAATAATCAAATATGCAAAGTTTACAACATTAATACTAGCGGTTTCATCCCCCCTTAACCAAGGGAGGTTTAGTTACACATAACTAGAAAGAAATCACAAGAAAAACTATGAAGAAACAAGAAGAAACTATGAAGAAACAAGAAACTAAGAGAGAAAATGAAGGAGAGTTACATCTTGTTCATGATAAATGGTGCCTTTTATAGAAGTCTAAGGTAACAAAATGACAAAGGGAAGTGGGTGGATGAGTGGGTGAGTGAGTGGAGTGTTTGAGTGGATGGATTAGTGGGTTGGTTTAGTGGATTGGTTTAGTGGATGAGTGAGTGGAATGGTTGAGTGGTTGAATTAGTGAAAAATGCCAAAGGACTTTTGGTGAGTGGGAAATTATGGACATGAATGGGTGAGTGGATGGATGAGTGGATGGATTAGTGGATGAGTGGGTGGAGTGGTTAAGTGGTTGGATTAGTGTATGAGTGGATGAGTGGGTGAGTTAGTGGATGAGTGGGTGAGTGGATGAGTGGATTAGTGGATGGATGAGTGGATGGTTGAGGACGAAAATTTCGTGTCTGAGTTGGAAGCCAAAAACGACCCACTATACTTCAGAATCACGAAAAGTGTTCTTCATGAAAGTTGTAGATCCTTGTCTTGGCTATAAAATGGATAGCTGGTTCGTCCAATTTGGCTTCCTTAAGCCTAAGATATGTCCCAAATACCGTAGGTTGCTCAAACCCAACTTCAGCACCTCTGTTCCGACTTGCAAGCTCAAAATGACCTACTAGACTTCTTTTTCTCAAAATGTGTTCTTCATGAAAGTTGTTTATTTGGATCTTGACTATCCACTGTCCAAATTTCAGCCCATCTCCATTATTACATCTTGAGATATGATTTTATGAGTGCACACTGTTCGGATTCTACTGACAGAACCCGTATTCTGACTTCCATGTAAACTTAGGTCCCTTAGACATCTGAATCGGACTTCGAGCTCTTCATCAAAGTTGTAGAGCTTCCTCTTAGCTTTCCTACAAGATAAAATTCATGATTTTCAGATATCAGGAACTCAAGTTATGACCAAAATACAGAAATAGTGTAAAATCTCAATAATGCTGAAAATATTCAATTAGGACCAATTTGAGCTCAAACTCACAAAATCATGTCAAACTCAATCAATTAAGAATATGGAGAGTGTAAATGACTAAATATAAGGGTTTCTTAATGAATAAAATATGTGTTTATCACCTACCTGATCCCAGCGAATCTTTTGAAGTGAACCATGATGCGTCACACCAGGGTTTAGGATTTGTGCTTATGCAAAACTGAAATATTGTAGCATATGCTACAAGGAAACCGAAGGTGCATGAGGAGAACTACCCTACGCATGATTTGGAATTGGCAACGGTTGTGTTTTCATTAAAAATATGGAGACACTTTCTTTATGGAACAACATTCAACGTCTTCAGCATTCACAGGAGTCTGAGGTATCTGTTTAATCAGAAGGAGTTGAACATGAGGCAAAGAGATTTTGTTGGTTAAAGTAATCCGGAATGACGTAGGCGGAGATACAACATGAGAACTGAAGGACAAGATGAAGGAGCAAAACCCTCATCTGTTCTAAGGAACGCAAGTTTCGAGGACGAAACTTCTTTTTAGAGGGGGAGAGTTGTAACACCCCAAAATTTAGCTATTTGACAGTAATGACAAAAATGTACTGTGTTGTGATTTTTGTATGCTGTAAAATTATTTTGTCTGTTCTGTGACTGTATTTGATCATTTTGTGTGATTTACTCAGTGTAAGAAAAATAATAATTTTCGAGTCGGGGAAAATCTTTACATATTTATTCGAAGCCGGGGGATCTTACTAAACCAAATTCTGAGAAATACGTGACATAATCTTTTAATTTTTAGAAATTATCTGTGAAATAAAAATATATTGTATTTTCATTTTACAATGGACAAATATTTACTAACTTGTAAACAGTGATGTTCTGTTCATTAAGTAATAATTTCTGTAGCAATTGTTTGAAAAATATTTTCTATAAACCAATAGGATTTAGTCAAAATAGATGGCTTAAATTTTTAAATCAATAGGAAAAGGTCAATAAAAATAGTTAGACTAGTTAGTTAGAAACTGGATGACTTAAACTAAGTTAGCCTAAACTTAACTAAGTTAATCTAAAAAGCCTAAGTAGTAACTAAATGGAACAAACTTAGTTTGCTACTCTTTAGAGTCCATAGTTACTAGAGTTGCCTAGCACCTTCTAGAAAGGATGAGTAATGTAACTAGATAGTTAGAAAGTAACTAAGTAGTTAGCAAAGAAGCTAGAAAACCTAACTAAGTTAGTTTAATTTGGTTATGACACAATTGAATTAGAAACTTAGTTAGTTTTCTATTGATTCCATAGTTAGGAAACTTGATGATTTAAACATGTTATATGCTATGAATGTATATTGGAAAGGAATGAATTTTGGTCCCAATGGCCATAGAGACTCACGACCTTCACACTAATTTTTTGATGTGTCAAGTTGAAAATATTTTATAAAGGATGGATATAGAAGAGTAGGTGATGAAGAATTGAATTAATAATTTATAAAGTGGAAAAAGGGTATGAATTAAAGTTTTACAAGTTGAGAAAGTAAGTGAACAAAGTTTTATTATGGGAAAAGAGTGGATTTTTAGTCATGAGAAGAAAATGAATTTAAAGGGTGATTTGAGACATTTAAGTATTTTATTCTAAAGAGATTTAGTGAAGGTCAATGGATAATAAATTTTGAAGATTGTGTTTTAACCAAAGTAACGAAGTTTTATGAACAATGTTGAAAAATAAATTTATAATTTGAAGTTGCTAACATATAGCTAACCCATTTGGTTTTTGAAGCGCATTGGAGGACTCTGATCTATACAATTTGATTAAATTAAAAGTAATGTAAATTCTTGTGAAGAAATTATTAGAAGATTTTATTAAATTTAAATAATACAGATTTTGAGAAAAATGTCAGCAAATTATTACTTAGGGGAGTTTTTAGGAGAAAAATGGGAAATGATGTCCGAATAATATTTTTTAACATGGAGAGTGTCAAAATTGAATTTAGAACGTTAAGGAATATTTTATATAGTGAAAAATAGTAAAAAAATCTTACGCATTTCAAAAATAATGATTTTTGAGTTACGCGATTTAGAAAACGTTTAAATATTTTTACGCAATTTAAAAAATGTTAGAAAATATTTACGTGATTTGAGAACGTGACGAAAGTGTCAGGCGATTGTGAAAATGAGGTAAAAGTGTTACGCGATTGAGAAAATAACAGTTTGCTGTTGGGACGTACTGGACCCAAAAGTGTTGGAGAATGGATTTTGCCCGTGGTGGCTTGTTTAATGCATCGAATCATTGATCATGCATTGTGTAAGTCAAGTAGACTTTGTTAAGGCCGGTGGCCTAAGAGATTGAATTTATACCTTAGTGCGGGTGAGATTTGTGTAGTGAACTTTGTTGGTCTGTAGTTTCTCGAAGGCGCTGATGCTTGGTGTGTCCATTGGGATACGGGGCATATAGAGTATTGTGGAGACATTACTCTATCCACAAGTAGGACCCGCCAAGGGGCCACTACTTTTGTTGTTGCAGTTGGATACGTAGAGTTTGTTATGCCTATCAGGGAGTTGTGGAGTGATCTTCACTATATTCCTTGGGATGAATCCGTAGTATTTTCTGCTCAAATTTCTATTGGTCAAGGTACTCTCTAGTTAGAGAATTTGGATACAGAGGAGAACCTTCCCTCCAGTTGTCTTGAACTTGGGCAAGTTTAGGTTTGATTTTATTGTTTATAAGTGTATTTTGAGAACATAAGCTTTATGTATTTTATGCTATTATTGATTTATGAGATGGAAAATAAATAGTTTAATATGTTTGTATTTTCCTTATTTAGTTAAGTTTAAGTTATCAATAAAAAGGAAAAATTTCCAACTCACATTTTATTTAAGATAAAAAGATTTATAAACTTGGGGTTTAGTTTCAAACATTTTTGTCGAAAATATAATACTCTACGGAGGGTGTTATACCTACTTTAACTGCCTCTGTGGTGGCAGTTGCTTCTACACCAGAGGATCAGGGATCAAATATTCGTAACCATTAATATCTTCTCGATTTTATGCCGATATATGGTGATAGAACCAAGAGGGGGGAATTGATTCTTTGGGTTCAATTAACAGAAAATTATAAAATAAAATTGTTACCAAGTAGCTTCAGTACTCAAAAGGGGGGTGAATTGAGTATTGAAAACTTTTCATAAACGCTTATAAAACAAACTTTGTTGAAGCTATTTCTTAAAAGGATGTGAAAGCAAAGAGAGGATAAAAATCCTTAAGAATAGAAAATAAATAGACAAGCAATAATAAATAAATTACAGAAAATAAAGAGACAAAGATAAGAAAAGCAGACACAATATTTATCCTGGTTCAGCTACCAAACCATTTGTAGCCTACGTCTAGTCCTCGAAAAACTATCCGAGATTTTTCACTATCAATACAAGCTTAAACAGGTGCTTGCAAACATTACAAACTAGAACACTTTTTCACACGCAGGGAAACTCTACCCTTGTGCTAAAGCCTCACTTTTCAGGGATACCTCACCTTTACACAAACCTTTGAGGGATGCCTTACCCTCATTACAAAGAAGTGGAAAATAGATGAAGAGAAACTCTCACAAAGGGTAAATATCACAAATTAAAGTTATAAGAAGCTTTTTAAGGATATCTCAAAGTTTTAGCAAAAAGAGCACATGAAATATTAGAAAATTATAAATCACGTGTTAAAGCAAGCAAAGATTGATGCAGATAGTTAGGCAGCTTGCAAAGATGACCCAAGGTCTCTATTTATAGAGTTCTTTGAAGAAAATAACTGTTTGAGTAATTAATTCTCCAATTAAATACAAAGAGACGTTGGCTGTTTGAAATAGAGTCTCGTATTTATCCGAATAACTTATGTGTTATTCGAATAACACTGATTGTAAAACTTCATGAAAAATAGTTCTGATATAAGTTATTCAAATAGTCTGAGAGTTATTCGAATAACTTTGTTTAAAAACATTTTTGAGAAACAAGTCTATTCGAATAACTATAGGGTTATTCGAATAATTCATTTACAAACACAATGCCTGGAATGCCTTTTATTCAAATAGCATAAGAGCTATTCGAATGATGTTTTTGAAAACAGAGGGGTTCAGGGAATTTTAAACACGTTTATTCGAATAATTTAGTAGTTATTCGAATAACCCTGATAACAATAGTTTCTGATGACTTGGTTTATTCAAATAAAGAGGACTTTATTCAAATAACCCTATTGAAAAACATTTATAAATACTTTAAAAAATTGTCAAAATGATTTTCAAAAGCACCAAAACCTTTTAATTAATTCTCAAGGCTATTTTGAATTTTGGGATTTTAGTTTAAAAACATTTTTACCCTTTCTTGCAACAAACAATGAGATATCTAAGACTTGGTCTTCTTATTATTTTTATGTTTGTAATCATCAAAACTAATCTTCATTGTCACATAGTCAACCACATTTTCCTTCTTTGTGATGATGACAAACTAACATTGAGAAAAACATTAGTTTAGATAAATTGAAATTCACAAAGATAAGTTGAAAGACTTACTCTCCCTTTTTTTTCATAAGAGGTGATTGTATCAGAGACATACACAGCTCACCCTCACTTTTGGAATCCACTAAACGATTTTTTGTTTTGTCTTTTCTTAAATTTGTTCTTGGTTAATTTTCTCCCCCTTTGGCATTATAAAAAAGATAGGGGGACATGCATAAGCTAATAATATCCATGTTTATTAAAGACAGAAAAACAGAGAATCATGTAATAGCAAAGAATCATGTAATGGCAGGTTCGAACAGAATAAAACATCAAAACAATCATTACATTAATGATTCAATTGGCCAGGTACATATACAATTGCATAAAAAAACAGCCAATACAATAAACAAGCCAAAAGGAGAAAAAAAGACTCCTAGAAATAGGCATCTGGTGGCGGAGGAGGAGAGACAGGGGCCCTGCCAGGCTGCAAAGCCTGTAGAGCAGCCAACTAGCGTTCAACGCCTTCTATTTTGTCAAATAGAATAGTAAAAGTGTGTTCCATATAGGCCCTATTATCGTGCAAAGTGGCCATGATTTGTTCCAAGATGACTAGAGTAGGGGCAATAGTAGGTGGATAAGCAAGTGCATCAGTAGGTGGAGCAGGGAGGTCTTCAAGTTCATCATCTTCAATAACAGGCAGTTATTCGAATAACAGGCCTTTTGACTTGGCTTCCTGTCATAGGTTATTCAAATAACCCTTTGTGTATTAGAATAATTAGAACCAGATAAAAGCCTCTATTAAGGCTTTATTCGAATAGGAGACCTTGTATTCGAATAGACCAGGCACATATAAGAGATACTGATAACAGGTTATTCGAATAAATAAAATTTTATTCGAATAGACTACTTTTAATACATAAGAAAATTGCACAACTGATCCTTGGTTATTCGAATAGCCACAGGTCTATTCGAATAGGCCTATCAGAGAAGCACCAGAAAACATGTTCAAAGGCGTATTTGAATAACCTCAAAGTTATTCAAATAAACCCAATAGGAAAGCATCAGTAACCACATACATAATTAAGATTTAAAAGAAAGAAGACTTACCCAATGAAGGTTAACCTGCAAAATAAATTTGAGAATATCTCTGACGCTCAAGTCAGTAATAATTCAAGATTAATAAATCAATAATAAATAATTAAATATAAATATTATATGCAAGATTAATCCAAAATTTCAAGTTCTCTTCTTAAGTGAAAGAAGGTCTCTTTAGGCAAAGGTTTTGTGAAAATATCACTAAGTTAGTTTGTTGTTTCAACAAATTCTAATACATAATCACCTTTTTGAACATGATCCCTTATGCAATGATGCCTTATCTCAATATGTTTAGACCTAGAGTGCATAATGGGATTTTTGGTGAAATTGATTGCACTAATATTGTTTCATCTTATGGGGATGTGATCTAGCTGAAGTCCAAAGTTTAGAAGTTATTGCTTCATCCATAGGATTTAGGCACAACAACTCTCGGCTACAGCGTATTCAGCCTCAGCTGTAGACAATGTCACACTATTTTGTTTCTTGCTATGCCAAGAAACCAAAGAGCTGTTAAGCAAGTGACATGTCCCACTAGTGCTTTTCCTATCCAATTTGCATCTAGCAAAATTGGAGTCAAAAAAACCAATAAGACTGCAAGTGGCACCTTTAGGGTACCACAAACCCACTTATGAAGTGCCACCAAGATATTTCATAATTCGTTTTACTGCACTTAAGTGCGATTCTTTAGGATTAGCTTGGTATCTAGCACATTTGCATATGTTAAATATAATATCAGGTCTACTAGCAGTGAGATAAAGAAGGGATCCAATCATACCTCTGTACTTAGTGATTTCTACAGGATTACTTGCTTCATCCTTGTCCAAGTAACATGAGGTGCTCATTGGTGTATCCATATGCTTTGAGTTGTCCATTCCAAATCTCTTGAGAAGCTCTTTGCAATACTTGGATTGGCTAATGAAGGTTCCATTCCTTGTTTGCTTAATTTGAAGCCCAAGGAAGAAATTAAGTTCTCCCATCATGGACATCTCAAATTCGTTTTGCATGATATTAGCAAATTCCTTACACAGAGTTTTGTTAGTAGCACCAAAGATAATATCATCTACATATACTTGTACAAGGAGTATGTCATGTTTTTTTTTTAATAAAAAAGGTTGTATCAACCTTTCCACTTGTAAAATCGTTTTCTAAAAGGAACTTACTCAACCTTTCAAACCAAGCTCTAGGAGCTTGTTTTAAGCCATATAAAACATTTTTTTAGTTTGAAAACATGGTTGGGTAGTTCATAATTTCTAAAACTTGGAGGTTGTTCAACGTATACCTCCTCTTGAATAAAGCCATTTAGAAAAATACTTCTAAGTTCCATTTGATATAATTTAAAATCCATGATGTAAACAAAAATAAGTAACATTCTAATAGCTTCTAGTCTAGCTATAGGCACATATGTTTCTTTATAGTCTATATTTTCTTCTTGATTATATCTTTTTGCTACAAGCCTAGCTTTATTTCTTGTCATTTGGTCAGCTTCATCAATCTTGTTCCTAAAGACCCATTTGGTACCAATAATTGGATGATCATTGGGCCTTGGAACCAATTCCCAAACATGGTTTCTTTTAAATTGGTTTAGCTCCTCTTGCATGGGCAAGATCCAGTGTTCATCGTTAAAGGTTTCATTTATGTCTTTAGGTTCAATTTAAGAATTGAAAGCCATATGGTTGCATGCATTTCTAATTGAGTTTCGAGTACTTACACCTTTGGATATATCACCTATTACTTGGTCAAGCGGATGGTATCTTGAGGCTCACCATTCTTTAGGAAGGTCTATGACTTGTGAATCCTCTTGATTTGGGGGGTCCTCTTCACTTTCTTCTTGTTTCCTTTCTTCTTTCTCCTTCTTGTCCAAATATGTTTTTGCCAAAGCCTCTGCAACATCATCAACAACAAACTCCTTTCTTGATCCATTTGGGTTAGTTTCATCAAATGCAACATGAATGGATTCTTCAATGGTCATTGTTTTTTTTATTATATATTCTAAAAGTCTTGCTATGAATTGAATAACCTAGAAATATACCTTCATCAGACTTAGCATTGAACTTTCCTAAGTTATCCTTTCCATTATTCAAAACAAAATATTTACATCCAAAAATATGAAAATGTGACATACTAGGCTTTCTTTCTTGTATAACTCATATGAGATTTTCTTTAAAATTAGCCTTATAAGGGCCCTATTCATTACGTAACACACGGTACTCACCGCATCAGCCTAGAAATACTTAGGAAGTGTAGCCTCATTGAGCATAGTTCTTTCCATTTCTTCTAAAGATCAATTTTTCCTTTCTATTACTCCATTTTATTGTGGAGTTCTAGGGGCAAAAAAATTATTTTCAATGTCGTGTTCATTACAAAAGGTTTCAAAATCATGATTTTCAAACTCACCACCATGGTCACTTCTTATAGATGTAATTGAAAAGCTTTTTTCATTTTGGATAACTTTGGCAAGTTTCTTAAAAGCTAGAAATGCATCATTTTTGTGAGAAAGAAATAAAGTCCATGTAAACTTAGAAAAATCATCCACAATCACTAATGCATAGTAATTCCCACCAAAGCTCATAGTTCCAGATGGTTCAAAAAGATCCATGTGCAAAAATTATAAAGGTCTAGAAGTTGAAACAAAGTTTTTAGCTTTAAAAGAGACCTTTACTTGTTTTCCCTTTTGACATGCATCACATAACTTATCTTTTTCAAATTTGAGCTTAGGTAGTCCAATTACTAGTTATTTAGAGATCAACTTTTTCAAGTGATTCATGTGAATGTGTGCAATTCTTCTATGCGATAACCATGAATCATCTTCCTTACTTAGAAGGCATTTCACATCACTTGAAGATATATCATCAAGGCTAATCATATAAATATTATTAACTCTATGACTCACAAACTTAACATGCTTGTCATTTTTACCTTCAATTATGCAATAATTTGAATCAAATATTACTGTATTTCCTTTATCAAATAATTTACTAATACTAAGCAAGTTATGTTTAATCCCTTCAACAAACAATACATTATCAATAGAAGAGTTAGGATTTTTACAAACTTTTCCAACTCCAAAAATCTTTCCTTTGTTATTATCTCCATAGGTTACATGTAAGTGAGTTTTGGGGACAAGGAATGAGAATTTGGAGTCGTCTCCGGTTATGTGCTTCAAGCATCTACTATCGAGGTACCGATTTGAGTTCTTTGCCTTCAAGCACACCTACAACACAAATTTAATTTTTAACTTTTGGTACCCAAATTTTCTTGGGTCCTTGAATGCCAGTTTTGGGTATAGTACCCTTAGAAACCCAAACCATTTTTGTCTTAATCTTTATGTTAATATTTTTCCTTATATTACATGTTGATGCATTGTGTCCTTTCTTCCCACAATAAAAACATTTAATAAATGGGCTACTGGAAGTACTTGAATGAACAAAGAAATTTTTATAAGATTTTTGTTGATTTTTCAGGTTATAATCTATCCCGGCTTTTTAAAAAACAACTCTTTGTTTTCCTAACAAGATATTTAATTATCTATTCCAAAAGTGAATTTAGAAAGAATGTTCTTTAAATCTTCAATTTTTTTTTCAAGCATATGACATGAAGAACAAGATGAAGATGTAGGAGCATGTGAAGAACAAGTTCTGCATGCATTAATTAATCCTAATGTTTTATTTTTAATTTTTAATTCTTTAATTTCTTTATTCAAAATAAGAATTTGGTTTTGTAAAGAAGAAATTGTTTTCTTAGATGAAGAGATTAATTTTGTGAGCCTTAGTTATTCATCATGATGTTCCTCAAAGGCATCTTGTAGTTCATCATAAAAAGGAGATAAGTCAGAATTAGAAATTACCTCAATGTCGCTTTCTTATTCGTCTTCTCCTTTGGCTATAAGACATAGATGGGCTTCCTCACTCTTTGAGCTGTCAGTTAAGTCCATATCATTGTCATCTCATGCTATGTAGGCTCTTCTTCTTTTTCTTTCCTTGAAAGGTTTCTTATCGAATTTCTCCATCTTCTTTTAGTAAATTGGGCACTTCATCTTCATGTGACCCATTTTCCACACTCGTAGTAGGGTTGAAGATGTTCCTTCCCTTGTGATGAGTTTTCTTTGGAGGGAAAAATGGTCTTATTTGAGTTCTCTTTTTCTTGAGAAACTTACCAAATTTTTTTACCAAAAGGCTGAGATTTTCTTCATTTAGCTTAAGGTTCTCTGTGCTTTCTCCATCCTCATCATCATCATCAATTGCTGAGGAGGTGGCTTTGAGAGCTAGTTCTTTTTTCTTCTTATCATTTTCTTCACTTTGGCTTAATCTGCTAAGCTCCAATTCGTGTTCATGAAGTTTTCCAAAAAGTGTAGTTTGTTACCAAGTGGCTTCCAGTACTCAAGAGGGGGGGTGAATTGAGTAACAAAAACTTTTGCAAACGCTTTAAACAAATAAATTTTGCTCAATATAATTATTAAAGAATATGGAAGAGATGAGAAAAAGAAAGAGCAAGTAATAAATAAATTGCAGGAATCAATAAATAAAGTGCATAAAATAAAGAGAATAAGGGAAGAAAAACAGGCACAGTATTTATCCTGGTTCGACCACCAACCACTTGTGGCCTACGTCCAGTCCCCGAAACACCGTTCGAGATTTTTCACTATTCAAGACAAGCTTAAACAACAAAAGTGCTTGCAACCTTTACAATACGGAGCACTTTTCACACACAGGGAAACTCTACCCTTGTGCTCAAGCCTCAAATAAACAAAAGGGATACCTCACCCTTATACAATCCTTGGGGATACCTCACCCTCAATACACAGAAATAAATATAGAGATGAAGTGAAACTCTCGCTAAGAGTAGATAAATACAAATTGAAGCACTAAGGAGCTGTTTTTCAAATATCTCAAGAATTAAGCAATTATAAGTTCAGAAAATAAAGAGAGAATAAGGTAGAGCACGTTTTCAAGCAAGCAAAAATTATCACAATGTCAAGGTAGTTTTCAGAGAAGTCCCAGGCCTCTATTTATAGAGCTCGTGGAAGAATATGGCCGTTGGGAGCAATTAATAGCATTAAAAACTTTCTGATTCTTCGTATGCTGTTTAAAACGTAGCTCTGTTTCTCGTGGGGTATTCGAATGCCTGAAGGAGGTATTCGAATACCTCATCAAAAACTCTTTCGAAAGCTTGTTTAAGTTGGAGTTATTCGAATACCGGTCAAGGGTATTCGAATACCTCATTAAAATAAGGCATATTTCGAAAGCGGGGTATTCGAATACCATATGGGGTATTCGAATGCCTCATTTAAAAAATGGTTCATTCAGAATCGGGTATTCGAATACCATATGGGGTATTCGAATGCCTCTGCTTTGACAAGAAGCAAATATCGGTTTACGAATCGGGTTATTCGAATACCAAATTGAGGTATTCGAATACCTCGGTTAAAAACAGATTCAAAATCCTTTCCAAAAGCTTCGAAATGCTTGTTTTTAACTTTTAAAACATTTGATCTTTTAAAAACCTTTAGTTTAGGTAATCTTTGATCATTTGAGATATTTAATTAACAGCTCCATACATGATAGATCCTAAGTCCTAAAGCTAATCTTTAAATACTTGGACTTGGTCTTCTCATCATCCTTATGTTTGTTATCATCAAAATACATCTTCATTGTTGCGTAGCAAACACAGTAGCTAGTGTCATTATTGACAAATCCCTTGATTCTGATATAGCTGTCACCTTGGGTTGCCAAATCTTGTTCAGACATCTCAAAACTTTATTAATCAAATCTTCGTTAGAAAAATTCTTTCTTAATGATGCAAGATAATTTACAATATGGGTGTACCTCTTTTGCATTTCCTGAATGCTTTCTCCTTGGTTCATTCTAAATAATTCATATTCGCGAGTAAGAGAATTAATTCTCGACCTTTTTACTTCACTAGTATCCTCATGGGTGACTTGTAAAGTGTCTCACATTTCTTTAGCAATTTTACAATTTGAAATTCTAAAAAATTCATCATACCCCAAAGCAATGGTAATGATATTTTTTGCTTTCAAATTATGTTGAACTTTTCTTTTATCCTTATCAGACTAATCACTTCTTAGTGTTTCAATTTTTGCACCAAAAACCTCTCGTGTAGGTATAAATGTGTTGTTTTCGACAGCATCCCACACATCTAGATCAATACCTTCGATGAAGATTTCATTCTTTCCTTCCAGTATGTGTAACCATCCCCATTGAAAAAGGGTGGTCAGTTTATGGAAGATCCCTCTGAAAAACCATTTGAAGAAGCCATGTTCTCTTGAAGCTGCTAAGCTCTTTAAACAAGAGTCTAGCTCTGATACTACTTGTTACCAAGTGGCTCTAGTACTCAAGAGGGGGGGTGAATTGAGTATTGAAAACTTTTCACAAATGCTTATAACACAAACTTTGTTGAAGCTATTTCTTAAAAGGATGTAAAAGCAAATAGAGGATAAAAAGCCTTAAGAATAGAAAATAAATAGACAAGCAATAATAAATAAATTACAGTAAATAAAGAGATAAAGATGAGAAGAGCAGGCACAATATTTATCCTGGTTCAGCCACCAAACCACTTGTGGCCTACGTCCAGTCCTTGAAAAACTATCCGAGATTTTTCACTATCAATACAAGCTTAAATAGGTGCTTGTAACCATTACAAACTAGAGCACTTTTTCATATGCAGGGAAACTCTACCCTTGTGCGAAAGCCTCACTTTTCAGGGATACCTCACCCTTACACAAACCTTTGAGGAATGCCTCACCCTCGTTACAAAGAAGTATAAAATAGATGAAGAGAAACTCTCACAAAGAATAAATATCACAAATTGAAGTTCTAAGAAGCTCTCTAAGGATATCTCAAAGTTTTGACGAAAAGAGCACAAAAAATATGAGAAAATTATAAATCATGTGTTAAAGCAAGCAAATATTGATTCAGATAGTTAGGCAGCTTGCAAAGATGACCCAAGGTCTCTATTTATAGAGTTCTTTGAAGAAAATAGTTGTTTAAGTAATTAATTCTCCAATTAAATGCAAAAAGACGTTGGCTGTTTGAAACAGAGTCTCGTGTTTATTCAAATAACTTATATGTTATTCGAATAACACTGATTGTAAAACTTCATCAAAAACAATTCTGGTATAAGTTATTCGAATTGCTTGGGAGTTATTCGAATAACTCTGTTTAAAAACATTTCTAAGAAACAAGTTTGTTCGGATAACTATAAGGTTATTCGAATAGTTCATTTAGAAACACAAGGTCTGGAAAGCCTTTTATTCAAATAGCATAAGAGCTATTCAAATGATGTTTTTGAAAACAAAGGGGTTTAGGGAATTTTAAACATGTTTATTCGAATAACTTAATAGTTATTCGAATAACCCGTGATAATAATAGTTTTTGATGACTTGGTTTATTCGAATAAAGAGGACTTTATTCGAATAACCCTGTTGAAAAACATTTATACATACTTTAGAAAACTGTCAGGATGATTTTCAAAAACACCAAAACCTTTTAATTAATTCTTAGGGCTATTTTGAATTTTGGGATTTTAGTTTAAAAACATTTTTATCCTTTTTTACATCAAACAATGAGATATCTAAAAAGGCTTTGTACAAAAGACTCTAAGTCCTAAGACTATTCTTGAAGAACTTGAACTTGGTCTTCTCATCATCTTTATATTTGTATTCATCAAAACTAATCTTCATTGTCACATGGTCAACTACAAAAATCAATTGTAAATGCAACACAAATAATATGAATGCAGAAAATAAGGAGATAGGGATAAGAAGATTGCACAAATGAATTTATCCTAGTTTAGTCACAACGTGTGGCCTACGTCTAGTCCCCTAACAATTGCCCAAGATTTTTTTTAATTCTTGTGAAATTGTTGCTTACAAGGATTTTGATGAATCTTTCTCTACCTTATCCCCAAAGCAGAGTGTACAGTGTTTCTTTTTCTCGAGGACACCACTAAACCTCTCTCAACTTCTACCTGAAGAAGAGTGACTAGATCAAATGAATGCTAGCCATACCCTTTCTTATCATAAGAACAAGGCTTTAGTTCTCAAAGGTTGTGATTGTTCTTATTAATGAGTTATAATTGTTTTTAGACTCTTTCTAGAGTGGATATACAAGTTTAAAACCAACAAAGAGGAAGAAAGAATAGAGGTTATAAAAGATTATAGTAGTTTCTTACTTTCTTTGAGCAAGAGTGATGATAATCTTCTCCAAGACCATTCCTTTTATAATATGAGAGTCTCCTCTAATTGTACTAGCCTTTGGAGAAAACAAACAATCAACAGAGAGAATTCAAAACATATGGAAAGTGCAACTTGTATGAATCAGAGTAGTTATTGCTCTCAATCCCAGTAGTTGCTAGTTTGCCCAGTAAGTGCTAGAATATGTGCTAGTATTCTCTGGTTTTAGTATGGTAGCTATTTCACAAATTTCTAGTTGTTGGAATCCTTTTTCCTTGTTAAATGTGATTGATTATATCATAAAGGAGCATTAAGACTTGACTTTAGCAATTAAGAAAATCAAATTATGAGTAAGAAAATAAATTATATGTTATTCAAATTAAAAAAACTTTCCTTGCAAACTCAAATGAATGTAACCCAATTATTAGCAAGCATGGTAATTGATAAATAAAGAAAACCCCAAATAATTATCCCACAAAATCATTCATCATCAAAACATGAAACTAACATATGGCATGTCACTAACCACTATTTATTTTGTGGGAATCATTGCGTCGGTATATGCACTAGCTAATCCCTCAATAACTCCAAGGATAATTCCCCCAGGACAGTATCCCTTCCCCATGATAAACCCCAGTCTCCAATGAACATACCCTCATACATGGGTTTCGTAGGTCCTAGTATGGTACCTGTGCACAATATCGCAAGGTCACAAGGAGCTTATGTTGCTCCAATCTTCCTTAATATGACAAGGGACAGGAGCCTCACAGTAACACCATTGAGGCGTTGGCTACTATTCGACAACAAATGGATGATAGTAAATGGTTCACATGGTAACTCATCTAATGAATACAGTCCTCACTCCTTTGTTTGAGTCGACTAGTAATACATGCAACACATTGGCTTAGTAGGTAGGGAGGCTTAACAACCTTCTGAGAGGAGAGCCTTATATAAAAAATAATCCAGGCTCCTTTGGCTAAGCGACTCTAGGGGCTGTAGGAATTACACAACAACTTGCTTGGCCACCTCCTCTATAGTATGGAACTACATCCATGCTAACTAGGACTAAAGAGGTGTTGCACCCTTATCAAAACACACAAAATACATGGTATTAAGTTCCTATATATCATAATCAAACTCTAACTCAGACACAACCTATTGCTGGAGTAGGTGATCGTGTCTATAACATTCCTGGATACCAGTATCACTCGAATTATGGCACTGGTCAGATACAACCCTTGTGGGTCAATCCCCCTAAACTGCAAGTGAATAGAGCCATCGAATAAGCCCTTTCCAGTTTTGGCTTTAACATTGGACCGATGTTTCATCCTTAATTTATATCTTCTTTCCCAGAATGGATAAACTAGCTTGAACTCCTTAGTGGGAGTAAAATTCTGAAGTTAATTTGGATAAACCAGCTTAAACTCCCTAGAGGGTGTTTAATCCTCAATTTGTATATAGTTTTGGGCTATGCTTTATGACTTTATATTTAAACTCTTCCTAAGTATAATATAGCCTTAATTTGGTAAATGTTATAATTTCTTAAAACCTAGGTTCCTTATAAGAGACTTGTAATTATTTTCTTGTAATTATTTTGTAGAATTTGACATTAAAAAGGACCTAGAAGAGGTTAAAGGAGAAGGAGGGTGGGCCATCATTGAAGGGAGGAAGTTAAACAATCAACCCAAAATTTCACGCTGCAACTTAAGAATTGCACATTGTAGCATGAAGACCTAAGTACAAATAACTTGATCAGACCCAAGAGCTATGCATTGTAGTGCAATAATTTCACGTTGCAGTGTGAAAATCATAAAAATGTCCCTTTGTTTTGGGTTTCTAGAGAGATAAGCTTAGGATTTGGAGGAGATTAAGAGTGAATTGAAGATCTAAGGCTTTAAGATCGCAAATCTAGTTCTTTCTTCACCTTCTCCTTTGATCCTCTTGTTTATATTCATGTTTCTTGATATAGTGTGTATGTAATTGAATATGATAAGATTCTAATCCTCTTCTATGGTTCCATTTGAACTTGCTATATATTTTGGATCTTTTGTAATTTTCCTTGCTCTTTATTAATGAAATGATTTTGTTTATCCATCTCTAATCTTAATGCTTGCATTTGATTGGCCATTAAGTGTTTGATGTGGAAACCCTAAGGAACTAGACATAGGGAATTGAATGTTTGACCATGGATTGGCATAATGCTTGTTCATTATTATCTAATTGTGTGGGTCTTAATTCAAATAGGAATAAAGTGTCTTGGACAAGTGAAACATGTTTATTTGACCTAGACATAGGCTTATAAATAATTGAGTTCCTTGACTAACAAAACGAATTCTTTGATATTTTTGTAATGGAGGTTGCTTGGATTCAAAGGAAGTAGTAAGGGATAATGGACCCCTAGGCCCTTAATTCTTTGCTTTCTCATTCTTTTACTTAGTGTTTGTTTGTTTTTATTTTCTATTTATCTTGTTCTTAGTGTTAATTTGGTTCTTCGATTATTGTGTTGCTTGGATAAAGATTAAGGAGTGATTGATTAGTATTTAACACAAAATTAGAGCAATCTTTGTGGAACGATACTCTAAACTCATCGCTTTATTACTTTTGCAATTTGTTACACTTGCTAATTGAGCAACAATGACCAGATTTTTTTGCAATAAGTACACCAACGATTGTCTTTGTTAGGCTTAAAGAAATTAGGTGCAGATGCTGCCAGTGGGTCTTTTAAGGTTGGTTGGAGGATTTAGCCATCATAGTTGACCCATCTATTGACATCTAATCAAGCATCACTGACCTATGGCTTTCTTCTCCACGAACAATATAGAAAACCTCACAAAGTGAGGGTAGCTTTTCATTTCCCAATATTTGGACCCTAATAAGATCATATTCAAAATTCAAACTAGAAAGAAATTTAGCAGTTTAGTCTCTTTCCACAAAACTAGACAGTGTGGTAGCATCCATGCTGCATTCCATTGTAAGGTTTTGGTATTGGTATAATTCAAACCAGAGCCCATTGAGCATTCCATAATAATATGTTACAAAGAGATTACCTTGCTTGGTGGCAAAAATCGTTGTCTTCAGTTCATAACAGATGGCTACATTCTGCTTCATAGAATAAGTCTTCTAAAGATTGTTTCAAATATCATGAGTAGTGGGAAGGAATATACAATTTTTGCTAACTTCAGGCATTATTAAATTCTAAAGCCAAGTTATGATCAAGGAATCCTCTTCACCCTGCTCATCAAATCTAGGATCCTTCTTATCAAGTACTTCTCCTTTAATGTGGTTCACTTTCTGACAACCTTTAAGAGTGGTACAAACAACTTGTGCCCATTGCAAATATTTTTTTCCATTAAGGCAATACGTTGAATGCATGATAGGTAAGTCATTGGGATTAATGGGAGTGGAGACTGCAAAACTGGTATGGTCAGAGAAAGTAGAGGAGTCGGCGTTGGGCATGGTGGATTGGAGAGATGAGACTGTCTTTGGTTAAAGGAAGAGCTAGACAAAACTTTTTTGGGCAAGGAAGAACAACTCAATGTCCTACAATAAAGTAGGAACAATGTAACAAAACCAATGATTGGTTGAAGAATAATCTGCAATAAAGGCTGATCAAAATACTATAGAAGCAATAACCAGAGTCCCCATGAATAGGGTATGATATATACTTGAAAAAATAAAGAACATAATAAAGAAAGTTTAAGTGAATTGCTTGAGTGAGTATGCACTCAAAAGTATGATATTTATATACATTAAAGAATGATTACACCTTATATTTACAAGAAATAATAATTAGAACCAATGTTCTAGATAAGTGGATATTTAAAGACCCAAATATTTCTAATACAACACTAAACACTATTACTATTTCCATCACAATAAGCACTAGTAGTTTAACATAATCAATGTGGGACCTCATAATATCCTTAAAAAATGTCGAACCAACAACCTAGCTCTTCTTCCTTTGGCAATGTTCTCTCTTCTTTTCACTAATTTGGTCGCACAAAACTTCACATGAAAAATTTCCTCCTATGGAAGGCTCAAATTGCTCCAGTTACAAAGGCATTCAAAGTCATGGGTTACTTAGACGGAAACAAGGAAAAACCAACAAAGGAGATAATTGAAAGAGCTGATGATGGGACTTTTAAGCAAGTCTCTTCTCTAGAATATGATGAGTGGTATTCACAAGTCCAACAAGTTATTGTCTTAATCTAGCCCATTCTGTTGCCAAAAATATTAGCCCAGGTGATTGATGTTCCCTTTGCCAAAATTTGTAGAAAACACTTAATGACTCTTATGCCCAAGAAATTGATGTTAGATTGATGCATTTAAGATCTCAACTTCATATTATAAAGCAAGATGGAAAATCAATTGATGAATATTTGAAAAAAATGAAAAGAATTTTTGATCAACTAGTTATGATTCAATGCTCTAATAAGAACTAAGAAGGTTTGTTTTGACTTACATTGCTTGGGAGAAGAATACAAAATGTTTGACACTTCAATCATGAGTAAGCCACCTCTGCCATCTTTTGCTGAATTACGTCATTTACTCTTTGAACACAAATTATAGTTTAGTTTGGCACTAAAGAGTAAGGAAGGGGAATAAGAATTTGAATCCTGCAACACCCTAATGTGGATGTCACATTTTCGAACAATAATAATAAAACTTTTACTCAAGTTATAAATTATTTCGTAATATATAATAATATAGGTTGTAAAAATATTTTTTTAAACACATTAATTATAAAATAAAATAAACAAAGACATAAAATAAAACAAACTATTACATACACACCATAATTATACATATGATTTTGTTTTTAATAGGTACAAATAATTTACATATTACAAACTAGTTAATTAAAAACAGTAAACTATCTGATTTAAAGCAAACTATAAACTAGCCCAAGCATAACACTAAAAGTTCTGATCCTCCGAAGAATCCTCCTCGGGAAGATTATCGGAAGACAGAAATACTCTGGTAACATCATACCACGCTGCAATCAATCCATATGATATGGATGATCTCGAGGTTCGCCTTCCTCGAACTGGTCACTCGGTTGCTGCTCCTCGTTGTATTGACAATCCAACAGTTGCTCCTCTTCTACTTCCTCAACGACTTTATGGAACATAAATAATAATACAAAAAATATATACAAAGAGATGAGACAATTTACATCATTACCAGCATATCAGTCTAATAGGATATGGTTTTATTGGCACAGTCTAATAGGATATGGTTAGAAGATAACCAATCCATTCCTAATATTATATCTATTTCAACAAGAGGTAAGCAAATTAAATTGACCGAAAAGATTCGATCATTTATGGTAATAGGACATTTCAAACATACTTTGGATGTAACAACAGGCTTGGCAGTTGGTGTAGAAACAATCAATTGAAAACTCAAAGAAGACATAGGTAATTTCAACCGATCCACACAGTCATATGCAATAAATGAATGTGTCGCACCTGAATCATATAGTACAGTCAAAAGATTACCTACTACGACACCTTCCCCCTGAATAAGATCTTCAGACTGAGAAGCCTCAGCTCCGCTCATCATGTACACTCGCCCTCCAGATCGCGGCTGAGTAGCACGAACATTGCTCACAACTGGCTTCCTTTCTGACTGGTTACATTCTCTAGAAACATGCCCAGGCCTTCCACACTTGAAACAGATTGGCCCTTTAATTGAACAGTCTCTAGATATGTGGCCACTCTTTCCACATTTAAAACATCTTGGCATAAATGCCACATTTGTACCAGCTTTGTTGCCACTAGAACTTCCCTCGATAGATGGACGTTGAGGCTGACTTCCAGGTGGTCTCGAATACGGCTTGCATTGAAACCGGCTATTGTTATTGTTGTTGTTGTTGCCTCCTCTTTAGAACCTAGTCAGTCCAAAGTTACGATTTCTTGGATCACGTCACGGCTCCAACTCCTCGAGTCGTACACATGTATCCACCAAAGCATGAAACTAGTTCATCCTAAAGGGTAGCACTCCTCTCTTCAACTCTACCCTTAGCCCTTCCTCAAACTTACGGCATTTCCACGTATCATTCTGTCGAGTTTGAGCATAGTCTGAGAACTGAGGCAAGCTCTCAAATTTAGAAGCATATTCATTGACAGTCATGTTGCCCTGACGTAAACCAAGAAATTTCATCTCCTTGGCATGTTGAGCACTAGCAGGAAAGTACTTTTCCAGAAATACTTCACAGAATATCTCCCAAGTAATTTCCATTCCCTCAGCTTCTAGTAAGCGTCGGGTTCCTCTCCACCAGTTCTCACCATCCCCTCTCAGCATAAATGTAGCATACGTCACCTTTCGATCATTGGCGCACCCCATTCCTTCAAATATCTTTTCGAGATCTTGGATCCAAAGACTCGCCTTCTCTGGATTAAAGTCACCTTTGAACTACGGCGGGTTATTGCACCTAAACTCAGACAAGTTTAGAGCATCAGCAGTCGCATCTTGCTGTTGAGCTGCTCGTTCATTTTGTTGCGTAATCACCTCTGCCATACGCTGCATAGCCTCAGCAGCTACAATCATTGGGTCAACATTACGGTTCACGTTTGCACGCGTTCCTCTTCCGCCAGACATTTTCTTCTTCAATCAAACAAGACAAAACAAAGTCAGATGTACCCTTTCGGACACCAATTACAGAGAATCACACAACACAAGCAAAAACAGACCCAACCACAACCCCAAAAGACTCTAACTTGGGCTCGATACCAACTAAATGCAACACCCTAATGGGGATGTCACATTTTCGAACAATAATAATAAAACCTTTACCCAAGTTATAAATTATTTCGTAATATATAATAATATAGGTTGTAAAAATATTTTTTTTAAACACATTATATTATAAAATAAAATAAACCGCACATAAAATAAAACAAACTATTACATACACACCATAATTATACATATGATTTTGTTTTTAATAGGTACAAATAATTTACATATTACAAACTAGTTAATTAAAAACAGTAAACTGTCTAGTTTAAAGCAAACCATAAACTAGCCCAAGCGTAACACTAAAAGTTCTGATCCTCCGAAGAATCCTCCTCAGGAAGATTATCAGAAGACAGAAATACTCTGGTAACATCATACCACGCTGCAATCAATCTATATGATATGGATGATCTCGAGGTTCGCTTTCCTCGAACTGGTCACTCGGTTGTTGCTCCTCGTTATATTGACAATCCAACAGTTGCTCCTCTTCTACTTCCTCAACGACTTTACGGAACATAAATAATAATACAGAAAATATATACAAAGAGATGAGACAATTTACATCATTACCAGCATAGCAGTAAGAAAATGACAATACAAACAAATATAATAGTTAATATAACAATTCATATTATCACACATACAAAATATCATAAATCAAATTATAACTATTCACATTATCACACATGCAAAATATCATAAATCAAATTATAACTATCCATACAGTGATGCAGATTAAATATGCCATGTACTCAGACTCGTTCCTACTCCATGGAGCTAAACACAAACATCAGAGAGAATGATCCGGTAGACATGTCCGCACATCAAACTGCCTCAACCAACTATTACACAGTCAAATACGTTGTGTGAATGGCACACAGTCAAATACGTCGTGTGAATAGTACACAGTCAAATACGTCGTGTACGTCCAGGCATAGTACCAGACAGTCCCCAATGGATCCTGATTAAGAATAGTATTTGTCGAGATTGCTAGTGTGTGTTATCAGTTACCACAGCCCAGAGGAGCTACCAATTGTCCACATGTGGAATCTACTGCACACTAATGCCTCCAAGTTCTCCACATGAACACACTACGCCTATTACACCCGTAACACGGTGTAATTCATCTCGTCAGTCAATTGTCAATTGCAACCAAATTGACATACCACTCTATGTATGTAATGATCCATAATTACAAAAATACCCTCAGTATCACCATGAATCATAATTACATAAATATCCTCATTGTTACCATAATTACAAAAATACCCTTAGTATCAATAATTCCAAAAACAATATGTCTCCACTTGATAGTACTATTTTCCAACATGTCCGGGTCCACCACTTTGGCATGACAGTAAAAATTACTATTCCCATTAGTCGCGTAAACATTTTATCGTGTTTTTCAATCATGTAAATATTTTTCAACATTTTCTCAATTGTGTAGTTTAAAATCCACTATTTCAAATACGCGTAAGCTATTTCTACTATTTTTCACTGTATAAAATATTTCTTGATGCTCCAAATTGAATTTTGAAACTTTCCAAAACTAAAAATATTATTTAGACATTATTTTCCATTTTTCTTACAAAAATTACTCTAAGTAATAATTTCTGACGTTTTTCTCAAAAATTTGATTTTAATAAATTCTTCTACAGTTAATTTTATTCTTTAACCACGTAAAATATTTTCTTGCTTTCTAAATGCCATTTTGAAACGTTCTTCAATACTTGCTCATTTTTAATCAATTTTGACAGCATTTAGTTTAGAAAATCCACTAAGTGATATTTTCTACGTTTTTCTTTTAAAAATTCCTTTATTTAATTATAACCATAAAATACACTTTGAAAATTGCTAACATACTTTAAAAACTCAAAGGTAAGTATTTTTCAAGTGTTAAAATTTATTTCTTTACCATACTAGACTTCTAGTAAAAATTCATTTACTTATTTGACTCTTGAAAATCCATCGTAATTGAATTCATTTTAGGTTAATAAACTAGTTTACACTTAGAAAATAAATTTTGGATCAATTAAACATTAAAAATATATTTTGGCCGAAAATCACCATTTTTATACAAACCATGTTTAAAATTATTTTTCATCCATTAAATCATTGAAAAATCCTTTAACTTAATTAGATCAATTAGGTTATCCTTTTAGAAAATGGTTGAGAACATATTGGTTCTCTTTTCATAGTAAAAACCATAAGCTCTTTATCTTGTGTTCTTTGGAACACTTTTGCAAGTCTCAACATATTTGCACATCCAACAATAATTATCATAGATCCATGAACATATACATATGTTTATGAACACATACCATCTATTAAAACAATAATAAAACACATACCAAATATCAAAGCTATAAACATGCTTGCATGCATAATAAATCACAAATATAAAAACAAATAATATGCACACATAAACAATCATAAATAGAGAAGACAATAAATAACCAAGTGAATGAATCCTTATGGATTCTTCACCACAAATACATCCATTTTCTCACCACCACACATGGTTGATGAGATTAAATCTCCCTCTTACCTATAAGGAAGACAAGATCTCCTTGGACTCCTCATTAGAAATTTTGTGTACCTTCAACAAAAATCCTAACAAGCTTAAACAAATTATAAAGTCATAAATTATGTTTGAAAAAGATAAACCATGGATCAATCATGGCTTAGAACATCAAAAATCAAATTAGAAACAAGAAACAAGAATTTTTACCTTATAGGAAAGAAACTTCAAAGTGATTTTCCAAGCTCCAAATGGATGATTTTGTGAAAACTCACAACTAGAGATGTTCTTAGAATATGGTTTAGGTTTAGGAAATTGTGTTGGATGAAATTTTTGATGGATAGAAGTGTTAGAAGAGTGTTTGGCCGAATGGTGTGGGAAATGAAGACTTAGAAGTTTTCTTTGGGTTCTTTGGGTAGGAGAGAAATGAATGAGGGATGAGAATGATAGAATGAATGATTTAGGAGATGAATGATTGCCTAAATCATTCAGCTTTGCCGTGAGCTTCCAAGACAAGTACAACCTCCTTTTTTGACAAATTTGGCTTAATAATAACCTTATTCTATCATGCATGGCCATATAGCATCAATTATGGAGCTTTGTCTCCTTTGTTGACCAACTAGACTTACTAATGGCCATCGATGGATTCAATGGCGGATCTTGAAGTGTCTAGCACCTTCTTGATTTCTCTTGGAGAGCTTTGGCCGAAATTTTACATAGGAAATTCAATCAAGTTTCGATTCATTTCAATATCCTAATTATGCTTAAGCCCTTCTAGTTATGTTTAATTAAAAGTTAGTTAGATTCCTTTGTATTTTAGTTAATCATCTATTTATTTAGAAACACTAATCTCCTTCTTAATTATACTTGTTCATTGGCTAACTAAAATTTTAATGAATAACTAACTAGATTTTAATCAATTTGATTACTACTTAAACCCTTTAGATTAACTTAATTAAGTTTTAAATTAACTAATCTATTAAATTAAGTTTTAAACTAACTAATCTATTAAATCTAACTATTTTTATGGATTTTCAACCTCTTGGTTTAGAATTTTACAAGCCATTTACGTTGATAAACTTTTCCTAAAAGTGGGTCCCACAAAGCAAATGTGGGTCCCACAAGCCAAACGTGGGTCCCACAAATTTTTTTGCATGATAAATATTTTTATTATATAGAAAAATCCTAAAGATTAAAAGATTGATATATGTATTATTCGGATTAGATTTAGTAAGATCGTCCAGCTCCAAATAATCAAACAAGATTTTCCCCGGCCCGAAAATTATTATTTTCTCGACTCGGAGTAAATCACACAAAACAATCAAATACAGTTACGAAACAGTTAAATTAATTTTATAACACACAGAAATCAGAAAACAGTACAATAAGGGCAAAAACATAATTAACTAAAAATTGGGGTGTTACAAATCCTCTCATGACGTTTTATATACGAAAAACATTGGAAACTTTGAAAATTCAATCAATCATTCAGAAGGGGAAGAGGAAGAGGTTGCTATTGTGGAAGAGATCAAGGAGGTTATATTTTTCAAGTTGTGGTGTTCATGGATGTGGTTATGTTCTTATTGGAAAAGCTAAGATTTCTTATGGTCTCACTCAGTTTAATCAAGGTGGTCGTCGCATAAGAGGTCAAGACAATTACATAAGTCCTTGTTCTGCTAAATCTGTAAGTGCACGTGTCGTCAAAAAGTAATAAAGTGATGAGTAGAGTATTGTTCCCATGAGGATCGTGTGATTACCAAACTATGACAATTTTAATTATTTAGCTAAATGAAAATAATAATATAAAATAAATTGAAAGAAATTAAAAATCAATAAAATAACTAATAAAATTAAAAAGACTACGGAGATATAGCTCAACCAAGCATTAAAATCCTAAGATGAGGAATCCACTACAACTTCATATCATGATGAACATTGGTTCTCCTTTATTAATGATTAACTATGTGTTTGAAGGCAGTCTATCCTAAAATATTTAAAACTCAATCTTTTACCACTAAAAACGTGTTAAAACTAAATTAACCACATTCTCATGGCAATTAAATTAATTAAAACACATTAGTTTCTATGATATCTCGTTAACCCTCGAAGGATCAAGCCTATCTCTAAATCTTAATTCCTAAGTTCAATTCCTAGATTATCAAGCATTAAACTTCATCTCTCGATCCTTCACCTAATAACTAAGATCATGAAAATATGGCTAACAACATACCCAAAGCATTAAGAACACTAGGAATAAATAAAAAAATAATAATTATTTCAAGAACAAAGAGAGAAATCAAATATTCAACACAATAAAATAAAGAGAGTCATCCCAAGCATAGAAAAAAAGGATTTAGCCACACATAGGCATTTAAGCACTAACAAGAACAATAGATGAAAAACCAATCATGATTATATATAAGAAAAATAAGAAACAAAAAAAAAATAAGAAGAAGAAGAAGTAGAAAAGAAACAAGATGTTTTCAATAATTGCTTCCTTTCTCCTTGAACTTCTTTCAAAACATTAAGTCTTCAATTTCTTATCCTCCAATCCTTGTTACCACTCTAATCTCCAAAAAGTTGTCAAAAAGTTTCAATCCTTGGAAATTTTATAGGAGGTTTACCTTAATAGAGGTGCGTCTTTCACTTAATCTCTTTCATAATTCATTAATTAATTGGTCCCCAAGTAATGAAAAAATCATAATAGGATTTAGGAAACTTAATTTTTGCAACATCACACGCCACAGTGTGGTGTCACACCAGGGTGGGGGGAGTGTGTGACTTACAAGTTAGCTTCCTAACATCTCATATGCCCCTGTATGAGTTCACACGGGGGCCATGTGAGATAATGGTTGATCATATATAGATATATAGAGTGGAAATTTGATTTTGTGGTCTTCATGGAAGTTGCAACTCTTTTCCTTATCTTTTCCAATGCTACTAGAATCACCTCTTTTCGACCTCTGTAGCTCAAGTTACATTTGTTTTACTATACAAAGGTTAAGAATTTCACAAATCATGTCCATGTTGGTTCTAATCTCAGCTCCTTTGCAATGGACTCAATCAAATCTTCATAAAATTGTATAAAAACATCTTTTTAGGACCTAAGAACATAGAGAAAAAACAACATAAATTTCCAAGCATAATTTAAGCATTAGTGGTATAAATCCTTATAAAATGTGTAACACCCCAACTTTTGGGTAAAAGACCGTTATGTCCCTATTTTACTGTTTCTTATTTTTCTGTATGAAATACAGAAAAATAATACTGTTTGTTATTTTATTTGGTCGTTTTACATAATTTGTTTCGATATAGTAAAATAAAAATTTTTATTAAATTATTGTTTTAAATTTTTCGTATGAAAAATAGATGTATAACAACTTGTCCAAGCACGGTATTTTATATAATCAATTTTAATCGTATTTTTCTTCAAGACAAGTTGAAATAAAATTTTTCTTGAATCCATTGTTTTAAATTTTCGAGTGTAATATACAGCTATATAATACTACTTGGATATTTTATTTGAATGTTTTGGATGATTAGCTACATTGTGGGAAAAAATAGGAAAATGACCATTACGTTCCGAATGTCTCTTGTAATTTTTTGATTTTTTTGTTTTTAATTGTTTTCTACTTGATACTAAAAAAATTTCAATATTCTTGTTCAATGTGATTTTATATGGACTTTTTGTGTGATTTGCTCACGGGGTAGGAAAATAATATTTTTCCGGACCGAAAAATCTGTTTTTAATTATTCAAGAGGTGGGGATCTTACTAAACCCACGATTCGAATGAGCCTAAAATTAATCTTTTAATTTTTAGGATTTAATCACAAATAAAATAATTTTATATTATTATAATATTATTTTATTAGTCAGTACAAATAAGTGACAGCGGACTCGGAAATATTTTGTGGGACCCACGTTTAGTCATCAAGTGCTGTACACGTGGACCAATGAGGAGCTGGTCAAAATTGATGGCTATGACTCATCGCAACGGGCCAATAGGACGATGACACGTGGCGTGACACCTCAAGATCATGACTCACCAGCTTCTAGAAGGTTCCGAAGTGTTCGACTCACTGTGACTCACCGCAGTGTGACTCGCCGATTCCGTATGAAATACAAAAGTTTTCTCGATGACTCAACACCGTGACTCACCATTAATGACGCAGCCAATGATGCGATTTTTTGTGATGCGATCATATTTGACTCTATAATTTTATTTGAGATGTTTCGATCGCCATGCTGACTCACCTGTTTTGGAAAATATCCATGCTGACTCATCTGCTCTAGAAAAATATCTACGCTGACTCGCCATGTTGACTCACCCGTTCTAGAAAATTCCACGATGACTCATCATACTGACTCATCGTAGCGAGTCACATATTCTAGAAATTTCTCTTTGATGACTCGCTTTATGACTCATCAAGGGTAATCAGTAGAAAAAATGATCAATAATAATTGCTACTCTGTTAGTCTAAAATAAAAATCTATGTATATTTTATTACCCATTGGACAATAAATACTGACTTTATAAACAGTAATTATTGTATAATTATTGTTTATTGGTTAAAGTATGTTAGAAAATATACAATGTGCACCAATAGGAATTGGTCAACAAAAATAACAACCAATAAGAATCAAGTTAGTAAATAATTAACCAATAGAAATTGGTCAAGAATAATGGCTTGAATTTTTAGGACCAATAGGAAACAAGCTATTAAATAAGTTTGGACTTCTTGAATTTGAATGGCTCTACGGTGGAAGAAAGAGCAATTTGCTCTAATAGCTAATTCACAAAGTGAATTTCACGTAGAAAGCCTTAGGGAATTCTTTTAGAAAGCCTTTTGATGAAGCAAATGTTATTATTCAATTCTTCCTATCATTCAATTAATGAACCAAGTAAAGACTAGTCAATTTAGTGGCTTTTCTTTGTTGTTTCCAAGGCAAAGCTAAAACTTTGTAAGGCAAAATATTACAATTGATTTCTTCCTATCTTTTATTAATTAACCAAGTGTGACAAAGTCAATATTGATGGCTTCTTTTCATAATGCATTTACGGCAATGCATGCCTTTAGGAAGGCAATTCCAACACTTCAATATATTCTTGCTCTCCGAGCATTTCAAAAAGGCAATAAAACTAATTTCCATTTCCTAAAGTTAGTCAATTTTGATGGCTCTCTTTGTTGAATGTCTACGGCAAAGCAAAGTTTTTGTGAAGCCAATATTGCAATTCATTCTTCCTATATTCTAAACTACCTCACGGCCAAAGCTTAGAAAAGCCAAAGGAGACTTGTTTTTATTTCTCAAAATCTTCAATCTTTCTCCAAATACATCAAATAAGCCAAAAGCTCTCAAATTTCCTTTTCTTTTCTTCTCCAACCTCACGGCCTCTTCATCCTATTCTATCATTCATTCTTCTATAATTCATTCCAAACTACCTTATTTCTTGCTTCTTTACTTCATTTCAAGACCCTTTGTAATTGAAACCTAAGCCTAAATCTTCCATTTTCTATCATGTTCTTCAAAGCTTAAGTTTGAAGCCTTGAAGGTAGGGTTATTTAATTTTCATGTTTCTATCCATTTCAAAATTTTAATCATGATTTTAATCCATGATTATTGTAGTTTAGAGCCTTAGGTATTAATATTGTATGTTTTCTTTGATTTTCAAGAAGCTCTTGGTGAAGAAGATTGGCTTGAAGGAGACATACAAGGAGCTTGGAGGTTCTTCAAGAGGTAAGAGGGAGATTACCCTCATCAACCATGTGTTGGTGGTGAGGAATGTTTGTGGTTGTGGTGAAGAATCCATAAGGATTCATTCACTTGATTGTTTATAGTTTTTCCTAATTGTGATTGATTATGTGTGTAAATTATTTATGTGTTTATTACTTGTGTGTTTGTTAATTTTGTGTTTGTTAGTAGGTTGTTGTGTATTTGTTAGTAGCCTTCTTGTTTGATGTTTGTAATAATTTGCATGTCTACAAGCTTTGATAATATTGCATGTGTTAGAAATGCATGATAAAATATAGGATATGAATAATATGTCAAGGATTGTATGAGTGTTCCAAAGAACACACTAACAAGGCTCACGACCATGATCCAAATGGGGAACCAAAATGTTCTCTTAATTTTCTTAAAATATGATTTAATTAACCTAGGAGAATTGGTAAGATATCCATTTGTTTAGATCAAGAAAAATGAATTTGGAAATCAAATAGCATAACCTTACATTTTCGGCCAACATGTCTAACTTCAACACTTTGATTTCTAAAATTATTTTCTAGAGTAATGATTTAATCAATGTAGACAATACAAGAGATTTAACATGTATTTAGAAGGTGAAAAATAATTTGGAAATCAAATGCAAAGTTTTTATCAAATTCGGCCAACATGCCAAATTAGATATTCATGATTTTTAAAATTAATTCCAAGCTATTTTCAATCAAGAAGAAGCAATACAAGTTAAAGTAAATTTTCTACAATGAGTTTTAAAGAAATAAAGTGGTTAGAATTAAGTTTAAGAGGTTAATACTAATGATTTTTTGTAAGAAGAAATATAAGTAGCTTTATAAAATTTCTAACGTATAGCTCCCCATGTGTTTTGAAGCACGTTAGTAATTTTCAAAAGTGTAATTAATTGGTTGTGATAAAAAAAATAAAAGGAGTTTTGACGGTAAACCTAGAAAACCATTATTATAATTTTTTTTTCTAAATCAAATACTGTCAATTTTTATTAAAAACAGACAAATAAGGCATAAAAGATGAGCAAAAGACAAGTATACGCTATGAAAAATATTCTACGTAATTTAAAAGTACTAAATATTATTTCTGTTTGTTTTAACACGTTATTTTAAGGAAGTGGGACAAGAAAACGATTTAAAAAATCTTACGCGATTGAGAAAACGTATTAAAAATTCTACGCGATTTTGAAAACAAGACAAAAATATATTTACGCGATTTATAAATGTTTGTAAAAACGACGGAATTGTGAAAATGCGATAAAATTTCTACGCGATTGAACGTTATTGTATTTTTCATTTGTCGGGAAAATGTGAACCGTCATGCGTTTTCTTTATATATATATTTGTTGCCAATGAGGCAAGCTTTATTGTCGGGAAAATGTGAACCCGTCAATCGAGCTTTCTATTTTTCTGCCATTGAGGACATATTATTATCTTGAGGGCATATTCGTAATTTTATATTTTTGGAATTATGTATTGTGTTTATGCCAAATTTTTGGTGGATTGATTGACGAGGTGAATCACATCGTATTGTCGGTGCGATAAGCGTAGTGTGGTTCGAAATTGAATGGACTTGGAGGCATTAGTGTGCATAAATCCATATGTGGAATGGTTGGTTGCTCTTTTTCCGGGCCGTGGTAAATGGCAACACACTAGTGGACTCGACACACACTATGTTTAATCGAGATCCGGTAAAGTCTAATAGTACATTGCCCGTAGTGCCACAACGTGAGACCGTGAACTACACCACGCCTTGGATGATGGATTCCATGTGACGTGGGGCTATAGACGCAACGTGTGACAAACAATCAATAGTTTGGTTTCTTAGCCGTGGTACTAATAGATTTTGCGGATCATTCTCTCTCGATGTCTGTTTCATTTTTTTTAGCTCCATGGAGTAGGATTGATTTTGTCATATTGCATATGTTTATATGATTTGTACATTATGATCTTTTATCTATGATCTTTTATCTATGATCTTTTATCTATGATCTTTTATCTATGTTCTTTTATCTATGATCTTTTATTTATAATCTTTTATCTATGATCTTTTATATGTGATCTTATGATTATGTTTTTTTATCCTATGTGATCTTTTATCGGTAATATTATATGTTTATATCAAAGCTTGTAAACATGCAACTTCATACAAATTATTACAAACACAAATGGTATATATTTTGTCGTACATTGTTATCTTTTATTTGTGATATTCTATGTTGTTGTTATCTTTAATCTTCCTTTTATATTGTTATGATTTAGGATGTTATGGCAATTTTATATTGTATGAATTGTTATATCTATCCTCGGTAATGTTATTGTAGTTTATTTTATTATGATATATGCTTATTCAAATTAATTGAAAAATGATAACATGACTATATTTGTATTAAGAGTGTGTATGGAATGACTTTGTCATTCGTATCATTCTTTGCTAAAATTTTCTTGGTATTGGTGAAATGGGGATCTCACCTCTTTCTTAGATTTGTGTTGTTTTGTTTGGTTTGTATTATTTGAATTCGTATAGTAGAAGCAATGGAGCACATTCTTAAACCTATGAGAGATAATATTGCATGAAGAAGATGGTGATGGCGTTGAAGAAGTGACCTTGGACTTCAACTCAAAATGGATCAAAGGTCAAGATTGATGGAGACATGGATCATGTAGGTTGGGATTTTTTTTTTTCCGTTAGTGTTGTTACTAATTATTATTAGTAACCTTCATTAGGTTTGCTACTCAATGATGTTTAATTAAGTCTACGTAAATTACATGTTTTACTTCTATAATGAATATTTGGTGGTACTTATATTATGTGTATTAATTAATTCAATTTAATTTTAGTTTTTCTTATAATTTTTGGTAAGTCTATATTTCCGCGAAATGAAATTTTAAAATTCATCTTTTAACAATCAAAACTTTTATAAAATGATTTCAATTGATTTTATATTTTATTTAAAATGTGACGCCCTACAGAGGGTGTTACAAAATGCATCTAAATCCATATCTAACCAAGCATAAGGTCTATTTATTTTACTCACACATCAAACACCCTAACACTTGAATGATTGTTTGTCCTTTAGTAATGAAAAACAAAATCCAAACAAAAACCAAGCGTATTTCTTTTGAGGTGACTAGAACTTTAAAATCTAGATTTCTAAATATGACCTCTAGAAGATCAATGCAACGACAATTTATTCAAGTGATAAGGGGTGAATTATCCAATTCTACGTTCAAACTTAACAAGGCACAAACAACTTATTCCAAGCACGCTATCACAAACTAGTCTCAATAATGCATTAATCTTGGATGAGTTTAAGCACATCAAGTGATGGGTAATTAAAAGTTTCAAACCCAAGTGCAGGTTGTTTCAAGTAGTAAATTCTCGGGAGTCCGAAGTCGATCCACAGGGAATTGATGAAGAAAAAATTATTTGAGGTAAGGAGCAGATTTGTCATAATACTAAAAGTGATAAAAGTTGTTCACAGATGAAAAGGATTTACTTGGGTTACGAGATCCACTCTTGGTAATAAATTAAAAACAAGATTATTTCTTTTATAACTCAATTGAAATCACACATAATTGAGGTTCTAATCGAAAAATTTAACATTCAAAGTTCAATTTAGATTATACATGTAATCATATTATGTTCCTTTAATTATCCACAAACACTTGTAAATGGTCTCAAGCATTCACTGTGCCAACGTCTTGCCTACAATGAATCAAGTTCTTCAATATTCAAGAATGGTTTCTAAATTGATTGGAAACAACATACAACACATATAATGATCACTTAAAAATATATCATTTAAGCACAAGAAGGAAATTAATCTAACCTCAACTTATTACCAAAAGCTTCACCCTTTCACCCAAGGAAAATGAAAATTAGTTACTTATAGATAAGAAGAAAAAAAGAGATAAGAAGAAGAGATGAACATAACTTTAATTTAGAACAAAGAAAATTACAACAAGAGAAACAAATAACACAATAGTATAAACTAAACTAAGATCAAACATGATCTGAATGAGCACCCAAGCTCCCTTTTATAGAGCTCAAGGAGTACAAGAAGACGATGGAGTTGTTTGATGATGAGAAGTAAATGCCAAAATAGTTGCTTGATGATGATAAATGAGCTGAAATTATAGAGATTCTTGTCTCCGAAATGTTTCTGCTCTGAGCTTATGACATGCGTGATTTTCCTATCAAGTGGTCTTCATAAAAGTTCTAGGAAATTGTCTTAGCTTTCCATAGCCACTAGTTTCATCCAAATCCACCACCTATAGCCCGAGATACGGCCCAATTACTGCTTATGGGTCAAGCCCAACTTTAGATCCTTTGTTCTGACTTTTAAGCCCAATATCACCTTCAAGACTTTCGATTTGGCTCTTGTGTTCTTCATAAAAGTTGTAGATATAAGTCTTAACCTTCCACTATCAAAATTTCAGAATTAAATGTTGAACTCCTATAGCCCGAGATATAGCCTAATGAGTGCATAGAGGTCAAGCTGTCAGGTTCAAAGCTCTAGATTTTGCTTCAACTCCAATTTGAGTTATCCAAACGTGTTCCTAGTCTTGAGGTCTTCATGAAAGTTCTAGAAATTTGTCTTAGCTTTAAAACAAGACCAAAATCACATCCATCGGATATTTTGTAACTCAAATTATAACTAGTTTATTGAAAAAGTCAAGTGAGAAGATTATACAATGAATAAAATATATTGCTATCAATGTGGCTCTTGCTATCAAGTGAATAGTTATTAGAGAATTATCTTAACTTTTCAACAAGACCAGAATCACATTAATCAGATAATTGTAACTCAAATTGTGCCACTTTACTTACGAATGCAATCACCTAAATCAATGATAATTCAAGCAATAATTTCTTCAATGATCTAATTAAGCTTAATTTCATAAAATGTGACAAAATTAACTTAATTAAGCCAAATTGAACCTTAAGAAACCTAGTAAGAGGATTATAAATTGAATAAAATATATTGCTATCAAATTCTTTTACACTAAACTTTTGCACTCTTGAGCAAAACACATAAAATAAAAAAAAATTAGGGAACAAAGAAAAACGACACAGATTCAAAAGCTAAAAACTATAAAAGATTAAATGAATCAAGAAGAGCAATCAGTCATTCAAAGGATCAAAGCATTAATGAGGTAACATTTCTTCACATCTTAAACCAACAAGCAAGGAAACTTCAGTTAAAAAAAACGAATCAAGAATGATAGATCCTCACAAGATTCACTCTCAATCCTTTAAGCATTCAAAAGGTAAGTATTTCATTCAATTCAATCCATAAAAAATTGCACTACCATGAGTTTGCTTATCTTCTACTTCTCCACTACTAAGAACACATGCACACACAAATCATGAGGACTTTATTCAAGGTTGTAATGGGGTCAAGGTAAAGGAGGGTAGTGATATAGATTTGACAAGTTAAAAACCAAAGAGAATAAAAGAGCATGAGAGCTGAGTTCAATTAACAAGCATGAAAGTTCATCTCAACTTCACCTAATTCAAATTCCCTTTACAAATTCTTTTCCCTTCCCTTTTTGCCTTGTTGGCCCTTCTTTACACATTTTTTTTCATAAATATACACATTTTTTTAATTAACCACTCTTTCCTTTTTTCACCAACCATTTTGCACACACACCCCACACTTGTTCAAGAACTCGTCCAACGACAAAGCAAATGTTCTCTTATTCCCTAAGGTCGGGTAAGAACACAGTTTTTCATTGAAGACACATAATGAGTTAGAAATAAGTAATGGTCAAATAAACTCAAAGGGGTTAAGTAAAGAAAAATTTACAAGGTTGGCTATTTAGTTAAAGTAGTTATTTTAAGAAAAATGTCTCAATCATGTTTATGTATGCATGTGAAAATGTAGCGTAAAAAAGAATCAAAACAAGTTCTAGAGTAACAATTCCATGAGTGAAAATCACACAAGAAAGAAGAGAATGGTACAAACGTTCAATCCATTCATTAACAGGCTCAAAATCTCACAAGGCATATTTCTATCATTCTCAATCCATCAATTCAACATTCATATCTAAGCATGTGATTTTTAACAAAGAATAAAATTTATGCTATGACCCAAGATATGTTTTTTGCTACTTCTAAAATAATTATTTCCTCAACTAAGATGCGTCTCAAGAGTAAAATTGCCTCTAGGGCAAAATCTACTCCTTACTCTACCATCCTTAATTAGTGTTACTATGAATAGGTTTTTGAAAATCATATCAATAAATATACTTTCTCAATTAAGATGCGTCTCAAGAGCAAATTTTACTCCTTATTTTGCCATCCTTAATTAGTTTAGTAAGTTACTGATAATCATATCATACTTTCCAAAAAAATTTTAACTATCCTTCTCTCCCAACCAGATCATAATATTATCTGTAATGTCAAAATATAAATGAGTAAAAGATAGAAGATAGTACCTGTAGTGACAATTATTGAAAAGAAAGACCTGACACAAATTTATACAGAAACAAAGTACAATAAATAAAACCAAAAGTAAAAGAAAATTAAAGATGAAGTGTCAGATCTGGCTTTCTTTGCATGTTGTTTCCCTCACTGCTTCCTGCTGACTAATCTATTTGAGCTATTGCTGGATCAGGTTCATAAACAAAAACTTCTAATTTATCAATCAGCTCATCAATAGTAGAGGCAGAGATAAGAAGTTGTCTTGCCGAAGGTGTGATAAATTTTTGTTCCATAGCTTTGTCAAGAAAAAATAACAAAAGATCAAAGAAATTATTAACATTCAACAAACCAATGGATTTATGGTTGATGTTCAGTTAGGTCTAAGAGACAATTTGAAAATTTTCTTCCAAAGTACCAAAACTACCTGGTAAGGCAATGAATGCATTAGAGTTGTCAAGCATTGTCTTCATTCGTGCATGCATAGATGATACCTGAATTTCTTCTCCAACTGTCTGTCCAGTGATTTTCTTTTGAGTTAAAGGTTCAGGAATGACACCTAAAACCTGTCTGCCTCCTACAAATGCAGAGAGTGATACAACCCCCATTAACCTATGACAACCTCCCCCATATACAACATGAATATTCCTCGCAGCAAGTGTTCGACCAAGAGCGCTTGCTACATTTACAAACTCTAAACCATTCTCATAACTTGAACCACAAAAACACACAGACATTTGAAAGTTTACGAACAGGAGGTCCCATAATTTCACCTTCCTTTTGAATGATTATGAGTTGGAGGAAAGTGAAGAAAATAGGGTGTTTAAATAGGAAAAGAATGGAAAAAGTAACGATAACACCTATATGGGTAGGCTGACTGTTGTCAGAAAAGTTTGAAATTAAGAAACACAGAATCTTTTTTTATTTTTTTATTTTGTGTTTTTGTTGTTGTTTTTTTTGTAACTTCAAGAAAACCATCAAGGTAAAGAAGTCTAGAAATCCCTGAAGGACCCTGCTCAAAGGATCATCTGTCCAAAACCAAAATACAACAAAATCATACAAAGATAAAAAAAATATAATAACACATGAGGATATACCTGTATGTACAGTTTCATGGCGTATCTTTATACTGCGCATCATGAGTGCAGTAGTGGCATATCTTTGAGTTGCGTGTCACTAGTGCAGTAGACACTCACGCCTATTTATTCGAAGGAAATAAAAAGAAGAAACCATCGTGGGTTTCCATCCTGGGTCTGGAATCGAGAGAGCTCACACTTGGGTTCGTAATATTAACAAAGATGCTAAAATCTGAAACCCGTAATGTCCAAGATCCAGAACGTCCCATCTCAGGGCGTTGAGAGCCCCTTCTAATAAAAGAGAGGATCAAGCTCAGATGCCTTATACGCTTTGGCAGCCGTGAGTTACTTCTCACTAATAACCAGAGTAGGACACTTCTGCTTGTCTATCAACTCCACAGTTCCTAGATGGTAAACATTGGGCTATGGAGTGCGGCTCTCTACAGAGCAAGGTACACGAACCTTTTTTAAGGACTAGCGTGCAAAGGTCCACCCAAGTAAATGACGGATCAGCCAAAGGCTGGGGCTCCACAACTAGTTAAAGCCATGGTACTCCTTTCAGATTGCCTTTGTTCAATTTTTTTTTCTTTTTTTTTTGAAGAAGAAAACATGTACATATTGTGGATGTGCCTCACATCTGCCTCTAGTTTCACGTCCAGAAACGGCTTAAACGCCTTCTATGAGTTGTGGATAAGCTTCCCATCCAATTTTCTTATAAATTGGCAAACAAGGTCTTTTAGAGTCAGATTCCTAAGATTGTAATGCATTTGTTCCTCCTTGAAGAGATTCCACAAGTTAAGAAGTTCACGATGCACATAACCACAAGAATGCGTATAAAGAGTCAATAAGATATCAACTAATGACTCCTTACTCAGTCCATTCTTAATGAAGAAAATTTTATCTTCTCTGTTTGCGGAAACCATTCCAAAAGAACAACATCGCTTGTTACAATTCCATCATGCACATTTGTAACAGACTTGTAATCTTTTTGCTCTTCTCTTTTTAGAATATGAACTTCTACCAAGACCTAACATGTATAAGTCAAATGAAATTGAAGACTCACCTGCTAGTCAGACCTTTGCTTCAATTATCCAGTGTACATCTTTCGGCATACCCTTGTGCATTAACAATCTCAATCTTTCACATCTAGCTTCCTAAATTTTTGTTAGAGCATTTTGAGGAAGAGAAGGAAAATGTTTTCTCAGGTTTGAGAGAATGATATCCATTTTAAAGGAGAAGGAATCAGTTATTTTGGAAAACTGAAAAAAAATAAACCGACTTGAGAGTCACAGAGTACCGTTATCCGCCAGTTAACCAGGAACAAAAAGAACTACAAAACAAAATAAAGCCACAAACTTAGAGTAAATTTTTCTCATAACAAGGATCAGAAAGGGAAATGAATTCCACCTCAGCAACTTGATTTTCCAGAAATGGTTTATGTCTTTGTCCATTGACCTTAAAAACATTACCATTCCTAGGATTCTCAATGTCTATGGCCCCATAAGGATATACATGTTTGACAATAAAAGGGTCAGTCTACCTAGATCTCAATTTTCCAGGGAATAGGTGAAGACAAGAATTATAAAGCAGAACTTTTTAACCAATTTCAAAAGATTTTCTCAAAATTGATTTATCATGAAAAGCTTTTGTTCTTTCTTTATAAATTTTTGAGTTTTCATATGCATCATTTCTCAATTCCTTAAGTTCATTTATTTGCAATTTGCATAACCTGCAAGCATCATTAAGATTTAAATTGAAAGCTTTAATGGCCCAAAATGCTTTATGCTCCAGTTCTACAGGCAAGTGACAAGATTTTTCATAGACTAACCGATAGGATGACATGGCTAAAGATGTTTTAAAAGCTATATGGTAAACCCAAAGTGCATCGTTTAGTCTTAAAGACCAATCTTTACGATTTGGGTTAACCATTTTTTCCAACATTTGTTTAATTTTCCTATTTGCTAATTCTACTTGTTCACTTGTCTGAGGGTGATAAAGGGTGACAAATTTATGGGTAATACCATATTTCTTTATTAAAGATTTAAATGGTTTATTGCAAAAATGTATTCCCCCATCACTGATGATAGCTCGAGGGATTCCAAATCGACTCAAGACATTTTCTTTTAAAAAATTGAGAACAATTTTATGATCATTTTATCGACAAGGAATCGCCTCAATCCATTTTGAGACATAATCAACTGCAACCAAAATATACACAAATCCAAATAAGGATGGAAATGGACCCATGAAATTAATTCCCCAACAATAAAAAATTTCAATGACAAGAATATGGTTCAGATGCATCATATTTTTTTTAGAAATGGAACCTAATGTCTGACAATTTTCATAACTTTTGCAAAAGGTATAGTTGTCCTTAAATAAAGTGTGCCAATAAAACCTGCACTGCAAGATTTTCGCAATTGTTTTCTTTGAAGAAAAATGACATCCACATGCTTCTGAGTGACAAAATTTAATGACACTTCTCTGATAGATTTAATCAGGACAATATTTGAATAAATATGGGTCATCCCAATAAAAAATTTTCACCTCAGTCAAAAATGTTTTTCTGTCTTGGTGTGACCACTGAGGCGACATCTTTCCTGTTACAAGAAAATTGGCTATGTTAGCAAACCAAGGCATGAAATTGACAGAAAATAAAAATAATCAGGAAAAGAATCATTGATAGGTGTATTATTAAAATGTGAGCATGTTGTAAGTCTGAACAAATAATCTGCAACAACATTTTCGGCTCCTTTCTTATCTTTTATTATGATGTTGAATTCTTGAAGCAACAAGATCTACCGTATCAACCTAGGTTTAGCATCTTGCTTAGACAGTAAATATCTAACAGAAGCATGATCAGTGAAAATAACAGTAAAAGAACTAATTAAATGAGCTCGAAATTTGTCCAATGCAAAAATTACAGCAAGCAGTTCTTTTTCAGCAGTGGTATAATTCATTTGTACACTATTTAAAGTTCTTCTTGCGTAACAAATCACATGAGGCTTACATTCCTTTTTTTGACCTAAAACAGCGCCAACAACAAAATCACTTGCATCACATATTAATTCAAAAGGTAAAGACTTGTCAGGGAATTGCATGATAGGAGCCGATGTCAGAAGACCAATTACATTTTCAAAAGATTTTTGGCATTCTTGAGTCCAATCAAATGGTGTATCTTTTATAAGAAGATTGCATAATGGTCTAGATTGGCACTAAAGTCCTTAATAAATCTTCGATAAAATCATACATGTCCTAAAAAGGAACAAACTTCTCTGACTGTTTTTGGGGAAGGCAAATGAGCAATTAATTCAACTTTGGCCTTATCAATTTCAATTCCTTCAGAAGATATCACATGACCTAACGTGATTCCTGAGGTAACCATGTATTAACATATTTCTCAATTTAAAATAAATCCTTTTTCTTCACATCTTTTAAGAACTTTATCCAAATTGTCAAGACAATTTTCAAAAGAATTTTCAAAAACTGTCAAGTCATCTATGAAAACCTCTAAATAATGCTCAATCATGTCACTAAAAATACTTAGCATGCATCTTTGAAAAATTATCGGAGCATTACAAAGACCGAAAGACATTCTTCTATATGTAAAAGTGCCAAAGGGACACATAAAAGTGGTCTTTTCTTGATCCTCTAATGCAATTGGTATTTGATTATACCCTGAATAACCATCAAGAAAACAATAGTAAGGTTGTCCTGCTACTCTTTCTAGAATTTGATCAAGAAATGGTAAGGGAATAATCTTTCCTAGTGGCTGCATTTAATTTTCTAAAATCAATACACATATGCCAACTGGATGAAACTCGCGTAGGTATTAACTCACCTTTTTTCATTTTAAACCACTGTTATTCTAGATTTCTTAGGCACAACTTATGTAGGGCTTACCCACTGGCTATCGGAGATAGGGTAGATAATTCTAACATCAAGTAATTTCAAGACTTCAGCTCTAACTACCTCTTTCATGTGTGGATTTAATCTTCTTTGAGGTTATTGTGATGTTTTAACATTATCCTCTAAATGTATTCTATGTGTACAAATTAATGGATTAATGCCTTTTATGTCTGTTAATGTCCATCTAATTGCACTTTCATGCTTTTTAAGTACTTCTATCAACATACCTTCTTGTTCTTCAGTAAAGATTGATGAAATTACTACTGGAAAGCTTTGTTCTTCTCCCAAAAATGTGTACTTCAACCCAGCAGGTAATGGCTTTAGTTCCAGTATAGGTACTTCTTCATGAATATTATCATTCATGGGTTTTAGCTATTCAAATTTTGGCTTCCATCCATTCTATTCCATTACCTGTGTACAATAAAGCAAAGAGCATATTTCAGAAATATCATCATCTACTTACATACCTAAATCAAATGGATTAATTAAACAAACTTCTAATTAGTCAGAAGAACTCCCTTTTAGAAGATGTTCATCTACAATGGCCTCAATCCCATTAGCTTCTTCATTTTCATCATTGACTTCTTGTGGTTGCTTGCATATGTTGAAAACATTATGCTCCAGTGTCATGTTTCCAAATGTTAGCTTCATCACTCCATTTCTACAATTTATCAAAGCATTAGATGTTGCTAAAAATGGGCGACCTAAAATAACATGAATTGACTTGGAATTACTAACCATAGGTTCAGTTTCCAAGACAATAAAATTCACAAGATAAATGAATTTATCAATTTGTACCAATACATCTTCTACTATTCCTTTTGGAATTTTAATTGATCTATCAGTAAGTAGTTGAGTTACAGAAGTTAGTTTTAACTCACCCAGATTGAGTTGTTGATAAACTGAATATGGAAGTAAATTAATACTAGCACCAAGATCAAGTAAAGGTTGTTCAATTTTATGTTCTCCAATAATGTATGAAACCGTAAGACAACCAGGGTCTTTATGTTTCAAAACATTATTGCTTTTAATAATGGAACTTACCTGTTCAGTCAAAAAGGCATTCTTTTTCACATTTAATTTCCTTTTAATAGTGCATAAGTCTTTCAAAAATTTAGCATAAGAAGGAACCTGTTTAATAGCATCTAACAACAGAATATTGACCTTCACTTGTTTAAAAGTTTCAAAAATTTCAGTGTGGTGGTTCTACTTCTTTGGTTTGCTTAATGCTTAAGGAAATTGAGGTGAATGAGATGAGAGTTTGGTCTCATTTTGGCTAGATGGCTTATCAACCTCTTCCTTATCTTAGGAGATTGATTCATCATCTTTCTCACAAGGTTCAAGAATTTCTTTTTCAATAACTTTTCTACTCCTAAGAGTTATCACAGAATTGACTTGATTTATTTGTTAGTTTTCTGAACTACCCTCATTTAGACTATATTGACATTTGGGATTCGGTTGAGGTTGAGAAGGAAATTTTCCTTTCTCATGAACAGTGAGTGCAGAAGTAAGTTTGGAAAGAGTGTCTTTTATGTCAATCATGATTTGAGTGTTTTGTTTATTGATGATCTCTTGCTTTTTTATGAAATCATGCAAAGTTCCTTCAAGATTTTTCCTATATGGTGGGACATAAGGTGCATATCCTTGAGAATTTTGAGAATCCTATTGTTCCTGAGGAGGTGATAGTTGTATAAATTGTGCTTGATTATTATTCCTCCAGCTGAAGTTCGAATGATTTCTCCATCCTGAATTATAAGAATTTGAAAAAGAAGGGGTGAATGACTTTTTAAAATTATTCATTGCATTTACTTGCTCATGCACAACTTCTTTAAAAACAGGAATATTTGGACATTCATTTGTCGAGTATCTTAATTCATCACAAATGTCACAAATTTCTTCATTTTGCACATATTTGACTTCTTTTACTTTCCCTAATTCAATGGATTCAACCTTTCTAGCCAAACTGGCATACCTAACATTTAGATCTTTTTCTTGACTAAGATGATATTTTCCTTTACCAGCATTTGCAAGGTTATATCTAATTGAATTTTCAAAAGGATTAGTACCATGCCAAGATTGACAATTTTCAGCTAAATGGTTTAAATAATCTAAAGCTTCATCAGGTTCTTTATCAATAAACTCACCATTACACATCGTTTCTATAAATTGTTTAGTTTAAGGTGTTAAACCTTCATAAAAGAAGCTTATAGTCTGCCATTTTTCAAAATCATGATGTGTGTAACACCCTCCCTAGGGTATCACATGTCTGACTTCCGACTCATAATCTGAAAATATTTTCATAAAAGGTTTGAGTTAAAAACGTGGGTTTAAAAAAAAATTTCTTTCTTGCTGAAATATAAACTTACTGTAATCCATAAGTATTACTGAAAATATATTTAAACTAATTCATATACAACATTGACACCAATTAATATTTCACAATTTAAAGAGAAATATAAAATTAACAGACTTTTTTTTTTAAAGAGCAAACCCCATGACGGGTCCTACTAAATAGCACGGTATAACACTAACGATAAAACTTAACATACTCATTCCTTATCTTGTATCCAGCTTGTTGCATCAGAACTCTACTCCTTGTCTACTCAGAACACCTTCGAACTTGAGACAGCCACTCTTCAATGTTTTCATCAATCTCTCGAGTGTCCATCGCCGTTATGTCTAAGACAACTCATTCTTTCTTGTTTAATTTTAACAATACGTACACAAAGAAGACAACATAACAAAGAGGTGAGATCACCTACGCCAATAATACCAACATGGCGGCAAAGATGTAGAGATAACACAAGCAAAGCAATATCATACAAGGATATCATATCAAACTTCCAATAATATATTCAATATTAATCAACTATCATCATCAAATTATTTATCAATTCAATTATCATAAACAACAATTACGATAATGTCCTAATTATCATCATCATCATCCAAGTATTCAAAACAATTGTCATAGCCAATATTCCTTAATTAATATATCACACAGATATAAATGTTCAGATTATGCATGTACACAAGACTCGATTTCCTACTCCATGGAGCTAAAACTCAGGTCGGAGAAATGATCGAAAAGATCTGTCGGTACCACATGCCTCAGACCACGTGCTATAATCCTCATTTTGATTTTGCACATCTAGCATATACACGACAGTCTTTATCAGATCTTGATTAAGAATAGTGTCTCGGTCAGGATCATCGATGTGTTGCATCGGTCTAACCTACGGGAAGAAGCGCGACCAACCACCCGTGTAGGCAACCCGCACCCCGATGCCCCCAAGGTCAACAAGTGACCTACACTACGCATATCGCACCCACTCAAGAGGTGTGTTTCTCCTAGGCAATCACCATATCCAAATTCTTATCGGACCATTCCAATGCATGTATAATGCACCAAATCCAATCATAGACAAATATGTCATTTTCTCACAAAAAAGTGTATGGACACCGGTTCAACAAGAATCATCTTTGTACTTTCAACAACGAAAATCATGTTATCACGTTTTCATAGTTGTAAAATACTTTTACCGTATTTTCACAATCGCGTAACATTTCTGTTACATTTTCACAATCCAAAACGTTTCTGTTATGTTTTCACAATACCATAACACTTCTCTTATATTTTCACAATGCCGTAACACTTTTGTTACGTTTTTAAAATTTTAAAACATTTTTATTACGTTTTTCACAATACCGTAACACTACTGTTACATTTACAAAATTTCGTAACATTTCTGTTACGTTTTCAAAATGTTGCAACTCTTCTGTTGCACTTTTAAACCACATACTAATTTTTAACGTTTTTCTCAATCTCGTAAAAACATACGTTTCTCAAATCGCATAGTATTTTTTTCTTGTTTCAAAATCGCGTAACTTAAAAATCATTCTTTTACGTCACGTAAATCATTTTCTATCATTCTCAAAATATTTAAAATACTTTCCAAATCTCATAACAATGTTCTATCATTTTCACAATCACGTAAAAATATTCTATCACTATTCAAATCACGTAGTGATTTTTCAACAATATTTCAGTTGCGTAAAATATTTAAACGCTTTTCAAATCGTGTAGAAATATTTAAACATTTTTCAAATCACGTTGAAATATTTTTCTTGTATTTCAAATTGTTTTTAAGATACGTAAAATATTTTTAACATTTTTCAATCACATAAAATATTCCTCAATATTCCAAACATTATTTTGGACTTAAATAAATCAATATCATTTTTAACACATTGTTCAAAATTGCGTAGCTTAAAAATCACGTTTTTAAGATACGTAAAACATTTTTCATCACAATTTCATTACGTAAAATACTTCTTAACCTTCAAAATTCCTCTTCAACTTTTTCAAAATAATATAACTTTATATTTCATTTAATATATTTTCTTACTCAAGAAAATATTTTTCCACAGATCTTTACTCAAGAAATTCTTTTTCAAAATATACTTCACAAAAATCACTTTTCCATTGATGTAAATCAACGTTTCAAAACTTAACATTTTTCTAACGTATTTCAAAACTTGAAAATAAGTTATACGTTAGTAAGTTTTCAAAACACCATTATATTCTCCATTTTTCCAAATCATTTCCAAACTCAACCTTCTTCAAAATAAATTGAAGTTCGAAAACATTTTTGTTTACAAAAACTTGATTTTTCTCAAGTGATAAATGCTCGATTCCCTTTCCAAAATCCTTGTATTAAATCCGATTCACGTTTCCACTTGGAAATTCACTTTGTTCATAAAAAAATCAAGGCATTACAAGCCTTAAAAAAAACGTGGACATGACTATTGAAACCATCAAAAATTTTTCCTTTTAAATTGATATGGTTTTACACAAACAAAACCATTAAAAATCCTTTACAAAAACGTAAGACTCATAGTCTTTGAAAATCAAATCATTTGTTCATTTTCAATTTTTCACTTTCTTTGCAAATCCATTTTCACTTTCTTTACAAATCCTTTTTCACTTTCTTTGCAAATCCTTAAAATCATCATTGCTATTTTCATTTAAATCTCATGTTTAGTAAAACACTTAGAAACTTTTTACACAAAATAAATTAATAAAAATCCTTCTAAAAACCGTGTTCTTGTTCTCTTGAAAAACAAACCCTTTGTTTATTTTCCAAATTCTTCAAATCATCCGTTTTCATCATTCATGAAAATCTTAAGTTATAAACACCTATGTTGAGGTGTCTTGTTCGAAATCCACCATGTTCTAAGTACTCAAAAATCAATTCTTTTGTTCTTAAAATTTTTCAACATGAACCCTAATCAAGGGCATCAAAACCGTAGCTCTTCCTTGGCTATTGGAGCCAAAAATCAATTTCTTTTCCACCATCAAGTCATAACATATACATATATATTTCATCATAAATAATATAAGCATACCATCAAAGCCATAAAAGCATGTATAGCATATCACGCATATCATCAAAGCTATAAAATCATGCAAAGCATATCAAGCATAGAAAATTAATCAAAGCTCATAAACACCCACAAATTAATTACATGACCATGGATATGAATCCTCACATGGATTCCACATCCATCAAATAAAATACCATCTCTCACCACCATGCTTGGTTGGTGAGATGGATCTCCTCTTACCTCTTGAAGATCCTTAAAAACTTCTTGTTTTGCTTCTTTTTCCAAGTCCTTCATCACCAAGAGCTTCTCAAATACAAAACAAAATACATAGAAATTAGTATACTAAGCTTGATTAAGAGGAACCATGGATCAAACATGGCTTAGATCATGAAAAAAGAGAGAAGAAAATGAAGTTTCCTTATACTTCACCTCAAAAACCCAATAACTTTGATCTTGAAGAAAGTCCATGAAGATGAATGATTTAGAGAAAATCTTCAACATGAAAGTTGCTTAGAACATCATGTAGATTCAAGATCTATGGTTGGATGAAATTAAAAGAGATTGGATGGTGATTTTAGGGTAGATAACCGAATGGTTTCTCTTGAAGCACAAAGATGAAATTTTTGATTTTTGATAGAAACTTGAAGCTTGGATTTGAAGATCAAGATGAATGATTTTGGAAAAACTCATAACTAGAGATGTTCTTAGAATGGTGTTTAGGTTTAGAAAATCAAGTTGGATGAAATTTTTGAGTGATGGAGGGTGTTCTTGATGGTCATGGCCAAAACTTGCTTGGAGGAGAGGTGGAGAGAAAAGTTTGATGAGTTTTTGCTTTTGGAGGAGACAAAGATGATCAAGAATGATCAATAATGACCAAGATAGCTAATAATGGTCTTCAAAGCTCTCAAAATCAGACCAAAACCGTGCCCCCCTTCTTGCATTCTTCTTGAGTGCAAAAATCAAAAGTAAGTTCATTATGATGTCTAACTTGACCAAGACATGCAAAAATGACATAAAGCTTGTCTCTTTGTCTTCTAAACACTCCAAAACCATCACCTTCTCTTCATAATGCATTCAATAAAGTTGTCTTCATTATTTGCCACCATTTGAAGCATTTCTAGCCATTGATTAATTCAACGGTTAGGATTTAGGTAAATTTTTAATTTTAGAAGACTAAATCTAGGCCATTGGATTTTTCTCCTTTAAATTCTAGCCCTTAGATGTGTCTCCAAAATTAAGGGTCAAGATTGCTCCTTCAAACTTTAAATCCAAGGGTCCTAATTAGTCTTTGCTACTTTAGAATACCAAATCTCCACCATTGATTGATTCTTCATCCAATGGTCATAAATGGTCTTTGTTACTTTTTAAGATTAAATCTCCACCCTTGATTTAATCTAAATCCAATGGTTATAAATGGTCTTTGTCATTTTTCAAGACCAATTCTACACCTTTGATTACATCTATGGTTGATATCAAAGCCTTCCTAACTAAGCTTATTCTCACACCATTGATTAAATCAATGGTTATTATCCAATGCTTCTTTATTAAGTTTGTTTCTTAACCTTTGATTAAATCAATAGTTAATATTCAAACTAAGTATTCTCATCCAAGGGTATAAATCAAGTCAAGTTCTCTTTGTTGACTACGCAGTATAATATTTATTCTTGTATCTTACAAATAATATTTTTACTGTATTTTTATCATCCGATAATTAAATACAGTACAAAACACAGTACAAGAAATTTTCTAAAACTGTCTCCGGATTCAGGTTTAGTAAGATCCCCTGTCTCGTCGCCTAAACAAGACAAATTTTTCTATGCGTAGAAAATTTTTTCACTTTGTGGGACCCACTGGGCCCACGTATACCAGGCCCACATACCCTTTTGGGCCCACAAACAGGAAAAATTTCAAAATCATCCACAAAAATCACAAAAATTATAAAATGCACAAATATCAAATCGACACGTAAAATAATTACCTAACGGTAAAAATTAAATTACGTAAGGTTTTCCCTACCGAAAATTTTTATTTTCCGACACGGAGTAAATCACTCAAAATGATCAAATAAGTGACGGAATAAACAAAATAATTTTACAAAGGTATGCAGAAATTACTAAACAAGAAAATTACGTTAGCTGTCAAAATTACTTGTTTAAGAGATACGGAAATTTGGGGTGTTACATTACTCCCCTCTTTTACGTGAAATTTCGTCCTCGAAATTTCATGACCATGATTTCACACCCTCGAATAAATAATGACATTATTCCTTTATCTTTTCTTCGATTCCCATGTAGTTTCCTCTTTCGTTATTCCAAACGATTCTAAACTATGAAAGTTCTTTATCTCTTGTTCACTTCTCCCGATCAAACAAATATCTCAATAATTTTTTTCTCTACGTTTTCCATTACCGTCTTAACTTTTCCCATAGACAGACTTCTTCAATTTTTGAAGAATCCACCACGCTTCCATCGCGCTACTTTGATACTCGACCTGGATATAAATAGGAATATTCTTTCTTGCAAGATATTCCTTCAATTCTGATAGATGAAAGAAAACATCATGGAAAAGAACAAAACGAATCGAATATGTTATCGAACATATCCAAAGAAAGAATTGGATGTAACTCGATCTTCAAGAATGAATTCTCGATACCAATACAATAATTACCAACCTTCATTCATGCCTAGAATAGTTTTTCTCGGATAACTTCCGACTAATGTAATGTATTACTTAAAATTTTCTTATCCTCATATCACTTTATTCTCCAAATTTTTAGCTTCTTTAACAGAAACGTCTCACTAACCGAGTTCTCCTTTCAACCGCATTATATACCAGATACTATGACATAGATTTTAAATAGGAATATCCTTTCTTGTAAAGTATTCTTTCTTGCAAATGCAATATATGAAAGAACATTATAGAGGTTTAGGAAGAAAAGGTAGCGAAATGATCTAATATGTTACCAAACATATTCAACAAGAATTTGATTTTGCCTGATTTTCAAGAATGAGTTTTTTCGAAATACTAAACATCAGTATTGAGACAATCTCATAGGATATGGTTGGAAAATAACCAATCCATTTTCAAAGATCACGTCTGTTTATGAAACAGATCAAACTAACACAAAATTTTGAACGACAGATCAAACTAACACCAAGATTTGATCTATAACAATGATTTGAATAACTTGAGTAGCTCGATCGGCTAAGAATAGAAACAGAAGTAAACAAATCAGAGGATTACGAATAACTCTATCATATAATTGATCTACTCAATCACATGTCATAAGGAATAGGTTACTCACAGAAATATTCAGTATGGTTTATAGGATTAGCTCCAATGACGTAATCTCCATTGTTTAAATCTTCTGCTCCGAACACTCCCGTTCCATTCAGAGCAACGACTTTCCCTACTACCCAAGATTTTACTAACAGAAAACTCTGTTTTCATTGGAACTCTATTTTCAAAGATTGTGTTCCAAACTTCCCGCACTTAAAACAAATTATTTCCTTGGACGTACAATCTTTCGTTAAGTGCCCCTTTCCACACTTCTTACATTTCAGTGCAGATATTACAGTCAAACTAAACTTGCCATTCTAGTACTTTCTCCACCAGATTGTTGTTGTTGTTGACTTCTTGGAGATTTCGAGTACGTTTTCTGTTGGAATCGCTTGACCTTACGATTTCCCCTTTTTCGTAACCAATATAGTCCAACGTTACAGGGTTTCTCATCCTGAGGTTGATTTAACTCTAATAAAATCTTAGCTTAAGCAATCAATTCTTGTTGCAGAACAATCTTCTGAGTTTGCTGTATAATTGCTTCAGCCATTGTTTGTATTACTTCCAAAGTTGCAGTCATATCACCACCATTATGTCTTGCTTCCACACGCGTACATCTATCACGAGTCATTTCCTTTCTTCAAAGATGGATGAATCAAGATAAAATGGAAACCAAATGTAACCATTTCAAATAAACGTTTGTTTTCTTGACGTACATTCCTTCATTAAGTACCTTCTTTCACATCAGTTACTGCCTTTGGTTTCCTCAATGGTTGTAAATACATCTTCTGTTGAAATCAATCACTTTCCAAATATCCTTAAAAATATCGGGTTCCAAAATTACGTAGTCTTATATTCTAAGACTGATTCTCTTCCATCAGATCCTGAACCTTAACTTTTATTTCTTTCCCATTAAACAGCGGTCCTTTGTTCCTACAGTCATTTTTCCACATTGCTCCCGTTGCTGCCGTAGCTGTAACGCCCCAATTTTTAGAAAATATTCTGAATGTGCTGTTTTCTGTTTTTCATGCTTTTGTATGAATGACCGCTGTGTCCCTATTTTTCTGTTCTTGAATTTTGTATGAAAACAACTACGATAATACGAGGTTCAAATTTTATTTGATCGTTTTACGTAGTTTGCTTGAGACGGTAAAATAAAAATTTTTTCGAAGCTCTTGTATTAATTTTTTCGAAAGATATACACTAAATAATATCTTCTTGGATATTTTATTTGAACGTTTTGGACGATTACCTACGTTGTGGGAAAAAATGGGAAAATGACCGTTACGTCCCGAACGTCTTGTTTTTTCTTGTTTTTGTCTGTTTTTAATTGTTTTCTTCTTGATTTAATGCCGAGAAAATACCGTCTCGTGATTTTATATGAACTTTTTGTGCGATTTGTCTCGAGAAAGGGAAAATAATATTTTAGGGCGGTAGGAAAATCTTATTTGATTATTTAGAATTGGGGGATCTTACTTAACCCGATTCTGAATGAGACTAAAAATAATCTTTTAATTTTTAGGATTTAATCACAAATAAAATAATTTTATATTATTATAATATTATTTTATTAGTCAAGTATGTTTTAGTGATGAAGTGGACCAGGAAATATTTTGCGGGACCACAATTAGCGTAAGCAGTTAGATCGGTAGCTTAATTAATCACCGTAAGTTGTAGAACTTTCGAACAGTGACTCACTAGTCGACTCGTGAGCATTTATTACACAAAGTGTGACTAAGCCATGTGAGTCACCGGGAACCAACCAATGAGAATTAAGCTTGCTCACCAAGGCTTGATCTTAGCCTTTGATTCATCCAATGGCTTGGATGAAGCCAAGCAAGGTGCCCACCTTGCACCCCACATCATGTTCACGGCCAAGAGGCCTTAGGAGACAAAAATCACTTTCATCTTCATCACTTTTCTCTTTTCTCTCTCATCAAGAACCCTAGCCACCATTCTTGTCCATTTTCTTCACCATATTCGGCCAAGCTCATTTCCTAACCATCCAACCATCCAAAAATTTTTCTAACCAAGTTTCCTTAATCTAAACACCATTCTAAGAACCTTTGTAGTTGGGAGTTTCTTCAAATTCTTCCATCTAAGGCTTGGAAACCAAAAAAGTTTTACCTAGAAGGTGAAATTTCATGCTTTTCTTTTCTCTCTTCTTTTTCAAAGTTCTAAGCCATGATTTTTCCATGGTTTAGCTTCTTTTTCATGGTTAGTAACATGTAGGTTTTGTTTGAAATTTTTAGGTGTTTGGTGGAGTGAAAACCGTGACCTAGGAGGTGAGAAAGCAAGCTTTTTGTCTTCATTTAAGGTAAGAGGAAGACAATTCTTATCATCCCTTGATGGTGGTAAGAAGATGGGTTGTTTGTAGAATCCATAAGGATTCGGTTGTGGTGTGTTTATTGATGTGTATTTGTTAATTTTTGTGGTTGCTAGTAGCTTAAGTGTTATGTGTTAGTAGCTTTCTTATTTGGTAATTGTAATAATTTTGCATGTTTAATAGCTTTTGATTGTATGTCTATAAGCTTTAAATTAGGTTTATGTGTTAGAAATATTTTGCATGTGTTAGAAATATTTTGCATGTGTTAGAGATATAAATGCATGTGTTAGAATTGTATGATAAGGTTTAGGATGTGAATAACATGTGTAAATTTGCATGAGTGTTCCAAAGAACACATCCAATAGCTCACGGCAATGCCAAAATGTGAGGACCAAAATGTTCTCTTCATTTTTCCTAAAGTGCAACTTAATTGATTAGGAGAAATAAGAAGGTTTTAAATGGTTTTGATCAAAGAAAAGGAATTTATAAATCAAATGGTAAAAATTTAGTACATTTTGGGCCAACATGCCTAAAAGATTTATTTGATTCATAATCATTACTTTATAACATGATTTAATGAATTTAGATAAGATAATACCTTTGACATGATTTAGAAATCAAATGAAAAAGTTTTAACAAAATTCGGCCAACATGCCACTATAGGTAATTATGATTTCTAAAACTTGATTCCAAACCTTTTTCAATCAAAAAGAAACAATACAAGTTAAGAAGAAATTTTCTATAATGATTTTTGAAAAGAACCAATTGATTTGAAGTAAGTTTAAAGGGTTAAAATTCATAAGTTTATCATTAGGAAGGAAATACAGTAATGTTAAGAAATTTTCTAACATATAGCTCACTTTAGGTTTTGAAGCATGTTAGAGATTTCAAAAAGAATTTAATGAAATGGTTAAAAATTAGGTAAATAGAAATTTTATGAAAAATTTAGAAAATCATTATTATAAGTTTATAAACAAAATACTGTCAATTTGTAGTAAAAATGAACCTATAAGATAGTAACAATATCCTAATTACAGTATGCGGTATGAAAAATTATTCAACGTAGTTTAAATGTACTAAGTACTATTTCTATCTGTTTAAACAGTAATTTTAAAGGCATTCGAATAAGAAAATGATTTAAAAATCCTACGCGATTGAGAAAATGTATTAAAAATGCTACGCGATTTTAAAAACAGAAAAATATCCTTACCCGATTTTTAAACGTTTGTAAAAACGACGAGATTTCAAAAACGCGATAAAATTTCTACGCGATTGACCGTTACTATATTTAATTTTTTTGTCGGGAAAATGTGAACCCGTCTGAGGCTTTTGAGGTTATTTATTTGTCGGGAAAATGTGAACCGTCATGAATGTGCTTTCTTTCGCCATTGAGGGTATATTTTTATCTTAAGGGCATTTTCGTAATTTCATATATTTGGAATTATGTTTTGTCTTTATACCAATTTTTGGTGTTTTGGTTGACGAGACGAATCACATCGTGTTGTCGATGCGATAAGTGTAGTGTAGTTTATTGTTCTAATAAACTTGGAGACTTTAGTGTACGGGATCCCACATGTGGATTAGTTGGTAGCTCCATTTGGGCCGTGGTAAACCGATAGCACACTAATGTACTCGACATTCACTATATTTAATCGAGGTTTGTAAAGTCTAGTAGTACATTGCCTATAGTGCCACAACGGAGACCGTGAACTATACTACGCTGGATGGTGGATTCCTAGTGTCGTAGGCTATTGACGCAACGTGTGATCGCGTAATAGTTGGTTGGGCACCGTGGTACTAATAGATTTTGCAAGTCATTCTCTCGATATCTGTTTGGGTTTAGCTCCATGGAGTAGGGTTGTGTTTTGGTGTATTTGATTATATCTTGGATAATATTCCATTTTCTCTATTTATCTTTATCGGTAAAATCTTGGATGTTTTTACATTTTCTCTATTTGTATTTATCGATAATTTTTATGTTAGTTGTCTATTTCTTATCTTATTTTATCCGTGAGATTGATTTATACGTGTGAATTTCTTTATTTGTGGTATATACGTGATGTTCGAAACACTAGGATATTTAATATGTATTCTTGTTATAACTTCTTCGTATTGTATAAAGTGTAGTAGTTATTTGTCGTCTTCTTATTTGCCATGTTGCGATGATTTTATGTTGTCTTACCTCTTTATTGTATGTGTCTATTGTCTATTTATTTTATGCGGTAAAGAGTTTGAAGAGGAAGAAGAGGAATAACCTCTTGAGATCGTGTACCCCGAGGAAGAGGAAGGTCGGCAAGCCGACGATCGGTTTACGAGCAAGAACCATCCGATCATCCATACCCTCTGGATTGATTGTGTGGGGGATGGCGACGCCTTGCATTTTTGGGATTCATAGAGCCGATATTCCATGGAGGTGATCTGGCTTGGCATTTACGAGGAGATCGTGCTTCTGTTACCTATGCTGGACGTATGACCGTGATTCTACGTCATCAGTTTGATGGAGATCCGATTGCGACGACGACATTATTTCTACACTTAGAGTTACCCTTATCCATTAGGCGTTATTGGGGTGCTGAAAACCCCGAGCCTAGTGAGATAAGCATCGTATCGACTGCGCGATCCCGTTATCGCCGTGTGTCGAGACATCCGGGATATCTATCTCCCGATGATCATTTTCAGACTGAGAGTGATCCATCTGAGGATTAGATAACCATGATGTTTTTTTTGGGCGCGTCAGCGTATGTCTGTATATATTAACTCTTTTATTGCTTTCTTTACTGTTTTTATTTAAATAGTTGTAGACTTAGTTGTAAATTATTTGTACAGTTTATAACTTAATCATATGTATATTATCAGTAATGAAGTTTTTTTTTTATTTCGTATTTTCCGCATTATCTTTTTATTACATATTTCTGTCTATCGGGAATTATTTTTACAACTGTAAAAATTTTAACAAATATTCCGCAACTTGGGTAGATTTTATTTCTATTTATTTTATTTTCTTTTATGTGTGACATCCTCCCAAGGGGTGTTACATTAGTTGGTATCAGAGCCCAAGTTAGAGTCTTTTGGGGTTGTGGTTGGGTCTGTTTTTGTTTGTGCTGTGTGATTCTCTGTGATGTTTGTGATTTATATCCTTTCGGAAATATCTAGAAGGATGTATCTAACTTTGTTTTGTTATGTTTGAAGAAAGAAGATGGCTGGTAGAGGTAGAGGACGTGTTAACGTAAATCGAGATGAGGACCCGATGTTGGTTGCTGCTGAGGCTATGCGGCAGATGGCTGAAGTGATAACTCAGCAAAATTTGAGAGCAGCCCAACAACAAGATGCTACAGCAGATGCCCTAAATTTATCTGAATTTAGGCGTCATAATCCGCCACAATTTAGAGGTGAGGTGGATCCGGAGAAAGCGAGTCAGTGGATGCAAGATTTAGAGAGAATCTTTGAGGGGATGAGATGTACAGATGAAAAGAAAGTAACTTATGTTGTTTTCATCTTTGAGAGGAGATGCGAGAACATTGGTGGAGAGGAATCCGCCGAGTGTTGCAAGTGAAGGGACCGAGATCACACGGGAAGTGTTTTCTAATACTTTTTTGGATAAATATTTTCTGCGAGTGCTAGGCATGCCAAGGAAATGGAATTTCTTGGTTTGCGACGAGGGGAATATGACGGTGAATGAGTATGCCACAAAATTTGAGAGTTTGTCTCAATTCTCAGATTATGCTCAGACACGACAAGATGATGTGTGGAGATGCGGGAAGTTTGAATCGGGTTTAAGGGTGGAATGAAACGAGGAGTAGTATCTTTGAGGATGACTCAGTTTCATGCGTTGGTGGATGCTTGTGCTCGACTTGAAGAGTTGGAGCCATCTAGAGATCAAAGGAATCGGAATTTTGGACCGACAAGGTTCCGAGAGGTGGAGGTAGTAATGCAAATCGGTTTCAGCGTAAGCCGTATACCAGGCCAACGGGAAGTCAATCTCAACGACCATCTGTTAGTGGAGGTGCAAGTGGTAGTGGAGCTGGACAGAGGGTGGCGTTTACGCCAACATGTTTTAAGTGCGGGAAGAAAGGTCATATTTCTCTCGAGTGTACAGTTAAAGGTGCAGTTTGTTTCAATTGTAAACAACCTGGACACATAGCAAAGGATTGTCCATAGCCGGAGAGAAAACCTGCTGTTCGGTATGTTAAAGCTAATCAGCAAAAATCTGGAAGTGCTCAACCGAGATCTGGAGGACGAGTGTATACAATGATGGGATCTGAGATTTCTAAGTCTGATGATCTTATTCAGGGAGAAGGAGACATTGGAGGTAATCTTCGATTTGTATTGTATGATTCTCGGAGCTACACATTCCTTTATTGCATATGATTGTGTAGAAAGGTTGAAGTTGCCTATGTCTTCTCTCGAATGTTATGTTGAATGTATCTACGCCAACTGCTAAACTGTAGTTACTTCTAAGATCTGTTTGGATTGTCCAATTGTTGTGAAGGACCGTTTGTTTTTGGTTGATTTGATTTGTTTGCCTCTCATTGAGATAGATGTAATCTTAGGGATGGACTGGTTATGTTCTAACCATATCCTCATAGATTGTGCGAAGAAAACTATAGTTTTTCCTAAGGAAGAAGAGTCTGGATTCTTAAGCGCTTTGTTAAGGTCAAGTCTTTGTTGAGAAATGGAGCGCAGGGATATCTGGTATTATCTTCTCTAGAAGTTAAGAATGAGAAGGATGTGAATACTATTCCTGTTGTCAACGAATTTCCGGATGTTTTTCCTGAAGATGTACCTGGTTTACCGCCTGAGCGGGAGATCGAGTTCTCAATTGATTTAGTAGGGAACAGTCCTATCTCAATTGCACCATATCGTATGTCACCGATGAGAGTTGGAGGAGCTGAAAAAGCAATTGGTGGAACTGTTGGAGAAAGAATTTGTACGACCTAGCGTTTCCCCATGGGGTGCACCAGTACTTTTGGTCAAGAAGAAGGATGGAACGTCACGACTTTGTGTGGACTATCGGCAGCTGAACAAGGTGACTATCAAGAATAAATATCCGCTTCCAAGAATCGACGATTTGATGGATCAATTGAGAGGAGCTGTGATATTTTCCAAGATAGATCTACGATCAGGTTATCACCAGATTCGTGTAAGAGGGGAAGACGTGCCGAAAACTGCTTTTCGAACTCGTTATGGACATTATGAGTATCAGGTAATGCCATTCGGGGTGACGAATGCTCCTGCTATATTTATGGATTATATGAACAGAATATTTCGTCCATATCTAGACAGATTTGTCGTTGTCTTTATCGATGACATTCTGATCTATTCTCAATCGAAGGAAGAGCATGTTGAACATCTGAGTGTTGTTCTTCAGATTTTGAGGGAGAAGCAGTTGTATGCGAAGTTGTCTAAGTGTGAGTTCTGGTTGGAAGAAGTTCAATTTCTTGGTCACGTAATTTCTAAAGAAGGTATAGCGGTGGACCCATCGAAGGTGGAGACTGTTTTACAGTGGGAGAGACCTAAGACAGTAACAGAAGTTCGAAGTTTTGTTGGACTTGCTGGTTATTATCGGAGATTTATCGAAGGTTTTTCCAAGATTGCTGGACCACTTACACAACTTACGAGGAAAAGTCAAGCTTTCGAATGGACAGAAGAACGTGAAGCTAGTTTTCAAGAGTTGAAGAAGAGGTTAACAACTGCGCCGGTGTTAATCCTACCAGATTCGACGAAATCTTTCGATGTGTATTGTGACGCTTCTTATCAAGGACTAGGATGCGTGTTGATGCAAGACCGGAATGTGGTGGCGTATGCTTCTCGACAATTGAAGATTCATGAGAAGAATTATCCTACGCATGATTTAGAATTGGCTGCGGTAGTTTTTGCTTTGAAGATATGGAGACACTTTCTCTATGGAGCAACGTTCAACATTTTCAGTGATCACAAGAGTTTGAAATACTTGTACGACCAGAAGGAGCTGAATATGAGGCAGCGAAGGTGGTTGGAATTTCGAACGATTACGATTTTCAACTTTTATACCATCCTGGTAAGGCGAATGTCGTGGCCGATGCTTTGAGCAGGAAAATTATTAGTGTTTCTGCTCTAATGATCAAGGAAAATGAACTCATTGAACAGTTTAGAGATGAATGGTCATTTATTGAGTTGAAACCGGGAAGATCTGTATTAGCATGGTTACTATCTCGAGCGGCGATGGAAGACATAAAGGAAAAGCAAAATGCCGATAAATTTTTGCAAGGAATAAGGGAGCAAATGAAACAAGGCGAGACACTAGAGTTCAAGGAAGGAAGCGATGGAATTCTCGAGATTTCGGGGTAGAGTCTGTGTTCCTCGTAATCGAGAGTTGAGAAGATATATTGTGAAACATGCCCATACTAGTCTATTGAGTATGCATCCGGGCATAACAAAAATGTATCAAGACTTGAGGAAGTTATTCGGTGGCATGGAATGAAGGGTGATGTTGTTAGATGCGTGTCAACTTGCCTAGTTTGTCAAAAGTCGAAAGTTGAACACCAAAGACCACTGGGATGTTGCAACCATTATCGATTCCAGAATGGAAATGGGACAACATTTCTATGGATTTCGATTCTTGGTTTGCCAAAGACAAGGAGAGGTCATGACGCAATATGGGTTATAGTCGATAGACTTACGAAATCACTCATTTCTTACCAATCAATATCAAATATTCATTGGAAAGATTAACCCGATTGTACATCGGTGAAATTGTCGACTACATGGTGTACCGACAAGTATAATTTCGATCGTGATCCGAGGTTTACGTCAAGATTTTGGCGAAGTCTACAAGAAGCTATGGGAACTAAGTTACGACCGAGTTCGGCGTATCATCCATGGTGACGGTCAGACCGAAAGAACTATACAATCCTTGGAGGATTTATTGCGTGCTTGTGTTTTGGAACAACGGGGAAGTTGGGATGAATTTTTATCTTTGATAGAATTCACCTACAACAATAGTTTTCACGCAAGCATCGGAATGGCACCTTATGAAGCATTGTATGGAAGACGATGTCGAACGCCGTTATCTTTGGTATCAAGATGGAGAAAGTATGAGTGTTGGATAGGAGCTTGTACAACAAACTACGGATAAAGTCAAGATGATACAAGAGAAGATGAGGACGACGCAAAGCAGACAAAAGAGTTACGCGGATAAGCGAAGACGACCTCTTGAATTTGAGGAGGGTGAGCATGTGTTTCTGAGAGTTACTCCTACGACTGGTGTCGGAAGAGTAATTAAGTCTAAGAAGCTTACTCCTAAATTCATTGAACCATATCAGATTATCCGACGTATTGGCCCTGTAGCATATCAGATTGCTTTGCCGCCGTTTTTATCCAATTTGCATGACGTGTTTCATGTGTCTCAGTTACGGAAGTATATGCCAGATCCGACACATGTTATACAGTCAGATGACGTACAGTTAAAGGAGAATTTGACTTACGAAACTTTACCTGTCAGGATAGAGGACAGAAAGGTAAAGCAGCTTCGAGGGAAGATGATCGAGCAGGTGAAAGTTATATGGAATGAGGTGACGGGTGAAGCTACTTGGGAGCTGGAAGGTAAAATGAAGGATCAATATCCTCATTTGTTTGGATGAACATCGAATTTCGAGGACGAAATTTTTATTTGTTGGGGAGAGTTGTAACGCCCCAATTTTTAGAAAATATTCGAATGTCTTTGTTTTTGTTTTTCATGCTTTTGTATGAATGACCATTGTGTCCCTATTTTTTGTTCTTGAATTTTGTATGAAAACAACTACGATAATACTGAGTTCAAATTTTATTTGATCGTTTTTTACGTAGTTTGCTTTGAGACGGTAAAATAAAAATTTTTTCGAACATCTTTGTATTAATTTTTCTGAAAGATATACAACTAAATAATCTTCTGGATATTTTATTTGAACGTTTTGGACGATTACCTACGTTGTGGGAAAAAATGGGAAAATGACCGTTACGTCCCGAACGTCATTGTTTTTTTGTTTTTGTCTGTTTTTAATTGTTTTCTTCTTGATTTAATGCCGAAAATACCATTGTCTGTGATTTTATATGAACTTTTTGTGCGATTTGCTCGAGGCAGGAAAATAATATTTTCCTAGGCCGGGAAAATCTTATTTGATTATTTAGAATTGGGGGATCTTACTTAACCCGATTCTGAATGAGACTAAAAATAATCTTTTAATTTTTAGGATTTAATCACAAATAAAATAATTTTATATTATTATAATATTATTTTATTAGTCAAGATGTTTTAGTGAATGATGGACCGGAAATATTTTGCGGGACCCACAATTAGCAGAATGGTTAGATCGGTAGCTTAATTAATCACCGTAAGTCGTAGAACTTTCAGAACGCAGTGACTCACTAGTGACTCAGTGAGCATTTATTACACAGTGTGACTAAGCCATGTGAGTCATAGGGAACCAACCAATGAGAATTAAGCTTGCTCACCAAGGCTTGATCTTAGCCTTTGATTCATCCAATGGCTTGGATGAAGCCAAGCAAGGTGCCCACCTTGCAACCCACATCATGTTCACGGCCAAGAGGCCTTAGGAGACAAAAATCACTTTCATCTTCATCACTTTTTCTTTTCTCTCTCATCAAGAACCCTAGCCACCATTCTTGTCCATTTTCTTCACCATATTCAGCCAAGCTCATTTCTAACCATCCAACCATCCAAAAATTTTTCTAACCAAGTTTCCTTAATCTAAACACCATTCTAAGAACCTTTGTAGTTGGGAGTTTCTTCAAATTCTTCCATCTAAGGCTTGGAAACCAACCTTGAAAGTTTTACCTAGAAGGTGAAATTTCATGCTTTTCTTTTCTCTCTTCTTTTTCAAAGTTCTAAGCCATGATTTTTCCATGGTTTAGCTTCTTTTTCATGGTTAGTAACATGTAGGTTTTGTTTGAAATTTTTAGGTGTTTGGTGGAGTGAAAACCGTGACCTAGGAGGTGAGAAAGCAAGCTTTTTGTCTTCATTTAAGGTAAGAGGAAGACAATTCTTATCATCCCTTGATGGTGGTAAGAAGATGGGTTGTTTGTAGAATCCATAAGGATTCGGTTGTGGTGTGTTTATTGATGTGTATTTGTTAATTTTTGTGGTTGCTAGTAGCTTAAGTGTTATGTGTTAGTAGCTTTCTTATTTGGTAATTGTAATAATTTTGCATGTCTAATAGCTTTTGATTGTATGTCTATAAGCTTTAAATTAGGTTTATGTGTTAGAAATATTTTGCATGTGTTAGAAATATTTTGCATGTGTTAGAGATATAAATGCATGTGTTAGAATTGTATGATAAGGTTTAGGATGTGAATAACATGTGTAAATTTGCATGAGTGTTCCAAAGAACACATCCAATAGCTCACGGCAATGCCAAAATGTGAGGACCAAAATGTTCTCTTCATTTTTCCTAAAGTGCAACTTAATTGATTAGGAGAAATAAGAAGGTTTTAAATGGTTTTGATCAAAGAAAAGGAATTTATAAATCAAATGGTAAAAATTTAGTACATTTTGGGCCAACATGCCTAAAAGATTTATTTGATTCATAATCATTACTTTATAACATGATTTAATGAATTTAGATAAGATAATACCTTTGACATGATTTAGAAATCAAATGAAAAAGTTTTAACAAAATTCGGCCAACATGCCACTATAGGTAATTATGATTTCTAAAACTTGATTCCAAACCTTTTTCAATCAAAAAGAAACAATACAAGTTAAGAAGAAATTTTCTATAATGATTTTTGAAAAGAACCAATTGATTTGAAGTAAGTTTAAAGGGTTAAAATTCATAAGTTTATCATTAGGAAGGAAATACAGTAATGTTAAGAAATTTTCTAACATATAGCTCACTTTAGGTTTTGAAGCATGTTAGAGATTTCAAAAGAATTTAATGAAATGGTTAAAAATTAGGTAAATAGAAATTTTATGTAAAATTTAGAAAATCATTATTATAAGTTTATAAACAAAATACTGTCAATTTTTAGTAAAAATGAACCTATAAGATAGTAACAATATCCTAATGACAGTATGCGGTATGAAAAATTATTCAACGTAGTTTAAATGTACTAAGTACTATTTCTATCTGTTTAAACAGTAATTTTAAAGGCATTCGAATAAGAAAATGATTTAAAAATCCTACGCGATTGAGAAAATGTATTAAAAATGCTACGCGATTTTAAAAATAGAAAAATATCCTTACCCGATTTTTAAACGTTTGTAAAAACGACGAGATTTCAAAAACGCGATAAAATTTCTACGCGATTGACCGTTACTATATTTAATTTTATTTGTCGGGAAAATGTGAACCCGTCATGAGCTTTTGAGGTTATTTCTTTGTCGGGAAAATGTGAACCCGTACAGGCTTTCTGCCATTGAGGGTATATTTTTATCTTAAGGGCATTTTCGTAATTTCATATATTTGGAATTATGTTTTGTCTTTATACCAATTTTTGGTGTTTTGGTTGACGAGACGAATCACATCGTGTTGTCGATGCGATAAGTGTAGTGTAGTTTATTGTTCTAATAAACTTGGAGACTTTAGTGTACGGGATCCCACATGTGGACAGTTGGTAGCTCCGCTGGGCCGTGGTAAACCGATAGCACACTAATGTACTCGACATTCACTATATTTAATCGAGGTTTGTAAAGTCTAGTAGTACATTGCCTATAGTGCCACAACGGGAGACTGTGAACTATACTACGCTGGATGGTGGATTCCCAAAGTGTCGTAGGCTATTGACGCAACGTGTGATCGCGTAATAGTTGGTTGGGCAGCCGTGGTACTAATAGATTTTGCAAGTCATTCTCTCGATATCTGTTTGGGTTTAGCTCCATGGAGTAGGGTTGTGTTTTGGTGTATTTGATTATATCTTGGATAATATTCCATTTTCTCTATTTATCTTTATCCTGGTAAAATCTTGGATGTTTTTACATTTTCTCTATTTGTATTTATCGATAATTTTTATGTTAGTTGTCTATTTCTTATCTTATTTTATCTGTGAGATTGATTTATCTGTGTGAATTTCTTTATTTGTGGTATATCTGTGATGTTCTGAAACACTAGGATATTTAATATGTATTACTGTTATAACTTCTTCGTATTGTATAAACTGTGTAGTAGTTATTTGTCGTCTTCTTATTTGCCATGTTGCGATGATTTTATGTTGTCTTACCTCTTTATTGTATGTGTCTATTGTCTATTTATTTTATGCGGTAAAGAGTTTGAAGAGGAAGAAGAGGAACAGCCTCTTGAGATCGTGTACCCTGAGGAAGAGGAAGGTCAGCAAGCCGACGATCAGTTTTACGAGCAAGAACCATCCGATCATCCATACCCTCTGGATTGATTGTGTGGGGGATGGCGGCGCCCGCATTTTTGGGATTCATAGAGCTGATATTCCATGGAGGTGATCGGCTTGGCATTTACGAGGAGATCGTGCTTCTGTTACCTATCTTTGGACGTATGGACCGTGATTCTACGTCATCAGTTTGATGGAGATCCGATTGCGACGACGACATTATTTCTGCACTTAGAGTTACCCTTATCCATTAGGCGTTATTGGGGTGCTGAAAACCCCGAGCCTAGTGAGATAAGCATCGTATCGACTGCGCGATCCCGTTATCGCCGTGTGTCGAGACATCCGGGATATCTATCTCCCGATGATCATTTTCAGACTGAGAGTGATCCATCTGAGGATTAGATAACCATGATGTTTTTTTGGGCGCGTCAGCGTATGTCTGTATATATTAACTCTTTTATTGCTTTCTTTACTGTTTTTATTTAAATAGTTGTAGACTTAGTTGTAAATTATTTGTACAGTTTATAACTTAATCATATGTATATTATCAGTAATGAAGTTTTTTTTTTTATTTCGTATTTTCCGCATTATCTTTTTATTACATATTTAATGTCATCGGGAATTATTTTTACAACCCGTAATAATTTTAACAAATATTCCGCAACTTGGGTAGATTTTATTTCTATTTATTTTATTTTCTTTTATGTGTGACATCCTCCCAAGGGGTGTTACAGTAGCTCCCTTAGCTCCTTCAACTACATTACGCTCCCTTAGCTCCTGCAGTTGCAGCTGCATTACTAGTAACACGTTCCACTTCCACTCAAGTACAAGTATCTCGAGCCATTTCTTCTTTTTTTTTCTCTCAAGGCGTGCGGATCAAAATACAATGGATCTGATATCCATTGCAAAATACGTTGTTTTCTTTAGGAAAACAATAACACAGAGAACACAACACAAGCAAAACAGACCTAACCACAAACCCCAAAAGACTCAAACCGTGCTCTGATACCAACTAATGTAACACCCTCCCTAGGGTATCACATGTCTGACTTCCGACTCATAATCTGAAAATATTTTCATAAAAGGTTTGAGTTAAAAACGTGGGTTTAAAAAAATTTTCTTTCTTCTGAAATATAAACTTACTGTAATCCATAAGTATTATTGAAAATATATTTAAACTAATTCATATACAACATTGACACTAATTAATATTTCACAATTTAAAGAGAAATATAAAATTAACAGACTTTTTTTTTTTTTTAACAAGATAGCAAACCCCATGACGGGTCCTACTAAATAGCACGGTATAACACTAACGATAAAACTTAACATACTCATTCCTTATCTTGTATCCAACATTGTTGCATCAGAACTCTACTCCTTGTCTACTCAGAACACCTTCGAACTTGAGACACCACTCTTCAATGTTTTCATCAATCTCGAGTGTCCATCGCCCGTTATGTCTAAGACAACTCATTCTTTCTCTTGTTTAATTTTAACAATACAGACACAGCAAGACAACATAACAAAGAGGTGAGATCACCTACGCCAATACCAACATGGCAGCACAAAGATAACACAAGCAGCAATATCATACAAGGATATCATATCAAACTTCCAATAATATATTCAATATTAATCAACTATCATCATCAAATTATTTATCAATTCAATTATCATAAACAACAATTACGATAATGTCCTAATTATCATCATCATCATCCAAGTATTCAAAACAATTGTCATAGCCAATATTCCTTAATTAATATATCACACAAATATAAATGTTCAGATTATGCATGTACACAAGACTCGATTTCCTACTCCATGGAGCTAAAACTCAGTCGGAGAAATGATCGAAAAGATCTGTCGGTACCACATGCCTCGAGACCACGTGCTATAATCCTCATTTTGATTTTGCACATCTAGCATATACACGACGGTCTTTATCGATCTTGATTAAGAATAGTGTCTCGGCCCGGATCATCGGTGTGTTGCATCGGTCTAACCTACGGGAAGAAGCGCGACCAACCACCCGTGTAGGCAACCCGCACCCCGATGCCCCCAAGGTCAACAAGTGACCTACACTACGCATATCGCACCCACTCAAGAGGTGTGTTTCTCCTAGCAATCACCATATCCAAATTCTTTACCAGGACCATTCCAATGCATGTATAATGCACCAAATCCAATCATAGACAAATATGTCATTTTCTCACAAACAGTGTATGGACACTGGTTCAACAGTAATCATACTGTACTTTCAACAGCGAAAATCATGTTATCACGTTTTCATAGTTGTAAAATACTTTTACCGTATTTTCACAATCGCGTAACATTTCTGTTACATTTTCACAATCCAAAAACGTTTCTGTTATGTTTTCACAATACCATAACACTTCTCTTATATTTTCACAATGCCGTAACACTTTTGTTACGTTTTTAAAATTTTAAAACATTTTTATTACGTTTTCACAATACCGTAACACTACTGTTACATTTACAAAATTTCGTAACATTTCTGTTACGTTTTCAAAATGTTGCAACTCTTCTGTTGCACTTTTAAACCACGTACTAATTTTTAACGTTTTTCTCAATCTCGTAAAAACATACGTTTCTCAAATTGCATAGTACTTTTTTACTGTTTCAAAATCGCGTAACTTAAAAATCATTCTTTTACGTCACGTAAATCATTTTCTATCATTCTCAAAATATTTAAAATACTTTCCAAATCTCATAACAATGTTCTATCATTTTCACAATCACGTAAAAATATTCTATCACTATTCAAATCACGTAGTGATTTTTCAACAATATTTCAGTTGCGTAAAATATTTAAACGCTTTTCAAATCGTGTAGAAATATTTAAACATTTTTCAAATCACGTAGAAATATTTTACTGTATTTCAAATTGTTTTTAAGATACGTAAAATATTTTTTAACATTTTTCAATCACATAAAATATTCCTCAATATTCCAAACATTATTTTGGACTTAAATAAATCAATATCATTTTTAACACATTGTTCAAAATTGCGTGAAAGCTTAAAAATCACGTTTTTAAGATATCGTAAAACATTTTTCATCACAATTTCATTACGTAAAATACTTCTTAACCTTCAAAAATTCCTCTTCAACTTTTTTCAAAATAATATAACTTTATATTTCATTTGATATATTTTCTTACTCAAGAAAATATTTTTCCACAGATCTTTACTCAAGAAATTCTTTTTCAAAATATACTTCACAGAAATCACTTTTCCATTGATGTAAATCAACGTTTCAAAACTTAACATTTTTTTAACGTATTTCAAAACTTGAAAATAAGTTATACGTTAGTAAGTTTTCAAAACACCATTATATTCTCTATTTTTCCAAATCATTTCCAAACTCAACCTTCTTCAAAATAAATTGAAGTTCGAAAACATTTTTGTTTACAAAAACTTGATTTTTCTCAAGTGATAAATGCTCTGATTCCCTTTCCAAAATCCTTGTATTAAATCCAGTTACGTTTCCACTTGGAAATTCACTTTGTTCATAAAAAAATTAAGGCATTACAAGCCTTAAAAAAAACGTGGACATGACTTTTGAAACCATCAAAATTTTTTCCTTTTAAATTGATATGGTTTTACACAAACAAAACCATTAAAAATCCTTTACAAAAACGTAAGACTCATAGTCTTTGAAAATCAAATCATTTGTTCATTTTCAATTTTTCACTTTCTTTGCAAATCCATTTTCACTTTCTTTACAAATCCTTTTTCACTTTCTTTGCAAATCCTTAAAATCATCATTGCTATTTTCATTTAAATCTCATGTTTAGTAAAACACTTAGAAACTTTTTACACAAAATAAATTAATAAAAATCCTTCTAAAAACCGTGTTCTTGTTCTCTTGAAAAACAAACCCTTTGTTTATTTTCCAAATTCTTCAAATCATCCGTTTTCATCATTCATGAAAATCTTAAGTTATAACACCTATGTTGAGGTGTCTTGTTCGAAATCCACCATGTTCTAAGTACTCAAAAATCAATTCTTTTGTTCTTAAAATTTTTCAACATGAACCCTAATCAAGGGCATCAAAACCGTAGCTCTTCCTTGGCTATTGGAGCCAAAAATCAATTTCCTTTCCACCATCAAGTCATAACATATACATATATATTTCATCATAAATAATATAAGCATACCATCAAAGCCATAAAAGCATGTATAGCATATCAAGCATATCATCAAAGCTATAAAATCATGCAAAGCATATCAAGCATAGAAAATTAATCAAAGCTCATAAACACCCACAAATTAATTACATGACCATGGATATGAATCCTCACATGGATTCCACATCCATCAAATAAAATACCATCTCTCACCACCATGCTTGGTTGGTGAGATGGATCTCCTCTTACCTCTTGAAGATCCTTAAAAACTTCTTGTTTTGCTTCTTTTTCCAAGTCCTTCATCACCAAGAGCTTCTCAAATACAAAACAAAATACATAGAAATTAGTATACTAAGCTTGATTAAGAGGAACCATGGATCAAACATGGCTTAGATCATGAAAAAGAGAGAAGAAAATGAAGTTTCCTTATACTTCACCTCAAAAACCCAATAACTTTGATCTTGAAGAAAGTCCATGAAGATGAATGATTTAGAGAAAATCTTCAACATGAAAGTTGCTTAGAACATCATGTAGATTCAAGATCTATGGTTGGATGAAATTAAAAGAGATTGGATGGTGATTTTAGGGTAGATAACCGAATGGTTTCTCTTGAAGCACAAAGATGAAATTTTTGATTTTTGATAGAAACTTGAAGCTTGGATTTGAAGATCAAGATGAATGATTTTGGAAAAACTCATAACTAGAGATGTTCTTAGAATGGTGTTTAGGTTTAGAAAATCAAGTTGGATGAAATTTTTGAGTGATGGAGGGTGTTCTTGATGGTCATGGCCAAAACTTGCTTGGAGGAGAGGTGGAGAGAAAAGTTTGATGAGTTTTTGCTTTTGGAGGAGACAAAGATGATCAAGAATGATCAATAATGACCAAGATAGCTAATAATGGTCTTCAAAGCTCTCAAAATCAGACCAAAACCGTGCCCCCCCCCTTCTTGCATTCTTCTTGAGTGCAAAAATCAAAAGTAAGCCATTATGATGTCTAACTTGACCAAGACATGCAAAAAATGACATAAAGTTTGTCTCTTTGTCTTCTAAACACTCCAAAACCATCACCTTCTCTTCATAATGCATTCAATAAAGTTGTCTTCATTATTTGCCACCATTTGAAGCATTTCTAGCCATTGATTAATTCAACGGTTAGGATTTAGGTAAATTTTTAATTTTAGAAGACTAAATCTAGGCCATTGGATTTTTCTCCTTTAAATTCTAGCCCTTAGATGTGTCTCCAAAATTAAGGGTCAAGATTGCTCCTTCAAACTTTAAATCCAAGGGTCCTAATTAGTCTTTGCTACTTTAGAATACCAAATCTCCACCATTGATTGATTCTTCATCCAATGGTCATAAATGGTCTTTGTTACTTTTTAAGATTAAATCTCCACCCTTGATTTAATCTAAATCCAAATGGTTATAAATGGTCTTTGTCATTTTTCAAGACCAATTCTACACCTTTGATTACATCTATGGTTGATATCAAAGCCTTCCTAACTAAGCTTATTCTCACACCATTGATTAAATCAATGGTTATTATCCAAGCGCTTTATTAAGTTTGTTTCTTAACCTTTGATTAAATCAATAGTTAATATTCAAACTAAGTATTCTCATCCAAGGGTATAAATCAAGTCAAGTTCTCTTTGTTGACTACGAGTATAATATTTATTCTTGTATCTTACAAATAATATTTTCTTGTATTTTTATCATCCGATAATTAAATACAGTACAAAACACAGTACAAGAAATTTTCTAAAACTGTCTCCGGATTCAGGTTTAGTAAGATCCCCTGTCTCCGTCTAAACAGTACAAATTTTTCTATGCGTAGAAAATTTTTTCACTTTGTGGGACCCACCTGGGCCCACGTATGGCCACCTGGGCCCACATACCCCTTGCTGGGCCCACAAACAGGAAAAATTTCAAAATCATCCACAAAAATCACAAAAATTATAAAATGCACAAATATCAAATCAGATTACGTAAAATAATTACCTAACGGTAAAAATTAAATTACGTAAGGTTTTCCTACCGAAAATTTTTATTTTCCGACACGAAAGTAAATCACTCAAAATGATCAAATAAGCTGACGGAATAAACAAAATAATTTTACAGTGCACAGAAATTACTAAACAGTAAAATTCTGTTAACTGTCAAAATTACTGTTTAAGAGATACGGAAATTTGGGGTGTTACAATGTGGGCAAGAATTTAACAAATCTTTAAAATGTTCCCAACATTGAAAATACGCTTCATTTGAATTTTGGGAAAAATTTTGGATTTGCCTTTTCAAAGCATTGGTTTTATGTGTTGGAAAAAAATTCTTTAAAAACTCACCTTGCATTTCTTACCATGTGTTAATTGATCATGGTTTCAAAGCGTTAAGCTAAGTTTTTGCTTTATCTTTCAAAGAAAAAGGAAACAATTTAAGCTTAACAATATCTTCAGTACAATTTTGATCATTGAAAGCAATACAGACTTCCTCAAATTTTTTTAGATGTAAATATGAGCTTTCAGATTCTAAACCATAGAAATTAGGAAGTAAAGAAATTATACCCGACTTAAATCTAAAATTATTAGCAGTGAGTGGAAAGATAAAACATGATGGACTAGAATTTCGAGGTGGTTACAAATATGCACACATAGTTCGCAACGGTTGATTTTCCTATTCATCATGTACACTTTCATTTCAGCACGTTGTATTTGATTTTCATGTTCAACATGTGCACCTTCAATTTTAGTCATTGTGTCAATTGTGTGTGATTGTAATTCAAACAAATCAATATATAAAGTCCTAGGATTAATTTTAACTAAACGACCCGAATTTGAATCACGATACCAATTAAGCATAAATAAGTGATGTAAAATAAAAATAATATACAAGTAGGTGGTATAAACTGGCCGTTAAATATTAAGCAAAAATAAATGACTTAAAATTAAAAAAATAATGTACAAGTTAGTAAGTCAGAAAGCGTAAATAAAAGATATAAGTAAGTCAGAAAGCGTAAAAAAAAATTACAAATAGAAAGCGTAAATAAATAAATAAAATAAAAATAGTAAGCGTAAATAAATAAATAAAAATTAAAAAATGAAAATAAATAAAAATAATTAAAAACGTAAATAAATGACATAAAAATAAAATTAAAAAGCGTAACTAAATGACAATAATATAAAAGTTAGTAAGTTAGAAAGCATAAATAAAGAAGTTAGTAAGCATAAATAAATGACATAAATATAAAAGTTAGTTAATAAGTTAGTAAGTTAGTAAGTTAATTAGTAAGTTAGTAAATTAAAAAGTGAAAAGAGTAGAGAAAGAATATACGTGTTGGTGAAGTTTACTTACAGAAAGAGAACCTCAATAAATTAAAACTTCAAATCAAGTCCCCGACAATGACGCCAAAAACTTGATGGGTAATTAAAAGTTTCAAACCTAAGTGTAAGTTGTTTCAAGTAGTAAATTCTCAGGAGTCTGAGGTCGATCCACAGGGAATTGGTGAAAAAAAAATTCTTTGAGGTAAGGAGCAGATTTGTCACAATACTAAAAGTGATAAAAGTTGTTCACAGATGAAAAGGATTTGCTTGGCTTAGGAGATCCACTCTTGGTAATAAATTAAAGACAAGATGATTTCTTTTAATAACTCAATTGAAATCACACATAATAGAGGTTCCAATCAGAAGATTTAACATTCAAAGTTTAATTTAGATTATACATGTAATCATATTATGGTTCTTTTAATTATCCACCAATACTTGTAAATGGTCTCAAGCATCCACTATGCCAACGTCTTGTCTACAATGAATCAAGTTCTTCAATATACAAGAATGATTTCTAAATTGATTGGAAACAACATACAACACATATAATGATCACTTAAAAATATATCATTTAAGCATAAGAAGGAAATAGATCTAACCTCAACTTATTACTAAAAGCTTCACCCTTTCACCAAAGCAAAATGAAAATTAGTTAAGAAGAAAGAGATGAACATAACTTCAATTTAGAACAAAGAAAACTTACAACAAGAGAAACAAATAACACAATAACATAAACTAAACTAAGATCATAGATGATCTGAATGAGCACCCAAGCTCCCTTTTATAGAGCTCAAGGAGTACAAGAAGACAATGGAATTGTTTGATGATGAGAAGTAAATGCCAAAATAATTGCTTGATGATGATGAATGAGCTGAAATTATAGAGATTCTTGTCTCTGAAATGTTTCTGCTCTGAGCTCATGGCATGCGTTATTTTCCTCTCAAGTAGTCTTCATGAAAGTTCTAGGAAATTGTCTTAGCTTTCCATAGCCATCAGTTTCATCCAAATCCACCACCTACAGCCTGAGATATGGCCCGATTACTGCTCATGGGCCAGGCCCAACTTCAGCTCATCTATTCTGACTTCCAAGCCCAATATCTCCTTCAAGACTTTTGATTTGGCTCTTGTGTTCTTCATGAAAGTTGTAGATATAGGTCTTAACCTTCCACGATCAAAATTTCAGAATTAATCGTTGAACTCCTATAGCCCGAGATATAGCCTAATGAGTGCATAGAGGTCAAGCTGTCAAGTTCAAAACTCTAGATTTTATTTCAACTCCAATTTGAGTTATCCAAACATGTGTTCTCGGTCTTGAGGTCTTCATAAAAGTTATAAAAATTTATCTTGTCTTTAAAACAAGACCAAAATCATATCCATCGGATATTTGTAACTCAAATTATAGTCAGTTTACTGAAAAAGCCAAGTGAGAAGATTATACAATGAATGAAATATATTGCTATCAATGTGACTCTTGCTATCAAGTGAATAGTTATTAGAGAATTATCTTATCTTTCCAACAAGAGCAGAATCACATTAATCAGATAATTGCAACTCAAATTATGTCACTTTACTTAAGAATGCAATCACCCAAATTAATGATAATTCAAGCAATAATTTCTTCAATGATCCAATTAAGCTTAATTTCATAAAATGTGACAAAGTCAACTTAATTAAGCCAAATTGAATCTTAAGAAACCTAGTGAGAGGATTATAAATTGAATAAAATATATTGCTATCATCAAGCATCCTCTAATATCTTATAGAATTCATTGAACTCTCAAATCTCATAGGCAAAATCACTATCTTTATCCCACTAATGTAGTATACACATCTAAGAGATCAAAATGTCTTTATTAATGTTGTAATCGAGTTAAAGGGTTGTAGAGAATAAATAAAGAAAAGATAAGGAATTCATAAAAGTGAGAGAAATCATTGCAAGAAAGATCAAAACATATTAGGAATGAGCAACGATAGTAATAAGGGAACTTTTTTTTTCTTTTGCATATAGTAGCATATTTCCTCTCGTGTTTCCTTTTTTTTCTTATTTCCTTGAAAGAAGAATGATTTTGCTTAGATTTGAACTTATGACCATGCGCCTAACCCATACATTGCAAGCTCTCATCCATACTAGGCTATTCAATAATACTTTTCTTTTTATCTCCACTTGCACACTTATTTCTTTGTATACTCTTGGGTGGATTTCTTCACTCTTCATGTTAGTATTTCTATTCATTTTCTCCCCTTTTGATATACATATATATATGTCTCCAAATTTGTTTCTCATTTTCCTACACAATTCCTTCTCACGTAGGGTAAGTCTAGTGTTTAAGCAAAAATGGGTAAGGATTTTGTGGGTTAATTGAAAGAAAATTAGGGTAAATGTGTTTAAGCTTAAAAAGGCTACAAAGGGAAGGTCATATTGGTAAAGTAGGTCAAAAGGCTAAGGGGTTAACAAGGAATGCCTAAATCAACTCTCTTAGAATGCACACACTATGATTTCGCCTCAATAAGTCTAAAAGAGTTTATGTAGGATAAGCAACACTTCAGAAATCATTTTGATACACATAAACCTTCTCTAGGAGTTGACAAACTTAGTCAACTAATTTATGAGTAGCATACTTAGGAAAAGCAAATTTGTCTCAAGTTAAACAAGAATAACACATATGAACGATTTCCACTTAGACTTTCATAAGCTATCATGCATCAAACTCTTTTGGTATCTCAAGTTATCCTTCAAATCAAATCTTATCTCTCTTTTTGAAAAATCATGCTTGCTAAATGCATTACAAACTAATAAAAACTAAACGAAAGGAAAAAAATCATTTTGTTGGCTGACATTATATACATCCTTACATCCTTCTACAAAGGCTTCGAACTCGATGTGGCACTTAAGTCGACTCAATAATCACTAGACTATCAACAAAATTTACAAAATTTAATTTGTAAGTAAATAAGGGGAACAATAAAAAGAAAATTTGGATTGCCTTCTAAGAAATGTTAATTTAAGGTCATTGGCTTGATATATGAAAACTATCTTCTTATCTTAGTCATAAGTATCATGAACAATTCGTATCTTTACTAAGAGAAGATCTATCATATATTTAGAACATGGAAACAAATACATGAGAATAGTAGGATATGAAGATTTTGGTTCAAGGAATGTATACCTGAGCATGGGAAGAAGAAGTTAAAATTCTATTTTAGGAATAAGTTGAGGTGGAGTAACTTTTCCTTGCTCTAGCTCTTCAAACATTGGCCTTTGCCAATATGGAGTGAGTGGACTCAATTCTAGTAATTAACCGTAAGCTGCAACTTCTTCATCCTCCTTTTTGTTTGTGATATTATGCTCTAGACGTGAATCAAGAAATTTCTTTGGGTATTCTTCATTGTACACCTCTTGATCAAGCTCATAGATGATATCATCTTCCTAAAAATGATTTGTCATAGTTGGTTGTCTAGGAGCATCTAATAAGTTAGATGTCATTTCATCATCAACCTCTTCTCCATTCTCTTGATCTTCACCACCTTTTGAAATCTCAAGTTGACCAATTTGATCCTCTAGCATCATTTAGTTGTGAGCAATTTGATCTTCCAGCATTATGGTGTGTGTAGCTAATTAGTCAGGGCTTGATGTGATTTGTTTAATTGAATCCCTATATTGTTGCACTTTTTGTTGAATGGCTTGAGTTTGTTGATTTTGAATGGCTATAAAGTTCTCCAAAAGGATCTCCAAATTTGACTTCTCACTATGGGGTGATTGTTAGTAAGTCATTAGAGCATTGAAGTCCCATTTTTGTATAAAATTTTTCAAATAGCTCCAAGTTGAACTTTTGATTTTGAGATGGGTAATGATAAGACACTTGAGAATGAACACCACATTCTTTAGCTCGGTGATAATCTAGTAATTAGTTGATGCCTTTGAATTTGTTGATTTCCCCAAGTGAAATTGGAGTGATTTCTCCAACCACGATGATTTGCTTTGGAATATGGGTTACTTTGAGGATTGAAATTGTCTAACTTCTCAATGAAAGCATCGAGTTTAGCATTAAGTGTGCTCGATGGATCTAACCTACTAATTTGCATAGACATGGCAAGGTACCTGAAAAGAAAATAAAAAGAACTTAAAAGGAAAATAAAGTGTCTAAACTAATCAAATCACCAATCATTCGAAATCAACATCAATCCCTAGCATTGACACCAAAACTTGTGCTAAATTCACAAGTACATGAGTCATCAACAAGTAATAAAGTGATGAGTAGAGTATCATTCCCAAGAGGATTGTGTGATTACCAAACTACAATAGTTTTAATTATTTAGTCGAATAAAAATAGCAATATAAAATAAATTGAAATAAATTAAAAAGCAATAAAACAACTAATAAAACTAATAAGACTAAAGAGAGAAAGCTCAACCAAGTATTAAAGACTTAGGATTAGGAATCCACAATAATTACCCATCATGATAAACATTGATTTTCCTTTATTAATGATTAACTATGTTTTTTAAGACGGTCTATCCTAAATTGTTTAAAACCCAATATATTGGCACTAAAAATATGTTAAAACTAAAATAACCCCATTATCATATGAATTTAATTAGTTAAAACCCATTAAGTTCTATGATATTTTGTTAACCCTAGAAGGATCAAGCCTATCTCTAAGTATTAATTCCTCAGTTCAATTCCTAGATAGTCAAACATTAAACTTCATCTCTTGATGCTTCACCTAATACCAAAGATCATGCAAGTATGGCTGACAACATACCTCAAGCATTAAGAACACTTAGAATGAATCAAAAACAATAATTATTTCATAAACAAAAAGAGAAATCAAATATTCAACACAATAGAATAAAGAGTGTCATATCCTAACCCTAGAAAAAAGGGATTTGGCATCACATGGGCATAAAGCACAAACAAAAACAAGAGATAAAGAAATATTCATGATTTTATCTAAGAAAAATAAGAAATAAAAAAAGGAAGAAGAATTAGAAAAGAAATTAGATCTTCAATGAATGCCTCATTTCTCCTTGAACTTGTCTCAAAACCCTTAGTCTTTAATTTCTTGGCCTCCTATCCTTGTTGTCTCTGTAATCTCCAAAAATTTGTCCAAAAGCTTCAATCCTTGGTCATTTTATCATATATTTGCCCTAACAAAGTTGTATCTTTCACTCAATCTCCTTAATTGGTCCCCAAGTAGTTCTTTAATGAATTGGTCCTTAAGTAAATCCTTAATTGTTTGCCAAGTAATGAAAACATTTTGATTGAACTTAGGAAACTTAATTTTTGCAAAATAAATCGCCCCCGTGTGGTGTCACATGGGGGTGGAGGGGGGGAGGTGAGTGGCTTACTGGTAAGCTTGCTAATATCTCACATGCCCCTTTGTGAGTTCACACTAGGGGGCCACATGAGATATTGGTTGAACATTTTCAATAGCATTTACTTCGAATTTGATTTCATGTTCTACATGAAAGTTATAACTCTTTTTCTTATCCTTCCAATGCCTTTAGAATCATCTTTTTTTGACCTCTGTAACTTAAGTTATATGTGTTTTACTGCACAAAGGTCTAGACTTCTGCAAATCATGTCTATGTTGGTTTCAAGCTAAACTCCTTTGTAATGGAGTCAATCAAATCTTCATAAAATAATATCAAGACATCTTTTTTGGACCTAAAAACATTGAGATAAGCCAAACATAAATTACCAAGGGGAATTTAATCATTAGTGACATAAATCCTCATAAAATACATCTAAATCCATATCAAACCAAGCATAAGATTTGTGTATTTTACTCACAAATTAGTCCTAGGCCAATTGAGCATGGTATTCTGCCCCATCCATTTTCTTGTCATACATGTGGTGTGTATAATCATATAACTTAATATTATTATCATCATTAGTCTCTAAGAGCAAATCCCATTGAGCCTATTGCTTTACCACACTAAGAAAGTTCTAGTCTTGATGTGCCATCATAAACTAGTTGAATGGTAGATTTTAGAGCTACAAATCATGTGACAGACATTCAAGGCATGCTATATGATTGTAAGTCTTATAACGAGGAAAAAAAATTTATCATTGGTAATGGTTGTGCTCTCCCAATTTCACATATTGGATCCACATATATTTCATAAAAAAATGGGAACAATTAACATTCCTAATATTATCCTTGCACCTAAGTTTAAAAGAAATGTTGTATCTATTGCTTAATTGATTGGTCAATGTAAATGTTCCTTTCTATTTACATGTGATTCCCTTTTGATGAAGGATCAATTGGGGAGGCTCCTCACTAATATGAAGCATAATGAAAATCTCTATTTTTTGAAAAGTGATGAAATCAATGCTCTTTTTGTTGTTTCCTTGTTCTCTACAAATCAACCCAAGATTTCAGTTGAATTATGGCACAATAAACTAGCTTATACTAGTTTTGTTAATGTAAAATTTTTGAGGCAAATCAATGCTCTACCATCATGTGATAAAATTCCACCAAATGTAGTTTGTAAAGGTTGTTAACTTGGAAAGCATCATCAGTTACCTTTTGCTAATTCCACTAAATATTCCTCTTATTTTCTTGAATTGGTACATGCTAATGTGCGGGATAGTCTGACATTAACTTCATTGCCATACTCACGATATTATGTTAGATTTATTGATGATTTTACTCGTTATACTTGGACTTATTTTTTGAAATTTAAATATGTCACATTGAAAGTATTTCATTCTTATCATGATTTTATGACTAACCATTATCAGAGTAGGATTGAATTTTGGTAGAGTGACAATGGTGGAGAATTTACTTCACAATCATTTTAAGATTTCTACAATGCCATTGGAATAAAGCAACAAATTCCATGTCCCTATACACCAGCTCAGAATGGGATAATTAAAAGGAAAAACAAACATATTTTTGAACTGGGACTCTCTTTTCCTTTTTTTTCTTTTTCTTTTTCTTTTTTTACAATGGAGCACTAAATTACTTGTGGAGTGAGGCTTCTCATATAGCCACATATGCCATAAATAGACCTAACTAATGCTAATCCAAATAAAATGTCTCCAAATTAGATGATCATTGGTTACCATCCTGATTATTCTATTTTCAAGGTTTTTGGTTGCCTATGTTATGTTCACATTGACAAGTCTTTGAGAGGATCCCAAGGTCAAAGAATGCTTTTTTATTTTTTTGGCTATAATGATCAGCATAAAAGCTTCAAATATTACTCTCCTAGACATCATAGGATATTTGTTTCAAGACATCTTACATTTGATGAAAACAAATATTTCTCTAATATTCAATTCATGAAGCCATCATTGTCTGCATAAAGAACTTCAACAAAATCCTTGGGTGGCATAGAATTTTCAGAAGATCCAAATGCTAAAAATCAGACTGAGTTTAGACACCAATGTGATCAAGATGAGAACTTAAATACACCAGATGGTTTCACTCAGGATTTAAGTGAAGCAATCAATGAAGAACAAATTAAAGTCACTAATAATTCTTCCAATTCACAACAATAGTGTGATTTAGTTAGTGTTGCCAATCAAGAAAACTAGCTACGCAAGATCTTCTAGAACCACTCAACTAATAAAATGCTCTCCAATAGAAGAGTGGGTTTTTAAAAGTGAAATAACTCTAGGATTTTAAGAGCCTACTACCATGAAGTTGTTCAAGATCCGAAATGGATTCCTACAATGAATGAAGAAACACATGCCTTAATACAACACCAAACAAGGGAAATGGTTCCAAGGCCTAAGGACAAAATTGTGGTTGGATGTAAATAGGTTTATAAGATTAAATATAAGTTAGATGGCAAGATTGAAAGATTTGTTGCCAAACTCATTGCAAAGGGATTCAATCAACAACATGGGCTGAATTTTGTTGACACATTCTGCTTAGTTCTATAAATCTAAATTGTGAGGTTGACATTAGCTTTGGAAAATATCTTTGGATGGAAACTCCATTAATTTAATATAAAAGATGCTTTCTTGCATGGTAAATTTTAGGAAGAGGTATATATGGAATAACCACTAGGTTATTTTTTCTCTACTGATGCTAACATGGTGTTTAAATTGGAGAAAGCAATTTATGGATTAAAATAAGCCCCTAGAGCTTGGTTTGATAGTTTTAGCAAAGTCCTAGTCACTAATGACTATATCAAATGCAAATCTGATAATGCTTTGTTCTTTAAAAGAGTTGGCTCACATATTAATATGTTTTTTGTATATGTTGATGACATTATTATAGTAGGAGATGTAGAAGCAGAGATCATAAACTTGAATGAAATTCTCAGTCATTACTTTGCAATAAAGAATTTAAGATAATTGAAGTATTTTTTTAGGTGTTGAAGTAAGTCGATATTTAAAAGGAATGAAAATAACTTATTTCAAATATGCAATGGAGATCTTAAACAGATTCTATATTACGAATGCAAACCAGTATTCACTCCAATTCCCTCCATAAGAAAACTGTGTGCATTTGAAGGTGAACTTCTTAATAACTGTGAAGTTATAGAAGTCTTGTAGGTGCATTATGTTACCAAGTGACTTCAAGACTCAAGAGGAGGATGAATTGAGTATTTAAAACTTTTTACAAACAAGCCCTTTTTAATTTTCATTGAAGTTATTTTCTTGGAGTTGAATGGATTTATGACAATAACAAATTCTTACACAAGTTAGATAAAATGGATGAATAGAAGAACAAGCAGCAAGTATGCAAAAACAATAAATAAGCTTAAATGTAAAGAGATAAGGGTTGAGAATATTACAAACAGAGATTTATACTGGTTCAATCACCCTTATGATCTATGTCTGGTCCCTAAGATCATCCACCTAAGAGTTTTCATTATTTTCAAGCTTCACAAGGTGTTTACAAACCTTTTATAATATTTGAGCTCTTCATACACTTTAAGGATCATCCACCTCTTGTGTAGAAGCCTCTAAGTTTCTTAAGAGATCCTCCACCCTCTCAAGTGTTTACAAATAGATTGAAATGAATTAAGTTCTCTCAAAGAGTAGATATACAAATTGAAGATCTATGAAACTCTTAAAGATATCTCAAATTTATGAAAAACAGAGCAAGGTAGTTGAAAGAATTGATTCACAGGTTAAATGCTTGGGAATGAGTTTTCAGAGTCTTAGTTGGTTGTAATAAGTGTCCCAAGACTTGTATTTATCTCTCTCTTTGAAAATGATCGGTTGTGGTTGTTTTTCTCCATTATTAAATGCTTCTGAAACTAGTCATTCCTAGTTTTAGACTTGAGGTAATCGATTACCAATATATGGTAATCGATTACCATATGTTCCAAACGTGTTATGGGCTTTTTTGCGCAGTGGTAATCGATTACAAAGCTTCTCTTTGCTATGATAATCGATTACCAAGCTTGGTCGATTACCAAGCTTCTGACTTTTGAAAAATAGGTTCTTGTATGCTTGTAATTGATTACTAAGCCATTGCATTAGATTACAACCATTCTAGAATCTATTTTTGAGCCCAAAATAGCTTGGTAAACATTTCTAACTTAGAACACTTGGATTTTTCAAAGATTCAAACATGATTTTCATGATCCAAGGTTAAAACAACATTTTGTGAAATACTTGACAGATTTTATCAACCACCAACTTAAAAAGGATTCTCACGATGATCATTTTCAAAAGCAATTTAAAAGCATTAGGAGATATCCTAAAGTGTTATAAACTATATAGACCCTAAGTCCTATAAACTATATCATTTGAGCTTCCTTTGGACTTGGTCTTTTTGCTTGGTTTTGTTATCATCAAAACCTTATGACTTTCATGAAATAAGCATTCACCTTTTCCTCCTTTTTGATGATGATAAACCAAAATAGGTAAAGAGTAACATTTATAATAATAATCAGAGATAAAAGCGTAACTCTCCCCCTTAAGACAAGCATGAGGTTCAAGCAGTAAAGATTAAGCAAGGTTCTATGACAGATGGTTGTTGACTCACCAGCAAGTGTACTGGTTCATATAAGTAATATAGAAAATAAATATCATTCCCACAAGGATTGAGATTAACACAAATTTCTTCACTAATTTCACTACTTAGTTACAATCAAAGTTTGATAAAATTTTGTTGAAAATACGAAACGTAAATGAAAGAAAATTACTTGCCAGAAATAAATCATAGAAATTATCAAAATTGTAGCTTTCAAATGGATAAAAGCGATTAGGGTTTGATTTCACTTAATCTCCCTATGAGCAATGACAATTGATTAATTCAAATCCTTTATTCATGTTGGTTTATGATTCAATCCTGAAACTAGTTCACATTCAATTCCTTGAAATATGAAACCCTCTTAAACCCTCAAACATCAATTAATCCCTTAATTAAAATCTGCAAGAATAAGGATTTTACGCTTTATGGATGTTCTAAAATCACATACTCGTGAAATTCTATTCCCAGATATTCCATAAATATGGCAATCGGACCAAGATGCATAACCCATACTCCATCTTCCAATTTCGTATGGATTCTTCATGTAAGAAAAATATGTGATTAGCTACTTCACATACAAAACAATGATATAAAACAAGGCCAATTGCTAAACCATGAAAGAAAAACTTGAATTAATAACAAATAGTCATTACATCATAAGTTGAGAAAGATCCATCACCCTAACTAAAGGAACTTAGCAATACATGGTGCAAATGTAGAAAACAAGAAAAGAGAACACCTTAGTCATTCTTGATGATTTGGAGAGATTCCCCTTCTTCCTAATTGTTGAGCAGCAGTTTTCACGCTTCCCAGAGATGATTCATCCTTTTCTTTGACGCTTCTGATGGCTGATCCCCAAATTAGGTAAGAAATCATATATTTATAATTTGGTATAGGCGCCTAGGCACTACGTCTGGAACGTCTGGGCGATGAATGTCCAGAGCGCATTTTGCTGTCATGAGCATAAGCGCCTAGGCGCTTCGTCTTGAGTGCCCACGTGCTCAACGTCCAGGGAATGACTTCTAATGCACTCAAAGGCGCCTAGGCGTTGCTTCTGGAGCGCCTGGGCACTGAACGTCCAGAGAAACTGCTTTTGATCTGCTTCCAAGGCTCTAAGTTCTTCTTCCTTGGGTGCTTTCCAGCAAAAACACATTAGAATATTAAGGATTCTTCTTCCTTTCAATCAATTATTCTCATTCACAAACCAAAATATTCTAATTCTCAAACCATGTTCATAATTGCAAGATACTTGAGTAACAAACAAACAAAAGAACAAGTTAGGGGTAACTAAATCAACTTTTCATTCCGTAAATCAATGTATTTTGCACACTTATCACTCCCCCAAACTTATGCTTTGCCACGTCCTCGGGAAAAAAGACAAAATCATAAAAAGAAAGAAATCAAAATCATTTTCTTGTAAAGGAATAAGGTTTTTCAAAATAACCATAATGCTGCAAACCAAGAATACAGAGTCTAGATCACCGAAATAAATAACTAAGAGAGAAACTTTACTCTGTCACCACATCACTAAGAACAAAGCAACTTTGCATGCCCATAACTTCACATGCAAACATATTTAACACATTTGCTCTCCACTCGAGTGTGTAGGTTTGTATTTTCACTCCTTCACAACATAATCACACCTTACCATAGGTTTGATTTCCCTCTACTTATCCATCATCAACATGTATGCATGCCATAAGTCATGAGGTCTTTTGTTCAGGTTTATAACTGGGCTGAGGTGAGGGGTGGACAAATAAGGAAAGGTTGGGTAAAAACAAATGAGTAATAGAACAAAAAGAACTGAAATATGAAGGAAGTAGCCCACACTCTTTGCTCTATCTTTCAAGCCCCCACAACCACCTTTATTCTGAAACTCATTTTTCTTTTCTTTTTTTTTCTTCTTTTGATTTTTGAATTTGATTTTGATTTTTTTTATTTGCAATATTTACACCTTCTTTCACTATGAACTCTATTAAACTCATCATTTCCCAATGTACACTTTCAACACCCTTTTCAGCACCAAATTAGCAATAGTTCTTTTAACTCCTTTCTTGGTTAATTCTCATGGTTTTACGCTTAAGGGTTGTATTGAGCTAAACAAAATGAAATGGTATTCAGGCTCAAGGGGTTACACCAGGGAAAATGCATCAAGTAGTCCTTTTGGCTAGAAGGTTATCAAACAAACAATGCCTCAATCATTCCTCATGTAAGCATAATGCCAATAAATTCAAAAAGAGAGAAAAACAAGTTCTGAAAGGTGTTCCTATGAGTGAAATGCACACAATCAAGAAAAATAAGTGGGTGAATGTGTCCCCTCTCATATATCAAGGCTCAAAAATCACTTTGGGTTCTCACCAACATGTGAATTGCACAAACAAAGCTACCATATCCCTAAAGTTATGGTGAAGAGCAACTTACCCCCAAGTTAATCGCTCAATTACCTTTCTCCTTCTTCATGATTGGCAACCAAATTGACTTTTTTTTTTAACTATGAAAGAAAAAAAACAAGGGAAGGTCAAAATGGCATTGTTCATGGCATGAAAACAGATTAAATTCTCCCCCAAACTTATTCTCATGCTTGTCCCCAAGCAATTGAGTAGTAAACCAAAATAGTAACTATGGTAATGCAAAATGGTTAAAACTAAACTAATGAAATTAACTGAAATAATAACAATTGACAACAACAGAAAAGGAAAAGAGAAACTCCCCCTCATAGACCATGGTGAGAAGGTACTCAATCATTGTTGTCCTCGCTCTTATCCTTATCAGTGCCAGCTTCTTCCTATGTACAACGCCTAAGCGCTTGGTAGCTAGCAAGGCATAAGGTGCAGTGCCTAAGTGCTTCGTTTACAGTGCCTAGGCACTGAAGTGGCAGAAACATGCTTAATTCTGGGTTGCCTTGGGCGCCTAGGCGCTTCAAATACAACGCTTGAACGCTGAATAACATTGCTAATACTGCTAAAAACATGCCTTCTTTTCTGAGTTAACAATAAAAACACCTCAATCAAGCCCCCATTCAACTACTTTTCAATCCAAATCAATCCAACAAACAACTACTAATAAAAAGGGATAAAATTAAGAAAATATAATGAAAACAAAAGAAACACCAAACCGAACTTGGGTTGCCTCCCAAGAAGCGCTTGTTTAATGTCATTAGCTTGACGTTGCCTCTTCAACTCATCAAGGTGGCTTGAAACAGGAGAGGTAGGATGACACTTTTCTTTTCTCAGACCAATGCTTCCTTCCTTAGTCACTAGCCTTGGTATCCCTTCCACCAACATTTTGAACTCCAGTTTGAAATGGTTGTCCCAAGTGTGCCTTGGCATAATAGATTCCATTATTACATGGTGGCTCTAATTGATCAAAAGATAAAAGACCAATTTGCAAAAGAGTATGAATCAAGGGAGAACCGTCCTCTGTTTTAATAAGTTAATTTTTAGGAGGAGCAATATCAACATTGTATGATGGTGGGGGAGCTTTAATAGCTAAGGATTCTTGCTTCTTAGCTTGAATGATATCAATAGGGGCATGGAGATTTGACATTAGGGAATATTTAGCATCACCAAAGACATTGATTATCACATAATCTCCATCTACTCTCAAAATAAGCTCTCCTCTAGGCACATCAATTAGTGCTCCTGAAGTTACTAGGAATGGTCTTCCAAGAATTAACTGGATATCAACATCCTCCTCTATATCAAGTACTACAAAATCTGCTGGAAAGATGAATTTGTCAACCTTCACAAGCACATCTTCAACCACTCCATATGGATGCTTGATTGATCTACCAGCTAGCTGCAACGAGATCATGGTTGGCTTCACTTGTCCAATGCCTAACTTGTTAAAGATAAAAAGAGGCATCAAATTGATACTTGCTCTCAAATCACACAAGGCCTTTCCAATCACCAAGTTCCCTATATGACAAGGAATGGTGAAGCTACTTAGATTTTTTAATTTTGGAGGAAGCTTTCTTTGAAGTATGGTGTTACATTCTTCTATTAACACAATATTTTCATCATGTTTTAGCTTTCTTTTGTTGGAGAGGAGCTCCTTCATGAACTTTACATATGTTGGCATTTGCTCCAAGGCCTCTGTAAAAGGTATGTTAATTTGGAGCCTCTTAAAAATGTCTAAGAATCTCTCAAACTGCTTTTCCTTTTCTTGTTTCTTCAGCCTTTGAGGATAGGGAATCTTGAAATATGGATTAGTGGTCAGATCATATTTTTTAACTTAATTCTTCCCTTTTTCCATAGCTCTACTATCCTCTTGATTTACTTCTTCTTTAACCTTTTTGTCTTGCTTGTCTTCTTACTCCTCTATCACCTCTTCTTTTCTTACACTGGTATTGCTCCCTTCTACCACCTTGCCACTCCTCAAAGTGATGGCATTGCAGTGCTCTTTTGGATTTGTTATTGTGTCACTCAATAAGCTTCCAGGTGGTCTTTTAGAATTTGCCTTGAGAGTTGTCTAATTTGTGCTTCCAAATTTTGAATACTTGACTCTTGATTCCTAAAATTTGTTCTTGTCTCAGTCATGAAACTTGTCGTTTGTTGCACAAAAGAAGAGGTTTACTATGTAAGCTTCTCTAAGGCCACCTCTAATGGTGATGGTTTATCTTGAGTGGGTGGAACATGAGGTGGTTAGTAAGAAGGTTGTTGAGCTCTTTGTCCCCCTTGGTTGTTCTAAGCAAAATTTTGGTGATTCCTCCAACCAGGATTGTATGTGTTGGAGTATGGGTTATTTTGATTCCTCTGTGCATTACCCATAAAGTTAACCTGCTCTTGTGAAACAGCTTGGTGTCCTCGTGGACCCTCACATTCTCCATTAGGATGGTTAGCACCACAAAAATCACAAATTAAAGGAGGATTAGGAGAAGAAGTACTTATTGATGCACTAACCTGAACAATACCTAGCTTCTATGTGATATTGGTGAGCTATTGGGAAATGAGCTTGTTGCTAAAATTACATTCAATGTGTCAAGCTCGAGTAGTCCTTTCTTACCCATAGGCCTCTCACTACTTGTTTAGTAATTATTCATGGTCATCACATCAATCAGTTGTTGAGCTTCTTCAACCATTTTACTGTTCAAAGAACCACCAGCGGCTGCATCCACCGTTGCCCTTATTGAAATAGTCAATCCATTACAAAAAGTTTAAATTTGCAACCAATCGGGTAAGGCATGATGGGGGTATCTTTTTAGCAAATCCTTGTATCGCTCCTATGCATCATAAAGTGATTCTCCATCTTGTTGAGCAAAATTTGTAATCTCACTCCTCAGTTCAGCAGACTTTGATGGATGGAAGTATCTTGTCAAGAATTTGGATACCAAATCTTCCCAGGTGGTGATGCTACCTTGTGGTTGAGATTGGAGCCAACTATTTGCCTTGTCTCATAATGAGTAAGGGAAAAGTCTTAGCCTAATTGCATCTTCACTTGCACCATGGATCTTGATTGTGTCGCATAGTTGCAAGAAATTGGCAATATACACATTGGGGTCATCTAGTGGTCCTCCCCCAAACTGATCTTGTTGCACCAAATGCAAGAGTGCAGGCTTTATCTCAAAATTGTTCACTTGCACATTCAGTTTGACTATGCTTGTGGTACAACTATCAGGACTTGGTACTATATAGTCCCCAAGAGTTCTTCGAGGCTACTGATTATTGTTATTCCCTTCCATACTTGTGCTCACAGTAGCTTGTGGAGGATTAGTTTTCTTAGCCTTTGTTGTCTTCCTTTTTGTAGCTTTTCTATTTCTTTTTGCACCTCTCTCTATTTTCGGATCGAATAGTAACGAGTTCGGATCAACTGTACCTCGCATAAACCACAACAATCAACTAGTGAATATTGTAGTCGAGTTAAGCACCATTAACTAAAAAAAATGAAATAAAATGTAACCAAAGCAATAAAATCAGCTACTCTTAAATGTGTCAAAATTCAATTCCCGACAACGGCACCAAAAACTTGTTGACTTACCAGCAAGTGTACTAGTTCGTATAAGTAATATAGAAAATAGATATCGTTCCCACGAGGATTAAGATTAACAAAAAATTCTTCACTAATTTCACTACTTAGTTATAATCAAAGTTTGATAACGTTTTGTTCAAAATAGGATACATAAATGAATGAAAATTACTTGCCAGAAATAAATCACAGGAATTATCAAAATTGTAGTTTTCAAATGGATAAAAGCGGTTAGTGTTTGATTTCACTTAATCTCCCTATGGGCAATGACAAATGATTAATTCAAATCCTTCATTCATGCTGGTTTACAATTCAATCCTGAAACTAGTTCACATTCAATTCCTTGAAATATAAAACCCTCTTAAACCCACAAACATCAATTAATTCCTTAATTAAAATTTGCAAGAATAAGGATTTTACGCTTTATGGATGTTCTAAAATCGCATACTCATGAAATTTTATTCCTAGATATTCCACAAATATGGTAATCAGACCAAGATGCATAACCCATACTCCATCTTCCAATTTCGTATGGATTCTTCATGTAAGAAAAATATGTGATTAGCTACTTCATATACAAAACAATGATATAAAATAGGGCCAATTGCTAAACCATGAAAGAAAAACTTGAATTAATAACAAATAGTCATTACATCATAAGTTGAGAAAGATCCATCATCCTAACTAAAGGAACTTAGCAATACATGGTGCAAATGTAGGAAACAACAAGAAGAAAAGAGAACACCCTAGTCATTCTTGATGATTTGGAGAGATTCCCTTTCTTCTTGGTGGTTGAGCAGTAGCTTTCACATTTCCTAGAGACGATTCATCCTTTTCTCTGATGCTTCTGACGGCTGATCCCCAAATTAAGTCAGAAATCATGTATTTATAATCTGGTATGGGCGCCTAGGCACTGCTTCTGGAGTTCCTGGGCACTGAACATTCAGAACGTATTTTTTTGTCATGAGCATGAGTGCCTAAGCGCTTCGTCTTGAGCACCTAGGCATTCAACGTCCAAGGAATAGCTTCTGATGCACTCAAAGAGGCCTAGGCGTTGCTTCTGGAGTGCCTGGACGCTGAACGTCTAGAGAAACTACTTTTGATCTACTTCCAAGGCTCTAAGTTCTCCTTCCTTTGGTGCTTTCCTGAAAAACACATTAGAATAGTGAGGATTCTTCTTCCTTTCGATCAATTATTCTCATTCACAAACCAAAATATTCTAATTCTCAAACCATGTTCATAATTGCAAGATACTTGAGTAACAAACAAACAAAAGAACAAGTTAGGGGTAACTAAATTAACTTTTCATTCCGTAAATCAATGTCTTTTGCACACTTATCAATGGTTTTCCATGCAATTCTCTCCCTTACTCATACAATCCATACTCACCTTTTTTTGTATTTATCAAAAAGATATAAAGAAATAAGCATTCAATAATGTACCAACAGCATGCCAAAAAAAATATTAGACTAACAATATTCAACAAATTAGCTCATATATATAACTAAGAGTCATAAACCATGAGTCATATAATCATAGTTATAAACCAGAAAGAGTGTTAGACACTAAAGGTTAAATAAAACAAGACAAGATAAAATATCATAACTAAGCCTTTGTCTTCACTCTGTCTCTTCACTATCAACATCATCTTCATTTCCACCATTATCATCAGCTTCCTCATTTTCTAGTTGAGGCAGTGAAGCAGACGAGGTGGGAGCCTTTCTAACCTGATGAAAGTGACCCCTCTCCATCATGGATTGTATACCAGCTACCTCCTGATCTGTATGGTTCACTTGCTTCTCAAGATGGTCTAACCTGTCCCCAACAAAGGTCTGGAGGCTCTGCATTTCTTAGAGCAGAATAACAAGGAAGGTTGATCTAGAGTAGGATGTTGTGCAACAGGTTAACCTTCATTGTCTTTGTGTTCTTCCTTATTGCCCTAGGAAATGATCCCATCGACCCTATGGTGAAAATAGTACCATTGGTTGTCAATCTTCTTCATCTTCAGCTATGCCAAAGTATGTTCATCAATGGACTCCGGTACGTTGGATGATAAACACTATTTTTATATATTAGCAATCCCTCATATTCATAATTTTAGACCTCTTATGTGCTTAATTGATTAGTTTTGGCCACTATTTATAAGTTTGGGTTTAAATTGGGTTTAGTTATATTTCTCAGCATTGTGTCAATTTTACACTATTTATATGTTTTGGGTATAACTTGAGTTTTAGACATCTAGAAATTATGAAATTTACCTTTAAGGAAAGTTGAGAGAAAGCTCTACAACTTTGATGAGAGCTCAAAGGCCAAATTAGATGTCTAATGGGTCAGATTGGGCCACGAAGTTAGAACAGAGATGTTGTCACTGGAACCTGAACAATGTGCAAAGATTGGCCCTTAATTCGGGTTATAGGTGTTATTTGGAGCTAAACCCGATACCATTTGAAAGCTAAGACATAGATCCTCAATTCTTATATGACCACTTATCAAAATTGTGACGTTTTGATGGTGTTTTCACCCTTTGAAGTCGGCTGATGGGTTTATAGAGTTGTTAAGAATGTTTTGGGTATAACTCTTTCATCTTAAGCCCAGATTTTGCAAATTAGGTGTCTAATTAAAGTTAGGAAGAAAAGGATTAACCCTAAGATGCAGCAGCAGTAGCAGCAGCCATCACAAATAACTATTTAAGCAGTAGCAGCCACCACAAAATAAATCCCGATCCTTCTCTCTTCACCTTCCCTCTTGCTCTCCTCTCCACTCTCCCCTCTCATCTTTTCTTATTTCTCTTTTACATTTTTGCTCTTATACATTATATACTTTTACTTTTCTATTTGTGTTCTCCATTAATGGAGAATTAAAGCTTTGTAATCAATCCTAGAGATTGAAACATTCTTGATGTTTAATTTTGAGACCCTGTGATGAATGTTTACATTCTTGTTGTTAATTAAATTTCTCTCCTCTTTCTCTTGATTCTGCTACATCTTCACTGAGTGCTTAACTCAATTTGGGTATTCATGTGATGGTTGCTTAACTATCACGTGTTTGCAAAAACTAGATAGTTCATCAAAGGTGTTTGATGTATCTAGCATGAATTCTATAATGAAGTTGATTTAGGGTTAAATGGATGCTTAATCCATTTTTCGTTGATTGACCAAATCCTAGGTGCTTACCTAGTAGAGAATTCATGCTTGGATGAGAATTTCACATGAGATTAGGCAATGCACCAAAGGTGTTTGATAAATTATCTAACTTGGTTGAATACTGAGTTTTAGGTTGATTTAGGGTTGGATAGATGCAAACTTCATGTAACGTTGATTAACCGAATACTAGATGCTTATCTAGTAGAGCATACTAAGAACCTGGTTAGCATGTGAATGAGTCCATAATGGTCAAGGATGGATTAAACACAAGAGTTGTTGATTCCCATGGATTGGTTGTTTTTTCTTATTCTGTTTACAGTATTTTACAGTATTTTAATTATTATATTTTAATTACTCTTGCAAACTAACCTCCTTTGTTAACCCCTTAATATTATTAATTAATTAGAGTGATCTAAAGGCTGGACTTGGTTACATCGCATACTACAAGTTTTTGGTGAATCAGTTAACAAATATCATCTAATTTGGTAGCCTCAGAAGCTATCATCGGAGCTTGTATCCTTCACCTCCCCAGTCAATAAAACATGGAAGAACTCCAGAATCTTCATGATCAACATAGCATAGGGAAGGGGTGATTTTTCTTTTAAGCCTTCAACATATGTTGGATCATAGAGTAACTCCAATTAATTGGCCTTCCAGTGTTCAGAGCCCATAAGGTGAGTACATCATCAGTCTGTACTTGGGAGTAGTTTCCTCCCTTAGCAATTAAGGCTCTAACCAGGATATAGTGCAGTAGATGGTTGTCTATGGTTAATCCACTAGCCATAACCCTCTTGGTGTTCCTGTAACCAATCCTCAGCAAAGAATTTAAAGTAGATTGATATTCATACTCATCAACCCAAACTTCAGTAGACCCAGAAAACTTCACTCCATCAAAAGATAAACCAGTTACCCTAGTTGACCTCATGAGAAATGACTATATTGACTTTCTTCACTTTAGTTATCAGGGTTGCATTTTCATATCTCAAATTAGCATAGAATATGCTAACTAAATCTAAGTAAATATCTCTCCTAATGCTCAGAAAATCAACCAACTCAAGATGTTCCAACAATCTAAAGCACTGAAGTGGCTTCTTTGAACAAAAGGTAGTGGTGAGATACATGGGCTGTATGATTTTATGGAGTTAAAACTTTTTCCAAAAGTTCTCACCTTGCTTTGAGCTAATGAAGTAACATGAAAGGTCCAAACCTGGAATGAAGGCCTGTGCAGCTTGGGGAGCCTTCCCTGTAACAATCCTTGTTCGAGGCCTGTTTGCTTTACTGGATGATTTAGCCATTTTGGAAGAAATTTGGTGACAACTGGAAGGAAGGAGGAAGGGAAAGGTATTTAGGGGTTGATTTGTGACAAGAAAGATAAAAAAAAAAAAGTGAAGATTTGAGAGGATTTGAGGTTTTAGGTCGTGGGTTTTTAGAGAAAGAGAGAGGGTGACACGGTTTGAGGGATTTTTGGATGATTTAAGGAGTTTTTGGTGAATGAGAGGTTAGGGAAATGAAGAGAAGGTGATTTTGGATGATTTGGTAATGGAAAGAGGTGATTTGGTGAAGAAATTTGTGAGAAATTAAGAGATTTATGAAGAGGTTTGCATAGGTTCTAGAGAGAATGGTGAAAGCATGTGAAAAATGATTGAACCATGCCTTTTGTGTCTTTTAAAGCCTGTGGTAATCGATTACCATGAGGTTGTAATCGATTACCAACATTTTGGGTGCTTGGTAATCGATTACTAAGGGGTGGTAATTGATTACCATCCTGCGTGGGAGGCTTTTGGGCACTTGGTAATCGATTATCAAGTGTGGTAATTGATTACTAGCCTTCTGACTTTGCATTTTCTACTTCACAGAGCCTTGGTAATTGATTACCAGGCTCTTGTAATTGATTACTAGTCTTCCAAAAAATAGATTTCTCACTTCATGATATAGAAAACCAGTTTTAAACACCACAAAACAATTCCAAAGGCCTAGCAAATTATTTTTCTTTCTTGTAAAGACTTGTTTTCATCCAAAAACCTTATTTCTTGCATTTCCACCATCTATTCCAAAGAAAAAGATGGTTTGCTAGGCACTTCAAAAATAGCATTATGGTACCCTAAAGGCACCTTTAGAGTACCACAATTCTATTTGTGAAGTGCCAACTAGATATTTCATTACCCTTTTTACTACACGAAGATGTGATTCTCTAGGATTAGCTTGATATCTAGCACACATGCACACACTAAACATAATATTTAACTTATTAGCAATAAGATAAAGGAGTGAGTCAATCATACCTTTAAATTTTGATATTTCTACAACTTTACCTCCATCCTTGTCCAAATAACAAGAAGTGCTAATTGGTGTAGTCATATGCTTGACATTGTCCATTCCAAATTTTTTAAGCAGCTCCTTGCAATACTTGGCTTGACTTATGAAAGTCTCATCCCTTGTTTGCTTGATTTGGAGTCCAAGGAAGAAGTTGAGCTTACCCATCATTGACATCTCAAACTCACTTTCAATTATGTTAGCAAACTCTTTACACAGAGACTCATTAGTAGCACCAAAAATTATATCATCAACATATTTGCACAAGGAGATTGTCATGCAATTATTTTTTATGAAGAGGGTTGTGTCAACCTTTCCTCTAGTGAAACCTTTTTTAAAAGGAACTTGCTTAACATTTTATACCAAGCTCTAGGAGCTTGTTTTAAGACATACACGGTCTTTTTCAACTTAAAAACATGATTAGGCAATTCATAATTTTCAAAATCAGGAGGTTATTCTACATACACCTCTTCTTGAATAAAACCATTTAAGAAAGCACTTTTAACGTTCATTTGATAAAGTTGGCAATCCATAATGCATGCAAATGCAAGTAGCATTATAATGGCTTCTAACCTAGCTACGGGTGAATATGTTTCTTCATAATCCATGTTTTTTCTTGATTATACCCTTTAGCTAAAAGCCTAACTTTTTCCTTATTATTACTCTAATTTCATCAAGTTTATTCCTAAAGACTCATTTAGTACCAAGAATAGGATGATCATTGGGTCTTGGAATAAGTTCCCAAACTTGATTCCTTTCAAATTGATTCAACTCTTCTTATATAGCCAAGATCCAATGTTCATCACTAATGACCTCATCTATGTCTTTAGGTTTAACTTGAGAAACAAAAGCCATGTGATTACATGCATCTCTAAGAGAGTTTCTAGTAGTTACCTTATTTGTAACATCACATATAACCTTATCAAGAGGATGGTGTCTTTAAGTTCTCCATTTTCTTGGAAGACCACTTGATTGTTGCTCCTCTTATTGTGGTGGTGCTTCCTATCATGGCTTTCTCTGTTTTGCTCTTTTTATTTACTTCTCAAGTGGGTGTTAGACAAAATTTCTACAACATCATTAATATCATCCTTTCCCAACCCAATGGGCTTAGTTTCATTAAATGTAATATGTATTGATTCCTCAATGGTCATAGTTCTCTTATTATATATTCTAAAAGCTTTACTACTAAGAGAATAACCAAGAAATATCCCCTCATCAGATTTAGCATCAAACTTGCCTAAGTTATCTTTACCATTGTTTTAAAAAAAGCATTTGCATCCAAAGACATGAAGATGACAAATGTTTAGTTTCCTTCCTTTGTATAGTTCATAGGGAATTTTATTTAAAATTGACCTTATTAAAGCCTTATTCATTACATAACAAGCGGTACTTACCATATCCCCCCAAAAACACTTAGGAAGGTTTGTTTTAATGAGCATAGTTCTTGCTAACTCCTCTAAAGATCTATTTTTCCTTTCAACCACTCCATTTTGTTGTGGAGTTCTAGGAGCAAAAAAATTATACTCAATGTCATTTTCATTACAAAACATTTCAAATTCTTGGTTTTCAAATTCCCCACCATGATAACTTCTTATGGATGCAATGCTACAATTTTTCATATTTTGAATAACTTTTGCAAGTTTTCTAAACAGATGAAAGACATCGTTCTTATGAGTAAGAAATAGTGTCCATATATATCAAGAGTAATCATCCACAATCACAAAAGCATACTAATTACCCCCAAAGCATGGTTCTTGAAGGTCCAAAAAAGTCCATGTGCAAAAGTTATAAAGGTCTAAAAGTAAAAATAATATTTTTAGTTTTGAAAGAGACCTTTACTTGTTTGCTCTTTTGACATGCATCACAAAGTTTATCTTTATCAAAATTGAGTTTTGGTAGTCCAATTATCAATTCTTTAGAAACTAATTTGTTTAGATGATCCATGTGAATGTTGACAATCCTTCGATGCCATAGCCATGAATCACTCTCCTTACTCATAAGACATCTAGCATCTTGAGAGGTGATATCATCAAGGTTAATCATATATATGTAATTGGCTATTGCTCATTGAAGAGTTGTTTTGACTGTGGATATAAGTTTGCCCTAATGGTTTAATATGTTAAGTTTTGATGATGACAAATACAAGACAAAAAGAATGATGGTTATGCTACATAGATGTGCTTAATAGATTATATTGTATTATGCATGATTATGTACTTTATCTAGTTATATTTCACTTAATAATTATGCAATGAGATATGTGTAGCATTATTTATATAATATATCCAATAATGCTTTATATGAGTTATACAAAATTAATATTGGATTTGGCTCTATTTAAATGAAAATGTGCAAAGTGTTATTAGTAATTAATAAATATCTTATTTTGATGTGTTTATGAAAGTCTTATATGCATGTTAGACTTACTAGAGTTATAAATTTATAAATCATGTATATGCAGATATTGAATTATGAATTTGGACTAACTATGTTTGTTTTAAGTGAGCAATACTTTGTAGGATAGTCCAAATACCAAGAGTGGACATTGCAACAAGAAAGTAAAAGATCACAATCATGCTCAACTGATGAATAATGAGATGATAAGATGTTCCAAGTATTTGCAAGATTTGAAGAGAAGAAATTTGTGGAAGCTTGGATTACATCAAGAAGCTTAAGGATTAGAACTGATATATTTTCCTTTTATGCTTTCTTTTATGTAAAGATAGAGGTTTTATAAGAAAAAAACTCAAATATGTTTTTAAATTTTTACAAATGGTTCTTACATGCTAAAATGCCTAAGTTTTGAAAAGCTAGTCATGGTAGTAGTTCAAAACTATGAAAAATAGTCAAGTTTAAGTTTTGAAAAGTTGACATTTGGTTACTCTTTTGATCATAACTTTCATAATATTTTGAGTTTGGTTATGAAATATTTCATTTGAAAACAAACTCAAAGATCTTTTCAGTGCATGGTCATTTCCTTTAAATTGATAAGAAATGAAGAAGTTATGACCATTTGATTTAAATTATGAAAAATAGTCAAGTTTGAGTTTTGAAAAGCTGACCTTTGGTTACTCTTTTGATCATAACTTTCAAAATACTTTGAGTTTTTTTCCTAAAACCTATTTCATTTGAAAATAGACTCAAAGATATTTCCAATGAGTGGTCATTTGCTTTAAACTGATAAGAAATGAAGAAGTTATGACCATTTAAAATCAATTTTCAAAACCAGAGTGTATGTAATCGATTACATAAGTCATGTAATCAATTACAACTCTGGCAGAGGCCATGTAATTAATTACAACATCCATGTAATCGATTATCACGTGCCCAGAAGTGCTCCCAACAGATATAAATGGCTAGTTTTCTTAAAAAATCATTTCTAAATACTACCAATGGCTATTTTATCACTTGGGCTCTATAAATAAGTGTATATTGAATCATTTATATATTTAGAAACTCTAGAACATTTGGTTTGATCCTTGATTCGTCAAAATCATATTTTGAGCTCTTTATTGCAAAATCCTTCTATTCCTTTGTTCTTCAAGTTATACATATACTCTTATGAGAGTTTATAATCTTTCTCTTTATCTTAAAATCATTGTAAAAGGGTGAGGTATCCCTCAAGAGAGAAAAGTGTGAGATATCCCTTGTAGTGAGGCTTAAACACAAATGGTGAAGTATTCCAAAGGTGTTGTGAGTGCTCTTGAATGTAAAGATTTTTCAAGCATCTATGAAGCTTGAAGAGTTGGAGGCTCTAGTATAAAGGTGAGGTATCCCAAGGTGTGAGGAGTGCTTTTGCTTGTACAAAGGTTTTCCTAGCACCCGTGAAGTCTAGGAGATAGTGAAGAAAGTCTCAAGTTAAGTTAGGGGACTTGATGTAGGTCACAAATGGTTAGTGGCTGAACTAGGATAAATCATTGTGTTTGCTTTGCTCAACTTTATCTCTGTTACATTATTGCTATGAAGCATAGACACAGATACGGATATGAGACACGACATGGGACATGGATATGGGGACACACTAAATTCAAAAAATTACAAGACACGAACACCGCATATATATATAAATTAATATCAAAGTAAATTAAAGAACTTGGTTCATATATATATATAATTTCAAAATCTAAGAAAAAATTCATAATTTATTAATATTATTTCTATAAGCTTGAAGATTTACAATATCTTAATATATGTTATATATGCTAATATTTGTTACCTAGTAAACCCCTCTTGAAAATATAGAGCATAATTTCTATTAACATATTCTAAAAAATCTCCTAAATCAACTTCTCCTAATAGAATTAACCATGTACAAGTACATGTACATCCAAAAAAAAATTTAACTAGATGGAATATTAGTGTGAGACAAGCTTCAATGAAGACAAAGTGGATGGCTTGGTACAAGCAAAGGTAGAAGCAGTAGATAAAAATAGTGGTATGTGAAAAGATAAAAATTAAAAGTCTAACAGTAGCGTGTGAAAAGATAAAACTTAAAATACTGGTATGTGAAAATAGTGGCTTAAGACATCAGTCATGTGATTAAGCTTGGGTTGGTTACGGGCTTACTAATTGAACGTAAATCATGGAAACTAATGTTTTTTAAAAAATATTAATGAGTTATGTTCAAGTCATGTCCTAAACGTGTCCAAGCGTGTTCGAAACGTGTCCAAATTGAAAAAAATATTCTTTTTAATCGGACACATTTGGACACATAGGACATGTGTGTCATACGAGTATCCCTATGTATCTGACACAGATACATGTTCGACACACAGACACGCCTAAAAAATGGCATGTCCATGCTTCATAGCATTAGTGCTTTAATTATATATGCTTGAGTTGAATTTGATATCTATCTTATTTGCTTGATTTATTCTACAGCACAAGTGGTATTTGAGAAATCTCTAATAGTTGTACCTTTGTTAAACTTACTCCACTGCATGTGTTGATTAAAAATATCAAAATACATAATTTCTCAAAGTTGTTTTAAAATTTTGTAATCACGTAATTCACCCCCCTTCTTAGGTGATGGTTACCATAACTAACGAGTGATATCAGAGCTTCGTGCTCTATTGAAAGTTTAACCGCTTAGAGTTAAATATCCTTGTTTGTTGGAAACCATTGAAAGTTTTTCAAAATGAAAGGTTTTGAAATTGATAAACCACCATTCTTTGATGGAGTGCATTTTATTTATTGGAAAGCTAGAATAGAATTTTATACGCAATCTATTAATCTTGATTTGTTGGATATTGTGCTTGATAGATTTACTTGCAAATCAAAACAAACTTGGAATACTTATGATAATAAATATTTTTCCTTGAACATTAGAGAAATGCAAATCTTGAGAAGTACTTTGTGTATAAAGTTGTATATAGAAAGCAAAAAAAGCAAAAACTATTGAAGGAAGCTTGTCATAAAAAGGTCCTCAAAAAGATGTTCAAACTATTGAAGGGAGCCAAATGCCTCTTGGTGATTATGGTGCTTAATTTGAAGAAGAGGCAAAGCAAAACAAAATTGATGAGGAAGAAGGTGACTCCCTTATAGAGCTAAGTATGCTAGAAATTGAGACGACTTCCTATATGGCTAAAAAGGACTTTGAGGTAAATAATGCTAAATTATATTATAGTCCTTCCTATTGTGATGAATTGTATGATGATTTGTTGAATTTAGAAAAGACAAACTTATCTTATTTGGAAAACATTTCCTCTATTAAAAATGAAATTGAGACTTTGAAAAATAAATATGCTTTTTGAGATGAGGAAATGCCGTTGAAATATGAAACCTCAACTTCTTGTGAAAAGTGTATTGATTTACAAAATCAAGTTAAACACTTATCTTCTGAATTTGTCAAAGCTAATGATTTTAATTGTTTACATTCCATGTTTAATAAGAATGAAATTAATGTTATTCCATATGAAAATTCAAGTAAGGCTTATGAAAAAAAAAGTTTAGAATGTAATAACAACAAAAGGCTTAAGTTTTCCAAAGATGATCTTCAAAGGACCAAACCATCATTGAATTCATTTGTTTGCAATTTTTGTGGTCATTTAGGATATGTTTCTCATTTGTGCAAATATAAAAGAAATCCTTATATGATAAATAACATGGTGTAGGTTCCTAAAAGTCTTAAAGGCTCTACTACTAACATTCAAGGTCCCAAGATGAAGTGGGCACCAAAACATTCTCCTAGTGTTTCAATTATGTAAAAATTTTCTCAAAAGGATGGACTAATTAGTAAAAAAAAAAGAGGAATCATCGAGGAGAATGCTTCTAAAGCCCAATGGTAGAAATTTTGGTCAAAGAAATAATATGACTTCAACCAAAGCTTCTCAATTACAAAATGTAGAACTTGTAAAGTTCAAGACTCCAAAAGAGAAGCAATGGGTAAGAAAAAGTATTTCCTTGATTACCAAGGCCAAGTTATCAAAAACTTTTACCTCCTATGTACATTCACTTGTAAAGTCAATGAATTTGAAGTATATCTCTTGAAGGTCTTAAGTGATTGATAGAATCATGTGTACTTGGTAAAATTTGAATATTATGTTTAGCACATGATTATGTTCAGTCTTATTGTATCACAACTCATTAATTTGTTATATATCTTGGTACATAAGGTTCTACAATGCCTAGGTATGCTTGCTATGTTTTGAATTGTCTATACATCATGAAAGTAAGCATGCAATTGACTATGTGCTTAATGATAATTGATTATCTATTTTGTTGTGCTCAATTTACATTCTATGAAAAAATTGATCTTTATAAGAGTATAATCAATTAATAATTAATGGCTAACCTCTATGTATCCAAAATTGATGGATACCAAAGAAAGTACTTTGAATGGTGTTATAGGTTGACTATTAGCTTAAGCTTAAGCATGCATTGAAGTGAAATATAACTACGTTACTTGAGATTTGAAAAAAAATTGAAATGATCCAAGTTCTCCAATAGTAATGAAAAACATCATGGAGAATCACAATATTATCAAGGAGCCTTAAGGAATGGAAGTTGGAGTTACTTACAAAAACTCAAAGAGTACACTTTTGGTGACATCAATCTCTTATCCTTATTTGTTCTTTAAATTGAATATCATGTGATATTTGGAGAAGTAGAGAGTTGTTTTTATGCCTTAACATTCATTAAGTTGTGCTTTTTTAGCATCGTGTCTTAAAAATTTCTTTACATATGCTAATATGCTAGATATGTACACACTTTGTTTGGAATGACATGTTTTATGATAATATTTTTGTTCTTGAGCTTGTGACCAATTCTCTTTGTTCAAATATGAAAATTCACATGCTCATAAGTAGTTTTAATCCTTTCTCTTTGATGCTTAATTATCTTATATACTTACTTGGAGATTGGAAAGTTAAAAGTTATATGTCTTCTTATTTGAAATTTCTTGATATGTTCATATCTTGAAAACAAGAAGTAAATGATTCATTTTGTGTCTTGAACTTGTCTTTGAACTTCAATGGTTTTTATATTGAAGTATATCTTGAAATGAATTATAAATGGTTTCAAAAGTTATAGTTCCATGGTTTTTCAATTCTTACATTACAGTATGAGACTTTTTTGTTCTTAATTGGCATGTGTGCATACTAGACTTCCTTAATATTACATGCCTTACATGATCATTGTTTGCCTAAAATGCCTAAACCATATTTTTGGATTCAAGTGCATATGTGCGTCATGTATTCTTGCTAGAGCTAACATTGCATGGTTAATAATGTGGTACATGCTTTACATTATATATGTTAACCTAAATTATGATTGTAAATGGGCTTAAATGATATTTGATGATAGCTTATGATTTATAGAACTTTGAAGTTAGCTTTGCAAGTTTCTCTATGTGTTTCAAATATAGTCGTCAAATATTGAAATATCAAGCATAAATAGATAAAGAGAAGAGTTGAATAAAGGACATGAGGAGACTTTCTTCAAGTGCAATGGAATGGAATACGCAATGGAAGAAAGCTCAAACTCAAAGGACCAATAAACGAAGAACATTCTAAAGAAACATCACTTTCTCAATAAGTATCTCTATCCCCAAGCTATTGTGGTATTTATATGCAATAGATTGTATGATACTTGTTAAAAAATTGATCTTAAATGATTAGATGCTTTCTTTACATGAGAAGTATACTTAGTATTGACAAAGTGCCTAATTAGATATTAACTTTCTAATTTTGTCATTGCATATAGGGTGGATGATGTTAGTACTATACATACTTTGATCCCTATAGCATATTTCATCAAGATGAATGTTTGATATCTATGATTCTCTTGATCTATGGTTTCTTAGTGGTATAACACCTATGAGAATCATTCTCTTGATAAAGAGTAAAGGTTTGATTAAAAAGTTTTTTTAAAGCAAAATCATTTATCTTTTTTTGAAAGAAGTTTTTCAAGTTCTATATCCTTGAGAATCTTTTGAACTTGTTTTAAGACCTTGAAAGATTTTTCACCTTCTAATTGTCTTAATAATTTGGAAATCATTGAATATGTGCTATAAATGCAGTATTATCTTCTTTTGCTTTGAAAATTTTTATTAAATCTTAAGAGAATGTTTAAGAAAGTTTCCAAATAAATCATTTGAAATGTTTTATAGAGCCTATATTAATACTTCAAAAGATAAGTGTCGTTCTTCAAAGTGCTTTACTTTCTCAAGGCACTTGTTCAATGAGAAAGATAACAGATGTACTTTCAGATGTTCTTTTAACTTGGGTTTGATCACTCTTAAGGAATATGTGATTTTAATAGAAAACCTACCTACCTTTCTAAAATGCTTTTGAAAATGTAATGTGTTCTTATAAAATTCTTTTTGAATTGGGTAGAAGTTTTAAAATGATTTTTGATTGATGGATTAAGAATAAGTATCTTTTGTCTTACTTTACTTTATGGTAATGTGCTTCCATGGTCTTGACATATATATTTCACTTTATCCATCTTACGCTTCAATGAGGGGGAGCCTAGCTCTTAAGTTATTTATAGCTTTTGGCTTACATCCTTATTTGACATAAAGTATTTTATTACTATCATATGCTAAATGTTGATGCACCAAAATATCACAAACTTTGCATAAATAATCTTGTATATCTTAAAAGTATGTTGGTTTCATCTCTCTATTCTTGAATCATATGTAGAATCAAATAGAGGGAGATAGTTATGTTTTGAATAATTTGAAGAAGTTTTTTGTTTTTAAGATTCTACTCTTTTTGACAACACGAGTTTTATCTATACAGGGAGAGAAAATACTATCTTTCATTTCTAAGTCTTTTTGTTAATGTCAAATAGGGTGAGTGAAAATAGGAAAGAAAAATATGTTCTTGTACTTATTGTTTGATATACTTACACGAATTTCTATTCTTCTATATTGCTCAATATATTTTTATTTGGTGATTTGTCATCATAAAAAAATGAGAGATTGTGGGTATAAGTTTGCCCAAATAGTTTAATATGTTAAGTTTTGATGATGACAAATACAAGACAAAAAGAATGATGTTTATGCTACATAGATGTGCTTAATAAATTATATTGTATCATACATAATTATGTAATTTATCTAGTTATATTTCACTTAATAATCATGCAATGAAATATGTGTAGCATTCTTAATATAATATATCCAATAATGCTTTATATGAGTTATAAAGAATTAATATTGGATTTGGCTCTATTTAAATGAAAATGTGCAAAGTGTTATTTGTTGCATCCTATATAGAGCATATCTATTAGTAATTAATAAATTTCTTATTTGGATGTGTCTATGAAAGTCTTATATGCATGTTAAACTAACTAGAGTTATACATTTATGAATCATGCATATGGAGATATTGAATTATGAATTTGGACTAAATATGTTTGTTTTAAGTTAGCAAGACTTTGTAGGATAGTCCAAGTATCAAGAATGAGCATTGCAACAAGAAAGCAAACGATTACAATTATGCTCAACTGAAGAAGAATGAGAATGATAAGATGTTCTAAGCATTTGCAAGATTTGAAGAGAAGAAATTTGTGGAAGCTTGAATTACATCAAGAAGCTTAAGGACTAGAATTAGTATATTTTCCTTTTAGGCTTTCTCTTATGTAAAGATAGATGTTTTATAAGAAAAGAACTCAAATATGTTCTTAAATTTTTACAAATGGTTCTTACATGCTAAAATGCCCAAGAAGCGTGTTTTGAAAAGCCAGTCATGGTAGTACTTCAAAACTATGAAAAATAGTCAATTTTGAGTTTTGAAAAGTTGACATTTGGTTACTCTTTCAATCATAACTTTCACAATACTTTTAGTTTCAACTTGAAACCTATTTCATTTGAAAACAGACTCAAAGATCTTTCCAATGAATAGTCATTTCCTTTAAACGGGTGAGAAATGAAGAAGTTATGACCATTTGCTTTAAACTATGAAAACTAGTTAAGTTTGAGTTTTGAAAAGCTGACCTTTGGTTACAATTTTGATCATAACTTTCAAAATACTTTGCGTTTTATCCTGAAACCTATTTCATTTGAAAATAGACTTAAAGATTTTTTCAATGAGTGGTTATTTGCTTTTAAAAGGATAAGAAATGAAGAAGTTATGACCATTTAAAGTCAATTTTCAAAACTAGAGTGCATGTAATCGATTACACAAGTCATGTAATTGATTATAACTCTGGCAGAGGCCATGTAATCGATTACAACATTCATGTAATCAATTATCACGTGCCCAGAAGCACTCCTAACTGCTATAAATGGCTAATTTTCATTAAAAAAAATCATTTCTAAATACTACCAACTACTATTTTATCACTTGGGCTCTATAAATAAGTGTATATTGAAGCATTTACATATTTAGAAACTCTAGAACACTTGGTTTGATCCTTGAATCTTCAAAATCATATTTTGAGCTCTTTATTACAAAATCCTTCTATTCATTTGTTCTTCAAGGTGTATATCTACTCTTGTGAGAGTTTATAATCTTTCTCTTCATTTCAAAATCATTATAAGAGGGTGAGGTATCCCTCAAGAAAGAAAAGGGTAAGGTATCCCTTGTAGTGAGGTTTAAACACAAAGGGTGAGATATCTTAAAGGTGTTGTGAGTGCTTTTGAATATAAAGATTTTTCAAGAACCTCTAAAGCTTGAAGAGTTGGAGGCTCTCGGATAAGGGTGAGGTATCCCAAAGCGTGAGAAGTGCTCTTACTTGTACAAAGATTTTCTTAGTACCCGTGAAGTTTATGAGATAATGAAGAAAATCTCAAGCTTGGGGACTAGATGTAAGAAACAAGTGGTTGGTGGCTAAATCAGTATAAATCATTGTGTTTGCTTTTCTCAACTCTATCTCCTTTACATTAGTTCTTTAATTATATAAATTTAAGTTGAATATGATATCTAGCTTATTTGCTTGATTTATTCTATAGCTCAAGTGGTATTTGAAAAATCTGTAATAGTTACCTTTGTTAGACTTACTTCGCTGCATGTGTTGATTGAAAATATCAAAATGCATAATTTCTCAAAGTTATTTTAAAAATTTTGTAATCACTCAATTCATCCCCCATCTTAGGTGATGGTTGCCATGACTAACATTGATGATAACATAGCTAAGCCAAAAACCAAGTCTAAAGGAAGCTTAAATGGTATAGTTTATAGGACTTAGGATCTTTATATGAGAAACTTTCTAGATATCTCAAATATATTTTTAAATCTTTACAAATGGTTCTTATATGCTAAAATGCCCAAGAAACATGTTTTGAAAAGCTAGCCATTGTGGTAGTTAAAACTTTTGAAAAATAGTCAAGTTTGAGTTTTGAACAGCTAACCTTTGGTTACTCTTTTGATCATAAATTTCCAAATACTTTGAGTTTTGTTCTAAAATTGTTTCATATGAAAATAGACTCAAAGATTTTTTCAATGAGTGGTCATTTGCTTAAAACAGATGAGAAATGAAGAAGTTATGACCATTTAAAGTTAGTTTTTGAAATCATAGTGGTTTATTCGAATAAAGAGGTTGTTATTCAAATAAAAACGTTCCAGAACGTGTGTTTTAAAGATTTATTCAAATAACCAAAGGGTTATTCAAATAATAAGTTCCAGAAAACACTTCTTAGTATGCTATAAGTGGATTTATTCGAATAAGACTTTGTTTATTCGAATAAACACGACTCAGAATCATGCAACAACTATTTTAAGAAGCTTTAATGCTGAAATAAATGATACCCAACGGCTATTTTTCTTAAAACAATATAAATACATGGCTTTGGGTCATATTTTACATAGAACAAACATTGAAAAACATCTTTCTCAAGAGTTTAATCTGAGTTTCATCTTATTCCTTTTTGTGCTATGTTTTTATCAATTATTTGAGATATCTTTGAGAGCTTCATAGGACTTTAATTTGTATTATCTACTCTAGTAAGAGTTTTCCATTTTTCTACATTTTGATTCTTTGTAAAGAGGGTGAGGTAACTTTCAAGGAATTTTAAAGAGGGTGAGACATCCCTCAATGAATTGTAAAGGTGAGGTATCCCTGTTTGTTGAGGTTCAAGCACAAAGGGTGAGGTATCCCAAGGTGTGAATAGTACTCTCGTTTGTAAAGGTTTCAAGCACCTGTTCAAACTTGAAGTGATAGTGAAAAATCTCAGGTGGTTTACATAAGGACTGGACGTAGGCCACAAGTGGTTGGTGACTGAACTAGGATAAATATTGTGTTTGCTTCTCTCAATTCTATCTCTTTTACATTTTGTTATTTAATTATATTTGCTTAATTTATCTCTTAACCAAAGTTGTATTTGAGTAATCTACAATAGTTTTATCTTTAACGACTTATTCTGCTTCATGTGTTAATTGAAAATATCAAAATGCATAATTTCTCAAAGTTGCTTTGAAAAGTTGTAATCACCTAATTCACCCCCCTTCTTGGGTGATGATTGTCATGACTAACAATATATATTATCAACTCTGTGGCCAACAAATTTAACTTGTTTATCATCCTTACCTTCAATTATGTAACAATTAAAGTCAAAGATAACTCTATTTCCCTTGTCACACAATCAAGTTATACTTATCAAGTTATGTTTGAGTCCTTCTACATACAAGACATTATCAATTGAACTAGAGAGATTCTTACCAACTTTTCTAACTCCAAGAATCCTTTTTGTTGTTATCCCCATAAGTAACATGATCATTCTTCTTAAGAGCAAGAAAGGAGAACTTGGATCTGTCATACGCTTGGAGCAGCTACTATTAAGGTGCTAATTTTAGGGATTGGCCTTCAAGCACACCTACAAAACTTGTTCAAATTTTAGTTTTAGGTACCCAAACCTTTTTGGGTCCTTGGGTGTTAGTTTTGGGCAAAGAGCCTTTTGGAACTCATCTTCTTTTGTCCAACATATGATTTCTTCTTTATTCTACATGTAGATGTATTATGTCCTTTTCTTTCACAATGAAAGAATGTAATAAAAAGGCTACTTGACATACTTGAAGAAACAAAGAAGTTCTCATAATTTTTTGTTGTTTCTTAAGATTTTAACCCAATCTAACTTTATCAAATACATATATTTGATTTTCAAGTATGATATTCAAGTTTTCTCTTCCAAAAATAAATTTAGCAAGAATGTTTTTCAAATCTTCAACTTCTTTTTCTAAGGATAAGCATGAATTACATGAAGAAGATGAAAATGGAGTATCCTTATGTGAAGAGCAAGTAGAGCATGAGGAATTTGCATTAATTAATCTAAGAGTCTCATTTTCTAATTTCAATTCCTCTACTTCTTTGTTTAAAATAGAAATTTGACTCTCAAGAGATGAATTTGTTTTCTTTGACAATGAAACCATTTTTACAGAGTGTAACACCCTCCATAGGGCATCACATTTTTGACTAAAAACTTAAAACTTGAAAATCATTTCATAAAAGCTTTGAATTCTAAAAGATGGATTTTAAAATTTCTTTTCGTGGAAACATAAACTTACTGAAAAGAAAATAATATAAGTAATACAGAAAATAGATTGAACTTATTAATACACATATTATTTATACCACATAATATTCAACAACATGTTAAACATAAAATTTACAGACTCAAAGAAAACAGTAGCAACCCCAAAGACGGGTACTACTAATAGCACGGTAACAACACTAACGAGAAAAATCCAACATACATGTTCTGTTTCTCCACCAAATTGCATCCTGTTGAAACCTAGAAGATCACTCATCGATGCCGTCACCGACCATAGAACATTTCCTTCAATAAGTCTAAGAAACTTGCTTCGCCTACTATACGAATTTAAATAAAACAAACACAACAAAACAATACAGTAAAGAGGTGAGATTCCTTTTCTCCAATACCAATACGGCAGCAAAGAATGATATGAATGACAAAGTCATTCCATACACACAGATATCACAAATATAATCATATTATCAATTTACAAATAATTTCAATAAACATATATTGTAATAAAATGAACAGCAATAATATTACCATAACAGATACAACAATTGATACAATTAAATCATATAGTCACATCATGCATAATATCTCAACATTGAATATAAATAACCACATAAAGATGCAGACCACATATGTAAATTCACACAGACTCATTCCTACTCCATGGAGCTAGATACAGACATCAGAGAGAATGACCCGTAAAGAACTATAAGTACCTCAGGCTGCCCAACCAAGCTATTGCACTGTCTAACATTGTGTCTATAGCCCACTGTCCAATCATCGTGTAGTAGCACACAGTCCAAATATCGTGTAACTACAAGCATTGTACTAAAATAGTCTTTACAAGATTTTGATTAAGTATAGTGCGTGTCGAGATTACTAGTGTGTTGCCAGCTACCACAGCCCATAGGAGCGACCAACTGTCTATATGTGGAATACTCCGCACACTAATGCCTCCAAGTCCATACGAAGAAATGAACCACACTATGCTTATCACACCGACAACATGGTGTAATTCGCCTCGTCAATCAAATCACCAATTATCAATCAAATTGACACAACTCAATGCATGAATAAAAACTATAATTACCAAATTACCCTTAGTTTTAAAATATCCTTATATTTACGCAAATGCCCTCAATGGCAAAAATTCCAAATACAGTACGCTCCCACCTGGCGTACCATATTTTCCACATGTCCAAAATATAATACGCTCCCACCTAACGTACCATATTTTCACATGTCCGGGTCCATCACTTTGGCCCGACAGTAAAACTCGTTGTTTCAATTAATCGCGTAGAAATTTTATCGCATTTTCACAATCGCGTCAATTGTACAAACATTTTTAAATCGCGCAAATATATTTTGCTATTTTTAAAATCGTAATATTTTTAAACCATTTTCTCAATCGTGTAGCTTAAAAATTATAATTTTAAAATACGCGTAAGCTATTTCTAGTATTTTTCAACTACATATAATATTTTTTTTACGTTCAAATTTTATATTGAAACTTTCTCTATTATTAGTCCATTTTTAATTAATTTTGGTGACATTTTATCTAGAAAACTCATTAAGTGATATTTTTTACGTTTCCATCAAAAATTTACTTTTCTTAATCATAACTAATAATTACATCTCGAAACTTGCTAACGCGTTTCAAAACTCAATGAGTGAACTATACGTTAGTCTTTTTCAAGTATTTACATCATTACTTAAATTCACTAATTTAACTCTAGAATTAAATTACTTTCCATTATTTATCCAAAAATTCATTTAATTTAGTTCTCATTACATTAATTACATAAGTTCATACCTTTAAAAATAGTTTTGGATTAGAAACATCATAAGTAGGCATGTTGGCCAAAAATCATTCTACGCATTAAAAATTATATTTAATTGTTTCTCATCATTTAATATTTTATAAAAATGCTTAATCAAATTTATTATCATTAAAAATCATTCTTTTCATATTTCTAAATTTATTAAATTGAGTTCCTCTTTAATTAAATTACATAATCTACTCTTATAAAATAACTTAGATCAAAAGCATCTTGAATTGGCATGTTGGCCAAAATTCACTATGTTTAAATCATTTTTAAATTATCTTCTACTAACTAAGTTCTTATGAACATCATTACTAATTAAATTTATTATTCCTTGCTTTAGAAAATAATTGACAACATCTTGGTTCTCTTTGGGATAGTGAAAACAGTGAGCTATATGTGTTCTTTGGAACACTTATGCAAATCTTCAAATTATTATTCATATCCTACAATAACTATTATACATTTATAAACACATACCATATGTTAAAGCAATCATAAAACACATACAAAATATTAAAGCTATAGACATGCTTACAGACATAATCAATCACAAATAGAAAAGACATTAAACAACTAAGTGAATGAATCCTTATGGATTCTTCAACACAAACACATCCATTCCTCACCACCAACACATGGTTGATGAGGGTAATCTCCCTCTTACCTTAATGGAAGATTAGAACCTCTACTCCTTCTCCTAGTGGTTTCGGTTTCACCTCCAAGAAAACCTAAAGATCTTAAACAAAAATTTAAAGAGTTATAACTATAGGAGAAAAATATAAACCATGGATAGATCATGGCTTAGAACCGTAGAAATGAAGTTAGAAATGAAAAATAAGGATTTTCACCTTCTAGGAAAAATCTCCAAAGTGATTTTCCAAGCTTAAGATGATAGATTTTGGAAGAACTCTCAACTAGAGATGTTCTTAGAATGGTGTTTAGGTTTAAGAAAGTAGATTAGATGAAATTTTAGGTGGTTGGATGGTGGAGAAGGGTGCTTGGCCAAATGGCTCAAAGAAAAGCAATAATGGTGGTTCTTGATTTTAGAAGAGAGAAAGTGTAGCAAAGTGTTGGAAAATGAAGTGAAAGATGGCTTCATTATGGTGCATGGTCGTGGAGCTCTCCTTAAAGGAGGTGGCCACTTTGTTTGACCCTACAAGACTCCATCCAAGCCTTAGACTTCATCAAGGGTTGAGATCAAAACTTGGTCTCCAAGCTTGTCTCCTATTGGCTCATCCAAGCCTTATCACATGCCTTGTCACATGTTCTTGAATGTTCCTCCCTAATGGTGATTAATTAAGCTACTAATCCCATTAAGCTTATAAGCACTCTTAACCTAACTTAATTAGGAAAATTATTTACAGTACTAATTAATTAGCATTCTTATAATCTAAGCTTCAAGAGCCATTGATTAAATCAAGAGTTCATATTAGGTAGTGATATGATCAAATCTAAACCATTAGATCTCATCTCCATTGAAATCCTAGCCGTTAGATTCATCTTCAAAAATAAAGGGTCAAGATCTTCCTTACATTCTTCTCATCCAATGGTCACAAATGATTCCAACCATTTTTTGTGAGACCAATCTCCACCGTCCATCCAATCAATGGTGGATATCCAAGTCCTTTATTATTAAGTTTAGCTTTACAACCATAGATTAGATCAACGGTTGATATTCAAAACTAAACCTTCTCATCCAACGGTGTAAATCAAGTCAAGCTCTCTTTGTTGACTTAATTCCCATTGGCTTAAAATAAATCAAGCCACTAATGTTGACTACTCTTTCTCAACGTGGGTCCTGCAATGCATTTGTGAGTCCTACAAACTAAAAATGAGTCTCACATTCATTTCGGGTCTATTATCATTTTATTTGTACTGACTAATAAAATAATATTATAATAATATAAAATTATTTTATTGCACAGTTAAATCTTAAAAATTAAAAGATTAACAACCATATCATTCAGAATTGAGTTTAGTAAGATCCCCCAGCTCCGAATAATTAAAAATATGATTTTTTCGGCCCGAAAATTATTATTTTCCTGACTCAGAGCAAATCACACAAAACACTCAAAACACTCAAATAGGAATACGAAACAGTCAAATAAATTTTATATCATACAGAAAAATATAAAATAGCACAATCAGGACAAAATAGTAATTTACTCAAAAGTTGGGGTGTTACACAGAGCCTCAATGACTCTTCATACAATTCCTCAAAGGAATCTTGTAATTCATTATAAGAATGTTGAGATTCAAGAGTTTGTGAGTCTACCTCTAGATCATCCATGGCCATAAGACAAAGGTTGACTTCTTCATCTTCCGAATCATCCGAGGAGTCCATACCATTGTCCTCCCAAGCAACATATGCTCTTCTCCTTTTGCTTTCTTTGTTGGGTATTCTTTAAAACTTTTCTTCCTTCTTTTGGCCAAGAGGGCAATCCATTTTCATGTGCTCAAGTTCCCTACGTCCAAAGCAAGTGGGAAGAGTTGGAGTTGAGCTTTCACCCTTTATATAGTTCTTCTTTGGAGGAAATGGTGGTCTTCTCCCATTTTCCTTCTTCTTTAGAAATCTTTCAAATCTTCTAACTAAAAGGTTGAAGGTCTCTTCATTCATCTCTAAGTCCTCAACCTCATCTTCTTCATCATCTTCATCATTATGGAATGAGGAGGCCTTGAGAGCTAGATCCTTCTTCTTTCTATCAATATCTTCATTTTGGTGAAGCCTTGATAATTCAATTTCATGTTCTTGTAGCTTCCCAAAGAGTGTTGGAAGAGTCATGGTGGCAAGGTTGCTTGATTCAGCAATGGCAGTCACCTTGGGTTGTCACTTTCTGCTTAAACATCTCAAAACTTTGTTAATCAAATCTTCATTTGTAAAAGTTTTTGTTAATGAAGCAAGAAGATTAACTATGTGAGTAAACATCTTTTGCATATCTAGTATACTCTCACCTTGATTCATTCTAAATAATTCATACTCATGTGTGAGTATTTATTCTAGCCATTTTCACCTCACTAGTACCCTCATAGGTGACTTGAAGAGCATCCCACTTTTCTTATGTTGTTTTGTAGTTAGAAATGCGAAAGTATTAATCATACCCTAGAGCACTAGTGATGATGATCTTGGCTCTAGCAATATATTGTACTATCTTTTTGTTATCATCAGTCCATTCAGGTCTTAGCTTATCCACTTGTCTACCATCAACAAACTTGGTAAGAACAAAGAGACTATTTTATATGGCATCCTAAACATTAAGATCAATAGCTTTAATGAAAATTTTCATTCTCTCTTTCCAATAAGTTTAACTAGTGCCATTAAAAGCTGAGAGCTTATTAATTGAGGCACCTTCAGGTAAAACATTTTGAAAAGAAATCATCACCCCTCTTGAAGCTGTTAAGCTCTTTAAATAAGAGTTTAATTCTGATACCACTTGTTACCAAGTGACTTCAAGACTCAAGAGGGGGGTGAATTGAGTATTTTAAAACTTTTCACAAACAAGCCCCTTTTAATTTTCGTTGAAGCTATTTTCTATGAATTGAATGGATTTATGACAATAACAAGTTCTTACACAAGTTTAGATAGAATAGATGAAAGGAAGAACAAGTAGCAAGTATGCAAAAAGAAATAAATAAGCTTAAATATAAAGAGATAAGGGTTGAGAAGATTATAAACAAAGATTTATACTGGTTCAATCACTCTTGTGATCTACGTCTAGTCTCTATAATCATCCACCCAAGAGTTTTCACTATTTTTAAGCTTCACAATATGCTTGACAAACCTTTTACAATATTTGGGCTCTTCCTACATTTCAAGTATCATCCACCTCTTATGTAGAAGCCTCTAAGCTTCTCAAGGGATTCTCCACCCTCTCAAGTGTTTACAAATAGATTGAAATGAATTAAGCTCTCTTAAAGAGCAGATATACAAATTAAAGATCTATAAAGCTTTCAAAGATATCTCAAATTTATAAAAAACAAAGCAAGGTAGTTGAAAGAATTGATTCACAAATTAAATGCTTGGGAATGAGTTTTCAGAGTGTTAATTGGCTGTAATAAGTGTCTCAAGACTTGTATTTATAGCTCTCTTTGAAAAAGATCCGTTGTAGTTGTTTTTCTTCAGCATTAAATGCTTTTGAAACTAGCCTTGTTAGTTTCAGATTCGTGGTAATCGATTACCAACATATGGTAATCGATTACCATATGTTCCAAACGTGTTCTGAGCTTTTCTGAGTAGTGGTAATCGATTACTGTAACACCCTTGTGGGGATGTCATATATATAAAGAAAAATAAAAGAAAGATAAATAAAATCTACCCAAGTTGTAAAACATTTGTTACGTACTAATACGGGTTGTAAAATAATTCCTGTTAAACAGAAAATTATTAAATAAAATAACGCAAAAATATAAAATAAACAGAACAACATCACTCATAATATACATATGGTCCAAGTTATAAGTTATACAAATAATTTACAACTATATCTACAAATATTTAAACAGAAACAGTAAACACTAACAGTAAAGAGTCAATATATACAAACGCAGACGCGCCCAAAAATACACATCATAAACATTTAATCCTCTAATGGATCACTCTCAGGAAACTCATCAGAAGATAAATATCCAGGATGCCTCGACACTCGGTGGAAACGAGACCGCGCAATCGATACGATACTCATCTCACTAGGCTCAGTGGATACACCACCCCAATGACGCCTAAGAGATAAAGGTAACTCTAAGTGCAAAAACACAGTAGTCGTCATCACTGGCTCTCCATCAAACATATGTCGTAGGGACTGTAACGCTCCAATTTTTAGAAAATATTTCGAATGTACTGTTTACTGTTTTTCAAGTTTTTGTGTAAATGACCGTTGTGTCCCTATTTTACTGTTTCTCGATTTCTGCATGAAATACAAAATACGTTTATACGAGGCTCAAATTTTATTTGGTCTTTTTACGTAATTTGTTAGAGACGGTAAAATAAAAGTTTTTCGAACTCTTGTTTTAATTTTTTCGGAAGATATACTGAGACAATTAATATTGTCTGTAATTTTATTTGAACTTTTTGGATGATTAGCTACGTTGTGGGAAAAAATTGGAAAATGACCATTACGTCCCGAACGTGCTGTTTTTGTTGTTTTAAATTATTTTCTACTTGATTTAATGTCCGATATTACTGTCTGTGATTTTATATGGACTTTTTGTGTGATTTGCTCTGAGGCAGGAAAATAATATTTTTTCGGGCCAGGGAAATCTTATTTTATTATTTACAATTGGGGGATCTCACTAAACCCGATTCTGAATGAGACAGTAAATAATCTTTTAATTTTTAGGATTTGACTGTCAAATAAAATAATTTTATAACATTATAATATTATTTTATTAGTCAGTATAATAAAATGACAGTGGACCGGAAATGTTTTGCGGGACCTACAATTAGCAGAATGGTTAGATCGGTAGCTTAATTAATCATCATTAGCAGTAGAACTTTCCAGAACAAGCTGACTCAGCCAGCTGACTAAGCTGATAATTAATGAACAGTGTGACTAGGCTTGTGAGTCATCAATAATCAACCAATAGGAGACAAGCTTGTTAAGCAAGTTTTAATCCTAACCTTTGATGCATCCAAGGGCTTGGATGAAGCCAAGCAAATGCACACCTTGCATGCATGAAGAGCTACGGCCAAGGGAGGTGGAAGACCATTCTTCACTTTTCTTTCATGCAAAATTCTCTCTTCTCTCTCATTCAAAAACCCTAGCCACCATTCTTGTTTCTTTTCTTCACCATTTTCGGCCAAGCTTGTTCCTTGATCATCCAACCACCCAAAATTCTATCAAGCCAACTTTTCTAAACCTAAACACAAACCTAAGAACATCTCTAGTTGAAAGTTTCTTCAAAATCTTTCATTTGGAGCTTGGAAATCAATCTTGAAGATTTTACCTAGAAGGTGAAATATCATGTTTTTCTTTTCTTTCTTCTTTTTCAAAGTTCTAAGCCATGATCTATCCATGGTTTAGGTTCTTTTTCATGGTTAGTAACTTGTAGAATTTCGTTTGAGTTGCTAGGTACTTTGGTGGAGGAAACCGAATACTAGGAGGAGTGAAAGAAAATCCATTTGTCTTCATTTAAGGTAAGAGGAAGACAAATCTTATCACCTATGGATGGTGGTAAGAAGATGGAGTTTTGATTTTGTGATTGTAGAATCCATAAGGATTCATGTTTGTGCTTGTTAGTAGCTTATTTGATGTGGTTGTGTATTTGTTAATAGTTTTCCTATTTGTTGTTTGTAATAATTTGCATGTCTACAAGCTTTAAGTTGCATGTCTACAAGCTTTGATAATATTGCATGTGTTAGAATTGTATGATAAAGTATAGAATTGCATGATAATGTATAGGATGTGAACAACATGTCAAGGAAATGCATGTGTGTTCCAAAGAACACTCCATGATGGCTCACGGCCACTAACAAAAATGGAGAACCAAAATGTTCTCTTAATTTTCTTAAAAGGTGATTTAATTAACCTAGGAGAATTAAGAAGGTTTCAAGTTGTTTAAATCAAGAAAAATGAATTTGGAAATCAAATGGCATAACCTTACATTTTCGCCAACAAGTCTAACTTCAACACTTTGATTTCTAAAATTATTTTCTAAGGTAAGGATTTAATCAATGTAGACAATACAAGAGATTTAACATATATTTAGAAGGTGAAAAATAATTTGGAAATCAAATGCAAAGTTTTTATCAAATTCGGCCAACATGCCAAATTAGACAATTCATGATTTCTAAAATTAATTCCAAGCTATTTTCAATCAAGAAGAAGCAATACAAGTTAAAGTAAATTTTGTACAATGAGTTTTAAAGAAATAAAGTGGTTAGAACTAAGTTTAAGAGGTTAATACTAATGATTTTTACTGTAAGGAGAAATACAAGTAACTTTCAAAAATTTCTAACATATAGCTCATGCTTTGTATTTTTGAAACATGTTAGTAGTTTTCAAAAGGATTAATTATATGGTTTAAAAATTTAATAAACAGAATTTTTATGGTAAAATTAGGAAACCATTAATATAATTTTCTAAACAAAATCTTGTCAATTTTTAGTAAAAACGGACAAATAAGATAGAAAAGATGTCTAAAAAATAGTATACAGTATGAAAAATATTATACGTAGTTTAAAAGTATTATTTTTTATTTTTGTTTATTTAAATAGTAATTTTTAAGGAATTCGGTCAAGAAAATGATTTAAAAATCTTACGCAATTGAGAAAACGTATTAAAAATCCTACGCGATTTTGAAAACAGAAAAATATATTTACGCGATTTCAAAACGATTATAAAAATGACGAGATTTTGAAAACGCGATAAAATTTCTATGTGATTGACCGTTACTGTATTTATTTTTCACTGTCGGGAAAATGTGAACCCGCATCTGAGCTTTTGAGGATTTTTCGCTGTCGGGAAAATGTGAACCCGTACAGGCTTTCTATTTTTTTGCCATTGAGGGCATATTATTATCTTAAGGGCATTTTTATAATTTCATATTTTTGGAATTATGTATTGTCTTTATGCCAATTTTTGGTGTTTTGGTTGACGAGACGAATCATATCGTGTTGTCGATGCGATAAACGTAGTGTGGTTCATTGTTCTAATGAACTTGGAGACGTTAGTGTACGGGATCCCATATGTGGACAGTTGGTAGCTCCGTTGGGCCATGGTAAACCGATAGCACACTAATGGACTCGACACGCACTATATTTAATCGAGGTTTGTAAAGTCTAGTAGTACATTGCCTATAGTGCCACAACGGGAGACCGTGAACTATACTACGCCTGGATGGTGGATTCCAGTGTCGTAGGCTATTGACGCAACGTGTGACAGCGTGATAGTTGGTTGGGCAGCCGTGGTACTAATAGATTTTGCAAGTCATTCTCTCTGATATCTGTTTGTGTTTAACTCCATGGAGTAGGATTGTGTCTTAGTGTATATGATTATATCTTGGATGTTATTCCATTTTCTCTATTTATCTTTATCCGGTAATTATTATGATGGTTGTCTATTTCTTATTTTACTCTATACGTGATATTGTTTTATCGTGTTTTTTTATCTGTGTTATATCTGTGATGTTATGTAACGTTATGATATCTAAGCTTTACTCTAGTCCATTATTATTACTGTTATAGCTTTTCGTATTACATAAACTGTATATATGTTGGTTGTCGTCTTTTTATTGGCCATGTTTGTGGTGATTTTAGATTGTCTTACCTCTTTATTGTATGTGTTTCCTGTATGTTTATTTTATGCGATAAAGAGTTTGAGGAAGAAGAAGAGGAACAGCCTCTTGAGGTCTTGTACCCCGAAGAGAAGGAAGATCAGCAAATCGACGACCAGTTTTACGATCAAGAACTATCTGATCATCCATATCCATTGGATTGATTAGTTTTGGTATGGCGGTACCCGGATTTTTGGGGTTCGTGACGCTGGAGTTTCATGGTGGATCGCTATCGTGGCACATGAGAGGAGATAGAGACTCAGTGACGTATGCGGGACAGATGACTGTGACCTTACGTCATAGATTTGATGGAGAGCTGATCATGACTACGACAATGTTTCTACACTTAGAGTTACCCTTATCCATTAGGCGTCATTTTGGTGGTATGACCACAGAGCCTAGTGAGATAAGTATCGTATCGACCGCGCGATCACGTTATCGCCGAGAGTCGAGGCATCCAGAGATATTTGTCTCACGATGATCATTTTCATGTTGAGAGTGATCCTTCGAGGAGTAAATATGCTTGATGTTTTTTTTTTTAGGCGCGTCAACGTATGGATGTATATATTGACTCTTTTCTTGTTTTTATTTCTTGTTCTGTTTAAATATTTTGTAATTGGAGTTGTAAATTATTTGTATAACTTATAACTTAAACATATGTATATTATGAATAGTGTTGTTCTGTTTATTTTATGTTTTCCGAAATCTTTTATTTTTAATAATCTGTCTATCAGGAATTACTTTATGACCCATATTATTATTTAACGAATATTTTACAACTTGGGTAGATTTTATTTATTTTTTTTATTTTTCTTTATATGTGTGGCATCCCCAAAGGGGTGTTACATTAGTTGGTATCGAGCCCAAGTTAGAGTCTTTTGGGGTTGTGGTTGGGTCTGTTTTTGTTTGTCTTTGTGTGATTCTACGTGCTTGGACTCCGAAAGGAGACAATGTTGTTTGAAATGGTTACTTTGGTTTCCATTGTATTATGATTCATCCGTCTTTGAAGAAAGACGATGACTCGTGGTAAACGTGCACATGAGGAGGCAGAACGTGATGGTGGCGAGTTTACACTGCAACTACAAAAGCAATGCCAAGAACGACTAAAGGAACAGAGTACAACATGATCGAGTAGCGCAGCGGAAGCGTGGTGTCCAAAAAGAGAAAACTATAAAGCAGGTGATTTCGGTAAAACTCGTATTCGTGATTATTGGGAAGACAACAACAACAACAATCTCGTGGAGGAAATACGAGTGGTAGCAGGTTTAGTCGAAGTGCGACATCCGTACCCAAGTGTTAGAAGTATAGGAAGATCATCTAACGAGGGACGATACAATCAACGGAGTCACATGTTTCAAGTATAGGATGCCAAATATTTGTTGAAAAGTGTGTTCTACTAAAAGACGACGTCATCTGTTAAAAATGAATGTGCTTCGACATCTCAAGTAGAATGGAGTATCGATTCTTCAAGTGGAGCAAAAGCACCTCAAATTGAAAACCTGATTAAAGAAGGTTGTGTCACAAAAGGTGATCCTTTAACTATACTGTATAATTCCAAGGGTAACCTATTACTTTATGGCATATAATTGTGTAGGTCAATTAGAGTTATTTATGTCATCTTTATCTTTTGACTTGGTTGTTTTCACTTCAATTGCTAAAATATGTGGTTGAGGACTTGAGTTGCTTAAACCATCCTAAGTTTGTTAAATAATTGAATCTTTTCTATTGATTCAATTTGTATACTCCTTTCTCAAAACATACATGATTTAAAAATATGGATTGGGTATTTTTCCAACCATCCATACTTTGTTAGACTTATCAGTTGAATTATTCAAATTTAAAAAGTTCACTTCTAAATTCATCGTACCATATCAATTTCTCTACTGGATAGGTTCGGTGATATGGATGATTCTATCATCTCTTATTTCTGTGCCTTCATGATACCTTTCATGTATCGCAATTGCGAAATGTACTTTTAGTCTAACTTGTTCTTTTATGACTAATTGACTATTTGAGTTGATTAGAGTTATCAACGTCTTTGTTACCTTTTGACTTATCTATTTCTGCTTTTATTTCCAAATCCATTATTTCTATCCAGTTTCTTAAATGATCTTTTCTATTAATCTAAATTGTCTACCTCTTTCACGAGATAGATGTGATCTTATGAATGGATTGGTTATTTTTAATCATATCCTATAGATTGTTCCAGTAAAACTTTGGTGTCTCAGAAAACTTATTCTTAAAATCAGACAATGTCAAATTCTTTGTTGGACATGTCTGGTAACAATTCTAATAGTTTTTCTACCTTTTCTTTCTAACTTTTATAATGTCCTTTTATATATTATAATTGCAAGAAAGGATATTCTCAGTCAAAATTATGTCATAAGTATCAGATACAGTATTGTTGGAAAAGAAAACTTAAATTGTGAGGCACTTCCTGTTAAAAACAAGAGCAGAGGAGTGAAGCGGTACAAATGCAGGGAAATTTCAAGTGGTGTTGTTCAGAGTGGAGAATGTTTCTGTAATGTTCACAGGTTATGTAGATAGAATCTTTGTTGGTTTATCAGAAAGCGAAAGTGGAACATCAAAGACCAGCTGGAATGTTACAACCGTTATCTATTCCAGAATGGAAATGGAATAGTATATCGATGGATTTCGTTACTGGTTTGCCAAAGACAAGGAAAGGTTATGATTCGATATGGGTTATAGTCGATAGGCTTACGAAATCGGCTTATTTCTTACCAATTAATATTAAATATTCATTGGAAAGATTAACCCAGTTGTACATCAGTGAAATTGTCAGATTACATGGTGTACCAACTTGTATAGTTTCTGATCGAGATCCAAGGTTTACGTCAAGGTTTTGGCGAAGTCTGCAAGAAGCTATGGGAACCAAGTTGCGACTGAGTTCAGCGTATCATCCGCAGACAGATGGTCAGACAGAAAGAACTATACAGTCTTTGGAAGATTTGTTGCATGCTTGTGTTTTGGAACAACGAGGAAGTTGGGATGGATTTTTATCTTTGATAGAATTCACCTACAACAATAGCTTTCACTCAAGCATCGGGATGGCACCTTATGAGGCATTGTATGGAAGACGATGTCGAACTCCGTTGTGTTGGTATCAAGATGGGGAAAGTATGACTATTGGACCAGATCTTGTACAACAAACTACGGAGAAGGTAAAGATGATACAAGAAAAGATGAAGACGACCTCTTGAATTTGAGGAGGGTGAGCATGTGTTTCTGAGAGTTACTCCTACGACTGGTGTCGGAAGAGTTATTAAGTCTAAGAAACTTACTCCTAAATTCATTGGACCGTATCAGATTATCCGACGTATAGGTCCTGTAGCGTATCAGATCGCTATGCCGCCGTTTCTGTCAAATCTGCATGACGTATTTCATGTGTCTCAGTTACGAAAGTATATACCAGATCCGACGCATGTTATACAAACGGATAAAGTGGTGAAGGAGAATTTGACTTATGAAACTTTACCTGTCAGAATTGAGGACAGAAAGGTAAAGCAGCTTCGAGGGAAAATGATCGAGCTAGTGAAGGTCATATGGAATGATGTGACGGGTGAAGCTACCGGGGAGCTGGAACATAAAATGAAGGATCAATATCCTCATTTGTTTTGAGGAATGCAATTTCGAGGACGAAATTTTTATTTGTTGGGGAGAGTTGTAACGCCCAATATTTAGAAAATATTTCGAATGTCTTGTTTCTTTTTTCAAGTTTTTGTGTAAATGATCGTTGTGTCCCTATTTTCTTGTTTCTCGATTTACGCATGAAATACAAATACGTTTATACAGGCTCAAATTTTATTTGGTCTTTTACGTAATTTGTTCCGAGACGGTAAAATAAAAGTTTTTCCGAGCTCTTGTTTTAATTTTTTCTGAAAGATATACAGACAATTAATACATGTCGTAATTTTATTTGAACTTTTTGGATGATTAGCTACGTTGTGGGAAAAAATGGGAAAATGACCATTACGTCCCGAACGTGTTGTTTTTGCTGTTTTTGCTATTTTTAATTGTTTTCTACTTGATTTAATGTCCAATATTACTGTCTGTGATTTTATATGGACTTTTTGTGTGATTTGCTCCGAGGCAGGAAAATAATATTTTTTTGGGCCGGGGAAATCTTATTTTATTATTTAGAATGGGGGGATCTTACTAAACTCGATTCTGAATGAGATAGTAAATAATCTTTTAATTTTTAGGATTTGACTGTCAAGTAAAATAATTTTATAATATTATAATATTATTTTATTAGTTAGTATAATAAAATGACAGTGGACCCGGAAATGTTTTGCGGGACCCACAATTAGCAGAATAGTTAGATCGGTAGCTTAATTAATCATCATTAGCAGTAGAACTTTCCAGAACAAGCTGACTCAGCTAGCTGACTAAGCTGATAATTAATGAACAGTGTGACTAGGCTTGTGAGTCATCAATAATCAACCAATAGGAGACAAGCTTGTTAAGCAAGTTTTAATCCTAAACTTTGATGCATCCAAGGGCTTGGATGAAGCCAAGCAAATGCACACCTTGCATGCATGAAGAGCTACGGCCAAGGGAGGTGGAAGACCATTCTTCACTTTTCTTTCATGCAAAATTCTCTCTTCTCTCTCATCCAAAAACCCTAGCCACCATTCTTGTTTCTTTTCTTCACCATTTTCGGCCAAGCTTGTTCCTTGATCATCCAACCACACAAAATTCTATCAAGCTAACTTTTCTAAACCTAAACACAAACCTAAGAACATCTCTAGTTGAAAGTTTCTTCAAAATCTTTCATTTGGAGCTTGGAAATCAATCTTGAAGATTTTACCTAGAAGGTGAAATATCATGTTTTTCTTTTCTTTCTTCTTTTTCAAAGTTCTAAGCCATGATCTATCCATGGTTTAGGTTCTTTTTCATGGTTAGTAACTTGTAGAATTTCGTTTGAGTTGCTAGGTACTTTGGTGGAGGAAACCGAATACTAGGAGGAGTGAAAGAAAATCCATTTGTCTTCATTTAAGGTAAGAGGAAGACAAATCTTATCACCTATGGATGGTGGTAAGAAGATGGAGTTTTGATTTTGTGATTGTAGAATCCATAAGGATTCATGTTTGTGCTTGTTAGTAGCTTATTTGATGTGGTTGTGTATTTGTTAATAGCTTTCCTATTTGTTGTTTGTAATAATTTGCATGTCTACAAGCTTTAAGTTGCATGTCTACAAGCTTTGATAATATTGCATGTTTTAGAATTGTATGATAAAGTATAGAATTGCATGATAATGTATAGGATGTGAACAACATGTCAAGGAAATGCATGTGTTCCAAAGAACACTCCATGATGGCTCACGGCCACTAACAAAAATGGAGAACCAAAATGTTCTCTTAATTTTCTTAAAAGGTGATTTAATTAACCTAGGAGAATTAAGAAGGTTTCAAGTTGTTTAAATCAAGAAAAATGAATTTGGAAATCAAATGGCATAACCTTACATTTTCGGCCAACAAGTCTAACTTCAACACTTTGATTTCTAAAATTATTTTCTAAGGTAAGGATTTAATCAATGTAGACAATACAAGAGATTTAACATACATTTAGAAGGTGAAAAATAATTTGGAAATCAAATGCAAAGTTTTTATCAAATTCGGCCAACATGCCAAATTAGACAATTCATGATTTCTAAAATTAATTCCAAGCTATTTTCAATCAAGAAGAAGCAATACAAGTTAAAGTAAATTTTGTACAATGAGTTTTAAAGAAATAAAGTGGTTAGAACTAAGTTTAAGAGGTTAATACTAATGATTTTTACTGTAAGGAGAAATACAGTAACTTTCAAAATTTCTAACATATAGCTCATGCTGTATTTTTGAAACATGTTAGTAGTTTTCAAAAGGATTAATTATATGGTTTAAAAATTTAATAAACAGAATTTTTATGGTAAAATTAGGAAACCATTAATATAATTTTCTAAACAAAATACTGTCAATTTTTAGTAAAAATGGACAAATAAGATAGAAAAGATGTCCAAAAGACAAGATACGGTATGGAAAATATTATACGTAGTTTAAAAGTATTATTTATTATTTCTGTTTATTTAAATAGTAATTTTTAAGGAATTCGGTCAAGAAAATGATTTAAAAATCTTACGCGATTGAGAAAACGTATTAAAAATCCTACGCGATTTTAAAAACAGAAAAATATATTTATGCGATTTCAAAACGATTATAAAAACGATGAGATTTTGAAAACGCGATAAAATTTCTACGTGATTGACCGTTACTGTATTTATTTTTCGCTGTCGGGAAAATGTGAACCCATACAGGCTTTTGAGGATTTTTCGCTGTCGAAAAAATGTGAACCCGTATAGGCTTTCTATTTTTCTGCCATTGAGGGCATATTATTATCTTAAGGGCATTTTTGTAATTTCATATTTTTGGAATTATGTATTGTCTTTATGCCAATTTTTGGTGTTTTAGTTGACGAGACGAATCACATCGTGTTGTCGATGTGATAAACGTAGTGTGGTTCATTGTTCTAATGAACTTGGAGACGTTAGTGTACGGGATCCCATATGTGACGAGTTTGGTAGCTCCATTTGGGCCGTGGTAAACCGATAGCACATTAATGGACTCGACACGCACTATATTTAATTGATGTTTGTAAAGTCTAGTAGTACATTGCCTATAGTGCCACAACGGGAGACCGTGAACTATACTACGCCTGGATAGTGGATTCCCAGTGTCGTAGGCTATTGACGCAACGTGTGACAGCGTGATAGTTGGTTGGGCAGCCGTGGTACTAATAGATTTTGCAAGTCATTCTCTCTGATATCTGTTTGTGTTTAACTCCATGGAGTAGGATTGTGTCTTAATGTATATGATTATATCTTGGATGTTATTCCATTTTCTCTATTTATCTTTATCTGGTAATTATTATGATGGTTGTCTATTTCTTATTTTACTCTATCTCGTGATATTGTTTTATCTCGTGTTTTTTTATCTCGTGTATATATCTGTGATGTTATGTAACGTTATGATATCTAAGATTTACTCTAGTCCATTATTATTACTGTTATAGCTTTTCGTATTGCATAAACTGTATATATGTTGGTTGTCGTCTTCTTATTGGCCATGTTTGTGGTGATTTTAGATTGTCTTACCTCTTTATTGTATGTGTTTCCTGTATGTTTATTTTATGCGATAAAGAGTTTAAGGAAGAAGAAGATGAACAGCCTCTTGAGGTCTTGTACCCCGAAGAGAAGGAAGATCAGCAAATCGACGACCAGTTTTACGATCAAGAACCATCTGATCATCCATATCCATTGGATTGATTAGTTTTGGTATGGCGGTACCCAGATTTTTGGGGTTCGTGACGCTGGAGTTTCATGGTGGATCGCTATCGTGGCACATGAGAGGAGATAGAGACTCGGTGACGTATGCGGGACGAATGACTGTGACCTTACGTCATAGATTTGATGGAGAGCCGATCATGACTACGACAGTGTTTCTACACTTAGAGTTACCCTTATCCATTAGGCGTCATTTTGGTGGTATGACCACGGAGCCTAGTGAGATAAGTATCGTATCGACTGCACGATCACGTTATCGCCGAGAGTCGAGGCATCCAGGATATTTGTCTCCTGATGATCATTTTCATGTTGAGAGTGATCCTTCAGAGGAGTAAATATGCTTGATGTTTTTTTTGGGCGCGTCTGCGTATGAATGTATATATTGACTCTTTTACTGTTTTTATTTCTTGTTCTCGTTTAAATATTTTGTAATTGGAGTTGTAAATTATTTGTATAACTTATAACTTAAACATATGTATATTATGAATAGTGTTGTTCTGTTTATTTTATGTTTTCCGCAATCTTTTATTTTTAATAATCTGTCTATCAGGAATTACTTTATGACCCATATTATTATTTAACGAATATTTTACAACTTGGGTAGATTTTATTTATTTATTTTATTTTTCTTTATATGTGTGGCATCCCTAAAGGGGTGTTACAGGGACACAGTCAACCGTCCCACGTAAGTCATTGAGTCTCTATCTCCCCTCAGATGCCAAGCTAACGATCCACCGTGAAACTCGAGTGTCACAAAACCCAAAAATCATAGCACCGCCATACCCAAACAAATCAGTCCAATGGATATGGATAATCAGATGGTTCTTGGTCGTTGTACTGATCTTCAGCTTGCTGCTCCTCTTCCTCCTCAGGATACAAAATCTCAAGAGGCTGTTTCTCTTCCTTAAACTCTTTACCACATAAATAAATATACAGAAAATACATACAATAAAGAGGTAAGACAATCTAAAATCATCACAAACATGACAAATAAGAAAACGACAAACAACAGATATACAGTTCATGCAATATGAAAAGCTATAACAGTAATTAATAACAAAATAGTGTAAAGATTTAAATGTCACAATAACACATAATATCACAGATAAAATAATATCACAGATCAAATAATATCACAGATAAAATAAAATAAGAAATAGACAATTTATCATAATAATAACCAGATAAAAATAAACAGATACAATAAAATAATATCCAAGATATAACCATATACAATATGACACGATCCTACTCCATGGAGCTAAACACATATAGATATCAGAGAGAGAATGACCCGCAAAATCTATTAGTACCACGGCTGCCCAACCAAACTATTGCGCTGTCACACGTTGCGTCTATAGCTCCACGTCACATGGAATCCACTATCCAAGGCGTGGTGTAGTTCACGGTCTCACGTTGTGGCACTACAGGCAATGTACTATTAGACTTTACGAAATCTCGATTAAATATAGTGCGTGTCGAGTCGATTAGTGTGCTATCGGTTACCACGGCCCAGCGGAGCGACCGACTGTCCATATATGGGATCCCGTACACTAACGTCTCCAAGTTCATAAAGACAATGAACTACACTACGTTTATCGCATCGACAACACGATGTGATTCACCTCGTCAACCAATCCACCAAAAACTGGCATAAACTCAATATATGATCCAAAAATAAGAAATTACTAAAATACCCTCATTAAAAATATATCCTCAAAGATAAAAAGATACAGTAAGTCCCACCGGACAAATACTGTTCCAAAGCCTGTACGGGTTCACCTCATAGCCCGACAGCAGAAAAATACAGAAAATACCATTTTGGTCAATCCCGTAGAAATTTTATCGCGTTTTCACAATTTCGTCATTTTTGTTTTTAAAATCGCGTAGAGTTTTTAATACGTTTTCTCAATCGCGTAAGATTTTTAAATCATTTTATAGTCCAAATCCCTTAAAAATTACTGTTTAAATAAACAGAAATAGTAAATAATACGTTTAAATTACGTAGAATATTTTTCATACCGTATACTATCTTTTGGACATCTTTTCTATCTTATTTGCCCGTTTTTACTAAAAATTGACAGTATTTTGTTTAGAAAATTATATTAATGGTTTCCTAATTTTTCCGTAAAAATTCTGTTTACTTAATTTTTAACCATATAATTTAATCCTTTTTGAAAACCACTAACATGCTTCAAAATACAGTATGAGTCATATGTTAGAAATTCTCAAAAGTTACTGTATTTCATTTCTAACAGTAAAATTATTAATTTTAATCCTTAAACTTAATTCTAATCAATTTGTTTCTTTAAAACTCATTGTAGAAAAATTCCTTTTTAACATATCTTACATCTTTTTAATTGAAAATGGTTTGGAATTGATTTTAGAAATCATGGATCTTTGGTTTGGCATGTTGGCCGAAATATACACTTGTGTTATTTGATTTCTAAATTCATTTTCCTTGATCTAAACAATTCTATCTCTTGTTAATTTTCCTAGGTTAATTAAATTACACTTTAAGAAAATAATGAGAACATTTTGGTTCTCCTTTTGGTCAATGGCCGTGAGCCTTGGTGTGGTGTTCTTTGAAACACTCATGCATTCCTTAGCATGTTATTCACATCCTATACATTATCATGCATTTCTAACACATACAAATTATCAAAGCTTGTAGACATGCAACATCATACAAATTATTACAAACATCAAATAGGAAAGCTACTAACAACCACACAAACAAGCTACTAACAAACACAAATAAAGGAATCCTTATGGATTCTACAATCACAACAATCAATCTCCATCTTCTTACCACCACCCATGGATGATAAGATTTGTCTTCCTCTTACCTTAAATGAAGACAAAAATACTCTTTCACACCTCCTCTAGGTTTCGGTTTTCACTCCACCAAGTCACCTATCAAGCTTAAACAAAACTACAAATTACTAACCATAAAAGAGAACTTAAACCATGGAGAAATCATGGCCTAGAACTTTGAAAAAGAGTTTAGAAATGAAAAACAAGAAATTTCACCTTCTAGGTAAAATTTTCCAAGTAGGTTTCCAAGCTTTAAATGAAGGATTTTGCAAGAACTCTCAACTAGAGATGTTCTTAGGATTGTGTTTAGGTTTAGAAAACTTGGTTGGATAAAATTTTGGGTGGTTGGATGGTCTTGGATTGTGTTTGGCCGAATCTAGCTTCAAGGAACCTTCAATGGAGTTTAGGGTTTTTTGGAAGAGAGAGAAGAGAGAAAATGCATGAAAGATGAAGTGATTTTTTGTCCTCCAAAGACCAAATGGTCGTGGACTTCAAGCCATGCAAGGTGTAGCCTTGCTTGGCTTCATCCAAGCCTTAGGATGAATCAATGATCAAGATTAAGCCTTGTTCATCAAGCTTTGCTCCCATTGGTTAATCCTAACCTAGTCACCATGCTTAGTCACTAATTAAGCTTAGTCATCTAGCTTAGTCACTATGTTCTTGAATGTTCCATCACTAATGATGCTTAATTAAGCTACTAAGTTAATCTGTTTTAACTAAACGTGGGTCCCGCAAAACATTTTAGGGTCCCACTTTGTTATTTTATTATCTTGACTAATAAAATAATATTATAATAATACAAAATTATTTTATTTGTGAGTTAAATCCTAAAAATTAAAAGATTATTTATCGTCTCATTCAGAAATTGGGTTTAGTAAGATCCCCAAAGCTCTGAATAATTAAAACAAGATTTTCCCTACCGAAAAATATTATTTTCCGTCTTGAGCAAATCGCACAAAAAGTCCAAATAAAATCACAGACAAGTAATATTAAGCATCGTAACATATAGAAAAATTAAAAACAATTACAATCGGGACGTAACGGTCATTTTTTTATTTTTCCCCACAGAGAAGCAAATCATCCAAAACGTTCAAATAAAATTACAGACAGTATTATATGTCTGTATATCTCCCAGAAAAATTAAAACAGTAGCTTGAGAAAACTTTTATTTTACCGTCTCGAAACAAATTACGTAAAACGACCAAATAAAATTTTAGCCTGTAAAACGTATTTGTATTTCATACAGAAAATAAGAAACAGTAAAATAGGGACACAATGGTCTTTTACACAAAAGCTCGAAAAACAGCAAACAGGACATTCGGAATATTTTTCTAAAAATTGAGGTGTTACAATTACTAAACTATGGTAATCGATTACTAAGCTTTTGTTTGTTGTAGTAATCAATTACCAAACTTGGTAATCTATTACCAAGCTTTTGACTTTTGAAAAAAAGGTTCCTGTATGGTTGTAATCGATTACCAAGCTTTTGACTTTTGAAAAATAGGTTCCCGTATGATTGTAATTGATTACTAGCTTATGGTAATCGATTACCAACTTTCAAAAAAGCTTGTAATTGATTACTAAGCTATTGTATAAGATTACAACTATCTTAGAACCTATTTTTGAGCCCAAAACAACTTGGTAAACATTTCCTACTTAGAACACGTAGATTTTTCAAAGATTCAAACATGATTTTCATGATCCAGGGTTAAAACAACATTTTGTGAAAAACTTTCCAAATTTTATCAACCACGAACTTAAAAAGGATTCTCACGACGATCCTTTTCAAAAGCATTTTAAAAACATTTTGAGATATCCTATAATGCTTCTCACATAAAAATCCTAAGTTCTATAAACTATATCATTTGAGTTTCTTTTGGACTTAGTCTTTTAGCTTGACTTTATTATCATCAAACCCTTCATGATTTTTATAAAATAAGTATTCACACATTACAATAGTTAACCTTTACCATACCAACTATTACTTTTTTTGTAAGCAAGTATGTCAATTCATGCTTGAACCCCCAGAAGCATATTTTCCGGTGACAAAAAGAATATTGGGGTATATAAAAGGAACCATATCTACTAGTCTTTTCTTTCCAACAGCTAAAATTATATGAATTTAATTCCTTATTTATATACAGATTGAGGTGGTGACCCATATACAAGATCAATTTCTGGATTTTGTATTTATTTTTTTTTGTCTGTCTTAAGTCTTGGAGTAGTAAGAAACAAAGAATAGTTTCTAGGTCAAGTATTAAAGCATAATATAGAGTTACGTCAAGTGTAGCATCATAATTGACTTGGTTTATATATATCCTCATTGAATAAGGATTCGAAATCCAACACATGTTTTTGAAGTGTGATAACCAAAGTGCTCTTAGATTTGTTTTCAATCCAATTTTCCATGCTAGAAGTAGGCACACTAAGCTTGATTATGACTTTGTACAGAAAAAGTTGAGAAAAGGATATTCTACTAGAGTTCTAGGTAGGGTGTCACACACATTTACAAAAGGCTTGTCTACTGCTCATCATTGTTCAATAGCAAGCAAATTATCTATGGTCAACATAGGCTACTATTTGAGAGGGGATGTTAGAATATAACAAACTAAACTAATATTTGTATATTATGTATACCTTCTTGTTACACATGTATGGCTGAGATTATAGAAAAGACTCTTGAATTTATGCCACTTCCTTACTATTGTAACTCAAGAAAATGTGAAATAAAAGCTGAATATTGCATAGTATCCATTTTGTCACCCGTCTTCCATCTTCTTTCTTCCTTTGATTCAAAGGTTCCTAAACTTTTTGAACTTAATTATAGCAATATAGAAAATGCTTATTTTTAGTTAATTTATACCCTAAATCTCAGCTTCCTTAGAATGGAGGCTTTGACTTTTTCTATAAATTGTTAAAAAAAATTAAAATAACATAATTTAACAAACTTTAATAAGTTACAAATTTTTTTTAATATGTGACATAAATTTACCGTATATGGTTAGAATCTAATTCTCTCTCTCTGTTAATGTCACATACCACTATTCTCTACCTCCGTAGCCCACCATTATTTATTCCTTCTTTTGCTATGCATTGCGACTTTTGCTGTCTCAGGTTAGAAGTTGATAGGACTCTACGAAAATATTGAAAAATATTTAAATATGAATTTTTATTTTAACTTCTAATATTATATTACCATTTTAAGAGAAAAGTAGACAAACTAGTAAAATTTGTGCAAAAACGTGAAGCCTTTATAAGAAATGTTTTACCAACAGGAGCTGGTTTACTAGGTTTTTGTTTGTCTATGACAGATGCATGGCTTTAATTGGCATCTAAAATTTTTTGTTTGTGAGATATGTGTAAGTCCGTGTAAATATTCGTTGTTGAGTTTGAAAGTTTACCTTGACCATGAATTAGAACCATCCCATCATCCTAAATTTTTATTAATAAAAAAATATAAAAAATGTCATTGATATGGATCTTTTAAAATTAGTGGACTTTAAAAAATAAAATGCTAAGTGATAATTACTCATACAAAAAATTCAAATAAGTATCCCTACTTTGTTATATTAATATTTATTATATTTTATAAAAGTTAAAAATAATTTTTTTATTAAAAAATTAATTTATTCATCTAAAATAATATACAAGATTTAAAAAACTAAAATGAAAAGAAATATTATTACTGATTGATGATGAGTTTGTTTTCGATTTTGTTCCCCTACAAATTAAAACAATAAATAGTCAGGTTCAAGTAGTTTATCAAAATTAACAAATTATTTTTCACAATTCTAAAATTAATTATTGTAATGTTTATTTTTATAATAAACTATTTCACAATCCAACAACACAACGCGCAATTTGACTAGGTACATAACATAACTATTCCCATGGCTTTCGGAGAGTTATGAGACAATCTCCATCAAATGACATCAAAGTTCTTCCTTTACAGGTGATTTTGGAAAAATTTCCTTAGGTGATTCTAGAAAAGCTTCTTCCGTTTAGGTAAGAAATTGTTCTGTTTCTTCAAACTATTTTCTCATTTTATACGTACACGAAAAACCATCCTCAAAGCCAATTTGTCTTTTTTTCTTTTTCAAAGTTAAATGCTGATGAACAATCCATGTTGAAGCACATAATCATCCCATTTTTTCAGTTCTTGTTTATTTGGATGAATTCATTGTATTATGTTGATGTGTAAAAAATATATATATATATTCTGAACGAAATAGGAACGAGAAAGAAAGAGAGAAAGAAGAGAAAGAAAGCTTGTGAAATTTGTTTGTGGTAATGCTAATAAGGTTTTCATGGTTCCTTTCTTTCACCGTTGATTTTGTTGATCTACAGTTACCATGGATCCCTTTAAAGGACAAGGAGGCATTCAAATGCTGCTAACTGCTGAGCAAGAAGCCCAACATATTGTTTCAAATGCAAGAAATTGTAAGACCCAATATATATAACTTACAAAAAAGATATTTGCATATACCAAACTTTGTGCATCACTTTACACTAGTGATTACCATGCAAATAACTATCGGGGATGTTAATCGATTACCAACGTTGTTTATCAGTTATTTGCACAAGGTGTAAAAGTGATGTACAAAGTTTTGTGTGTGAATAGCAAAACTGATTTACAAAGTGGTGTATAACTTATCATCCTTTGCCAAAATGATATGAATGAATGTTGTGTTTAACTTCTTAGTGAGGACCCAAAGGTTGAAGCAGGCAAAAGAAGAGGCTGAGAGGGAAGCAGCTCAATACAGATCTCACATGGAAGATGATTACCAAAAGTCACTTTCAGAGGTATTAAATGTTGCTTCAACCATGATAGTTCAAAATTTAAATTAGACATTTTCATTTGAGTAACAATGTTTCTTTGCTTTGCTATTGGGTTGAGTTTCCTTAGACCAGTGGGAGCTCTGGATCTAATGTGAAAAGGCTTGACGAGGAAACAGAGGCTAAGATTAAGAACTTAAAGAAATCAGCTTCAAAGGTCTCAACAGAAGTTGTAGACTTGCTACTCAAGTATGTTACAAATATTAAAGTATAATGGCCTAAGGTTAGTAAGCTAATTCTTCTTTCAAGTATTTGATTTCATACAGGTCAAAGATGGGTTGTTCAATTTAACTTTCTTCTCAATTATCTCTTTATTTGCTGAAACAATAATTTTTGTTTTGTAATTAGCAATAAATGAAACCTTGTCTCGTTCTTTTCCAAACTGATATGTTGGTCTTTTGGTCAATAAAATAAATCTAGAAACTAAATTAGTGAAGAAGATGCCATAATAGCAACCAAAATTAAAAAGGGTTGTAAGAAGAAAGACATGTGGATATGCAGAGAAATATTATCAAAATGGAAAGTCACATAAACTCAAGTCATGTGTGAGTTGGTTTTTTGAAAGGATGATGAAAACTAAACTTTTGTTCTTCTTCAGTGTGATTTTTCCATCAATCTTTGATTTTCTTTAGTCTTGAAGTTAAGTTCTGACAGTAACACAACTCTTCACATCTTTATATAATTGGTTGAAAATATGTTATAATTCATGTCATAAATGGTTGAAAATTAAAGATTGATGGAAATATGTTATAATTATTTTGTATTTTATTTTTTTGGGGTCTAATGATGTTTCCTCACATCATTTGAGTGTGAGACTAATCTTCACTTGGAGTATTGAATTTGTCCATCCCAACAAGGACTTTCCTATGTTCTCAAACCCTTGACATTGCATAGGCTCCTCAACTACTGAGCTCAAGCTTGCTTATCACTGGAGCAACTCCTTATAGTATATATTGGTTGTATTAAGTGTATGCATAATATGATTTATGTAATATAAATGATATAGGCTTCTAGATCATTTGCTGATTCAATTATATCGTAAAAGACTAGCTCGTGAGCTTTAGCTCACATGGTGTTGAACCTCCCCAACAAAGGTGGTGGTCACGGTTCAAATCCCCTTCCCCTAATCCCCAGCAGGAACTAAATCCCAAGCCATCTTCCACTACCTACTGATCAGAAAAAAAATTTAAAAAAAATCATAAAAGACTGCATGAAACTACCATGAAACCTAAAAGAAATAGTCATAAAACATGTTAACATGGCATGAAAATATGATGTATTTCATTTTGAGATATCTTATCTTCCAAATTAATCATCATTATTACTATGTTTAGTTGTTTATTTAATGTTAATGCTTTTTTTGTGTTTCAGTGGTTGATGAAGTCAACATAAGAAGTCATCTCCTACAATAAAAGAAGCAAAGCTAGGAAGATTTATCTGTAGATTATTTGTAATTTCGTATTGTTGCCATTGCATAAAGACTCTTGCCTATAGTTCTTCGACAATTATCTGTTGGTCAGTAGCAAAAGCATTTTCCCTCCATATTTAGAATAAATGCTTAATAATAATTTTATCTTATCAATAATGTTTAAGGATATATGGCAATTTTTTTTTCTCTTTCCGTACTGTGAAATAACTCCAATGCCGTGGCAATCATCTGGGTAAGACGTTGCATTTGTTCTAGTACTAAGCATTAGACACATATATGCAAAATATTCCAAACAGTGAAAGAAATTGTGTATCGTGACATCCGCAAGTATACAAGTCGTCATAAGTAATAAAATGATAAATAAGAGTATTATTCTGACAAGGATAATATAATTATTAAATTATAATAATTTTAATTATCTAGGTTAAAGAAAATATTGAAGAAGATTAAACAAGAAAATAAATTAAAAATAAGAGCAAGCTAATAAAAATGAAAGTAATAAGGATTCAATCAATGACAAAGACTCTTATTAGGATTTCACTACGAGTTCATTTGGATAACGAAATTAGAATTGAAATATAAAACATTAATTTTAATCTCAATTTTTTCAGAATTAGAATTGGTCTAAAATATTAAATTATATGTTTTGATGATAAGACTAAAGTGCTTGTGCATACTTTATTACTTCTCAAATTCTATAAAGGTTCATTTAATAGTGAAATTAGAATTGAAATATAAAATATTAATTTTAATTTCAATTTTTTAGAATTAAAATTGGTCTAAAATATTAAATTTTATGTTTAGAGATGTCAAAGAATTAGAATAAGAAATTATAATTCTAAATTTAATTATAATTTTATTGTTTGAAGGTATGATCTAAAACATTAAAAAATTATTTACAAAATTAAAATTAATAAAAATATTCATACAATAATATTTTTATAATATAATAATCATATTTTTTCCATAAAGAAATTTTTCATGAATTATTTTATAAAAAAAAAGCTATTATAATAATTTTTATATAAATATAAAAATAATTTTTTATATAAATATAGAATCTCAATAAATATGATTGTTTATAAATAAATGTGGAGAGAGAGAAAGAGAGTTTAATTTTTAAGCTATGAAATTGTTAATTTGTAATATGTAAGTTAAGAATTAAAAAAGACTTAACTTAGTTATTTTTTAATTCTATGAAATTGGTTTATAAAATTACAATTCCAATTCCAAATAGCATTTCGAATATAAAAATTAAAATTAAAAAGTTCAATTCTAATTTAAAGTTCTAATTTCATGCTCAATTTAAAAAGTCAAACGGACACTAAGATTATTCTTAAATTCTTAAATTATTATTCTTTAGTCTTAATAGTAGAGGCAAAATTTATGTTAAAATACGTGACAAAAACAACCTTTTTTCTTATTTTCCATTTTCTTTAGACTTTTTTTTTTATACATAACTTAGTTTTTAATTATAATAGTATAGTCATATCAAAATTATTTTAATGAAAACATTAAAGCGTTTGTGCATGGTGAGGACTTATTATATATATAAGGGTTGAAAGATTGCTATTCTTTCCGATGTGGGATTTTATCCCTTACATATTAATTTTACAAACTATTATTCTCAACATATACAATTATATATGCAGTTATAAAAAGCACGTGTACACTTTATCAAAAAATAATAATTGTTCTCTAGTGCAATCAACAAGTAATCACACTTAAAAAATTAAGAAAGTAATTTATAAATGAAAATCAAATTTAAATGGTAGTACGCTATCCTTTACAATAATTTAACTATTTATAATAATCTGATCTTCAAGTATGACATTAAAAATTGCGTTCATTATTTCTGCATTTTACTCATTTTAACTAAATTTCAATTTGAGATTTCCAATTAGAAATACCGAAAATCTAATCACCATGAGATTTTAGAATGCAGATCATTGGTGAACTTAAGTGATTCATCTTTTAAACATAAAATTTGTGAAATTATGAGTTGTAAGTTATCATCATAAGTTAATATAAGTAAAAATTAAATAGAAACATTAAGCAAGAACTAAAGAACATAAGCTACTTCACGTAAATAACACAACATAAGCTACATAATTATTACAATAGGCAATACTGACTCAGATTCTTTTACTAAGTAACTTACCATTTACCAAATACAACGACTTTGATGTCAAGACCTTCACATTCATCAAAAAAGGTAACTTTAGGGGACATGCTAAATATTCCATCAAAGAATGTTAATATCTCGTTTGACATTCTTTTCCTCTTGTGATTTACATTGGCAATGGAAATGGTTTTGATGATAACAAATAAGAAAAGTTATAGTTGTGCAAAGATCAAGTCTCAAGATTCTTCTAGCTTATAGGACTTAGATCTTATGTTAAGGTAAATAGGAATTACATTAGCTCATTTCTTGTTTTTCATTCAACTTAAATCTCTTTGAAAAATCATGTTTTATATTGATTAAGTTTGAGTAAAATGTTCTTAGAAATGATGAAAAGAAAATCATGTTTTATACTTGTGAAAATACTCATCAAGTTTGTGGAAAATGATTTAGGAAACTTTGGTTGTATAATCCTTTAGAAATTTTGTTTTCTTGGCAAGCCAATAACTGATTATGTGTTTTGAATAATTGATTATGTGTTTTGAATAACTGATTATCTGAAACCAATAACTAATTATGTGTTTTCAAATAACTGATTATTTGAAATTCATAACAGGTTATTTTGTTATGTCAGAAACACTCCTTTAAGTTTTTAAAGTGAATAACCAGTTATGGAAAGTCCATAACAGGTTATTTGCATGTTGGGAATGTTTCCTCTTAATTTTCAAATGTTTCTAACTAATTAGAGCTCCCAAATAACTTGTTATTTGCGTGCTACAGTATTTCCTGATGGAACAAATAACCAGTTAGGCAAAATCAATAACCTGTTATTGAAAACCAAATAACCTGTTATTAGAAACCAATAACTTGTTATCTATGATAGTAGAAGTCATCTCCCAACAGTTCTATTGAGAGCATTTAATGCCTTCAACAACCACCAACAGCTCTAAAAAGGTTTTGATTATAAATAAAAGTGGTTGGGCATTAAAAACTAGTTGAAGAACAATATGAAAATCACTCTTGAGCATTAAATTCATGTTTCACTATCTTTTTCTCCAAACCTTTGTTTTTGAGCCATAAGTGTGTGAATCCTTGATACCCATAGAACTTCAATTTGTATTATCCACTCTTGAGAGAGTTTCATTTCATCTATACTTTGATTAATCTATAAAGAGGGTAAAGTATCCTTCAAAGAATTTTTAAGGGTAAGGTATTCCTTTGTTGTTGAGGCTCAAGCACAAAGGGTGAGGTATCTCAAAGTGTGTTAAGTGCTCTAGTTTGTAAATGTTGTAAGCACCTGTTGAAGCTTGAAGATATAGTGAAAATCTCAGGTAATTACTTGAGGACTTAACATAGGCTACAAGTGGATTAGTGACTCAACTAGGATCAACCTTGTGTTTGATTTTCTAAACTCTGCTCATTTACTTTTGTGCACTATTTTATTGGCTTCCTTGAATACTTTCTTGCTTAGGTGTTTTATTTGTGAGTGAAAGCTTTCAATCTTATCTATCCATTCATCTCTATCACTTAATAGCTTCAACAAAAATTGATAATCAAATATTTTATAAAAGATTTGCGAAAATATTTTACATAATCAATTCACCCCCACTCTTGAGTATTAAGGCCACTTGGTAACAAGTGGTATCAGAGATAAACTCTTATGTAAAGAGCTTAACAGCTTCAAGAAAAGTGATGGCTTCAAATGGTTTTTCTTCCGAAATTTCTTCTATAAATAGAACCCCTGTTTTAATGGGGATGCTTATGCCTATTGGAAAGAAATGATGAAATTTTTTATTGAAGTTATTGATCTTGATGTGTGGGATGTCATTGAAAATGATCCTTTTGTTCCCGCACGTATTGTTAATGGTGTAAGAAATAATACACTAAGAAGTGAATGGACCGATGAGGACAAAAAGAAGGTTCAATACAAATTGAGAGCCAAGAACATAATTACCATATCCTTGGGGTATGATGAATTCTTTAGGGTGTCAAATTGTAAGACCACCAAAGAAATGTGGGATACTTTACAAGTGACTCATGAGGGTACAAGTGAAGGAAAGAGATCAAGAATAAATACTCTCACTCATGAGTATGAATTATTTAGAATGAATCAAGGAGAAAGCATTCAAGAAAAGCAAAAAAGATTCACACACATTGTAAATTATCTTACTTCATTGTGAAAGACTTTTCCTAATGAAGATCTTATTAACAAAGTTTTGAGATGTTTGAGTAAGAATTGGTAACCCAAAGTAACGACTATTGCGGAATCAAGAGATTTATCAACAATATCACTAGCCACTCTCTTTGGAGAGCTCCAATAGCATGAGTTGGAACTTAATAGGCTCAATTAAAATGAAAAGCATGACAAAAAAAAAGGGATTACTCTTAAAGCCACTTCCTCCACAAATGATGATGATGATGATGATGATGATGATGATGATGATGATGATGATGATGATGATGATGATGATGATGGAGATGGTGTAGAGAACCTTGAGCCAAATGAGGAGAATCCTAGTCTCCTTGTAAGGAGGTTTGGAAAATTCCTTAAGAAGAAGGGAATTCAAAGAAGGCCACATTTCCCTCCAAATAAGGCTTATCATAAAGGGAAAGAACCTCATCAACTCCAACATGCTATGAAAGCGAAAAATCGAGATACATGAAGATGAAATGTCTCGTGTATCTAAAGAAGACTGAGAAGTTTGAGAAGAGACTTTCTAAAGAAAAGAAAGGAAAGAGAGCCTACATAGAATGAGAAGACAATGACATGGATTCTACCGATAGTTCAGAAAATGAAGAAGCTCATATATGTCTCATGGCTAGAGGAGGAGAAGAAGAAGAAGAAGAGAGTGACACCGATGTAACTTCTTCTAACCTAGATTGTTCACCTTCTTATAGTGAATTGCAAAATACTTTTGAAGAATTATATGATGAATCCATAAGGCTTACAAAGATGGCTTTATCTTCCAACAAAACAATCTCTCTATTCGTAAACAAAATTTCTATTTTAAACAAGGAGATTAATGAACTCAAAATTGAGAATGAGACTCTAGGATTAATAGATCCTAACTCAACATGCATGACATGTTCTTCACATGATAATGCATCCATACCCTCATCTTGCTCATTATGCAAAGCTTTTGAAAAAGGAATGGAGGATTTAAACAATACTCTTTCAAAATTTACCTTTGGAAGAGACAACTTGAATGTGTTGTTAGGGAAATAAAGAAGTGTTTTCCAAAAAGTCAGTTTAAGGTATAATCCCAATAACCAACAAAAGTCTTACAAGAATTTCTTTGTTTCCTCAATTACATCAAGTAGCCCCTTTGTTAAATGGTTTCATTGTGAGAGGAAAGGATATAATGCCTCAACATGCAATGTTAGGAAGAATGTTAATACTAAGGTTAGGACTAAAATGGTTATGGAAATAAGTTTGCCCCAATGGTTTAATATATTAAGTTTTGATGATGATAAATATAAAACAAAAAGAATGATGTTTATGCTACATACATGTACTTAATAGATTATATTGTTCATACATGATTATGTATTTTATCTAATTATATTTCACTTAACAATCATGCAATGAGATATGTGTAGCATTCTTTATATAATATATCCAATAATACTTTATATGAGTTATAATGATTAATATTGGATTTTGCTCTATTTAAATGAAAATGTGCAAAGTATTCTTTGTTGCATCATATATAGAGCATATCTATTAGTAATTAATAAATGTCTTATTTGGATGTGTCTATGAAAGTCTTATATGCATGTTAGACTAACTAAAGTTATACATTTATGAATCATGCATATGAAGATATTGAAGTGTGAATTTGGACTAACTATGTTTGTTTAAGTGAGCAATACTTTGTAGGAAAGTCCAAGTACCAATAGTGAGCATTGCAACAAGAAAGCAAAAGATCTCAATTATGCTCAACTCAAGGAGAATATGAATGTCATGTCAAAGACCAAATCCAAAGGAATATTAAATGGTACAGCTTATAGGACTTAGGGTCTTTTATGTAAGAAGCCTTCTGGATATCTCAAATATGTTTTCAAAGTTTTACAAATAGTTTTCACATGCTAAAATGCCTAACAAACAAGTTTTGAAAAGCTAGCTATCGTAATAGTTCAAAACTATGAAAAATAGTCAAGTTTGAGTTTTGTAAAACTGACCTTTAGATACTCTTTTGATCTTAACTTTTAAAATACTTTGAGTTTTGTTGTGAAACTTATTTCATTTGAAAATAGACTCAAAGATCTTTCCAATGACTGGTCATTTGCTTTAATCGGATAAGAAATGAAGAAGTTATGACCTTTTAAAGTCAGTTTTCGAAACCATAGTGGTTTATTCGAATAAGGGATATGTTATTCGAATAACACACCCCAGAAAACGTTCCAGAACATGTTTTTAAAGATTTATTCGAATAACAATGTTGTTATTCGAATAACACGACCTAGAAAATGTTCCAGAACATGTTTTTGAAGATTTATTCGAATAATAATGTTGTTATTCGAATAACACGACCCAGAAAACTCACAATAGCTAGTTTCTTGGCATTTAATGCTATCAATTATTACACCCAACGACTCCTTTGATCAAATACTCTATAAATACATGTCTTGGGTCATCTTTAATGGCTAACCAACAACTTGAAACATATTTCTATTGCATTATCCAAGAATTAATCTTTCAATCCATTTGTACTCTATTTTTGTAAATATTTGAGATATCCTTGAAAAGCATTATAGAGCTTCAATTTGTATTATCCACTCTTGAGAGAGTTTCTATTCATCTATACTTTGTATAATCTATAAAGAGGGTGAGGTATCCCTCAAAAGTTTGTAAGCGTGAGGTATCCCTTGAAGTTGAGGCTCAAGTACAAAGGGTGAGGTATCCCAAAGTGTGTTGAGTGCTCTAGTTTATAAAGGTTTCAAGCACCTGTTCAAGCTTGAAGTGATAGTGGAAAATCTCGGGTAGTTTACTTGAGGACTGGACGTAGGCCACAAGTAGTTGGTGGCCGAACTAGGATAAATATTGTGTTTGCTTCTCTCAACTCTATCGCATTTACATTTGTGCTTTAATTGTATATGTTTGAGTTGAATTTGATATCTAACTTATTTGTTTGATTTATCCTATAGCCCAAGTGGTATTTGAGAAATATCTAATAGTTGTACCTTTTTCGCTACATGTGTTGATTAAAAATATCAAAATGCATAATTTCTCAAAGTTGTTTTAAAAATTTATAATCACCCAATTCACCCCCCTCTTGGGTGATGGTTGCCATGACTAACAATGGTTTTGGTCTCTAAGGGCACCTTGCCTAAATCTAACGCAAGGACCTAAGAAAATTTAGGTACCAAAGGTTAAAAACTAAATGTGTGTTGTAGGTGTGTTTGAAGACCAGGAGCTCAAGTTAGTATCTTGATAGTGGATGCTCCAAGCACATGACCGAAGATGACTCTAAGTTCTCCTTCCTTGTCTCTAAGAAGAATGGTCATGTAACATATAGTGACAATAACAAAGGGAAGATCCTTGGTGTTGGCAAAGTCAATAAAATTTCTTCCTCTTCTATTGATAATGTTTTACTTGTTGAATGACTTAAATATAATTTACTTAGCATTAGTCAATTATATGATAAAAGAAATAAAGTTATATTTGATTCAAATTATTGCATAATTGAAAGAAAAGATGATAAGCAAGTTAAGTTTATTGATCATAGGGTCAATAACATATACATGTTTAGCCTTGATGACATATCTTCAAAGGATGCTAAATGTTTTATGAGTAAAGAAGATGATACATGGTTATAGCATAGAAGAATTGCTCACATTCACATAGATCACCTAAGTCAGTTGGTCTTAAAAGAGCTAGTAATTGGACTTTCAAGGCTCAAATTTGAAAAAGATAAACTTTATGATGCATGTCAAAAGGGAAAACAAGTAAAGGTCACTTTTAAAGCTAAAAATATGATTTCAACTTCTAGACCTTTACAACTTTTGCACATAGATCTTTTTGGTCCTTCTAGAACTATGAGCTTTGGTGGAATTACTATGCACTAGTGACTGTGGATGATTTCTCTAGGTTTACTTGGACATTATTCCTATCACACAAAAATGAAGCTTTTCCATCTTTTAAAAGACTTGCCAAAGTTATCCAAAATGAAAAAAGTTTTTGTATTGTATCCATAAGAAGTGATCATGGAGGTGAATTTGAAAATCATGATTTTGAAACCTTTTGTGAAGAACATGACATTGAGCATAATTTTTTTGCTCCTTAGAATTATGCTCAATGAGGCTAACTTTCCTAAGTACTTTTAGGTGAATGCGAAGTACAGCTTATTATGTTATGAATAGAGCCTTAATAACGCCAATTTTAAAAAAAAACCCCTATGAATTGTACAAGGGAAGGAAACCAAATATTTCTCACTTTTATTTCTTTGGATGCAAATGCTTTGTTTTAAACAATGGAAATGATAACTTGGAGAAGTTTGATGCTAAGTCTAATAAAGGAATATTTCTGGACTATTCAATGCATAGTAAAGCCTTTAGAATTTATAATAAAAGAACTATGACCATAGAAAAGTCCATTCATGTTGCTTTTGATGAAACTAACCCAAATGGTCCAAGAAAGGATTTAGTTGATGATATTGTAGAAACCTTAGCAAGAACACACTTGGAGAATCAAAAAAAAGAGGCCAAAAAGCAAGAAGAGAGACCCTTTGATTCCCCAAGGGAAGAGGATTCATAAATCATGGACCTTCCGAAGGAATGGAGGACATCAAGATATCATCCTCTTGATAAGGTGATAGGTGATGTATCAAAATGGGTAATCACTCGTAACTCTCTTTGAGATGCATGCAATCATATGACTTTTTTCTCTCAAGTTGAACCTAAAGACATAAATGAGGTCATTAATGATGAACATTGGATCTTAGCCATGTAAGTTGAACTAAACCAATTTAAGAGAAATCAAGTTTGGGAGTTAGTTCTAAGATCCAATGATCATCCTATAATTAGCATCAAATGAGTCTTTAGGAACAAACTTGATGAAACATGCTTAATAATAAGAAACAAAGCTAGGCTTGTTGCTAAAGGTTATAATCAAGAAGAATGCATAGATTATGAAGAAACATATACTCTTGTAGCTAGATTAGATGTCATAAGAATGTTACTTACATATACATGCATCATGGATTTCAAACTTTATTAAATGGATGTCAAAAGTGCTTTCTTAAATGGTTTCATACAAGAAGAGGTGTATGTGAAACAACCTCCTGGTTTTAAAAACTTTGAACTATCTAACTATGTTTTTAAATTGAAAAAGGTCTTGTATGGCTTAAAACAAGCTCTTAGAGTTTGGTATGAAATGTTGAGCAAGTTCCTTTTAGAAAAAAGCTTCTCTAAAAGAAAAGTTGACATTACTCTGTTCATCAAGCATAAAAAGCATGACATACTTCTTGTTCAAATATATGTTGATAATATTATATTTGGTGCTACTAATGAGTCTCTTTGCAAGGAGTTTGCTAACATTATGTAAAGCGAGTTTGAGATGTCTATGATGGGTCAACCCAACTTCTTCCTTGGACTCCAAATTAAGAAAACTAAGGATGAGATCTTCATAAGTCAATCCAAATATTGTAAGGAGCTGTTCAAAAAGTTTGGAATGGACAACACCAAGCATATGGCCACACCAATGGGTATTTCTTGTTATTTGGACAATGATGAAGGAGGTAAATCTATAAAAATCTCAAAATATAGAGGTATGATTGGCTTACTCCTTTCTCTTATGGAAAGTAGGCTAGATATTATGTTTAGTGTGTGCATGTGTGCTAGATTTCAATCAAATCCTAAGGAATCACACCTATGTGCTATAAAAAGAATTATGAAATATCTAATAAGCACTTCACAAATTGGTTTGTGGTACCTTAAGGGTGCCTCATATAGCCTAATTAATTATTCTGATTCTGATTTTATTAGATACAAAATAGATAGGAAGAGCACTAGTGGGATATGCTACTTGCTTGGAAGCTCACTACTTTCTTGGCATAGCAAGAAACAAAATAGTGTGGCATTGTCTATAGCTGAATATGTTGCAGCTGAGAGTTGTTGTGCTTAAATCCTTTGGATGAAGCAACAACTTCTAGACTATGGTCTTGAGTTTGATCACATCCTTATAAGATGTGATAACTCTAGTGTAATCAATTTGTCTAAAATCTCATTTTGCACTCTAGAACAAAGCATATTGAAATAAGGCATCATTTCATTAGAGACCATGTTCAAAAAGGTTATTGCATGCTTGAATTTGTAGAAACAACTAAACAATTAGTCGATATCTTCACTAAATCATTGAATAAAGAAGCATTCTTTTATAGAAGAAGTGAACTTAGCATATTGGATTAATCATGCATTTAAATTGCCTCAATTTTTATTGCATAATGTTAAAAGTTGTTGCATAAGTTGAATTGTTACTGCATAATTCAAATTTTGCTGCATAATTATCATATTTTAATAACTTTTGAATCTAATACTGACTTAAGCGTCGAAGTTTTCTCCAAGTTTGTTTTACATGTGCTTGATCCATGCTTAAGTCCCCCAAATTTTCAATCTCAAGTTCTTGTTGAAGAAATTGCTTTCTAGTACTTTTGAAGAAGAAAAATCAGTTTTAAAGTTGCATTTATGGTGGTTAGAGTTGATGAAAATGAGGTCAAGCTAATATCACCCTCAAGATGGCATGAGTTTGTGTTCTAAGGGTTGAATTCCTGAAGTTTTTTTTTTTTTGTTTCTGGTGAAGATATAATATGTTATGGAAAGTAGATAACCAATTATTTGCTCCTTGGAAGTGTGATCATATGTTCTGTGCAAGCCAAATAACTGGTTAAGAGAAGTACCTAATCTGTTATTCACAAAGTCAATGGTTGTTGGTGCTTTTCCTCTAGCAAATAACCAATTATGAGAAGGCCCTAATCGGTTATTAGTTGAAGACAGAGGCTACTGGTCTTTTATATCACGAAAATAACCAATTATGGAGACCCTCTGACCGGTTATTGAAGCTCAAAAGTGCTCCAGAAAATTACACATAACCAGTTATACAATTCCCCTAATTGGATATCTACAAAGTCAGAAGCTTATGGTCTTTCCTCTCACAAAAATAATTGGTTATGTGTGATGAATAATCGGTTATTGAAGCTCCAAAAATAAACTTTGCTGCATGCATATAACTGGTTATCTTGATGGTCTAACTGGTTATTCAAGGGTCCAGCAACGTGGACCTCTTCTGTCTTCACCAATAACCGGTTATAAGATCTAATAATCAGTTAGGAGGCCCATTTAAAATAGCACACAACAATGTGTTTGAGCCATTCACGCACATTTTTCCTCCATCTTCATCTTCTTCCTCTCAAAACCTCTCACACCCATTCCATCAAACTCATCACATACCTCAAATCCTATCCAAATCCATTATTAAAACACCTTTTTCATCACTTTCCATCTATTAAAACCCACAAATTCTTCCAAAATATCACTCCTCTCATATCTTCTCTCCTCTCAAGTCGTGGCCTAACCTTCATTTCCACCATGACCAGCAACTCCTCTCACCCAAAGAAATCATGTACCAAAAATCCTTTCGCTCCAAAGGAAACTCCTACCCCAGCCATCGACCCGAATATTCCTCTGAGTTTGGATCAAAGGAGGTACTTCTCACATAAGGTTCAAATGACCAAATATAGGCTAGAGTTTCAAGATAGAAATCTCATTCAACCAAAGTACATGGATTGGGATTACTTTGTCGACAACGGGTTCACTTTTCTCACAAGCCTTATGGAGTACCATGGTCTGAAAATTTTTGTCACCACAAAATATGAGTCCTATCATGAACCTACTAAAGCTTTTTACTGCAATTTGAGTATATCTGGAGAAAATTTGGTCTCTGAGCTCAACAAATATAGAATTACTGTGAGACCCAATGATTAGGCTCTTCATTGTGGTCTGAATCATTTTGGAGAAATTATCACGAATAATAGTCATAAGAACTGGGAAGGGTATGATAAAAAAGCGGCTGTTAGGGGCATGATTCATCTAGGCAAGAAATTCCAAAAGGGTCATTCACTATTGGAATTTTGAAGGCGGAGGATTGTCTTCTCCACTATGCGTTGGCACACATTTTAGTTCCGAGAGCAAGCAACTATGCTTTGCTTGAAGAAGAGGACATCTTCCTGCTTTGGGCCGTAAAACATAAATTGCATATTAATTGACCCTTCTATATCATGCATTACATGAAGAAAGCATAGGACAAGATTATGATGGACCTTCCATATGCCATAGTTATTGCTAAAATTCTGAATTAATACAAGTTGTGCTTAAGTGATGAAGGAGTCATTCACCTTATCGGTCACAACAAGTTTGCACAAGCTTCCATAAATCGCATGCTAATCAAGACTGTTAATAGTGCTTGGGTATATGGTGTTAGGCATGATGCAGTCGTACAAGAAGAAGAACTGTCTGCTACCCCTATTGATGTGCCTATGGAAGAGGCCCCTGATACCAATGAAGACTGCATCCTGGCTACTCTAACAAGAATTCAAGCCCATATTGCGGATCTTCGAGCATATCAGAAGCATAGCATTGGAGTCATCTATGATTGCTTGGATAACATTGAGTGTCGTCTTCCATCACCACAAGATGATGGGGATTAGGCATGGATTATTTCTGCTCTTGGCTATGTTATTTTGTTTTAGCTTCTTTATTGTTCTTAAAGCTCATCTAACCATAATGGGTTATCTTTTGAATATGTTGTTCATTGTCTTAGCTTATGACCTTGCTTAACCATAGTATGACTTTGATATGTTGTTTTTAGTATGACTTGGATATTTTGCAATGGATGGTCTGTTGAAATGAATATACTGCTGATCTGGTTATATTGTTGATGAATTATTATTGAATATTTGTTGAATGACAATGGTTTTGTGTTTAAGGTTATATTGTTATTTCTCTCTTTGTCAAAAACTCTTTATTGCATATCTTTTTTATCATGACAAAAAGGGAGAAGTTTTTGGTATATGTGTCATTGAGAAAAGGAAAGCAAAATAGAACAAAGTACAATTTTAATGATCTTGGGATTCGAAAATAAAGGGGAAGTTGTGCATCTCTGATCTAATCACCTCTTGAATAATAGATGGGGAGTAAATTTCTAACTCTTTTTGTGACTTTCGATTTATTTGAACTAACTATTTTCTAAATGGATGTTTGTCATCATAAAAAATGGGAAAAATGTGATTAACATTGGCAATGACAATAGTTTTGATGATAACAAACAAGAAAATTTATAGTTGTGCAAAGATCAACTCCCAAGATTATTCAAGTTTAACTTATAAGACTTAGATTTTATGTTAAAATAAATAGGAATCACACTAGCTCATTTCTTGTTTTTCATTCAACTTAAATCTTTTTGCAAAATTATGTTTTATATTGATCAAGTTTGAGCAAAATGTTCTTAGAAATAATGAAAACAAAATCATGTTTTATATTAATCAAGTTTGAACAAAATGTTCTTAGAAAGGATGAAAAGAAAATCATGTTTTATACTTGTGAAAATACTCATCAAGTTTGTGGAAAATGATTTTAGAAAGATTGAAAATGATTTAGGAAACTTTGGTTGTATAATCCTTTAGAAATCTTATTTTCTTAGTAAGCCAATAACTGATTATGTTTTGAATAACTGGTTATCTAAAACCAATAATTGATTATGTGTTTTCAAATAACTGATTATTTAAAATCCATAACAGGTTATTTGTTATGTCAAAAATGCTCCTTTAAGTTTTTAAAGTGAATAACCGGTTATGAACAGTCCATAACAGGTTATTTGCATGTTGGGAACGTTCCCTCTTGATTTTCAAATGTTCCTAACTGATTAGAGGCCCCACATAACCTATTATTTGCGTGTTACAGTGTTTTTTGATGGAACAAATAACTAGTTAGGCAAAACCAATAACTTATTATTGGAAACCAATAACCTGTTGTTTAGGATAGCATAAGTCATCTCCCAACAGCTCTATTAAGAGCATTTAATGCCTCTAACAACCACTAATGACTCTAAAAAGGTTTGGGCTATAAACAAAAGTGTTTCACTCTTGAGCATTAAATTTGTGTTTCACTATCTTTTTCTTCAAACTCCTATTTTTGAGCTATAAGTGTGTGACTCCTTGATACCTATAGAACTTCAATTTGTATTATTCACTCTTGAGAAAGTTTCATTCCATCTATACTTTGATTAATTTGTAAAGAGAGTGATGTATCCCTCAAAGAATTTGTAAGGGTGAGGTATCCCTTTATTGTTGAGGCTCAAGCACAAAAGGTGAGGTATCCTAAAGTGTGTTGAGCGTTCTAGTTTGTAAAAGTTGTAAGCACCTATTGAAGCTTGAAGATATAGCGAAAATCTCAAGTGATTACTTGAGGACTAGATGTAGACCACAAGTGGATTGGTGGTTGAACTAAAATAAATCTTGTGTTTGATTTTCTAAACTCTACTCCTTTACTTTTGTGCACTATTTTATTGGCTTGCTTGAATACTTTCTTGCTTGGATGTTTTATTTGTGAGTGAAAGCTTTCAGTCTTTTCTATCCATTCATCTCTATCAATCAATAACTTCAACGAAAATTGATAATCAAATATTTTGTGAAAGATTTGTGAAAATATTTTACATACTCAATTCACCTCCCTCTTGAGTATTGATGCCACTTGGTAACATCTCTTACTTCCTACTAATTTTAACCTTGGATACCTGATTATGCCCAAAGAATAACGCAATAATTATAACATAGCTTTGAGGTGTCGATTCCACAGAGAGGCAAATTAAAAGAAGAGAGATTCTTACCTAAACCATGAGCATCCAGTTAGGTGCACTACGTCAATCAGGACTTAATATTTGCATGGATCCTTGTGTTTCACAATTAATTTCACGGTGCTCTATGAAAATATCAAGTCCTGATTGGCTTAGTGTACCCAACTATCATACATCATGTTTAGGTAAGAATTTCTCTTAAAAGAATAACTAAAGAAATTAAAGAAAAATATCAAATGATTAAAAATAAACAAATATTAATTTAAATGCAAAATTAAATAAAGCAAAATAAAGCAAATTGAATTTTATACCAAATATAAGATGATTAAGGTTCAAAATCTACCAAGATTAATTTTAACATTAACTATGCCAAATTATTTTACCCATTTAATTTAACTCACAAACATCTAGCGGAAAGCATGTGCTCACAGAAAATATATCAATAAAGTATTAAAAATAATAATCACATATATGATAAAATTTCCATAACTAATAGTAATTATTAAACCATCAAATGTATTCTTAGTAAGAAACTATAATTGATATCCAACAATTATTACCAACATTCAGATAATACAAATAAATTAAAAAATATGAAAAAATGATGGAATTCATCTTAAAATTCATTTATAAAATCGATGAAAAATAAAATCAATAAATATTAAATTTAAAAATTGAGTAAAAATAATTTAACATAATAATATCAATATAATCAAGTTTTATCATTCTCTTAATATAAAAATTTTAACAAGACATAATAATTTTAAAACATAACAAAATTATCTTATTAAAATTTTTCATTGTGCACAAAAATATGTATCGTGTAACGTCATTGTGCCTCTTTCTTTCCTCCTCTCTTGAACGACGTGCGCTACCTTTCTTCTTTCAATTTCCAATCCTTTTTTTTTTGTGCAGGACTGTGCGACGCTCCCCCTTTATAAGCAGGCACTGTTGCTTTTTCCTTATTCTCCCACGGTGGAACACACCCTTTTCTCTTCTTTTAATTGCCTTTTTATAAGCCCCTGTTCACGGCCTCTCTCTAATGCTTTTCTCTCTAATTTGCTATGCCCTTTCTTCTTTTGGGCTTTGTTGGGCACGACCCAATTTTTCTCGTTATTGTGCACCACAGCTCGTGTTCACGCCCCACGTCTCAACAGCAGCAAATCTTCCTCTTTTTTTCTTATAATTTGCTTCCCACAATGTTGTTCCTTTTCTTCAATTGACCAATTCGTTTCTTGATTCTTGGGCCACGTGCGGCTTCTTTCAATTCCTTTTTTTATTCATTTTATATTTGAACTACTTTTTGTTTGAGTTTTGGATCCTCCTTTAAATTTAATTAGGCTTTGATTTGATTCTCATAAATTATGAAATTAAACATAAAAATTTATTTAAGATTATTTCAAAGTAAATATAAATTCAATTTAAAAAATACAGATTAATTCTAATAATTTCTATTCATATTTTAACATTTTAGTCTAATAATAAAGTATTTAAAGAATACTTTAGTACACTTATCAACACCCCAACATAATACAACATAATCAAGCCTTAAAAGGCAATTGACCAAATCAAATTTTCAACATTTAGAGCCTGTTCAAATTTTCAACATTAAGTTGCTAGATAAAAGCTTAAGAATGATTTTATATCTAACACGCTATCTCGTATGGACAAGTCCTTTAGGCTTGAAACGTATACAATGCACATATCCACCTTACCTTGTGTAGCAGTTTAACTTTTATTTTTTAAAAAATGAAGATAGTAAGGATTGAACTCTTGATTACTTGTTCATAAAGTTCTGATATCATTTTGTTAGGTGGTTTACTCTCTTATGGGTCTCATTACAACTTAAATTTTTGTTTTTTTATTTTTTTTAAAAAAAAAGAAGCCATATCTGTGCGGCAGTGGAAGAAGTCCCTTATGGCAAAAGATTTTCTTATTTTTTGGGTCGTGCTCAATTGAGGCTTAACCGGTGGTTCAGGAGGAACTAGCTTAGCTGGCTTAACAAGTTTGTCAACTGTAACCTCACTATCATAGTAAGAGATTTCAAACCCAAGTAAGGATTCCAAGTTTATCAACTGTAAAAGATTCCAAGTTCTTTCTCACTCAAGTCATAAAGGCACATGTCTCATAACTCTGTGGAGGAACCCTTAATTGTAATTATCACTCCTTTGCACAACTTTTCTTACATCCTATAAAGAGTATTGATTTTATAAGCTTTCTCTATCATTAGAGATCCTCTACTGAGTTTGTTTTTACCTTCACCAAAGTAAGCTAGATAACCTTCATTATCAAGTACTCCCATGAAAATTAAGTTGAGACAAATATATCGAACATGTCTAACATTCCTCACAAACATCTTGCCTCCAATGTTGGTTTCTGAGTAAATATCTCCTATTCTAGCAATCTTGTATACCCCTATATTATCCATTATCATACTACCTTCCTTCACATGTGTGTAGGCTTTGAAGTATCAACACTGAGGCGACATATAATATAAGGCAACATAATCAATGATCTAATTGGAATACTGGCATTCAAGATTTTCACAACTATCGTCATAGATAATAATAACATCACCATCCAATGGAACTACAACGGTGTCTTTTTCATTTTGTGTTCTTTGCTTCTTTCCTTTGATTTTTTGCATTTTAGAAACTTGCAACACTTTTCAGTATGACTTGTCCTACCAAAACAATTACACATAAATTTTTTTCCTTGATTTGGATTTTCCTCTTGACTTGTCACAGTTATCATGGAAATTCTTAGTTTTCCTTCACCCATGTGCCCATGTAATGAGAGCTACTAATTGAGTGGAATTACTGATACCTTGTTCTTTCCTTCGGGTTTCTTCATATTGTTCATTACTATAGACAAAGTTAGCTTCCCATTAGGTACCAAATTACTAAAAGATATAGGTAGAGCATCCTAACTGTCAAGTAAGGATCTCAATAATATCAAATCTTATATCTCATCATTAAGAGACATGTTAATAGTAGTCAGGTGATTTATCACTCCCTAAAAGTTCCTCAAATGTTCTGTCACTGAACTGCCCTCTTGGTACTTCATACTCACAAGCTTTTGAATCAAGAATACTTTATTTTGTGTAGGCTTTTATTTCTATAGATTATCCAATTTTGTCCACAACGTCTGGGCATTAGTTTTTACACTAATATGTTCGAACACATTGTTGTCAATGCATTACCTGATTAATCTAATAGTCTTCCTATACATTTTTTCCAGTAGGCCTAGCATTTTATCCCTCAATAGGATCATACAAATCTTTGCAGTATAAAAAGACTTCCATTCGAGGCTTTGATAAGCCTGTATTTTATAGCCATAAAATGGATCCTTATCAATTATCTTCGTTTTTGCAGAATAAGAGGGATTTAACACATTTAAAGTGAAAGCAAGTGAATATATCTCATTTTCAGAGCAAAAAAAAAAAAAAGACAATTTTGGCTTAGACAGGGCCCTATGTCAACTCAGAAGCGATTTAGGAGTTAAACACGACCCTGTCTAACTTGAAGAAAGCTTCTAACTAGGAGACACGGGCGTGTCTCTTGGTCACACGGCCGTGTCTCCCCCAACGTTGAAGATATACAGCTCTGGAGACACGACCCTGTCTTAATTCATCAAAGCTTCTGACTTGGAGACATGACTGTGTCTCTTGGATACACGATTGTGTCTCACTTAAAGTGCTGAGACGTAGTTTTCAAAGGACACGGTCGTGTCAAAGGAGGACACGGTCGTGTTTCCTGACGTGAAAAAGGAAGTTTTGCCCCCAAATCATTATAAATTGGGCAAAAACACTAAGCCTAAGTGGACTTTTGGCTAAAGACTTGTGTGACGGTAAGATTTCAGAGGAGAGATGCAAGGATTTGAGGCGAAGGCTTTGAAGGCAAGAGCAATAGTTATTGAAGATCAACCATTGAAGTTCCTTTCTCCATCTCCATCTTCTCCATCTTCTCTTTTTGTTTATCAATCATGATTGTTTCTTTAATCTTTGTTCTTATTTGTGCTACAATTGCCATAAGCGGCTATATCCTTTTTCTAGGATTAAGATGAAACTCTCTATTTCTCTATTATGAATTGTTAATTTGATTCTTTGTTAATGAAATTATTATTTTTGATTCATTCTTGGTATGCTTAATGTTTATGGTATGTTGCGCGCCATATTTACATAATCTTAGGCTTTAGGTGAATGATCGAAAGATGAAATCCAATTGTTTGATAATCCAAGTATTGAACTTAGGAATTGATACCTACACACAAGCTTAAATCCTTCGAGGGTTCAACGATTGTCATAAATCTTAATGGGTTAAAACTTGGAATAATTACCATGAGAATGTGATTGATGAAGTTTTAGCACATTTTTAGTACCAAGAAATTGAGGTTTAAATAATTTAAGGCAAATCGCCTTCAAGAACATAATTGACTATTAACAAAGATAGGATTACAATTTATCGTAGGGGTAGTGTAGTGGATTCCGAGTCCTAGGCCTTTAAATCTTTGTTGAATCTCATCTTTTCTAGTTTCAATTGTTTACTTTTTTGCTTTTCTCTTCGTATTAATTTTAATTGAACCTTTTACCATCGATTTCACTCGCTTAAATAATTAAAGTAGCCGTAAGAGTTAGTAATTAATCGATCTTCGTGGGAACGATCTTTATTTTCTTACTTGTACGATCCGTGCGCTTGCAGAAAATTCACAACAAGTTTTTGGCGTCGTTGCCGGAGATCGTATTGATATTAACACAAACGACAATTTGGTTAATTTAAACCATTTTTATTTTATTTTATTTTATTTTTATTTTTATCTTATTTTATTTTAACTTTATTTTTCTTTGAATTTTCAGGTGTTGTTTCTCTCTTATGGGTAGAATAAGGAGTCATGGAGATCTTATTATCCACATTAATCTTGAGATCGAGAGGACACTTCGCGATATTACAAGAGAAAAAAGAACACAGATAAAAGAGGAAGACAACATGGCGGACAACACTAACTAAGTCACCAATGTAGAGCGAAGAGGGATTATGGAACTCTCAATGCTAATGCTCGTTAGTCTTCCATTGTTAGACCACGGGTAGAGGCCAACAACTTCGAGATCAAGACATCATTGATCCAAATGGTCTAACAATTACAATTTAGCGGGTCACCGACAGAAGACCCAAATCAGCATTTGGATGAGTTCTTGGAGTTATGTGACACCATAAAGATTAATGGAGGTTTCAACGGATGCTATACGGATCAGACTTTTCCCATTTTCTCTTAAGGGGAAGGCAAAGAAGTGGATTCACTCAGAGGCCCCAAATTCACTCACCACCTATGACTTGATGAAGTAGGCTTTCTTGGATAAGTACTATCCGATTGGAAAGACAATTAAGCTTCGCCAAGACATCATTACCTTCTCTCTAAAGGAAGATGAATTTCTTTATGAACCTTGGGAGAGGTATAATGATCTCATTCGTCAGTGTCCACATCATGGCCTGTAGGATTTTGTTGTTATCTAAACATTCTATGCTAGGTTGACTTTCTTTACAAAGACAACTCTTGATGCCGCAGCTGGCGGTGCTTTGATGGCCAAGACTCCAACTAAGGCAAAGACTTTGATAAATGAAGTGGCTTCGAGTATTTATTTGTGGTCAAGTGATAGATTGACTTCAAAGAAGCAAGCCAGAATGATAGAGCTTGATGCGATTACCATGTTGAATGCTAAGTTTGATGCCTTGACTATGTCACTTGAGAAGCTGAGTGTTAATGTTATCACTACTCCTAGCAAAGCTTGTGAAACATGTGGAGGAGGGCATTTGACTTCAGCATGCAATGCAGTGGAGACGTATTCTCAAGACCTGTCGTTGGAGCGTGAGTTATGTGCAAAACAACAATTTCAAGGCCTAAGGTAACTCCTTCTCCAACACGTATAATCCAAGATGGAGAAACCACCCTAATTTCTCTTATAACCAGCAAAATCCAACAATAGACCACTACTCAGAATCCAACAACCTCAACAATCTTCCCAGGGTGCAAAGTCCAATTTAGAAGCTCTTATGGAAAATTTTATAGTTATACAAAAGCAGCAAAATCAAGCCATTCAAGCTCAAGTACAACAACATGAGGAGTCCATCAAGCAAATTCATACTCGCCTAGATCAAATAACCACTCACTCTAAGATGTTTGAAACTCAAATAGCCTAACAAGCAAGCTTGTTCAACATGGTTCAAGGGCGAATCCCAAGTTAACCGAAGACTAACCCAAGGGAACATGTTCAAGTAATTTCATTGAGAAGTGGTAAGCAACTTGAAGGCCCCACAAGAGAAGAAACGCTTGAAGCTAAAGACACCCATGAGAAGGAAGAGAAGCAAGAGAATAACGAGGACAATGAAGGAGATGAAAGAAGCACTAAAAGTATATTCCTCCGAAAGCATATGTTCCCCTTTTGCCATTCCCTCAAAGACATCCAAAGGCAAAGCTTGATCATTAATTCAAAAGATTTTTGGAGGTGCTAAAGAAGCTTTACATTAATGTTCCTTTTACAGAAGCTCTCTCCCAAATGTCCTCTTATGCTAAGTTTTTAAAATAGATTCTCTCTAATAAGAGGAAGTTTGAAGACTATGAGACCATTGCTTTGACGAAAGAATGCAATGCAATCATCCAAAACAAGCTTCCTCCTAAGCTTAAGGATCACGGTAGCTTTTCAATTCCATGCTCAATTGGAAACATACATATTAATAAAGCTTTGTATGATCTTGGGGAAAGTGTGAGTTTGATGCCCTTTTCTTTTTGCAAGAAACTTGATATTGGGAGCTCAAACCAAGCACTATCTCTCTTCAATTAGCGGATAGGTTAATAAAGCATCCTGTTGGCATATTAGAAGATGTACTAATGAAGGTGGGGAAGTTCTACATACCAGTCGACTTTGTTGTACTTGTTACGGAAGTAGATACTCAAATCCTCATTATTTTAGGGAAACCATTCTTAGCCATTGCTAGAGCCATGTTTGATATGAAGCACGGGAAAATAAGCCTCAAGGTTGGTGAAGAAGTTGCTAAGTTCAATTTGTTTCAAGTCTCAAAGCAACCAGCCGTCGTTGATTCTTGTTTGAGGGTTGATGTGGAAGAAAGGCTGACTAGAGAGGTGCACACTAAAAGTCATCCACAAGACCCTTTGAAAAAGTGTTTGGTGCACAATGGTGACACAAACGATGAAAATGAAAAGGTGACAACTTATGCTCAAATTTTGGACACATGTCCAATCAATCGATTTTGAGCCATTCCTTCTCATAAACAATAAGTTCAATAGAGCTGTAGATGAGTTTCAATGAAGATCCTTCGCTTAAAGACAAAAGGCCCATTAATTTTAGAGCTTAACTCATTTTGACCTTTCTTCCACGCATGCTAAGGTACATATTTCTTGGTTCTAATTCTTACATCCCCTGTCATTATAAATGAAAATCTTAGTGATGATCTGATGTTGATAAATTGTTGAATGAACTTAGGGTGCATCAAAGTCAGGATCATGTTGGTATACCATTGATGATATCAAAGGAATTAGTCATTCTATTTGCATGCATCATATCTTAAAAGCTTAAGATGGTTGTACAGTTTGGGCTAGAGCATCAAAGAAGACTTAAGTTACAAATATAGTCAGAGAAGTTGTTGAAAAAAATGATTTTCAAACTCTTAGATGCTCGGGATAATTTACTCTCTTCCGATCTTGGATAATCCATAGGTGAGTCCAATCAATGCATGTTGTTCCTAAAAAGAGTGGATTATGATTGTGGTTAAGAATGAAAAGAATGAGTTAATTGAAGCTAGGAGGGTTGATTAGTCATCTAAGTTGGAAGATGTGATTGATTATATGTTAAGTTGAATTGTTCCTAAATCAACCTAATCAAAATACCATTTCCCTCTTTGATTTTTTGATCAAATGCTTGAAAGGTTAGTTAAACAACTCTCTCTTCAATTTTGTTATTTGGATGGTTATTCTGGTTTCTTTCAAATTCCTATCCACTCTAATGATCAGGATAAAACCACCTTTACTTGTCCTTATGGTATTTATACTTATAGACGTATGCCTTTTGGACGTTGTAATGCACCTACTACTTTTCAATGTTGCATGATGACAATTTTTCTAATTTTACTGAAAATATTATGGAAGTATCCATGGATGATTTTTCTGTTTATGGCACTACTTTTGATAATTGTTTGACTGACCTGTCTCAAGTTTTGCAAAGATATGAGGAAGCTAATCTTGTTTTCGAATTGAGAAAAATGTCATTTATGGTGTGTGAAGGCATTGTCTTAGGACACTTGGTGTCAGAAAGGGGCATTGAGGTAGATAAAGCAAAGATTGAGGTGACTGAGAGGCTACCACCACCAAATATCATTGATTAAAGCTATCGAGCTTTTGGGTCATCAAGGTTCTATCCATTGGATTATAAAGGATTGAGTTTTCTAAACTTGCAAAACCTTCTTCTCAACACCTTGCTTAATAAAGATGTGCCTTTGTATTTGACCAATCTTGCGTGGATAATCTTTTGTAGGTTAAAGGAGGTGTTAATCTACTGCTCCTATTGGTTATACAATCAGCTTTTCATGTAATTTTGCTGATTGAGAATTGTCATTCGATAATTGGAAGTTTTGATTTTATTTTTGCGACACCACTTTCAGTGATTATGCAATTAGAGTCGTGTTGGGAAAAAGAAGGATAACAAGCTGCAGGAATGCCATCTATTATGCTAGCAAGACCATCATTCTAAGGATGATACCTAAAAGGATTATGCTATAATTTGGCCAGAAGGAGCTCTTGGGAGTAGGTTTGCCTTTGATAAGTGAGACAATGGGTTTTTGTAAGTTGGCTCGAAAGTGATAGTCTACAATTGGTGGCAGTTGAAAATACTCTCAAATATCTTTTGAGCAAGAAAATGCGAAGCCTAGGTTGATCCTTCATGGGTTTTGTTATTATAAGATTTTTTCGATTTTAGAGATTCGAGACAAGAAATGAGTTTTTGAGAATTTGGTCGCACATTTTTTAAAAATCTCTTTGAATTCAAAGATTTAATGATTTCTATTGTTGGTATTGAGCTTCCTATTGATGACAATATTCTAGATGAGTCCAATCGGTTCTTCTCCATGATGGTGATGCCGAGATAGATAGGACTTCATCAATTACTTAGTTTAGGGAGTTCCACCATAGGAAGTAGATCTTTTTACCATACTAGTGATTCAAGAAGAAGAAGTTCCTCTTGAAGGAGCTGTGAAGCATTACTTTTGGGAAGAACCTTTGCTTTACAATAGATGTGTAGATGGTATCATACGATTGTCTTGCCTTGAAGATGAAATCGCAGAGAAGTCCTTTCCCATTGCCATTCCTACCATGAAGCCTCAAGGCATATATAAAGGCCATTTTAGTTCTTCAAAGACAACGACTAAGGTACTTCAATGTGGTTTCTATTGGCCTACTATGTTTTATAATGCCCGAAACTTTGTGCTTGCATGTGATCGATCTTAAAGGACAAGGAATATCTCGAGAAGGAATGAAATGCCTTAAACAACATTTTATAGGTCAAGCTTTTTGATGTTTGGGGCATCGACTTCATGGGACCTTTCCCCATTTAAGTTGGTTACAAATTCATCTTGGTTGGAGTGGATTATGTGTCAAAGTGGGTTGAAGTCATTGCCTCTCTAACTAATGACGCAAAGGTTATGGTGAAGTTCCTTAAACGGAATATCTTTTCAAGGTTTGGTACACCACGATCCATCATCAATGACAGCGGTTCGCACTTTTACAATCATTAATTTGAGGGTTTGTTGAAGAAATATAGGGTGACTCATCATATTGCAACACCTTACCACCCCCAAACAAGTGGCCAAGTAAAAATCTCCAACCGGAAAATCAATCAGATTCTTGAAAAGACAGTAAACAAGTCTTATAAGGATTGGCCTTTAAAGTTTGATGATGCTTTATTGGCTTACCGAACAACTTTCAAGACTCCAATTAGAATCACACCATTCCGAGTAATCTATGGTAAATCATGTCACTTACCAATTGAGCTTGAACACAAGGCCTTTTGGGCAATTCTGATGCTAAATTTAGATATAAAGGACGCTGGAGCTCAATGCCTTCTACAAATTAATGAGTTGGACGAATTACGCCTTGATGCTTATGAGAGTACACAGATTTACAAGGATAGGACCAAGTGTTGGCATGATAAGCATATCTTGCACTGAGAGTTCCCATAAGGAGAATTGGTCCTCTTATTCAACTCACGCCTGAAGCTTTTTCCTAAGAAGTTGAAATCTTGGTGGTCAGACCCTTTTAAGGTGCTTAAGGTGTTTCCTTATGGAGCTGTTGAGGTTTAGAGTGAAGACAGTGGAGCTTTCAAAGTCAATGGTCAACAACTGAAGCCTTACCTCATTGGGAATCCTATTGAGAATGGAGTTACTCAACCCTTTTCTAATCCTTCACCTCTAGCTTAAATAATATGAGGGGTCAATCTAAGGACCATAAATTAGCGCTTCACAGGAGGTAACATGTGTTTCTATCCCTTCTCATGCTTTCTTTTTGGTTCCTTTTTGCATTCTTAGTCATTACACTTAGTTTTTCTGGTTATTACTTCGTTTTTCCCTTTCCAGAAACGATTCAGGAGTTAGACATAGTCGTGTCTAACTTCCAAAACGCTTCTGTTTGAACTCTGGCAAGAGACATGGTCATGTCTCAATGACACACAGCCATGTGACCATCATAAAAACGATGAGGAAGTTAGACACGGTCGTGTCTAATAACCCCAATGCTTCTATTTGAATTCTAGGAAAAGACACGGTCGTGTCTCTCTTCGACACGGTCGTGTCCATCTAATTTCTAGCAAAAAATGATTTTTAAAAGCCTTCCTCCCTCTCCTTCCTCCCCCTCCCAAAACCACCCACCCTTATCAGATTTTCTTTTCTTTATCTCCTACCCAAACACCCATTACCCCAAAAATCAAATCCTCAACCATCGTACCTCTATCCCTTTTAACCTCCACACCACCACCACTGTCTCCCGCCATCTCTAACCGTATTACCACCCTATAGCCACCACACCAAGCAAACCCAGTAACCCCACCTGTACCCACCTACCCACTAGCCCTCTCCCTTTTCTTCATTCTCTTCCACTCACCCACTCCCACGTAACCCTAACTCCACCAACCCCGTTTTTGTACCCATTCCCCCTCCCACCATTCTTGTACCCCACATTTCCCATCCCTTTTCACCCTTGTAACCTCAAAAAACCCACATTCCCATCACCGAACACAACCCCCAACCACCCATATCTCCTTCTACCACTATAACCTCCACCAACCCCATTCCATTTCCTTCTTCAACTCTCTTTTCTCTCGTGTCGCCAAGTTCTCCTTTTCTCTTTCTTTATTTTAATTTTTCTTCATTTTAATTAATTATCATTTTTACTCTTTTATTTTATTTTAGTTTTCTTTATTTTAATTTCATTACTATATTTTCTCCTATTTTCCTTTTATTTTCTTTTTCTTCTAGTTAGGATTTTATTTTGTGATTTTCCTACTATTTTATTTCCTATTATTGAATGCATGTTCCCTGGTTATCATTTGCCTTGCCAATTGCTCTAAATGCCATTTTGGAATTCCTTATTGCCGTATCTGGTTGTTTTTGCCTGTAGATTATTAGATTTTGGCCTATCCATTATTCTACATGCCACTATTCATCTTGCATACTGGTTGTTTTCACTTTATTACAGCCTTGTCCATACATGTCTGATTATACTAATTATTGTTTATATTATTTGTTATATATTTGTCTGCTCATGTTGGTTGTTTTCAATATGTTGTGGCTATGCTATTCAAATCCATGCTTAATTTTGTGCACACTGGCATTTTTCTAACCTGAATATTTTGTACCGTTTTGGTTACTGTTTACCTCGACTTTATTTCTGGTTACCATGCTTTTGGTACTTGACTGCTTTATTTCTTAGATTCTGATTTGATGTCATTGCTGATATTTTCCTTCACCTTTTTCAGGTACCATGGCCCCAAAACGCCAAAAAAGTGGTGGCAGCTTTATTACATGCCACTTAGCAGCGGAGGTTGATGGTCGCCTCCAGTTTGACTCTCGAGCTTACCTCCAGAAATATGAGCAGTTTCGCCAATACTCCTTCATTGCTAACAAATATCTGGACCATGACACGATGGTGGAGTTTGGTGTTCTGGAGATCATTCACACTCTTTTGGCTCGAGTTAGGTGGGAATTGTTTGCATCCATCCATTGTGATGCTTATCTAGAGCCGACACTCGAGTTCCTCTCTACACTCTCGGTCTTTTGTGAATGTTAGACCATTGACCAGCCAGGTACCATTGAGTTCAGACTTAATCGACGTCACTTTGCCATGTCCTTGAACGAGTTTAATGTTGCTATAGGCTTCGAGATTGATATGTCCATTCAGTCTCCCGCTTACTAGAACGCATATCTGGACTATCCACGTACATTTATTGATAGCGAGTTCTGGATTGCGATTCATCAGGTGTCCAACCCCTACAACCCCAGTATTTCCAAATCTTCTTCTATCTCGCTTTGAGATGGATTCACCGTTTCATCTCTCGTAGCATCTCGAGGCGGTTTCGCAGCACTAGGGTTGTCACAAAAAATGACCTTTTCTACTTGTGGTGCTTGGTGCATGGCCACCAATGCAACATTGGTTATTGGTGTTACCAAGTGGCCTCAATACTCAAGAGGGGGTGGGTTGTCAAAATAAAAATGACCTTTTCTACTTTGGTGCTTGAAATGCATGATAAACGACACCAAATGCAACAAAATTCGAACTCAACTTAAGCAAATATAATTAAAGCACAAAGTAAAGTTCTACGTCCATCCCTCAAGCAAACCATCGAGATTTTCCACTAAACTTCAAGCTTGACCTAGGGTGCTTGAAAACTTTTACACAAATAGCCTCACCCCTTTACAAAGAATGTTTTGAAGATCAATAAGGCTTCAAGAATATCTCAACAATATATACAAAAACAGAGCAAAAAATTTAAGGATGAATGTACAGATGTTTCTCAAGTGTTGTTCAACCACAAATGATGCCCCAAGATGAGTATTTATAAGTTATTGGAACAAAAGAGCCGTTGGGGGCTCCTACATTATTAAAAGCCTAGTTTTGAACCGGTAATCCTTGTTCGGGTAATCGACTTCATCTTAGAACGTGTTCTTGGCCGTGGTAATCGACACAAGACTTGTGTAATCGACACACGCCGATCGATTTTTCGGTAATCGACACAATATTGATGGCTATCGTGTTCTTGATTGGAACATGGCATACGGATGGGCCGATTTGTTTACAAGACAATGTTTCCACTTTGAACACATTTTTCAATCCAAATTAAGTCTCTGGGCATTTTTATCATTTGGGTACTTGGACAAACTTACAAATTCCAAGATCCACATTTCTTTAAAATATCTGAAAACACTTTGAAAAACCAAAGGATGATCGCATTTCACATTGATGTTGATCCTCTTTTGACTCTTGGTCTTGTTCTTTTCCTTTGATGCTCTGACTTTGTTATCATCAAAAACTTATTTGATATACTTCAAGGCTAACGCTCCACACATTGCCTCCATTAAATACCGAAACCTTGATCTAAGCGCTCATCTCGCTGACCGATAAGGCTTGCTTCGCATGGAGGATGGATGTGACAAACTTATTTAATTTCCACCCGCGCGTCCCTCGATGATTCGAGTCTTATAGAAGTTGAGCTAAAGCCTTGCATTTGGGATCATGTGACTTCCCGATCCTCAACTAGCTTTTCACATTCCTAGCCTCTTTGTATTCCTAGCCCTTGATTCCCTCAGGATCCCCCACCCCCGTATGATGTCATTCCTATGTTATTTTTAGGGAAGTTTTAGTATTTGATATTTTGTTTCTTTCATTGTCATCTCATATTGCTTTTCTTATTGCTTTACTTTTTACATTGAGGACAATGTAAATTTCAAGTGTGGGGGAGTGCATTTAAATTCTAATGTACTTAGTTGATAATTTTGCATAGTAAATGACACTTGAGTGTTGCACTAAATCAAGCTTAATCTTTAGTATTATTTTCTTAATTATTTCTACGTTGATTGAAATATGTTTGAGAGGGAAATTCATTGCTAATGAATGAATTTTTGTGCAAGGCATTCTTTTTCAATTGAATGTAAAAAAAATTAGCATTTTATTTGGGAAATTAGTCATGTTTGCTTTTCATTTATTCTCTTTACTAACTTAAGAAAAAAAGTGAGTTTTGAGCCTTTAATGATTAAATTTTTCATACATAAAATCCTATTTTTTTTTGTCTTTTAGAGTGAATTTTCTCTTGACTTATGTGTGCTAGAACTTGATTTGATGTCATGTTGAGACTTTATTAATTCACATACATACTTGAATATGATTAAGGTACTTAGGCTTAATTCTTTCCTGACTTCCAGAATTGCATTGATAAAATAATCCCTTAGTTGTCCCATTTAAGCTTGAAATTGATTTTCTTGGATACCTTATTGATTAATCAGGTTGAAATTCTTTTGAGTAGCTGATGTGGAAATTGAGAAGTCATAAAAAGATTGTTTTTATCCTCAAGGGTTAATATAACAAAAATGAAATGATGAAAAGGAAGAAGAAAAAAAAAAGGGTTGTTGGTGAAGAATTGTGAGAATAATTTAGTTGAAAGTGAGAATGACTTTATGCATTATGCTTTATTAATCATCTTTTCAACCTGATTCAGCTTTATATAGTTTTATCCATAAATATTCTTTACCTTTATTCTTCTTTTTCCCTGCCATTTATTGTACCATTGGCCTCATTATAACCAATGGAAGTCCTTTTGATTCTTGTTATGTATGTGAACTTGAAAGTGGAGATGAGATTGATAATCAAGCTTATGGTCATGTATTTGTTAAGAGATATTTGAGTGATCTCTTTGCCCTTAAACACTTGGAGATGGATAGATGAGTAACCTCAATTATTTGGTAGAGAGAAGAGGTGCAAGCTAGACTCAACCCTAAACCTATTTGATCATAGTACCAACATATATATTGTCCATCATTTAATTGCACAAGTAGTAACCAACAACTAAAGCTATAGGCACCACTTTGTTAAGAAAAAGGACTACACGTAGCGAAAATTATTCTTTTCCATACTCTTGTCAATTAAATAGGATTACTAAAATCTCATAGATACCAAATAGATAAATAGTTATAGATTATTTAAATGACATAATTCTAAATCATCACGCACCAATTTTAATGCTTCAAACTCTCAATATAAAGGGAAAAAAATCACGGGACGTAGCCCATAAAAACCATCCACTAATAAAATTAATGGGTACACTAAAAGTCTTCTTAGTCGTACTAGGGATCACCATAGAATCAAATATTCACACCCAAAGGTGGATAACAACACAAGAACAACCCAACAAATCACCAAAGGGAGTAAGATAACCCAAAAAATAAAGAAAGCAAAATGAAAATTTGACTATATAGAATGTAGCTCACACTGTCAAGAACAACATATTGAGATTTCATCAAGATTAGAGTTGATTTCACTCTCTGATCTTCTAGCAGATGGACCAAATTTTCTTCCTCTCTATCTCACATGGCACACATAGCTATAATTCTCTCTCTAATGCTTCCAAAACATCACACTCTCACATACTTAGGGATATGTGGCTTGCCTTCTAGCAAAAAAGAAAATGGCTTATTTTTTCCTAAAGATATTTCCCCATGCGTATGTAATGATCACTAATGAAAGAGAACCAGAAACCTATCAAGAGGCTATGTTCGATGATCATAAGAAATAGTGGTTCCATACCATGCAAGATGAGATGAAATCCTTGCATGAGAATAATATATTTGAGTTAATGAAGTCTCATAATGGTAAGAGGGCACCTAAGAACAAGTGGGTGTTCAAACAGAAAACAAAGGAGAACAACTCACAACCAACAGTACAAGGCAAGGTTGGTTGTGAAATGACTCAGTTAGAAAAGGGTGTTAACTTTGGAGAGATTTTCTCACCAATAGTTGAAAATAATTTCAATTAGAGTTGTGTTAAGGATAGCAGCAAGATTGAACCTGGAGGTTGAGCAACATGATGTGAAGACAACATTCCTCCATGGTGACTTAGGAGAATATTTATATGGAGAAACCAAAAGGTCTTGAGGTTAATGTTAAAGAAAACCTTGTGTGAAGATTGAAGAAGAGCGTATACATGCTCAAATGGACACCAAGGCATACATAAAGTTTGAATCATTTATGGCTGATCATGGCTACAATAAGACTACTTCTAATTTGTGTGTTCTTTAAGAAATTATCTAATGGTAATTTTATTATTCTTTTGCTATATGTTTGTGACATATTAATTATTGGTCATGATTTATGAAAGTCTAGAAACTGAGAAAAAAGGTTTAAGCAAGTCCTTTGGCATAAATGATTTGGGACTTGCATAAAAAATCCTTGGCATAAGAATTTATTGTGATAGGAAGAATAATAGATCATGGTTATCTCATGAGAAGTATGTTGAGAAGGTATTAGAGAGGCTTAGCAGAGGCAATTAAACCTTGTTAGCACTCCATTTGCAAGTCATTTCAAGTTAAGTTCTCAACATTTCCCTAGAAGTGAGGAAGACAAAAAAGAAATAAAGAATGTTCCTTATGCATCCATAGTTGGTAGCTTGGTGTATGACATGGTTCGCAAAAGCTTGGATATTGCCAATGCGGTTGGTGACATTAACTGATTTTTCTCTAATCCCAATAAACAACATTAGCATGCGGTCAAGTGGATACTTAGGAATCTTAGAGGTACTTTTATAGGTTGTCTATGTTTTGAAGATGGTGAGCTTGTGTTAGATGGCTACACATATGCAGAGATAATATGTGATGTTGATTCTAGAAAGTTTACTTTTGGTTATATGATGACATTTTCAAGGGGATCAGTTTCATGGCAGCTCTAAGTTGTAGAAATATGTTGCATTGTCTAGCATTAAAGCTAAGTGTATATTGTTATCATAAAAGCTAGTAAAGAACTCTTGTGGATGAAAAAGTTGCCACAAGAGTTAGGTATTGAGCAAGACATACATGCCCTTTATTGTGACAGTCAAAGGCTAGCCATCTCAATTAAAATCTAACTTTTCACTCTAGATCAAAGCACATTAAGGTACAATATCATTGGGTTCAAGATGCACAAGAGAAAAAACAATTATAACTTGATAAGATCCATACCGATGAGAATGATTTAGATTTGATCATGAACACCTTTATTGTAGAGAAGCTAACTATTTGTAGAAAGAAAACAAGTATGATTGAGCATCGGCCCACTTAGTTGTAAGGGGGAGATTCATCAGATAAGTCAATCCTTTATAGGTCCCACCATGATTTAATTTCTTTTTTTTCAAAAGAAAAAAGTCACATATGTGCAACAGTGGAAGAAGTCATAATATGGCAAAAGATTTTTTATTTATGGGCCCTACATTATGAGAGAAACAGACCCTTTTTTTTGGCCTTTTCAAAAGGTAAGCCACGTATCTTTAGGTTTATGAGAATGTAATGTTCTTGAACCATCATAGAGAGAATTGTAGCTTTATGCTCTGACATGGCAAACAAATGCAAAGGTGGCACCATTTTAGTCCATGTCATTGTCCCTGAATTTAGTATATTGACTAAAACAAAAACAAGAGAAAACTACAAAGACTAAATTAAAAATAAAAAAAAAGCTATATGGACAAAATATATAAGAGTAAGTACACCCATTGTTGTCCTCCAAATATACACCAGACATCACATTGGTCATCCATTTATCAACGACATCAAATTAGTCCTCCAATGATAATTAATGTCATCAATTTTGTCCTTCAAGGACCAATTTGATGTCATTTTAAGAGTTGATGGAAAAAATATGACATTGAATGACCAATTTAATGTCGCATATATATATAAAGGACCAATGTAATGTATTTATCAATGAAGGACCAATGTGATGTCATGTATATCTTTAAAGGAACTAAATTAACATTTACCTAATATAAAATACATGTTTATTGTTTACACGTGCCATGAGAGCAGTTTTTGAAATACCATAGCTTTGAAGCATGATAAGCATTTATTGTATACTCTTAGGTTGTGTTTGGGTGTTTTATGGTGGATGGAATGAAATTGCATATAAATGAATGGAAAGTGATAAAATGAAATAAAGTTATAATACCATTATTTGGATGTTTAATAATTGAAAGTAGGATAGTTTTCATTCCCTTGTACAAAAGATAATTGATGTGTAACGTGGCGAGGTTAACATCACAACACAAGACTAACACTCGACTAAACCTTAAAGATAAACAAGCAACTCAAAGCTTGTAAGAAAATATGCAATTATATCCAATCAATATCAAAAGTAAATAACATAATGCAGTTAAGGCGATATTTAAAACCCAATGGTAACAAAATCCTAATCAAATATAAAATCATATTTAGATCACAGTTTCTCAAAACAACTAACTTATGGTGTATTTGGTTCAGTTATAAAATTTTTAATTATTTCAATAATTGATTATTGTATAATCAATTATAATAAAATCACTTTTATGTTTGGATATATTAGTTGAACAACAATTTTAAAATAATATGTTTCGTTAGATGGTATAAAAAGAATCATTTTTTGCATTAAATTACTAAAAAATGTATAAAATGATTTAAAAAATTATTTGATTGAGGATAAAATGACATTTACATCTCAAAGCTTTTGGAATAATATATAATCTAGAATCATAAGCTTCAAGTTTACAAAAAAAAAGTTGTTATAATGTATTGAATTTCATACAAAAACTGTTAGAGAATTACCTAAACATAGCATGAATAGTGAAAATAGCTTTTTAGCCAAAAAAAAAAAAATAGTTGGTTTAGAAAATAATCTCAATTAAACATGCACTTACTAAAGATAAGAGAAAATCCCTAAAAATAAGATAAGATTCCTAAAAGTAAGATAACATAATTATCCCTAAAATAAGGAAATGCCCTCAAAATCCCTAAATAATATAATTACCATAAAATTCCTAAATTATCTAAACAATATCGAAAGATAAAATTTTTAAATTATCACAATTAATAATAACATAAATTATCCCATGCTACGATGATACTCCAAGAACTCTTCAGTTAGATGTCATACATCATTCTCCTCCACTTAAAAAAAAACTCAGACCTCGAGTTATCTTAGACATCAAGATAATTCCCTACTAGAGATCCCTCTTTCGTAAAAACACCATCACCTTATCTCCAACATCAATATGCAATTTTAAATATTCAATGTTCTATAAATTTTTCTCCAAGTTCAATGTTTTTCTTCACAAACAAGTTATGCTAGCTACATGCAGAACCTCCATATTGTCACCTTTGAAGAAATCTCAGGTTCACTTAATGCACTAAGCATAGACACTAAGAAAAATTAGGATGACGACAAGGCACATGTGAGGGGCCTATATGTAATTTGATTGATGTGATTCATATTACTGACACACAAACTCGAGTAAAGGATGTTTGGCATAAGGGTGTTTGGGACTTTCAGATATTATACACTAATATTCCCCCACATGTGACAAATTTGATTAAAGATACTCCTGTCTTCTTGAATGGTTTCACTGAACATTGCATAGTTTTGGGTGCTAATATTTTTGGTTCTTATACTGCTACTTTGAGATACAAGTGGCTTCAAGCGCAACCGCATAATACTGTTTCAGCTAGCATTTGGCATTGGATTTGGAAACTACCTGTTCTATAAAAATTAGACATATTTACTGACAAATTATGTCAAATTTGACAACTGAAATATGTCAAATTTTGGAAATCAATATTCTTAAGAGTTTAAATTTGATCTACTGATAGTATTTTATGTTATCACCCAATCATGTGTTAGTACATTATTAAAAGAGTTATACTTTTTAGTTAGTAATTGTGATAGTCATAACTTTTTTAATGATTTAGCTATAAATGATTAAATAATAATATAAAAAAATTTACAAGTGTAACAAAATTAATTCTTGTTCTTAATATGGAAAAATATAAAATGCAATCAACATCCACTAAATGTGGGAAAAACCCAAAACTATATAGGGAATATGTCACATATCTAAAAATCAATATTCTTAATATTAAAAAAATTATAAAGGTTCGTTTGAATAATAGAATTAAAATTACAATTCAAAATTATAATTTTATTTCTAATTCTATCAAAATTAAAAATAACTAATAATATTATTTGTTATATTTGCAACAAATAAAAAATTGAGATATAGAATTACAATTTTGAATTGAATTGAAATTCTATTATTTGAATATTTTATTGAGAGAATCTAAAGTATAATTAGATTTAAATCAATAAATAATAAATGTTTAAGTTGTTATAAATATAACTTTAAATAGAGCTTGCATTGTCGGTTATAGAAATATGTATCTTCGATGACTATAAGAATACGTCTCCTTGTGGATGCCAAAAAATGTTGGCGGCAATGTGGCTGAAGCACGTTACCAACAACAGTGATCGAGAATGTCAGCAATAACGATGATTAGAGGACACCGGCTCAGAGGATGCAATGAAGATGGTGATCAATGGATGCCTTGTGATGATAGTGATCAATGGATGTCGCTGTTGACATGGCTAGCACCGGCAACAATAATTGTCAGAGTATACCAACAACAATAATTTTTAAAATGCACATGTGACAAAGATAATGAACAATAAATATAAAATATTATTTTTAATTTTTATAATTAAAATTATAATTCTTAAAATTAAAGTTAAAAATAAAAATAATATAAAAAATTAATTTTTATTTCAATAAAATTAGACTCAGAATTAAAATTCTAATTTTAATATATATACACCAAACAATATAAAATCCAAGGCTCAAACTCAAACCCAAACCCAAACCCAAACCCAATTCCATAGGTCAAACAACACTTAAATGCAATCAATTTATAGTAACTTATATCTATATAATATATAGTAGGTTTTTTAACTTGGGCGACGCACGTGCCATATATATATATATATACACTATTAGTTCTTTTTTATTATGGGCAATTCATATTACATTTTCTTTTGTGTATAAGAAAATTCGAACATCTAACGTCCACTTGTTACGAAGTGGATGTTCACCAAACAATTGGACATACAAATGATATGGCTGTTATTTTTAAAACAATTCTAATTTTTTGAATATGACAATGACAATAGTTGAAATTATGTTAACTAATAAAGTTAAAGTTATACTATCACCAATGTTTTTTAAAACTGGTTTAATCGAACAGGAGAGTAGTTTAAGGTTTAATATTATATAAATTTAAAATAAATTAGATATAGTTATATAGTTATCATAAATATATATACTTTTCAGAGTAATAATGTAAAATTAATAAACATATGATTTATTAATAATTGTGCAATACCTTCATTAACATTATTAGTATAAAAGCTGTAAAGTTTCCCAAACATTAAAACTTTATTATAAGAATTGAAATTTTAGACAACATTAATCTTGAAATGAAAATTATATATATATATATATATATATATATATATATATATATAAAATAAATTCAAATAAAATGAAATGTACATTGAGTGCGGACACATTTTTTTATTTCATATTCTTCCAGTGTCCCAGGTACTCTCCGTCAGGTAACTTTTCGTTCTAAGAGTAAAAGGCATTAAACTGCATTATGTAATGTCTTATTCTAATTTATAATTATAAGAATAATGATAATATTACATTATTTTTTGTAATATATTATTTTTGAATGATTGTAATTATTAAGTGAAAAAAATACTAAAGAAAAAATTAATATAATCAATAATATAAGAAGTAATATAAAAATAATATAAAAAATGATGAAAATATCATTATTATAATTATAATTATTTCTCTAAAATATTTATTAAATGGAATGAGATAATACATCATACTTACAATTGTTATTAACATCAGTTTAGTTTATAATATTGTACATCAAAAGAGGGTAGGACCCTCCAAGAGAATTAGTAGTTAATACATATACTTGTATCACATAGGTATGAGTAGCACTCTTAAAATAAGTTAGCACTTACAGTCAAAAGTTAGGCTCATCTAAGTCTTTACATAGTGTTAAAAAAAAAGTCTATAAAGTGTTATTTTTATACATATATTAATTTATAAATTTTACTACTATTAATCAAAAAGCAAAATGATCAAGCAATGATATCTCACAGTGAATGAAAACATATAGTACCCCAGGTCAGGCATATAAACTTGCTCGATACATAGATCAATCATGAACCTCATAGTGAACTTTTTTGAAACACCACACAAAATTTTGTGAGATAAATTCAGTAGGAATGAGTAAAAACAATTATAAATTTTGATCTAATGGTATTCTAGCCGTTATGTGTATGGAAATATTTTACCATTCTTTTTCACCTTTCTTTTTAAAAATTCATAACTCTTTAACTTCATAAAAAATACTTAACAGTGCTAGTAAAATTTTTATAAATCATTTATAGAAATAATTTCAACAATAATTTTTCTCCTTATCCCATTGTTAAGATTCTCAACCAAATGTGCATATTTCTAATCGAGACATCCCTCAATTTTTTTTAATCATGACCATAATAATTAATTTCTAATCGAGATGTCCCTCAATATCTTCTAATCATTCTTCTAATCATGACCATAATAATTAGTTTCTATTCGAGGTATCCCTCAATATTTTCTAATCATTGCCATAATAATTAATTTCTTTTACACAATGATTCGTTATTACAATGGGACAACATTAGTGAGCTTAAAAAAAATCATTTTTGCTAATAAAATCTCATAATTTTAAACACTCAGCAAATCAAGAGAATTTTGTTGAAATATGAAATACAAAGTATAGGAAAATAAGAAAATTTTCGATAAAACCATTTAGAAATTGAATCAAAGAGCATACATCGAAATCGAAAACGTGTTTACGACAAAGAGATCGAAATCAAAATCAAACCAGAAGAGAGAAAAAAAAATTAGTTGAAAAGTAAAGATCAAATTGAAGAACAATTATCGAAATAAAAAACGTGTTTACTATAACCAGAGATTAAAATTGAAATTGAAATTGAAATTGAAGCAGAAGAGAAAGACATTCAAAGAGCAAATATCAAAATTGAAGAATAAATATTGAAATTGAAATAGAAGATAAAGAAAGTCAAACATAAGCTTTAATTAAAGACAATAAGAAATCCTGCAATAACTTTGAAAGGGTCATAAATTCGAAGAAATTAATAGAGGGAAAAAAATGAAACTAGAATTAAGATTTAGCAGAATGAAAGAAGAAAAGAATAGGTTTTCACCCTTCTTACCTGTCTACAAAAATATAACTCATAGGTGGAAATGGGGAAATTTGTTTCTAGTTTAAGATAGTGTGTTGTTGTAGAGAAGTTGAGTTTAAGAATTTTTTATTGAGTGTAAAAAACAACAGAGTTGTGGGAGCACTTTGGTTTTTTCTATTAATTAGGTGGGTGTTTATGATGAGAAAGAAGATGAATGATAACGTATTTATAGAGCCAAAAATGCTTCTATAGAAAAGTGAGAGTGACGTTAAGTGGTTTGGTGTCACAATGAGAAACATTCTTTAAAAAATTTTTTTTATTGCAATCATTCTTTATTACCTTATTGATCAAGATTATATTTTCAAAAATCTTTTTCCTAAAGCATTTGGACGTATTTATATAAAAAAGTGATTTATTCAATAAGTTTTATGATTTTTATTTGTCTCAAATCCATTGCTGACACTTGCTTTTTCATAAGTTACTGTACTTATCTCAACAATTTGATTTTTATCTTCAATAATCATTATTTTACTAACCAGATTTGTTAATATGAGTCTTTTTGATACTACTTAACATGCTTATCTCTCTGTCAACTAAATTTTTATATTTGTAATTATTACTTTTAAAAAAAATATCTCTTTATTATTATTATTATTATTATTATTATTATTATTTTAACGGATTGTTACTCATTATCAAATTTTCTCTTTTTGACTCTTCCTTTTGGTTTCCCTCTTCTGTCTCACATCTTCCGATCATCTTTCATTTTATTTGATGTAGCAACAGTAACACCACATCTCCTTCTCGCATAACTTCTTGTTTTCACTACTCGTAATTTTGGAAAGGAAAATTATCATCTTACCGCATACAGTGATCACACTCATTTTAACATTTTTCTTCAGGGTTCAAGAGCAAAAGTACTAAATCATGTTTAAATTTTTTTTTTAATATATGTCCCAATTTTCTACGTAATTACAACTTTTTTTGTTCTTCGTTAACCACTTTTATTTCAATTTTTAGAAACCATGTGGTAAAATCTTCTGTTATTAACTAACTTCTATATGTAATTAATTTTTTTTGTTCTTCATTAACCAACTTTGTTTCTATACTCGTGAAAAAGTTAGTTAATGAAGAACAAAAAAGTTGTTAATTACATATAAAAGTTAGTTAATGACACAAGATTTTACCACATGGTTTCTATGCTCGTGAAATAAGTTAGTTAACGAAGAACAAAAAAGTAATTAACGACATAGAGAAGTTGGTTAATGGACATATACTAAAAAAAAGAAACGGATGATTCTTTCATGATGGGTCCATGAACGTATAGACGGTGTTGAAATGAGTGTGCGTACTGTAGGCGGTAGGATTATCGAGGTTGTATTGGAAACAAAGCCACAAAATGCTATAGACGTGTGGGTGACCTTTTTTATTACATTTTTTCTTCAGTTAAAGAGCTAGCCAATCAACAATGATATTCTAAGAATCTGATAAAAAAATTTCTATTGCATATATATCCACACCAATTTTCACATATTGAATCATTGTTCATGGGACCCACCCATGAACAGTACCAAATCATGCTTCTGTTTTGATTTTTTTTTAAAGCATATATCTATTAACCAACTTCTCTACGTTGTTAACTACTTTTTTGTTCTTCGTTAACCAACTTTTTTCACGAACATAGAAATCATGTGATAAAATTTTGTGTCATTAACCAACTTCTATACGTAATTAACCACTTTTTTATTCTTCATTAACTAACTTTTTTCACGAGCATAGAAAAAAAGTTGGTTAATGAAGAACAAAAAAGTGATTAATTATGTACAGAAGTTGGTTAATGACACAAGATTTTACCACATGATTTCTATGTTCGTGAAAAAAGTTACTTAACGAAGAACAAAAAAGTGATTAACGACGTAGAGAAGTTGGTTAATGGACATATACAAAAAAATTCTTGATTTTATTTTGTTCATGGGTGGGTTCCATGAAAACAAGAAGACGTGTTAAAAATGGTGTGATCGACGTAAAAGATGAGTATTTTCCCTAGCCAATTATGTAAAGTTGGCCAATTTTCAATTTTTTTCAGTCTTCACTACTTTTACTTAATTTTTCCTGGTCTAACCACTTAATTAGTTTTTTTTAATGTTTTAAAAATCGGTTCGACGACGGTCGGACTGCTGATCATAAGCTGTAATGGTCAAAATACATATAAAAACCGTTTAAATGGTTCAACCGAGTAAAACTAGAAAAAATCACAAAAAATCAGAAAAACCGGTGACTCGGTAACTGTAAAGTCGGACGGTTCTTTCCCATCGGTCAATTCATTTCAATTTAAAACACATTTCTTTCCATTGAAATTCGGAGTCAAGGTTCCCGTGTAGTGTTAAAGCATTGGGATTAGGAATTCGGATTCAAACTTCCAAAGGTTCACGTCAGGATGGAAAGTTATCAAATGTTAATTTAAATTCTTTTATTTTTTTTTATTAAAAAATCAAATATATCTTATAAAAACAAACACATATTCTCCCGTTAGCAAGTTACCGTAATTCAATATTATATTTGATGGATCAACTCGACACATATATCATCGAGATCCGTCGTGAACATTCCAGTCAAGCCTTGGGGATACATTGTTAGGACTTTGGAATCAAGAACGACGGACCACGACATTGTGTCATAATACCAAGATCACTAAGATCTGTGCACTAGATATATTTTAAAATATCTATAACTATCAATCATGATCTTACAAAATTATAAGATTCATAACTGCCTTCAACTGTTGATAACTATAGTATTTATGTTCCTATATTACAAGGATCCTCTCCAATGGTGAAGAAAGGACGATCCCTAACAGAATACAAATCCTAAATACCTGTATTCAATACTAATTACATTACGATTCTATTCATACTCTATAAATGTCAGACTAAGTCACCCTAAACAGGTAACAGTATCTTATTGTATAAATCCTACTTATGCACAGTCTGACTTGAGCGTTGGAGTCCCTTTACAGGTACCAAGCCCCCTGATTCAAAGCAATCAGCCGCTACTGCGCAAGGAGGAAATCACTGTGACGTACCTATCTCAAGTACCCCTCTGAATCTGCTTCAGAACATTAACGCTATCTGTAGGAAACATAAACTTCTATTCTCACTCAACTATGGTGAACACGAGACAACACTCGAAGAAAGGAGAAGACGAGGACCAACGACACATAAACCTCTACAACTCAAAGACAAGGACCAACGACACAGCCTCCTCCTGCTCCCCCTATCCCACCACCAGTTAACGAGGCCCTTGTTGCGAAAAACTAGGCACCCGACATTGAGGTCCAACGCGATGGGCACAAAACTTTACTTTCAGACGAAAGCCCACACCCATCGTGCAGGGCCTCCTAAGGGATAGACTTGTCAACCGTGGGCAAGAAGTCAATCCTGGTGGTCTAGGGGTTAGAATCCCAGTCTATCAACGCTTGAGATTCCAAAACGACATTGCAGAAGATCGCGCATCTCATCAAGAAGGCACGACCACACCAGACGCATCCAGGAATCACCATATAAACTCACTGTGATGATAACTTGAGGAACAACAACATATACTAGAAGATCTAGAACGATCCATGAATAACAGCCAATCTGAATCACACCATACCGACAGAAGACGGAGTGTTGGTAATAACTAAGGAAGACAGCGCGCTGACGCTAGGGCATCCAATGTTGTCAAAAACAACTCGGGCCCCGGCAATCAGGAGCAACCCTTCTCTGCCCTCATAGAATATAGAATCCCAAGAAATTTCAATTTCCCACCTAATGTGGAGCTTTAGGATGCGACCACAGACCCTCAAAAACACATAGACATCTATGTCCAATCTATGTACTTTTTCGGGGGATCCTCACAATTACTATGTCATGCTTTCCATCTATCTCTGAAAAAATGAGCACTCAGATGGTTCGTGACTCTAGAACCGAGATCCGTCGTCGACTGGTTGGACCTCAAACAGTGTTTCTTGCTCTAATACACTACTAGCAAGGAACAACCCAAGTTGATTGAATCTTTATCTAAGATTCGCCAAGGGCGTGAAGAGTCCATCGCGAATACGTTAAATGGTTCGACAAGGCCAGCATTAACATGAAAAATTTTAATGATAGAATCACCCTTCATTATACTAGGAATGGCCTCCGAGTTAGTTCTAAGTTCTTAGCATCCTTAGCAAAGAAAAAGCCAAAGAACATGTAGGAATTTCGGTAGCGGTCTCAAAAATATATAAACCTTGAGGAAGCAATCGAGGACTATAGGAGGTTAGAGAAAGGTGAGCTCTCTCACTAGAAACCCAACCATAATCCCTCACGATCACATAACTCCAAGGATAGCCCACCTCGGGGTACATACTCTAACTACACAGCTCTAAACGCTCCCTGAGAAACCATCTTAAGGAAAGTGTTGTAGATAAAATTTTAGGACATCAAGAGGCCACCCCCTATAAAAAGCCATAACTAGAAGGATCGTTCTAAACACTATTTATGGCACAAAAGCTATGGACATGAAAATGAGGCCAAAAACTTGTTGTGGATTTTTCGCAAGTGTACAGATCGTACAAGTAGTAAAATAAAGATCGTTCTCTCAAGGATCGGTTGATTACTAACTCATACGACGACTTTGATTATTTAAGCGAACAAAAGCAATAATGAAAACTATATTAAAATCAAAACAAAACTCAAAGCAATAAAGAAAGTAAATAAATTTAGAAAAGGTGAGATTCAACAAAGATTTAAAAGCCTAGGATTAGGAATTCACTACACACCTCCTATAATAAATTGTAATCCTATATTTGCTAATGTTCAATTATGTTCTTGAAGGTGATTTATCCTAAATTATTTAAAACCCAATATCTTGGCACAAAAAAATGTGCTAAAACTTCATCAATCCAATTCTCATGGCAATTAATCCAAGTTCCAACCTATTAAGTTTTATGACAATCGTTTAACCCTCAAAGTATTTAAGCCTATGTCTAGGTCTCAATTCCTAAGTTCAATTATTGGATTATCAAGTAATTAGATTTCACATTTCGATCCTTTACCTAAAGCCTAAGATCATGTAAAAATGGTGCTCAACATACCACAAGTATTAAGCATACTAAGAATGAATTAAGAATAATAATTTTATATTAACAAAGAATCAAATTAATAATTCATCATAGAAAAGTAGAGAGTTACATCCTAATCCTAGAAAAAAGGAGTTTAGCCACTCATGACTAATGTAGCACAATCAAGAACAAATGTTAAAGAAACAACCATGATTCTAAAATAAAAAGAGAAGATGGAGAAGATGTCTTCAATGGTTGAACTTCAATAACTCTTATTCTTACCTTCCAAGCCCTAGCCTCCAATTCTCTGCCTTTGCCTCTCAAAACCAGCTGTCACACAAGTTTCTACCAAAAAGCATCCTTTTGGTTTAGGGATTTGCCCTATTTATAATCGTTTTGAATGAAAAACTGCTATTTTTAAGCTCAGGAGACCTCACACGGCTATGTCTAAGCTTGACGTGGTCGTGTGAGCTTGAAAAAAATAGTATAATTTGTACATTCAGGGGAGACGCGGTTGTGTGTCCAAGAGACACAGTCGTGTCTCCCACTTAGAAGCTTCATTGAAGTTAGATAGAGCCGTGTGATCTTGACAGAAGTATTTTCTAAGTTAGACACGATCGTGTCTAACTCCTCAATCACTCAGATATTAGATTTTGGATAAGTGATCTTCATAAAAGTTGAAGAATTTTGTCTTAACTTTCCAATGCAACCGGTTTCAGCTCAATATGACTCATACAACTCAAGATATGGCCAAATCTTTACAAACTACTCAGTTTCCAGTGACAACACCTATGTTCTGACTTTCAGGCCTAATATGACCCGCTAGACATCCAATTTAGCTCTAGAACTCTCATCAAAGTTGTAGAGCTTTCTCTCAGATTTCCTACAAGGTAAAGTTCATAATTGTTAGATGTTTATAACTCAAGTTATACCCAAAATACACAAATAGTGTAAAATTACCACAATGCTAAAAAATATAACTAAGTCCAATTTGAACCCAAACTTATAAATGGTGGCCAAAATCAATCGATTAAGCACAAGAGAGGTCTAAATGCAAGAAAATCACCACAATTCATCTGGTTTAAGACTATAAAATATAGGCTTATCAAATTCTCTCACACTTGAACATTGCTTCTCCTCAAGCAAAGAATAGGAATTAAAAAATAAGATTAAACTCAACATCAAGAAACACAAATCAAGGGAAATTCTATATTTAAAAATTCAATTAAGCACAGCAATCAAATCCAATCAAGTAAGATAGTTTAGCACTTAATACAATTAGAAGCTTGAGTCTAGCTTGCACATTTTCTCTTTACCAACCATTTGAGATCACTCATCTTTCCATCACTCAAGTGTTTAAGGATAAAGATATCACTCAAATTTCTCTTGAAAAATGCATTACTATAAGCTTGGTTCTCAATCTCATCTCCACTTCCAAGTTCACATACAACACTAGAATCAAAAGGACTTCCTTTGGTTGTAATGGGGTCAAGGGGAATAATGAAAGGTAGGAAAAAGGTAAATAAAAGTGAAGAATGTTTAGGGATAAATCAATACAAAACAGAATCAGATTGAAAACATGATGCACAAAGAGATAACAAATTCTCACTTTCAACTCAACATTCTTACTATTCTTCACAAACAATTCTTTTCTTTTTTTCTTTTTTTTTTCTTCTTCATTCATTTTTATTTTTTTAAGCAATAAACCCTTAAAGACAGAAACAACCTTTTATGACTTTTCAATTAACACATCAACTGTTCTAAAGAATCCAACCAGATTATTCAATTTGGTATTCAAAGAAATCAATTTCAGGCTCAAATAGGGCAACTAAGGGATTATTTTATCAATGCAACTCTGGGAGTTAAGAAAGAATTAAGCCTAATTGTCTTAATCATGTTCAAGTATGTATGTGAATCAATAAAGTCTCAACAAGATATCAAAACAAGTTTTAGCACATATCAATCAAGAGAAATACCACTCTAGAAGAAAAATAGGATTTTGTTATGAAAAATCCATACATTAAAACTCACGATCAGGCTAAGTTAATAGAGAGAATAAATGCAAGCAGACATGAATATTTTTCAAATAAGATGCTAAATGTTTTAACACTCAATTGAAAAAAGATTGCCTTGCACAAAATCAATTCATGAGTAGTGGATTCCCCTTTAAAACATATCTCTATTAGCTTAGAAATAATCAAGAAATTAATACACAATTCATGCTTGATTCGATGCAATACTCAAGTGTTCATCGATTTCCTCCCTCCCCACTTAAAATAAACATTGTCCTCAATGTTTAACAAGAAAAATAACAGAACAAAGATTAACAAAACTTCTCTGAAAATGGAAATGCAAGATCACGAAGATGGTAGGATAGGAGGAGTAGGAGGGAGGCGTGTAGCCAAGAACTCAAACATCAAGTCGAACTGAGCGGCGACATGTGGTCTAAAACTGCATAAGAAAAACAAAGCAAAAATTGAAAAACAAAATGTAAAAACAAAATGCAAAAATAAAAAGACCAAAGGAAAGAGAATAAAAATCTTTTTGGCGGCCGACAGCTATATACATCCCCCTACAAAGGCTCTGAACTCAGGGAGGCACCTAAGCCGACTCAGCATTAGCTAACTACAAAATAAAAACAAAAAAATGATAATAAAATAAGTAATAATAAAATAAAAAATAAGAGAGTAAATAAAAAGAGAGAAAATTTGGTTTGCCTTCCAAGAAGTGCTAAGTTATAGTCATTAGCTTGACTATGTGCTAGTTCTATGCTTAGGTGATGTCAATGGAGTAGTGTTTCGTCCCAACTCCATCTTCATAGTGTTTCACTTTCTAGTCATTCATCAGAAATGTCTTATGACCTTCTTTCTTCACCTCAAGCACATCGTATGATAAGACGCGAACAATCTCATTAAGTCCATACACTTTTGACCAAAACTTATCAGGAAGAAGAAGAAGACGAAGACGTGAGTTACAAACAAGAACTTTATCCTCATTCTTAAACTCACGCTGCTTGATACACATGTCATTCCGCTTCTTTGGTCCATTCTTGTAGGGCTTAGCATTCTCAAAGTTGGTGTCAACCTTGGGCAACGTCTTCTTTAGCATATCATTAGTCACAAATTACTTTGGGGTCTCCTTTTCTTTAAGTGAGGAATCTTCGATTGAGAGGACCTTGAGCTCCTTGAATTTACCATTTTGAGAAGGATAAACAGTTGGGCATGTGTCCAAAAGTTGAGCATAGGTCGTCACCTCCTCAACTTCATTGTTTGAATTATCATTGTGCACCAAACACTTCTCGAAGGGGTCTTATGGATAGCTTTTAGTGTAACACCTTGAAAATTGCTAGTTTCATGATAAATAGTCATTTTATAATATTTGTGATTTTTGTGAATTTTTTCGGAAACGTTGAATATTTTAATATATTTCTCATTTTGTGTGTGCGCTGAGCTGAGCTGGGAAAACGAAATATTTTTCCCGAAGTTGGTAAACCTTGAACTGTGAAAATGTCGATGAGAGATCTTACTAAACCCGAGGTCAGACATAGTTTACAAGGTTTGCGTTTTTCGATATTTTTATCTGATAAATAAAATCATAGTACATTTTATTATCCACTGGATAATAAACACTGTTTTTATTTTGTCCACCAGATAATAACTTTAGTAAATTGTTAGTCATCTTTTCTAGAGAACAATTTAATGACATCACAAATTATGACATCATTTGATGACATCACCTTTGACTTTTCAAAAAGTGAGATTTTGGCTTGTTGGAAAAACTTGGAGGAAGCTTCCTTGCACTTTCCTATTGGTTTGTTTGAGAAGCCATTTCTTTCTCTCCTCTTTGAGTACCCCACGGCAATGAAGAAAAAAAAAAGGCGAACCAAAAGTTCATTTCACTTAAGTCACATTTCATTTCCATTTCAAACACTTTCCTATCACTTTCTCTCTCTACCTTTCTCTTCTTCTATTTTCTCTTCACTTTTCTCTCTTCTTCTCCTCCTACCTCACGGCCACACCACCATTGCCACCCTTGATGTTTGCAAAAATTTCACCTAATCACATTTTCTTAAACTCCACTACATTCTAAACCACTTTCTAGTTGGAGTCATCTCCTAAAGCTTCCATCTTCATCAACTTTCTTCAAGTCCTAAAACTTGAAGCTCTAAGGTAAGGTTCTTGACTTTCTTCTCTTTTCTTCTCCTTTTTGTTTTTCTTGGTCACCTATGTGACCAAGGACTCCTCTTTTCATAGTTTGAGTGAAGATTGAAAAAGTTTGCTCACCTTAGGTTTTTCTTGAAGGTGTAGGATGAAAATTGCAATAAGGGATCAAAAAGCTTGCTTTCTTGTGTTGTCTTCTTTAGGTAAGAGGGAGATAATCCTTTTAAACCTATCTTGGTGGTGAGGAAACATTTTTTGTGTTGTTGATAAGGAATCCATGTGGGATTGCTCTCTTTGTTGTGTTATTTTTCATGATTTTGTGTTTATTTGGACTTGTATGAGTTATTGGTTGCCTTTGCATGTCTTGATGGCTATGGATTGTATATTGGATTGATGCATGGAAATTTTAGGGTTCTTTGCTCCTATGGGTTCACAGCCAAGAGGCCATGTTTTTGGTTGTTCAAGATTTAATTTTGTGGAAATTAGAACTTAGGTGATTAAGTGGTAAAGAATTAATTAATGCAATGGAAAACTTTGGGTTCTCACCCCTTGGGAGGCTCACGGCCTCTAGGGCTTTTATGGGTTCAAGATTTAATTTTTGTGTAACCTTGAAACTTAAGAAATTAAGTATTATGTAACTAACAATGTGATGGAAAAATTGGTTGGACTCTTGTCCTTGGGAAGCTCAAGACCTCTAGGGCTTCATTGGCTAAGATTTATGCATCAAGCTAAGGGTCAGGTAATTAGGTAATTTAAGAATTTATTATGGATTCATGGGATGGAAATAAATTTATTGGATGACCTAGGGTGATTATTTGGACTTAAGAAAAGAACAAGAGTATTTGTGAGGCTTGGAGAACCTTAGAATAAATTTCTAAGTGAGTATGATTAAACTTAAACTGGAGGACTTAGCTAATCAAGAGAATTCCTCTACAGAAAGATTTCATAAGAAATGTTAAATTAAAGTGAAACTTCATAATAAACCTTAAAAGGTGTTTTGTCACATTTGAGAATTTGATAATATGTTATTGTGGGTCCATGAGTGGGACCAAAATTCTGTTGGTGTTTAACTTGGCCAAATTGTGGCATGTTGTGGAAAAGTATATCATTGCTAAATACACATGTATATGCATTGAGTCGTCATGGATTGTTGAAGTAAGGTTGTATGCCTAGGAGTTGAACCACACCATAGTGCTGGTGCGAATAGACTAAGTGTAAGTCATATCGTTGACCTTGGGGGTGTTAGGGTGCGGGTGGCTCACAAATGCACAGTTGGTAGCTCCTCTGGGCCGTGGGATAAACTGATGCAAGAGCACCGATGATTTGGATTGAGACACTGTCCTATATCGCGATCTTGTGAGAATACTGCTGTATAAAGCCTTGTTGCGAAAATGATTGATTTTTCTGGAAAGCATTTGATTTTAGGCTGTTGAGATACCAACATGTCTCCTTGATCATTCTCTCTGATGTTTTTGTCTAGCTCCATGGAGTAGGATTTTTGGTACCAAATGTTGGATTTTGGTACCATGTGCACGTGCATAGTGAGTCGACATATTATCTGGCATTTATTCACATGATGATGAACTGTTATTTTATTGATGTTATAACTACCTAGATTTGTTGAGCTGTTTACTGTTTGAATCTTGATGCTGATTATTATTCTTGCTACGCTATGCGGGTGTCTCGCGCCGTTCTATTTCTTTACTACCATAATTGGTACTGAATGTAGGATGTCTCACCTCTTTCTTGTCTCGCTCTGTTTTATATTTATGAACCGTGAAGACTGAAATAATGACAAGCAAGCAGAATCTTTGAAGGTTCGTGGAGATGCAGTTTTCTTGGAGGTGCCGACGTATAGTTTGCTCCCTTGGAGTTAGAGCACATTGGGTACGTTGGGAACGTTACCCTACCTTTGAGTAGAACCTGTTATGGGTTTCTACTTTCTCGTTTGAGTCAGTATAGGCTTAGTTATGGTAGCTGCATATATGTCTTTGAACAAGTATGTTTTATATTTCGCTTGTGTTACTGTAGTATGCTATATGTATATATAGTCAGGAATGTAATTCCCTTTGGAGGATGTTCATGGTTGTGTAATAATATATACTTTGTTCGTGGCTCTTATTTTCTGTATATGCATAATGATTAAATTTGTAAACTTGTTGTTAAGTTGTATCATGCCTAAATTTAGTGACTTTGGTATAATGATGATTGTGCCGTAGTTATTAGATCTAGGGGTGTTGCATTAGGTAGTATCAGAGCAGTTCATCCTATTGAGCCAGGGTATGGACTGACTATGCTTAGACATGTTAGGAGTTTTTATATGTTATGCATTTCTTTGTTTCTTAGTTGAGATGTTGGGAAAGGAATACATGACTTGCCATAGGTTGAAGGTTAGTAGCTACTGTTATACAGTTACATGATATTGAGGACTGGCCTACTCAATATATAATATTCTGTGTGGATAGGAAACTATGACTTCACCTAGGTGTACTAAGAGAATAGGAGTTATTTTAGTAAGGAATTTAGCTAGTATGACTGAACTCTTTTAGAATTTGTTGTATCTATACCTTTTGTTGTGATATCTCTAAAGCCCAAGCTTGAGTCTTTCAAGCTTATGGTTAAGTTTGTTTGGTTTGTGTTGCGTAATTCTTTGTGTTTAGTTTCCGAAAGGAGCCAATATAGTTTAAAAGGGGTTGCGATTGGTTTTCGTTGAGTATTGATTCGTTTGTCTTTGAAGGAAAACAATGGTTCGCGGTAGGCGTACGCCTGTGAATGCGGGCCGCGACAACGATGGGATGACTGTGACTATAAAAGCAATGCAAAGAATAGCTGACGTAACAGTACAATAGAATCGGAGGGCCGCTCGGCAGCAAGAACTGATAGTCGAGGCTTAGATTTTGTTAGAGTTAAATCAGTCTCAGGATATGGGACCCCATGACATTGGACCATATTGGTTCCGAAGGAGGAGAAATCGTAAGGTCAAGCGATTCCAACGGAAACTACATTCACGACCATCGGGGAAGCAACAACAATAGCAACCATATGAAGATAGTGCTAGTGGCAGTAGATCTAGCCAGACCGTGACATTTTTACCAAGATGTAAGAAGTGTGGAGAGAACCACTCAATGAGGGAGTGTAAGATCAAGGGGGTAATCTGTTTCAAGTGTGGGAAGCCCAGACACATTTCTAGAGACTGTGCTCCACCAAAGAGGGAGTCTTTTGTTAGTGATGCACGTGTTTCAAAACCTTAAGCTGAAGGGAAAGTTTATACCCTAGGTACAGTGAAAGTTTCCCAGAATGAAGATCTAAATAATAGAGATTGTGGCACAATAAATGATCCCTTAACTGTACTGTATAATTCTAGGGGTAACCCATTTCTTTATGGCATATGACTGTATCAAAAGTTTATACCTTTTGACTTGTTCATTTCTACTTCTATTAGTAAACCTATTGCTACTACCCAATTGCTCAAACTATTCTATTTGTGTTGAAGACCAGATCCTTTCTGTTGATTTGAATTGTTTAGCTCATTCTCGAATAAGTGTGATTTTAGGAATGGATTGGTTATTTTCTAATCATATCCTGCTAGATCGTTCTAATGAAAACCTTAGTGTTTCTTGAAACTGAGATTTTCGAATTTTTTTTAACGGCCAACTAAGTTGAAGCTTTATTAAGGAAAGAAGCTAAGGATACATGCTATTATCTTCTTTGGAAGTCGAAAGTAAGGAGAATGTGAATGCTATTTTTGTAATCAATAAGTTCTCATGGTGAGCTCCAGTGCTGCTAGTTAAAGAGAGGGATAGAATTTCTCGTCTACGTGTGGACTATCGCCAGTTGAACGAGATTACGATGAAGAATGAGTATCCTCTGAAAAAAATAGACGGTTCGATGAATCAACTAAAAGGGAGTTGTTATTTTCTCTATGATGGATTTACGCTCTAACTATCCTCAGATTTGTGTGGAAGTAAAGGATGTTCCCAGAACGACTTTTCAAATGCGCTATGGGCATTATGAGTATCTCGTGATGCCATTTGGAGTGATAAATGCTCCTGCCATATTCATGGATTACATGAGTCGGATCTTTTGTCCTTATCTAGACAGAATTGTCATTGTCTTTATCAATGACATTCTGATCTATTCTCGAAAATCGAGAGGATCATGCTGAACATCTTAGTATAGTTCTCCAGATTCTGAAGGAGAATGAGTTGTATGCCAAGCAGGCGAAGTATGAATTCTGGCTAGAAGAAGTCAAGTTTTTGGGCCATGTAATCTTAAAGGAAGGGATTACAGTAGACCCGTCAAAGGTGGAAGTGATTCTGCAATGGGAAAGGTCGAAGAGCATTAAAACTATCCCAACGGATCTAATTTGCCTGGTTATAACTGGTTGATGACAGAAATTCAGAGCTTTGTGGGATTAGCTAGATATTATCGGAGATTCATTGAGGGATTCTATAAGATAGCAGGGTCTCTCACTCAGCTCACGAGGAAGAATCAGGACCAATGCTTGCAAAGGAAGTTTTTAAGAATTGAGGGGACGACTACCTACTTCACCAGTGATAGTTCTACTTGATCTAGGTGAACCCTTTGAGGTGTATTGTGATGCTTCATACCAAGGGTTACGGTGTGTGCTTATACAAAACAGAGAAGTAGTGGCTTACGCTTTGAGGCAGTTGCGAGTGCATGAGGAGAACTACCCAATACACGACCTAGAGTTAGCAGCTGTGATATTCGCTTTGAAGATATGGAGGCACTTTCTTTATGGGGCGACGTTTAACGTCTTTAGCGACCATAAGAGCTTGAAGTATCTGTATGACCAAAAGGAGTTGAAAATGTGGCAGCAAAGGTGGTTGGAAATTTCTGAAGGATTATGATTTTCAACTTCAGTGTCACCCCGGAAAGGCAAACGTTGTAACAGACGCTTTAAGTAGGAAGATGCTCAGTATCTCTGCTATGATGGTTAAGGAGAAAGATTTGATAAAACAATTCAGGGATGTATGGTCCTTTGTGGAATTGGCACCAGGGAAGATTTGTATGAACACGATCACTATTTCAAGTGACTTAATGGAAGACATCCGAGAGAAACAGAAAGTTGACAAGTTTTTGCAAAAAGAAAGGGAACTAATGAAGCAAGGTAGTGTGACAACATTAGAGGAAGGAACTGATGGAATCCTAAGGTTCAGAGGTAGAGTTTGTGTACCCAAGGATCAAGAACTTAGAAAGCCTATTCTCGAACGCGCTCACACGAGCAAGTTGAGTATGCATCTAGGAATAACCAAGATGTACCAAGGCCTGAAACGATTATTTTGGTGCCACGAAATGAAAAGAGATATCGTCAAATGTGTGTCGTTTTGTCTGGTTTATCAGAAAGCAAATGTTGAACATCAAAGACCTTCTGGAATGTTGCAACCCCTAGCTATTCCCAAATGGAAGTGGGATAGTATTGTGATGGACTTTGTGGTTGGATTGCCAAAGACCAGAAAGGGTTACGATTCAATAGGGGTAATCGTTGATTGACTCACAAAGTCAACACATTTCTTACCAATCAACATAAGGTATTCCATGGAGAAGTTAGCCCGAGTGTATATTGGCGAGATTGTTAGATTGCATGGTGTGCCTTCGAGCATTATTTCTGATAGAGATCCAAGATTCACATCAAAGTTTTAGTAAAGTTTATAAGTAGCGTTGGGAATTAAACTTCAGTTCAGTTCTACTTATCATTCTTAAACCGATGGTCAATCGGAAAGGACGATCCAATCATTGGAAGATTTGCTCAGAGCTTGTACCTTGGAACAAACTGAAAGTTGAGATGAAATTTTGCCTTTGGTAGAATTTCCCTACAATAACAGTTTCCATTCGAGTATAGGGATGGCACCCTATGAAGCCTTGTATGGATGACGATGCAAAACACTATTGTGTTAGTATCAAGATGGAGAGTATCTCACAGTTGGACCCGATCTGGTATAACAAACGACGAAAAAGGTCAAGATGATTCAGGAAAAAAATGAAGACGGCTCAGAGTCGACAGAAGAGCTATGCTGACAAAAGAAGAAAGCCTCTTGAGTTTGAGGAAGGCGAGCATGTGTTTTTGAAAGTCATGCCTATGACTGGGGTTGGCCGAGTTATGAAATCTAGGAAACTTACTCCCAAATTCCTTGGACCTTACCAAATTCTTCGCTGGATAAGTCCAGTAGCTTACCAAATGCCTTACCACCTTTTTTTTCTAACCTTCATAATGTTTTCCATGTGTCGCAATTGCGAAAATATATTTCTGATCCGAGCCACATCATAGCACCGGACACAGTACAATTGAAAGAGAATGTAACCTATAAGACAACTCCTATAAGAATTAAGGATAGAAGAGTAAAGTAACACAGAGGGAAGGAGATCCCGTTGGTAAAAGTAATCTGGAATGACACAACCGGAGATACAACGTGGGAGTTAGAAGACAAGATGAAGGAGCAACATCCACAACAATTCTAAGGTATGAAAATTTCGAGGACGAAATTTCTTTTTAAAAAGGGAGAGTTGTAACACCCCGAAAATTGCTAGTTTCATGATAAATAGTAATTTTATAATATTTGTGATTTTTGTGAATTTTTTCAGAAACGTTGAATATTTTAATATATTTCTCGTTTTGCATGTGCGCTGAGCGGAATCTGAAAAACAAAATATTTTTTCCGAGGCTGGTAAACCTTGAACTGTGGAAATGTCGACTAAGGATCTTACTAAACCAGAGGCAGGACACAGTTTACGAGGTTTACTTTTTTCGAGATTTTTATCTGACAAATAAAAATCGTAGTACATTTTATTATTTGTTGGATAATAAACACTATTTTTATTAATTGTAACCTTTGTTCACCGGATAATAATTTTAGTAGAGTGTTAGTCATATTTTCTAGAGAACAATTTAATGACATCACAAATTATGATATCATTTGATGACATCACCTTTGATTTTTCAAAAAGTGAGATTTTGGCTTGTTGGAGAAGCTTGGAGGAAGCTTCCTTGCACTTTCCTATTAGCTTGTTTGAGAAACCATTTCTCTCTCTCCGCTTTAAGTGCCCCACGACAATGAAGAAAAAAAAAAAAGAGGAACCAAAAGTTCATTTCACTTAAGTCACATTTCATTTCCATTTCAAACAATTTCCTATCACTTTCTCTCTCTACCTTTCTCTTCTTCCATTTTCTCTTCACTTTTCTCTCTTCTTCTCCTCCTACCTCACGGCCACACCACCATTGCCACCCTTGATGTTTGCAAAAATTTCACCCAATCACATTTTCTTAAACTCTACTACATTCTAAACCACTTTCTAGTTGGAGTCATCTCCTAAAGCTTCCATCTTCATCAACTTTCTTCAAGCCCTAAAACTTGAAACTCTAAGGTAAAGTTCTTGACTTTCTTCTCTTTTCTTCTCTTTTTCGTTTTTCTTGGTCACCTATGTGACCAAGGACTCCTCTTTTCATGGTTTGAGTGAAGATTGAAAAAGTTTGCTCACCTTAGGGTTTTCTTGAAGGTGTAGGATGAAAATTGCAACAAGGGATCAAGAAGCTTGCTTTCTTGTGTTGTCTTCTTTAGGTAAGAGGGAGATAATCCTCTTCAACCTATCTTGGTGGTGAGGAAACGTTTTTGGTGTTGTTGATGAGGAATCCATATGGGATTGCTCTCTTTGTTGTGTTATTTTTCATGATTTTGTATTTATTTGGACTTGTATGAGTTATTGGTTGCCTTTGCATGTCTTGATGGCTATGGATTGTATATTGGATTGATGCATGGAAATTTTAGGTGTCTTTGCCCCTATGGGTTCACGGCCAAGAGGCCATGTTTTTAGTTGTTCAAGATTTAATTTTGTGGAAATTGGAACTTAGGTGATGAAGTGGTAAAGAATTAATTAATGCAATAGAAAACTTTGAGTTTTCACCCCTTGGGAGGCTCATAGCCTCTAGGGCTTTTATGGGTTCAAGATTCAATTTTTGTGTAACATTGAAACTTAAGAAATTAGTATTATGTAACTAACAATGTGATGAAAAAATTGGTTGGACTCTTGTCCTTGGGAGGCTCACGGCCTCTAGGGCTTCATTGGCTAAGATTTATGCATCAAGCTAAGGCTTAGGTGATTAGGTAATTTATGGATTCATAGGATCGAAAGAAATTTATTGGATGACCTAGAGTGATTCTTTGGACTTAAGAAAAGAACAAGAGTGTTTGTGAGGCTTGGAGAACCTTAGAATAAATTTCTAAGTGAGTATGATTAAACTTAAACTGGACGACTTAGCTAATCAAGAGAATTCCTCTTACGAAAGATTTCATAAGAAATGCTAAATTAAAGTGAAACTTCATAATAAACCTTGAAAAGTGTATTGTCACATTTGAGAATTTGATAATATGTTATTGTGGGTCCATGAGTGGGACCAAAATTTTGTTGGTGTTTAACTTGGCCAAATTGTGGCATGTTGTGAAAAAGTATATCATTGCTAAATACACATGTATATGCACTGAGTCGTCATGGATTGTTGAAATATGGTTGTATACCTAGGAGTTGAACCACACCTTAGTGCTGGTGTGAATAGACTAAGTGTAGGTCATATCGTTGACCTTGGAGGTGTCGGGGTGCGGGTGTCTCACAAATGGATAGTTGGTAGCTCACTGGGCCGTGGGATAAACTGATGTAAGAGCACCGATGATCCGGACTGAGACACTGTCATATATCGTGATCCTGTGAGAATGTCGCTGTATAAAACCTTCTTGCGCAAATGATTGATTTTTCTGGAAAGCACTTGATTTTAGGCTGACGAGATACTGACATGTCTCCTTGATCATTCTCTCCGATGTTTTTGTATAGCTCCTTGGAGTAAGATTTTTGGCACCGATTGTTGGATTTTGGTACCATGCGCACGTGCATAGTAAGTCAACATATTATCTGGCATTTATTCACATGATGATGAACTGTTGTTTTACTGATGTTATAATTACCTAGATTTATTGAGCTGTTTACTGTTTGAATCTTGATGCTGATTATTATTCTTGCTATACTATATGGGTGTCTCGTGCCATTTCATTTCTTTACTGCCATAATTGGTACTAAATGTAGGATGTCTCACCTTTTTCTTGTCTCGCTCTGTTTTATATTTATGAACCGTGAAGATTGAAATAGCGACAAGGTAGAATCTTTGTGGGTTCGTGGAGATGTAGTTTTCTTGGAGGTGCCGACGTATAGTTTGCTCCCTTGGAGTTAGAGCACGTTGGGTACGTTGGGAACATTACCCTACCTTTGAGTAGGACCTATTATAGGTTTCTACTTTCTCGTTTGGGTCAGTATGGGCTTAGTTATGGTAGCTACATATATGTCTTTGAACAAGTATATTTTATATTTCGCTTGTGTTATTGTATTATGCTTTATGTATATATATTCAGGAATGTAATTCCCTGTAGAGGATGTTCATGGTTGTGTAATAAATATACTTCATTCGTGGTTCTTATTTTCTGTATATGTACAATGATTAAATTTGTAAACCTGTTGTTGAGTTGTATCACGCCTAAATTTAGTGATTGTGGTATAATGACAATTGTGCCGTAGTTATTAGATCTAGGGGTGTTACATTTAGTGTGCACCTCTCTATCTAGTCTTTGGTGTAACATCCCGGGACTGCCTGTAGGATTGATGAGTGTCTTCACAAACCAACACGGGTCTTTTCAGCGTGCTTTGTCCTCACTCACACGTATCTTAAGAAACTTCATCAAGCATGCTTAACTATGGAGTTCTTATGTTCTAGGCTCCCGAAAAGAAGTTACAACTTGTTGATATGGCTACGCCTAATCAATTCCTTTAAGTCATCCTCAACTATGCAGTCCCATACCTGCCCAATCTCCGAATCCCTCTCATTCCGGTGCGTATTTAGTTCATTCATGGGACCCTTCGCCTAGAAGCTTGCCAGGAGCCACTCCTTGTATGTGCTTCTCTTACACCAACGTCCACTCCCCTCCCTCGTCAGCCCCGAGACACCACATGCCAACCAACTTCTACTTGGTTCGTTCCCGAACCACACCGTACTGGGAGAGGTCCCGTCTCTAATACCATCTATAACTTCCCGGGACTGCTTGTAGGATTGATGAGTGTCTCCATAAACTAACACGGGTCTTTTTAGCGTGCTTTGTCCTCACTCACACGCATCCTAAGAAACTTCCCAGGAGGTCACCCATCCCATAATTGCTCCAAGTCATGCACGCTTAACCATGGAGTTCTTATGTTCTGGCTCCTGAAAAGAAGTTACAACTTGTTGATATGGCTACGCCTAATCAATTCCTTTAAGTCATCCTCAACTACGCAGTCCCATACCTGCACAGTCTCTGAATCCCTCTCATTCTGGTGCGTATTCAGTTTATTCATGGGACCCTTCGCCTAGAAGCCTGCTAGGAGTCGTTCCTTGTACGTGCTTCTCTTACACCGGCGTCCACTCCCCGCCCTTGTTGGCCCCGGGACACCACATGCTATTTAATTATCGGGTGATAAAAATACAGTAAAAATATTATTCGTAGGGTTATAGCAGATAAAAAAATAAATATTGTACTGCGTATTCAACATTAGTGGCTTGGACATCCACCATTGATTCAATCAACGGTGGAGATTGGTCTTATAAAATGGCTAGGACCATTTATGACCATTGGATGTAAAGTTTGAAGGAGTAATCTTGACCCTTCATTTTGGAGATACATCTAATGGCTAGGATTTCAAGGAGGAAAGATCCAATGGCCTAGATTAAGTCTTCTATCTAAGGCTAAACCTAGAATCTACTTTAATCCTAACCATTGAACTAATCAATGGTTAGGAATGCTTAAAATGGTGGCTAGTGAAATTTGTCACACATTTGGAGTGCATGAAGGGGGGGTTCGGTTTTGAGAAGCTTAAGGGCATAGCAAGGTTTCAAGACCACATTATTGCTATCATTGATCATCTTTGTCTCCTCCAAAAAGCCAAAGCTCTTCAAAATTTTCTCTCCACTTCTTCTTCAAGCTAGGTTCGGCCAAGACACCAAAATCCACTTTCTATCACTCTTTAATTTCAAACAACCATACTTCTTGAATCTATACCTCATTCTAAGACACTTTGTAGTTTGGAACAAGTTCTAAATCTTTCATCTTCAAGGACATTTTCCAAGAACAAGTTCTAGGGTTTTTGAGGTGAAGTGTAAGGAAACTTCATTTCTTATCTCTTTTTCATGTTCTAAACCATGTTTGATCCATGGTTCTTCTTGTTCAAGCTTAATATACTAATAAACTTGTGTTTGTTTTATGTTCAAGAAACTTTTGTTGGTGGAGAACTTGTGCAAAGTGCAAAGCAAGGAGCTTTTTGAGGTTCTTCAAGAGGTAAGAGGGAAATCCATCTCACCAACCAAGTATGGTGGTGAGAGATGGTTTGTGTATTTGATGGATGGTGAATCCATGTGAGGATTCATATCCATGGTTATGTAATTATTTGTGGGTGTTTATGTGGTTTATGTGCTTAGCATGGTTTATTTGTGCTTGCATGCTTAGTATGATGTTTATTTGCTTTTATGGTATGCTTGAAATATAATATGTTGATTATATGTGATGTATGCCATAAAAATTGTTGGAAAGGAAAACAATTTTTGGTTCCAATGACCATGAGGATTTCGGCCTCAACACCTCAAAATATGTGTTCATAAATTAATATTTTCATGAATGGTAAAATTAGATGTTTAGAAAAGCAAGGAAAATGAACAAATGATTTGATTTCAAAGACCAATTGTTTCACGATTTTGATGAAGAATTTTAATGGTTTTGTTTGTGTAAAACCATGAATGGAACTTAGATGATTTAGAAAGAAAAATATAAGAATGGTTTCAATGGCCATGTCCACAATTTTGAAGGCTTGTAAATGCCTTGATTTTATGAAACAAAGTGATTTTCAAAGTGAAAATATAATTTGATTTAGTACAAGGATTTTGGAAAAGGAATCAGAGTGTTTTATCACTTGAGAAATAGAAATTTCGGTTATGAAAGGAAAATAGAGGTTGTAAGGGTTTGAACCACAAATTATTTTGGAAGAGGATTGAATTCAAGAATTTATTTTAAATTATAAAAGAAACATTGATGATTTAAAATTTACTAACGTAAACTCATCCTTTGAGTTTTGGAGAGCATTAGGGAATTTTAAGTGAGAAATATTAATTTAATTCAATGAAATGATGAATTTATGGAATAAATTGTGAAAAAGATTTTCTTGAGTAAGAAAATGTGAAAAATAATGTGAGAAGTTATATTATTTTGAGAAAGGTTGAAATGGAATTTTTGAAGGTTGAGAAATATTTTACGTGGTTGTAAAATGGTGAAAAATGATTTATGTAACTTAAAAACATGATTTTTAAGCTACGTGATTTGGAAAAAAAACGTTTAAATATTTCTACGTGATTGAAATATTGTTGAAAAATCACTACGTGATTGAAAAGTGATGAAATATTTTTACGTGATTGAGAAAACGATAGAAAATCGCTACGCGATTTGAAAACGTAACAGAAATGTTACAAAATTGTGAAAACGTGACGAAAGTGTTGTGCGACTATGAAAATGCGATAATATGATTTTCACGATTAAATATATAGTAGGATTACTGTTGAACCAGTGGATGGACATTGTATGAGAAAATGATGAATTTGCCAGTGATTGGCATTGGTGCATTTTACATGCATGGACTAGTGTATGGACACTGTATGAGAAAATGATGAATTTTACATGTGATTGGCATTGGCGCATTGAACATGCATTGAAAAGGTCCGATGGACTGGATATGGCTATTTGCCTAGGAGAGACGTACACCTCTTGAGTGGGTGCGATATGCGTAATGTAAGTCATTTATTGACCTTGGGAGCATCGGGGTGTGGGTTGGTCACAATGGGCAGTTGGTAGCTCTTTTGTACCATGGGTTAGATCGATGCAACACACCGATGATCCTGACCGAGAGACTATTCTTAAGCAAGATCTAGTAAAGACTGTCATGTATATGCTAGATGTGCAAATACATATGAGAAATGTGGCACGTAGTCTAAGGCATGTTGGTACAGATCTTTCGGATCAATTTCTCCGAACTGAGTATTAGCTCCATGGAGTAGGAAATTGAGTCTGTGTGCACATGCATAAATTTGAGTATTTATATCTGTATGATATAATAATTGGGGAATATTAGCTATGACAATTGAACTGTTAAGGAATATTGGATGATGATGATGATAATAATGTGATGGCATTATTTTAATTATTGTGTGATTTGAATAATGTTAATGGTATAGTGGTAATTATTATTTATTGTATCTGTTATAATAAATAATGTTGATGGCATGATTGTAATTATGGTATGATGTATCTGTATGATATATTGTATGTGTTATCTCTGTGCTACCATGTTAGTATTGGCGTAGGTGATCTCACCTCTTTGTATATATATTTTGTACTGTAATTATATTTGTAAAGATGCTGAGCAAGGTATTGAATAAGAGGGTGAAGAAGAGCAGGTTCCTATGGAGGAAGCGGAGTTTTGATAGGATGACATCAAGACCTAGTTTCTTTGGTTACGTGAGACTACAGTTCCATGGTGGAGCTGGAGCGTGGAGGACTAGTCCCAATGAGAGGGGACTAATTTATCAGGGAAATCTGACGGTCAACATGAGTAGGGAATTTCATGGAGATCTGTTCTTTTCCATAACTATTTATGTACATGTCAAATTTTCACTGTCCATCAGGTAGCATTGGGATACTATGTATTATGTCCCAACGGAAATTAGTATTGTGTCGTCTGCTCGGACACTTGTCCGTAGGACCTCGCGTCGAGCTGGATTCCTTCCTACTAAGGAATCTGAGGAGGATCCGTCTGAGGATTCTGCTGTTTAGTTATGCTTGGGCAAGCAAGTCAGTTTTAAATTATATTTAACTACTTTGAGAACTTGGTCTGTATATAAATAATGTCGACAGTACTTTTGTAATGTATATGATGTAAATTATATGTGATGATGTATAATATTTCTATTTTCCGCTAAGTTTATTTATCAATATCAAAGAGGAAAAAATTTTACAACTCGTATTTTTATCACAACATCACATTTTATGAACTTGGGGTAATTTGGTAATTAAGTAACATAAATGTGGCACCCTACGGTGGGTGTTACATTCGGTCCACATTCACCTTCAAGCAAGAATCAACAATGGTCGGTTGCTTGGAAACTTGAGACAAATTGAACTTAGTAACTTCTTTACCTAATTTGAGGGTTATTTTCCCATACTTCACATCAAACACAACTCCAATGGTGGCTAGGAATGACCTGCCCAAGATGATGGGGGTTTGACCATCGACTTCCATCTCAAGCATAACAAAATCGATTAGTATGTAAAATTTTCCCACCTTCAAAGGAATATTCTCTAATATGCCAAAAGGATGTTTATTTGACCTATCCAGTAATTAAAGAGAAATGGTGGTTGGTTTGAGCTCCCTAATATTAAGTTTCTCACAAATAGAAAGGGGTATCAAACTCTCACTTGCCCCAAGATCACACAAAGCCTTGTTGATATGCATGTCCCCAATTGAGCATGGAATTGAAAAGTTACCCAGATCCTGAAGCCTAGGTGGAAGCTTGTTTTGAATGATTGCACTATATTCTGCCGTCAAAGTAACGATTTCATAGTCCTCAAGCTTCCTTTTATTAAAGAGAATTTTTTTCAAGAACTTAGCATAAAAAGGCATTTGGGAGAGAGCTTCTGTAAAAGGAATATTAATGTAAAGCTGTTTAAGTACCTCCAAAAATTTTTCAAATTGATGATCAAGCTTCGCCCATTAATAGCTTTGACGGAAGGGCAAAGGTGGAACATATGCCGGTGGAGGAACATACTTTTTGGTGCTTCCTTCATCTCCTTCTTTATCCTCGCTCTTCTCTTGCTTCTCCTCCTTTTCATGAGTTTGCCTATCTTCTAGCCTTTCTTCCCTTGTGGGGCCTTCAAGTTGCTTCCCACTTCTCAAGAAAATTGCTTGAACTTGCTCCCTTGGGTTAGTTTTCGGTTGACTTCATATTCGCCCTTTCATCATGTTAAACAAGCTTGCTTATTGGGCTATTTGAATTTCAAGCATCTTGGAGTGAGTGAATATTTGATCTAAACGAGTATTGATTTACTTGATGGACTCCCCATGTTATTGCACTTGTGCTTGAATGACTTGACCTTGCTCTTGTTGAGTAACTATGAAATTCTCCATGAGAGCTTCTAAATTGTATTTTGCACCCTGAGAAGATTATTGAGGTTGTTGGAATCTGGGTGGAGGTCTATTGTTGGATGGAACCCATTGGTTTCTCTATCCTGGATTATATGTGTTGGAGAAGGGGTTACCTTGAGCCTTGAAATTTTCATTCTGCACATAACTCACTTGTGCCAAAGACTGATCTTGAGAATATGTTTCCACTGCCTTGCATTCCGATGCTAAATGCCCTCCTCCACATGTTTCACAAGCTATGTTAGGGGTAGTGACGACATTGACATTCAACTTCTCAAGTGACTTAGTCAAAGGATCAAACTTGACATTCAACATAGTAATGACATCAAGCTCTATCATTTCGGCTTACTTCTTTGAAGTTGATCTCTCACTTAGCCATAAATAAATATTCGAAGCAACTCCATTAATCAAGGCCATTGCCTCTATTGGAGTCTTTGCCATCAAAGCACCGCCAGTTATGGTATCAAGAGTTACATTTGTAGAGAAATTCAACCTAGCATAGAATGTTTGTATAGCAACAAAATTCTGTAGGCCATCATGTGGACACTGACGAATGAGATCATTGTACCTTTCCCATGCTTCATAAAGCGATTCATCTTCTTTTTGGGAGAAGGTAGTGATGTCTTGACGGAGCTTGATTGTATTTCCAATTGGATAGTACTTGTCCAAGAAAGCCTGCTCCATCAAGTCCCGGGTGGTAAGTGAATTTGGGGCTTCTAAGTGAATTCACCTCTTTGCTTTCCCCCTAAGAGAAAAAGGGAAAAAGTCTAATACGTATAGCATCCGTTGTAACCCCATTAATCTTTATGGTATCATATAACTCCAAGAACTCATCTAAATGCTGATTTGGGTCTTAGTCGTTGACCCACTAAATTACAATTGTTGGACTATCTGGATTAGTGATGTTTTTATCTCAAAATTGTTGGCCTCCACTCGTGGCCGTACAATGGAAGACTAATGAGCATTAGCATTGGGAGTTCCATAATCCCTCAGCCATGGCTCTGCATTGGTGACTTAGTTAGTGTTGTCTGCCGTGTGGCCTTCCTCAATTCTTTGTGTTCTTCTTTCTTTTTTAATATCACGAAGTGTCCTATCGATCTCAAGATCAATGGAGATAATAAGATCTCCTTGACTCCTCGTTCTACGCATAAGAAAGAAACAACACTTGAAAATTAAAAAAAATAAAGTTAAAATAAAATAAGTTAAAATAAAAAGGGAAGAAGAAAATGAAAATTAGAGAGAATGGAGAAGAAGAGAGTTTTAGAGAGATGTAAGAAAGTGTCAAATGAGAGGTGCCTTAGTTTCTAACTTATAACCCCTCTAAACTACCCTTATTTTGGCTTTACATATTAAAAACTTATTAATTATAAAGATGGGTCAGTTATGAACAATTGGGCTCAAACCCCATGCAATTTGGAGGTCCACAACTCAAGTTATGACCAAGATAACATCAAAGGGTCTCTAAACTCGTATTCTAAATTCTAGGCCCAATCAGGTCCACTAGACATCCGATTGAGACTTCGAGCTCTTCATCAAAGTCGTAGAGCTTCCTCTTAGCTTTCCTACAAGATAAATTTCATAATTATCATATATCTAGAACTCAACTTATGGATAAAATACAGAAACAGTGTCAAAACTCATTAATGTTAAAAAAAATTCAATTAGGCCCAATTTGAGCCCAAACTTACCAAACATGACCAAACTCAATTAATTAAGAATATGAAAAGTGTAAATGACTAAATATGAGAGTTTATTAATGTATAAAATATGTGATTATCAGAAGCTAATACCTAAATGTTTTGTTATGAACTCTTAAACACTATGTGGTACCTTCAGCTAGTATCAATTGCATAACTAGTTAATTGATTTATCTGTTCTTATCCTGTTATAGTTGAATGCTAATTATAATGTTTCCACACTAATAGAATTTTATCTTAATCTTAAGTTAGAATTTAAAAAGAAAAAAGTTCCTATATAATAACGTGGTTAGCGGTATTGGGAAAGAAATAAAGATTAAATACAAGATAATTCTTAAGCAAGACTAAGAACTTAATACTCCTAGTCACGGTGTGAAACTAAGCTTGAATAAGAGAATGTAATACCTTGTTTCCTAAAAGAAGTAAAATGAGGACTTGATTTAATAGATATTGTAAAGTGCCAAAATGTGAATTTGAGTTGTGTTGATAATGCCTTTCATGAATTGATTGTGTTTGAAATGCCTAGAAATGTGATTGATAACTTGAATATATATCGATATTGAAGAGTGCCAAAATTTGAATTTAAGTTGTAATGGTAATGCCTTTCATGAAGTGATTGTGTTTGAAATGCTTAGTAATGTGATTGATGACTTAAAAATATATAGATATTGAAGAATGCCAAAATGTGAATTTTAGGTGTGTTGATAATGCCTTTCATGAATTGATTGTGTTTGAAATGCTTAGTAATGTGATTAATAACTTGAATATATATAGATATTGAAGAGTGTCAAAATGTATATTTGACTTTTGTTGATAATGTCTTATATGGATTGATTGGGCTTAGTATTCTTAGAAATGTGAATGTTGCGAATAAATGAATGCTTTGTATTCCAAATGCTATCTTAGATATGCTTAGTATGTAGCATTCAGGTATAACCAAAAGAGAATGAAGGAATGCATGATTTCATAAGAAAAATGAAAATAAGATCATTATAAATGATAGACATCATTCGTCTGATGAGTGTTAAAAACACTCATCTTCTGAGTTTATTTATTAGGATTTTTAATTGATTTTTATTTAGTTTGTTTATTTTTAATTTATTTTTAAATAATTATCGCTTCACCTAGTCATATTTGAATTTACAAGATAAATCATCAGATTTTGTGCAAAAATAGAAAATTCCTAAAGATAAATATTTGAAGAATTCTTATCCTATTCTTAGATGCTAATTAGAGTTCTAATTGGATGCAAAATCTTAAATAAGGATTAGATTGAAGATTGGATAAGGATTCTCAAAGAGATAGAGTTTGTTGCAAATTTAGATTCCCGCACTATCCTAAACATTCATCATTAATAGAACCATATCTTGAGCTATAGATATTAGAACGACGAGTTGTTTGTGACATTGTAAAGCACACATAAAATCCTAAAACTTCTCTGTTGTGATCGAGGGTAAATTCGACTAAGTGAAGGGTGAGAGAAATCGTGCAAGTCATATACGAAAAACTATTAGCTTTTCTATAAAAGGGGGAAAACGAGTTCAGCAAAGAAGCTCTCTTTTGGTTCATAGAACGCAGCAGTCATCAAGAGGCACAAACCCTAAAGTGGTGTGAGTGCAACTAGGCTTGAAGATTATAAATTTTCTTCAACCTTTCCACCTATCTTCTATGGAGTTTGTTGATTTCTTCTCTTTGTGTTCTTCTTTTCCTATGTATAACTAAGTTTCCCTCGTTAGGGGGATGATGAATCTTGTTGATGTAAACTCTTTTATATGTTTAATCTATATTTTTATTTCATAATTTACGTGTTTATCTCTTCTCTTAATGTTTTTCCAAACCTAATCAATTTGGGAATGGTTTTTGGGTTTATATATGATTTGGGAAAATTTGCATGAACTTAGAACACGTGATAAACACCACAATTTCTGTAATCTCTAAGAATAAATGTTGTAGATTATGTGATCTTTCTTTTAATTCCCTCATTTTTTATAATGCCTTCTCTATTTGGGATTATACTAAGGGATTGATTAATTCTAAATAATGTGAAGATGATTAATATATTAAGGGAATGAATATTGATTAATTTTGGGAATTGATCATAAATTATGGAATAAAACTTAGTTGAACTAATAATTGAAATTACATCAAAAGAGTTCAAGTAAAGTCTGAATCATAACACTTTTATACCATCGTATTTCGATTTTAACCATATTCTTGTTATTTTTAATTGCTTTCTTTCTAGTGTTTTGTTTTGCTTTTATATTGTTGTCAATTCTCATGTTTTCAATAGCTTAAATAGTATTAGTTCAACAAATTTAGTAATTGGCAATAAAACCTCTGTAGGAACGATACTCTACTTATTTTTTATTACTTTTGTGATTTGGTACACTTACCAATTTCATAATAAGTTTTTGGCTCAATTGTCGGGAATTTTTGTGTCAATATTAAATAGTAGTTGAAAAGATACTAATTTAGGCAATTATTTTTCTCGTTTAATTTTCTTTTTATTTTATTTTATTTTTCTTTATTTCACTCTTGGTTGTTTGTTTATTCAAGGTTTTGTGAATTCAGAAGGATTACTATTTGATTCAGAGATAGAAAGAACAAAAAGAGCTAATAGGAAAATAGTCAGAGAAAGAAAGAGGCTTGAAGAAAACATGGTTGAAGGTAATGGAGAACGCAGATGCACGTTGGCAGACTATAAAATGCCATCTTTTGAAAGAGTTGCCACCGGTATAGTGCGCCCAACCATACAAGCTAACAACTTTGAAATTAAATAAGCCCTTTTAAAGCTTGTGCAACAGGATTAGTTTGGAGGCAACCAGTCTGAAGATCCCAACTTACAGATCACTAATTTCTTGCAGTTGTGTGACACCATTAAATACAATTGTGTAAGTGATGATGCTATTAGATTAAGGTTTTTCCCATTCTCTTTAAGGGATCAAGCTAAGAGCTAGCGACAAGCTCAGCCTCAAGGAAACATCATGACATGGGATAGTTTGATGAGCAAATTCCTAACTAGATACTTTCCACCATCTATGTTCATCAAGATAAGGAGTGAGATTTCTTGCTTCACTCAGAATCAAAAGGAATCTCTTAATAAAGCTTGAGAGAGATTTAAGGAGTTGCTGAGAAAATATCCTAACCATGCATTTGAGATTTGGCAGCAAGTGCAAATCTTTTATAATAATTTAAATCATTTTACCAGAGCTATGGTGGATGCATCTGCAGGTAGGTCTTTAAACACTAAGAATCCTAAAGAGGCTCAACAATTATTTGAAGGACTGTGGCTAAACAAGGAGTTATGGAGCTTGGCATTCTCGATGCCCTTCTTGCACAAAATAAGATCTGTCGTAGTAAATCGTCAACCTCACTAAGCAACTTTGTAGTATGCAGGTAAGTTCTGTAAACCATCAAGTTTTGAATTGTGATTTTTGTGGAGGTAATCATGCTAATGGTGAGTGCGAGGCAATTAACTCAGGTGTAATTCTTCAAGAACAAGTCAATTTCATGGGTGATCCTTCAAGACCCCAAGGTAACCCATATTCAAACACATACAATCTGGGGTAGAGGAATATTCCAAACATTTCTTTGAGCAATCAGAATATGCTCAGACCATCACCACTTCCATATCAACAATCATCTTCGTCGTCTTCTTCACAACCTTAACAAGAAAGGCTATCTAATCTTGAAAGTATTGTTGAGAAACTTGCTCTTTGTACTAACAATTTCATGTAAGACACAAGAGCAAATTTTCAAAATCAAGAGGCAGCCATCTGAAATTTGGAGAATCAAGTAGGGCAGATAGCAAAATAGCTTTCAGAAAGACCTCCAGGTACTTACCCTAGTGATACTGTAGTCAATCCAAAGGAGCAGTGCTTGACAATCTCTTTAAGGAGTGGAAAAGTTGTTAGCCCTCACCTAAAAAAAATGATGCTAAAGAAGTAATTAATTTTCCAAGGCAAGTCCAATAAAAAGATGACAATAAAGAAGAAGAGATTGAGATGGACAAACTGAAAGAAGAACAACCAAGAGTACGAAGAAAGAAGAATGATTCAGATTTGAATAAACCTTTTGATCCTTCACTATACGCTAGGCTTCCATTCCTGTAGAGACTGAAGAAAAACACTCCGGAGAAACAAGAGAGGCAATTCTCAAAGTTCCTGGACATTTTTAAGAAGTTGTAAATCAACATTCTTTTTACTGAGACACTTGAGCACATGCTTTCTTATGCCAAATTCATAAGGGAGTTGTTATCTAAGAAGAGGAAATTGCAAGGTGATGAAACAGTCATGCTTACTGAGGAATGTAGTGCCATAATTCAACAGAAGCTATCACCGTTAAACGATTCAGGAAGTTTTAGCATCCTTTGTACCATTGGAAAGCTGAATTTTGGTAGGGTTTTATGTGGTTTAGGAGCTAGCATTAATCTAATGCCGTTGTCAATCCTTCACAAGCTTGAAATTGGAGAGATTAAGCCTATAATGGTCTCCTTTCAATTAGTAGATCAATCAATCAGACGTCCTTATGATATTTTGGAAGACGTGCTAGTGAAGGTAGACAAATTTTTCTTTCCCGTTGACTTTGTGGTTTTAGATATGGACAAAGATGTTAATATCCCCCAGATTCTTGGAAGACCATACTTAGCAACTTCGGGAGCATTAATTGATGTGCCTAGAGGTGAGCTCATTTTGAGAGTGGATGGAGATCAAGTAACTGTCAATGTTTTTGATAAGTCTATCCCAATATCAAATCTTCATGCTCCTATTAGCTGCATTCAAGGTAAATCTCAAAACGAGTTGGCTAGTAAGAGTTTTGCACTATCAATTAACGTTAATCCTCTACTTCTAATAATGATTGAAATTGAAAAAGGTCCTCCAATTTTTTATAATTCATTGCAAACTAGTTCGACATCTTTTGATAATTTGAAACATGATCTATTACCTGTTGATAAATTGAAACTTCCATGGCCTGATGGAATCTTTCGTGCCGAGGTGCATTTAGAATAACCAAATACATATCAAGTTCAAAATGCTTTTGGAGGTAATCCTAAGGCCAGTGATCAAGGAAGGAAGCATTGTTCTGAAAATGGAAAGAAGTCATCTTTTTTCTCTGGTTTTAAACCACCTTGATCAACATAAATAAATGGCAACGTCGAGGTAATGATGTTACACAAGCATTTTTTGGGAGGCAACCCAAATTTCATCTCTTTTTCTTTACTCTTCTATTTTTGTTATTTTTTTGTTATTTATTATTTTATTGATTATCATTTTTCTATTTGTTTTTTGTAGTTCGCTAATGTTGAGTCAACTTAGGTGCTTCCACAAGTTCGGCGCCTTTGTAGGGGGATGTATATAGTTGTCGGTCACAAAAAAGATTTTTCCTCTCTTTCCTTTAGCTTTTTATTTCAACATTTAGTTATTGATTTTTATTGATTTTGTTTTGCCATTATCACCCAATTTCTATCTTATGTTAGCATTGTGTTTTGAGTCACAGTGTTAAAATCGTGTATATCAGTTTGTTGAATTGAATATCAAATGATTGCTTGAATTGTGGAATGATCTTTTTTCTTTGGATATCGCATGAGAATTTAAGAGTTATCTTTATCTTTATTATTTCGATTATGTATGAATGTATTTCCCATTCCATTTTTATTTTTTATAGACCTTGGAATATGATTGAATGACAAGCTTAGAGAAAGTTTATATGAATGCATATGTGTGGATTATTAGCATCTAGAAGTTGTTATATTCTCCCTTGAGGCGAAATCCTAGATAATGCATGATCAAGGAAATGATAAGGGCTTTCTTTAGACCATTTGAGCCTTTCAAGCCAACCTATAAACATAGTATATCTCTAGGTCTCTTTTACAGTCTTGTGTATGTTTGACCTCTATTTCTTTTATTTTACCCATATTTTCCTTTCCCTTTACTTATAAAAAAATTATTATCCTTCTTACACATCTTTTGTTGAGTGCATATCCTGTATTGTTTTATTATTTAAGCTTTAGCTATTTTTTATGCATAAAGTGTTCAAGGAGCAATGAAAGAAAAAAGAGAGAGAAAGTCCACACAATGTGTCGTAAAGAAATAAGTTTAGGGGTGCAGGTCATAAAAAAAAAGAAAGATTAAAAGAAAAGAAAACTTTACAAAAGAGAAAAGTATACAAATAAAATGATGGATTCTTATACTCTATTTTGCACTTGTTCAACATTTTTTGGTTTGGATTTTAAAATGTGCATGATTATGTATCTCAACTTCTGTTTATTTATCCTATCTCTTCTTTCTTAACCCTCACCATTGGTCTTACATTACAAGCTTATAAAGACCTTTTTTATCTTTGGTTATGTGCTGTTTACATTAATGGAGAGAGAGATGAAAAATAATCTTATGCATGATGATTTGAAGTGCATTTGTATAAACCTATCCGGGCTTGTACTTTATGAATAGGAATTGGTCTTACATTCATGTTTATGGAAAGTCATTTATACATGAGAGTTACATGTGAGAGACGATATAACAATTGAATTGTACAAGTGTGACACTTTTAAATAAGATTGCGAAGTAGTTTCTGAGGATACGAATGATGTTCAAAAACCAGTAATACTATGTTTGAGTCTGTATAGATTTAGTTTTTAGTTGTTTATTTTTTTATTTTGTTTTTAATTCTTTTTTTTTCTTTTTGCTTGAGGACAATCAATTGATCAAGTTCGGGAGTATTTGATGAGTGTTAAAAACACTCATCTTCTGGGTTTATTTATTAGGATTTTTAATTGATTTTCATTTAGTTTGTTTATTTTTAATTTATTTTTAAATAATTATCTCTTCACTTAGTGATATTTGAATTTTCAAGATCAAAATCAGATTTTGTGCAAAAATAAAAAATTCCTGAAGATAAATATTTGAAGGATTCTTATCTTATCTTAGATGTTAATTAGAGTTCTAATTAGATGCAAAATCTTAAATAAGGATTAGATTGAAGATTGGTTAAGGATTCTAAAAGAGATAGAATTTGTTGCAAATTTGGATTCCCGCACTATCCTAACTATTCTCATTAATTAAATCTTATCTTGAGCTACAAATATCAGATCGACAAGTCATTTGCAGCATTGTAAAGCTAACAGAAAATCCTAAAACTTCATTATTAAGATCGAGGAAAAATTCGGCCATCTGAAGGGTGAGAAAAATTGTGTAAGTCAGATACGAAAAAATGTTAACTTTTCTATAAAAAAAAAAAAGAAAAAGAAAATGAGTTTAGCAAAGGAGCTCTCTTTTGGTTTCTAGAATGCAACAACCGTCAAGAAGCATAAACCCTAAAGTGGTGTAGACGCAACTAGGCTTAAAGATTAGGAATTCTCTTTAACAATTCCACTTATCTTCCACGGAGTTTGTTGATTTCTTCTCTTTGTGTTCTTCTTTTCCTATGTGTAACTAAGTTTCCCTCATTAGGGAAATAATGGATCTTGTTCTTGGATGATGTAAACTTTTTTATATGTTTAATCTATATTTTTATTTCATGATTTACGTGTTTACCTCTTCTCTTAATGCTTTTCCAAACTTAATCAATTTGGGATGATTTTTGGGTTCATGTATGATTTGAGAAAATTTGCATGAACTTAGAACACGTGGTAAACACCACAATTTCTGCAATCGGTAAGAATAGACGTTGTAGAATGTGTGATCTTTTATTTAATTCCCTCATTTTTTATAATGTCTTCTCTATTTGGGATTATACTAAGGGATTGGTTAATTATAAATAGTGTAAAGAGGATTAATATACCAAGGGATTAGATATTGATTAATTTTAGGAATTGATCATAAATCATAGAATAAAACTTGGTTAAACTTATAATGGAAATTGCATCAAAAGAGTTCGAGTGAAGTCTAAACCCTAACACTTTTATACCATCGTCTTTCAGCTTTAATCATATTCTTATTATTTTTAATTTCTTTCTTTCTAGTGTTTAATTTTGCTTTTATATTATTGTCAATTTTCATGTTTTCAATAGCTTAAATAGTATTAGTTCAACAAATTTAGTAATAGACAACAAAATCCCTGTGGGAACGATACTCTACTCACTTTTTTATTACTTTTGCGATTTAATACACTTGCCAATGTCACAACAAGTATTTTGGCTCTGTTGCCGGGGATTTTGGTGTCAATATTAAATAGTAGTTGAAAATATACTAATTTAGGCACTTATTTTTGTTGTTTAATTTTATTTTATTTTATTTTATTTTTCTTTATTTCACTCTTGGTTGTTTGTTTGTTTATGCGAGGTTCTGTGAATTTAGAAGGATTACTATTTGATCCAGAGATAGAAAGAATAGTAAGAGCTAATAGGAAAACAGCTAGAAAAAGAAAGAGATTTAAAGAAAACATGGCTGAAGGTAATGGAGAACGTAGACGCACGTTGGCAGACTATGCAACACCATCTTCTGAAAGAGTTGCCACTAGTATAGTGCGCCTAACCATACAAGCTAACAATTTTGAAATTAAACCAGCCCTTTTACAGCTTGTGCCACAGGATCAGTTTGGGGGCAACCAGTCTAAAGATCCCAACTTGCATATCACTAATTTCTTGCAGTTGTGTGTTCGCTCTTTTGCTTACCGCAAATGCACGAATCGCACTTGTAATGTAGCTAGGAGTCAGATATTGTTCCCACGAGGACAATGGTTAAAACCAGTGCTAAATTTAAACCAATAGCTCAAGTATTTTTATTCAAGGACATATAAATTGAGAAAGAGTATGTGAATTAATTAAAAGATCTTAAAAACTGTAAAATTAGATTAAGTTGATGATTAGAGAATAGGGAATTCTTTTTCACCTCTTACTTCCATTGATAATAAGTAATCCTTACAAGCAATATAAATGAAATGATTAGATTAGCTTGGGAATCTAAATTAGTTAAAAGTTTATGTTTAGGTCAATTAACCATGCTTCTATTACCTAATTCACTATGTGTCCATGAAAATTAGTATAAATCCACTTATTAAGATCTATTCCCAATTAATTACTATGCATGACCAATAGGTATATTTCTATCCTACTAACAAATCATTGCATCCAAACCAATTGAATGAAATAAAATATGCATCAATCATACATATGACCTCAAATCCAAATTCCTATGTCTAGGTTCATTAGATTTTATCAAATCAATTGAAAGCTGATCAGACTATCAAAGCATTAAGCACTATATGATTGAACAAAAACCAAATCATATATATAAACTCAAAGGATTACAAGATTAATCACTATTTAGAGGAGGATCCAAAGAAAAATCGTATAAATAGCTTAGACAGCCATGAACCCTATGAAAATATCACAATAAATCATATTCATAGAGATGGAAAGAGAGGAAAGTGAAGGAAAGAGAAAAGAAAGCTCAATGGGATGATCCTTCAAGCTCCAATCCTTCTCCATGGTGAAGATGGCCTTCAACCTTAGTTACTTTTGCTTCCTATTAGTGTAAAATATAAAACCCTGACCGCAGCTCTCGAAAAATAACTTACCCTCTATAGAAAATTAATGCAATAGTATTTACAGGGCTCAGAAAATAGAGTCACACTGCGGCATTCAACTTCATACGCTGCAGTGCGTATACAATTTAGATCACCACGTCGTGGCATTCATTCCTTTGTGTCACGGCTTTCAAAATACGTAGCTCTCTGCCTGAACAGGGGAATGTCACACGCCGCGGCATTCACATGCCACGCCGCGGCGTGACAAGCTGATCCTTGATCTTGGATTTCTCTTGCAAAACTAGTCCAAGTCTTCTAAGTTTCATTTGGTTGGGACCCTACCTGCCATAGAGAAATCTTCAATTCATTAACCAATGCAAATGTACTCAATCTATCAAAGAATCGGAAACATTTTCTCAGAATCATGATGGAAGACATTGAAATTGAATTATATGAACACGAAGCTAAAGTCTTCCAATCATACATCAAAACAAGGACTAAACCATCAATATAGCACATATATGGGACACAAATAACTACAATTTGTGGAGTTATTACACCCCTAAACCTAGATTTTTACTAGTCCCCAAGTAAAACAAAGTACATTTATAAAGATCAACTTGTTAGCCTGCATTCACAAATCTGTACATTCCACTTTCACTTAAACTGAACTCATGTAAGATGATTGCATAAAACCTCAAAGAATACACTTGTCCCACAATTCAGTTTCACACATATACAATCCTCATCATGCTAACAATCACAGTTTCCTTTTATATTCAAGACATATTTCCCAAAATGATGCAAACAAAACTTCTTCTGTTCAATTCTGACTTACCCAGATGAGTTTATGGACATATAGATGAATATGCATCAAGGAATCCATATGATTATAATTCAATTCTCTTTTCATTAATGTAACTCACACATAATTGAGGATCAAAAGGGTCTTTATCAACTTATAATGTAAGGTCAATGGTATGGGTTAAAGAACAAATGGAAATGGATTTAACACAAATATTGAGACATATACACAAATGATTTCAAGACTTGAGCTCAAGTGTACTATCATATTTCAAAAGACTTTGAAAGTTCAAAACTCATAAAGACCATTCAATGCTTCATTTTTAACTTTTTTTTCTTTTGCTTTGCTTGTCTCTTTTTAATTCTTCTTTCTTTCACTTTTACAAAGCAAGGCTTTTCTTTCATGCAGATGATTCTTACAAGCTCAATTTTGAATTTGACTTATACAATACCCCTCATTACTGGACTCATTTCAAGAAATCATATGATATGAACTCAATCAACAATAATGGTAAGATAACAAATGTCATGTTTTCACATGCATTTAGAATGGTTACATGGTATGGAATATGTAGGTGATGAAAAACATAAGGCCAAACATATATAAGGCTTCAAAGGGGACCTAGGGATATAATCATGTCAGGGTAATCTTTTTAAGGCTCAATCGGTCCAAACAATGCCCTAATCATTTCCTCAATCATGCACAAATTAGGATTTCGCCTCAAGATAGGTCAAAAACAATTTCACAGATAACTGACACTTTCACATGTACAATACATAAACTTTCTCTAGGCAAGATTTTATATCAATTCCAAAGTTCAACAAGCATACAAGTGGGAAATGTATCAATCCTAAAAAGAAACTAGATTGTGTCAACATGCTTCAAAGATTGCATATGGATTCATGGAAGTGTTCAGATCAAATCGTATCCATATCAATCATTGGGCAATCAATTCACACTAGTTTTAACCATTATGATTCACATTGTGAAAGGGAATGACAATTGTATCTTGAATGAGATTGTCATGCAATTGTTATCAATATATTTGTTCCTCTGGATCCTAACAAAACATATATAGTTGTACTAACATACCAAAATATCATACTAAAGATAGGCAATAATAGTATAATAGTTAATGCAATATATATATATATATATATATATATATATATATATATATATATATATATATATATATACCATATATATAACAAACAACCTACAAGATTAGTATCATAACCTCATATATAAGTTTAAGACACCCCCCAAACCTGAGGGAAACAATATCCACATTGTACAACAAAAATATACAAGATACTAAACAAAATGAAATACAATGAAAGAATATATGCCCTGAATGCCACAAGGGCTAGATGGAGGGCTCCTCAGAATCGATAGCCTCGTCATCTGTGTTTGCATCCTCGCCCATGGCGGCATCATCATCAGCTGCTAGCTGGTGAAAGGGCATTGGCTTCTGTGATGGTGGTAATGGTGGGTTAGCAACTACAATAGGCGGGAAGCCTGGGACTAGGTAATCCTCCATTGGAAGATGCAAGCGCTCTGCCGTCCAACGCTGAGTCTGAATGATATATGATAGCATGACTGTTTTCTAACCCGTCTGAGCCTCCAAATCTGTGACCCTTGCATCCATGTTGGTTTTCTAAGTTGCCACATCAACTGGTGCTGACCGGGGCTATGATGGCTCTGCCCTGGGCTCTCCTGGAGCCTGCCTCTGTGCCCTCATAGTAGCTGAAGGGACTAGAACTGTATGGACCCTCTCAAGGAAATAATCATTGAGAGGTTGTTTCCTCTCAAAGCGTTCCTCATGGTCCTGAGACTCGACTATCTGCCCTCTGCATAGCTGGTGGACGAGTGAAGGAAAGAACAGGCTCCTGCACTCTCTGGATACTCTCCAGATCTGCTGATGAATGATATGACCGACATCTATAGATCGGTGCTCGAGAATAGCATAGATCATGATCGTCCGCTCTCGAGTCACCTCTGATAGGTTAGTTGATGGCAGAATTCGTGTACAGATGAAATGATACCAGATCTGAGCCTCTGGTATCAAATAAGCTCGACAGAAGAATCTAGCTCTGGCATCCTAGATGCTCAATACCCACTACATGGGTTGTGAGGCAGCTGTGCAGATCCTGGCTGTCACAGTGGCAAGATCGATGCCATCTAGGTCGACTCTGATAAAGTGAGTGTACTCGCAGACCAAAGGCAAAGCTGGCAAGTCTAATACTGCCCTGATGATCGATGCAGCATAGGAAACCTGGCATCCTCGGACAATAACTGTTGTGGTGTTGGCATCGGTGGTGTCAATGTTCACGTAAAATTCACGAACCACAAGAAGAATTGCCACCTTGGGGTGATGTGCAAATCTACCCTAGCGATGGTGGCAGATCGTCCTATCAATGTGCTCCGAGATGCCATCCTCGACGGAAAATCCTCGTTCAGCTGTGATGATTTTAGAAACCAGTCTGGTGTACCTCTCAGTCGCAACGGCTGACACAAATCTCGCCTGATTAAATGGCGGAGGAGGAAATGGTTCCCTGTTTGCTCTACTGGATGATCCATGTACTCTCTTTGGGCCTATGGTACCTAAAAAAGAATTGCAAACTGTTAAAATCAAGTAGTTGATAACATTACAGTTAAGAAAAATTTACAATTTTGGAAATATCTGGAAAATTCAAGGCCTCACACCACAGCATTTACAGACACGCCGCAGCATTCAAACTGTTCAAGAGAACATTGCGGCATTGATATGCCATGCTGCGACATTTAATAAGTCTAACATCACGTCGCGGCATACAAAGTATACGCCGCGGCATTCACATGTGTTCATCCTTACGTTGCGGCACTCGAGGGTCACATCGCGACGCGTGCTTAGCCAGAAACTAGATATACCCTAAATCAGGCCAAATCTCCTACCCCAAACAGAATAAACACCACCTATACTACATAAAAACCATAACACAACTATTCTAATACATAATAAAAACAAGAAAATATACATTTAACACGAGAAAAAAAAAAAAAAAAATCACAAAATACAAAATAAAAATAAAACAATATGAAAGGGCTTCATACCTTGTTTGAAGCAAGAATTGAAGCTACAATGAGAAAAGAAAGCACGAACGAGAGGGAGAAAATGAGAGAAAACAGAGAAGGGGTGTTGTCAGTTGGAGGTAACTGAAGAACGTATGAACTGTCGCGGCGTTTAACCCCAAAAAACACCTCACGCCGCAACGTTAAGAGACCAATATCGCGGTGTCCATTAATTCCCTCGTAATTTAAATATTTAAATAAATACTATTTATTATTTATTTTTTTTTTGAACAACGATGCCATGGCATTGGCACGCTCTACGCCGTGGCATTATACTCACTGTTAATTGCCTTTGAAGGACCTCACGCCATGGCATTACTAAGTACCACGCCGCAGCGTGAGAGGTCAGCCTGTAGAATTCTGCAGCAAATTGGTTTCAGTTAGGACTCTTGGCCAAAATGGGTCACCAACACCTATAAAACATATCGATAAGGTCAAAAAATAGTTTGTATATCAAAAACTTAATCACACTACAAAAACCACATATTAACATACTAATGCCTTAAAAACAAAAAAAAATGCACAATTGGGTTCCCTCCAAAAAAGAGTCTTATTTATAGTCTCGACAAGACTTTGTGGACATCAAATTGGAGCTGTTAAAGTGAGGGAGGTCTTCTCCCTTTGAATTTCTCCTCCAAAGTAAGGTTTTAGGCACTGGCCATTAACCTTAAAACTTGATGATCCATTGATTGGGGCTATTTCCACTACCCCGTGGAGGAACACCTTTATTACAACAAAGGGTCCCGACCACCTCGATTTAAGCTTTCTAGGAAAAAGTTTAAGCCTAGAATTATATAGGAAAACTTGTTGGCCTTCATCAATTCGTTTCTGGACAATCCTCTTGTCATGCCAGTATTTCACTTTCTCCTTATATACTTTTGCATTCTCATAGACCTGCAACTTGAATTCATCGAGTTCATTGAGTTGCAAAAGTCTTTTCTCACCAGCAGCTTGTGAGTTAAAGTTAAGCTACTTTATTGCCCAATAGGCACTGTGCTCAAGCTCAACCGGCTGGTGGCATGCTTTCCCGAACACCAGCTTGTATGGAGACATACTAATAGGGCCCTTGTAAGCAGTCTTGTAAGCCCACAGCGCATCATCTAATTTTCTTGACCAATCCTTTCTGGTTGGACACACTATCTTCTCCAAAATTCGCTTTATTTCGCGGTTGGATACCTCTGCTTGCCCATTTGTCTGTGGGTGATAAGCAGTGGCAATCTAATGCGTCACACCATACTTAGCTAGGAGGACTTCAAAGTACTTATTACAAAATGCGACCCTCCGTCGCTGATGATGGCCCGAGGTGTTCCAAACTTAGTGAAGATTTGTTTCTTCATGAAGCTAATCACTACCTTTGAATCATTGGTAGGAAATGCACATGTCTCTACCCATTTGGACACGTAGTCCACAACCACAAATATGTATTGATTCCCAAAAGAGGGAATAAAGGGGCTCATGAAGTCAATACCCCAAACATCAAAGATCTCAACTTCTAGAATGAAGTTAAGGGGCATCTCGTTCTTTCTAGAACTGTTTCCAGATTTCTGGCTCCGATCACATCTTTGCATATAAAAATATGCATCCTTGAATAACAATGGCCAATAGAAGCCAGATTGGAGCACCTTCGCAGCCGTTCTCTCACCACTATATGGAGAAGCATGACATTGGTTCAGGATCTGCTCCACCTTCTCCATAAGTACACACCTTCTCAACATCTGGTCAGCACACTATTTGAATAAAAATGGTTCATCCCAGATGTAGTGCCTAACATCGTATAAGAATTTCTTCTTCTGGTGAGAAGTTAGATCAGGTGGTAGCACACCACCCACGATGTAATTCACTATGTCTGCATACCATGGACATGATTGAGTGGTGGCTGCCAAAAGCTGCTCATCAGAGAATGTTTCCTTAATCATGATCGGTTCAGCTTGGCATTCTTTATTTTATAATCTTGAAAGGTGGTCTACCACTTGATTTTTCGCACCTTTCTTGTCTCAGATCTCCAGATCAAACTCTTGTAAAAGCAAAACCAACCTAATCAATCTTGGTTTCGCGTCTTTCTTGCTCACCAAGTACTTTATGGCTGAGTGATCTGTATACACTATCACCTTGGTTCCTACCAAGTAAGCTCTGAACTTGTCAAACACGAACACAACTGCCAACAACTCTTTTTTCGTTGTTGTGTAGTTCAGTTGGCATTATTAAATGTCTTGCTCATATAGTATATGGAGCGAAACACCTTATCCTTTCTCTGCCCCAACACCACGCCCACGGTATAATCGCTGGCATCGCACATGAGCTCAAACAGTAAGTTCCAATCTAGAGTAATGATAACTGGTGCTAAGACCAGTCTCTTCTTCAGCTCCTCGAATGCAACCTAACATGATTCATCAAAAGCAAACCATATATCTTTTTCCATAAGGTTGCAAAAAGGCTTGGCTATCTTTGAGAAATCTTTAATGAACCTCCGATAGAAATCCGTTATAGATTTCTTTAACTGAGTTTGGCAGAGGGAGCTTGTCAATTACCTTAATCTTTGTCTTGTCCACCTCTATCCCTTTAATCGAAACTTTATGGCTAAGAACTATACCTTCTTGGACCATAAAGTGACACTTTTTCCAGTTGAGGATGAGGTTGATTTCTTCATATATTTTTAGTATGGATGATAAGGTCTGCAAACAGCTATTGTAATCATCCCCAAACACTGAAAAGTCATCCATGAACACTTCCAATCCATGCTCAATCATATCTGCAAAAATGGACATCATGCAACATTAAAAGGTTGTAGGAGCATTGCATAATCTGAACAATATCCTACGAAACATAAATGTACCATAGGGACAAGTAAAGGTTGTCTTCTCTTGATCCTTAAGCGCTATGGCAATTTGGTTATATCTAGAATAACCATCCAAGAAGCAGTAATAGGTTTTTCCTGCTAGCCTATCCAACATTTGGTTTATGAACGGAAGCGAAAAATGGTCCTTCTGGGTGTCCCTGTTCAGCTTGCAGCAGTCCATGCACACCCTCCAGCCTGTGACCTTGCGAGAGGGGATAAGCTCATTATTTTCATTGGTGACTACCGTCATGCCACCTTTCTTGGGAACACATTGAATAGGTGAGACCCAAGGGCTGTCAAAAATAGGATCTATTATGTCTGCATCCAGCCACTTGATTATTTCCTTCCTCACCATTTCCTTCATAATTGGATTCAACCTCCTTTGATATTCCAAAACACCATTTTGGTTGTCCTCTAGTAGGATCTTGTGCATACAAATGGAGGGGCTAATGCCTTAAATATCGACAATAGTCCATCCAATAACATGCTTGTATGTCCTTAACACACAGAGAAGTTTCTTCGTTTGATCATCTGAAAGGGATGATGATATGATTACCGGCAGGGTGGAGGTTGCTCCCAGATATGCATACTGCAAATGATTGGGCAAAGGCTTAAGTTCAAGCCTCGGGGGTTCCTCAATGGAGGGCTTATATGCCTCCTTTGTTGCATCGAACTCCAAGGTTTCAAACTTAGGCGATCGATATTGCCGAGGCACCGCATCTAGGTGCCTGATAAAATCTGAAACATCATCCCTAGGCTCTTCATCATTATCAGTTGATGAAGCCAACGCCACAGCAAGGGAGTCTTCAGGAATATTGGCTTGGAATCCATCATTAATGATGTTATCCAATATCCCAACATAAGAACACTCTTCCAGATCTTGAGGAAACTTCATTGCCTTAAAGATGTTGAAAGTTATCTCTTAATCTTGAACTCTCATTGTCAGTTCACCTTTTTGAACATCAATGAATGTTCTCCCGGTGGCTAGGAATAGTCTGCCTAGGATCAAAGGGACCCTATTATCTTCTTCCATATCCAGAATAATGAAGTCCACAGGGAATATGAACTGGTCCACTTTTACCAGTACATCTTCCACGATTCCCTTTGGATACGTATATGAATGATTGGCTAGTTAGAGGGTTACGGATATGGGCTTGCATTCCCCTAAACCTAACCTCTGGAATATGGATAGGGGCATGAGATTAATGCTTTCCCCCATATCACATAACATTTGGCCTAGGAAATTCTATCCCATGACGCAAGGGATTGTAAAGCTCCCTAGATCCTTCAGCTTTGGGGGAAGCTTCTGTTGCAAAATAGCACTGCATTCTTCAGACAATGCTACAATTTCAAACTTTCCCAACCTACGTTTCTTGGACAAGATATCCTACATGAATTTAATGTAGCTGGGCATCTGCTCTAAGCCTTCAGCAAAAGGGAAGTTGATATGCAATTTCTTGAAAACTTCTAAGAATTTCTTAAACTGCTCATCCATCTTATGCTTGATTTGCCTACTAGGAAAAGGTAAAGGATGTACATAAGGTCTATTCTCCACCTTCTTGCCCTCGGGTTTCTTTTGGACTATGCCTTCATCTTTTTCAATTTCTTTTTCCTTTTTCCTGAAGTCCACCTCCTTATGGACTATTTCTTCATGGTCTTGGCTCTTGGTCACTTCATCCTCCAACAATCTAGTCTTTGGATTTCCTTCAATGTCCTTGCCACTCCTCAATAAGATGACCTTATAGTCCTCGTTTGAAGCACCATTTGGATTATTAACAACGTTACTTGGGAAGGTGCCTGGGGGCCTGTTATTGATGGCGTTAGCCAACTGTCCCACTTGAGTTTCCAATGCTCTCATCGAAGTCATTTGGCTTTGAATCATTGAATCATTCTTTGATAAGTAAGTATCAGTCCTTGCTATGTAGGAGTCGGTCTTGGAGATGAAAGCACCATTCTTAACCAATAACTGCATGAACATATCCTCTAATGCAAGCTTCTTTTCTTGCATTGGTTGTCTTGGATGGGCTGGGAATCCAAGAGGGTTGTACTGGCATTCATTTCCAGGAGCATTGGAGGAAGAAGAGGGTCCTTGGTTGTCCCTCCATGAAAAATTTGGATGGTTCATCCATCTAGGATTATACTGGTTAGAATATAGGTTATTTTGCTGCGGCCAGTAATTGCCGACATATTGCGCACTTTCTATATGAGAAGGGCATCTGTCACTCGAGTGAGTGTCGCCACACCTTTCACACAAAACAAATGGGCTCTGGTGTGAATTATGACTCATATTATCCATCTTACTTGTTAACACTACTAACTAAGCTGACAACGAAGTTATCATGTCCACTTTATGCACCCCAACTATTTTTCGTGGAGTGTTACCTTTCGAGGGCCATTGGTAGCTATTAGCTACCAATTCTTCTAAGAGTAAGAAGGCCTCATCGAACGTTTTGCCTAGCAATAAGCCTCCAGTGGCTGCATCTACAATTAGGCGATGTTGCTATAACAAACCCTTATGGAAAGAATATACCTGATGTTATGGTGGAATTGCATGATGTGGACATCTTCTCAGCAAATCCTTGTACCTTTCCTAGGCTTCATGCAAGGATTCCAATTCGAACTACGTGAATGATGTAATATCATTCACCATCTCCGTCGTCTTGGCCAGAGGGAAGTATTTGTTGAGAAACTTAGTACTGGCTTCAGCCCTAGTTATGGAGTTCGGTGGCAGAGAGTACAACTAACTTTTGGCTCTGTCTCAGAGTGAGAATAGGAAGAGCCACAGACGAATGGCATCTTTAAAAATGCCATTATGTTTAAACGTGTCGCATATCTTCAAGAAGTTTGAGAGATGCGTGTTGGGGTCCTCATTGGGCAAGCCGCCAAACTGTACAGAAGTTTGGATCATTTAAATAATGATCGGCTTTATCTCGAAGTTATTTGCCCTGGTGGTTGGACATCTAATGCTGGATTATAGATTATCCATCTGAGGAGTAGCAAACTCCCTCAATGGTCTACTACAACTCTCGTCCTCCAGCTCTAGCGTGACGTTGTCATCCGCCATCTTATAATAACCAGAAACAATTAAAGAATAATGAATTAAATCAATAGGCATAAACAGAAACTTGAACTAGAGCTACTTAAACTCGTTGTTAATATTAGCTCTACTGAATTTAATCCGTTGTCCCTGGCAACGGCGCCAAAAACTTGTTCGCTCTTTTGCTTACTGCAAGTGCACGGATCGCACTTGTAATGTAGTTAGGAGTCAAATATCGTTCCCACGAGGACAATGGTTAAAACCAGTGCTAAATATAAACCAATAGCTCAAGTATTTCTATTCAAGGACATATAAATTGAGAAAGAGTACGCGAATTAATTAAAAGATCTTAAAAACTGTAAAATTGGATTAAGTTGATGATTAGAGAATAGGGAATTCTTTTTCACCTCCTACTTCCATTGATGATAAGTAATCCTTACGAGCAATATAAATGAAATAATTAGGTTAGCTTGGGAATCTAAATTAGTTAAAAGCCTATGTCTAGGTCAATTAATCATGCTTTCATTACCTAATTCACTATGTGTCCATGAGAATTAGTGTAAATCCACTCATTAAGATCTATTCCCAATTAATTACTATATATAGTCAATAGATATATTTCTATCCTATTAACGAATCATTGCATCCAAACCAATTGAATGAAATAGAACATGCATCAATCATACTTATGATCTCAAATCCAAATTCCTATGACTAGGTTCATTAGAATTTATCAAATCAATTGAAAGCTGATCAGACTATCAAAGCATTAAGCACTATATGATTGAACAAAAACCAAATCATATATATAAACTCAAAGGATTACAAGATTAATCAATATCCATAGGAGGATCTAAAGAAAAACCCTATAAACAGCTTAGCCAACCATGAACCCTACGAAAATATCATAATAAATCATGTTCATGGAGATGGAAAGAGAGGAAAGTGAAGGAAAAAGAAGAGAAAGTTCAACGGGATGATCCTTCAAGCTCTAATCCTCTTCCAAGGTGAAGATGACCTTCAATCTTAGTCATTTTTGCTTCTTATCTGTGTAAAATATAAAACTTTAGCCGCAGCTCTCTAAAAATAACCTAACCTCTATAGAAAATTAATGCAACAGTATTTATAGAGATCAGAAAACAGAGTCACGTCACGACATTCAACTTTGTACGCCGTGGCGCGTATACAATTTAGGTCACCACACCGCAGCATTCATTCTTTTGTGCCCTGACATTCAAAATGCATAGCTCTCTGCCTAAACAGGGGAATGTCTCAAGCCACAACAATCATATGTCACGCCACGGCGTGACAAACTGATCCTTGATCTTGGATTTTTCTTGCAAAGTTAGTCCAAATCTTCTAAGTTTCACTTGGTTGGGACCCTACCTGCCATAGAAAAATCTTCAACTTATTAACCAATGCAAATGTACTCAATCTATCAAAGAATTGTAAACATTTTCTTAGAATCATGATGGAAGACATTGAAATTGAATTATATGAACACAAAGCTAAAGTCTTCCAATCATACATCAAAACAAGGACTAAACCATCATTATAGCACAGATATGGGACACAAATAACTACAATTTGTGGAGTTATCACTGTGTGACATCATTAAATACAATAATGCAAGTGATGATGCTATTAGATTAAGGATTTTCCCATTCTCTTTAAGAGATAAAGCTAAGAGCTGGCTAAAAGTCCAGCCTCAAGGAAGCATCACGACATGGGATGATTTGATGAGCAAATTCCTCACTAGATACTTTCCTCTATCTATGTTTGTCAAGATAATGAGTGAGATTTCTTGCCTCACTTAGAATCAAAGGGAATCTCTTTATGAAGCCTGGGGGAGATTTAATGAGATACTGAGAAAATGTCCTCACCACGCATTTGAGATTTGGCAGCAAGTGCAAATCTTTTATAATGGTTTAAATCATTCTACCAAAGATATGGTGGATGCATCTGCAGGTGGGTCTTTGATGCGAATTAAAGGATGCAAACTCAAGTGCAGGTTGTTTCAAGTAGTAAATTCTCGAGAGTCCGAGGTCGATCCACAGGGAATTGATGAAGATAAATTATTTAAGGTAAAGAGAAAATTTGTCACAATACTAAAGGTGATAAAAATTATTCACAAATGAAAAGGATTTGTTTAGGTTAGGAGATCCACTCTTGGTAATAAATTAAAGGCAAGACTATTTTTTTTATAACTCAATTGAAATCACACATAATGAAGGTTCCAATCGAAAAATATAACATTCAAAGTTCAATTTAGATTATATATATAATCATATTATGGTTCCTTTAATTATCCACCAACACTTGTAAATGGTCTCAAGCATCTACTATGACAATGTCTTGTCTACAATGAATCAAGTTCTTCATTATACAAGAAAGGTTTCTAAATTGATTGGAAATAACATACAACACATATAATGATCACTTTAAAATATATCATTTAAGCACAAGAAAGAAATTAATCAAACCTTAATTTATTACTAAAAGCTTCACCCTTTCACCTAAGCAAAATGAAAATTAGTTACTCATGAACAAGAAGAAAAAAAGAGATAAGAAGAAAAAGATGAACATAACTTTAACTTAGAACAAAGAAAACTGCAACAAGAGAAACAAATAACACAATAGCATAATCGAAGCCAAGATCCTCATATGATCAACCAATGCTCCTTTTTATAGAGCTCAAGGAGTATAAAATGACAATGGAGTGGTTTGATGATGATAAGTAAATGCCAAAGGAGTTGTTTGATGAAGATAAGTGAGTGGAAATTATAGAGATTCTTGTCTCTGAAATGTTTCAGTTTTGAGCTTATAGCATGCGTTATTTTCTCATCAAGTGGTCTTCATAAGAGTTGTAGAGAATTGTCTTAGCTTTCCAAAGCTGTCAGTTTCAGCTCAAAAAACCACCAAAAACCTGAGATATGACCCAATTACTACATATTGTTCAGGCCCAACTACAACTCTTCTGTTCTGACTTCCAAGCCCAATATCACCTTCAAGACATCTAATCTGAATTGTGTTCTTCATGAAAATTGTATATTTGGGTCTTGACTTTCAAATGACACTGATTTCATTCCAAAAGACCTCCTATAACACAAGAGATAGCCCAATGAATGCACAAAGGTCAATCTGTCAAGTTCAGAACTCTAAATTTTGCTTCAACTCTAATTTGAGTTATCTAAACGTGTGTTCCAGATCTTAAGGTCTTCATGAAGTTATAGAAAATTGTCTTAGCTTTCCAACAAGACCAGAATCATATCCATTGGATATTTATAACTCAAATTATAGTTAGTTTATATAAAAATGTAATCACCCAAATTAATGACAATTTAAGCAATAATTTCTTCAATGATCCAATTAAGCTCAATTTCACAAAATATGACAAAACTAACTTAATTAAACCTAATTGAACCTTAAGAAGCCTAGTAAAAGGATTGTAAAATGCATAAAATATATTACTATCAGTCTTTAAAAACTAAGACTCTTGAAAAGGCTTAGCAACTATTTGAGACCATGGCAACTAATGAATATCAGATGCCAAGTGGAAGGACTGTGGCTAAACAAGGAGTTATGGAGCTTGGCACTCTTGGTGCCCTTCTTGCACAAAATAAGAATCTGTCGCAACAAATCGCCAACCTCACTAAGCAACTTAGTAGTATGCAGGTAAGTTCTGTAAACCATCAAGTTTTGAATTGCGATTTCTGTGGAGGTAATCATGCTAATGGTGAGTGCGAGGCAAGTAACTTAAGTGTAATTCTTCAAGAACAAGTCAATTTCATAAGTAATCCTTGAAGACCCCAAGGTAACCCATATTCAAACACATACAATCTGAGGTGGAAGAATGATCCAAACTATTCTTGGAACAATCAGAATATGATAAGACCACCACCACTTCCATATGAAGAATCATCTTTGTCGTGATATTGTAGTACTAACAATTTCATGTAAGAAACAAGAGCAAAATTTCAAAATCAAAAGCCAACCATCCGAAGCTTGGAGAATCAAGTAGGGTAGATAGCAAAACAGCTTACAGAAAGACCTCCAGGTACTCACCCTAGTGATACTGTAGTCAATCCAAAGGAGCAGTGCTTGGCAATCTCTTTAAGGAGTGGAAAAGTTGTTAGCCCTCAACACGATCAACACGATCTGCGGTAATAGTGTCAAAATCTTGTTGTGGACTTTTTGTAAGTGCACGAATTGTACAAGTTGTAAAATAAAGATTGTTCCCTCAAGGATCAGTTGATTACTAACTCTTACGGCGACTTTGATTATTTAAGCAAACAAAAGCAATAGTGAAAGTTATATTAAAATCAAAACAAAACTCAAAGCAATAAAGAAAGTAAATAAATTTAGAAAATATGATATTCAACAAAGATTTAAAGGTCTAGGATTATGAATTCACTACACTACCTCCTATAATAAATTGTAATCCTATTTTTACTAATGTTCAATTATGTTCTTGAAGTCGATTTGTCTTAAATTATTTAAAGCCCAATTTATTGGCACTAAAAACGTGCTAAAACTTCATCAATCTCATTCTCATGACAATTAATCCAAGTTCTAACCTATTAAGTTTTATGACAATCGTTTAACCCTCGAAGTATTTAAGCCTATGTCTAGGTCTCAATTCCTAAGTTCAATTCTTGGATTATCAAGCAATTAGATTTCATCTTTTGATCCTTTACTTAAAGCCTAAGATCGTGTAAATATGGTGCGTAACATACCACAAGCATTAAGCATACCAAGAATGAATTAAGAACAATAATTTCACATTAACAAAGAATTAAATTAACAATTCATCATAGAAAAGTAGAGAGTTACATCCCAATTCTAGAAAAAGGGATTTAGCTACTCATGACTAATGTAGCACAATCAAGAATAATGGTTAAAGAAACAACCATAATTCCAAAATAAAAAGAGAAGATGGAGAAGATGAAGATGGAGAAGATGTCTTCAATTATTAAACTTTAATGACTCTTATTCTTGCCTTCCAAGCCCTACCCTCCAATTTTTTGTCTTTGCCTCTCAAAACCAACCGTCACACAAGTTTCTGCTAAGAAACCTCCTTTTGGTTTAGGGATTTGCCCTATTTATAATCGTTTGGGATGAAAAATTGTTGGTCTTAGGCTCAGGAGACCTCACACAACCGTGTCTAAGCTTGACACAGTCGTGTGAGCTTGAAAAATAGTGTAATTTGTATGTTCAGGGGAGACACGACCGTGTCTCTCGCACAGAAGCTTCATTGAAGTTAGACAGAGTTGTGTGATCTTGATAGATGTGTTTTCCAAGTTAGACACGGTCGTGTCTAACTCCTTAATCGCTCAGAGATTGGATTTTGGATAAGTGGTCTTCATAAAAGTTGAAAGATTTTGTCTTAGATTTCCAATGCTACCAATTTCAGCTCAATATGACTCCTACAACTCAAGATATAACCAAATCTTTGCAAACTACTCAAGTTCCAGTGACAACACCTATGTTCTGACTTCCAGGCCTAATATGACCCACTAGACATCCGATTCAACTCTAGAGCTCTGCATCAAAGTTGTAGAGCTTCCTCTCAAATTTCCTACAAGGTAAAGTTCATAATTGTTAGATATCTATAACTCAAGTTATACCCAAAATACAGAAACAGTGTAAAATTGCCATAATGCTAAAAAAATACAATTAAGCCCAACTTGAATCCAAACTTATAAATGGTGGCCAATTTAAGCACATGAGATGTCTAAAATACAAGCAAATTACCATAATTAATCTGGTTTAAGACTATGAAATATAGGCTTATTAATTACTATCAACTCCGTGATACAACTGAATTCTTGATCAGGGCGGGACGGTTAGAATAATATGTCGTCTGTGCTCAAGACAAGGAACACCGCAGTAGGCAAAAAGAAGGGAGGCACAACCCTCGTCGAAACCTATCTCACGCTAATGAAGGAGGATGCGAAGCCCTAGGAGAAGATCCCGAAGTCTACTTTGTCATAATACAAACAATTCACAAGACAAGAACATGGACGCTCCCTTTGATGACAATGACGACCGCAATGCCTAACCCAATAGAACTATCAACGATATCGCTAGTGGATTTGCTGGTAGGGGTTCGTCTAATGGTGCCTGCAAGAAAGCCCTCAAGATGTTAGTCTTGAGCGTTTTTCACTCCGAACCCAACTCACGGGGAGGAGAACGGACGACGCTCCCCAATCACTTTTTCAAATGAGGACTATAGTGAAATTATCCCGGATCATGATGACTCATTGGTTATCTCAAGAGTAATTTCTAATGCCGAGGTTTGACATATTTTCATGGATCAAGGAAGTTCAACAGACATCATGTTCATGGACCTTTACCAGAAGATAAAACTTCTACGTACGGTGCTAACCCCTTATGATGGGGAGCTTACAGGGTTCACTAGTGAGAAGATCACCCCAGCAGAATATTATGAGATCCACTTAACCCTGAGGTCCCCTAAACTCTTCAGGATAGTCAAGGTAAGGTTTCTAGTCGTAGATTATCCCTCGACTTACAACATCATCTTGGGTTGTCCTATCTTAAATACACTTGGCATTGTGGTATCTACAACTTATCCGGTCATGAAGTTTCCCAGCAAACATGATGAAGTTTTCACAGTAAAAGGCAACCAAATTGCGGCCCAAAAATGCTATAACGAAATCCTCAAAATTTGTAGGGTTCCCAAGAAAGCAAAAGCAAGCACATCTAGCCCGGTCTTGGATCTGATCAATATCCTTATGACCAAGCTAGATGTTCGAGAAGAGATACGGGGTACCAGACCCTATCCAGAAGGCAAACTACAACACATCCAACTCGGTACCAAGTCAGACCAGGTCACTAAGATTGGAATGAACCTAGAAGACGAAGAGAGATGTCAACTAATTGAGCTCATGCTAAAAAACAAATACCTCTTCACCTGGACATCCTCAGATATACTTGGGCTTGATCCCACCTTCATCTTCCATCACCTGTCTATTAGGGAGGATGTGAGGCCAATCTCCAAGAGGAAAAGGAAAGTTAGCCCAGAAAGGCAACAGGTTATTAACGAATAAGTAAAGGAATTACTCAGTGCTAACTTCATCAGGGAAGTACCGTATACCACATGGTTATCCAACGTGGTCCTAGTGAAGAAGTCAAATAGAAAGTGGAGCATGTGTGGCAATTACTCATACTTGAACAAAGTCTATCCTAAAGATTCGTACCCACTCCCCAATGTAGACAAACTGGTGGATAGCTCCTCAGGTTTCTATCTGCTGTCATTCATGGATGCATACTCCAGGTATAATCAGATTCTAATGTATCCCGGAGATGAAGATAAGACTGTTTTCATCACTGATAAGGCGAGCTACTGCTACAGGGTTATGCCCTTTGGTTTGAAAGATGCAGGGACCACTTACCAAAGAATGATGAACATGGTCTTTGAAGACCAAGTGGGGAAGATGTTGGAAGTTTATATTGATGACATAATAATGAAGACCACACAAGGCAAAATCTCACACCACAGACCTCGAAGAAGTGTTTGCACAACTACGGAAGTATAACATGAGACTTAACTTGGAGAAGTGCGCTTTTGGTATCTGGGCTGGCAAATTTTTGGGCTTCATGTTGACTCACCATGAAATTAAGGCTAATCCAGATAAATGTCAAGCAGTTCTCAACACGCGTAGCCCTCGGAGTATCAAAGAGGTACAATAGCTGACTGAATGAATTGTTGCTCTCACACATTTTTTTCCAAAGTTGCTTACAAATCCCTTCCCTTATTCAGATTGCTTAAAAAAGGGAAGGATTTTGAGTGGACCCAGGACTGTAAGATGCATTTTCCTCATTAAAAAACCTTTTCTACTCTCCCCCCATACTGATGAGATCAGAACCCGGTGAGACAACGTATTTGTACCTTTTGGTTCATGGAGAGGCTATAAGCTCAGTACGAATATGGGAAACGGTCGAGGGATAGAAGCCAGTCTACTTTGTAAGCAAGGTTTTGAAAAGGCCAAAATTGCGATACCAAAAGATCGAAAAGGTCGCCTTTGCACTTATCACCCTGGCCAGTAGACTCTAGCAATACTTCCAGTGCCACCTATAGTGGTAAGGACGGATCAACCAATACATTAAGTGCTGCACAATCCATACTTGGCAGGAAGAATGATTACTTGTTCTATTGATCTATCTGAGTTCGAAATCTTATATGAGCCCCGGCTAGCAATAAAAGCCCAAGCACTCTTCGATTTTCTGGCAGAGCTTACATTGGACCCTGATGCACTCGAAGGAATTTCTTGGACCATATACGTTTATGGTTCCTCGAACTCCAAGGGAAGTGGTGTCAGAGTGATTTTGGAAAATTCTGAAGGAGTGACAGTGGAAAGCTCCCTAAAATTTGAATTTACAACATCAAACAATCAGGCGGAGTATAAGTATGCATCGCTGGACTGACAATGACCAAGGACATGGGAGATAATAAAATCACACTTTGTAGTGACTCCCAACTCGTGACCTCCTTGGTCTGAGGTGACTGACTATCAGGCCAAGGAACCCCTCATTTAGCGATACTTAGCCAATATACAAGAGCACTTGAAAAGCTTTCAGGATGACAAAATAGAGTATATACCCAGGGAGCAGAACTTTAGAGCTGATCTCTTGTCCAAACTGGCTAGGACTAAAAGGCTGGGCAATAACCATTCAGTCATACATGAGACTCTCTCATAACCTTCCATCATAGACACATCCATTTTTCAGGTAGAAGAATAAAAGTGTACTTGGATCACCCCGATTATGGAATATTTGCAATCCAATATCTATCCTGAAGACCCAAAGAAAGCCTCTAAGTTAATCAAAACCACGGTCCGATACATCATCTACGATAGGTAGTTATACAAGTGTTGATTCTCACAACCTCTCCTTAAATGCCTCACACCAAAAGAAGTAAAATATGTACTAGGCTTAGCTTTAAAAACACTTAGGGCTGGAAACTATTAGTCAACGATAGAAGCCGACTCTCTTGTGCATGTCTGAGTTTGTGACAAATCCAAACGGCACTAAGACCATTATCAAGCTCCACCTGAAGAACTATCCACGACATCCGTGCCATGGCCATTCTATAGATAGCGTATGGATATTCTGGGTCCAATCCCCCAAGTACCCAGATAGCTGAAGTTCTTGGTGGTAGCCGTGCACTACTTCACTAAATGGATTGAGGTACAACCCTTAGTTACTATCACTTCTGTCCAAATCCAAAAGTTCACTTGACTTCACATTATCACCAGGTTTAGAATTTTGGAATCCGTTGCGACGGACAACGTGACATAGTTTAAGGATAAGGGATTCGAAGAGCTTCTCACTGACTTAAACATCAAGCATCATTGCAGCATTGTTGAGCATCTCAGGACAAACGAATAAGCTAAAACCGCCAATCGGGTTATTGTTCGAGGAATCAAAAGAAGGTTAGATGAAGCTAAAGGAAACTGGGATGAACAATGCGACCACATCCTCTGGGCGTACTGGACTATGCCTTACTCTAGGACAAGAGAAACTCCTTTCAAATTTACTTACAGGTGTGAGGCTATGATTCCGGTGGAGATAAGAGAACCTAGTTGGCATCTCCAACAGTTTTTGCTTGACAACAACCCTAGACTAATTAAATAAGACTTAGATCTTATGGAGGAAAAAAGACGTGTTGCTATATACGTGACGCCGCCATCAAGCAGAAGACGGTGACTCATTACAATTTGAAGGTTATCCTAAGGAAATTTAATAATTATGATTTTTAACATATTAATTATTCACATAATTATCTTATTAATGATGCCTAGGTTGTAATTAAGTGATATTAGCACCTATTTTAATCATTGGGTTGAATTGGGCTTCAAAGCAATTCAATCATTAATTTTTTGATTTTAATGCATATTTACATTGGTTCATTATTTTGGCCATAACTTGAGTTGTAGATCTCTGATTTTGATGTTCTTTATATACTAGGAAAGATGAGAAAAAGATCTACAAGTTTTGTGAAATATCAAATTGGAAGATTCAGATATTTAAGTGGTCAAAAACAATCTTGAAGTTGGACCATCGGTACTGTCACGAATTTCTGGACATACCTTCACTATTTTGGGCATATCTCACTCATTTCAAGCCCAAATTAAGCATATGAACACTCCTTGGAAAGCTTATTACAAAGGATATCTGATGAGACTGAGCTTAATTTGAAATTATGACAGAAATCTAGACTAAAGAGAAGGCAGAAAAGTGGAAATTAGGTGGAAGAATCATTAGCAAAAGTGGTTGAACCACTTTCATGATGGAGTAGGTGGACATAATAGAGAAGGTAGGAGACATGCTTTCATGATGGAGTAGGTGGACATAATGGAGAAGGTGAAGGAATAATTAGCAATAGTGGTTGGACCACTTTGATAATGAAGTTTGTTAGTGGATTGTTAGTAGGATGATAATATATTATCTATAGTGAGCTTTGCATTCATATTTAAGGAGGGTGTTAGTCTTAGTTTAGAGACTTGGCTTCTCCTTCTCTCCCTTCTCCTTCCTCCTTCAGTTTTTTTCTTCTTTTTTTATAGTTTTTCATATTTCTTGTATGTTTTGATGGTTTCCTTCATTGTAATGGAGGGCTAAGTTACTTTCAGTCAATTCGAGACTCTTGAAGAAATTGTGGTTTGAATTCTTGAGACCTTGGTTCTGTAATGTATTTGATTTGTAGTTGAATTCCTTTTCTCTTCTTCTTCTTCTTCTTGATCTTGAATGCATGAATGGTGATTCTATTTATATTTGATCTGATTTGATCTTGATTTAAGATTGAGATTTGTGATGAAACTTAAAACTGATTGATCTAAACTAATCACATGACTGAAGATTGAGATTTGTGATGAAGCTTAGAACTGATTGATCTAAACTAATCACGTAATTGAAGAGGTTAGGTTACTGATTTGTGCCTAGGTTAATTGAATTCAGTACTTAAATTAACATAGATCCACATAAATGGTACGATTGCAGATTTGTGTTTATCATTTGTTAATTGAATTCTAGACGATTGTCTAGTATGAATTTTGGATCTAATGCAGAGATCTCGATTAGATCCAAGTTAACCATTCAAATACGCTTCAAGTGTTTATTGGAAGGTCTATGATTGAATCCACCCAATTTCGGATAGGTTTCTGAATTGACTGCTATTTTAATTGTTATTTCTTCCCTTAATTTTGTTAAGTGCAACCTTGAACTGTCAAACCCCCTTTTTTAACTTTAACTTGAATTGATTAAATTACGTTTACGATCTTTGAGGAGACGATCTAGTGTTGTTCACTATGCTACAAGCTTAGGTAATAACTTCGGTTATAATTTTGACTGAGTTCGGCATTCGTCAAAATTTTTGCGCCGTTGCTGGGGATCTGTAAGCGTGATCTGATCTTTTTAAGTGCCCATACTAACTCTTTCTTTTTCTTTTTCTTGCATTATCATTATTTTGCATTCTTTGTATTTTGTTGCATTTTAAGGATACAATGGACCATGAATAATGGAGTCAAGACTTGAGGAATTAACTTCTTTGATAAGACACATAGTAGTGAGACAACAATTCCCTGTGCAGAAAGTTACACCTGTGTGCGACATTTGTTTTTGTTCATCTCACCCCACATATGCATGCCCTATACTTTAGTATAGTAGTTCTATTTTTCCAGATCAATTTTTTGCAGCAGCTGGTGTTTTTCCTAGTAATCCACAGTCCCAACAGCAACAACAGGGTTATGACCCCTTCTTCAACACATACAACCCTAGCTGGAGAGACTATCCAGATCTGGGATATGGCAATGCGGCATCACAACAGCAACAATCATTGTAATATGAGTAGCCATTCCAACAGATAACAAGTCCAGTAACCACAAAACTTGAGCCTTCATGGGAGGACTTAATGAACCAGATAGCCACCAACAACATTCAGTTCGAATAGATTACAAGTCCAGTAACCACAAAACTTGAGCCTTCATTAGAGGACTTGATGAAAACCCAAATTGAGTTCCAGCGGAATTTCACTGCCATTATTCAGGATTTAACAACCTAAATTGAGCAGTTGACAACCCCTGTTAATGAATTGAGAAGTCAAGAGTCAGACTAGCTCTCTCCCCAAACAATTCCCAACTCCTTGCATTCTAATTGTCATATTGATTTACCTGCAGATTTAGTTGAGGAAACTCATGATGAGTTGTGTGCTGAATTTCTTGATTTTATTGGTTTTAATGATTTTATCAATTGCAACTCATGTACTGATTATGACGGTGATATAAAATATGTTATGTGTGCTGAGATTTTTGCATATTTGAAAGCTGATAATTCTGTTTACGCAACATCTAATGATATTGAAGGGTCTATCAGTAATGCATTTGCAGAATCTGAAACACATAGGGAGGTGGAGTTGAAGGCCATTGAGGAATTTTCAAAGAAGGAGGAAAGGCAGCAGATGACAGTAACTACTGAAGTGGATTTTGTTTTTGGGCCATGGTCTAATATAATCAATGAAAGCAGAATTTCTAAATTACACGTGTTGCATGTCATTGGTGAAGTCAAGGAAATTAAGAAAGACCAATAAGACCCCAATGGGAGACCTCATGCTTCAAGCTTAACTTGGTCATTACACTTCAACCAATGGGACCCTAGTGAAAGCTATCATGTTATGTCAACCATAACTTGGTCATCACGTTTCAACCAATGGGATCCTGGTGGAGTCTTTTCACTAACCTCACTTAATAAGACCAACGGACACCATCTCAAGCTGAAAAATGTAGAAGTGAAAGTAATGGGCTTTTATCATCCACATTATAAATATCATTAAGAAGTGTCCCAACGTCGAGCTAATGACGTTAAACAAGCGCTTATTGGGAGGCAACCTAACTAGATTTGCTTTCAAGATCTTTGGGGATGGTTTTCGCAAATTGAGAAGATAAAGTTAACTTCATTTTGAATGGTTGAGTAAAGAGTCAATAGGTTATACCTTATTGACTCTTGAGACGCATTCTTATGGATTCGTGCATCATGAACTTCTTACTTTGTGGAAATTCTTCCTTATTTTTCTTCTTCTAGTTGTTTTTGTATTTTTGTTTCAAATGCTACTCATGTGTTGGGATTTTTCAGGGTCTGATGCGGCACTGACTGTTGCATTTCTTTTCTGCTTGGCCTTGTCTCACTCTTCATCAGGTTGTGTTGCTTTTTTCTTTACCCCATTTATTTATCTCTCTTACACATTGAAGACATTGCTTATATTAAGTGTGGGGGAGTGGTACTGTACTTTGTGAATACTTGAGTAATGCTAGTAATCAAGCTAGAATTGTGAGTTAATTGCTTGATTTATTCTGAGCTAATAGAGATATGTTTGACAGGGGAATTTATTGATCATGAGATTATTTTGTGTAATGCAATCTAGTTCAATTGAGAAAAGTAGCATATTTGAGTCATGTCTGCTTGTTTTTGTTTTCTTTATCAACTTAACCAGAAAGTGAGTTTTGAGCTTTACTGATTCTATTTCCTTCTGGAGTGAATTTTTTCTTGATTGATGTGCGCTAGAACTTGCTTTGATACCTTGTTGAAACTTTAATGATTCACATACATGCTTTAATATGATTGAGGCAATTAGACTTTATTCTTTCTGGACTTTCAGAGTTGTATTGATAAATTTAGCATCTTAGTTGCCCCATTTGAGCCTGAATTTGATTTCTTTGAATATCCAATTGAATAATCAGGTTGAATTCTTTGGAGCATCGATGTGTTGATCGAAATCTTGAAAGTTGTTGTTTTATCTTCAAGGGTATATATATATATATATATATATATATATATATATATATATATATGTATATATATATATATGTATATATATATATATGTATATATATATATAAAAAAAAAAATTAAAAAAAATTATACAAAAAAAAATGAAAAATTAAAAAAAAGAGAGAGAAAAGAATTATTGGTGAAGAATAATGAAAATATTGGGTTGAAATTGAGAATTGTTTAAATCCTTGAGCATCATGATTTATCTTTTCGACCTGATTTTGCTTTGTATTGATAGTTCTTCACCTTATTCACCATTTTTCCTACCTTTCATTGTTACCCTTAGCCCTGTTACAACCAGGTGAAGTCCTTTTGATTCTTGCTATGTATGTGAACTTGAAAGTGGAGATAAGATTGATTGACAAGCCTATGATTTTGCATTTTTCATGAGAAATTTGAGTGATCTCTTTGTCCTTAAATACTTGAGAGATGGAAAGTTGAGTGATCTCATATGTTTGGTGAAGAGAATAGTTGCAAGCTAGGCTAAAACATCTTATTGTTTAAATTGCTGAATGATCCTGACTGATTAGATTTGATTGTTGAACTTGAACATTTTAATTTTGAAATTTCTCTTGATTCATGTTTCTGGATGTTGAGTTTGATCTTGCTGTTGATTCCTATTCTTTGCTTGAGGACAAGTAAAAGTTCAAGTATGGGGATGTTGATAATTACGATTTTTAACGTATTAATTATCCATATAATTACCTTATTAATGATGTACAGGTTGTAATTAAGTGATCTTAGCACCTATTTTAATCATTGGGTTGAATTGGGCTTTAAAGCAATTTAATCATTAATTTTTGAATTTTAATGCATATTTACATTGGTTCATTATTTTGGGCATAACTTGAGTTGTAGATCTTTGATTTTGATGTTCTTTATATGCTAGGAAAGATGAGAAAAAGATCTACAAGTTTTGTGAAATATCAAATTGGAAGATTCAGACATCTAAGTGGTCAAAAATAACCTTGAAGTTGGACCATCGGTGCTGTCACGAATTTCTGGACATACCTTCACTATTTTGGGATATCTCACTCATTTCAAGCCCAAATTAAGTATATGAACACTCCTTGGAAAGCTTATTTCAAAGGTTATCTGATGAGATTGAGCTTAATTTGAAATTATGACAGAAATCTAGACTAAAGAGAAGGCAGAAAAGTGGAAATTAGGTGGAAGAATCATTAGCCAAAGTGGTTGAACCACTTTCATGATAGAGTAGGTGGACATAATAGAGAAGGTGGGAGACATGCTTTCATGATGGAGTAGGTGGACATAATGGAGTAGGTGAAGGAATAATTGACAATAGTGGTTGGACCACTTTGATAATGAAACTTGTTAGTGGATTGTTATTAGGATGACAATATATTATATATAGTGAGCTTTGCATTCATATTTAAGGAGGGTGTTAGTCTTAGTTTGGAGACTTGGCATCTCCTCCTCTCCTTTCCCCTTTAGTTTTTTTTCTTCTTTTTCATAGTTTTCCATATTTCTTGTGTGTTTTGATGGTTTCCTTCATTGTAATAGAGGGCTAAGTTACTTTCAGTCAATTCGGGACTCTTGAAGAGATTGTGGTTTGGATTCTTGAGACCTTGGTTCTATAATGTATTTGATTTGTAGTTGAATTTCTCTTCACTTCTTCTTCTTCTTCTTCTTCTTCTTCTTGATCTTGAATGCATGAATGGTGATTCTGTTTATGTTTGATCTGATTTAATCTTGATTTAAGATTGAGATTTGTGATGAAACTTAGAACTGATTGATCTAAACTAATCATATGACTGGAGATTGAGATTTGTGATGAAGCTTAGAACTGATTGATCTAAACTAATCACGTAATTGAAGAGGTTAGGTTACTGATTTGTGCCTAGGTTAATTGAATTTGATACTTAAATTAACATAGATCCACATGAATGGTGTGATTGCAGATTTGTGTTTATCACTTGTTAATTGAATTCTAGACGATTGTCTAGTATGAATTCTGGATCTAATGCAGAGATCTCGGTCAATCTAAGTTAACCATTCAAATACGCTTCAAGTGTTTATTGGAAGGTCTATGATTGAATCCACCCAATTTTGGAAAGGTTTCTGAATTGATTGATCTTTTAATTGTTATTTCTTCCTTTAATTTTGTTAAGTGCAACCTTGAACTGTCAAACCCCTTTTCTAACTTTAACTTGAATTGATTAAATTACGTTTACGATATTTGAGGAGACGATCCGGTGTTGTTCACTATGCTACAAGCTTAGGTAATAACTTCGGTTATAATTTTGACTGAGTTCGGCGCTCGTCAAAATTCCAACTAGGAGACTTAGTGCGTCGAAGAGTAGACATCGAGGGCAGAAATGCCTCCCAGGAGAAGTTAGCCCCCAATTAGGAAGGCCCCTACTGCATCATAGTCAACACTGACAAAGGAGCTTATACTCTAGAGACACTAATGGGAAAACCGATCAAGAATTATTGGAATGCGGAAAAAATTAGAAAGTACTACAGCTAAGTGCCCTTTAAGGCATAGTCTTAGTTTACTTCATGTTTGATCTGCCCCAGTCTATGGTGAGCATATACTCTGCACGGACTTCTGTCCCTAAATTACTCAATAAAACGGAGTTATTCAGAAAATGCCTTAGGGCTTTCAAGCTAGAAAACGCCTTGAAAGTGCCTTAAGCATGTCCCCATGGGACTTAACAGTCCAGGTTAAGAGGATTAATAACTCACAAAACCTGTTTGAGTGTTTTGGTCGTGAGTTATGGGTCCACACTCAGTCCTCAACACTTGGCCATAACCATTCTGTGGTTATGAAATAAAGTGGCAATGTGGATTACGACATATATGGTCCATCATCAGGTATCCACCGAAAAAGTCTTTTGTTAAACAGGTTCTAAAGTTGAAAATTCCTAAGTGAGACAATTTTTCGCTGTAAACCATAAACATTAAAGACTACAGTTATAGATCACCTTAAATTATGCCTACGCCAAGTGGGTTCCTAAGTTCCAAAACAATTTGGATGTTAGACCCCAGGCTAAGGTCTCAATTTAAAATTATACCTAAGGCAAGTGGGATCCCAAGTACCAAAATAGTTTAGACGTTGGACCCCAGGCTAAGGTCTTGATTTTAAATTATACCTAAGGTAAGTGGGATCCCAAGTGCCAAGATAATTTAGACGTTGGACCACGGACCAAGGTTTTAATTAAACTAAAGTAATCCTAAGTCCTTTAAGCGGCTAACAAATGAACATTTATAATGGGCGTTAGACCCAATATGGACCATGGAAAAGAAATTAAGATCATGAATCAAACGAAGTAAATTAAAAATGCCCTGACAATTGGGGTAATTGCCTTAATAAAGATAAAAAGCCCTACGCATGAGGCAACAAAATGCAATAAATGGGAAGATAGGGAAAAAGGCTATTCCTCGGCTTCATCATCATCCGTGCTCCGCCACTCCTCATCTGAGCCCCTTTCTGTCAAATCTAGCATGGCAGAAGAAACCTCATTAGTATGGAACTCGGTAGCCGGTTCATTAACCGACCTTGCCATAACTAGGCACCTTTCGCAAAATATTTTATTAGCACTTAGATCCTACAAGGCCAGTTCAATCTTGGGGTTGAAATACTGGACTTGGGCGACTGCATTATTGAATTGTTCAACACCAATATTGGTACTGATGGCCAATAGTTCAATGCTCTCCTCCTCTAGTTCTACTACCTGAGTCTGAAGAGCAACGTTGGCGTCGTTGGCTTTATCAGATTAGGCCTTCTCACTAGCGAGCAAAAGCTTGAGGTCAGCAAGCTCCTTTTCCAGCCTAGCAGTTTTGGCTTCTGCTTTCTCTTTGCCTTTGAGGGCTAGATCCAGTTATCATTTTCCCTCGGCATCCACCACTCTTAGCTGGTTCTTCGCCTTCTTCTCAAATTCCACCACAGTCCTCTCGAGAAGCCAGGATTTGCTAGTAGCCCAGAGGGCGAAAGTTTGAAACAACGATAGAGCCTCGGACACCCTATTTCGAGTAATGAGTTTAACAACATCCTCACTCAGAAAGACGTTGTCAATAAAATCCTGGGGGAACCTATCCCTGGTAATTAGAGGCAAATGATCTATCATTTGGCCAACATCTCCCTCCACAACAACCATCTTACCACGGTCTTCCATCCTAGTACCCTCGATGGCTTTCCTCTTCCTCCCTTGGAAGGGTTGTGTAAAAAGGTTTGAATCTGGCTCTCGATTAACGGGAGGCAAAGCAATAGTGGCTTGGGGATGAGAAAGTCCATCTCTCTCCTTATTCGCCTTCAAAGCTTGAAGCGCCTCAATAGAAGACGCGACATTCTTGTTAGCAGATATGTTAACTGCAACACAACAAGAAAAGAAAATAGATCAAAAAACTTACAAAGTCAAATACTAAGAGGGAAAAGAAATAAGGCAGACACAGTATAGCGGCTAAATCCCCTACCAAGAATGGCCCAGAGGTAATCATCACCAGAAAATGCCTAAGATATCATTGCATTTGATTTGACTGACTTTTGTTTCCCATCTAATTATAAAATCGACGCACTCAATGTCACCTTCATTAAGATGTTCCCTTTTTTTTTCAATAAATTCGATGGGGGTGTTCCACGCCTACTGAGACTAGTATAAGCAGAATGTTGGTTCCCCTCAAGCCTTTAGATAAAATGGCCGGGTATTTTGCATCACTATCAGCTTAAAAAATCTAGTCTTAAAATCTTTATAGCTACCCTAGAAAACTAAAGACTTTTCATCTGGACCTCGCCTTAAGTGACACCCAAGACTTCTACAATGCATTCCCCCACTGGAGACTCCATCAAGTGTAAAAATAAAAAAAGGCCCTCTCCGAGTACCGAAGTCCGATTACTCGGTAGAACCTTTCAAAGGTTAGGATGTTACCCTAACCGTTGGGATGAATTTGAGATGGAGCAACGTTGAGAGTCTGGAGAACTGTGATTTGAAATTCGATAAATAGAAGTTGAAGACCAAAGTCAAGGAAGAGGCCTTCATTTAGAAACATGAAGTTTTGGTCTTCTTCTCGTTCTATACACACCATGTCATCTCGCTCTAGACACAATACTTAAAACTACCGATCCCTATGACCCCCTTCTGTCAGTTCCAAATATCCTAAAAGGTCTCTAAGCATTGCCTCAGCAAAATATATAGACATGTGCTTCCAAATGTTGTCACTGACCTAGGCATATATGGGTCTCATAGGGGCGAGTACTAGAGGCTCCTCCACGGCCGGTCTCCTTTGCCTCGCCGCTCTTCTCCTTGCCATTGGACTCCTGGAAAACACCCATTAAGGCCGTTAAGCTAATGTTAGAAACAAGAATTTCGACCTACTAATTCAAACAAGAAAATGGGTGGATCGCGGAGGATCTGCATCCATCCTCAAACTCTGGAATTACGGTCTCGAAGCCCACGAAGGTTTAAACCTCAGTATGACTCCTCTGCCGCTCATGGCACGGCAGAGAGAATGCTCCACATAAAGGATTGTTAGCCATGGCAACCATCAGCCAAGATGGGGGTGAATTGGGTGATTACAAATTTTCAAAGCAACTTTGAGAAATTATGCATTTTGATATTTTCAATCAACACATGCAGCGGAATAAGTCTAACAAAGATACAACTATTATAGATTACTCAAATACAACTTGGGTTATAGGATAAATTAAGCAAGTAAGCAAGATATCAAGTTCTTAAAATCAAAACATCAAGATGACAAGATATGTAATAAATAAATATGTTGCACCAAATTTTGAAATCAAAGAGTGTAGGGAAGAGAAAGTCAAACTCAAGAATTTATCCTGATTCAGCCACCAACCACTTATGACCTACATCTAGTCCCCAAGCTTAACTTGAGATTTTCTTTACTATCTCCTAGACTTCACGGGTGCTAGGAAAACCTTTGTACAAACAAGAGCACTCTTCACACCTTAGGATACCTCACCCTTATACTATAGCCTCCAACTCTTCAAACTTCATAGGTGCTTAAAAAAAATATTTATACAAGAGAGCACTCACCACACCTCTGGGATACCTCACCCATTGTGTTTGAGCCTCACTACAAGGGATACCTCACACTTTTCTCTCTTGAGGGATACCTCACCCTTTTACAATGATTTCAAGATGAAGAGAAAGATTATAAACTCTCACAAGATTAAATATACAACTTGAAGAACAAATGAATAGAAGGATTTTGCAATGAAGAGCTCAAAATATGATTTTGATGATTCAATGATCAAACCAAGTGTTCTAGAGGTTCTTAAAGATGTAAATGCTTCAATATACATTTATTTATAGAGCCCAAGTGATAAAATAGTTGTTGGTAGTATTTAGAAATATTTTTTTTTATGAAAACTAGTCATTTATAGCCATTGGGAACATTTCTGGGCACTTGGTAATCGATTACATGGATGTTGTAATTGATTACATGGCCTCTGCTAGAGTTGTAATCGATTATAGGACTTATGCAATCGATTATATGCATTCTGGTTTTGAAAACTGACTTTAAATGGCCATAACTTCTTCATTTCTTATTCGTTTAAAGCAAATGACCACTCATTGGAAAGATCTTTGAGTCTATTTTCATATGCAACAAGTTTTAGAATAAAACTCAAAGTATTGTGAAAGTTATGATTAAAAGAGTAACCAAATGTCAACTTTTCAAAACTCAAACTTGACTATTTTTCATAGTTTTGAACTACTACTATGACTAGCTTTTCAAAACATGTTTCTTGGGCATTTTAGCATGTAAGAACCATTTGTAAAGATTTAAAAACATATTTGAGCTCTTTTCTTGTAGAACCTCTATCTTTGCATAGGAGAAAGCCTAAAAGGAAAATATACCAATTCTAGTCCTTAGGCTTCTTGATGTAATCCAAGCTTCTAAAAATTTCTTCTCTTCAAATCTTGCAAATGCTTGGAACATCTTATCATTCTCATTCTTCTTGAGTTGAACATAATTGTGATCTTTTGCTTTCTTGTTGCAATGCTCACTCTTGGTACTTGGACTATCCTACAAAGTATTGCTCACTTAAACAAATATAGTTAGTCCAAATTCATAATTCAATATCTCCATATGCATGATTCATAAATGTATAACTCTAGTTATTCTCATATATAAATAAAACTTTCATAGACATATTCAAATAAGACATTTATCAATTATTAATCGATATGCTTTATATAGGATGCAACAAAGAACATTTTGCACATTTTTATTTAAATAGAGAGTCAAATCCAACATTAATTCATTGTAACTCATATAAAGCATTATTGGATATATTATATAAAGAATGCTACACATATCTCATTGCATGATTACTAAGTGAAATATAACTAAATAAAATACATAATCATGTATGATACAATATGATCTATTAAGTACATCTATGTAGCATAAACATCATTCCTTTTGTCTTATATTTGTCATAATCAAAACTTAACATATTAAACCATTGGGACAAACTTATTTCTACAAGGATGACCCAAAATAGGGGCAAAAAGGACAAAAACAAAGGTGAGGGAGACATATACCTATAAAAATGGAAGAAAAATGTGACTTGAAGTTGGTGATTTGAAGCGATAGTCACTAACAATTGTTGCAAACTACTTGTAATCACACCCTTTGGCCATATAAGCTCGCCAGAATTTCTCTCAGACCACCAGAGATTTTCAAAAACAATAGTGTCGAAAAGACGCCCGTAGCCTCTATTTATAGAGGTGGGACAGTTGGGGGATACTTCTGTCCAGTCATTCCATTTTTCAAAAAAACCCTTCATCATGGCGTGCGAAAGCCTAGTAACGACCCCATAAGAATGTGCCATGTGGACACCACAACTGTCTAATCAGTTGAAGTGATAGTTCACTTAAGAAACCAAACTGTTATAAAAACTCAGCTAGTTGAGTCCAAATTTTTTGCACGAACCCTGGTGAAACACCAGGTCATCCATAAAGGATCCCTTAACTTTTAACTGGATGGCGGACCCTAGTTATAAAATGGAACTTCCACATGTTGGCAAATACCAAACTACAATACGACCACGATTTTCAGGTGACTCTACCTTATCAAAATACCACTAAGTTAAAAATTGATCCTTTACGAGCATGGAGGACTCTGACTTCTCACAAAGCACGAATCCCCTAAACCTAGGGCAATGAGATTTACCTTGACACTTAGCTATGACAAGTTAAGTACCAAACTGGGGGCAACATGATAAGGTCGAGTACATCTTTACAAGTTAAGCGTTGGACTTAGTACAGATAGTGGATAATAGAGAATTTAAGATACAAGACAGATAATTCAAAAAAAAAGAATTTTATTGATTGTTCTCATTCCATGCATCACCAACTTTAACAAAAAGAAAAGGAAAAATACATCAAAAAGTGTACTATCAAGAATGCCCATTGGAGAACCCGGGAGGAAGCCAGCATCACAGTCATTGAAGATGATGGCCCTCTGAGTCTCTGCCACCTCTATAGTCGCTCCAAAACCAGCATCCATCTCTTCCTTGTTGAACAGGATGCTCCACCCCAGGTAGCTGCAAGAGAACTTTCCCTAGAAGGAGCCTCTTACACATCCAACTGCACTTAGAAGACCTACCAAAGACTGGACTAAGTGCCTCCAAAGTACTCGGGAAGGAGGAGGGGCAAGGGCAGAGAGTCTCTGAGTGTCTCCATCATCACCGTAGGAACTGCGGACCTTCCCGGCAAGAGCGGGTAGATCAAACACTCCCACGTACGCCGGGAGAGAAAGGCTCATGTTGCCCAGATGCATGTTGACCCAAACAGGTAAGGCAATTACTTGATCCTCACCAAACCACTACACTAAGATAGAAAAGCTCCCATTAAAAGCATTGGACATGGAAAACGAAATATCTTTAAAGGTTTTCGAAAGAAATGGAGAATGGTTTTAGAGCCAGGCGAAGTTCTCTGCGTGTTTATTGCTGACAAATATAAGATCATTATTTGGAAAGGGCTATTAAAATGCAAGTGAAGAATGGCAATAGCAGACGATGATCCTCTAGCAAAAATTCCCTATTTATAGAGGGAATAAAACATTCTGATTTATCATCCAAAAGGTAAACTGATCGCGCATTTAAAGCAACTTTTTAATGCTCCTACTTCGTCATTGGCATATCGAGTAGCTGGGCAACAACATGAAACTGTAATCTCCTTAAACGCAGTTTTAAAGTCCTAATAAGTTCAAAGTAGTAGTTTCCATGAACAACACAAATGAATCTTTGACAGGTGAACCATTGGCCGGAAATGTCATGTCTTAACCAGCGATGTCCATTACATTGGCATCAATGATCCAACAATTGCAAATTCAAGGATTACGACAAAGACACTTAGTGACCCCCGCAAGCTATGCGTGGGGGCAACTTGGTGCATACCACAGATATTGGAATGACAACTAAGCACTCTTACTCGGATATCGGATAAACCCATTGACTCCGGGAAACGTAACTACACAACTCGGATCTCGGTCCTTTGCGTACAACATCGCGAGACCCGGCATTAACACTAGGACTCCTTTGTTCATCGCATGCCTTGTGCTCCTTTTGAGACTTCTATATCTTGATACTTAGCTGTCCAATCTAAGTGTCAAGCTATGGGTAACTATTCTGCACCGTGATCTGGGACCATGTCTGATGGATCAACCCAACATACATTCCGTCGAGATCTGTCGTGAATATCCCAGCCAAGCCTTGGTGACACATTATCAAGACCTCGAAATCAAGAACGACGAGCCACGACATTGGGCCATAATACCAAGTTCACTAAGATTTGTACAGTAGATATATCGTAAAATATTTATAGCTGCCGATCATGTTCTTACAAAATTATAGGACTCATAACCGTCTTCGACTGCTAATAACTACAATATCTATATTCCTATATTGCAGGGATCCTCTCCAACGGTGAAGAGAGGACGATCCCTAACATGATACGAATCCTAAATACCTGCATTTAATACTGATTACATTACAATTCCATTCATGCTCTATAAATACCAGACTAAGTCACCCTAGACAGGTTCTTATTACATAAACCTTACTTGTGCATAACTTGACTTAACCGTTAGAATCTCTTTGCAAGTACCAACTCCCCTGGTTCAACGCGCTCTGCTGTTGTTGCGCAAGGAACAAACCACTATGGCGTGCCTATCTCAAGTATCTATCTGAATCGACTTCAGAACAGTGAGCAACATACAATAATATTTTAAATGATATAACTATTATATTTTTTCTAAATATAATCAATATAGGATTAATTAATTTATTTGTTTAAATATATTTATTATATTAAGCAGTTCAATCACTAATTAAATCGGTTAAACCATAAATCATTTTTTTGATTCTTTGATTCAATCGATTTTTAAAACATTAATATTTTTATACATGATTATCAAATTTGTAACTATTTTTTTTTTTTTATTTTTAATAAAATAGTAAATTTAGGCGGACAAGATATTTAGTGTATGACATAATTATTAGGCATTTTTTTCTTCATAAATGTTTGCCTTTTTTACTTATTTTATTTGGCAATACAAATCTATTTTGATAGATTGGTGGGAGATATTAAATAAAATAAATCATTATTATTCAATTTATAATAACGGCATTACATAATACTTATTTCCTACAATGTATAAAGAAATTAGGTGTGGGTTAAAAGATTATGTACTAAACTTGAAAATACGATATAGACTTTAGAAGGATAAAATATAGGAAAAAACTTAAATAAAGTTTCTTAAATGTTGTGTGTTGTTGTTTTTTAATAAAAATAAAATATGTGTATTATTTTTTAGAAAATTACAATGATTTCCCTTGAATTTTGTTTTAGTTACACCTGATACCTCTTGTTTTGGAAATTACAACAATTTCCCTTGATTTGTTTCTGGTTGTTGCACTGTCATTCCCTTTAGGTGACGGACCGTTAGTAATACTAAACAATGAGTAAGTACCATGACTCATAATGGCACATATGTAATTTTTTTGACTCTCTGCATATATGAAATGATCGAATTACCCCTCCTACACATGATAATCTTTGCCTCTCCATTTGAAATCTGGAGACCACAAGGTGGCTTTAGGCGATGGCTGGTTAGGTTGTCCAATATGGGTTTGTGTCGAAGTTTGGGTGGTGGTTTCCGTTTGAAGCGCATATGGGATGATGGCAATAGAACAAAGGGATCTTGAGCCTTGGGTGTAGGTCAGTTGGCTTATGTGTGGGTCGTTGATGGTGGCTAGGTGGTAGCTTTGTCATGATGATGGAGTTCCGATAAGATGGGTTACAATTGAGGGGGTTATATGGTGGAGATGGCTCTTTGACTTGAGTGGTAGTGTTTCACAATGGTGGCTCTTGTAATGTAGAGTTGAGCTTTGATGATGGAGTGCTGGTACTTGGGTCTAGGGTTACTGGTGGTTGTCACCGAGGCTTGATCTAAGTTTCGATTAATCTCTGTTGGTGGATTTGGATTCAAGAATTTGTGGAGGGACTTTGATGGATGTGTTGGGTTTGAGATGAATTTTGGTGGATGATGTTTATTTGGGTTGGCTTAGGTGGTGGCTCACAGAATCAATGTACGAGTTGAATTTTAAATGACGGTTGCTCCTACAGTGGAGTTTGGGTTCGATAACTTAGAGGCCGGTACTTGGCTCGACCAAGAGTCTGCTAGTCTTATTTACCCTTGTTTGGGTCATCTGAGTCTAAATAAATTGAAGAATATGGTTCCTCTTCTCTCTCATATGTAGTCTTTGAGTTGTGTTAGCTTAAAAAATATGTTTGGGCAACCTTTTCTAACAAGGTCAATAGTCGAGTAGAGTCTCTGATGTAGAATTGATGTAGACCAATGGAGAGAAGGAACAAAGAACCCTCGAGAGTCCAAGGTTGATCCACAGGGAATTGATGAAGAAAAATTCTAAGGTAAAGAAATGCTTTGTCACAATAATAAAGATATTAAAACTTGTTCACAATTAAATTAAAGAACTTGCTTTGGTTAAGAGATCCATTTTTTGTAATAAATTATGGACAAGATTAAATATTTTAATAACTCTATTGAAATTCACGCACAACAGAGGTTTCAATCAGAAAATAAAACATTTAAAGTCCATTTAGAATTATATATGTAGTTATATTATGGTTCCTTTAATTATTTACCAACACCAATACTTGTAAATGGGTTCAAGCATTCATTGTGCCAAACCACTTGTCTACAATGAATCAAGAACTCCACTTTACAAGGAGGAATTATTTACCAACACCAACACTTGTAAATGGGTTCAAGCATTCATTGTGTTAAAACCACTTGTCTACAATGAATGAAGAACTCCACTTTACAAGGAGGATTTCTAAATTGATTGGAAATAAAATACAACATATATAATGACTACTTGATAATATATCATTTAAACACAAGAAAGAAATTAATATAACCTTATTTGATTACCAAAAGCTTCACCCCTTCACCCAAGCAAGATGAAGATTACTTACCCATGAGCAAGAAGAAAGAAAGAGAGAAGAAGAAAAAGATGACAATGAGTGGACAATGATCTTGATCTAAAACCTAGATTACCTTAATAGGCGACCAAGGCCACATTTTATAGAGCATCACAAGCAAAAGATGATAATGAGTGGACAATGATTGGGTGGATAATTAAGGAGTGGGTAGATGATTAAGTGAATGATTTTGAGGAGTAGGTGGATGATTGCAAAAAATACTTGTCTTCACCTGCATAAAATAATTTGGTGCCAAACTCGTGCTTGCCGACAAACTCTCGGAAAGTGGCCTTCATGAAAGTTGTAGGCCTCTGCCTTGGCTATCAAATGCTCACTTGAACAGTCCAATTTGGCCCTATACAGCCTAAGATATAACCCAATCATTACAACTACTCAGGCTCAATTTCAGTCCCTCTGTTATGACTTTCAAGCCCAATATGACCTCCAAGACATCCGAATTGGCTCTTGTGTTCTCATGAAAGTTATAGATTTGGGTCTTAACTTTCAAATGGCATCGGTTTCAACTCAATGCAACTCATATAGCCCACGTTATGCCCCAATTAGCTCCACTATATCCAGGCCCAATTAGCTCCACTATATGTCTGATTGAGACTTTGAGCTCTTCATCAAAGTTGTAGAGATTTCTCTCAGCTTTCCTAAGGTAAAATTCATAATTTCTAGACATCTAGAACTCAAGATATGGCCGAAATATAAAAGTAGTGTAAAATCTCAACAATGTTGAAAAATATCAATTAAGCCTAATTTGAACCCAAACTTACAAATCATGACCAAGCTCAATCAATTAAGTACATGGATAGTGTAAATGATTAAAAATGAGGGTTTATTAATGTATAAAATATGTGATTATCAAATTTTCCCACACTTAACTTTTTGAACTCCTGGGCAAAACATATAAGACCAAAGCTAGGAAACAAAGAAAAACGATACAGATTCAAAAGCTAAAAACTCTAAAAGACTCGATGAATCAAGAAGAGCAACCAGAAATTCAAGGAATCAAAGCATTCATGAGGTAACATTTCTTCATATCTCAACTAACAAGTAAGGAAACTTCAGTTGAAAAGAATGAATCCAGAATGATAGATCTTCACAGAATTCACTCTTAATCTCTCTAATATTTAAAAGGTAAGTATTTCACTCAATTCAACCCATGAACAATTGCACTACCATAAGCTTGCTTATCTTCTACTTCTTCGCTTTTCAAAACACATGCACACAAAAATCAAGAGGACTTTATTCAAGGTTGTAATGGGGCCATAGTAAATGAGAGGGGATAATATAGATATGACAAGATAAATACCAAAGAGAATAGAATAGCATTATGGTACAATTAGAGTGGAGAAGATGTTTGAGAACATTCATCATAAAGGACAATGACCAATATTTGACTAATGTTTTGTTGAAGATCAATGCCAAATTGGTAGGTTAAATTCATTGTTAGGCTTGAACCTTCTCCTTCTCTTCCTGTTGTTTCTAAGCATCCACATTTATTCTAGGTATGGACATATCACTTGGTGTATCAGGAGATTATGATAATCCTTTGATTGCAGTAGTGGTCAACTCTTTTTTTTTAGCATTTTGCACACACACACCCCCACACTTGTTCAAGAACAAGGCCAATACTCTCTTATTCCCTAAGTTTGGGTAAAAACATTTTTTTTAGAAAGGCACGTAATGAGCTAAAAATAAGGAATGATCAAATAAGCTCAAAAGGATTACACAAGGGAAAATATGGAAGGATGGCTATTTAGTCAAAGTAGCTATTTCAAAATGCATCAATCATATTTATGTATGTTTGTGAAAATGTAGCCTCAAAAAAGAATCAAAGCAAGTTCTGGAGTAACAATTCCATGAGTAAAAAGAAATCACACAAGAAAGAAGAGAATGATATATATATTCAATCCATTCATCAATAGGCTCAAAATCTCACAAGGCATATATCTATCATTCTCAATCTATCAATTCAACATCAATAACCAAACATGTGAAATTTAAGACAGAAGACAATTTATTCAACCATGCTATGATCCCTGAATTTCAATTGCTTTAAAAGATGTCAGAATTTATTCACTTGAATCATTCCAAGGAAATCAAACGTTAAAACTTTGTTACTTCCACAAATCATCACAGAATAGTTACTTCCCCAATCTAGATACGTCTCAGGAGTAATTTACTTCAAAAGTAAAATTACTCTTTACTCTGTCATCCCTAATTGGTTTTGCAATAGGTTTCTGACAGTCACATCACTAAACATACTTCCCAAATTTAGATGCGTCTCAGGAATAAAATTACTCCTTACTCTGGCATCATTCATTGGTTTAGTAAGTTCATGACAATCATATCATACTTCAAAAAAAAAATTATCAACTATCCTTCCCCCAACCAGGTCACAACATTGTCCTCAATGTTAAAATATAGATAAGTAAAGGATAGAAGATATTACCTATTAGAGAAATCTGACACAAATTTAAACAGAAACAAAGTACGATAAATAAAATCAAAGGTAAAGGAAAGTTATAGACGAAATGTCAGATCTGGCTTTCTTTTCATGCTGCTTCTTGCTAACTAATATATCTGAGCTATTGTTAGATCAAGCTTATAAACAAAAGCTTCTACTTTATCAATCAACTCATCAACAGTGGAAGCAGAGATAAGAAGTAGTCTTGCCGCATGTGTGATAAATTTCTGTTCCACAACTTTGTCAAGAAAAAATAACAAAAGATCAAAGAAATTATTAACATTCGACAAACCTATAGGTTTATGGTAGATGTTCAGTTGGCCCCAAGAGACAATTTGAAAAATTTCTTCCAAAGTACCAAAGCCACCTGGTAAGGCAATGAATGCGTCAGAACTGTCAAGCATTATCTCTATTCATTTATGCATAGATGATACCTTAAGTTCCTCCTTAATTATCTTTCCATTGATGTTCTGTTGAGTTAAAGGTCCAGGAATGAAACCTAAAACCTGACTGCCTCCTATATATGCAGCAAGTGATACAGCCCCCATTAACCCATGGCAACCTCCCCCATATACAACATGAATATTCCTCACAGCAAGTGTTCAACCAAGAGTGGTTGCTGCATTTACAAACTTTAACCCTTCCCATACTTAGACCCATAAAATACACAAATATTTTTAAGTTGACGAACAGAAACACCTTCCATTTCTATACTTACCTTCCCTTTGAATGAATCTGAGTTGGAGAAAAGTGGAGAAAATGATGTTTAAATAGGAAAAAGAATGGAAAGGATAATAATAGCACCTATAAGGGTACCTTGGCTGTTGTCAGAAAAAAAGTTTGAAATTAAGAAACACAGAATTTTTTTTTTTAATCTTTTTTTGTTTTTTTTTTGTTTTTTTTTTGAACTTCAAGAAAACCATCAGGGTAAAGAAGTCTAGAAACCCCTGAAAAACCCTGCTCAAAGGATCGTCTATCCAAAATCAAAATACAAAAAAAATCATACAAAGATAAAAGAAATATAATAACAAATAATGACATACCTTTATGTACAGTTTTCATGACGTATCTTTATACTGTGCATCATGAGTGCAGTAGCGACATATCTTTGAGTTACGTGTCACCGATGCAACATATGAACTTTACAAGGATTGTCGAACCGACAACAAGAACCTTTGAGTCCTTTCCGTTCCGCTTGCAGAATAACAGCCCTCTATCTTCCTACAAACATAATTAAAGATCTGTATTCTAAGAAGATGGTACTTGACCGCAGCCAGTCAGAACTCGCCATAGAGGCCTACTAATTAAAGTAAGTATATGGTTCAGTAACAGTTTTCGTTCACTGTAAAGACGGGATGCTTCTTTCTATCCATCAGCGCTACTGAGCCTTGGTTCCAAGAACTGTGAATGTAGCACGTGGCTCTCTATAGAGCATGGTATACAAACCTTATTTAAGGACCGTCATGCAAAAGTCCACCCGAGTCAATGATGGGTCAGCCAAAGGCTAAAAACTTGATGCGAATTAAAGGATGCAAACCCAAGTACAAGTTGTCTCAAGTAATAAATTTCTTGGGAGTCCGAGGTCGATCCACAGGGAATTGATGAAGAAAAATTCTTTGAGGTAAGGAAAGGCTTTGTCACAACAATAAAGATATTAAAACTTGTTCTCAATTAAATTAAAGAACTTACTTGTGCTAGGAGATCCACTTTTGGTAATAAATTAAGGACAAGATTAAATTTTTTTATAACTCAATTGAAATCCATGCACAGCGGAGGTTCCAATCAGAAAATAAAACATTCAAAGTCCATTTAGAATTATATATGTAGTTATATTATGGTTCCTTTAATTATTTACCAATGCCAACACTTGTAAATGGGTTCAAGCATTCATTGTGCCAAACCACTTATCTACAATGAATCAAGAACTCTACCTTACAAGGAGGAATTATTTACCAACACCAACACTTGTAAATGGGTTCAAGCATTCATTGTACTAAACCACTTGTCTACAATGAATCAAGAACTCCACTTTACAAGGAAGATTTCTAAATTGATTAGAAACAAAATATAACACATATAATGACCACTTGATAATATATTATTTAAGCACAAGAAAGAAATTAATATAACCTTATTTGATTACTAAAAGCTTCACCCCTTCACCCAAACAAGATGAAGATTAGTTACCCATGAGCAAGAAAAAATAAAGAGAGAAGAAGAATAAGAAGATCATAACTTCTATTTACAACAAAAGAAAATTACAACAAGTAAATAACATAATAGCATGATCTTGATCTAAAACCTAGATTACCCTAATAGGCAACTAAGGCCATCTTTTACAGAGCATCACAAGCAAAAGAAGATAATGAGTTAGACAATGAATGGGTGGATAATTAAGGAGTGGGTGGATGATTAAGTGGATGATTGAGGAGTAGGTGGATGATTGCAAAAAATGTTAGTCTTCACTTGCATAAAATAATTTGGTGCCAAACTCGTGTTTGCCGACAAATTCTCAGAAAGTGGCTTTCATGAAAGTTGTAGGCCTTTGTCTTGGCTATCAAATGCCCACTTGAACCATCCAATTTAGCCTCCTACAGCCTAAGATATGACCCAATCATTGCAACTGCTTAGGCTTAATTTCAACTCTTCTGTTCTGACTTGCAAGCCCAATATGACCTCCAAGACATCCGAACTAGCTCTTGTGTTCTTCATGAAAGTTGTAGATTTGGGTCTTAACTTTCAAATGGCACTGGTTTCAACTCAATGCAACTCATGTAGCCCAAGTTATGCCCTGATTAGTGCACACTACTCGGGTTCTAGTGACAAAACTCATTTTCTGACTTACAGGCCCAATTAGCTCCACTATATGTCTGATTGAGACTTTGAGTTCTTCATCAAAGTTGTAGAGCTTTCTCTGAACTTTCCTACAATGTAAAATCCATAATTTCTAGACATTTAGAACTCAAGATATGGCCGAACTACAGAAATAATGTAAGATCTCAACAATGCTGAAAAATATCAATTAAGCCTAATTTGAACTCAAACTTACAAATCATGACCAAGCTCAATCAATTAAGTACATGGAAAGTGTAAATGATTAAAAATGAAAGTTTATTAATGCATAAAATATGTGATTATCAGGTATTTATGACCCTCTTATAAAACAAACCAAATACAAATCAAATATAACTAGTTAATGATAAGATTTAAGATTTTGATAGAATTCCTCTAAAACTGAAATCTTAATTATAACTAAAATAGATAAAATTCCTAAAAATATGGAAAGATAAAATCCTTAAATAACATAATTATATGTGAAATCCTAAATTATTAAAATCATAAATAATCCTAATCTATTTTGAATCATTTTCCCCCTCTGAAAGGACTATCCTTTAGAGAGTTAGTGATAATCCTCCAAAAGAGGAGGGTCAAAGTGGCAATTAAGTGCGTGAAGATCACACACAAGAACTTCAGGTAGTGCGTGGGGGTGTTTGCGATGTCCTTTGGCGTGGAATTTTGGTAGCTGGCGGATTAGAGGCTTCCGATTCTAATAGTGGTGGTCATGGTTCAAAATGAGATTCAGATGGCAGTTCTGAAGAAGTCCGTACGATTGTGTTTACCAGCGAGGGAAACACAGATTTCGATGACTTTTTGACAGAGATCTAATGAGCGGTAAGTAGTAAAATAACTTTGGCTGTAAAAGATCTTTGCTCCCAAACAACTAAAAGTGTGGGGATCAATAATGCTCGGATGTCAAATTGATGTAGAATTGATGTAGGACCAAAGGAGAAAAGTAACAAAGAACCCTCAGGATTCCAAAGGCACTTGGTGCACCAAGAGACTCAATCTCAAAATAGAAATATAATCCACTGAATTCAATAATCAATAATCGACCATATTCTAAAATCTGATATGAGGGGTATTTATAACTTGATTACAAAACAAACCAAATACAAATCAAACATAACTAGTTAATGATAAGATTTAGGATTTGGATAGAATCCTGCTAAAATGAAATCCTAATTATAATCGAAATACTAAAATATATCAAATCCCTAAAAATATGGAAAGATAAAATCCCTAAATAACATAATTATATGTAAAATCCTAAATTATTTAAATCATAAATAATCCTAATCTATTTTGCATCACTCTCCTTTTAGTATTGTTCATTATGATGTTTTGGGCCCTAGTCGTGTCATTTCTATCTTAGATTGTAGATACTTTGTTACTTTCATTGATAATTTTTCAAAATGTACTTGGACATTTTTAATGAAAGATCGTTTAGAGTTATTTACTATTTTTTCAAAATTTTTGTAGCAAAATTCAAACTCAATTTGGGCACACTATTTGTGTTTTATGTAGTGATAATGCAAAAGAGTGTTTCTCTGCCCCCCCCCCCTTTTACTTATTTTATGACTTCTCATGGCATGATCTATCAATTCAATTGCCCTCATACACCTCAACAAAATGACATAATGATGCGTGAAATCCGCAAGTATACGGTTTCGTCGTCAAGTAATAAAAAGATCAAATCCACAGGGACTATGTCTATGAATACCAATTAATTAATTAATTCAATTAAATTAAACAAAAGGGAATATAATTATTGATTAACAAGAACGTAGTAACCAAACAATTAAATAAATGAATATCAAAATGCAAATTGAGAACAAAAATAGCAATTGTTAAGGTAAGGTTTTCAGATTCAAGAAAGCTTCCAGGATTGGGGTTAACCACAATGATACAACACCCCTAATTGACAATCCTCTTATTAACACTTGAAATTCAATTGAAGGTGAATTACCCTAAATTAGTTAATGTTCCCTCTCAAGATACAAGAACCGTGCTCAATTAAACCAATTCCTACTCTCGTGGTAATTGAATCTAAATTGAACCCATTACGCTTTTTGGTAATTCATCAATCCTCGAAAGGCTAAACCTACTCTCATGATTTAGACTTTAAGTTCAATTCTTATGGTTCCAACACTTAGGTTCACCTTTCAGTACGTCCCTAGACATCTATGAGATGCAAATAAGTGGCCAGCAAATTCACATGAATAATCGCAATAAGGATCGAATCAACAACATTCAAGATTAATAAAAGGGGTAAACAATATCAATTAATCATCATCAATGTATCAAAGGACATTGCCCAATCCTAGAAACAAAAAGAACTACTCAGACATGGAGAAGAAGAAACCAGAAATTCAACTTCAAGAACATCCAAACCCGTAATCCAAGAAAGAAGAGAGGAAGATGAAGATCAAGAGCCTCCTATGTGCCTTCTCCAAAACCAAATTGGAACCCTAATATTGTCTTTAGAACATCTATATATACCCCATGGGTTAAAACTGGTCTAAGCCCATCAGAAAAGAGAAAAACGAACTTAAACAGCTGACACGCACCCCGAACCACGGTCATGGTTCATTTCACGGCCAGGCCGTGGTTGTCTCTGTTTGACAACCACAACCGTGGTTCATTCCACGGCCAAGCCGTGGTCTTCTCTGGGCTTCCCCTTTTGCTTTTTCACGCAGCTGCTCGATCCATGGCCGTGGTTCAGTCCACGGGCAGGCCGTGGAACCCTCTGGAGAGAGTTTTTTGTCCTAAATTGCTACCCTTTAAGCTCCAACTTCAATTGTGCAAGCTTTCCATCCATTTCAAGGTCAATTAAGCACCAATCCTGCACAACAACACCAAAAACACTGCAGTTATCCGAACTAAAGGGAAAAACAAATAAAAAAAGAAACTAAAATGCCTAAAATGCATAAGAATGCATGCAAAACAAGAACAAAACATGATGTTATTTCACACACATCACATAACATAAATAAAACATCGCTATATAATTGAAACTACTTATACTTTTATATTACATATTAATGCATCTTTAAAGTTTTAGGGGGATGTTGTTCTTACTATTGGTTACTTAATAAATCAAATTTCATCTTTTGTATTAAATAACTGAGTTCCTCATTTTCTCTTGGTTCCTAAGGAACCCCTTTACAAAGTTCCTTCTCGTGTCTTTGGTTCTACTTGTTTTGTGTATGATCTTTCCCCAGGCCTTGATAAGTTGTCTGCCTGTGCTGTTAAATGTGTTTTCTTGGGTATTCCTGGGTTCAAAAGGGATATAGGTGTTATTTTCCTTCCACACATTACTTTTGTATTTTTGTAGATGTCACTTTCTTCAAGGATACACCTTACTTTACTTCACAAGTAGGACCAAACTCCATCTCTCAGGTATTACCAGTTCTTTACCTAGATACACCTATCTTTGTTCCTCAGCTTTTGGTTTCTCAGGTCCTAGAAACTCTTTCCCAACCATTGTAGTATTCTCCACACCTGGTTGTCATTTTTCTGCTTTGACCTCGTCCTATGATTCCAGAGGTTGTCATTTCTCCAAATTCATGTGATTCATCTACTGCTCCAACCTCCCCATCTACTCTGGGCCTACCTGAACCTTCCGTTGAGTTGCTTGTTGCTCTTCTTAAAGGTGCACATTCTACTCGTAATCCTCACCTTGTCCTCATCCCATTATGCCTTTATTTATACTTTGTCATCCATTTGTATTCCTTAAACCGTCTAGGAAGCACTTTCCCATCCAAGTTGGTGACAGGCTATGATTAATGAGATGATAGTCTTGGTTTCCAATCATACATGGAATCTTGTTCCACCTCCTCCTGGGAAATCTACAATTGGTTGTCAATGGGTTTTCACTGTCAAAATTGGTCTTGATCACCAGGTGGACAACTTGAAAGCTCTCATTGCGACTAAAGGTTTTACTCAGATTTTTTACCTTGATTATTATGATGACATATTTTTCCCTGTTGCTAAAATTGTATCTATTTAGCTTTTCTTATCCATGGATGTCATGCACCATTAGCCCCTATATCAACTGGACATAAAAAATGCTTTTTAACCTGGTGACTTGGAGGAAGAGGTTTACATGGAGCAACCACATAGGTTTGTTGCTCAGGGGGAGTTGAATTTAGTTTGCATATTGCATAAGTACCTTTATAGCCTTAAACAGTCTTCTTGGCGCTAGTTTGGTAGATTTAGCAAAGTTATACAGCAATTTGGTACAACCCGCAATGAGGTAGACCACTTTGTGTTTTAAAAACATTCATATTCTAATCAATGCATCTATCTTGTGGTCTATGTTGATGATATTGTTATCATGAGAAATGATCATGAAGGCATTCAAGGTTTGAAACAACACTTGTTCCAACACTTTGAAACTAAGGACTTAGGTCGATTGAGATATTTCCTTGGGATTGAAGTAGCCTAATCAAAAGTTACCATTGCCATCTCTCAAAGGAAGTCTTCCCTTGACATTTTGGAAGAAGCTGGGATGCTAGAATGTAAACCAGTCGATACGCCTATGGATCCGAACGTGAAAATCCTACCAAACCAAGGAGAGCCCTACTCAGAAGCAACAAAGTACCGAAGACTAGTGGGAAAATTAAATTCTCTCACTATGACCAAGCCAGATATATCTTTCGTTGTCAATGTTGTAAGTTAGTTTCTCAATTCTCCCTGTGATAATCATTGAGATGTAGTGGTTTGGATTTTAAGGTATATCAAAGGTTCTCCTGGAAAGGGGTTGGTATATGAAACTATGGGTCATGTAGACATTGCTACTTTTACAGATATAGATTGGGCATGATCTCCTAGTGATAGAAAATCGACCTCTGGTATTATGTTCTTATTGGGGGGAATCTCATCTCATAGAAAAACAAAAAGCATAACATAGTTGTCAGGTCAAGTGTTGAAGTAAAATATCGAGTTATGGCTCTTACTACATGTGAACTTGTATGGTTAAAACAACTACTTCAAGAATAAGTTTTGCAAGATAGGGCCATGAAACTCATTTGTGATAATCAAGTACATTTCTTATTGCCTACAATCCAGTCTTTCATGAACTCATTTCATATGCAAAAATATTCTCTCAAGTGAAATCATTACCTCTTTTGTGAACTCCAATGATCAACTAGTCAATCTCTTTACTAAGTCTCTTCGGACTCCAAGGGTAGCATACATATGTAACAAGCTAGATGCTTATGATATATATGCACCAACTTGAAAGGGAGTATTAATAATGTTGCTTAATTCTTTTATTATATTTGTTGATTTTTTCTGTAAATAGAATAGGAAACTTGTTGTAATTAGATTGATTCTCCAATCCCTACAATTGAGAGATTTGATTCTTGTATTATGTCTATATAAATCAAAGAAGCTAAGACTCACATGCAATTCCAGAAAACATTCTCAAGTGAAGTGTTTATTAAAAAAAATTAAAATAAGTTTGTCTATAAAGTGAACAAGTAAAAGTATATCCACTCTTAATTTATTTAGTGAGTTAAGATTATGATACATTTTAGATTAAATCAAGAGTTAATACAACCTTACTTGCTCACTTTACATACAAACTTACTTTAGAAAAACCTTACCAAAAAAATTCTATATTTTTATTAGAAAATAGTATTACAAACACATAAGGAACTTTATCTAAATTTTATCCTAGAATATATTTCCTCTAACATAATATTACCAATACACAAACTCTATGAGCTTCTTTTTATTTGTTCATACTATACTATAGAGGAAGAATCCATTTACTCCTGGAATAGGTTATCTTAGTTGTCTCCATCCATGGTTATTGTAAGAAAACAAAACTGTAAAGGTTTTTGAACTAAATTTTAGAAAATCAATTTAAAAGAACTTGATTTTGCTTAGAAGGTTTGCAATGAAGTAATTTATATATAAAAAGTAATAACGTTGAATGCAAAAGCAATAAATATTCACTTCCAACCAATCAGGCTTTTAAGGCTATAGTTAAGTTTAAAAATTGATACCAACTCAAACCAAACAAGACAAAACAATAGGCAAAAGCCAGTTTGAACAACCAAAAGCCCACTTGGATGGACCAAATGCACACCTAAACATGCACTAAGAATAAACTAGTATTCCCAGTGTTATTAGAATCATAAGAATCGCAATTTGATTCTTATGATTCTAAATGATTCTGCCTTTGAGCGATACAAATCACTTGTTGTATTGTTTTCGTCTCAAAATCACACTTTGAATATGTTGAATCGCAGTGAAATCACAAGAATTATGAATCTACAATGTTTCGTGTGATTCTCACACATATGGGTCGCTTATGAAAACGGGTCGGGTCTAGCACGATCCGATTCTGGAAAACCCATTTTAGTATTTTTTTCGCAAATGTTTTTATGGGCATGGAGGGAAAGTGCTGAATCTTTCCCTCCCATCAATCCCAAGCAAGAATATTAAAGAAAGAATGACCTAATATTGGTCTCCACTCTCTGCCTCTATCTCCCACATTTTGTCACTTTGTCCTTTATCCCTTTTCTACCCTAGATACCGGATTATGCTTTACTTCCATGTTGTGTGATGTTGAGTGTTGTTTTTTGAGTGAGGTATAATGGGTCAAACTAAGGGGGGAAAAAAAGGAGTTTGATGTCACATGGAACCATTGTGAAAATGTTCTGCCATATAGGCTTTTAGTTAAATGCAAGTATTGTTCACATTACTTGTTGGGGTGGAGTTGCAAGGATGAAGCATCACCTTGCTAGAACAAAGGAGAATGTAAGTCCCTGTACATTTGTTCCTGATGAAGTTTGAGAGATATTTGTGAAGTTGTTAGACAATTAAAAAAAAGCTAAAAAGGCAAATAGTATAGAATGTTTTGAAGAGAATGGAACCTAAGATGCTAATGCAAAAAACGGCATAATGGAATCATTTGTTAGCAAATGGAAGGAACAAACTTCTAAATCTATGAAGCAAAAGATAATGAATGAGATGTTGAAAGATAGGGAGCTAGTAATTCAAGACATTTGCAAATGCATCTATGGCAATGTTTTACCATTTAATTTGGTAAAATGTCCATTGTTTGTCCAAATGTTGAAATTGGTTAATGAATATGGAAAGGGTTTGAAACCTCCTACTTATCATAAAGTGAGAGTTTCTTACTTGATATCCAAAAAAGTTTAGAGAAATACAAGAGTGAATGGGAGAAATTAGGCTGGACTTTGATGTGTGATGGCTGGATGGATGGAAAAAGGAAGTCACTTACCAATTTTCTAGTTAACAGTCCAAGTGGGACAGTTTTCCTAAAATTTGTTAACACTAGTGATGTGATCAATGATGTAAGCAAATGTTTGATTTATTGGATAGCATTGAGGAAGAAATTGGGGAGGATAATGTGGTGCAAGTTGAGACAAATGGTGCCTCTAATCTTGTGGTAGCAGGGAATATGTTAGAGGAGAAGAGAACAAAGTTATTTTGGTCCTCATGTGCAGCTCATTGCCTTTAGTCCTTGAGGACATTGGGAAGCTTCTAGTATTTTATAATACCATTGCAAATGCAAAGAAAATCACAAATTACATATATAGGCATACATATGTCTTAAACTTGTATAGAAAGCATTCCAAAGGAAAGGAATTAGCTAGACCAGCAGTCACAAGGTTTGCAACCTCTTATCTAACACTAAATTGCATCATGCAACAAAAGAATGCTCCCCAATCCATGTTTGCTTCAGAGGAATGAGCTACTAGTAATTATACTAGTAAAAGTGAGGTTAGGGAGGTGATGAACATAGTTTTATGTGATGCTAGATTTTGGAAATCCATCCAATATTCCTTGAAGTGTGTGGTTCCACTTGTGAAAGTATTAAGACTTGTGGATGGTGACTCAACTTGTCATGCCATATATTTATGAAGCCATGGATAGAGGTAAAGAGCAAATAGCTAAAAACTTCAGAAAGCAAGAGTCAAGGTATGAAAAGTTGTGGAAGTTTATTGATACTCGTTAGGATTTACAACTGCATAGGCCTTTCCATGCTGCTGTTTACTACCTTAATCCTAAGTAAGTAATTTTATTCTTTAAACTATATGCACTTTAGTTATTTATTTTAGAGACTAAGTAACTTTTGATAATTAAAAAATATCTTATTTCTTATTTTATTAGGCTCTATTATGACAAAAACTTCAATACAGATACTGAGGTTTTAATTGAGTTATATAAAACCATTGAAAGAATGGTTTCGGATAAAAGGACAAGATTTTTAATTAATCAACAACTTGAGAAATTCAAGACAACTAAGGGGCTTTATGAAATGAGCATGACAATAGATATTAGGGACAAAAAGTAACTCAGTAAGTTTTTACATTAATTTTCATAATTTTAGATTTTAATCCTAAAGCAATAACTTACCTCCAAGATGTAGTTTTAATTTGTATGCTTACTTTTGTTTTGATAGCTCTATGGATGGAAAGTTATGGTAGAGAAGGTAAAGGGTTGCAAAAGATAGCCATGAGAGTTTTGAGTCTCACATGTAGTGCTACTAGATGTGAGAGAAATTAGAGCACATTTGACCAAGTGCATACTAAGAGAAGAAATCGCTAGGAGCAACAAAAATTAAATGCACTTGTGTATATTAAGTATAATCTTCAACTTGAGATGAGACAAAAGTCTAGAGAGGAGAAAAGAGATACTTATGATCTTATATGTTTATCCGATATTGAATCGAATGATAAGTGGATTACTAAAAAAGAGGATCCTTGCTTAACAATTGATGCTTCATAGATGGATATACATGAGTGCTTCAACTTTTGAAGGAGTTCCAAGCAAGAAAAGGAAAAGATGTATTTGTTTAAACTTAAAGCACTCTACACTAAAAGTTAAATAATGTTGTCTTACTTATTAAGTTTTGTTGTTTTTCTTTTATAGGTCCAAGAAACTTAAATACCAAAGCCAACAAGAAGAGAAAGTCTATAACTACAATAAGAGAAGAGAGAGAAATTGAAGAGATTGTTGGATATGCGAAGAAAAGAGAGCATTCTACAACGGATGATGAAAATGAATTAGGTGACATTGATCTTAGAGATGATAAATGATAATCATTAGATTATGTATTAAAAATAGAAAATAGTGATTTGCTATCTTTTTATTATTTTTATTTTTTTGAGGTATTGAACCACTAAAACCTATGCAATCACTATTCTTTTTGTCATTTTGAATTTTGACTATTATGACTTAAATATTGGTTTATATTTCAATTTGTTAACTATGTAATGAGTTATTTGACTTCAAACTACTAATATCTAAATGTTTTAATATTTCTTTATGAGAAAATATATTTTATGCTATTTTTAATTATTGATCGTGAATTTTACAATTCATGATTCAAAAAATAAGTCTTCCAATTTGACAACCATGTTCCCAACCATATTTTTTATTGAATTCCCAACAATGTTATTTTCACACTTTTTTTTATAGCATTCTTATACCACTTCTTTTTTATATAATAAAACAAGATAAACACACTTCTCAATTCACTTTCTCTTCTTTTTTTTTCCAAACAAGTAGCTGTAAACAAAACATGTAAAAAAGTGGTGTACAAAAATCATTTCTCTAGTCTTCCAGTGGTTAATAGCTATTTCATTATTTTTACATCTTTTTTCAATCTAAATATAATTCGAAAGTAATGGCAAATCTTCGTTCAGCCCAACCATTTCCAATAGAAAGCTCGAGATGGAAGAAATCAAACCATCAGATGAAGATTATTCTATTTTTGGCCTTTGTTGATGTCTAGTCCTTCAAATATGGCACTATATAAGTTTTCATGTCACTTTGGGAGATATCCAAATGATTTCCTGACACATTAATGAATTTAACTTTCCCAGCTTCATCTAGAGTTCTTAAGCCAATCCAGTCTTCAGTGTATAGCTTAGTCTGCATAAAAAAAAGCATTCTATTGATATCAAATATCTGGATATGAAAAATGATATAACAAATATACGTGAAACGATAAACATGGGCTGGTGGCATACATTAAAAAGAAAATAATGAAATGCCACAAAATATACCATGATAAGTAGAATTTAATGCAATCAATTGGTAAGAAACTACTCATGTAAACATCCAATTGCAGCTTCTTCCATTCTAAGCATCATGGCACAATAACTGGCATAAAAAAGCCTTCCAGTGAAATATGTACAAGCTTAAGAGGCAAAGGGCGAAAACATACTAGGTAAAATACCAGATACACATAGCACAAGCAGAGAAATGGAAACTGAAACCAATGATAGCTGTAACTTCCACAAACATTTGTGCTGTTGTAATCAGCGGAACCCATTCTGTTTGAATAATAAAACTCTAGGCCCCTTTCATTCTGAATTTATCTTGACCCAACATGACCAGTGTAGAGAGAATTTTGTCTTAAGGCACCAAAGCAACAAAAGATGCGCTCAGACTAATTTAGAAAACCCATCCCATGAAACCCATTAATTACTTTTGATAAAAGAAGAAATTTATTAAGAGGAGAAAAAATTACAAAGAGAAAGGAGGGTAAGGAATCCTCCTAAACAAAAGAACAAAACAGAAACAAACAATAAAAAAGAGAAAATGAATAACAGCTTCCAAATCCCTCAACATACCTGTTAGTGAAAGGTGATGAACCTTTAAAAAGTCATGGCTTTACGGTTCATAGTTTGGGTTTTTCATCCCCTTTTTAATCTTTTTTATTGAGTTTGTTCTTAAGTTTATTTTGTTTCTAGTTTTTTCTAAAATTATGTTTAATTATTAGTTTTATGTGTTTTTGATAGGTAAATTGCACATGGAAAATGTTGGAGGCTTGAACAAGAAAGAAAAAGAAAGGAAAAATATTTTTAGGCACCCAGCGCTTGAGCGCTAAAGTATGAGCGCTTGAGCGCGCGTTGCGTGCAGGAGAATTTTCAATTAGTGTCCCAGCGGTTGAGCGTTGGGAATTCAACACTTGAGCGCTCAAAACGTAAACAACAACGTGACTTTAGTGTCCCAGCGCTTGAGCGCTGGAAAGCCAGCGCCTGAGCACTGGATGCGTAACAGAATTGATTATATTTTATAAATAAGAAAAGTTACGCCAAATTGCAACATACTTGGACAGAACGCTACAGCCGTCAAGAGGCACAAACTCTAAAGTGGTGTGGGCACAATTAAGCTTGAAGATTAGGAATTTTCTTCAACCTATCCACCTTTCTATAATGGAGTTTGTCATATTCTTCCTTTGTGTTCTTTTTCCATATGTAATTAAACCTTATTTCGTTAGGGTGATGACGAATCTTGTTCTTGGATGATGTAAATTCTCTTATGAGTTTAATCAATGTTTCTATTCATGATTTATGTGTTTATCTCTTTTCTTAATGTTTTTCTAAATCTGGTCAATTTGGAAATGATTTTTGAGTTTATGTATGATTTGAGAAAATTTGCATGAATCTAGAACTTGTGATAAACACCATAATTTCTGCAATCGCTAGGAATAAATGTTGTGGGTTGTCTGGTCTTTCTCTTAATTCCCTCGTTCTTGATAATGCCTTTCTATTTGAAATTAGACTAAGAAATTAGTTATTTCTAAACAGTGTAAGAGGATTAATATACCAAAGGATTGGACATTGATTAAATTTGAGAATTGACCATGAATCATTGGAATAGAACTTGATTAAATCAATATTTGATTTTGCATTTAAAGAGTTCAAGTGAAATATAACCCCTAACACTTTCATATCATTGTTTTCCAACTTTACCCATTTAATTAAATTTTGCTTTTGTTATTTTTGCTTATTCTTTCTTATTATTATTTCTACCAACTCTCTTTTCGATAGCCTGAATAGTGTCAATTTGGTGAATTTAGTACTTCATAACATAATCTTCGTGAAAACGATACTCTTATTCACTCTTTATTACTTTTGCGATTTGGTGCACTTGTCAATATAACAAGTTTTTTGCACCATTGTCGGAGATTATTGTTTATTAATATTAAATAGTAGTTGAAAAGACACTAATTTAGGCATTTATTTTTTCTTATTTAATCTTATTTTTTTATTTATTTAAATTTTCTTTTTAATTTGTTTCTTTTTATTCACTTTGGTTTTTCTTTGTTTATTTTTATTAGTCATTTATTTTTATTTTTATTTTTATTTTTGATTTCTTTTCTTTACTTCACTCTAGTTTGTTTGTGTGTTTGTTTATGCAAGGTTCTGTGAAGTCAGAAGAATTACTTTTTGATCCAGAGATAACAAGAACAGAAAAAGCAAACAGGAAAGCAGCCATAGAAATAAGGAGACTAGAAGAAAAGATGGCTGGGGACACTACTGCACAGAGAAGACGCACTTTAGCCGATTATGCTACTCCATCTTCTGAAAATGTCTCAACTAGCATTGTGCGACCTGCTATCCAAGCAAATAATTTTGAGATTAAACCAGCTCTGCTACAGCTGGCACAACAGAATTAGTTTGAGGGAGGTCAGGCAGAAGATCCCAACTTGCACATTGCTAATTTCTTACAGCTCTGTGATACTATCAAGTATAATGGAGCTAGTGATGATGTCATCCGATTAAGACTTTTTCCATTTTCTGAGAGATATAGCCAAGAGCTGGCTACAAGCCCAGCCTCAAGGAAGCATCTCCACTTGCGATGATATGGTTAGTAAGTTCCTCACTCAGTATTTTCCTCCGTTAATGTTTGTGAAGACAAGGAGTGAGATTGCTTGCTTTACTCAAAATCAAGGAGAATCTCTCTATGAAGCATGGGAAAGATTTAAGGAGCTGCTTAGAAAATGTCCTCACCACGCATTTGAGATTTGGCAGTAAGTTTAAATTTTTTTATAATGGTTTAAATCATTCCACCAGAGCTATGGTAGATGCATCTGCAGGTGGATCCCTGAATACTAAGACTCCTAAAGAAGCTCAACCACTATTTGAGACCATGGCTACTAATGAATATCAGATGCCTAGTGGAAGAGCAATGGTTAAACAGGGAGTTATAGAGCTTAGCACCGTTAATGCTTTACTTGTGCAGAATAAGACTATGATGCAACTAATTGCCAACCTCACCAAGCAAGTTGGTAGTATGCAGGTAAATTCAGTCAATCACCAAGGCTTGACTTGCGATTTCTATGGAGGCAACCATGTTAAAGATCAATGTGAGACAAGGAATTCAGATGTTATTGCTCTAGAGCAAGTCAACTATATGGGAAATCCTTCAAGACCACAAGGTTAACCCTTACTCTAAGACTTACAATCCAGGTTGGAAGAATCACCCTAATTTCTCTTGGAGCAATCAAATGGTATCATTGAATCCTCAACCAGAGAAGAAGTCTTCTCTTGAGATTGCACTTGAGAAGCTTTCTATACAGACATGTACTTTTGTGCAACAGACTTCCACTTTTATGAAGGAAACACGGGCTAATTTTTAGAATCAAGGAGTAGCTATTTGGAGTTTAGAGAATCAAGTGGGTCAAATAGCAAAACAGCTCTCCGAGAGACCTCCAGACACCTTACCAAGTGATACAGTGATTAATTCCAAGGAGCAATGTATGGCAATTTCCTTAAGAAGTGGAAGAGTTGTTAGCCCTCAGCTGAAAGAAAATGATGCTAAGGAAGTACCTCTTCCAATGCCTGATCAAGAAAAAGATGCTCTAGAGGAAGAGATTGCGAAGGACAAGCAGAAAGAGGACCAAACGAGAGAACGAAGTTACCCCCGAAGAAAGAAGAAGGACTCAGTTTTGGGTAAACCATTGGACCCCTCATTGTACGCTAGGCTTCCATTCCCCCAAAGATTGAAGAAGGAAACTCAAGAGAAGTAAGATAGACAGTTTTCGAAGTTCTTGGATGTCTTCAGGAAATTGCAAATAAACATCCCTTTTGCTAAAGTTCTTGAACAAATGTCATCATATGCTAAGTTTATGAAAGAACTCCTATCTAGAAAGAGGAAACTTGAAAGACGACATCATCGTGGCACTTACTAAAGAGTGCAGTGCTATTTTAAAAAAAAAGTTGCCACCAAAGCTCAAGGATCCCAGTAGTTTCACTATTTCACTGTTCCCTGTGAGATTGGTTCACAATTTTCAAGAAAAGCACTTAGCGATTAGGGAGCCAGCATTAACTTGATGTCACTGTCTATCTATGAAAAATTAGGCTTGAAGGATACAAAACTCACTTTCACTATGCTGCAACTCGCTGATAGATCACATGTATATCCTTGGGGTGTAGTCGAAGATGTGCTTGTAAAGGTGGATAAATTCATTTTTCCTATGGACTTCTTCATTGTAGACATGGACGAAGATCAAGTGACCATCAATGTCTTTGATAAGTCTTCACCAACATCGGATCTTTATGATCCCATTAATTGCATTCAAAGTAAATCTCAATAGGAATTGACTGGTAAGAGTACTCCAGTCCACCATTGATTAATGTTGATTTTCCCATTATCTATGGTTCACTGCAAGCTAATCCCTTACCTGTTGAAAAATTGAGACCTCCATGGCCTGATGAGATTTTGCATGCTAAGGTGTATTCAGAACAATCAGGTTCAAGTCAAGTTCAAAACGCTTTGGGAGGTGATTCCAAGAGTAGTGACCAGGTATGGAGACAAAAATCTACAAAAAGACAGGCGTCATCCTATTTCTCCTGCTTCAAACTACCATAAACAAAAGGCAACGTCGAGTTAATGACGTTAAACAAACGCTTTTTGGGAGACAACCATAAACAAGCGTTTGATCCATGTAGCCAACCTACCTAGTGGGAAAAGGCTTTGTTGTTGTTGTTGTTTTTATTTTTATTTTTATTTTTATTTTATTTTTATTTTATTTTTATTTTTATTTTTATTTTTGTTATTTTTTATTTTTATTTTTATTTTATTTTATTGACTAACATTTTTTTGTTTTTGTTTTTAATGTTGAGTCGGCTTAGGTGGCTTCCCGAGTTCGAAGCCTTTGTAAGGGAATGTATATAGTTGTCGGCCACCAAAAAAGTTTCTTTTCCTTTCTTTAGTATTTTATTTTTGTTTTGATTTATTTTATTTAGTTATCATCATTTTTTTGTGTTGAGTCATTCTGTGCATGCCGGTTTATTGAATTGAATATCTAATAATTGCATAAATTGTGGATTGATCTATTTTCTCGGGATCTCACATGAGAATTTAGTAATCATGTTTATCTTTATTGCTTCTGTTGAGAATATTGAGATTCATTAATAAGGTTCCATGAACCGTTCCATAGGTTCATGTACAGGTTCATGTATACTAGAATTTATTAGATTCATGTACATAGGGAGTAAGTTATCTTATTAATTACCTTGTAAATTGTAACTCTAATGTGTATATATAAATCACACCTGCTGAGTATTTTTCACTCAAGCAATTCAGAAATTCTCTCTAAGTGGTCTGATATTCAAGTTTGTATTAGAGCGGGTTGATCCCACTCCTGCTCTTCATCATCGTCACTATTCCAGCCGCTGTCAAGGCTAGAACCTCATCCAAAGTCCCCTCATCTGTCAGAGTGAGGGCCCTAGTCATCTCAGACAGCCATTTTCGGCCATCCCTCCAAGTCCCGTCGCCGAAGAGTGCTCCACGCGCGGCCACCACTCTGTTCAACGTCCAGCGCATGTAAGCCACGTGTCGCCTTCCCATTACCGGATTTCGTCGCTGCCGGTCCCGTTCTGCTCGTCGGACCTCCCTGAGTCTGTTCAAGTTGTCACTTGCTGTGTTCGTCCCTGTTTGGCTAGTGGGTCTTAGGAGCCCACCTTCGCCCCTCAATGGCTTCCGTGTCAAAAACCTCAAATGCTGCCTCTAGTGCTTCTACTCTCTCAAATAAGGCCCTTGTCTCTTGTTTTCTCTGGTAATCCATCTATTACTTCAGAAAAGCTTAATGGAAGAAACTATATAGATTGGCAAGCTATTGTGGAGATTTGGTTTTTGGGACAAGGTCTCTCCGACCATCTAATCAAAAAGGCAGAAGATATCGATATTACGGAACAAGACCAGTGGAAGAGAGCTGATTATCAGCTGGTTTCACTCTTATGGCAGTCCATTGACCCGAAGTTGATGGTTCATTTTCGCACCTATAAAACATGCTACGACATATGGAAGAAGGCTCGAAGTGTTTATTCAAATGATGTCCAACGCCTCTATGATGTGGTGAACAATTTAGCTACACTCCAAATGATAGAGCATGATCTCCTGGCATATTTGAATAAAGCTCAGTCTACTATTGATGAAGTCAAGTTGGCCCTGACCGGAGATGATGTCCAGAATAAGATCGATAATATGTGCATGGTGTTTGTCCTTCACGGTCTTCACAAAGACTTTGATTCTATTCGGAACCAAATTTTGACAAATCCCAATGTCCCTACAGTAAAAAATCTCATTGATCGCCTGCTGCGTGTTCCTTCTCCGGAGGCTGTGTCAAGAACTGGTTCCTCACCAAGTTTAGAGTCAACTGCATTCTTTTCTAATATCACAGGTCGTGGAGGCCGAGGTCGTGGTCGAGGTGGACGAGGAGGTCGTGGTTCCGGTAATCGTCCACAGTGCTCCTACTGCAAACGTATGGGGCACACTCAAGATAAACGTTATTCCCTAATTGGATTTCTAGAGAGGTCAGCTCATGTGACTTATTCTCAATCTTCGGGTCCAGAAAAACAAGATGAAAATAGAGGTAATAATCAGAATAATTTGTTAGATGCTGAATATAAGGAATATCTTCAGTCCAAGGTAGCACAACAGAATTCATCTTCAGCAGCTGTAGCTCATACTGGTAATTCTACGGTTTGTCTTTCTCATTCCTCGCCTGTTGGATCCTAGATTTTGGATTCTGGTGCTTCTGATCACATAACTGGTAACCCCTCACTTTTCTCAAAAATATCACAACCCAAAAATTCACTACATCACTCTTGCCGATGGCTCCAAGGCAAAAGCCAAAGGCATTGGTCAAGCCACACCTCTTCCCTCCTTGCCATTAAATTATGCACGCTTTATTCCTGATTGCCCCTTTAATCTAGTTTCTGTTAGTCAACTCACTCGTAATCTTAATTGTTCCATAACCTTTACTATCAATTCTTTCTCTATACAGGACCGGAATATGGGACAGACGATTGGCGCAGGATCTGAATCACATGGTCTCTACTATTTCCAGCCTCCTTCAATTGCTTGCACCGTTGCTGATTCACCGAGTCTCCTTCATCGTCGTCTGGGTCATCCAAATCTATATAAACTAAAAAAAAAAGGTCCCTCATCTTTCTCACCTGCAATCTCTGGAATGTAAGTCATGTCAACTTGGTAAACATATTCGAGCTTCCTTTCCAAGCTCAATTCATCATAAAGCAACTTCTCTGTTTGGTCTTGTCCATTCAGATATTTGGGATCCTAGTCGAGTCAATTCTATCTTAGGCTATAGGTACTTGGTTACTTTTATTGATAATTTTTCAAGATGTACTTGGATCTTTTTAATGAAGGAACATTCAAAGTTGTGTACTATTTTTCAAAACTTTTGCAATGAAATTCAAACTCAATTTGGACATCCTATTCGCATCTTGCGTAGTGATAATGCAAAAGAATATTTTTCTGCTTGTCTTAATCATTTTATGGCTTCTCATGGCATAATTCATCAATCCTCTTGTCCACATACACCACAACAAAATGGTATTGCTGAAAGAAAATATCGTCGTATTATTGAAACTGCTCGTACCCTTTTGTTACAAGTCAATGTATCTTTAAAATTTTGGAGTGATGCCGTACTCACTGCTAGTTTTTTTATAAATCGGACGTCATCCTCTGCCTTGAATAACAAAGTACCTCATTCTTTGTTATTTCCTCAGGACCCACTTTTCACAGTTCCCCCACGTGTTTTTGGTTATACTTACTTTGTACATGATCTCACACCAGGTATTGATAAATTGTCTACTCGTGCTGTCAAGTGTATCTTTCTTGGTTATTCTCATGTACAGAAAGGATACAGATGTTATTCTCCCTCGACTCATCATTTCTACATGTCTGCTGATGTCACCTTCTTTGAGGATACACCTTATTTCACTACATCGGTGACACTAGATTCTGTCTCCCGGTATTGCCCATCAATTTTCCTATTCCACTTGTTACTAATTCTTTAGTATCAGATTTGTCAGGGTCTTCTTCTTCTCCATCTATGTCTCCCACTTGTTGTCCTCTTATTACTTATCAGCGACATCCTCGCCAAATACAATTGGAGGAAGATGCCATTGAAGAGACAAGTGATTCATCTTCTGCTCCAATCTTTGAACCTACTCTGGATCTATCTGGATCTCCTGTTGATTTACCTATAGCTCTTCGCAAAGGTACAAGGTCTTCTCGTAACCCTCATCCAATTTATAATTTCTTAAGTTATCACTGTTTATCTCATTCCTACTATGCCTCTATGTCTTCTATTTCCTCTGTTTCTATTCCTAAAATTGTCCAAGAAGCACTCTCTCACCGAGGATGGCGACAGGTTATGATTGACGAGATGAAAACTTTAGAATCCAATAACACTTGGATACTTGTTCCCTCTTCTTCAGAGAAATCTACTGTTGGCTGTCGTTGGGTGTTTGCTATCAAAGTGGGCCCAGATGGTCAGATTGGTCGGTTGAAAGCCCGTTTCGTAGCTAAAGGTTATACTTAGGTATTTGAGCTAGATTAAGGTGATACTTTTTCCCTAGTTGCGAAGATGGCTTCTGTTCGTTTATTCTTATCTATGGCCGCCATGCGCCGATGGCCTATGCATCAGTTGGACATTAAAAATGCATTCCTTGACAATGACTTAGAAGAGGAGGTTTATATGGAGCAACCTCCTGGGTTTGTTGCTCAGGGGAGTCACGTGGATATGTTTGCAGGTTACATAAGGCCTTATACGGCCTCAAGCAGAGCCCTCGAGCTTGGTTTAGCAGATTTAGTGCAGTCCTTAAACAATTCATCATGATCCGCAGTGGAGCAGACCACTCTGTGTTTTATAAACATTCTCCCTCTAATCAGTGCATCTATCTTGTTGTTTATGTGGATGACATTGTCATTACAAGGGATGATCATGATGGCATCAAACACCTCAAGGAACACTTGTTTCAACATTTCCAAATCAAAGATTTGGGACGGTTACGATACTTCCTTGGAATTGAAGTAGCTCAATCTAGCACTGGTGTTGCTATATCTTAGAGGAAGTATGCTCTTGATATTTTGGAGGAAACAAGAATGATAAATTGTAAACTGATTGACACTCCTATGGATCCTAATGTTAAACTTATGCTAGATCAAGGGGAGCCCTATTCAGACCCAGGAAGGTATAGGAGACTAGTAGGGAAGTTGAATTATCTTACTATGACCCAGCCAGACATTTCTTTTGTTGTTAGTGTTGTGAGTCAATTTCTTAACTCTCCTTGTAACAGTCATTGGGATGCAGTAATTCGAATCTTGAGATATATTAAAGGTTCTCCGAGATGGGGGTTGGTCTATGAGAATATAAGTCATACTGATACTATTGCCTACACAGATGCAGATTGGGCTGGTTGCCCAGGTGATAGGCGATCGATCAACTTCAGGTTATTATGTTCTTGTTGGCAGCAATCTCATTGCATGGAAAAGCAAAAAGTAAAATGTTGTTGCTAGATCGAGTACAGAAGCAGAGTATCAAGCTATGACTCTTACTACATACGAACTCATATGGCTAAAGCAACTTCTTTATGAGTTGAAGTTTTGTAAAATAAGGTCCATGAATCTTATTTGTGATAATCAAGCAGCTTTGCACATTGCCTCTAATCTAGTCTTCCATGAGCGGACTATGCACATAGAGATTGATTGTCACTTTATTCGTGAAAAGGTTATCTCTGGAGAAATTATCACATCATTTGTGAATTCTAATAATCAACTAGCAGATATGTTCACTAAGTCACTCCAGAGGTCCAAGGATAACATACATATGTAACAAGTTGGATGTATATGACATATATGCACTAGCTTGAGGGGGAGTGTTGAGAATATTGAGATTCATTAATAAGGTTCTATGAACCATTCCATAGGTTCCTGTACAGGTTCATGTATATTAGAATTTATTAGATTCATGTATACAGGAAGTAAGCTATCTTAGTAATTACCTTGTAAATTGTAACTCTGATGTGTATATATAAATCACACCTGCTGAGTATTTTTCACTCGAGCAATTCATAAATAAATTCTCTCTAAGTAGTCTGATATTCAAGTGCTTCGGTTATGTATGAATATATTTCCCATCTTTATGCTTGATAGACCTTGGAACATGCATGCATGTCAGACTTAGAGAAAGTTTATGGAAATGCACGTGTGTGGATGACTTGTATCTAGAAGTTGTTTGATTCTCTCTTGAGACGAAATCCTATACAATACATGATCAAGGAAATGATAAAGGCATTCTTTGGACCGTTTGAGCCTTTCAAGCCAACATGTATATACAGTATATCCCTAGGTCCATTTTGTAGCCTTATGTATGTTTGGCATTTATTTCTTTTTTTTACCCACATTTACCTTTCCCATACCCACATAATAAAAAATAAATAAAAATTCCTCTCTTACATAACCTTTGTTGAGTGCATATCATGTGTTATTTTATTATTCAAGCTTTCGTTATTTTTGTGCATGGAGTATTTATAGAGCTGAAAATTAATTCAAAAAAAATTAAAAAAAAAGTCCACCCAAAGTTTTGCAAAGAAATAAGTTTTGGGGTGGAGGTTGGTTAAAAAAAAAAAAGAGGGATGAATAAAGTGTTAATTCTTTTGTTCTGTTTTGCACTTGTTCTACATTATGTGGCTTGAATTTTGAAATATGCATTATTATATATCTCAACTTTTGTTTTCATTATCTTATCTCTTCTTTCTTAACCCTCACCCTTGGCCTTACATTACAATCTTTAAAAGACTCTTTTGATCTTTGGTTATGTGTTGTTTACATTAGTAGAGAGAGAGATGAAAATCAACCATATGGCTGCAGATTTTATGTATGTTTGCATTTTTATATACCTATCCGGGCTTAAACTTCATTGTGAATCGGTCTTTCATTCATGTTTATGAGAAGTCATTTATACATGAGAGTTGCATTTGAGAGCATTGCGATAATTGGATTTTACATGTGTGACACTTGGAATTGAGGTTGTAAAGCAGTTTTTGAGGATATGTATGATGTTTATTATATGGCAATGGCATGTTTTAGTTTGCATTATTTTGTTTTTGTTTTCTTTAACTTAGTGTTTAGTCGGTTTAAGTGTCTCCTCGAGTTCGGAGCCTTTGTAGGGGGATGTATATGGTTGTCGGCCGCCAAAAAGATTTTTTTTTTTTTATATTTTTATTCTTTTTCTTTTTACTTGAAGACAAGCAAAATCTTAAGTTTCGGGGAGTGATGAACCTTTAAAAAGTCATGTTTTTACGGTTTATAGTTTGGGTTTTTCATTCTCTTTTTAATCTTTTTGATTGAGTTTGTTCTTAAGTTTATTTTGTTTTTAGTTTTTCTAAAATTATGTTTTAATTATTTTATGTGATTTTGATAGGTAAATTGCACATGGAAAATGTTGGAGGCTTGAACGAGAAAGAAAAAGAAAAGAAAATTATTTTCAGGCACCCAACGCTTGAGCACAAGAGTCTAAGCGCTTGAGCGCGCTCAATTAGTGTCCCAGCGCTTGAGCGTTGGGAACTCAGCACTTGAGCGCTCAAAACGTAAATAATGACAAGTGACTTTAGTGTCAAATCATGAATTGTACCAAGAATTGCAATTTTTGAAAGTGAATCATGAATCTAATGTATCATTCGCTGAAAACGCATAACATAATTGATTATTTTTTATTTTTTATAAATAAGAAAAGTTACGCCAAATTGCAACACACTTGGACAGAACGCAACAGTCGTCAAGATGCACAAACCTTAAAGTGGAGTGGGCGCAATTAGGCTTAAAGATTAGGAATTTTCTTCAACATTTCCACTTTTTTACAATAGAGTTTGTGATATTCTTCCCTTTGTGTTCTTCTTTTTCCATGTGTAAATAAACATTTTTCGTTAGGGTGATGATGAATTTTGTTCTTAGATGATATAAATTCTTTTATGGGTTTAATCAATGTTTCTGTTTCATGATTTATGTGTTTATCTCTTTTCTTAATGTTTTTCTAAATCTGACCAATTTGGAAATGATTTTTGAGTTTATGTATGATTTGAAAAAAATTGCATGAACCTAAAACTTGTAATAAACACCATAATTTTTACAATTGCTAGGAATAGACGTTGTGGGTTGTGTGATTTTTCTCTTAATTCCCTCGTTCTTGATAATGCCTTTCTATTGGGGATTAGACTAAGGAATTAATTATTTCTAAACAGTGTAAGAGGATTAATATACCAAGGGATTAGATATTGATTAAATTTGGGAATTGATCATAAATCATTAGAATAGAACTTGATTAAACTAATATTTGATTTTGCATTTAAAGAGTTAAGTGAAGATATTGATTAAATTTGGGAATTGACCATGAATCATTGGAATAGAACTTGATTAAACTAATATTTGATTTTGCATTTAAAGAGTTCAAGTGAAATCTGACCCCTAATACTTTCATATCATTGTTTTCCAACTTTACCCAATTAACTAAATTTTGGTTTTGTTATTTTTGCTTATTCTTTCTTATTATTATTTCTACCAACTCTCTTTTCGATAGCCTGAATAGTGTCAATTTGGCGAACTTAGTACTTGATAACATAATCCTCGTGAGAACAATACTCTTATTCATTCTTTATTACTTTTGCGATTTAGTACACTTGCCAATATCATAACAAAAAGGGGTCTCACATCTGTGGAGGGGGTGTTAGAGTCTCACATCACCTACTTCAATCTTTTGGGTGCGGTTTATATACCTGTTAGGTCACTCCACTTGATACCAATTGGTTTTAGGTTGGAATCTCACATTGTTGAAGAATTATAGGATTAAGGTTTAGGGAAAAGGAAGAGAGAGAAAGACAGCTATAAACTAATAATGTTATCGATATGATAATGTGATATAAAACACTAACATAACACCATTATTTATACTAATAGTTAAGTCAAGTAGTAGTAATGCTAGTACAAGCCCAAGCCCACTAACATAAGACTTGTTGAAGAAAAACGAGTTTAGGGTTAGGGAATTGAAAAAGAGGTGAGATACAAGGAATAAAGGACTCAACTAAGAACAAGCAGTATAAGAGATGGATGCTAAAAAAGACAACACTAACCAGTTCACCCAGAGATTTGGGTGATCAAGTCGCAAAACGTGAGAGCGCAAAGTTGTATACACGGCTTCAAGAGCTAGTCTGAACTCGGAACATCGCGGAGTTGTTGGTAAAGCGGCGATGAAGTGAAAAAGGACCGACAATGGTGAACCAGCTATGGAACTTAGAGGCATTTGCTGATCGAAGTTCCTTTACAGGAACCCTTTTGACCACAAAATAGTGGAGGCTTACCTTGAGAGGACGAAGGAAATTTTGAATTCGATTGAAGAGATTGAAGAACAACCACTAGAGGGTTTCATAGTTGAAGGCAAGGAAGATCATATTCGTTTTTTAAATAAGTCATTATATGGCTTGAAGTAGTCTCCTTGCCAATGGCATAAAAGAGGGTCATGGTTACTCTAAAAGTGATTATGACAGTTGTGTATACCACAAGAAGATCTCAAATGGTTCGTTCGTCTATTTATTGCTCTATGTTGATGACATGCTCATTGCTGCTAAGAGTATGTTTGAGATCTAGAAGTTGAATGATCAACTTAGTGGTGAATTTGAGAGGAAGAACTTGGATGCTACTAAGAAAATTTTGGGCATGGAAATTCACAGGAATCGACATGCTAGCAAATCATATTTGTCTTAGAAAAAATACATTGAAAAAGTATTGGAGCGCTTTGCAATGCAAAATGCAAAGCCTGTGAGTACTCCATTAGCAGCCCAGTTCAGACAATCAGTTGCAATGTCACCATAGTCTATTTAAGAGGAGGAACAAATGTCACATGCTCCTAATGCTAGTGTAGTTGGAAGCATCATGTATGCTATGGTTTGCATCGCAAGGACTAGATATTTCACACGTGTTGTGTCTTCTCGGATAAAGCTTGACTAGTAACAAGGTGTTAAAGTCCAAACCAGGCATGTTTCTGCTATCACAAATCAAGTCAATCCTGCATCTAATGTGGGGTGTTTATAGACCTGCATCTTGATTCTTTTGAAGGATCATCCACTGATGCCAATGGTTTTAAATTGGACAAATCTCACATGGAGATCAAAGAAAGATCAATCCCATATCTTGGGAACGCCCATTGATGGCACCACCTATTTGTAATCAGCAAATCTATGCCTGGGATGAGGTGTTAGAATCCTCATTAATCGAGTAACACCATTATCAATCTTTGGATGCGGTTAATATACCCAAAGCGCATGGCTCTTAGTCACTCCACTTGATACAAATGATAAATTAGGTTGGAATCTTACATAGGGCATCCTGGCAAGATGCATTAGTGAGCTATAAAACCAATACTTCGATATCTTCGAGGTACTACAAATGTTAGGTTGGTATATGATATGAGTCATAATACTGGTGGTAGTATTATTGGTTGCATTGACTCTAATTATGCTGGAGATATTGATAAAAAAGATCTCTAACGAGTTATGTCTTCATGCTTTCGGGTAATGCACTTAGTTGGGAAGTTACTTTATAGTCCACAATTGCATTATTTACTGTAGAAGCTGAATATAAGGCAGCAACAAAAGCAGTGAAAGAAGCCATTTGGCTTAAAAGTTTGGTAAGCAGTTTGGGTTTGGTGCAAGATGTTACAATAGTTTACTATGATAGCCAAAGTGTCATACAAGGAATTCGTAGTATGTAACTTGGCCCTCGAGAGCATATTGGTAAATGCGACACAAGGAAATTGAGGACAGAAGAAAGTTCAAGCTAAGGTAGAGATTTGTTGATGATTTTCCTTTCTTTGAGGAGCCAATATCTTTTGACCACAAATCTTTTATTGTGGAGGCTTACCTTGAACATAGGAGAAGCCAAATTTTGTGTTGTTATACTTAAAGCAAGAACAACCATACGTGAGTTTTTGAAGGCCCTATAAAAGCCTAATCCTTGAATATATTCAGATCAATCTCAGCATCATCTTTCGCGGAAAAGAACCAACATTTGTTTTGTAATTGCTTCTCTTAGTATATTTGTTAAGAATTTAGTATATACACCAGTGAGGAAATATTGTTAGGTATTTAGGTGTATCTGGGGTTTGAATTTGAGTGAAGTGTGATAACTCTTTTGTATTCTCCATATTTTTTTATTTTTATTTTATATCAAGTTATAGCAATTGCCTTTGCCTGTGAACGTAGGCTATAAGCCAAACCACATTTTTACTTACGCTTCCGCTTATTCGTGCTAATTTTATAACACTCTTTGTATTAATCTTTTCTTTGTCTAAATAAATTACTTATTTTATTAAAAAAAATTGTTTTGCACATCCAAAATAAGGTATTTCATCTTTCCCCGCCGAGGTAGTCTTCCTTCCAATGCAGCTTGTGTACTAGAGGTCATCCACAGTCAGTACATTGTCATACCTCATGAAGGTGGGAGGAGAGACATTTACACATAAAGCCAAAGACAACAGCAAAGCAGCTAAGAAGTTGGGTATGTATTGCAACAATAAACTACAGAAATGGAATGCTTAAATTACCTGTTGTGTTGGCAAAACAGGATTGAAGGAACCATCTGGAAAATAACCAAACCAGGCTGTTTCTTTTGGTATTAAAATTGTATCCTGCTCAAACTGGTTTTCATGCAGACAAGACAGATCAAGAAAGATAGATCAGCCGGATTGACACAATGGTTGTAAATTGGACAAATCATAATTAACAAGGGAGATAAGAGAAAGATTACATAGTTCTTCTAACGCACCATGATAAGTACCAAATTCTGTAAGCTAGCAAATCTTTGCCTGTAGGTGGAATTCCTCTTATTAATGATTTCATTATTAAGCTTTGGAAGGAACCTACACCCCCTAATGTAGTCAGCTATATCCTGAAAAAGATAAAGAACAGATTATGTTTCCTTTCATCTGATTTGTGAGCCATAGGTGCACTTGAAGGATTTGCAACCAATGATCTACCCTCTGCCCATGTCCCCCAGGGGGAAATTGCATTGGACTTAATGTCATTGACCACAGATAGTGTACAAAAATAGTTCACTAATGTGTCAGACGCAAGTAAACAAGCAAAAGGCAACTTATATCAAGTGATACTTCGGTAAACTAAATGCAATTTAAATAACGCAGGTCAAGAGTGCATAACATGTATTCTATATAAAGAATCGCACCTCCAAAATTTCCCTCTATGCATGGCTGTAATGTTTGAAGATTGAAAAAGCAATATTGATGAAAATATCATCCAAAACAGAAGTATTTAAGAAAAAAACCAGGATCATACTCACTATTGGTATTTTCACATAGCCACTGGGAGCAAGATTTTCCTGCACCAATGCATTGAGTAAGAGAAATCAGGGAAGTAAGGCATCTGTTTTTAGGAATGGATTTCACAAGGAAAATATTTTCGAAACAAAGTAAGACTTATATAAGGACATACTACCATCCATTTTGCAAAAAGACCATAATTATCATCTTAGTAAAATAAAAAGGGTATAAAGTCAAAGTCCAAACCTGGACAAAGCTGCTGTAGACCTCTAATTCGATTATAATATCGACAAGGGTGCAAACCAACTCAGACTGGGAAAAAAACTCATGTTAGACCATACCAAGTCAACTCTCTCTACAACAAAACTACAGATAACAGCTTAATTATTTAAATGTTTTTACTCAATCCACAGATATGACATGTTAAATGTTCAGGTTCAAAATTTCATAATTTGCCACATGTAGTTAAAAAACACAAAATAAATAAATAATTTTGAAAATGAGAGTCTACCGGTGGCTAGGGTACAAATTATCGATTACAATAATATTCTTATTATTTATTAACATAGTGTAACAAAATGGTCATGTTTATCCCATAAAATTATCATACTGGAGAGCAAGCTAAAAACTATGCACCTACTGAGCAACACCTACTGTGCAACATTAGGCCAGACTCCTACTGAGCAACCAAAACCAGGTGGTTGCTCCATATTGTTGAATATTGAATTAGTTAGCATGGGAAATATGATAGTTAGTTTTGGAAACAATAAAGTCATGTGGAATGGTTTGAGTCTTTAATTATTCTTCTTGTAAATAGATGTTGTATTTAATTTCTCATGTATATAAATACATGTATGCTGAGTGAAATTCACTCAAGCAATTCAGCTATAATCAGTTTTACTGATCTTCTTTATTTTCAAGTTAGTATCAGAGCGGGTTCCGACCTGGCTCTGGTTTTCCTTCCTTTCGGTTGAACCACTTTCAGCCGTGTCAATTCTTACCTACTTTTTTTCCCGCCATGTGTCCATTTTCTCTTTCCTCCCCCGGCTGTCTATTTTTCCCTGCCACATGTCCATTTTTCTCTTTCCTCCCGCCTTTGCACTCTGTTTTTTCCTCCGGCCGACCACACCACCGTGTTTGCCGCCTTCCACTCGGCCTGCCACCGGAACCATGCCACTGCCAGAGCTTGGACGCGCCAATCGCCGGAATCTGCCCAATTTCAGTCTTTTGCGCGCATGGGAGTGCATGAGACCCTCTTTCCGACTGCTGCTTCCGTTAGCCAACTCGCCGTGCCATTTCCAGTGAAGCCCAATCCTCGCCGGCCTTTTCCACGACCTGTTTGGCCTCTGTCTTGCGCAAATCCCCTGTTTGGCCCTCTGTTGCGCCTCAGTTGCTGTGCTCTTGGATTTGCTTCAGGATTATCTTGCCTTTTTCTGTCTCCGTTTGGATTGTTGGTAATTTTTGGCGGTGGTTTACTGCTTTCTGCTGTGCCTTGTTATTCCAGCATCACTTTCAGGTTATTTTTGGCCCTTATAAACCTCTACCTAGTCTCTTTATTCCTGTTCCAGCATGTCAGAATTAGAGGTAACATCTTCCAATGGTGAGAAATCGCCTGTACTGACCTCTGTTGTTTCTGGAAGTACTACTATGACCACTGAAAAATTGACGGGTCGTAAGAATTACTTAGCATGGGCTGATTATGTGGAACTTTGATTCATGGGTCAAGGATATGAAGATCATCTTTCTACAGAAGAAGATGATATTTTAGCAGCTGATCGAGCAACTTGGAAGAAAGTTGATGCCCAATTATGTAATCTGATGTGGCAGTCTATTGATCCAAAGAAAATCTCAATGTTTTGGGCATACAAGACATGCAAAAAGGTATGGGACCGTGCTAAAGCCTTGTATTCAAATGATATTGCAAGGATGTATAACATTATCCAAAAGATGCATAGTTTGAAGCTTGAAGGTACAGATATGGAATTGTATATTGAAGCTGTAGAAGCTGTTATGGAGGAATATTCAAATTTGTTTCCCTATGCTGCTGATGCTAATGCTCATAGTGCTCAACATCAAAAATTATTTTTGATAATTACTCTGTTGGGGCTTCCAACAAAACTTGAATCTCTTCAGCAACAACAAATCTTGGGCACCACACCTATTCCCTCCATTGAAAATGTCTTTGCACGACTCCTGCAATTAGGCCCCTCACTTGAAGCTAGCAATGTTGATCATGCCGCATTAGCATCCCAATCCTTTTCCCAGGTTTCCACTCGAGGAGGGCTGGTGGAGGAAGTGGTCGTGGTCGTTTAGGTGGGTCGTGGAATCGTGCTTCAAAACGACTCACTTGTACCTATTGCCATCGAGTAGGCCATAAACTTTATTGACCGGTGTTATGCACTTCATGGTGTTATGCCATTATTCAGAAACAGATTTATTGGGGCCAAGTCGCGTTCCTATTGTCAAGGATTATGTTATTATTGTTACCTTTATTGATGACTATTCTTGTTGTACTTGGTTATATTTAATGAAAGAAAGATCTGAATTGTTTTCTATATATTCAAATCATCCTTTTGTTCTTTGAAATTCGTTGAACTGGTTCCATGATCTACTACTATTAAAAATTTGCAAGCAGTTCTGACAATGCTCGTGAATATTTTTCTGCATCCTTTTCATCTTTTTCTTCGCAGTATAATTCTCCATTCTCTTGTCTCTTCTTGTCCACACACTCCACAACAAAATGGATTCAGACATTTTCTTCAACGCCACTTTCTACTAGCACATGTTCAAGGCTTCTATTCGCACTCTTCTTATTCATACTACATGTTCCCCTTCGGTTTTGGAGTGAAATTTCTATCCTTAGCTTTGCTATATTAATCGTATGAAGAGTCTTGTAAAATCAAATCCCTCATTGATTTTATTCCTCAATTTGAAGCCTATTTTCTCTCTTCCACTACGCATATTTGGTTGCTCTTGTTTTTGTTCATGATCTTACATTGTTAGTGGAAAGATAAGTTAATGCCACTCTTCTATTAAGTGTGTCTTCATTGGGATATACTAGATTCCAAAAAGGATATCGATGTTATTCTCAGCCGAACTTTCCATTTTATTGTGTCAGATGTTACTTTTCTTGAAAACACTCCTTGGTGATATTTTCTGATACATCTCGATATTATCTCTCCTCGTGTCATGAGGTTTTACCTTTTTCTTACTTGAAACTTTCTCGGACCTTCTATCAGGACTCTAGGCTTTCTACCCCATCTTTCCTAACCAACTCGATGATGATAAACCTCTCCAAGTTTATCATCGTCAGCCTCGTATGGCTAATAGTCTAGATGCAATCCTTGCTGATTCACCACCATAACCAGTGGCTGAACTCTCCTTAGATCTTGCTCTGGGTGTTATCTCCAGTCTTCCCATTGCTACCCAAAAAAGTATTCGTTCTACTCTCATCCCATTTATAATTTTGAGTTATCATCGCTTGTCTTCTTCCCATTATGCTTTTGTCTCTTCACTGTCTTCTGTGACTACCAAAAACAACAGCCGAAGCCCTCTCCTATCCAGACTGGTACAAGGCAATGTTAGAAGAGATGTCTGCATTACATGCCAATGGTACTTGGGAACTTGTTCCATTGCCACCTGGCAAATCTACTGTGGGTTGTCGATGGATTTACGCAGTTAAGGTGGGACCTGATGGAGCTATTGATCGATTGAAAACTCGTCTTGTTGCTAAAGGTTTCACTCAAATTTTTCGCCTTGATTATGGTGATACTTTCTCTCGGGTTGAAAAAATGGCATTCGTTCGTCTTTTCCTTTCCATGGCAGCCATCCGCCACTGGCCACTTTATTAGCTTGATATTAAGAATGCATTCTTACATGGTGATATCCAAGAAGAGGTGTACATGGAGCAACCTCCGGGGTTTGTTGCTCTGGGGAATTGGCTTGTCCCAGCTAAATTTGATGCAAATCTTTATATGGCTTGAAACTGATCTCCTCGAGCTTCGTTTGGTAGATTGGGAAGATCTTGTTATATCAAATTTTGGTATGGTTCGCAGTGAGGCCAATAAAACTGATAGGGGAGGGTATCGATGGGCCGCTTGTCATCAGTTTTCTATCATTATTCCTCCTCTGGAACTTCCATATAACTAATTGTTTATGTCAATGATATTGTTATCACTGGAGATGATCAAGAAGGAATTGTGAAGTTGAAACAACACCTATTTGACCACTTTCAGACTAAGGATCTTGGAAGGTTGAAATATTTCCTAGGAATAGAAGTGGCACAATCTAATGCAGGGATTTGTATCTCACAGAGAAAGTATGCATTAGACATTCTCAAGGAAACTGGAATGTTGGATTCTAGGCCAATAGATACGCCAATGGATCCACTTGAGTTTAGAGGAAGAAAAGATTATTTATTGAATGTGCTTAAGTGTTGAACACTTAGCATACATCTTATTTATAGATAACAGGAGATTAAATACATCTACAATTTACAAGACAGAAATAATGAGTGTGGCTATTTCCTATGACACTATACATGAACCTGATTATACATTGTGTGTCTATTTCCTATGACACTATACATGAACCTGACTATACATTATTAATTTCTAATATTCTAACACTTCCCCTCAAGCTGATGCATATATATCATATGCACCAAGCTTGTTACATATATAGTTAACTCGAGGACCTCAGAGAGATTTGGTGAAAACATCGGCCAGCTGCTCATTGGTGTTGACGAAAGCAGTAGCAATTTCTCCTGATTGAACTTTCTCCCTCAAAAAGTGACAATCAATCTCAATGTGTTTTGTTCTTTCATGAAATACTAGGTTTGAAGCTATATGCAAAGCTGCTTGGTTATCACACACAAGTTTCATTGATTGCTCTTTAAAGAGTCCTAATTCCTTCAGTAACTGTTTTAACCATATAAGTTCACATGTTGCCACTGTCATTGCTTGATATTCGGCTTCAGCACTTGATCTGGCAACAACAATTTGCTTCTTACTTTTCCATGATATAAGATTACCTCCAAAAAGAATGCAGTATCCTGAGGTAGAACGCCTGTCTGAGGGAGAACTTGCCCAATCAGCATCTGCATAACCACATATCTTCATATGACCCTTATCCTCATAGAGCAATCCTTTTTCGGGAGCTCCTTTGATATATCTAAGTACCCGAACAGCAGCATCCCAATGTGAGTCACATGGAGAGTCAAGGAATTGACTCAACACAGCTACTGCAAAAGAAATATCTGGCCTGGTTATTGTGAGGTAGTTCAATTTTTCAATCATTCTCCTATATCGTTCGGGATCAGATAATGGCTCCCCCTGTCTGGAAGAAGTTTGACATTGAGATCCATGGGAGTATCAATAGGCTTACACCCTGTCATACCAGCCTCTTTAAGAATATCCAAGGCATATTTCCTCTGGAAAATAGAAATACCATGTCTAGACTGTGCAACTTCTATACCTAGAAAATATCGGAGCTTACCAAGATCCTTAGTCTGAAAATGCTTGAATAGATAGTGTTTCAACTGTTCAATGCCAACACAATCATTACCAGTAATAATAATATCATCCACATAAACAACAAGATATATGCATTTATCAAGAGACTGACATCGGTAGAAAACAGAGTGGTCAGCTTCGCTTCTAGTCAGGCCAAAAGTTTGTACAACAGTACTAAAACATCCAAACCAAGCGCAGGGTGATTGCTTTAGTCCATATAGAGATTTGCGAAGTTTACAGACTAGCCCAGACTCCCCCTGAGTAATAAACCCAGGCAGTTGCTCCATGTAAACCTCCTCTTGCAAATCACCATGAAGAAAAGCATTCTTTATATCAAGCTGAAAAAGAGGCCAGTGACAAATGGCTGCCAAGGCAAGAAGTACACAAACAGAAGCGATTTTGGCAACTGGAAAAAAGGTGTCACTGTAGTCAAGGCCATAGATCTAGGTGTAGCCTTTAGCTACCAAACGAGCTTTCAACCGATCGATAGAGCCATCAGGACCAACCTTCACTGTAAACACCCACCTACAGCCAACAACTGACTTACCAGGAGGCCGAGAAACCAGTTCCCATGTCGCATTAGAATGTAGGGCTGACATCTCATCAATTATAGCTTGTCGCCAACCGGGATGAGATAGTGCTTCTCCTGTGGTTTTGGGAATGGAAATAGAGGACAAGGTCGAAACAAAAGTATAATATGAAGGAGAAAGACGATCATAACTCAAGAAAGCATAAAGAGGATGAGGATTACCGGTAGACCGTGTATCTTTTCGAAGAGCAATAAGGGGACTCTCTAATGCAGGATCCAAAGCAGAAGAAGTAATCGGTGAAGGTGGTGAATTGTCAGGCACATCTTCCACAGTAGGCATGGTACTAGTCAATGGACGAGGGCAACGACGATAGACAATAGGGGACCGTGGAGGACCATGAGAAGGACTAGGACTTGATGAACTCTCTGTGCTAGATGATGAGACAACAGGAGAAGGATCAAAGATAGGGACAGGAAGTATAGTGTTTACTTCAGAAATTTCTATAGATGAAGTAAAAAATGGTTGTTGTTCAAAAAATGTGACATCAACAGACACTAGATAACGTCCTAGATCAGGAGAATAACAATGGTACCCTTTCTGAAGACGAGAATAACCAAGAAAGAGACACTTGAAAGCTATAGCAGTGAGTTTGTCTTTTCCAAGAGTAAGATTGTGAGCAAAACAGGTACAACCAAAGATTCGTGGAGGAATATTATAGACTGGAGTATTAGGAAACAATAAGGAGTGAGGAATTTTGTTATCCAAAACAGTGGAGGGCATCCGATTAATTAAATAACAAGCTGTAAGAACAACGTCCCCCCAAAAACGTAAAAGAACATTCATATGAATAATTAAAGTCCTGGTTGTTTCAATTAAATGACGATTTTTACGTTCAGCCACTCTGTTCTGTTGTGGAGTATGAGGACAGGTTGTTTGATGTAAAATACCTTGTTTTGTCATGAAATCTTGAAATTGATCAGACAAATACTCACGTGCATTGTCACGGCGTAAAACTTGAATGGTTTGACCAAATTGATTTTTAATTTCAGCACAAAATTTTTTAAAAATGGAAAACAACTCAAAACGATTCTTCATTAAAAAGACCCAAGTACAGCGCGAGAAATCACCAATAAATGTAACAAAATACTGAAACCCAAGAGAAGAATTGACACGGTTTGGTCCTCAAATATCTGAATGGATAAGAGAAAAAGGATGCTCACATTTTTTATTGAGACTACTAGAAAAAGAGGTACGAATATGTTTTCCTTTTTGACAAGATTCACACTCTAACGACTTTAAACTAGAAATATATGGCATCATCTTCTGAAGTTTCGAAAGACTAGGATGTCCAAGACGACTATGAATGACAGCTGAGGATTCTATTATGGTGCATGCTACAGGGGAATTTGACATGTCAAGATGATACAGCCCTTTAAACTCACGACTTACTCCAATCGTCTTTCCCGTATTCGAATCCTGCACAAGAACAGAATTTTTAGTGAAGGTAATTGAACACTCAAGTGATCGAATTAATTTGCTGACAGATATCAAATTGAAAGGGCAACCAGGGGCATAAAGAATAGAAGTTAAGGGTAAGAGATGACATGGTTGGGCTTGACCAATACCAAAGACAGGAGTTTTGGTCTCATTTGCAAGTGTGACAGAAGGTAAGGAATTGTAAAAGGATAGAGAAGTAAGGAGATCTTTATTACCATGGAGATGATCAGAAGCACCGGAATCAATTACCCAAGATCCAAGATATGATTGAGAGATACAGGCGATAGGATTACCAGTTTGTTCAACCACTGTGACAGATGTTGAAAGCTGAGAGCTGGCCTTAAAGCGAAGGAAGGCCTCATAGTCCGCTGGAGGGAAAGTCACAGTCGGATGCGTTGAAACTAATTCAATCTGAGCGAAGTTGGCAGCAACAGGTTTACCATGTTTTGTCTAACAACGTTCTTCCAAGTGCCCCAACCTATTGCAAAAAGTACATCTAGGCCTGTTACCACCACGTCCCCTTCCACGACCTCGGCCACGACCACCAAAATTATCAGTATGAGAAACAAGAGCCGAGGATTCTGATGGAATAGTTGGGGAGGCAGAAACAAGAGGAGATGCCATATTAGAAATATTTAGTAATCTGCAAAAAGTCTGGGATAATGTCGGAGTATCAGCACTCGTCAGAATTTGTTGTCGGACATTTTCCAATTCGGATGGAAGGGATGATAAAGTCAAGACCATAAAGAATGTTTCTTGTTGTTTCTTGTGCTCGGTCTGATTTTTAGCATAGGGCATCATTCCCGAGAATTCCTACATCAAAGAACGAGCACACACATTCTTACTGCCCGTGCCTAGAATCTCAGAGTTTTTGTCACCCATAGCTACACACACAACAAATCAGCCTATAAGGAGGGAAAGGAGCATAAACAGCACACCAAACGGGCTCAAAATATCACAAATGACGCAGATCGCGCCAACCGGGAACAGAACAGCCCAAAAACGACAAGAAACCAGCACGAAAATGCCGAAATCACCTCACCGGAGACGTTGTCGAACCTCCATACGCCGGCGAATCACCCCCAACTGCCGATCGCTCTCAACTAGACCGGCTTACTCTATTTCACCATGAATAGTACCGTATACGTGAACAGTATTGTATATATACCGTATCGGGACAACCTCTTATACGTTAACAATACTGCAAAAGTATACAACCACAGGTGTGAATAGTAACCGTGAACAGTACACCACCTCGCCGGTCCTCCCTCGGCGTCGGACGACCTCACACCGACACTTCCTGCCAGCCGGAACTCAAAACTAAGTGGCAGCCGCCAGTGGCTGCCCTAGATCTGAAACTATTATGTTTCTGAAAACGCTCTTGTTTTTTGTGGAAAGCTGAGAAAGAGAGAAAAAAAAAAGGTTTAGAAACTAGCTCTTGATACCATGTAATGATACCATGTAATGAGAAAAGAAGAATGAGAAAACCTTGTGTTTCAACAACACAATGGAGGTTGAATATATACACAATAGGTAATAGATAAGTACATAATTTACATGATGTGGGACTAAGGTACAAACTAAAGCACATACATAATATCTACTCTTAACAATTACACTTTTTAATAAAGCATTTTGCCCAAAAAATGTTTCATTAGCATCTGCACTTCTATATAAAAAGCAGATAATTTTATGCACATCTGGTGGATCAAGTTCATCTACAAAGTTTAACCATCTTAACCTTATCAAAAGACAAATAGAATATAGAGGGATAACAGGGACTTTTTAAGCATAGTAGTAGAACAAGCACATACTCCACAGAATGGAATAGACGCGGTACCAGCATGTGGACCTCCCACTGATATAAAATTCTTAACCTGTATCACATTCAAAGAAAAAAGGTATAAAACACTACATTAAATTAAAATTAAAATATTGGTACAAATAGAATAAACAATAAGATTTAAAAAAGCTTAAAAAGCATGTTTAAGGAAATAGAGTGCTTACAAAGAAAATTAAACACTGAAATGCAATGTCAGGATTTCTTTTTCCTTTAGAAGTAATAAAAGTGCAATAGCATAGTTCATAAAGTTAGCTCTTACAGGAGGTCCTCCATCACAAAATTCAATAATCCCTCGACCAATCAAGTTACCCTGAGAACCAAAAGAATTAATATGCAATCAATATGGGAAACACAGTCAAAAACTGAAGGTTCAGTGAGACAATATAAATCAAACAGCAGAAAAAAAATACAGGAGGAGAAATATTAAGATCAGAAATATTTATATTGCAATCCCAATTTAGAATAAGAATTAATAGGCAAACATCAATGTAGTAATTTTAATGATTTATTACCAACTCTAAGGCCACATACGTCCACGATTGTAACAGAAAGTTCTAGTGAATAAATAAGGAGGAAACTAAGGCAGGAAAATCCAGCAACATGTCATTAAATTTTATTTTGTTTTTTTGATAGAAAAAGAAATTTTATTAGATGAGAAGAGAAGAATACAAAGAAAGAGGATAAGACATCCTCACATACAAACAAAAAAGAAACAAGAAAAACCTATGAGATTGAGTTATGCAACAAAGCATGCCAATCTCTCTGCGTGTCTAATTAAGAAACACCCCTAAAGAGACCGTGAGCAAAACACTAAAAGGAGGCCAAAAGAGTAACCCTATCCCAATGAAGTGGTCCTTGAAAATTTTAGCATTCCTTTCTAGCTATAGACACCATAGAACAGCGTAGACAAAGCATTGCCACAAGATCTTTGCTTCTTTATGAGAACCAAAACCTCTAAACTTAGTAAGGACAATTGATGCAAAACCCTTGGGCAAACCCAAGACTCTCCAAAAATCCCAAACAGCTTATTCCAAAGAAAACTTGCAATAGATCAATGCAAAAAGAGATGAGCTCCAGACTCCGAACCAAAGCAGCACATTATACACATATTAGGAGACAGAGCAGTGAGAGGTCTGCACTTCTGGAACATGTTGTTAGTGTTAATCTTGTTAAGAACAGTAGTCCAGACAAAAGCTTTGACCTTTGAGGGAGCTTTGGACTTCCATTAGGGCATGTCCAAAAGAAAGCTACCTCTATTAGGTGATTGAGTCAAAAATTGAAAATAAGATTTACATGAGAAAATTCCCGAAGAGTCAAGAGTCCAAATCCTTGAATCAAGATCTAAAGAGAGATGAATAGAATTGTCAATATCGTATCATATCTGCTGATATCTTTTAGTATTGTATCATATCATATCTATTGAAATTAGAATAAGAATTAAAATATATAGTTACCCTAATTAGATATATCATATCTTAAGAGATTTAGTTTAGGAATAACTGTATATTATGTGTTTTATAAATTCATAATGTTGAGAGGGTTTTCTCTCAAGTAATTCAGTCACAATAGTCTCTGTTTTAAACTTCAAGTTGGTATCAGAGCGCTATACCCAGTGGACCCACTATCCTCTGGTGAAAAATTTTTGCAGTAGACCGTGTCTCCACCCCAGTCCGCTGCCTCTCTAACTTTATCTTCCTTCTGCCCAACCTCTTTCTATGTCCACCACGACTGTAGGAGTCAGATCTACCGTCCTCCGAGTGTCAACTCCACCAGCTGACCACACCACCATCCTCACAGGCCCTAGATCAGCCAACGCCTGAAACCTCGCCGTCAACGGAGCTGCCATGCACTGCCACTAGCTCCCAACATCAGTTTGCTTCTGCCGACACGTGGGGCAGGTCCAACACCTTTTCCGGCCGCCGTCAACGTCGTCTGACTCGTCTCGACCTCTTCTATCCAGATCTGCCCTCCCTTCTTCCATTCACCGCCCCTCCGGCAGTGTCGCCCTTCCGGCACAGATTCTTCCTCTACCAACATGGGTTCCCACAATGAAACTTCTGAACCCGTGAAGAAAAGTCTTATCTGCTTCTCTTTCCTTTCTTTCAACATGGTATTAGAGCCAAGATCCCATTTTTGTCGCCTATTCTGCTAGGCTTGGCTATTCCGGCCAAGCATCTGTGGCGAGCGGGTGTTAGAGTCCCACATCGTCTGCCTCAATCTTCCGGGTGCAGTTTATATACCTGTTGGATCACTCCACTTGTAGCATGTTTGGGAATAATTAAATTCATTCCCAATAGCTTTTTTTGGGAAAAAAAGCTGTTGTAACAATATTCTCACATGTTTGGAAAAATCAACTTTAGTTTTTGCACGAAATTCAATGCACTTGAATATCAGAGAACTTAGAGAGAATTTTTGAATTGCTTGAGTAAATTGTACTCAGCAGATTGGGTTTATATATACACAAAGAATTAATTACAGTATGATATTTACAAGGATAATAAAAGAAGATAAACATTTCCTAGGATGCTAAGGTTCCAATGTTACTAAAAATACACAAACTATAAACTGATCAAGTTCCAATTATATGTAAATTCCAACACTCCCCCTCAAGCTGGAGCGTATATATCATAAGCATCCAGCTTGTCACAAATGTATGTTATTCTTGGATCCCGAAGTGAGTTGGAAAGAAGATCTTCCAATTGGTCATTATAATTTACAAACAAAGTAGAGATTTCCTTTGAAACAATCTTCTCACAGTTGAAATGACAATCAATCTCTATAGTTTGGTTCGTTTATGGAAGACCGGATTTGAAGCAATATGAAGTGCTGCTTGATTATCACAAATTAACATCATAGGTCCTATCTCACAAAATTTCAACTCTTTCAAGAGTTGTTTTAACCATATGAGTTCACATATAGTGAGAGTCATAACTCGATACTCCGCTTCAGCACTCGATCTAGCAACAACATTCTGCTTCTTGCTTTTCCATGAGATAAGGTTTCCTCCAATAAGAACACAATATCCAAAAGTTGATCTTCTATCACTGGGAGACCCGGCCCAGTCAGCATCTGTATAAGCAACTACATTCGTATGTCCCCTGTTTGTATACACTAACCCTTTTCTAGGGGAGCCCTTAATATACCTCAAAATCAAAATAATTACGTCTCAATGATCAACACAAGGAGAGTTAAGAAATTGGCTTACAACACTAACAGCAAAAGATATGTCTAGTCTAGTCACAGTAAGATAATTAAGCTTTCCCACTAGTCTCTGATACCAACTTGAATATCAGAGAACTTAGAGAAAATTTCTGAATTACTTGAGTAAATTGTACTCAACAGATTGGGTTTATATATACACAAAGAATTAATTACAGTATGATATTTACAAGGATAATAAAAGAAGATAAACATTTCCTAGGATGCTGAGGTTCCAATGTTACTAGAAATACACAAACTATAAACTGATCAAGTTTCAATGATATGTAAATTCCAACAAATGTATTATAAAAGCTTTTTTTCATAATGCTAAAATTTCAGCTTATAATTTTATATTATAGATTATTCCTTACACTTTGAGATGTAAATACTATTTGGTCCTCAATCAAATAACTTTTTTAATCATTCTATACCTATTTTGCTAATTTAATGCATAAAAGCTATTCTTTTTTATACCATCCAAATGAAACAAATTAGCTTAAAATCATTTTTCAACTAACATATCCAAACATAAAATTAATTATATTATAATCAATTATAACAAAAAGTTTTCATACAATAATTGATTATTAAAATAATCAAGTTTTCACAATTATCTCAAACATGTGCTTGATACCAATTGGTTTTAGGTTAGAATTTACCCGTAGTCTGTTTTCCGATAAAGTCTGTCATCGAGCCGTGTCTCCCGTTACTTTAGTTCATTATGATGTTTGGGATCCTAGTCGTATCGAGTCTACTTTGGGTTCCAAATATTTTGTTACTTTCATTCATGACTACTCTCGGTGTACTTGGTTATTTTTAATGCAAAATAAGTTCGAGTTGTTTTCTATTTTTCATAAATTTTACAATGAAACAAAATGTTAATTTGGTGTTCCAATTCGTACGTTGCGTAGTGACAATGCCCGTGAATTTTTATCTCAGCCTTTTCAACATTTTATGGCATCTAATAGCATTCTTCACCAAACATCTTGTAACTATACCCCTCTACAAAATGGAGTTGCTGAGCGCAAAAATAGACACCTAATTGAAACACCTCGAATAATTTTGCTTCATGGTCATGTCCCTTTTCCATTTTTGGGACGATGCAGTTCTTGCTACCTGCTACTTGATTAACTACATGTCCTCTTCTGTGCTTGATAACTAGGTACCCCACTCTGTGTTGTTTCCTCATCAACCCTTCCATTCTCTTCCTCCTCGTGTCTTCGGGTCGACATGTTTTGTCCATAATCTCACTCCTGGTCTTGACAAACTTTCTATCCGCTCTATCAAATGTGTTTTTCTCAGTTACAATCGATCTCAAAAGGGTTATCGTTTTCCACCTACTCTCCACCATTACCTGGTCTTTATCGATGTCACATTCTCCGAGTTCGTTCCCTTCTGACTTCTAAACCCATTACTAAGGTATTCCCTATTCCTCCTCTTCTTGTCTCAGCTGAATACTACCCCTCAGCCACCTCCTGTTCAAGGACCCCCACTGATCATACGCCCCTTTCAAGTCTATCATCGTCAGCCCTAGCCACCTCTACTGCCACTACCTCCACCTGAAGTTGCAGAGGTCACTGCGGACTCTCTTTCGAAACCAACTCCTTTACCAGTTCTGGCACTGCCTCCTGAGCCTGACCTTCCCATTGCTCTCCAAAAAGGTATACGGTATACTTGTAACCCTTCTCCTTACTATGTTACTTTGAGTTATCATCGTCTATCTTATTCGCATTTTGCATGTCTTTCTTCCTTGTCTTTTGTGTCTATTCCTAAATCTCCAGGTGATGCCTTATCTCATCCTGGGTGAAGACAAGTTATGATTGATGAAATGTGTGCCCTTCAGAATAGTGGTACTTGGGAACTTGTTCCTCTTCCTCCAGGGAAGTTTGTTGTAGAATGTTAGTGGATCTATACGGTCAAGGTTGGCCCAGATGGCAAGCTTAATCTCCTCAAGGCGCGTCTGTTGGAAAAAGGATATACACAGATTTTTGGCTTGGATTATGAATACAATTTCTCCCCGGTGGCGAAGATGGCTTCTGTTTGGCTCTTTCTATCTACAGCCGCTATTCGCCATTGGCCCCTTCATCAGCTGGATATCAAAAATATTTTTCTCCATGGTGATCTAGAAGAAGAAGTTTATATGGAGGAACCACTAGGGTTTGTTGCTCAAGGGGAGTCTTTTGGCCTCGTTTGTCGTCTTCACAAGGCCTTGTATGGTCTCAAACAATCTCCTCGGGCTTGGTTTGGTCGATTCGGTACTGTAGTTCAACAATTTGGTATGATTCAAAGTGAGGCTGACCACCCTGTCTTCTATCGCCATACAGCCCAAGGTTGCATCTATTTGATTGTGTATGTAGACAACATTGTTATCACTGGCAGCGATCACCAGGGCATAACTCAGATAAAACAACACCTCTATCATCATTTTCAAACCAAAGATCTTGGCAAACTTTAGTATTTCTTGGGAATCGAAGTGGCACAATCCAAGGATGGTATAGTTATCACACAAAGGAAGTACGCTATGGACATCCTTGAGGAAACAAGTTTGTTGAATGCAAAACCTATTGACACTCTTATGGATCCGAATGTCAAGCTTCTCTAAATCAGGAGGAGCCACTTTTAGACCCAGGAAGATATAGAAGATTGATCAGAAAATTAAACTACCTCGCTATTACCCGTCCAGATATCTCTTTTGCAGTGAGTGCGGTAAGTCAGTTTCTAAACTCACCTTGTGAAGGACATTGGGATGCAGTCATTCTTATCCTGAAGTATATTAAAAGAGCTCTAGGAAAAGGCCTCATATATGAAGATAAAGATCATACTCAGATTGTTGGATATTCATATGCTAACTAGGCAGGCTCTCCTAGTGATAGAAGATTCACTTTTGAGTATTGTGTATATTCATCGAGGGTAATCTAATATCATGGAAGAGTAAGAAACAAATGTGGTTGCAAGATCAAGTGCCGAAACAGAATATCGAACAATGGCTTTATCCACTTGTGAACTCATTTGGTTAAAACAACTACTTAAGGAGCTTCAATTCGGGGATATTATGCAAATGATGCTCATTTGTGATAACCAAGCTGCATTGCATATCTCCTCCAATCTAATGTTTCATGAGAGGACCAAACACATAGAGATAGAATGTCATTTTATTAGAGAGAATATCCTATCTGGAGACATCATCACTAGCTTCGTCAATTCAAGCGATCAACTGGCAGATGTTTTCACTAAATCTTTCACAGGTCCTCAAATAAGTTATGTTTGTAATAAGCTTGGTGCATATGACTTAAATGCTCCAACTTGAGAGGGAGTATTGTAAACTATCTAAATAGTGTCTAGATTCATTGTATAGGCTAACTAAATCATAACCAAATCATGTAATTACAGTAATTAGGATCTTTTGTAATCTTTGTATTTATTACAATAACTCTATATAATTCAGCCTCCGTTGTGTAATTCAGACACACGGTTTTCTTCATATGTTTCTCTTTCCTTTCTTTCAATAGGGTGTAGCCACACAAGAGGATTGATGAATCAACCCATGTTGACACATATAGGAATTAAACTCAGAAAAAATATTTTTTTGCATTATCATTCCTCAAAATGCGAACAGGAGTATGAAACTGAGTTTTAATTTCAGAACAAAAGGCAGTAAATATCGAGAATAATTCAAAGCGAGATTTCATAAAATATAACCAAATCCTCCTTGAAAAATCATCCACAAATATCACAAAATACCGAAATCCAAATTTAGAAGTAGTAGACAAGGACCCCAAAATTCAAAATGAATAAGTTCAAATGGGGACGCAGCCCGCTTATTGACACGTAAGGGAAAGAACTCCTATGATGTTTAGCCAACTGACACAACTAACAATCTAAAACAGATAAATGACTCGAACCAGTACATAACTTCTTTAAAGATTGTAAAGAAGGAAGACCCAGACGACAATGAAGCTAAAGAGGATTAACCACACTCGAACAGGCAACAGGCGCCGATACTGGATGTGGGCAGCACTCGAGGATGTAAGGCTATTTTGCACACGACCCCTACCAATCACCATTTTCGTCCCAAGTTCCTAAAAGACACAAGAATCGGGAAAGAAATGAACACGACAATTAAGAGAACGGGTAATCTGACAAACTAAAAGTAAATTAAATGGAAATTGATTTAAACATAAAACTTGAGATAGTGGAAAAGTAGATGTGGGGCATGCAGTACCACTCCCAATCACATGAGCGGCATATCCATCGGCTAAAGCAACAGTAGGTAAATCGAACGAAGGTGTAAAAGAGGTAAGAGTACCTGTGTGGCCAGTCATGTGATCGGATGCCCCTAAATCAATGAACCAATTGCGTGAAAGGGATGGCAGACATGCAGTAGGATGTATGAGCAACAGAGGCAACAGAGGAAGATCCGAAGATGGTAGTGCTGACCGAGAAACTTGGAATTGGGTATAGTGAGCAAACTTTTTTGCTATCATCATATCAAGCCTGACAAATAGGTTGCTAGAATTGGCAACATCCTCAATAGCAACATGGGCAAAGCGTTGTTGGGACTGATTCTGTTGGGACTGATTCTTTTGCTGAAGCTTCCAACAATTCTTTTTAACATGTCCGGGTTCTTTACAATAACGACAAATAAGGGGTTCTCCAAGATCTCCACCCCGTCCTCCACCTCGGCCACCACGAAAGTCACCACAACCACCACAGGAGCTATCACCTCTAGAGGTAGAACTCATCAATGCAGAGGTGTCAGTGGGAACCATGGGGCCGAATATAGAAAGCTCGTGAGCAACTCGCAGGAAGCAAGAGTATACCTCCTTCAATGTCAAAGTACCAGAACTCATCAAAATCTGCAATCAGGCTACACTAAATTCAACACATAAACCAGACAAGAAGCACATAATGGCCAACTGTTCTCGTTGAGTTTGCATCTCCTTTACATCTGAAGTGATTGGTAACAAAGTATTTGTAGAAAATATTGTATTTTCCTTGTTTTTGATTGATTACAAGATGGTAGTATAATTAGGGAATTAGGGTAACAGTTGTACGCTAATCTAGACCTAGAAAATAGAAGAGACAATCTCCTCCTAAATGGTAACAAAAATTACAGATACGAGGTATAAGAGATCCCTAAAATTACATACTCCTAGCTGTACATAAAAAACTGAATCAGAAGATTCTTTCTATTCCTAAAAATCAGGAACCGTTCACCAACACTCCCCCTCAAGCTGGGTGGTAGATGTCTATCATGCCCAAATTGGATCTTAGGTTCTCATAAGTAGGCTTTGTAAGAGCTTTAGTTAAAATGACTGTTGTTTGGAAGCACGAGGGTGTGTGCTGAAGACTAATAACCTCATTATCAAATTTCTTTTATGAAATGACGGTCAATCTCCACATGCTTAGTTCTGTCGTGATGAACTGGGTTCTTGGCAATGCTGATGGCAGCTTTGTTATCACATAGGACTTTCATAGTGTAGTTTGCACGGATTCTAAGTTCTTTAAGCATCCTCTGCAACCATTCCTTCGCAAATACCATGGGCCATGGCCCTAAATTTGGCTTCAGCAGTGCTCCGTGCTACCACAGACTAGTTCTTACTTCTCCACGTGACCAGATTACCCCACACAAATGAACAATAACCAGTTGTGGACTTTCGATTAGTCACAGACCCTGCCCAATCTGCATCAGTGAAGATTTCAATACCTCTATTTAGATTCTTCTTGAAATGAAAACCTCTACTTGGGATCCCTTTTAGGTATTGTAGGATTTGGTTGACAGCCTTCACATGGTTTTCAGTGGGGTTTGTCATATTACGACTTGCCATACTCACAGCAAACCTAATGTCTGGTCTTGTATGAGTTAGATAGATTAATTTCCCCACTAGTATTTGGTACCTGTCCCTGTTGGTTGGAGGACTTTCTTCTTCTATCCCACCTTCTCTTGCAGGTTCCATTGGGGTGTCAGCTAGTTTACATCCCAACATACTCGTTTCCTGCAGTAAGTCCTATGTGTACTTTCTTTGAGACACGGAGATCCTATTTTTGGAGCGAGCAACTTCCATTCCAAGGAACTACTTGAGTTGTCCTAAGTCTTTAACCTCAAATTCTTTTGCTAAGAACTTCTAAAGGTGTTCAGTTTCTTCATGATCATCACCTATGATGATGATATCATCAACATATCTTTCCTTCCGAAGAGTACTTGACAAACATAGTATAGTCTGTTTGACATTGCATAAACCCATCTTTTTTTACAACTCGAGTCAACCTGTCAAACCATGCTCAGGGGGATTGCTTGAGACCATATAGGGATTTGCGGAGTCTGCAAACCTTGCCAGAAGTTCCCGATGATTCAAGCTCGAGAGGAATTTTCATGTAGACTTCCTCCTCTAATTCACCATTGAGAAAGACATTCTTAATATCTAGTTGGTGTAGAGGCCAATCTAGATTTGTAGCTAGGGATAGGATAACTCTGACAGAATTAAGTTTTGCTACTGGAGCAAACATTTCCTCATAGTCAACACCGTAGGATTGGGTGAATCCCTTTGCTACTAACCGAGCTTTGTACCTGTTCACGCTCCCATCAGTATTGTATTTGATTGAGAAAATTCACTTGCACCCAACTGATTTATTTCTTTCTGACAATACTGAAAGTTCCCAAGTACCATTCTTTTCTAATGCATGAATTTCCTCCTTTACAGCAGCTGCCCATTCTAGTTGTTTAAGTGCCTCTTGGATATCCCTTGGTATCTAAATGTTGTCAAGAGAAGTAACAAAGGCTTTGTAACCCTGTGACAATTTCTCATAAGACACATAATTCCCAATAGGATGTTAAGTACAAAATCTCACTCCTTTCCTTACAACAATGGGCATATCAAGATCAAGAAATTCTGTACTAGGAATATCAAGTTCTAGGTTAGGAGCTGTGTTACCTGAATGAACTTCTAGAAGCTCTGGAGCCTGGTCAGATTCTTGACTTTGCTTTGGGGATGTGCAAGATTCTGGTTCCATTTGAGTTTTCTGCCTCCTTGAGTAAACCAGTAGATTTTTATCCGCTTGTGCAATGGGAGGAGAACTTGGTTCAGTAGGATAGAGGGATTCAGCCACTTAGGTTTCTAGTGTAGTTTCGATTGTTGGATAGAGGGGTTCAATCACTTGGGTTTGGACAGGTGCTTTTGGAGTAGTTCGATTATTAGAATGGTCTCGGTTGTCTCCATTTCTCCAATTTCCCAAAGTTGGGATTCTTCCTTAGTTGTTGTCCTCTCCCCCTAAATGGCAGCTTTGGGATAATAAGGTTGGTTCTCAAAGGTCACGTCCATGGAGTGGTAGAATTTCCTAGTTGAAGAAGAATAGCATTTGTAGCCTTTTTGATTTGGTGAGTACCCTAAGAAGATGCATTTCACATATTTATGGCCTAGTTTGCTACGATGAGGCTGGTGGTCATGGACAAAGGCTGAGCATCTAAAGATTTTAAGGGGAATGGATGTTAGGAGCCAAGTGTTTGGATAGAAGGACAAAAGGGTAGAGTATGGGGTGCTGAATTTAAGGACTTTGGAGGGCATTCTGTTGATTAAGTAGGTTACAGAAAGGACAGCATCTCCCCAGAATCGGGATGGTACATTAGTAGCCAGCATGAGTGACCTAGTGACCTCCAACAAGTGTTGATTTTTCTATTCAGTAATCTCACTCTATTGTGGGGTGTCCACACATGAACTTTGATGTACAATCCCATGTTTTTGGAGATAGGACTCAAGGATGGAGTGATAATATTCTCGACCATTGTCAATTCTAAGCACTTGAATGCTGGTCTGAAATTGTGTTTGCACCATATTATGGAAATTTTCAAATATTTTTCCCACCTCAAATTTTTCTTTCATAAGGAATACCCATGTAACTCTTGTGTAGTCATCAATGAAGGCGATAAACCATCTAGAGCCTATTACGTTGTTGATTCTAGAGGGTCCCCACACATCGCTGTGAATTAAGGAAAAAGGTTGGGATGGCTTATATGGTTGAGCAGGGCAAGAATTTCAAGCATGTTTGGACATTTGACACACTTCACATTGGAAAAATTTTGGATTTTTATTGAATAGTGAGGGAAACATTTTTCCAAGTACATAAAGTTGGGGTGGCCTAATCGGTAGTGCCACAACATTATAGAATTTTCTTTAAGTGAAGAAACTGCACAAGCATGAGGTTCTAATTTCCTCTTGGAGTCATCAACCCGAAGGAGGTAGACTCCAGCACATTCCTCAGCATTGCCAATCCTCTTCCGTGAGTCCAAAGCCTGAAATTCACACAAGGTAGAAATTTAGTAACACAATTGAGGTCCTTTGTCAATTTGCTTATGGACAACAAGTTATAGTCGAGTTTGGGAACATAAAGGACAGAGTCCAGAATAATATCCTTTGAGACAACAACTAAACCTTTACCAACAACTTTTGAGAGTGTGCCATCGATAATTCAGACTGTGGAATTATTATGACAGGGAAAGTATTTTTCAAAGACTGTAATATCCTCAGTCATGTGATCAGAAGCGCCTGAGTCTACGATCCATGAAGTCGTTCTTCCCTGATTAGCATTCAAACCATTTAAAAAATTACCTTTTTGTGCTACAAACGCTGTACCAATATTTGTTCCAGCATTTTACATAGTCTGTTGAAGCAGTTTCTATAGTAACTCCATCTACTCCTTGCTAAAAGGATTTGCTTCAGGTACAACACTTACCTTGTTTGTCTCAAGCATATTGGTAGTGGTTGTGTTGCCACGGTTCTCCCTACCACGGGATAATTTCACATCTGCTAGTTTCCCATGAATGAACCAGCATGTATCTTTTGTGTGGCCTGTCTTCCTATGTTTTCTTCTATTGGAACTTTGGCTGATTTGACTGATGTCCTTTTGCTGCCATGCTTGAACTTTCAGAGTAAGGCACTGAGTTTGGCCTTCCTAATATGATCTTTCTCCTACTTTCTTCCCTTCTCACCTCAAAAAATACTTCTCAAACCTTTGGAAGTGGCTTGGTTCCAAGAATCCTCCTACATACTTCATCGAGGTTCTTATTTAGTCCAAGGAGGAACTTGTAGATCCTATCTTGCTCCAGGAGATTTTTGTAGTGCTTACTGTCTTCAAGGCACTTCCATTCGATCTCTTCATAAATGTCAAGTTGCTGCCAATGAGGGTGTTGAAATATTCAGCAACTGTGGAATCACCTTGTCGTAGGTCATGAAGCAAGCTCTTGATTTCAAAGGTTGCAGAGGTGTTATCCACGTTTGAATAAGTCTCCTTTGCTGCGTCCCATATCTCTTGAGCAGTGTTGTAGAACATGAAGTTCTCTCCGATCTCATTGGCCATTGTGTTCAACAGCCACGACATCACCAGGCTATTCTCGAGTCTCCATTTTTTGTTGTTAGGATCATCCTTCTCCAGTAGTTTGGCAACACTGGTGATATACTCCTCTTTTCCCTTTCCTTAGAGAAAAATTCAAACTGATCTGGCGCATTGGATGAAGTTCTGGCCATTCAATTTGTGGCCAGTTATAGGAAGAATAGGTCCTTCGATTGGGCTGGTTATGGCAGGGCTACCAATCTCTGATCTGGATACTACCTCTGAGTTATCACTCTCCCATTCATTTGCCATGGATGGAACGACGATGGAGTTTGAAGTCAAATGTGGTTCAAATCGTGCTCTGATACCATGTGTAAAATATTGTATTTTCCTTATTTTTGATTGATTACAAGATGGTAGTATAAATATGGAATTAGGGTAATAGTTGTACACTAATCTTGGCCTAGAAAATAGGAGAGACAAACTCCTCCTAAATGGAAACAGAAATTACAGATATGAGGTACACGAGATCCCTAAAAGATTGGAAGAAACATCTACTCCTAGCCGTACAAGAAAAAAAATAGAATCAGAAGATTCCGTTTGTTCCTAAAAATCAGGAACCGATCACCAACAATATTCAACTCCTCAAACAAACGTTTACTCACTAAGCGACTCATCTTTTTGAGTGGCCCGATAAAGGTACTGAGTCTTGGCATAAAGAAAGGATAAATCATCAGCCCCTGAAAAAAGAGAGTGGAGGTATTGCCATAATTCGCGGACAATGTTACAATGAATAGTAATGTCATCAACCCGAGGATCCAAAGTCCGCTGAATCAAAGAATATAGACGCATATTCTCCCGAACCCACGCTTCCTTATTCGCCACATCCTTTGGAGCATCCTTAGTAAGATGGTCCCCCTTACCGTGACCTTTCAAATACATCTCAATAGCCTTTTTCCACTGAGTATAATTAGCCCTGTCGCCATCCAACTAGCGATCATTAATTTTAGCCTTTGTCGGTATCACCTCAGCCAAGAAATTGATGCTGACAATGTCGGAAGACCCACCTTTGTCTTGGACAGAGGTAACAACGAAAATATCATCAGCCATTCTCACCAACTAGAAGAGATCACCCAAAGTAGACAACAAAAACAAATAACCAACCAAAAGGAGCAACAAAGAAGGGAATAAACCACCAAAAATCAGATCAAGCCCCCAAAAACCACGTCAGAACACCCAAACAGCAACTTGTCTCATCCAAAATGGCCTCCCCGAAGAAGAAACCCAGTTGCCGGAAAGATGTCACTAGCCGAACCCACCAACACGCACATGTCTGTGCCAAAAAACCGAACGACTAACCACCCAAACAAAGAGGACCCCACAGAAATGCCCAAGAACCTCTGATCTGACCAAAAATGACAACCCAGCACCCACCAATCGTCAACGAACCCGCCGGCCCTTTGCTCGGTGTTGGACCAGTCTATCTCAGGTGTCCATGCACCGGTCACCTGAGAGGCTAAACGGAAGCCACAGTGACGGCTCCCTTAAGTTTCTAGGTTTTTGAGTTTTGTTTCTTTCTTTTTTTTGAGAGAGAGAGAAAAAAAGGAAAAAAAAAATTGGAAAGGAGGAGAAAAAATTTAGACGGCTTTTGTTACCATGTTAACTAAGAGAAAAACCTTAGTATAACGTAGTACACAATAGTAAATAAGACTAAATAAAGGTCACGTATTTATATAGAATAAAATTGCCAGCAGTATAACGTAGTACACAATAGTAAATAAGACTAAATACCCTTAAGCACTCTAAAACGTGCTTAATACGCTACTCTTAACATATATATATATTCCATACTTTATTTTATATGAGTAGCCAGTTTTAGGGAGAAAAAAAGAAAGGCAAGTGCTTCATAGCTTTGCTATTGGGAGTCCAACATTGCCCAAATTAGGTAAAGATAACTTTCGCCCCCAACTAGAGTTTGTCCAGCATATTACAGAGAAGCACTCCAGCATATTTTAAATTGTTTAATTAATGGTCCCAAATTTTAGAATGAAAATGCATGAAAAGTCAAATTTTTCTCTCTTAAAAAAACATGCAATGGAAGGGTAACATTAGAACATGAAGGGTTGAAAGAGTTGCCAAAAAACTGCCATGTTTGCTGGTTTTAATACAACTCTGACCCAGTATGGTGAACTAGCCTGGTCAAAGGTCTGATTCACTACTAGTTAGCGGTCCAATCAGCAGGCTAGTCTAGGCTTAATAACTACACCTATTAGATTTACAACAGTATTTCATGGCTCATCTTCCTTTACACCTCTCCCATTTATTTCGACTTGTAATTATTTATAAAAACAAACACATAAGAATCTAGAAGATCTACATATATAAACTATATATATATATATATATATATATATATATATATATATAATAATTTGATAGGCCCTAGCTCATGTGTATGCAGGAAGGTCTAGGAGAGACAAGGTTGGACCATTAGTGAATGGGCCAGGGGAACAGATTATGAAAGTCTATGAGAAAATAAATAAGGAAAGTGAAGGAAAAAAGAGAGCAGAGGGTTCGGTTGGTGGAGAGAGGGAAGCATAACAGAAAGGGACACGTGGAAATTAGGGAGTGAGAGGGAAAATGCAGATTGTGTATGAAGAATCTGAGTGAATAAGAAAAGGTTGGTTACGTAGAGGAGGGTCAGGCTGGAACTTGGAGGTTTTTGGTTGCTTGGGCCATAGGGCAGAGAAAGCACCTTGCTTCTCTGATTTTTCCTTTCTTTCTACACTTTCTATACTTGTATCTACAATTTGCTCTTGCTGTTTTCTCTGTAATCGGAGCATCTGCTACTTGAATTTTTCCACAGTTTCATAGTATAATACCAGTCCTATCATAATTATACTATTGCTTGCAAGCTTTAAATGTTCCCCAAACATATACAAGCAAAAACGTATGTGGCATCTTCCACAACACGATTCTTTACAAAGTTCTTAGACAAAATTGGATGGGTTACAGAAACATAAAAGAACAAACCAACACGGTCACAATATTGATTGCAAAAAACAGATGTCTAAAATGAAAATACTATTGCATATTAAAAGGTAAAATGGGTTCAAAGCACTACTTATTCACCTGAGAAAGTCCAACAATGTTGTAACCCTGACTTAGATCACTCATCTTCTTCACCTATAGATAGAAACAAACACTAATGTGAAAACAAATAATGATTAAAGTACGGGGACAGAAAATTACCAAACAACTTGACCACCTTCTCACATGCAATAGCTGTCTGCAAGGATAGAGTAAATAAATGGTTACTAAATTGTCAGACACCAAACATTTGTAAAATGGAAGTGCTTCAGTCAAGAGGCACCTGTTTTAATAGGGGCTTGGTCCAAGAATCCCATGATCCATTTCCAATTTCTCTACAGATAGATGAAGTACATATAACTAATTAAGGATTTATAACATCCCTAGCGTAAAATACTTCTTCTGGTAAAAGAAATTCCTTATGTATAATATCTATTTCTCAGGTTATTAAAGAAAAAAAAAATTGTTGCCGTAAAATCCCATGGATTAAGGGATTGGATTAATTCCATAACTATGGAATTATTAGTTGTAAATGTGTAATTATTGGGTGTATAGTTGTTTCCTTTTCTGTTTTAGGTAGTATTTTAATTTGGCTGTAATTAAGGAAATTATTCCTTTTTTAGTTCCCATTTCCAGCCTGACAGCAAGCTGTCTTTAGCTGTCTTTAGTGTATATATTGTAACCCTTTTTATGAAATACGTAAGAGTGTTTTCACAGAGATTAAAAACCTCTGCTTTCATGGTATCAAGAGCTGCGGTTATCCTGTAACCGTGAGTCAAAAATCGGGCCGTGGATTCTCCCCCATGGTGACCTTCAAACACCTGTGTCACCGTGATGCATCACGCACACAGACCCTCCAACCAAACCCCACCGTGCAGCAAAATGCAGCACCCAATTTTTCCACAGACATCAGCCATCCCTTCCAAATAACCCCATAAACTCACTGGGTTAAATTTCCGAGAATGGTACCAATCTGTCCTTCTCGTGATCAAAGGGAAAGGGAAGATGGGCTATCTCACTGGAGACATCCCTGCACCAGCTTCAACAGATCCAAAGTATCTGACATGGGAAGCAGAGAACTCTATTGTGATGGCTTGGTTGATCAACTCGATGGAGCCTAAAATTGGCCGAACCTACTTATTCTACAACACACTCATGAAATTTGGAAAAGTGTCCAAGAAATGTACTCAGACCTTCAAAATTCCTCTCAATGTTTTGAAATCCGATCTGCACTTCGCAATACACAGCAAGGAAGCAAGTCCGTGACTGAATACTTTAATGTATTAGTTGCATTATGGCAAGAAATAGACCTTTTCTATACCATACAGTGGAAGTGCGCTGAAGATAGCCAACTGTACGGTAAAATGCTTGAAAAGGAAAGGGTCTTTGATTTTCTTCATGGACTCAACAAAGATCTTGATGAAGTAAGAGGTCGTATCCTTGGAGCTAAGCCGCTGCCTACAATCATGGAAGTCTTCGCTGAAGTTAGGAGGGAAGAAAGCCGAAGGAAAGTAATGTTGAACATAACTCCAACTATGGAAGAAGACCACCACCTTGGCTCAGCTTTATTCTCAAACCGGGGGGAGTCCAACAAAAGTCACCGCTCCAAAGATAGCAAGGTGGTGTGATCACCGCCAAAAGCCTTACCACACCAAGGAAACATGCTGGAACATCCATGGAAAACCTGCAGATTGGAAGCCTCGCAGTCAACGGAGACAAACTAATTCTGCACATGTGGCTGAAACTAATGCAGAACACAATACTCCAAACACATCTCCATTCACTGTTGAAGAAATGGAGATGATAAAGGATATGCTCCGTCAGTCCAGAACCAAACATACTGCTCCTGCAAGCTCTTCTGCTCATGTTGCACAACGAGGTAACTCTTTTCTGTCAAAACAGGAAAATTTTGCAGAATGGATTGTTGATTCAGGAGCATCAGACCACATGACTGGGTCTGCAAACCTGTTTTCGTCCTATAAAAGGTGTGATGGTGAGATAAAAATTACAGTGGCAGATGGAAGCTCCTCCCTTGTGGTGGTTTTGGTGATCTGAATTTGAGTGGTTTAAGTCTCGAAATCTGTTTCTTTATGTTCCTAACTTGAAATACAACCTAATTTCAGTTAGCAAACTTTCCAAAGATCAAAATTGTGCAGTAATTTTTTCTCCTACTGGTTGTGAATTTCAGGATTTGGACTCGGGGATGATGATTGGCAATGCTGAGGAACGAAATGGTCTCTATTTTTTCCCTGGTTCTTCTTCAAAACTTCAAGTTCAATCCAAGGTTTCCCTGTCTACTATTTCAGATTCTGATGTAATGCTTTGGCATAAACGTCTAGGTCATCCTAGTTTCAATTATCTTAAATTCTTGTATCCAAAGCTGTTTATCAATAAAGATGTTTCTTCTTTCCAATGTGAAAATTGTATTATTGCAAAACAACCTAGAAAACATCATCCTGAGCACTCTCATAAAAATTCAAAACCTTTTCACCTCATCCATAGTGACATATGGGGTCCTGCCTGTGTCTCTAATCTTACTGGAACAAGATGGTTCATTACCTTTATTGACGACCACACACGAATATGTTGAACCTATCTTATGAAAGACAAGTCTGAGGCAAGTATCATCTTTAAGCAATTTCATAACCTTGTCAAAAACGTTTTTCAGTCCACTATTCAAATTGTTCGAATTGACAATGGCAAAGAATATTTTTCTCATGAACTTGTAAATTACCTTACTGAGCATGGCATATTCCATCAAAGTACATGTGTTTACACTCCACAGCAAAACGGTATAGCCAAAAGAAAAAACCGTCATATTCTTGAAGTTGCTCGTTCTCTTATGATTGCAAGTAATGTCCCACATTCTTTTCGGGGTGAAGCTGTTTTAACCTCTACATATCTTATCAATAGGCTTCCTTCTAGAACTCTTAATTTTCAAACCCCCTTGAGTTGCTTACAAGAATGTTTTCCCTATGTCAGAATCCTTGAGTCACTTCCTCCTAAAGTCTTTGGGTGTACTGTTTTTGTTCATAACTATAGTCCCACTTCGGGCAAGCTGGATCCCAAAGCCATTAAGTGCATCTTTGTTGGTTACTCACCCTCTCAAAAAGGGTACAAGTGCTCCTGTCCTTCCACCAAAAGGTTTCATATCTCATATGACACCACCTTCGTTGAACATCAACCTTTCTTTGCCAATGTTTCTCTTCAGGGGGAGAACTTAAGTGAAGATAAACATTGGAATCCTTCCATGTCCCTTCCTATCTTACTTCCAATTTCACCTTCAGAACCCATACATCTTATACCTCAAGGAGAAGAACCTGAGAAACAAGTGCAAGGTGGACTTCGGGTCTACTCTAGGAGACCACGAATTCCTCAAAGAAAATCAAACACCGAACCGGGGCCAAATCTAATGGAAGGCACACAAAGTTGATGAAGGTAATTGCACGCTTAATGATTTAAATGCTACTGCTTGTTGATGATCTTGCTACTGTTGTTGATGATCTTCTTGATGTTCCTATTGCTATTAGAAAGGGAGTTAGGTCCTGCACTCAACATCCCATATCTAATTATCTCTCTTATTCTAAGTTGTCATCAAAATACATGGCCTTCATCACAAAGATTGACCAAATGGAGGTTCCCAAAAATGTTCAAGATGCTCTTCAAAGTCCAAAATGGCGAAGTGTCTGTAATGGAGGAAATGAATGCTCTAAATGAAAACAAGACATGGGATGTAGTAGACCTTCCTGAAGGAAAAACGTGGTGGGATGCAAATGGATCTTTACCATAAAAATAGGAGCTGATGGAAACATAGATCGATACAAGGCAAGGTTGGTAGCTCAAGGGTATACTCAAACCTATGGTATTGACTATGAAGAAACTTTTGCTCCAATAGCAAAATTAAACTCCATCAGAGTTCTCATCTCTCTTGCTGCGAATCTTGATTGGGAATTGCACCAAATGGATGTGAAGAATGCATTCCTAAATGGAAACTTGGAGGAAGTTTATATGAAGCTCCCTCCAAGATTTGAAGGAAAATCAGGTATGGTGTGCAAGTTGAATAAGTCTTTATATGGACTAAAACAGTCCCCTAGAGCTTGGTTCACCAAATTTAGCTTGGCTATGAAACAATTCGGGTACACACAAGGACAAATGCAGATCACACCCTCTTTGTCAAACAAGCTGAAAATGGAAAAAAGGTAGTTCTTATTGTCTATGTAGATGATATAGTAATTACTGGAGATGACACCCAAGAAATTGAAAGACTTAAAATTCAGCTGCAGGCAGAATTTAAGGTAAAAGACCTTGGAAACTTAAAATACTTTCTTGGGATGGAAATTGCAAGGAGCAAGAAAGGCATTTTTATCTCCCAAAGGAAATATACCCTTGATCTGCTCAAGGAGACAGAAAACTGGGGTGCAAGGCTGCTGGAACGCCCGGACGTAAATTGGAAACATAACCTTAATGAAGGAGATCCTCCTGTGGAGAGGGAATCCTACCAACGCTTAGTAGGAAAGTTGATCTACCTATCCTCACTAGACCTGACATTACTTACAGTGTAAGTGTAGTAAGTCGGGCTTTATGCATTCTCCTACCAAGAGACACTTAGAAGCTGTAAACCAAATCCTGCGCTACCTAAAAGGGACTCCGGCAAGGGACTACTGTTCAAGAAAAATGATCACCGAGGGGTTGAGTGCTTTGCAGATGCAGACTGGGCAGGCTCGTAGAAGACACAAAGTCAACTACTGGGTATTGCACCAAAGTATGGGGAAATGTTGTGACTTGGAGAAGCAAGAAACAAACAGTTGTTGCAAGAAGTAGTGCTTGAAGCAGAATATAGGGCAATTGCACAAGGAGTTTGTGAACTTATTTGGATAAGTAGGTTACTACAAGACTTATTTATTCCACTTGAAGGCCCTATGAAATTGTACAAAGTGATAGTAAATCAGCTATTAGCATAGTTCACAATCCGTACAAGCATGATAGGATGAAGCATGTGAGGATTGACAGGAACTTCATCAAATCGAAATTGAAAATGGGACTTTCACCTGCATTATGTGTCTACCAAGTCACAAGAAGCGATATGTTTACAAAACCTTTACTAAAGTCGAATTTCACTCAAATGTTAGCAAGTGGGAATGATTGACATCTATTCACCACTTGAGGGGGTCATTCGTAAAATCCCATGGATTAAGGGATTGGATTAATTCCATAACTATGGAATTATTAGTTGTAAATGTGTAATTATTGGGTGTATAGTTGTTTCCTTTTTCGTTTTAGATAGTATTTTAATTTAATTTGTAATTAAGGAAATTATTCCTTTTTAGTTCTATTTCACCGACAAAGAAGTTGTCTTTAGCTGTCTTTAGTGTATATATTGTAACCCTTTTTATGAAATACGTAAGAGTGTTTTCACAGAGATTAAAAACCTCTGCTTTCAAAAATGACAACATCTGCAAAAACCCTCTATCTCAATGATTTTCAGACATATTGCAAAAGATTTTTGCACAACTGCCTCCACCTGTGGCAGATTGGAATTAAGATTACTTGGCCCTTGGATTACGTTTAAGGAATAGGACTTACGACCAAACAGAAAATAATGCTCAAATGATTATAATACATATCAAGAAATTTGGCATACAAGCAGTCTCCTTGAGAACCAGACCAGTCACTTAAAAGCTCAATGAAGTGTCGGATTCCTCGATTCCTGCATTTATCTCCAATACCTGACACAAAGTTCAAACACCAAATCAGTATCTTTCAGCTGAGTATCCAACAATTTTGGTAGATAAACTTGTTCTTGCTCAAACATGTATTCAAATGTACAAAAAAGAAACTTTGACACCCATCATGGATCTTTAGCCAATATTACATTAACAGAAGGTAATTAACTTTTATGGACCTCTTATGACAATAAAAATTTCTCTCTTTACTAATACAAAAAATACCATTTCTTAATTACTCTTTCCTAGGTGCATTTCCCTGTCTATTAATTTCAAGATATACTCAGCCCCAACCATGCCACCCCCCTCCTAAGAATCAAACTTGAACTCAATACGATACATGGAATGGTACTAGATGCTTGACACACTTACACATGGATTTTCATATGTACCACAGGAAATCCACTGAGGTTTTCCTATTTATGATTCAAACAAGTTCAAGCTACTCCAGTGTTTTGGAGAAATGCCAATTGAAGATCTCACCATGACAGCTTTCAAGAACATGGAAATAGCAACATAATAGACTTATTAACAGCCTATGAATGGGCACTAACAAAAGACAGAAAAGATGGAGAGCATCATCAAAATATAATATGAATACCTTGCCCTCTTTGCCACGTTTGAGGATAGTAGTACTGACCAAAAGTTTGAAGTACAATGACAGGAAACATATAGAGATAGTGAAAGCAAGATAGAAACGCACACACAGAGGGAGAGAAACAGTTAGATTTGTGTCAAGAACCAAATCTCCTAACAGCTTAAGCTGTTAGGTGGGGGCTCATGAATAGTTTTATATCTAACACACACCCTCATGCAAAAGCCCTTTGGGCTTGAAGCGTGGACAATGCATAGGCCCTCTTTACCTTGTGCTAAAACTCAACATTTTATTTAGAAGAATGGAGATGGCATGAATCGAACTCCTCACCACTTGGTCATAGAGGCTCTGATACCATGTTAAGAACCAATTCTCCTGAAAGCTTAAGTTGTTAAGTGGAGCTTCATGAATGGTTATTATATCTAACAATTTGTAAAGAAAGAACTGATTGATAACGGAAAGGTTTCCCTCATAGGAAGAAAAGACTTTGAACACTGACAAACTTACATAAATATTGCAAATTCCTGCCACTAGATAGTGTAATACAGATCTATGGTTCATGGGTCCAATCCAACCAATGAGTGGTCCACATTAATGAAAACAGGAAAGCATGGAAATCAATCTTCTTTCATCATAAACTAGAAAGAGGATGACAGGGACATAAAGCTTTTAAACAAAGCTCTGTGAATCAAATACCATCAATAAACAACATCAATAGCCCATATTCCACTTTACAAAGAAAATATGAAAAAATAGTTCCATCACAAACAACTAACTACCAACATGCCAACTGCAATAGAGAGCCAACCATTGCCACTACTCCTTACAAAGAATCTTTCTCCATAAAAAAACTTCACAGCCATACTCTCTCCCACTGTGAATTCGTTGACATAAATCATAATATGTAGAACCTTTTTCCAAAGGAAAACCAATGACATCTTTTCTTAGAATTTCAAAAGCAATTAAATACACAAAATCCTAAACAAGATGCAATCTAATATCACAAATTCAAATATCCTAATCCATATGAACACCAGAAGCAAAATATTTAGGGCGGTGGAGAAAAAGATACATAAGTCCATTGGACATCAGTAACTTAAGAAAATATACCCATTTCAGTATGATAATCGTCAAGAGCCAAATCTCCCAAAAGCTTAAGTTACTAGGTGAAGGTACGTGAATGGTTTTATATATCTAACAATAAAAAAATAATTAAATTAGAAAGTATGTGCAGGCATTGGTTTCAAAGGGAAAGCAAGAAGTGACAACGGATAGTAATGACCATTCTACAGCATAATTTCCTGAATCCTTTTCTTGTTCACGAAGTGCTTAAACCTAAAAAGATTGAGCAACCAACATACGGTGTTTTACAACAAATTAAAGCAATATGCTTTTGCCTTCCATTTCTGAGACATAGCTTAGTAGGAGAGATAGGCTTACTACCTATTGTCTGCAAGAAAGAATTACGCTATCATACAGCATTCTGCTATTCCAAAGACAGGAAAACTTGTAGAAATGCAGGACATATTGGGTTCCAATCTACTGTCTACAGAATGGTATTACACTAACATACAGTACTGCTGTGATTCTGAAGAACTTATGTTATTTGAGATAATTCCAACAAGACTAAACAAAATTAAATTCAAGGAAAACAAAAGGCTGGCAAAAAGCAAATGTTAAGGTGAAATAATATTCTGGTCAGGAAGGATTGCAACCAGATGGAGTCTGATAAATAAAATATCTATGCACTTCCAGGAAGCTCATTAGTAAATAAACAGAATCTAGCCAACACTTATTTCTTTTTCTAGGATTAGCATCTATCAGGCATCTACTGATCTACAGTTGGGATTTGAAACCCATTATTTCATCCTCCACCACTTTCCACAATCGGAAAGGAGGGGCTATAGACCCAACTTCTGACAAATCTAGACAATTTTTTTGTTTGCTTTAGATCAGAAATAAAAGATAAGGGGAAAAAAATGGTTTCTTTGATTAATTTCAAAGAAAGAAAAATAATTCACCAACATCAAAGTCATTCGTATACTTGCCAACCTAGTTCCCGCATTTAATTCTTTCCCAACGACTTCCCAAGCAGATGTATGCAACAACAGAACTAATTTTTCTTTTCTTTTCTCTGTGAACATTTTATATCCAAACGTAAGATGATAAAAGTTACAGGAATGATAAGTATCAATAAAAAAATTCCAAACAATACTCCTAGTCAATTAGCAAAATGCGCATACACCATATGTATAATCATACAAACTAGACCAAATTAAAAGAATATGAATATCATGCAGCATTCCTTTTGCAGGAAAAACAAAAAATTCATAAACCATTAATAATTATTATTATTTTCCTGATTTATTGCTATTTTCTTTTAGTTATTTTTTTTCTTATTTTAACTAGGATTTTCCTACAGTTACATAATTTTCATTTAATTATGTTGTTTCCTATTTTAACTAGGGTTTTTGGATTATATATTCTAGATACCGAATCACCATTTTCTAAGGAGTAAAATTATTAGCCTAAGGCTTTTCTTGGAGGAAACGACCCCCTCAAAGTGATCACCCCTTTCTTTTTAAATTCCTAATCTTCTATTATGAACCCTAGGATTATCATCCAGTATCAAGAGCCGTGATCATGGATGCCCCCTAGGAAGAAAGTTCAAGTAATGGCTTTTGACAAGGAATCCGACAATCTACTTGACACTATACTAGAAGCAAAGGTTGACAAGAAGATGAAGGAGCTGAAGTTACTAATATCTCAAATTTTTCATGATTCTACAAGCCACAAACGGCAATAGAGTCACTGAAGCTCTAACCAAAGAAGGCAACACATGGGACAAGGAGGAGATAACAACTATGCTCTCTCATGTATGAAGGTTGAATTTCCTTGTTGAGAAGGCAGAGACCATAATGGGATGGATCTCTAGAGCTGAAAAAAAATTTCACTTCCATCACACACCAGAAGCTTCCAAAGTAGAGTAGCTGGTATTAATATTGATGGGGATGCAATCCAGTGGTATAATTGGTTTGAATCTGTTCATAGAGTTCCTATTTGGGATGAATTTATTGCAGGTCACATTGTTCTTTTTGGACCTTTGGAATATGAAAATAATGACGGACAACTAGCAAAGATCTGTCACACAACTATTGTTTTGAAGTACCAAAGTCAATTTGAACGACTATCCAATAGGGCCAAGGACTGGACTGAACAATAGCTGCTTGGAACGTCTGCAGATGGACTTCAAGCTGATATTGGGAGAGAATTCAAGGCCAAACATCCACGCATCATGACAGGCCTTTAGCAATCTCCTATTCTCATTTGTAGAAGCATAAATTAGGTGAAGAGCTACTGCATGTTAACATTCTTAGTAATAATCCATCACCAGCCAATAATCCTGCTAGGTGCCTAACACAGATGGAGCTCAAGGGGAGGATCGCAAAAGGGTTATGTTGGCACTGCAACAAAAAGTGGCGTAAGAATCATCTTTGTAAGTAGAGGAGTTTATTGGTGATTAAGCCGGTTGAAGAGATGGAGGTTGGTTTTGATCCTAAAATAGACTTGGATCCAAAAGATATGGCAAAAGAAACTAGTGATGAGCATGTTACTCTTTCACTTCACGCACTTACTAGGTCTGCTAGTCCTCAAACAATGAGAATTAATGGCTTCCTGAAACACCAACCTGTCACTATTTTGATTCATATTGGCAATAATAATAATTTTATGGATATTAAAATTGCCGAAAGACTTGCTTACTCAATGGAACCAGGTGAAAAATTTGATGTGATAGTTGCATACAGGAGAACTTTGTCTTGCTAAGGTAAATCCTCTAAAACTGAATTAACTATGTATGATCAGACTTGTTGGTTGATTTATTCTGCTACCCTTAGAGGGTTATAAGATTGTGCCAGGCATTGAGTGGCTCCAAACATTGAGAGATAGTTCCTGCAATTCTTCAAAATTGCTCATGAAATTTATGAAAAATGGAAAAATGGTCACTTTTACGATCGATAAAGCATTACAAAGGTCACTATAATCACTAGTCATAGCATGGAATGCATTGACCCTGAGCTTCACTGCTTGGATTTGCCAATCATGAACCAACTCTTCTAAAAGTTTAAGCTATTAGGTGAAGGCACATAAATGGTTATATATATCCAACATGCCCCCCCTCATGCAAGAGCCTCTTTTGGGCTTGAAGTGTAGACAATACACAGGCCAACCTACCTTGTGCTAAATTCAACTTTTTATTAGAAAAATGGGGGCAGCAAGGATCAAACTCTAGACTACTTGATCATAGAGGCTCTAATACCATGTCATGAACCATCTCTCCCAAAAGCTTAAGCTGTTAGACAAATGCACATGAATGGTTTCATATATCTAACAGCCAGTCAGCCAAAATATCCAAAACTACACCCAGTTTTTTATGCTCCTGGCCTAAAGAAGAAGGTAGGGGAAATTGCTATTGTGCAGCACTATCTCTACCAGATGTTGGGTCTCAGTGGAGTTCGGATTCAACCTGAAGATGCAACATAAGAACCCTACCATTTGTTGAAGGAGAAGTTTCCAGCAGAATTTCTGGAAGTCTTAAGGACACAACTGTTTTGAATGTGAGGAGAATAATAGGACTTAGGATCCTTAAATTTTAAGAATTATTATTATCCAGATTTATTCCTATTTTCTTTTAATTATGTTTTTTCTTATTTTAACTAGTATTTTCCATTAATTATGTAACTTCCCTCTAATTATGTTGTTTCCTATTTTAACTAGGGTTTGTGGGCTATATATTGTAGATGGCAAATGGCTATTTTCTAAGGAGTAAAATTATTAGCCTAAGGTTTTTTCTCTGAGGATACGACCCTCAGAGTGGTCACCCGTTTCTTTTTCTTTTTCCAAATTCATAATCTTCTATTAAGAACCCTAGCTTTCTCATCAACCCATCATGGATTTCAACATAAACAACCAACAATGAACCATAAAAAAATAAAAATTAAACAAAACAGCTCTGAGTTGACCAAATCCAATGATAACTGATGCAAGATAAAGAACCCAAGCAGCAAACTGACTAAAAAGAAAAGAAGGAAAGATTTCAACACAAACAACCAACAATGAACCATGAAAAAAAATATTAAAAAATAAATAAATAAAAGTTCTAAGTTGACCAAATCCAATGATAAATGATATAAGATAAAGAACTCAAGTCAATGAGCAAAGTGACCATTCAGAAAAGAGAAAAAAAGAAAATAGAAAGGAACCATGAGAATGTGAAAAGAAAAGAATTACCATGCAAAACTATGAATGGAACAGATTGTGCCACTGTGATGAACGCGAGAAAGAGGAACACAAGGGTTGAAAGCACTCTTGGGTTACCCTTACCCATTACAATCATCAAAGTGGCACAGCAACAACAACAACAATAAGAAGATTCTAGATTTTATGGTTGGTGCAGTGGTGAAGATTTTGGGAAATGGAATTGTGAGTCGATTTGTTCAAGGGCATTTTTTATTACAGAACAACGAGAGGAACGTGGCGCCAGCCATTCCCAACTGTAAGTCTCGTTTGGGTGGGAACCTTTTGTTCTGGCGCGCGTGAACATTGTGCGCGTGGCCGGAATTTAGGAAAGTGCTTGAGAATGAGATTGGATGTTTCCATTATTATAAAAGCTAATGGAAAAAATTCTTGCATAAATATAAAATATTTAAATTAAATATATTAAATAAATTATACAATTAATAAATAATTATTATAATTATTTATATATACATTCAATTTAAATATTTTATATTTATAAAAAAAATTCTAACACATATAAACTAAGTTAAAAATAAGTTAATTAAATAAATTAATATTTAATAATTTTATCAACTCGGCTTATATAAAGTTTTGTAAGACCTAAATAGGTTAACTTTTTGTTGAGGAATTATAATAACTCTTCTCTCTAACCTTATAAGTCAACTCAAAAGTTGTATAAAAAGAACCCAAGTCAAATAAAAAACCAGACAAGAAACTAAGTTGAATTGTTCAAAAAATTTATATTTATATGTATTTTAAATTGTAATACATATATTTTTATGGTTAATGCATGTTTTCCGTTCAAAATATAAATTTATCATTTTTAAAATTATTTAATATGTTATATGTCATTATGCTGATATTTTTGTATTATTTTTTGTTTTAAACTAACTTGGCTAATAATTATTTTTTTAAGGAAGCTATTGATCATGCTTTTAAGGGAGAGAAGATTGTCTAAACACCGAAACAAATGCACCCCACATAGGTCTTGGGCTCAAATGGTATGTCAGCTTTACTTTATAAAAAAATTTGACATATAGTTAGTGATGATATTTAAAGCTCTAAAGTTCATTTAAAGTTTTTAGACTTATTTGTGTTTTGATCATAATTTGATCATAATTGTACGGATCAAATCTATCGATCGGTCTAGAAAATCCGTGACACGAGTACCAAGCCGGTCCGATCTACTTGTTTTAGGAGTATTCTAGCTAATCCGATTAAATTCGGAAAACACTGGAAAACCGGACGACCCGATCACATTATTAAAAAAAAAAAAAAATTGCTTTGCTAAACAGCGACGTTTTTGGTTCCCAAAATGGAAAAACCTAAAAACACTGAATGTGCCACTGAGCTCTGATCTCTTTGATTCGAGTTTCTTTCTGCTGTCTCTGTCACTGTGTTGTGGAGGGCTGCCGGCCGATCTACTCTGCTTTAGTTTGAGTTTCTTTCTGCTCTCTCCGGTCACTCTCTCCGTCACTTCGTTTCCGGTGTGACGCTGCCGCTGCTCTGCGCGATCTGATCTCCGTTTTCGATCTGCTCTGCGCCGATCTGCTGCGTTTCTGCTCTTCGTCAGGTGAGTGCTGCACTGCTGCGTCGTCTGGTCTTTGTTTTGTTTTAAATAACCGTCTCAAATGACATCAATGTTGTTTAGAGCATCTACTTCTATATTTCTTGATGTGTGCAAATTGGAAAATATTAGTTTTGTTGCCTTTCACTACAGTGCATCTTGGAGTTCAATCTTCAACAAATTAGATCCACAACCCTCTCTCTAGCTTCTTGCACTAGCCTTGTCTTAGAATTAATTTACCTAGCATTACAATAGAAGGTAAAGAGATACTTCGCCCTGGCCTTGTCTTTCTAGCTTCTTGCATTGTGCAGCTTCCAAGCTAGTTACTTCATCAATGATTATACCCAAAACATAGCAAAAACTATGAAACAGTGCATTATGAATTTTGGAATGAATTTATTAGTTTATGATTACATGCTATATACGGACTTACTATAATCTGATTTTAGGAATTGATTAGGCAATGAATGATTGTTGTTAACCTGATTTTGGCATGTTAATCTGATTATAAATTGATTTATTTTATAGGACTAAATGGATTCTACTTCATCACAACCCACTATGGAAGGTTCCAATCCAACCCCAACTCCGACTTCAAGTCCAACTCCAACTTCTACCTCATCTCCCAAGAGACGTTCTTCAGTGAAAGGAAAGACCAATCCATCTTGGGGTCATTGCAAGACAATTGAAGGAGGGGGTATCCAATGCCTTTATTGTTTAGTAATTTATAAAGGGGGGAATTAACCGATTCAAGCATCACCTAGCAGGGATTAGGAGAGATGTGGCATCATGCAAGAATGTGCCACCTGAAGTTCGCCACCAAATGATTGAACATATTGGTGAATTCAAAGGCAAAAATACCAAGAGAAAAAGAGTTCGAGAAGAAGACTCTGAAAATGAAATAGAAGCATTACTCAGTAGCGAACCACCAAGAGGGAGTAGCAAGACTCTTAAAGGAAATGAGAAAAGTACCACTACCTCTTCCATAGACAAATTTTTCCCACCTAGAACAACACTGAGAGCTCAACCTACTTTAAAGAGTGTATTGCAAAGTAAAGAAGCAAGAGAAAGGTGTGACCTAGCAATTTCAAGATGGATGATTGATGCTTCCATACTATTCAATGTTGTTAACTCTGCATTTTATCAACTTATGATTGATGCAATTGCTAGTATGGGTGCAGGATACAAAGGCCCTAGTTATCAATCTCTTCATGGTCATTTATTAGCAAAAAGTGTGGATGAAGTGAAGTAGTTTATGGATAGTTATCTAACTACTTAGAAGGAGACTGGATACACCATTATGGCTGATGGGTGGACTGATAAAAAAAGAACTTTGATAAATTTTCTGGTTTATTGTCCTAGGGGAGTGGTCTTCTTGAAATCAGTTGATGCTTCACATACTTCAAAGACGGTAGATTTGTTGCATAAGTTGTTGAGGGATGTTGTTTTGCAGGTTGGTAAGGAAAATATTGTTCACTTTATCACTAATAATGCAGCAAATTATATGGCTGCTGGAAAGAAGTTACAAGTTGAATTCCCTTCATTTATTGTTCTCTATGTGCAGCCCACTGCATCAATTTAATGCTCCAAGATATTGGGAAGCTTCCTGATGTTGCTCAAACTGTGGAGCACGCTGCAAAACTTACCAAATTCATCTATAATCATAGTTTTGCATTGCATTTGATGAAAGAGAACACTGGTGGCAAAGTGATACTCCAACCTTCTCCAACACGATTTGCCACCGACTTTGTTGCATTGCAAAGCATCTTAATTCAAAAGCATGCATTGAGAGCTATGGTGACATGTAAAGAATGGGATACTTCACTTTTCTCTTATGATAGAAAGGCATCTCAATTTTCAAATGACGTGTTGGATCCTAGGTTTTGGAAAGATTGTAATGATATAGTGTATTTCACTGAGCCTCTTGTTCGGGTATTGCGAATTGTTGATAGTGAAGATAGGCCAGCCATGGGATACTTGTATGCAGCTTTCCATAGAGCAAGATATAATATGATGACTAGACTCAAGGCAACGAAAAAGAAAGTTGATGATTACTTGCAAATTCTGGACACTCATTGGGATAACCAACTCAAAAAGATATTCATGCAGCTAGTTTTTGGTTGAATACGGCTTTTAGATACAACTTGACCGAGATGGAAAAGCATAAACAGACAACTTTTAGACTACTAGATGTTATTAAGCGATATGCTGGCAGTGATGATACTTCAAGGTTTAAATTGATAAGTGAAGTGAGAATTTTTAGAAATGCAGAAGGTGATTTTGGAAGAAAAGCTGCCATTAGTGATCGTACAGTAATGATGCCAGGTAAAAATGTTCACTTATAGTCAAACACTCATTTATTTCTTTTAAGTCAGTCTTTTTCTAATATGTTCATAAATTATTTGTAATATTGTAGATGAATGGTGGTTATGCTATCGATCTAGTGCACCCAATTTGCAAAAGTTGGCAATTCGTGTCTTGAGTCAAACATGCAGTGCCATGGGTTGTGAGCGCAATTGGAGCATATTTGAGCATATCCTTTCAAAAAAAAAAAAAGAAACAGATTGGAGCATCAAAGACTTAATGATCTTGTTTTCATTCATTATAACTTGAGATTGAAACAAAGGTACCTTTTATATTATTATAATACTTATTACTTATTTTTCTACTTTGGAGAAAATTGCTAAATTATGCTTTAATGGTTAAAAAAATAGAAATCGAATGAAGCATCGAATTTACGATCCCATTGATTATGGAGCTGTATAGGACATTTTAGATTGGGTAGTGGAAGATGAGCCACCAAATTTAAGTTTTGATGAGTTGGAGGCATTCAATTACTATGAATGTTTCAGCTGGTTGTGGTAATCTTGGTTTCCTTATTTCAATTATAACTATTATGTTTGAACTCTATTAGAATCTTATTACTTTTATTTGTTTATATTTATTGTAGATAACTTTGACTATAGCTTAGATCTTGAGCTTGATGCTGATATTGATAGTGAGGAGGCCGCTAGGCTCAATCAAAATGTCAATTCAGATAGTGAGACTCAAGATCTTGGACTTCTTAGTGGGCTCACACCTTCACAAGAGCCAGAACCTAAACCTGAACCTCACTTTAATATTTGGGATCTTTGAGAATAATCAAATTGTGGTATGTTATAATCAAGTATAACTATGAATGTTTCATTATAATGTTTATCTTTTATGTGTTTTAACACTCTTGTTTTTCATTTTGTACTTGTATTTGCAGGCTGTTAAAAGAAGCAAGGAATAAATGAACTTGGCTTGATTAGTAATCAGGGACTTTTGTAATCTGGGACTCTTTGTACTCAATGTTAATGAATGAAAATGCATCTATATTTACATACTTGATTGACTCTATTCATTTATGGTATTATGACATGTTAACTTTTCATGCATAAAGATGAAGTAGAGAATAAATTGAATAAGTAAATAAAGCTGAAGTATAATTTATAAATTAAGTTAAATTAGCTAAAGTATTAGGTTGTTTAGTGAAAGTACTATGACCTGAAAAAATTGTATTTTATTGAAAACTAAGACATTACGCAAGGTTCATCCTCACATATATAATTAAAAAAAATCACTTTGAAAATAATTGGTATTAGTGATTGAGATATGACTATATGAAAGGGAAAATTCATCAATTATTAGAATTAGTTTGTCACTTGTTTTGAAGATAAAGTGTTGCTAGTATTACAAGAACGTGAACACTAGATTTGCATTTGGGAAGGCGAAGCTACAAAAAAAAAATGTAAGTAGACATGTGGGATGATTCATGCAATGGTCTAACGTTCCATATAATTTGAAGGGTACTTTGTCCATGTCATAAAAATTAGAATAATTATATATCTCATTCAATTTTTTAAAAAAAATAATATACTTGCATTATAGGCTGTATCTTTTGAGTTGGGTTTCATGCTCTTGTTGTCAGTCCTTTCCGTTTGAATGTTGGAGTCCTTGAAAATTCACTTCAATGAGTAAATAAGTGAGTGAATAAGTGGCTAAAACTCCACCATCACAATATTTTTGGTAGAAAAAAAAAACATTAACGACCAAGCAAATACACAACTATCAAGAATCTAAGAAGATATGATAGCCTTATTTACGTGATGAAAAGGAAAATTGCTAGTAGTGTATCATAATTTGATATAATCAAATATTGGTAGTTTTATGTATTTGGTGAATTGCTCTTTGATATTGCATATGTTGTAAATATATTGAATAGATACACAATCAGATGATACTAAATCTATTAGTAATTATGTATTCACCCTTACGATGGTGCAATTACTTGGAAATCAATCAAACAAACTATTATTGATAAAACTATCATAAAGCCAGTTTATTGTTTTGGAGTTGGCTGATAATGACATTAAGTGATTAGAAAACTTCTTAGTAAATGTTCCTTTGGGAATAAAACCAACATCTTCTGTGTATATGCATTGTAATTGCCAAGCGACAATAGCCATTGCAAAGAATAATACTTACATATTAGATTGAGAAACAATGTAATTAAGCAACTATTAAAAGATGAAATCATTTTCATTGATTATGTTAAGTCAAAAGTGAATTTGGCCAATCATCTAACAATGTCTTTGGGTAAGGAAGTAATAAATGAAACATCAAGAGGAATAAAACTTTAGCCAATTTAAAAATTAGCAGTGATAATAATCCAACTGTTGTAATTAAAGATCCCATAAATAAAGTTTATATGGGTGATAATAAGTCACTTGTTGATTTTGCTAACACAATTTTTTGTCCATTCCAATGATGTGAGGAGTGATAGATTGCATTTAATGAGAGGATAAGTTGAAAGACTTTAATGAATTTTATATCACTTATGAATGATGTATAAATTGTAATATATACTTGATGAAATCACTTATAGTATGAAGTAGGGGTGCTCATATGAGATTGTGACATAATATCTAGAACATTCACAAACTACCAAATACGCGCATGACTTATTAACGCAAAACAGCGTTACCAACAAGAACTGTGAGGGTGTAATGTGATTGATAGGATTCTAACTTACACAAAAGTGTATTAGTTCATTAAAGTTAAAACTTCACCAATAATACTGTAAATTAAAATCTTATTCATCTAGGTTTGGATCATAGTCCAAAATACACCATATTTGAAGCATTTATCCTTGTATTAACCTATAAGTTTAAATTTTCTTTAAATAAATACATTTGACTTTGAAATAGGTGGAGATTGTTATATATTTTTATTATTATTAATTTTATAATATATTAATATTTGTATTTCAAAGTCAATTTACTCACTTTGACCTTATCTCCCACAAATATCTTTTATCTATCATTTACTAAACATTGAACTTGGAGAACAAGTACCCAACTTTTCCTTATTTTTTTGCTACTCATTACTTGCTGCACGTTGGAGTGGTAATCATTTTCCATTTGTTTTGTTGATGCACATCTTTCTTTTCCCATCTTTTCTCAACTTTACTTTTGGTGTTTCTATCTTATTCTTCATGTTAGAATTTTGTTAGTGGTTCCCTCAATTTGTGCTTAGTTGCAGACTCCAACATTTACTTTATCTAAACTTTTCTAGTCGTACCATGACTAGGTGGTGGCTTCTCTTTCGGAAAAATTAAAACTAGCCACTCCTATATGTACGTGAGAGTGTGGGTACTATAACAGATAGAAGAAAAAAACAATTTTACCCGGGTGTGCTTCCTGGGTTAACAAAAGTAGTGTGTTCTTGCTATTCTATATTCCTGTAATTTATTCCAGAAGAGCCTGTTAAATCCTGACGAATTTTCGCATTCTTCACAAAATAATATCGCTACGAAATAATTCTTAAGTACAATGTCTACAACATGTCTCAGACTTTCTCTCTTACTTCTTTTGGTATTTTTCTAACACACATCATGGGCTGTTTTTAAACTTCAACTTCGTAACATATTTCCTTCCAACTTGTCCATAAAGTTCGTAGAACGTAAAATTTGCTATTTGACGTCTTTGCATTATTTTATGTGCATTTGCATGTTATACATGTTTGTGAATGATAATTTAGTAAGCAAGTTAGCTCTTAAGACTAATTAAAATAATTTCAGAAGAATTATCAAATAATTGGAATAATATTTATAATTTGGAATTTTTCATATTTAAGTTATGAAAATTAAGCAAAATAATTACAAATAAATTAATTGTAATTAATATAGTGTAAATTAATTATTTTATAAATAATAAAAGATTAAACAAATGAGTTTATGAGTTGATTAGTGATTAATTAGCGAGTAAGCTAAGTTAATTTAATAAATAATTATCCTCAATAAATAGAATATTTTTGTGATAATATAGGACTAATGGAAAATGCATAAAATTAGAATAATTAATGATTAAATTAGATAATATATGATTATTAAAAAGAAAAGTAATGATTACTAATTGCCCAATAGTAATGATTAAATTAGAAAAATTATGTTACTTAATTTCCAAGTTAACTCAATAGGTCCTTAAGTATATGCATGAAGTTGCATGTTGGTAATTGTAATTTATTGAATGCATATGTATATCCTATGCTGGCTATTAAGCTTTGAGTATATGAACTATGAACTGTTGATAATGCTAAATTGTACTTTTAGAAGCAATGAATGATTATAAAGTAGTCTCATTCTGCATTATGAAATTGTACATGTAACAATATGTTATTCCAAAATGATGAGTAAGGATTGTCTTACAATATGACTATTGAGAGTGAGTTGGCTCATATTTGACAAACAGACTAGTACTATGAAGGTAGGTCATTCCCCCTCAAAGTTTACTAGAAGATAAAGTAATTTCTTCAAAATGAAAAGGGAAATAAGCATAAAATTATTAATTGAATGAATAGAATCATAAGCATTGCATTCATATGTGCATTCTCAATTGTTTTATTATGTAACTTGTGATATTTTTTAGAAAAATTGGCTAAAATGAACTTTTGCCTCATGATAAGTAACTATATACTTTTCAACTTATATCTGTTAACCTCTTTTAAGTCCAAGACAGCTAGAAAAATAATGATGACACTTGTTTATTGCTAGTATACTGAAAATTCCTAAAATTCTCACCTTAATATTTTTCATGATATTCCAAACCCTGATCAGCATGCCACTTACTAGCTTCTACTATAAGATAGTTGAGGGAGGTTGGATATACCCCATGAAGACCAACACATATTCCTTCTATAGGATTTTGAGAGTGCACATGATGTACACGCCTAGTGTAGCGGGCGATGGCTCTAGAGGGTTCATGATGTAGTAGTAGGACTCTGAGATAGGCATCTAATAGACCAATTTTGTATGTATGTAGTTTTGAAATTGTATTGCTATATTTTGGTGTTGATGTCTGTCTTAACTGAACTTGTATATAGTACTCTTTTGAGACTGATTGTAGATGGACTATTGACGGATTGTATCCATAGGTATTGATACTTATGCTTGGGTATGATTTTACTTTTCTATTTGTATGAATAGTATCATGACTATGTATATATAAAGTCCCAAAGGGCCAGTATGCTTTACTTTTATTGTATTCATGTAAATTGTTGACAGAGTTAGAGTTTTAACCTTGAGGACTCTCTCTAAGTTAATTTTTAATGCTCAAAAACAACTAACTTCCATTGCACGTCTTTTGATGACTTTCAACTCAGTTCACCATGAGAGCTAAAGAACCTTAATTTGAAGATAAAATGAATGTTTAAACACTAAGGGACTTGAGTGAACCATGTAAAGGAACAAATAAAGTCGAAATAAATATGATTAAAATAAATAAGGAACTTAAGTAAATTGGTAAAGGAGACGTAAGGGTTACTAGTGATGAACCCTATTCTATTTGGTTCGCTCTGATGATCATAGGGTGGACTATATATGGTAGGGGGTCACATACTTGACCTCTGTCATCATATTAAAGCTATGAGTAGTTGATTTTGGTGGAGTTGCAAAGAAGGCTAGCGAAAAATTCATTGGGTTAAATAGTCTATCCTTTGTGAGCCAAAGGAGCATGGTGATATGGGTTTCAGAACTTTTGGTGTTTTCAATACAACTCTTTTGGCTAGCAAGGCTGGCATATGATATAGCACATTGAGTCACTTATGGTAAGAGTTTTGAAAGTGAAATATTTTCCCAAAAAAGAATTCTTACATACAATTGTGGGTGGTAGGTTGAGTTACACATGACGAAGTATCCCTGATGCTTCATAGGTATTATACAAAGGTAGGTATTGGAGAATCGGTACTATAGCAAGTATTGGCATCTAGGCAGATGGTTGGCTCCCCAAACAACCACTCCGTCATTTTGGAGTCTTGCTTTCTATCTTGCAAGAAGATGCAAAAGTCGCAAAGCTCATTGATTGAGAAATTGGAAGATGGGATCAACATCTTATAAACTCCATATATTATTATTTGGTTTGCAAGTGTACGGGTCGAACAAGTAATATGAGAGTGAGAAAGAGTGTCATGTCCTAAGGGATTTGGTTTTAAAATTTTTATTATAGTATAATCAATCACTTTGTTCAGGCTCGAGCAAGTAAAAAATTGTAAATGTAAAAGGAAAATGCACTAAAATATGAGAACTAAGCAAGCATTCAAATAAAAGATTTAGCAAAGGTTAAAAGGCTAGGGGACTTTCTTCACCCACTACTTCACTTGATTGATGTAACTTACAAAAATATGTGAAAATGAACTTAAGTTGTTAGCGAAAACCTCATGCATCTACAATGTCTATGTCTAGGTCACTTGAATTTTTAACATTTAATTACCTAAAATACTATGTCTCCATGTGAAAAAGAGTAACATCATGCTCATTCAAACTTTGTTTCAAACATATGTTATGCATAACTAATGGGTATATGTCCATACTATTGGCTACTTAAAACACCCAAAAAACTCAAGTGAAAATGATCATGCATTATCCAAAACTAAGGTCACACTCCCCTTTCCCTATGTCTAGTTTAAAAGAAAGCCTCAAATCAATTGGTGATCAAGCAATTGAATACAATAAACATAGATTTGGATAAATAACTCAGACTCATTAATCAAATATTCAAGATCAAGCCATTTACAACCAAGATTCATAGTGGGATCCAAACACCTGTTAAAAAGAACTTAGAAATTCATAAGATTCAAAGAAACAAAAGGTAGAAAGAAATCCATAAACTAGGAATGATCCTTAATCTTGATCCTTTTGTTGAAGCTTGATCTTCCAATCTTTAAAGATCTTCTCACAAGAAGCCTAAAACTTAAAGCTAATCTCTCACTTTTCGGGCTTGAAAGTCTAAAACCAAAAATATTGAAAATGGTCCTCAAAATACATTAAAAAGACAAAAAAAATTGTGAAATAGGGCATTACTCATGCTTATGCATTGGCAAAAAAAAAAAAAAACAGAGCCAAAGACAGAGACAATCATGCCTAGGCATTGCATTTGATGCTATTTTACTTGCTTTTCTCTATTCTGTTGAATTTCCATGTCATTTATTACATTCCAAACCTTTGGTCTCTTTATAAAAGTTGCAGAACTTTCTCTTAACTTTCACATGCCCTAGAATTATCTCAAAATAAGATCATTTGCTCTAGTTAAGATCAAAATACCGGAGCGTGGTCAAGATGTCAGTTCACTAATTTGGCCCAATCTCCCCCTTAAAGTTTATGTACTCAACCTAGTGAAAGCAAGGAAAGTGTTCAACATGAAAACTGTAGATACATCTGTTAGCTTTCAAATATACTCCATTTAATCCAGCATAGTCGGCAAAGCTCAAAACTTGATGTCCTTATCTTCTTGACTTGACTTGATTCCTTTTATTTTTGACACTCCTTTGGATCATCAGCCTACCTTCCAAGATTTAAATATACTTCAATAAAACACCAATTAGAATGATATATAATTAAACCAATTTAACTACAAATCAAGCCTAATCAACACAAAAGCACATGTAATTCAAGATATTCAAATAATATCACAAACTTGCCAATTTATAAACAAATCAAGTACTTAGCATACATTTAAGTACAAAACTAGGATATAATAACTCTATTTCATAGCATTATCAATTATCCCTTTGAGGCAGCATAAATTATGCATATACTATTACCATACTCTCAAAGTCCATATGTATTTTGTTGGGCAGGGATGAAAAATGGTGATTATCGAGTCAATTCAGCTTATCACTTTATCAGGAGTTACAACAATCTGATTTGGGGCCATCATCAAGTGACATTAAAAATCAAGAAGTATATTGGTTAACAATAAACAAAACAAAACTCAGTAATTACCATCCCCGAAAGGAAAGAGCTCTCCATTCTGCTTAAACATCAATATCAACTAATTGTCTAATTATTATCCCTGAAAGCCTCAAAAGCTGAAAATCATAAAGAGGCCACAGACTAACTAACTCAACCTTAAATCTTTATCATACTCACATGTACTCAATACTATGATGTTTGGATACTCTTATAAAGTTACAAACAACAAAATGTTGGATGTTGCAAAGGCACAATTTGGCCAATAGTGAACTAGTCCGGTGTAGTTATCATAAAAACTACTCAATTTTTATAACACTCTTAAAGTTTTTCAGCTCTTTCCCCAAAAGACCTATGCAAGCTCTTGCACACCCAAATAATCCAATTGAAAATTAACATGCTAAATGTTCTTTATTCACAATGGGGGAAACCAAACAGGACTGACTTGAAATTAGTATATCTACTTTAGTATAATAAACTGATTTAACTATTGTGTAGAAGAGGAAAGAAATAAGAAAGACCCCTGCAAGACAAATGGACCTAAACATAACACAAATGGAGGGGAGGAAAATAGATATATATATATATATATATATATATATATATATATATATATATATATATATAGAATTGGTTCAATATTTCAAATCACTTTTCAAGTGAGCTAAACATGCACTGTTATGTCATTAAATCCCAAGTTTAATACTTTCAAATTTTCCAATCCTACAAAAAAATAAGCCAATGCTACAAATTTAGTACCTCCAAAAATTGTTATGTGTTCGCTCTTTTGCTTACAGCAAGTGCACGGATCGCACTTGTAGTGTAGTTAAGAGTCAGATATCGTTCCCACGATGAATTAGGTACTTCGAATACTAAATACCAATTCTATTCAACATCATAATATTAAGGTAAAATGAATTTAAACTAAACTAAAGACTGAAAAGCAATAAATAGGAATTAAAGATAAAGGATAGAGATTAAGGAATCATTTTTCACCTTCTACTTCAATCAATGACATGAAACCCTTCAAGCAACACAAATGAATGATTAAGTTAGCTTGAGAATCAAATTTAGTTAAAAGCTTATGTCTAGGGGTCAATCAACCATTGTTTCATTTACCTAATCCAATATGTTTCCATGAGAACTAGTAAAAACTTCACTCATGAACGATTTATTCTTAATCACACACTATGCATACCTAAGGGGTATATTTCTATTCAATTAGCGAATTAATTTATCCAAGTCAATTGAATTCATCGAACATACATTAACCATACATATGATCTCAAATCCAAATTCTTATGTCTAGGCTCATCATATTTAAACAAATCATTTGAAAGTTGGTCAAACCATCAAGAGCATTAAGATCTATATGATTAAACAAAACCAAACATTAATATAAACTCAAAGAAAGATTTAATTATCAATATCCATATAAAGATCCAAAATAATTCCTAAATACAGCTCAGCTAACCATTGAACACGAAATTACACAATCAAAACTAGTGTTCATGAGATAAGGAAAAGAGAAGAAAACATAAGAAGGAAGAAGAAAGCTCATAGATATGACTCTTGAAGCTTAAATCTCCTTTCAAGGTGAAGATGACCTTCATCATTGACTTCTCTAGCCTCCTCAACCTCCAAAACGCGATTTCCAGTCACAGCTTCTCTAACCTAAGCAAGGCTCTCACTGAGCTCTCTCAAAAATCTAATAAAAATCATATTTATAGGCGCAGAAAACAGAGTCACGCCGCGACATTAACATGCCTACGTTGCAGCGTGCATACAATTAGGTCACTAGCGTTGCAACGTCTCTTACTTACGTCGCGGCCCTTTACTCTCAGGTCTCTCTGCATGATGAAGGGAATGCACCATGTCGCAACATTGATATGTCCACACTGCGGCATTTAATGTTGACTTTTACACTTGGCTTCCTCTTGAGCTTCTTAGTCCAATGCTAGTCCAAATTCTTCAAGTTTAAGCTTGATTGGAGCTCTTCCTAAAATAGAGAAATAACCAATTTAATAAGTAAATGCAAATGTACTTAATTCATTAAAGATTAAACAATATTTCCTCATAATCAAAATAGAAGACATCAAGATTGAATTATATAGAATTAAGGCTAAAGTCTTTCATTCCTACTTAAAAACAAGGACCAAGCAATCCTTATCACACAATTCTAGGGCACAAAATACTACATCTTATAGAGTTATCACACCCTCAAACCTAGATTTTTGCTAGTCTTCAAGCAAAACAAAGTACATAAACATTGAACAACATTTCTTAATCTGCATTCAACAACTTTTAACATTCACTTTCACTTAAACCAAACTAGTGTACAATGATTACATAAAAGTTCAAATGCTGCACATGCCTCATAATCAGCTTTGCACATATACAATCCTCATCATGCTAACAATCTCAGTTTCCTTTTATTCACACTATTTTTCCCAATCATGCAAACACAACTTTATCTATTCAATTCATACTCACTTAGATAAGGTTATGAACATACACATGAATATAAATCATAAAATCCATAAGATTGTAAATCAACTCTCTCTCCACTAATGTAAATTACACACAATTAAGGATCAAAAGAGTCTTTATCAGCTTGTAATGTAAGGTCATGGTTATAGGTTGAAGAAGAAATGAGAAAGGATACAAACAAACATTGAGAAACAAAAATATGTGATTTCAAGAATTGAGAACAAGTGAAACTAGCAGGGTATTTAACAGTGAAATATCAAACTTGCCAGAACTGTGCAATACTTTTCATATTTAACTTTTCTTCTTTCTTTTATTTGCTTTGCTTTTCTATCTTATTTTCATTTCTTTTTTTTTTCTCTTTTTTTTTTTCAAAAGCAATGTTTTTCTTTTCATTTACTGCATCTAGTTCCTTCAGGCTTATTTTGAAATTGATAAATTCATACCTCTAATCACGTAACTTACTTCAAGAAATAACACATAATGCACTCAACAAGCATTAAGGTAGGAAGAAAATGACATGCTTTCTCATGCATTAGAATGGTTAACAGGTTAACGAATACAATGGTGGTGAAAAACATATAAGGCCAACATTTATTAAGGCTTCAAAAGGGATCTAAGGATATAATCATTCAGGGTAAGCTTTTTAAGGCTCAATCGGTCCAAACAATACCATAATCATTTCCTCAATCATACACAAATTAGGATTTCGCCTCAAGAGAATTCAAAAAACAATTTCAAAGATAGTACTCAATTTTTCACATGTAAAACTCATAAACTTTCTCTATACAAGAATTCTTATGATTTCCAAAGTTAAATAAGCATGAAAGTAGGAAACACAACATTCATAAAAAGAAATTAGATTGCTCCAGCATGCTTCAAAGATTCCATATGGATTTACAAAAATATTAAGGTTATTTTTGCATCCATGTATAACATTCGCAATCATTTCACACTAATTATTAACAATACGATATCTTTTTGTGAAAGGGAACGACAATTGTATCTTGAAAAGATTTTCATGCAATTTTTATCAAGATACTTGCTCCATGGATATTATAAAAACATAAATAACATACTATAACATATTATATATAATATCATAAATAAACATACTATCATTCCATAATAATAATAATAAACAAACCATATATAAACAATAATATCATGCAATAATCATAATAATAAGTCTAAGCCACCCCCCAAACCTGAGGAAAACAATGTCCTCATTGTACAAAAGAAACATACAATAACAAAAGAAATACAATGAAAGAAAACAAGCCCTAAATGCCAAGTGGGCTAGATGAGGGCATCATCACTGTCGGTCTGCTCATCAACTGCATCATCATCATCATCATTAGCATGTCTAGCAGCTGGCTGGTGAGAGGACCCTGGATCCTGTGGTGGTGGTGGCGGGTCAGCAACTACTACGGATGGGAAGTCAGGTACTGGGTAGTCCTCCATCGGTAAGTGTAAGCGTTCCGTTATCCAGTGCTAAGTCTGAATAAGATACGCCAGCATGACTGTTGTCTGTGTTGCCTGGGCCTCGAGATCGGTCACCCGGGCCTCTATCTGTGTACGCTAGGCAAAGTCATCAACTGGTGGTGGTGGTGGTGGTGGTGGTGGTGGTGCATGGGGCTCTACAAGAGCGTACCTCGCAGCTCTATGTGCTGGTGGTGGGGGTGGGGGCTGCTCGCACTCACTCCATAAAGTAATCATTCAAAGGTTGTTTAACCTTTGTCTTCTCCTCGTGTGGCCCAACCTCTACAGACTGTCGCACACACAACTGCTGAATGAGAGAAGGAAAGAAGAGGCTCCTACACTCTTTTGCCACTCTCTGAATCTGGTCATATATGATATGAGTGACATCAATAGCTCGATGCTCTAAAATGGAGTATATCATGATGGCCTAATCTCTAGTCACCTTTAAGAAGTTCCCCGACGGGAGAATCCTAGTGTTTATGAAGTGATACCAGACTCTCACCTTTGGTGTCAGATAGGATCACAGAAAAATCAGGGCCTGTTAGTCTAGACACTCTTGGTCCAGATAATAAGTTGGGACTATGTACAAATCCTAGCTGTGAGGGTAAGGATGAATGCCCTCCTCTGGCTCCCACTGTAGGAAATGTGAATACTCGCAGATCATGGGAGAAAGCGGCAAACTGAGTGCAACTCTGATAATAGCAGAAGAGTAAGAAACTCTACGTCCCCGCACTATGACTATGGTAGTGGCCTCTGGGTCAATCACATCTATGTTCGCATAGAATTCGGGAACTAGAAGGGCTACTGCTGGCTCTGGGTGCTATGCAAATCTCTCCCTGCGATAATGGCGGATGATTAGCTTGATACCCTGGGGAATGGCTTCCTTGAAGGAAAAGTCTCTCTCCACTGTCACTGATTTAGTAATCAGTGTAGAATACATGTAGGCCACCACTGCAGATGTGAATCGCCTCTCATCAAATGCGAGAGGGTGAGCTGGCTCCCTGTTTTGTTGGCTGGATGAACGTCGTTGTCTCTTTGGAGCCATGGTGTCCTAAAAAAGGAATTAAAGAAGTCAGAATTGCATAATAAAAAAAATTAAGCAAATGTAAACAATGCAATTCTGGAAAAATTTGAATAACACACCGCGGCATCAAAACCTGCGCCACGACATTCAACCCATTTCAATAATGCACCACGACATTCAAGAAAAGTTCATACACAAGTCGTGACATTTATTACAACGCTACGACATTCATATAGATTGGAGCATACATCGCGGCATTCATGACAACGTCGCAACGCATATAAAAACATAATTCCAAAAATTCATACATCTCCGGATTTAAACCATCAAAATGACATTCAAGGCCAATAAATCAACATAAACACTATCAATCAATATAAAATCAAAATAAAAGAAATAAAAACCTATGAAAATAACTAAAAACCTAAAATATATGAAAAATTAAAATAAGGAAATAACATAATTAAAATAAAACAAAACATACCTTAAAAATCAAGTGTAGAGACAAAAATGGAAGGATAGGGAATGCACGGATCAGAAAAATGCAGAGAAACAGACAGAGAGAAGGCAGTTTAGAGAGAAATAGTCGAGCCAAATAAAACACCATGGCACTTAACCTAATCTAACTATTCGCGTCGCGGTATGTACTTGTTGTACGTCGCGGTGTAAAACTCCATGACTTTGGCCTGATAGGGCATCACGCAGTGACATTACAAGAATGCACGCTGCGACATTACAAGAATACACACCGCGGCGTGAGGAGTCAACCTGCTGAATTGTGCAGCAAAATCAGTTTTGCTACCAATTTTTCTCCAATTAGATCTCCTTCACCATCCAAACTTGTCTAACATATAAAATTTGCTAATTATACTACTAAAAGATTATAAAATACAAAATCAATACACTAACCTATATAAGACTTAAAACATAAAACTACCAAATTAAACATATCATCATAAATATAAGACTCAAATCAAGGGAAAAGCATAAAAATTAACTAAAGCTACATAATTAAACATACCAGCATATGTAAATATTAACCTAAATAATACTTAAAACATAACAAAAGCTACATACTAACAAAATCAACTTACTAACATTTATGTTAAAACTAAAGACAGGAGTTAAATATAAACTAGGGTTCCCCTCCCCCCAAGAAGGGCCTGAGTTATGGTCCCAGCAGGACTTATTGTTGGCATTGATGGCTACTATTTTAAACTGGACTTGAGGTTCTCGAATTGAGGAGTCGCGAACTCCTTCAAAAGCCTCAAATGATTGAGATCATCCACCTTTTATTTGTGCCTGAAATATAACCACTAAAAACTTAAACAACTATATACAACTTGAATTAGAAACATATAAGGTCATTGTCAATATTAGCAATTCAGAAATAAACCGTTAATTCTCCGGCAACGGCGCCAAAAACTTGTTCGCTCTTTTGCTTATAGCAAGTGCACGGATCGCACTTGTAGTGTAGCTAAGAGTCAGATATCGTTCTCACGAGGAATTAGGTACTTCGAATACTAAATACTAACTAATACCTTACCTGATTCTATTCAAGATCATAAAATTAAGGTAAAATGAATTTAAACTAAACTAAAGACTGAAAAGCAATAAATAGGAATTAAAGATAAGGGATAGAGATTAAGGAATCATTTTTCACCTTCTACTTCAATCAATGACATGAAACCTTTCAAGCAACACAGATGAATGATTAAGTTAGCTTGAGAATCTAATTTAGTTAAAAGTCTATGTCTAGGGGTCAATCAATCATTGTTTCATTTATCTAATCCACTATGTTTCTATGAGAACTAGTGCAAACCCCACTCATGAACAATCTATTCTCAATCACATACTATGCATGGCTAAGAGGTATATTTCTATCCAATTAGCGAATCAACTTATCCAAGTTAATTGAATTCATCGAACATGCATTAACCATACATATAATCTCAAATCTAAATTCTTATGTCTATGTTCATCAGATTTAAACAAATCATTTGAAAGTCGGCCAAACCATCAAAAGCATTAAGATCTATATGATTAAATAAAACTAAACATCAATATAAACTCAAAGAAAGATTTAATTGTCAATATCCATATAAAGATCCAAAGTAATTCTTAAATACAGCTCAGCTAACCATTGAACACGAAATTACACAATCAAAACTAGTGTTCATGAGATAAGGAAAAGAGAAGAAAGCATAAGAAGGAAGAAGAAAGCTCATAGATATGACTCTTGAAGCTTAAATCTCCTTCCAAGGTGAAGATGGCCTCCATTCTTGACTTCTCTAGCCTCCTCAACTTCCAAAACATGATTTTCGGCCGTAGCTTCTCTAATATAAGCAAGGCTCTCGCGGAACTCTTTCAAAAATCTAATAAAAATCATATTTATAGGCGCATAAAACAGAGTTACGTCGCGGCATTAACATGCCTACACCGCGATGCGCATATAATTAGGTTACTGGCACCGCAATGTCTCTTACTTACGCCGCGATGCTCAGCTCTCGAGTCTCTCTGTCTGATGCAGGGAATGCACCACACCACAGCATTGATATGCCCATGCCGCAGCGTTGAATGCTGGCTTTTACATTTGGCTTCCTCTTGAGCTTCCTAGTCCAAGGCTAGTCCGAATTCTTGAAGTTTAAGCTTGATTGGCGCTCTTCATGAAATAGAGAAATAACCAATTTAATAAATAAATGCAAATGTACATGATTCATTAAAGATTGAACAATATTTCCTCAGAATCAAAATAGAAGACATCAAGATTGAAGTATATAGAATAAAGCTAAAGTCTTCCATTCCTACTTAAAAACAAGGACCAAGCAATCCTTATCACACAATTTTAGGGCACAAATAACTACATCTTGTGGAATTATCATTATGGCGCCAAAAGGTGAAACTCAATAAGTATATACTAAGTAGTTGTACAAGTCTTAACAACTTACGTGAAAACTTTTCACATCCATTGTCAGAAAGATTACATCTACTAAGATTCAAGTTTGACAGGGCAGGAGATCTGGCAGAAAACATAACAATGTCAAATTAAAACTTCTATAGGTATTTTAGTCTCATTATATACTAGAAATTGGCATTCCAGTTAAAACTTTTATGTAACGCCCCAATTTTTAGAAAATATTCTGAATGTACTGTTTTCTGTTTTTCATGCTTTTGTATGAATGACCGCTGTGTCCTTATTTTTCTGTTCTCGATTTCTGTATGAAAACAATTACGATAATACAGGTTCAAATTTTATTTGATCGTTTTACGTAATTTGTTTCGAGACGATAAAAAATAAAAATTTTTTCGAAGTTCATCTTGTATTAATTTTTCTGAAAGATAACTGGACTAAATATCTTCTTGGATATTTTATTTGAACGTTTTGAACGATTATTACCTACGTTGTGGGAAAAACGGAAAATGACCGTTATGTCAACGTCTTTTTATTTGTTTTTGTCTGTTTTTAATTGTTTTCTTCTTGATTTAATGCCACGAAAATACCGTCCGTAAATTTTTATGGACTTTTTGTGTGATTTGCTCGATAGGAAAATAATATTTTTCCGGCCGGGAAATCTTATTTTAATATTTAGAATTGGGGGATCTTACTTAACCCGATCTCTGAATGAGACTAAAAATAATCTTTTAATTTTTAGATTTAATCGTCAAATAAAATAATTTTATATTATTATAATAATTAGTCAAGTATGTTTTAGTAATGATGGACCAGGAAATATTTTGCGGGACCCACAATTAGCAAAGCGGTTAGATCGGTAGCTTAATTAAATCACCGTAAGTCGTAGAATTTTCTAGAACATGACACTAGGCTGATCAATGCAAGCATTTATTACACAGTGTGACTAAGCCAGGTGAGTCACCATGAGCAACCAATAGAATTAAAGCTTGTTAAGCAAGATTTGATCTTGACCTTTGATGTGTTCAATGGCTTGGATGAAGCCAAATCCATGCACATCCTTTTACCTAGAAGGCTACGGCCATTGGAGAGAGAAAGCCAAAAATCACCTTCCATCTTCATCACTTTTCTCTCTTCTCTCTCTTCAAAAACCTAGCCACCATTGTTGTCCATTTTCTTCCTTCCATTCGGCCAAGACACAAAGTACACCATCCAACCATCCAAAAATTTTTCTAACCAAGTTTCCTTAACCTAAACACCATTTTAAGAACCTTTGTAGTTGGAAGTTTCTTCAAATTCTTCCATCTAGGCTTGAAACCAACCTTGGAAGTTTTACCTAGAAGGTAAAATTTCATGCTTTTCTTTTCTCTCTTCTTTTTCAAAGTTCTAAGCCATGATTTTTCCATGGTTTAGCTTCTTTTTCATAGTTAATAACATGTAGGTTTTGTTTGAGATTTTTAGGTGTTTGGTGGAGTGAAAACCGTGACCTAGGAGGTGAGAAAGCAAGCTTTTTGTCTTCATTTAAGGTAAGAGGAAGACAATTCTTATCATCCCTTGATGGTGGTAAGAAGATGGGTTGTTTGTAGAATCCATAAGGATTCGGTTGTGGTGTGTTTAATGATGTGTATTTGTTAATTTTTGTGGTTGCTAGTAGCTTAAGTGTTATGTGTTAGTAGCTTTCTTATTTGGTAATTGTAATAATCTTGCATGTCTAATAGCTTTTGATTGTATGTCTATAAGCTTTAAATTAGGTTTTATGTGTTAGAAATATTTGCATGTGTTAGAAATATTTTGCATGTGTTAGAGATATAAATGCATGTGTTAGAATTGTATGATAAGGTTTAGGATGTGAATAATGTGTGTAAATTTGCATGAGTGTTCCAAAGAACACATTCCTTAGCTCACGGCAATGCCAAAGTGTGAGGACCAAAATGTTCTCTTCATTTTTCCTAAAGTGCAATTTAATTGATTAGGAGAAATAAGAAGGTTTCAAATGGTTTTGATCAAAGAAAAGGAATTTATAAATCAAATGGTAAAGATTTAGTACATTTTGGGCCAACATGCCTAAAAGATTTATTTGATTCCAAAATCATTACTTTATAACATGATTTAATGAATTTAGATAAGATAATACCTTTGACATGATTTAGAAATCAAATGAGAAAGTTTTATAAAATTAAGCCAACATGCCACTATAGGTAATTATGATTTCTAAAACTTGATTTCAAACCTTTTTCAATCAAAAAGAAATAATACAAAATTTTCTATAATGATTTTTGAAGAGACCAATTGAGTAGAATTAATTTTAAAGGATTAAAACTAGTGATTTTATCATTAGGAAGTAAAATACAAAAATTTTGAGAAATTTTCTAACATATAGCTCACTTTAGGTTTTGAAGCATGTTAGAGATTTCAAAAGAGAATTAAATGATCTGGATAAAAAAATTAGGTAAATAGAAAATTTTATGGAAAATTTAGAAAACCATTATTATAAGTCTATAAACAAAATGCTGTCAATTTTTAGTAAAAATGAACTTATAGGATAGTCAAAATATCCTAATGACAAGATTATGCGGTATGAAAAATTATTCTACGTAGTTTAAATATACAAATTATTATTTCTATCTGTTTAAACGATAATTTTAAAGGCATTCGAATAAGAAAATGATTTAAAAATCCTACGCGATTGAGAAAACGTATTAAAAATGCTACGCGATTTTAAAAACAGAAAAATATCTTTTCCTGATTTTTAAACGTTTGTAAAAACGACGAGATTTCAAAAATGCGATAAAATTTCTACGCGATTGACCGTTACTATCTTTATACTGTCGGGAAAATGTGAACCCGTACAGATTATTTTTGAAAATCTATATGCTGTCGGAAAAATGTGAACCCGTACATGCTTTTTGAAAATCTATTTCTTTGTCGGGAAAATGTGAACCCGTACAGGCTTTTGAAAATTTATCTGCTGTCGGGAAAATGTGAACCCGTACAGGCTTTCCATCTATTTTTTTTATTATTATTATTATTTTATGTGTGCCATGTATTTGGTGGATTGGTTGACGAGACGAATCACATCGTGGTGTCGATGCGATAAACGTAGTGTGGTTCATTGTTCTAATGAACTTGGAGACTTTAGTGTACGGGATCCCACATGTGGACAGGTTGGTAGCTCCATTTTAGGTAGTGAAGTAAAATAGCGCACTATGGTACTCAACATACACTATATTTAATCGAGATTGGTGGAATCTAGTAGTACATTTGCACTCGTAGTGACACAACGTGAGGCCGTGAACTACACCACGCCTGGATTGATGGATTCCGTGTCGTGGGGCTATAGACGCAACGTGTGACCGCGGAATAGTTGGTGCAAGGGCAGCCGTGGTACTATTAGATTTTGCGAATCATTTCTCTCTCGATACTTGTGTTTTTCTTTAGCTCCATGGAGTAGGATTTTGTTATATTATTTATCTCTATATCTATTTGTTTCCATCTTATCTATTTATTTTTATCTCGTATCTTATTTATTTATTTTATCAAGTTCTTGTTATTATTGATTATTATATCTTATCTGTTTATTTTATATTTCTTATTTTATCTGTGAGGTTTTATTTGTGATTGTGACATATTGTGATGATATCTAAATTTTACTTCAATTAATTATGGTAAATGTTAAAGCTTTATGTATTGCATGATTCGTATGTATATATTGTTTGTCATCTTTTTATTGACCATGTTGTGATGATTTTATGTTGTCTTACCTCTTTGTTATATGTATTTTACGTTATTTATTTTACGCGGTAAAGACTTCGAGGAAGAGGAATGCCTCTTGAGATCGTGTACCCTGAAGAGGAGGAAGATCGGCAAGCAGACGACCAGTTTGACGATCAAGAACCATCCGATCATCCATATCCCCTGGATTGATTGTGAGGGATGGCGACGCCAGGATTTTTGGGATTCATAGAGTTGGTATTTCATGGAGGTGCTCTGGCTTGGCATCTACGAAGAGACCGTGACTCTGTGACGTATGCAGACGTGTGACCGTGATCCTACGTCATCGTTTTGATGATGAGCCTGTCATGACGACGACGTTATTTCGCACTTAGAGTTGCCCTTATCCATTAGGCGTTATTGGGGTGCTTGAAAACCCCGAAGTGAGATAAATCGTATCACCGCGCGATCCCGTTATCGCCGTGTGTAGAGGCATCCGGGATATTTATCCCCTGATGATCATTTTCAGGCTGATAGTGATCCATCAGAGGATTAGATAACCATGATGTTTTTGGGCGCGTCAGTACAATACGTATATATATTAACTCTTTTATTGCTTTCTTTCTTGTTTTTGTTTAAATATTTGTAGTCTTAGTTGTAAATTATTTGTACAACTTATAACTTAACCATATGTATATTATTAGTGATGATGTTTTTTTTTATTTCGTGTTTTCCGCTTTATCTTTTTATATCATATTTCTGTCTATCAGGAATTATTTTACAACCCGTAATAATATTTAACAAATATTTCACAACTTGGGTAGATTTTATTTCTATTTCTTTTATTTTCTTTTATGTGTGACATCTTCCAAAAGGGTGTTACATTTTACATCCAACAAACAAAGTTCAGTGATAATAATCAAAATAATAGCAGTTGGTTCAAAATAATATGCGTAATAATAATTTAGTTGACACATTTACTTTTTAAATAAGTCAACCAGAGACAACTAATATTAGACCCTCAAAGCTATTAAAGAAAGCGAAAAGGTGAATAATGTGCTGACATTAAGAAGTTTAAAATAAATAAACAAAAAAATCCATATAAATATTTGAATGTAAGCCTGAAATCATAGCACCTTTCCAAATTTAACAGAGCAAGCTTTTGCAATCCTGAAATGAACCAGGGCATTATTGAAAATGGAAGAAAGGAATATGCATATTAAACAATGAAACTCAAAATTTCCTTTAAACTGTTGATCAGAGACAATTATACATTGACATTGGGACACCATTAACTCAAATCCAGTGCATTGGAAAAACAAAACCAGTGCATACTTGAATTAATAATGACATGGTGATAATGAAATGCATCCAACATACGGGTTCTAACATTGACAGACAGACTTGAGAGTACAACTTGTATGCTAAGCAACTTTACAGTGTCAACTTTAGAAGGATAAGTGGTAAAACTTTACATCATCAAAGAAATAGATTATCAAGAGAAAAACAAAACAAAAAGAATGCCATTTTTTTTACAGTTGAACTTTGGCTTTTATGTTAAGTATGAAAGAAGCCTACCTATAAGAAGGGCATAAAACGTTGGCAAATGCAGCAAACTTGCAGTTAACACAAATAGAGTAGCAACAAGTGACACAAGCAAAGCACCTAAACATAACAACACAATTAGATAAGAGATAATATAATAAAAAGAGAACTATCATACAAGTACACACCAATTTATATTGAGGAGGCATGGCCTTTGTAAAACTCATTGTAAGCAATCCAATTGAACATAAAGATATGGATGATTCAATTTCCATTACAAACAACTAAACAAACTAAAATAACAATTGTGAAACAAGCTAGTCATAATCCCAAAGAATATAAATGAATTCACATTAGGCACACAAGAAATGGACCATAAGCTATACAACTTATAAATGAGTCCATATTTATTTCCCTCTCTAATTCATCATTTCAGTCTATGTTTCCGTCTTTATTAGAGATAGGATTTTGTCTATCTCTAAATTTCGTCCCTAAATCTGATTTTTCTAGTATTGGTTTGTCCATGGAGAGGAAGAGAAATGAAGAAGAAAGAAGGAATAGAAGGGGAAGAGGCGCCGATCTAGCTAATAGGAGAGATAAGGAACTTAGCTTTTAAGTTTAAGTTACCATAGGTTAATTAGTTAAGTTCTAATGCTCCTATGAAAATTCTAATTATCAATTCTTATAATTTCAACTCCTTATCATGTTTTAGAACTCCTTATGATTCATATAGGATCTCAACTTAAGCCACTTAGTGCTAATTAGGTCCTAATTATTTGTACGTAATAGGTAGTTAATTTGGGGTTCAAGTAACCTATATGCATGCAATCCTATTAGTTTAGGTTTAATCAAGCTTAAATCCACTTATTTCAACCTTTATCACTATCCAATAGGATTTAAACTTAATCTAGAAGTCACTAGTGCATGAATTTTAATTGGTCAAGAGGTAATCATTACCTTATTTTAATTTAATTTAAATAGGATTTTAATCCTTCATATTCATTCTAATTTATTTTTATGCATTTGACTAAGTCCTAACTTAATTATAAGGTCACTATTATCATCTAAATTTATTCCTGGATTTATAAAATTATTTTCAAAATTTTATCCTATTTATTTTAATTTCTATGCTACTTTTAAGTTAATAAAATCACCATAATTCATTAAAAATACCAATTTAATTTATTTAATTCCCAAAAATTCATCATAATTATATTTATTTATTTGGAACTAAATTATAAATTTTCATAATTTTTTTCACTAATTTAAATTTTCTACATATATTTTGACTATTATTTTTTACTTAACTTATACATTAAATTATTCTTGTCAAGACGTAAATTATAAATATTCACAGAGATAAACATATAAATCAAACAAACTATTTTTCTATTAATATAGTTATTTATTTAAGTAAATTAGAGTGAGATATTACAAATAATGTTCATCATAATGAATAATTATAATAGATTCTTAATCTTAGGATTTTAATACTTGGTTGACCAATTTATTTATTTAGTCTTGTTAATTTTGTTAGTTATTTTATTACTTTTTAATTTTTTTTAACTTATTTTTATATTATTTTCATTCATCTAAATAATTAAAATTATCGTAATTTAATAATTATATAATACTGATGAAAATAATACTTAACTCATCACTTTATTCCTTGTTGCCTAGTTATGCACTTGTGAATTTTGTACAAGAGTGACAAGGGAAGTAAATTGCATTTCACTGTGCCCAAGGTGCTTGAATTCGGAGGAAACAACTGCACATGCACTTCGAGATTGTGAGTGGGTCAAGGATCTCTGGTATCTATCTCCATTAGGCTTTCGTCTTACAAGTGACCAGGCTCCTTTTGATGTGTTAAGGCTCTTATCTCTCATATGCCACCTAATGCAGTGGAGACCTTCGCAGTCATTTTAGATGGTATATGGCTTGCGAGAAATCTCCTATATTTTGAGAAGAAGTCTCTGTCAACTGAAGCAGTGCTTGCCAAAGCTGGATAGGTGTTGGGTAATTTCCGTCATCCTCATACTGCCACAGCTCCACCAGACAATAACACTGCCACCCAAGAAACTTAACAAATAACAAGATGGTTGGCTCCACCTTCCAGCTTTACCAAGCTGAATGTGGACGCTGCTGTAGCAGGGGAGAACGTATGGGGTATTGGAGCAATGTATCGTGTGACCTTGAGAGTGCTATCCTTGCTACAACTACGTCGGTTATCCACGCGGATATTGATGTTTGAACTGCGAAGGCCAGGTCAATGCGTCCAGCTCTCAAGCTTGCTACCAAATAGAAAGAATTTAATAAGACAATATAGTCATACATATAAAATTGAAACTCATTTACGGTATAACAGTCATAATAGCCATTAACACTCGTTTCTTTCAGGAAATAGCTATTAAAAACAATAATAGTCATTAATCACAAATTGAATTCTAAAAACAAAACATTAAAACAGATTTTAGTTATAAATATTAAAAAGTATACACAATTGTAAAATATCACGTTAATAAAAAATTATGAAGATATTAAGAAAGAATTATCAATCACATGCGAATAAAAGTTGACATAAAAAAATCATATTAAGAAAGAATCTTTTTTATTTCGTTGATGCTTCATGTTTTTATTTTTCATTTTTTTAGCTCTATTTTCAAAATTTTTATAATTTAATTTTAATACATAATAATTAAAATACCAAATTTTTATTTATTTTTTAGTCCTTTAATTTTTTCTAATGGCAAGATTTTTCAGATGCAACAATACATGTACACATTTTTTTAAAAATTACAACATGTGATGACATATAGTAATTATTGAAATCATATATTTATTACATGACAAATATTTTAAACACGTAATGTCATGTCAAAGTCGAGTACACGTCAAAATATGAAGATATGTGAAAATATTATTATATTATTATTATTATTATTATTATTATTATTATTATTATTATTATTATTAGTGTTTTATACACATGTAATGCATGAGATAAATTAAAAAATATTATAATAAATAAAAAAATATTTAATTTAGAGATATAACATCTTAGATTATTTATATAAATTTGATTAATAATAATAACTTAATTTTTATACATCTTTCTTATAAAAATAAGTACTATTATATCTTATTATATTTAATTTTATTAATTTTGTAACATAATTGATTTATTTATTAAAATAAGTTATTAATTTAATTTTTATGATAAATTTTAAATTGTGTAAAGAATAGACAATTAGACCCATATTTAAGAAAAATAAAATAAAAGAGAGATCGCTACGGTAAAGGAAGCCCAAGAGAAGATGAAATTGAAGAAAAACAATCATTAATTTGAAGGAAGCAAGTGCTGGACCTGATGAATGTTGGACAGAAGTGAGCAGCAAGTTAACGTTAGGAAAAGTCAAAAGCAAATGAGAGTAGTGGGCCTATGACCAAGATCAATTACAAAAAGGAAACAATAGTTAAAGGCAATTATGTGAAGCCCACAAGGAATTGAAGTGTAATTGGCCCAATTGTTACCATAAGTGAACGGTGAACGTGATGCCGAGGGTTGAATTTATTGGTATGACAAAATTTAAGTTTATTTTTTTATATTTATTATATTTATTTTATTAATTAAATTATAATATTTGTATATTTTATTATTTTTTATATTAATATTATTTTTTTATTTTTTTATAAAAAATATATATTTATCATAATTTAATTAATGAAATAAATATAATAGATATAAAGAAATAAATTTTAATTTTATTTTAGTTGTTATAAATAATATAGAGGCACGTCCTTCTAATAACACAACATAATTGAAGGACGAACAGGGAGCACAGTATCATGGAGAAAAGAAAGGAGATTACAGCGTAGAGAGGAGACGAAGCGATGCAGTGTAGAGAAGAAGAGTAGTATGGAGAATTTTAATAAGATATTTTTATTGTGTTTTAATTTTTTATATTTTGCTAAATTCTCTATAGTAGGGAATGATAAAAATTTGATTATTTTAGTATTATTACGTTGAATTATTTTTATCTAATTTTAGAATTTAATGTATATTGATTCTATTTTTCTATTATATTATATGAATGAATTTTTAGATAAATTCAATCATGTTTTTTTCATATTTTACAATTTATTTGTGTTATCGAAAGTGTTAGTGATAATTGTTAGATATCAATTATAATTTCTTTTTAAGAATATATTTGATGATTTGATAATTTACTATTAATTAGGAAAATATTATCAGACACTTAATTATTATTTTTAGTACTTCATTGATAGATTTTCTATGAGTACATGCTTTGTCGTTAGATGTTCATGAAATAAAATATTTGGGTATAACATGAAATAAAATATTTGAGTATAATAATTTGACATAGTTAATATTAAAATTAATCTTGATAGATTATGACCCTTAATCATTTTACATTTGGTAGAAACTTCATCATCATATTTGCTTTCTTTTAATTTGCTTTTTATTTTAGTTATTTATTTAATTTAATTTTTGCATCTTTGGCTCGTTAATTTGTGTAACTAGATTATGAAGAATTTTTCAATACTTAAAATTAACTCTAAGTCTATGTGAGATCGACATCGTACTTGCTCAACTGTACTTCAGTATAGCTCGTGCACTTACGAGTATTTTTAAGCTTTTAAAAAAGTCACAACAAGTTTTTGGTGCCGTTGTCGGGAACTTAGTTAAAGTTAAGTATTTGTTAAATTTTTCTCTTCTACTAAGTTTTTTTTTCTTATTTGCATTATCTTATTTTTATTTTATTTTATTTTTAATTTAATTGCTTTATTTTCTTTAATTTTATTTTTTGTTGTTTGAGCATTGTATGACAGCTTGGGTTCGTGATCATATACCTAGATTAGTGAGAGTTAATATAGAACTCATAATAGAGATGAATGTGGTTGTGCAAGGAGATGATGTTAGACCACTTAGGGAGTTATTTTGCCTAATATCTGTGAATTCACCCTCATGTTTTGTTTTACTTGCTATTATTGCTACTCATTTTGAGATTAAACCTTAAGTTATCAATATGCTTCTAATTTTTCATGGCTTGGATAAGGAAGACTCATACTTGCATGTCAAAGATTTTTTAAAAATTTGTGAAACATTTAAATTTCAAAAAAATTTCTACAGAATTTGTGCGTTTGTGTTTGTTTTTTTTATTGAAAGATAAAACAAAAATTTGGTTGAATTCTTTACCTTCTAACTTTATTGCATCATGGGAAATGTTGTGTCAAAAGTTTTTATTTAAATTTTTTTCTATGTCCAAAACAAATTCTTTGAAAAGAGAAATCTCGTATTTTTGTTAAGAAGACCATGAAAAATTCTTTGAAAGCTATGAGAGGTTTAAGGATTTGCTTGTGATGTGTAATCACCATTGTTTTAAAAAATGGCGCATTGTGCAGTATTTTTATAATGGGTTGACTCAATCAAATAGCGGCTTAGTTTAATCTATGAATGGTGACACATTTTTGAATTTCAATGCACAGGAAAATTATTAGTTTTTTGAGGATTTGTATCAAAATTCTCAATAGTGGGACTTTGCTAATCGTAGGGATAGATCAACTCAACTTAAGAAAGAAGGTTTATATGAGGTTAGTGATGATACTGATATCAAAGTTATGCTAGATGCTATTGCACGTGAAGTTAAGTCTCTATCACTCAATAAAGGAGTAAGTCAAGTTAATAGTGTCCAACAGGAAAATTATGCATTTTGTAGGAATAATATGCATGTTTCTTCTATGTGCTCTTCTTTTGCACCTAACAATGATTGTTTTGTTAAGTAGGGAAGCGCAATAAGGAATTTTTTTGCTAATATTTCTTCAAATACTTATAATCCTAATTAGCGAAATCACCCTAATTTTTCTTGGAAGCAAAATAACTTTTCAGGTAACTTAGGTGGTCAACTTATGAAGAGTCAAACTTAGTTCCAGTAGCATAACCAAGGTTACCAACGACCATTATATTTTCAAAATCAAGGAGTATGTCAGTCTAGGCAACAATCATCATTAGAGGAGACTCTTGGTCAAATTATGTAAGAGATGATAAATACTAATCAAGTAACTACTAATGTCATTCAATAGATAAAGAATGTTACTCAAGTGCACACTAATGTTATAACAAATTTGGAAGTTCAGATGAGTCAGTTGGCCAGTCAGATGACAAAGAGAGAGAGAGAGAGATAGAGAGAGAGAGAAAGGAAAATTCCTTAGTCAGTCTATCCCTAATCCAAAGAACAGTATGCAGTTTATGAGACATCTAGCTTTAATAGAGAAAATGAGCAGGTTTAGTGTATCACCACCCTTAGGTCTGGGAAACAAATAAATAATCATGTTGTAGAGCCTGTAGGGGATAATAGGAAGTTAGAAGCCAGTAGTTATAAGGATAAAAATAATTCAGATAAGGATAATGTGCCCTCAAAGCTTAATGTGTCTACTCCTAAAGTTATAGAGCCTAAAGATAAGGAGTATGTGCCTAGGGCCCATTTTCCTTATAGATTAGTAAACCCCAAGAACATTGTGTTGTCAAGTGATATTTTGGAGATTTTTAAACAAGTGCAAATTAACTTGCATTTTCTTAATGCTATTAGACATGTGTCTGCATATGTTAAACTCTTGAAGGATCTTCTCACTGTGAAGAGGAAGTCTAATGTTCCCAAGAATGCCTTTTTGACAGAGCAAGTAAGTTCTGTGATTCTCAATAAATATTCTGTTAAGTATAAAGATCCTAGATCACCTACTATTGTTTGTAAAATTGATGATCATCATATTGAGAGAGCTTTACTAGATCTAGGTGCAAGTGCTAATTTGTTACCTTATTTTGTTTACTTGCAGTTGAATTTAGGAGAGTTGAAACCAACTAAGATGACTCTCCAATTAGCTGATAGATCTATTAAATATTCTAGGGGCATTGTTGAATATGTGTTGATAAAAATTGAGAATTTCTATTTTCCTGTTAATTTTGATGTGTTTGATATTGAGTCTATTTGTGGTCCTTATCTCCCAATTCATGTTATTTTGGGTCGCTTATTTCTTGCTACATCTTATGCATTGATTAATTGTAGGAGTGGTGGAATAAAACTATAATTTGGAAACATGATTTTAGAGCTTAATATTTTTCATATCAGTAACCAAATGCATGAAGATGATGATAATGAGATGCATGAATTGAATTTAATTGATAGTTTGGCTCATGACTCATTTATGCATTCTAGTTATGATGATCCATTATTGACATGTTTGAATCATTTTAATGCTTATTTTGATATTGATTTAGTCATTAGAGATACAAATTCTTTGTTAGAATTTGTTCCTCTAATAAATATGGATATGTGGCAACCCATAGTCCAGCCAATCATCTTGTCTTCATCCTCACCTTTGCCATCCATTGTAGAGCCACCAAAGTTAAAAATGAAGCCCTTGCCGAGCACCCTTAACTATATGTTTTTAGGCACTAATGAGACATTACATGTCATTGTAGCTTCTAATTTAGATGAGTCCCAAGAACATCAGTTACTGGACGTGTTGAAAGAGCACAAGGAAGCTATAGGATGGTCAGTTGCAGATAATAAGGGTATTAATCCTTCAATAGTGATGCATATGATTCATTTAGAGGATAGTATTAAAGTTACTCGTGAGGCCCAAAGACGTTTGAATCCAATCATGTAGGAAGTAGTTAGAAAAGAGGTGTTGAAATTGTTAGATGTAGGAATTATCTATCCTATCTCTGATAGTACATGAGTTAGTCATGTGCAGGTTGTGCCTAAGAAATCTAGAATAACTGTGATTGAAAATAAGACTAATGAGTTAGTTTCAACTAGGGTACAAATGGAGTGGAGAGTGTGTATTGATTATAGGAAATTGAATGTTGTAACTAAAAAAGATCATTTCTCTCTTCCTTTTATTGATCAAATGTTGAAAAGACTTGTTAGTCATGCATATTATTATTTTCTAGATGGATATTTAGGGTATAATTAGATTTCCATTACACTAGAAGATCACTTTTATATGTTCATTAGACTTGTTAGTCATCATATTATCGCATGCCTTTTGTATTATATAATGCACCTACTACTTTCCAGAGATGCATGATTAGTATTTTTCTGATATGGTTGGTGAATTTTTTGAAGTGTTCATGGACTACTTTTTTATTTTTTGATATACTTTTAATGATTGTTTACATCACTTGTCTTTGGTTTTGGCTAGGTGTAAAGAAAAGAATCTTGTGCTTAATTGGGAAAAATGTCATTTCATGGTTAAAAGGGGTATTGTGCTTGGTCACGTCATATCTAAAGATGGCATTGAGGTTGATAAAGCTAAAGTTGACATGATTTCTAATCTTCCTCCACCTAAATCTGTGAAAGAAATTAGATCTTTTCTAGGGCATGCAAGTTTCTACAAGAGGTTCATCAAGGATTTTAACAAGGTAGCAAAGTCATTATGCAATATTCTTGTAAGGATGTTCCATTTGTTTTTGACGATGCATGCTTTTAATAAGTTGAAATTTGAATTGACTTCTGCTCCGATTATCAAGCCACCTGATTGGAGCTTATTTTTTGAGATTATGTGTGATGCTTCTGATTATGTTATTGGTGTTGCCTTAGGGCAAAAAGTGAATAAGTTACTTCATGTGATTTGTTATGCAAGTAAGACTTTGAATGTTGCCTAATTGAATTATTCCACTACTGAGAAAGAATTGCTAGCTATTGTGTTTGCTTTAGACAAATTTAGATCATAAGTTGTTGGATCAAAAGTTATGATATATTCTGATCATGCTGCATTGAAATATTTTTTTGCTAAAGCTAATGAAAAAGCTAGACTTATTAGGTGAGTTTTACTTTTACAAGAATTTGACATTGAAATCAAGGATAAAAAGGGTGCTGAGAATGTAGTTGCTAATCATTTGTCTAGATTGATTGTTGAACATGATAGTGATATTTCTCCTGTTGTAGAATCTTTTCCAAGTGAGCAGTTATTGCATGTTTCACAAACCCCTTGGTATGCTGATATTGTGAATTATTTGGTTACTTTACAAATGTCATTACATTGGTCTAAACATGATAGATTGAAGTTCTTGTCTTAAGTAAAGTTTTTCTTTTAGGATGATTCATACTTGTTTTAATACTGTCTTGATTAGATTATTAGGAGATGTATTCTTAAATGAGAACAACAAAGTATCATTTCTTTTTGTCATGATCATGCATGTGGTGAGCATTTTAGCTCTAGGAAAATAGTAGCCAAAATTTTTCAATGTGGATTTTATTGGCCTTCTATTTTTCATGATTGTCATGCTTATTGTTCTGCTTGTGAAAGATGCCAAAAGTTAGGGAGCATTGGTAAGAAAAATATGATGTCGTTAAATCCTAGTTTGATTGTTAATATATTTGATGTTAGAGGTATTAATTTTATGGGATTATTCCCTAACTTTTTTTATTAGCTATATTCTTATTGGTGTTGACTATGTTTCTAAATAGGTTGAGGCAAGAACATGTAGAAGCAATGACTACAAGGTGATTGTCCAATTTTTGAAAGAAAATATTTTTGCACGTTTTGGGATACCACGTGCTATCATTAGTGATGGGGGCAATCATTTTTGCAATAGGCCATTTGAGCATTTAATAAAAAAGTATGACATCACTCATAAGGTAGCTACCCCTTATCACCCGTAAACTAGTGATCAAGTTGAGATATCTAATAGGGAGATTTAAAGAATTTTGGAGAAAATTATAAACTCCTCTAGGAAAGACTGGTCTTTACGTCTAGATGATGCATTGTGGGCATACTGCATGACATTTAAGACTCCTATTAGGATGTCTCCATATAGACTTGTTTATGGTAAGACTTGTCATCTTCCTGTTGAGTTAGAGCATAGAGCATATTGGGCTATCAAGTATCTTAATTTTGAGTTGGATAAGAATGGTAATTAAAGGAAACTTCATCTCAATGAACTTAAAGAAATTCGTAATGATGCTTATGAGTGTGTTTATAAGGGTAGGATGTAGAAAGTGCATGATAGTTACATCTTTAGGAAGTCTTTTCAACCTGGTCAAAAAGTATTTTTGTACAATTCTTGCTTACATTTATTTCTAAGTAAATTGATATCCAGGTGGTCTGGCTCATATGTTGTGAGGATTGTCTATCCTAATGGCACTGTTGAGATAGAGAATCTCAAGGATGATAATATTTTTAAGGTAAATGGTCAACAGTTGAAGTTGTGCCTTGAGTTGAAGGATCCAGATATAGAAGAGATAGTAGAATCTCACAAAAGCTGAAGTAAGTTTTTAATTTAAATATTTTTTAAGCTTAAGTAAATCGAAGCCTTTGTAGGGCAATGATAAAACCTTGATTGTTTGGGCATTGCTATGTTGAATTGTTTTTATCCAATTTTAAGATTTAATGCATATTAATTCTATTTTCTTATAACATTATATGAATGAATTTTTAGAAGTTCAGTCATGTTTTCTCATGTTATACAATTTATTTGTGTTAGACAAGTGGTAATTGTTCTATCCAAACATTTGATGATTTGATAATTTACTATTAATTAGGAAAATTTTAAATTTTATTTTTTTTTATTATGGAGTAAATGCATTCCTCCATCTAGATCATTTACGCTTTGGCGTATTCTTCATGATAAAATGCCTACGATGACAAACTTTGGTCTAAAGGATGTCTTGTCGTTTGTTTGTAGTCTTTGTGGTCAGTGCGGCGGAAACCACTTATCCTGTTTCTTGAGTGCAATTTGCAAAGCATAAGCCATTATTAATGTGCATGTGGACCATTCCGACTTTCTTTCTATTCTTTCATTATGCAACGAGAGGTTGGAGTTCTCGGGCGAGATGTTGTCCTAGTGCCATCATTTTCACTCTTTGGGCTATTTGGTAGTGCATGAGAAATAGAGCTAGATTTCATAACAAAAAAACCTGCAATGTCATTGTTTTTGGCTCATGTTTTCTTTATAATTCAATTGTTTTTTATCCAATTTTAAGATTTAATGCATATTAATTCTATTTTCTTATAACATTATATGAATGAATTTGTGGTATTTTCGTATAAGTTCGGTGGTAACCTGTTATTAAGGAAGCTTCTCTTGGTAAAATGCATTTTGCTTCTAATTTGGGTATTAAAATTATTTTTTCATGTTATACAATTTATTTGAAATAGCTTTCAAAAACCGTTGGCTTAACCTTTGGCTTGAATGTGACTCTCAATTGGTTGTGCTTTCAAGAATATAAATATTGTTCCTTGGCAATTACAAAACAGATGGAAGAATTCTTATTCTTATCCAAGCAAATGAGATTGATTTCTCACATTTTAGGGATACAAACTTGCTTGTTGGATTTCTGGTTTAGTTTGGTGATTAATTCCTTCATTCATTAATTAAAAATAGAACTATGTTTTTATAGATTTAAGAACTTAATTATTATTTTTCCCCCATGTTTTCTTTTGTACTCTTTATTTTCCCTTTATTAATATATTTATGGATTTTTGCAAATGATTGATATCGACAGAGGTGCCAACATAGTTGGGATTTTACTTTTGCAAACTAAAAAAAAATTATTTTTGTTCATGATATAAAATATTTGAGTATAGTAATTTGACATAGTTAATGTTAAAATTAATTTTGATGAATTCTGACCCTTAGTCCTTTTACATCTGGTAGAAACCTCATCATCATATTTGCTTTCTTTTAATTTACTTTTTATTTTAGTTATTTATTTAATTTAATTTTTGCATCTTTGGCTAGTCAATTTGTGCATCTAGATTATGAAGAATTTTTTAATACTTAAAATTAACTTTAAGTCTCTGTAGACAAAGTGAAAGTGTAAGAAAAAAAAATCGAAAAACTACAAAGTTAGAAAAAAATGAGAAAAGAAGTGAAAAAAATGTTGGTATTGAGAATAAGAGAATAAAGTGATTTACAGAAGGATAAGAAAATTGTGTTGAAAATGTAAAAATTAAGCTTTTAAATATTCTTGAAACACTTTTGATTTTTATTATTTCCCTTAGCCTTCATATTTTTCTTTTACCTGCATTACAAGCTTAATAAAATCATATTTGATCTTAAGGGTTTGCATGGTTCTTTCAATGTACATGACTAATCTTAAGGTATAATGTAAAGTCTTTTCTTGACATCTTTTCATGAAACAATATTTGTTTTATATTCTTAATGTTCTTTCTATCATTTTATATGTAACATATTTATTTTGATTTATACCTACTACTCAACTCACATATACTTGCTATAAGTGACATCATACTTCTGAGTAATTTTCATTGTTGAGTATAACTCTTATGAGGATTGCATGTGGTTGAAATGTATTTTTTGATGAGTATTCTAGTTGTGATATTTAGAGATAATGAGTATATGTAGTAGTAACTATATTATTTACACACTTTGAGTTTGATGATAGTAGAGTTTTTGTGGTAATTGTGGTATTCTATACATGATTGATATTATTGAGTTGAAATAAATTGGATTTGATTAAATTGATTGGAGATATGATTTATTTTGAGTTTTGTTTTAAGTTACTTTCATTGTTAGGGACTAGTAATAAGTTGATTGGAAGTTGTGATAATAGTTTATTTTTTATATATCTTTTTTATAAAATAGATATTATCATATCTTATTATATTTGATTTTATTGATTTTGTGGCATAATTGATTTATTTATTAAAAAAGTCATTAATTTAATTTTTGTAATAAATTTTAAATTATGCAAAGAATAGACAATTGGACCCATAATTAAAAAAAAAAACAAAATAAAAGAGAGATGACTACGGTAAAAGAAGTCCAAGAGAAGAAGAAATTGAAGAAAAACAGCCATTAAATTTTAGGAAGCAAGTGATGGACTTGATGACTATCGGAAAGAAGTGAGCAGCAAGTTTACGTTAGGAAAAGTCAAAAGCAAATGAGAGTAGTAGGCCCATGACCAAAATCAATTTCAAAAGGAAAGAATAGTTAAAGGCAATTATGTGAAGCCCACAATGAATTGAAGTATAATTGGCCCAATTGTTACCATATAAGTGAACGGTGCACTTGATGCTGAGGGGAATAAGATAAATAACACATAAAACGTAAGTTTGAAATTTTGAAAAGTGAAAAGATGTTCGTGAAAAAAATGATGATGTTTTTTTTTTTTTCTTCAACATGATTTTTTCCTTCTAAAAGTTGAGTTGGGGCCAAAGAATAATTTTTCTTTTGCTGTTGTTGTTAAAACAATCTTTTAAATTCACTTTTGAAACAAAAGTTTCTAAACATAAATTAATTACTGCAAACTCACTTTCAACTAAACTTAAGTTTGCAAACACACTTTCAACTAAACTTAAGTTTACCAACTGCAATCTAAACACACACTAATTGCTATAAATAACACATAGGCACGCCGTTCCAGGGACACAATAGAATTGACGAACGAACAAGGGAGCACAGCGTTGCGGAGAAAAGAAAGGAGATTACAGTGCAGAGAGGTGACGAAGCGGCGCAGTGCAGAGAGGAGACGAAGCGGTGCAGTGCAGAGAAGAAGAGCACAATGAGAATTTTAATGAAATAATTTTATTGTGTTTTAATTTTTTTATATTTTGTTAATTTTTTTTATAAGGAAATAATAAAATTTTGATTATTTTAACATTGTTATGTTAAATTGTTTTTATCAAATTTTAAAATTTAATGCATATTGATTCTATTTTCTTATCAGATTATATGAATAAATTTTTAGATGAGTTATCATATTTTTATCATATTTTATAATTTATTTATATAATCTGAATATTAGTGGTAATTATTAGATATCAATTGTGATCTCTTTTTAAGGAATACATTTAATGATTTGATAATTTATTATTAATTAAAAAATTTATCATACACTTAATTATTATTTTTAAATAATTTTTTTGTGAATACATATTTTGCCGCTTGATATTCATGAGATAAAATATTTGAATATAATAATTTAACATAGTTAATATTAAAATTAATCTTAGTGAATTCTTACCTTTAGTCATTTTACATCTAGTAAAAACTTCATCATCATATGTGATTTCTTTTAATTTGCTTTTTATTTTAATTATTTATTTAATTTAATGTTTACATCTTTAACTTGTCAATTTGGGTAACTAGATTTGAAAAAAAAAATCAATATTTAAAATTAACTATAAGTTTATGTAAGATTAATCTCGATTGCTTGTTGATTGTCTTGATGCAAGAACTATTTTTAACTTTTAAAAAAGTCATAACAATTAAGTTATAATTAGTGGAATATACAACAAAACCTACTTAAAATTATTTTTTTTTCGTTAACGAGTTCTTCCTGTACTATGATAACAGAGTTATGTAACTCATCTCAATAAATATTTTTTTATATGACTTCTCAATAAATAATTAGTTTATATAGTTTTAGATAATTTCAATTTTTGATTCTATAGTTTATTTCTTTTAATAATTTTTATGCATTTATTTATTAGAATGTTTTATCAACTTATTATTAAGATTATATTAAAAAAATATATTATATTTTCTTAATTTAAAAAACACTTAATAAATTATTAGTTTCTTTATAATAAATTATATTTAATTAATTTTACTATATTTTCATGTAAAATTTATATTCTTGTGTGATGTATATATTGAGGTTTTGTAAATAATATAAAATAAATTATATATGAACAAATATAGTAATTTAAAAATATAATTAATTAATTTATGGTGACAATACATATAAAGTAGAGATGATATTAAACATTTATGAAAATTTTGAGATTTTAAGATCAATCATCAATAAAAAAATTAATAATATGGTCAACTAAAGATATGTGTGAATTTTTTTTAATATGAATTAATATGCAAATATATATATATATATATATATATATATATATATATATATATATATATATATATATATATATATATATATATATATATATATATATATATGTCAAGATAATTAATATGCGATTATAAATTTCTATATTTGTAAGCATGAGCTTTAAACCTAGCAACACATGTGTTCATTTCTTTTAAATTGTAGCATAAGATGTCACATATCAGTTATTGAGATCATGTATTTACCATATGACAGATTTTTAATCATGTTGTTCCATGTTAGAATGACACATGTCAGAATATGAAGACATATACCTTCTTTTTATATATTACATATGAGAACATATCTAGTGTGATGAGTTTTTATTAAGAAAGAGTGAGAGGAGTAAATATTGATCACACAACCATACATGAAAGATCAAGATTACAAGTTACTTAAAGGTCATGTGACAAGAAGCCTTTCTCTTGAGTCGGCCCTAAACAAATTCTCTTCTATCTATTCCTCTTTTCGTTCTTTCTCATCCACCGGAGGGGGGTGGTTTGGGCCATTTTTTGACCTGGAATTACCCCTCTATATCATTTTTTTTTCTTTTTTATCTAAATAAGTAGATTTTTCACATAGATCTGGGTTTTCTTTCAGTTTTTTTTGTGTTTTCGTCGTCTGCGTGCGGCGGTATTTTGTTCGTTGTCTTGTTGCGGCGTCGTTTGGTTTCCTGTCTTGTTGCGGTGGTTTCTCGTCTTATTGCGGTGTTCATTTGGTTCAGATTGGTAGATTAGCTTCGATCCATTACAGATTCAATCAAGACTTGGGCGTCAACGTTACAGATCCAGAGGCATGGGTATTCCGGTCACTTTGATTTTGTCACATTTGTAGGTATTTTACCGTGTTATGCTATTAACTTGTGTGTTGTGAGTTTGTTCGTAGATTCATCCTTTTCAGTTTTTAGTGATGTTGAATTTGTGTTGTTCTCGGTGTATTTTATTAATTTGAGTGAATGAATATCTTTTTTAGTAAAAAAAAAAAGATCATGTGACCACTTAAAAAAATCACATCAATTGATATTCTAATCTTTACCATTCATGTAAGATCAAATAGTCAAGATTCATGTGACCACTTAAAAAAATCACATCAATTTATAAAAAATCATGTAAGATTTAATGATCAGATTTTATATATATATATATATATATATATAATTGAATTTTTTAAATATGAATTAATATGTAAATGTATATATGTCAAAGTAAATAATATGTGATTATAAATTTTTATATTTGTATGCATGAGTAATAAATTTAATTTAGATTGACGACACACGTGTGCCTTTTTTTTAAATTACAACACGATATGCCACATGTCAATTATTAAGATTATGTATTTGTCGCATTGTAAATTTTTAAACATGTTTGATCACGTCGAATGACACATATCGAATATGAAAATATATATTTTTTCTTTATATATTATATAATACGATGATTATATTATATGATTATATGATTTGAAGGTTTTATCAACTTATTATTAAGAGTATACAAAAAATATTTACTATATTTTCTTAGTTTTAAAAAATACTTAATAAATTCTTACTTCCTCATAATAAATTAAATTTAATTAATTTTATTATATTTTCATGCAAAATCTTACTCTTATGTGATGAATATATTGAAGTTTTATAATTAATATAAAATAATTATATATGAATAAATATACAATTTGAAAATATTTAGGTGATAATACATATATAATTGAAATGATATTAGATACCTAAGAAAATTTTGGATTTGAGGATCAATCACTAATAAAAAAAAATTAATAACGTGGTTAACTAAAGATAGGTAAGAATTTTTTGATTTTTTTTAATATGAATTAATATTTTATATATGTTAAGATAATTAATATGTGATTATAAATTTTTATTTGTATACGTGAGTAATAAGGCCCGATAATGTAAGATAATGTTGGGCGGTAAGAAAGCTAACAAGAAGACAAGATAAGTGTCGCGGAGATGAGGATGTTACGTTGGATGTGTGGCCATTTAGACAAGATAGGATTAGGAATGAACGCATTAGAATAAATTTAATTCTAGACATGTAAGGAGAAGACCCTTGAAGGCTCACCGTCTTCGGATGGAGAAATAACAATATATGGTGAAACGGTTAAAAAGATCTAGATTTGAATGACTTTACGATAGACACAATTAATTCGTCGATCCATGTAGAATTACTTCCCAGTGGGAAAATTACACGAAGATAAATTTAATTTTTTTAAATATGTACCTTTCTTTTATTTTATATCTACATATCGAGTTATTAGAATTATATATTGAATGATAAATTTTTAAATATGTTATTTTTATTTATTAATATATATTATTATATATTATATGATGATTATTATATATGATGATGATGATGATGATATGATGATGATGATGATGATGATTGATTATTATTATTATTATATGATAATTACTGTTAAGCCCATCTTAATTGTTAGAGCTAAGTAGTTCTTTGTGTTGTGAAATCCATGATTCGATATTTTGTGATTCTGTTAGCCCTTGCAAGTAAAGCAAATCCTTACAGATGGATGTTTATCGTGACTAAATTTAAGATGATAATCTCAGAAATTTTATATATAGTTTAGTATTTCATTACTTGATTTTAGCTAATGAAAATTCGCGCAAATCACCAGGATGACACCCAAATTATTAATTAATTGGGAAAGTGATTTTGAGGATGAAATTCAGATATCCAAGGAAGAAAAAGAAATATCTTTTATAATAACTGCAATAATACACTGGCGTTTATTTTCTAGAAAAAAAGATTAACAAATCAAGAGAACACATTATTTTTTACTAAAAAAAGTAAACAAACCATAAGTGATCATCATTTTCTATATTAAAAGTATTATAATTGATCAAAATAAAAATGAAATCAATCAAATAAAATTGAATTTTATAAAAAAATTGAACCTCAAATGCAATCTATCAATTAACTATTTTATAGGCATTTTTAAAAATAAATTAATTTCCTCTTCCTCATTCGTTCGTTCTGGGTTTGCCATGAACATGTTGCAGGTTTGCTGAGAAACCCTAGCTAAATTGCTATTTTTTTTCGGCGACATGACTACTAGAAAAGAGTTCAGACGAAGGAGGTGATAGATTGTCCATATATGATGTTCCAATGAGCTGGTTAAAAGTAGTTCTTCTAAAGGACGATGGTGAAAGTGAAGGGAAACCATGCGTATGTGGTGAAGTAAAGTGGTAATCCGAGATGAACTTTGAGTATGTGTTGAAGGTCTTATCGCATATTCTTTCGATGATTCATAGGCAAAAGATGAACTTTGAGAAGATGAAGAGTCACTGATGCCGTCGTACCCAGAAGCTTAATCTTTTTCAAGAATGAAGACTCATTAATCGAAAACGACAAAGGAAACATGAATCTCGATGCTGTCGTACACAAAAACTTAATCCTTTTCAGGGATAAAAACTTATCAACCGAAAACGGTGAATGAAACGAGGATCTGGATAGTAGCCATCGTACTATAATATTTTGAGGAGATTGATTTTTGTGGAGATGAACTTCAAATTCGATGCCAGAAGCTCAATGCAGAAGGACATTAGTAGGTCTGCAAATTCCCCTTCTATGAATCTTTTTTATTTCGTTGTTATTTCATGTTTCTATGGTTTTTTAGCTCTCTTTTCATAACTTTAATAATTTATAATGTTAATACATAATAATTAAAATTCCAAATTCTTATTTATTTTATAGTAATTCAATTTTTTTTTCTTACGTGGCAAGATTTTTTAAATGTTGTGATACATGTACATTTTTTATTTAAATTGTAATATGAGATGCTTTATATAATAATTATTGAGATCATGTATTTATCATATAATAATATTTTAAATATATATTATCATATCAAAATGACACATGTTATGATTTAAAGATATGTATTTTCTCCTATATATTATTATTAATTATATAACTATATAATTAGATATTAGATTAGATATCTCAGTTACATAAATGAGCCACATAACACTACTATTTTGTTAAAATTATTTGGTGAAAAGAAAAAATGGGAGCTTTTCTAGATTAATCATATTATTTTAAAATTTATTTACAAAATTGATGTGACTTTTTTCATTATTTATTAAAATTGGCAAAATTTGTCCGGTTAGCATTTTTTAAAAATTGTGAAGAGGAATTCACAAAATTAAAAGTCTTTCAAACACTTTCCTTAACTTAAGGTCCACGAATAAAGTGGTAAGTAACTCGTGATTTCAAATTTGAACGCATATTTAAATCATATTGAACTTATTATTTTAAGAAAGACATATCTTAAACACGACATAATTCAATAAATTAGACTTTTATACTTAACTTTTATCTAAAAAACACACTTCTCTTATTTTTTTTTTAAAGTTTTAAAGAAATTTAAAATTATGCTACTTTTCATAAAATAATGGAATAATTTGAGTAATTATTATTATTATTATTATTATTATTATTATTATTATTATACAAACAATATCAGAGGAAAAAAAAGGAAAGCTATCTTTGCATTTGTTTGCATGTTATTGTGAAATGATTGGATCAAATCTCACTTTTACTTATATGTATACATTATTTAGGTTTTTCATGATTCCTTATTTATAAAAAAAATAGTAAATATTTTTTAGTCTAAAAAATATTAGATATACATATATACATATATACATATCTCACATCTAATTATATAATAGAATCAGAAATATTGTGTTAAAAGTATCAAAATTACCTTCTGTTCCTTGAGAATATCCTACAGAAATAGGAACTATGAAATAAAAGAGAAAGAAAAAGTAAAATAAAAAAAATCAATAAAAAGTGTGGATGGGAACAGGATACTCTCCTGTTCCACCAGATGATCCTGATCCGTGTTAAAAAGTAAAGTAAGACCCAACAAAAGTGAAAGTGTGCAACTAAAATTACTCTTTTGGCCCAGAAACTTAGCGTACAAAGGACAAACGAAATATCCGAATGTTCTGTTCTGTGCTGGGTGACAGACATATCAAATAAATAAGCCTTTTAGCCTTCATAAAAAAAAAAAACAATGAGCAAGAAAAAATAAAATAAATGTAAGTGCTTCTCTCTCGGTCTCTCGTTGTTTTGTCCTGTGATTACACTTCCTTTTTGGGTGATATTGTGATTCCCTTGATTGTTTGATTGAGATTCTAATCCATGGGTTAGTGTTGATTTAGAGCTATTGCTGTGGAAATTTGGATTCTTTGTGCGGTGTGTGATAATGGGTATGATTAACTTCTCCCGTTTTCCTTCTGAAAATATTGAAGTGTTTATTTTTGGTTAATGAGGGTGGGGATTCTGATTCATTGAGTGGTGTTGAATGAAGTATATTACCATGGGTATTTGGATTTTTTGAGGTACATGATTGTGGGTAAGAAGATTCGCCTTTTTTTTTTTTCCTGAGAATATGAAAATATTTATCTTTTTTTTTTTTTTGGCTGAAAGTTTGTTGCTTTTCTGTTGTAAGAGGTGGGAAGTTTGTTTATACAAAATAGTGTGTTTCATCTAAAATGTTTAGAAAGTTTCCACAACCACATGGAATTGAATTTGGACCTTGCACCCGAATTTGGTCTGTTTTATGAGTAGAATATATGGGTGCTTGTTAAATTTTTTTTTTTTTTCAATATTATAATGTGCTGTTGAAAACCGAACTCATTTTGTGCGCGGAAGAAATTTGAAGGACTTTTGGGTGCTACTGTATGAAGGAAAGAATTTGTAGTGTAAGTTTGATCAGTTTTGGAATTGTTCATTAGATACCATTCAATATAACAATTATATGGATACATACTAGTGACAGCTGAAAGCAGAAGGATTTGCATCGAATGGCCCTGAAAACTCATGTGGGGTGACAAGTAATTTTATATGAAAAATAGTAAAATAAATATAAATTTGGCTCACTCTAATCTGAAGTTCTCTCTTCTTTTTAAATTCTTCATGAACACGACTATATACATAAGAATTGAACGGAACTTCCAACTGAATATTGTGCATGGATGTTTAACATATACGTTATGCGGTAAGATTTGTGCTTGTGGTTATTGCATTTGACGATTTGTTTGGTATGTAGGTCATAACAACCCCTTAAGATGTTCTCACTTACCTTCTATGAAGATTTTAGAAGTTTTAATTATATATTTTCTTTGAAAATTATAAGAATTTTACAACTTGTAGCAATTTCTTCCATATTTTTGGTTTGTGGTACATCTTGATTTTTCCTTAAACTAGAGATTCATATGCTTCCAATCATGACATTGTGGTCATTGCATGATCTCTGAACAGTGAAGATTGCATGATTTGGAAAAATGGGCCCAGACTTAGAGCTGAATGGCAAGTCAGAAGCTGCCCTAGAAGTTCTGGCTAGCAAAGAGAATATACCTGCCCCTGCATTTTCAGAACAAAAGGTTCTGCAGCCTGGAACTAACTGCAAGGCCAATGCTTATGGCATGGAAGTATCACCAATTGAACAAACTCCTTTGTCCAGTGGATATGAGGATGTAGAAGTTAATATAACTGGGTGCGTAAATTCTGGTAAGGTGGTGGAAGATGCTTGCGAGGACCTCACTGAGTATTCCAGTTCTTTTGGTGATACAGGATCTGGCATAGAGACTGGCTCAACATTCAGCGATACTGAAGTTGAATCACGAATGTGTGCTGGCAATGCATCGTCATCCATGCGTGATGATTGGATTGAACCACTTCGAATTAGGTGTGTTTCAGTTCAAATTCTTTCATGCATCTATTCTTCCTGTCTTGTCTATAGGAAGCAAGAAAAGAAAACTGGAAAAAAGGAAAAAGAACTAACACCACATCCTTCCATATCTACTTTTTCTATATGTACATACAGGCTGAGAGACACCATGTTTCTTGATTATTGGTTAATCCCATTCTTAAGACGTAAGATGATCTTGTCAGTCTGACTGCAGTCTTTTCATAGAGTTTGTTCTATTGGGGTAGGCAAAGTAAACGAAGTTCTCAATCTGAGGCCTCTGGGTTGGGAGAATATTTTGGTTCCAGAGTGATGATATAAATTTTATTTTATTTTTAAATGAGTTGATTTTATTCCACATTCTTTTTATGCGTTCTTTATTTGTGCCTCTTATCCCCAAATTTGTTTTTGCTACTGGTTACTGCTTTTGAATTTCTTTTCTCCTGTACCACTGGCGCACTGTATGCTTTTTCGTGTGACTTAACTTCCTAAATTTACATTCTATTGGGTTTCTCCTAAATTTCTTTTCCCCCTATGCTTTCCTTTCTTTCTGCTACTCAGCATGACTCTGAATTTTATTGTTTTATATGTTTCCTTCCTTTCAGCTGTAAATAGGTATGACTATATTATTGCACTTGCAAAATAGTTAAGAAATAGATATGATTTTCACTTTACAGAATTAAATAAACTCAGAACCTCAGTATGGAACTTTCTCATGCATTATCTGAGAAAAGATTGAAAGTAGAATGAGGAAAATGGGGTTATTTCAGGTGAGATTTTGTGGGTGCATACACAGATCTGCTGTAGTTTGGCAGTTGCAAACTGTTGAAATTGTATGGTTTAGATAGGGAAGCGGAAGAAAAGATAATAGAGACTCTGAGTAATAGAATAATAGATTGATATGGTGTGTAATGATGTGTTATAAAATACTCACAATGATCCTATTTATACTAATAATTTGGTCAAGTACTAGTGTAGTACTACTAGTACAAGCCCAAGCCCACTAATATAATATGACTACTAACCCTAATTAAATAAGAAAATAAATCATGAAATATAATGGAATAGGAAATAACTCCTAAGATTGCTTTCTCAATTAGATGACTAATTGATTCTACAATATAGTCTAAAGATCTTCTAAGATAATCTAAAGATATTCTAAGATATTAAAAATATTTTCTGAAGATATGCTAAAATATTCTTAAATACTCAAGATATTCTGAGATATTCTAACACAAACCTATCTTGGGAATTGTTGGAATTGATGGAAAAAGTTCCTCTAAAGTAGCTTGTGATAGGACCCTCGGGTCCAACTCTGATACTGAGCAGGAATTGGATCAGGTGCTGGACCTGAATCCAAAGAAGCTCATCATTTGGAAAGTATATTCTAGAAGAAAGAAAGTGGGTCCAAGAGAGAGTTAGTTAGTGACATGGCATGTGGTTACTGCATGAGAAGGGGGGGTTTCTGTCAGCATCAGGAATTAATAGGATTGTATGGGGAGTGAGAGAGGCATTCATGCATTTGGTATTAAGATAGTTAGGAGAGTATCTCTTTGGAATAGGAGCTCTAGGCTCTGGTTATCTTTTCCTTGTTGTAAGAGCTCCTGTAGCTTATCTTTTTCATTAAATAATACTACTATACTGAAATTCTTTCTGGGATTTCTATCATTGGTCCAACCTGTCGGATACGTCGAGGGAGAGCCAGCATTGCCGGAATTGTCCATGCCACCTAAGATGACTGAGAGAGTGGAAGTGTTGGAGGCACGACTCGCTAGTTTGGAGGCTGGCTTTGGGGATATCCAATCGGCCTTCAGAGCGACGTTCTTGGAATTGAAGCAGTCTTTGCTTCAGGAGGTCAGTAGGATGTTGGAGAAGAAATCGGATGCGTCGCACGACGATTCCTCTTCATCTAGGGAAGCATCCCCGCGTCGGAAGGATGACTTGGAGGAGTATCAGATGTCGGTGAAGAAGGTGGAATTGCCGATGTTCGACGGGTTTGACCCGGTGGGGTGGATCACGCGAGCCGAAACATACTTTGAAGTTCAGAGCACCTCTGAGGAGGTAAAGATCAAACTGGCTCGTCTAAGTATGGAGGGTCAAACAATCCATTGGTTCAATCTGTTGAGGGCGACGGAGGATGATCTCACGTGGGAGAAGTTGAAGCATGCATTGATTGAGCGATATGGGGGATGGAAGTTTGACAACCCATTCGAGGAGCTCTCCAATCTCAAGAAGACAGGGACGATGGATGAGTACATTGAGGAATTCGAGCTCATTTCGTCTCAGGTGGAGCGACTTCCGGAGGAACAATATATGGGCTATTTCATGGGCGGGTTATGCCCAGAGATTCGGTGGCGGGTGAGGCCGTTCAACCCGCGCTAGCGTTTCCAAATGATAAAACTGGCTCGCGATATTGAGGCGGAGCTCGGCGACGTCAGTGAAAAGACAGAGGCCTTTCCTCCACGCATGCGCAATTGGCAACAGAACAATTTTTCCAGGGGATCGTGTGGCTATTCGACCCACAAGGACGCTGGCACGGGGAAGGCTCATGCAACCTCTTTGGAGGCGCCACATAGAGCCTCCACTGAGTCTATGGCGTCGGCCACTCGACGATCGGAGGGGGACCGCCGTTGGGCGACCAATAGAAGCAAGGGAGTTCGTCACTTGATGTATCACGAACTCATGGATAGAAAGGCGAAGGGCTTGTGTTTTCGATGTGGGGAGAAATTCTATCCTCTCCATCAATGCCCAGAGAAACAGTTCCCGTTGATAGTGTTGGGTGATGATGAAACACTAAATGAGGAAGGGGAGGTGGTGGCGATTGAGGTGGATGACGAAGAGGAGGACGACGGGACCTTGGAATGCAATGCCATGGGACTTTTTGGATTTACCGAGCCTTCGATATCCGAAATCAAAACCATGCAATTGGAGGGTAAGCTACAAGGGGTGTCCGTTCTGATCTTGGTGGATAGTGGGGCAAGCCACAATTTCATATCTCCCCAAGTAACGGCAGCGTTAGGGATGAAAGTGTCTTCAACCCGGGTGCGGGGTATCCGGTTAGGAGATGGACACAGGGTGACCACAACAGGAAAGTGCTCAGGAATTGCAATTCAGTTGGGGAATATTACAATAATAGTTGATGCTTATGTGCTGGATTTGGGTGGCTTTGATATGATTCTGGGTGTGGTGTGGCTGCAAACGTTGGGGAAGGTGGTGATGGATTGGAAGGATATGACCATGAATTTTCAATTAGCAGGAAGGACGGTGGAGTTACGAGACAGTCACCTGAGACGACCTTGTCAAGGAGAAGCTGGCAATACCCATTAGAATCGACCTCATTTCACAGTTTACTGGAGGGGGTCAAAAGGGAGAAGGGTGGTTTGTTGTGGTCTACGGAGATGGAAGCTCTATCAGAGAGGCTAGGCAAAGTTGATCCCAATAAGCTTATGCAAGTAACTACCATGGATAGGTATTTGAGATACCATGTGCAGGGTTTTGAGAAAGCATTTGCTGTTAAGTTTCCAGTTTGGTCTATAGCTGCTAAGAGACATATAGATCCAAGTACAACCATTTTGGATGTTCAAGGCGTGGGTTTCAAAAACCTAACCAAGTCTGCACGGGAGCTTATCACGCGGCTGCAGAAGATTGAAAGTGATTACTATCCCAAAACACTATGCCAAATGTTTATCATCAATGCTGGTCCTGGTTTTAAGTTGGTCTGGATCATGGTGAAAACATTTCTTGATCCCAAAACTACTTCAAAGATTCATGTTCTCGGAAACAAGTTCCAGAGTAAATTATTTGAAATTATCGATGTGAGTGAGCTGCCAGAATTTCTAGGTGGTAGTTGCATTTGTGTAGATCAGGGTGGTTGTATGAGCTCTGATAAAGGGCCATGGCAAGACCCAAACATTTTAAAGATGGTTCTTAGTGGTGAAGTGCAATGTTCTAGACAAATAGGAACAGTTTTTAACGGCGAGGGGATGATGACTGAATATGATAAGGCATCTTATCCAATGATAAAAACTAGCGATACATCTACAGCAGAATTAGGATCTAAAGTTGAAGATATCACTTCTCCCAAAGCAAGTGGGAATTATATTAACCCTATGTTGACTCCTGTCTATGAAGAAGCAAGATTGGTTGGTAATGCTAGTCATGCTGGCAGTTTTACTGAGTGTGATGATTATGTTCCCATGGTTGACAAGACTGTTGATGTTGGATGGAAAGAGCAGCAAGAATCACCTCAAAACTCATTTGGGCTCAACAGAAAATTCTCCATCGAGTACTGAAAAATCTCCTGATGGCAACTGTGCATATATTTGGGCCGTTAGGGCAGGCTTCTTTCTTGCCCTTTTTGCTTTTGCTCGTTTAATACGGGGCTTCTTTCTTTCAGCCTTAAGGACAAGGCTGCTCTTCCAGGAGAGGGCTCTGATACTGAGCAGGAATTGGATCAGGTGCTGGACCTGAATCCAAAGAAGCCCATCATTTGGAAAGTATATTCTAGAAGAAAGAAAGTGGGTCCAAGAGAGAGTTAGTTAGTGACATGGCATGTGGTTACCGCATGAGAAGGGGGGATTTCTGTTAGCATCAGGAATTAATAGGATTGTATGGGGAGTGAGAGAGGCATTCATGCATTTGGTATTAAGATAGTTAGGAGAGTATCTCTCTGGAATAGGAGCTCTAGGCTTTGGTCATCTTTTCCTTGCTGTAAGAGCTCTAGTAGCTCATCTTTTTCATTAAATAATACTACTATACCGGAATTCTTTCCGGGATTTCTATGAGCTTGTTTGTAAGTTGAGCAAGTAAGGGTATACATTCACTATTGATTTAATTTAAAGTGCATCGTGATCTTAACCTACTAATGATTTAAGGATGGATACATCCTTACTTGTTCACTTTACAGACAAGTTCACTGTAGTGGAGCCTTGTCTGGAATTGACACAATTTCTGATTTATAGTGATTCCTGCTATTCTTGTCACAACTCATTGCCATTCTAATTCATAGTTGTGATTCAGATTTCAGATGACTGGGAGCTTGCATTGGAACAAATTGCATGATTCAAATAATGAATCTGGCCTAATAACAATGTTTGTAATTGTTTAGCTTGTGTATATTATAACAAATTCAGTATGTAAGTTTAGATAAAAAAGTTTGGGAATTTTTTGTGATGCTGGTGTACCTTGAATTAGCTGTAATCACTGGATTAGAAATTTATTAACTCTTGTTTCATGCAGAGGGAATGTGCATTACAGTTATGATCCAATCTTTCCTACTATCAATTTTCATGCTTTTCCCTAATAAAAAGCATCTCTGAAAGTCTGACTCAACTGTTATTAGGGCTATTTTTTAGAAAGACATTTCAGAAGAATCATCTGCTTTCTTCCTCTATTTTGATGAGTGTTCTATAATACAGTCTGCTCAAAAATAAAATTTTTACATGTATCAGTTATTTTAGTTGCTGTTAGATATATAGGATGCTTATGTTAGTATATTAGTTTTATATATTAGCATTCTTTTATATTATTTTTGTACAGCTGTAAGAGCTTGAAAAGCAAACTTCCTCTTCTCTTAATAAAAAGTAAGAGCAGTGACAGAAGGTAACAACTTTCCATCTCATACTTGGGTTTATCTCTTTCTCTCTTTCTCTCTCTCTCTCTCTCTCTCTCTCTCTCTCTGTTACTGATATGGTATCAGAGCTTGGGGGAGATAAACCCTATCTCCTCAACTGCTTGGCCCACTGCCAGCAGTACCCAGAAACATCCTTACCCGAGACCTCGCCTCACTCATGGTGAGATTTTCCAGTGGTGTTTCAGTAGGCTATGACTCATACCAGCCACTGTTCCTTAAGTCTTCCGGCACGTAGCAGCTCCAGATCATCTCAGAAGTGGCCAGCCGGCAAGACCCACACTGATCACAGCCGTAGCTCCTCCGCACGCGCTGTCACATGCCGCCGTCATCACTGAGCATGGGCTTCACGCGCGACATGCGCCCCCTCTTTCCCAGTGCATGAGACACCCTCCTTTGTCCAGAAGACATCAGAGCCTTCTCCGACCCTGTACAGACCCTTTTTCCAGCCTGTTTGAACTTGTTTTTCAGATTTTCCTCTGTCCTCTCATGGCCAAACCAACTCCTGATACTGAATCCCTCTCAAAGGCTGATCACACTTCCAAAACTGAAAGTTCCAAAGTGGAACCTCCTGTTTTCGCCAACTATGTCTCCTCTGCCATATGCACTGATAAGCTAGACGGAACAAACTATGCCATCTGGGCATCAGATATCGAACTATGGCTCGAGGGACAAGAATACACTGAACACTTGACTAAGAAAACTGAAGATGTTCCTGAGGCTGAGAGGGAGAGATGGAAGAAAATTGATACTCAGTTATGTAGTTTGATAAAACAAACCCTTCATCCTTCTTTGAAACAGATTTTCAGACCCCACACTACTTGCTACAAGGTGTGGCAGCAAGCAAAACAGTTGTATACCAATGATGTGCAGCGAATATATGCTGTTTGCTCAAACCTTGTGTCTCTAATTGCTCCTTGGAAACTCAACAGCCATATGTCTACTTAGTTGGGAATAGCTCAAGTGGCATTATCATAATTCAATGAGCTTCTACCTCCAGCCAGTTCTCTGGAAAAAGAATATGAACAGAGGAGCACCTTCTTCATGCTTTTGGCGCTCTATGGACTGCCCTCTGAGTATTCCACTGTTCGTGATCAGATATTAGGGAGTCCTATGGTTCCTACCTTGACACTGGCATGGTCTAGCCTTCTCAGAGTGGCTGGACCTGCAGCTGCCCAAGTTTCTTCTGGACCCTCCAATTCTGGACCTACGTCCTCAGCTCTTATGTCTATTCCTAAGACTACAGGTGAGGCTTTTTCTCATCCAGGATGGAGACAAGTTATGCTTGATGAAATGTTAGCCCTTCAGACCAGTGGCACTTGGGAGTTGGTTCCCCTTCCAAAGGGCAAATCCACTGTTGGCTGTAGATGGATTTACACTGTTAAAGTAGGTCCAGATAGTCACATTGATCGCCTTAAAGCACGATTGGTTTCTAAAGGCTATACTCATATTTTTGGACTTGACTATAGTGATACATTCTCTCCTATAGCCAAAGTGGCATCTATTCCTCTCTTTTTATCCATGGTTGTCATCCATCACCGGCCTCTTCATCAACTAGATATTAAAAATGCTTTCCTCCATGGTGAATTACATGAAGAGGTTTACATGGAGCAACTGCTAGGCTTTGTTACTTAGGGGGAGTGTTCTAGACATGTATGTCGATTACGTAGATCACTTTATGGTCTCAAACAATCTCCTTGAGCCTGATTTGGTCGCTTTAGTATTTGTTGAAATAGAGAAAAGAAGAGAGACATATGATGAAACCGCGTGTCTCAACTACACAACGGAGGCTGACTATATACTCAATAAGTAATAACTAATTACACAATTTACATGATGTGGGACTAACAGTTGTACTACTAATTACACCTAATTACATATGTTTACAACAGGTTTCAACACTCCCCTCAAGTTGGAGCATATAAGTCATATGTACCAAGCTTGTTACAAATATAGTTTATTCAAGGACCTCTCAAAGACTTAGTGAAAACATCCGCGAGTTGATCATTTGAATTGACGAAGCTAGTGGTGATGTCTCCAGGATAAGATCTTTTCTCTCGATAAAGTGACGAGTCTATCTCAATGTGTTTGGTCCTCTCATGAAATCTTTGGATTAAGCGATATGCAAAGCGACTTGATTATCACAAATAAGAGTCATTTGCATAACGTTTCCAAACCGAAGCTCTTTAAGAAGTTGTTTTAACCAAATGAGCTTGCAAGTACGAGGCCATGGCTCGATATTCCTTTCGGCACTTGATCTTGCAACCACATTTTGTTTCTTACTTTTCCAGGAAATCAAATTACCCCGATGGATACACAATAACTGTAAGTAGATCTCCTATCAATAGGAGAATAATCAAGCATCGGAGTATCCTACAAATCTGAGTGTGTCCTTTGTCTTCATAGACAAGGCCTTTTCCTGGAGCTCCCTTAATATATCTGAGAATACGAACCACTGCATCCCAATGCCCTTTACAAGGTGAGTTTAGAAATTGGCTCACTACACTCACCGCAAAGGAGATATCTGACGGGAATGAGTCAGTAAGATAGTTAAGTTTTCCAACCAATCGTCTATATTTTCCTTGATCGAAAGTGGCTCCCCGATCCGGTAAAAAGTCTAACATTAGGATCCATAGGGGTGTCAACCGGCTTTGCATTCAATAGTCCTGTTACCTCAAGAACATAGCATACTTCCTTTGTGAGATTACTATGCCATCCTTGGATTGTGCCACTTCAATTCCCAAGAAATAACGAAGTTTGCCAAGATCTTTGGTCTGAAAGTGATGACAGAGATGTTGTTTTATCTGAGTTATGCCTTGGTGATCACTTCTGGTGATAACAATGTCGTCTACATATACAATCAAATAGATACAACCTTGGACTGTATGGCGATAAAAGACAGAGTGGTCGGACTCACTACGAGTCATACCAAAGTCGCACAATTGATCTGAATCGACCAAACCAAGCCCGGAGATTGTTTGAGACCATACAATGACTTGTGTAGACGACACACAAGGAGGAAGACTCCCACGAGCAACAAACCACTGGTGGTTGCTCCATGTAGACTTCTTCTTCCGGATCACCATGAAGAAAAGCATTCTTGATATCCGGTGATGAAGGGACCAATGGCGAATAGCGGCCATAGACAGAAAAAGGCGAATGAAGCCATCTTCGCCCGGGGAGAAAGTGTCGCCATAATCCAAACCAAATATCGAGTATACCCTTTGCCACCAAACGAGCCTTTAGGCGATCAAGAGTGCCATCGGGGCCAACCTTGGCCAACCTTGACCGTATAAACCATTGCCACCAATGAGACTTCCCGGGAGGAAGAGTAACAAGTTCCCAAGTACCACTGTTTCCGAAGTGCACACATTTCATCAATCATTGCTTGTCGCCACCCGGGATAAGATAAAGCTTCACCTAGAGATTTAGGAATAGACACGAGAAGACAAGGTGGAAAGACAAGCATAATGCAATAAAGAAAGGCGATGGTAGCGAGATTAACATAGTGAGGAGAAAGGGTTACCGGTGGATCTAATACCTTTTCGAAGAGCAATGGGAAGGTCGACGCGGGAGGCGGTCTTGGGAGTTGGTAAAGGAGGTGGTGCTTGGGATGAGAGTCCAAGGAGCTTCGGTAATTTCTACAACCTCGATGATGGTGGTGGTAGTGGTGGTGGTTGTGGCCGACGACGATAAACCCTGGAGAGGGCCGAGTAGTAGGGACCAGGGGCACTAATAGGAGAAGGTGGTGATGGAGCGGGGGCAACGGGGACAAGAGGAGGAATGGTAGGGAGGACCTCGGTGATGGGTGGAAGAGCGCGGTCGGGAGACTCAAAGAAAGGAACCGACTCGAAGAATGTGACATCGGCGGAGATTAGATAACGCTTAAGAGTGGGTGAAAAACACGATAACCCTTTTGAGACCGATGGTAACCAAGAAAAACACATTTGATAGAGCGAGCAGCGGTTTGTCAAGACCGGGAGTGATATCATGGACAAAACATGTCGACCAGAAGACACGAGGTGGAAGAGAGTGGAGGGGTTGGTGAGGAAACAAAACAGAATGGGAACCCGGTTATCAAAACGAGAAGAGGGCATACGATTAATCAAATAGCAAGCGGTGAGAACCGCATCGCCCAAAAACGAAAGGAACATGACCATGACATAAAAGGGTCTGAGTTGTTTCAATAAGATGTCTATTTTTGCGCTCACAAGCAACCCCATTTTGTTGAGGGTATAGGGACAAGATGTTTGGTGAAGAATGCCATTAGATGCCATAAAAGTTTGAAAATTGTGAGACAAAAATTCACGGGCATTGTCACTACGCAATATACGAATCGGAACACCAAACTGAGTTTTGATTTCATTATAAAAGGTTTGAAAAATTGAAAACAACTCTGATCTGTTTTTCATTAAAAATAACCAAGTACACCGAGAATAATCATCAATGAAAGTAACAAAATATTTTGACTCAAAAGTAGACTCAATACGACTAGGACCCCAAATATTAGAATGCACTAAAGCAAAAGGAGACGCAGCTCGACGACACACTCTATCGGGAAACGGACTACGGGTGTGTTTCCCAAGTTGACACGACTTCAGGGTAAAGTAGATAACTTAGAAAAGGTAGACACCATTTCTTTGTAGCTTCGCAAGATTAGGGTGACCCAACCGTGAGCATGAATGGTGAGAGGGGAATCGGGTGAGCACACACGAGAGGTGGCGAGAGAGTGGTAAAGGCCATTAGACTCACATTCGGCGCCAATCATCCGTCCCGAACTCCGGTCTGCAAAATGACAGAGTCTTTAGTGAAACTAATGCGACAATCTAAAGAAACGGGTCAAACGACTAATAGAAAGTAAATTAAAAGGACAACCGGGAACATAAAGAACAGAATCAACGAGACGAGAGAAGGGAGGGGATGGACGGTACCAATCCCTTCGGGTTGTGTTTGGGACCCATTTGCTAAAGTAATAATAGGTAAATAGCCGAGTTAGAAAATTTAGAGAAAAGACGTTTATTACTGCAGAGATATGGTCGGATGCCGAGTCAAGTACCCAAGGACCTAAAGGTGGAGATTGAGAGAGACAAGCAAAGGCATTTGTGTGCTCACAGATGCGGTAGAGTTAGAAGCCGGTTGTTGCTCAAACCATTTTAGAAAATCTGCATAGTTTGGGAGATGGGGTTGGTGGAGCGAGAGGACTCGGGTAAATCAGTACTGATGGCACAGGCAATATGGGCGGCCGTGGAGGACGGCCATTTTTGGTCCAACAACGATCCTCAGTATGACCCAACCTGTTACAGAATGTACACTTCGGACGAGGCCTACCCGAGGTGCCAGGGCGAGAACGACCACGAGTGGCACTTTGGGAGATGAGGGCAGAAGTATCAACTGGAGCCGGAGCTAGGACAGAACCAGAGGGTTGCTTTGCGGGGACTCGAAGCAAAGAAGACCAAGGCGATGAGGAGTGGGGAACCGTGGCGAACCCAAAAAATCGATCACGATTAGCAGAATATTCTGGAGGTAACCCATACAAGGCCATGAGCATGAAAAAGGTGTTACGTTGCTCGAGTTCTTGGGCAGGGGTAGCAGGGGTAGCAGCGGGGGGTAGCAACTCATTGAAATCATGCAGAGCACCATGAACCTTACCCAAGTAAGCAGACATAGGGCCATCAAACTGACGAGGAGCAATAAGACTCATGAGGTTGTGACAGACCCCATATAAGCGCTGAGTGTCATTAGTGTAAAGAACCTTGGCTTGTTCCCAAATAGAAGCACAAGTGGTCTGCGCACGGAAGATCTGCTTGAGAGAAGAGTGAATGGTGGACTTGATTACAACGCACAACTGTTTATCAATTTTCTTCCACCGGGGTTGTTCCGCCGCAGGTATAGAGTTAAGATCGGTGGTGAGGTGGTCTTTATACCCTTGACTTTCAAGCCACAACTTGATGTCGAAGCCCAAAGTATCATAATTGCGCCATCTAATTTATCGGTGAGAGAGGGGTATGAAGGTAACTTGTGAAAACAGGAGGCTCAACCTTGGGATGATCTTTAGAGCCATCTGGAGAGGTAGAACTTGCCATAGGTCAGAATATTAGGGGCAAAAGTGGAAAACACAAGATACCTGAAAAATCCCACGCAAGGAAACAAGGATCTGAGGACAGATCGGCATAGAGGAGGCCGAGACGAGTCAGACGAGGTGAACGGCGGCCGGAGGGGCGGCCGGACGAGCCGTCACGCGCCGAAAAATAGGCCGGACGGTGGCTAAGCGGTAGCGGAGACGGGCGGCGCGTGGGGGCGCGTGACAACGGCGCCGGGGCTGAGCTTCGGGGGTCTGGCCGATCGGAGGGAGGCGGTTCCAGCGGTGAGGTCGGCGGCCGGAAAAGAGGCGGCGGACGGCGGCGGACGGCGGTGGCAGCGGCAAACAGGGAGAAAACGGCGCCGGAAAGACGTCACGGCAAGGGAGAAAGGTCGGCAAATCGGAAGGGAAACACGGTTGGCCGGAAAAATTTTCACCGGAGGGCGGATGGACCCAACGGGTATGCGCGGTTCTAGGGTTGCCTCTCTTTAGGCTCTAGATACCATGTTGAAATAGAGAAAAGAAGAGAGACATATGATGAAACCGCGTGTCTCAACTACACAACGGAGGCTGAATATATACTCAATAAGTAATAACTAATTACACAATTTACATGATGTGGGATTAACAGTTGTACTACTAATTACACCTAATTACATATGTTTACAACAGTTTCCAACAATATTGTTGTGCAACAATTTCGCATGACTCGCAGTGTAGCAGATCATTCAATGTTCTACCGTCATTCCTCTCAAGGATGTATCTATTTGGTTGTTTATGTTGATGACATTGTTATTATAGACAGTGATCACCATGGCATTCAGCAACTTAAACAGTTCCTCTTCCGTCATTTTCAAACAAAAGACTTGGGCAAACTTTATTACTTTTTGGGAATCGAAGTGGCTTAATCTAAGAACGACATTGCTATCTCACAACGGATGTATGCTTTAAACATACTTGGAGAAACTAGCATGTTAAATGCTAGACCTATTGATACTCTGATGGATCCCAATGTTAAACTTATACCAAACCAGGGGGAGCCTTTAGCTGATCCTAGCTGGTATAGGAGACTTGTTGGGAAACTGAACTATCTTACAGTGACTAAACCTTATATCTCCTTTCCTGTGTGCGTTTTTAGTCAGTTTTTGAACTCTCCATGTGAAAGTCATTGAGATGCTGTTGTTCGAATTCTAAGATATATCAAGGGAGCACCAGGAAAAGGACTTCTTTATGAAGATAAGGGTCATACTCAAGTAGTGAGCTACTTTGATGCTGATTGGGCAGGTTCACCCTTTGATAGGAGGTATACTTTAGGGTATTGTGTGTTTATTGGAGGTAACTTGGTTTCTTGAAAGAGTAAGAAACAGAGTTTTGTTGCCCGATCTAGTGTAGAAACAGAATATAGAGCTATGGCTACTGCAACATGTGAACTTGTCTAGTTAAAACAGTTGCTCAGAGAACTTTAATTTGGAGATGTTGGACAAATGACCCTTGTTTGTGACAGTTAGGCTGCATTGCTATTGCCTCTAACCTTGTCTTCCATGAAAGAACCAAATATATTGAGATTGATTGTCATTTTATAAGAGAGAAGATCATGTCAGGTGACATTGTCACAACTTTTGTCAAATCGAATGACAAGCTTGCTGACATCCTTATAAAATCCCTTAAAGGATCCTGGATTAGTTACATATGTAATAAGCTTGGATCATACGATATATATGCTCCAGCTTGAGGGGGAAGTATTAGATATATAGGATGCTTATGTTAGTATATTAGTTTTATGTATTGGCATTCTTTTTTATATTATTTTTGTACAGCTGTAAGAGCTTGAAAAGCAAGCTTCCTCTTCTCTTAATAAAAAGTAAGCTCAGTGACAGAAGGTCACAACTTTCCATCTCATACTTGGTTTATCTCTCTCTCTCTCTCTCTCTCTCTGTGTGTTACTGATAGTTGCCATGGCTAAAGTTGTGATGTGTCATGTTTGTATTCCCAAATTCCATTGTCTTAGTTGCTACGTGTTTGATTAGAATTTCAATCACTTGTGTGTTTTACATTTTACGCTATTAACCATTCAGAAAGAAAAAGATGACAATTCATTGGAGGAGGTTCATACACCCTCTTATGTGGCGCTGTAAGTGGATAGAATTGCAATTGAAGAAACTTCACTCTCAAGCACTTAAATATGATAAAGAGCTTGCGGCATACCATTATAAAAAGCAGCTTGAGTTTTCAAAGTTCACAGTAGATGATTTTGATGTCAAGTCAGTACCTATATCTGATGGGATTCATAGGAATAAAGTTATGAAGCGGAAGAAAAGGAAGAGAGCTGAAGAGTGTGATTTATCATCATACGGGTCTAACCATAGTTTATTCTCCTACTATGGTATGGCATTTTTTGGTTGGTTATCGTATTTTTTGCACAATGTATATCTCCTGATATTTTCCTCTCTTCTGTCATTGTTCAGAGAACAAAGACCATACTGATGGTGCTTGTTTGGAAGATTTTCGTGGTGTTGCCATAAGTGAGTAGCAGTAATATACATAATGCTGTTTTTATTTATATAACTGCAACACTGAGCTTATTTATTACGAAACAAGTTTTAATCAATTATCCGCTTTCCATGAGATTCTAAATTTTTAATTCTACGTTCTGTTTCATTGGTATCAGGAGAAAATGCTGATAATAATGAGGAGTTTAAGTTGAATGATATGTGGTCTTCTGTAGATCATGAAGATAATGATAAATCCTTGGATGACATCATTCAAAAGATTGAAGTAGTACAATCACAAGTTCTGAAATTGAAAACTCGGATTGACAAGGTGATTAGTGAAAATCCAGGAAAGTTCCGTTCTGTAACTCAATTGAGCATGGTTAAGCCATCTGATGGATTTAATCATTCTGATCATAATTATGCTTCTTTTGCTGGTAACGAAAACACATTTCCTGTTAGTTTTGTTCATGCTTCATCTCAGCTTAAATCTGAGTTATACATGGAAGATCTACTTATACCTGGAAATACACTGCCAACACGTGCAGGGATAATTCCTCTTATTGAAACCACAAATAGGCCTCAGCTTGAGGTTCCTTGGGAAAATGTAAGCTTTTTTGTATAAAGTAATTTCAACTTGTATATTGTTATATTTTCTATTTTTCTTGTGTAAATTTATGATAGTTATGAACAAGTATATGTGGTTGTGCTTGATATTTGCTGCCATTATAACAATGGAGTTTTGTACTGCTTGCACCATGCTCTTGCTTTTGCAATTGGTAGTGGCTGTGCGCTAGCTTTTTTAATCTATTGAGCCTGTGTTCGACTCCTGTATCATACAATATGTGGATTATGACTTTTGTATTGACTGTTAGGCGGTAAAAAGTCATCAAGTGCATAAGCTCTTTGTTGCAGAGATGAAGATGTTGCGTTGGATGAGTTGACATACAAGACAAGATAGAATTAGGAATGCATGCATTAGAGAGAAAGTAGGGATAGCGCCTATTAATGAAAAGATGATAGAATCTCACCGTAGGTGATTTGGCCCTGTGATAAGTTGACCATTAAAAGTCCCATTAAGAGTAGATCAGGTGTAGGATAGTTCAATAGTAAGAGGTAGAAGGAGACAAAAAAAAATTATAGGTGAAATTATTAAAAAAGACTTAAATTTAAATGGTCTATCTAAAGACATGGTTTATGTCAGAACACAATGGCGTTATTTGATTCATGTAGCTGACCTCACTTAGTGGGAAAATTCTTTGTTGTTGTTGTTGTTGTACCATGCACTTGGTTTTGCAATTGGTAGTGCCATACTGCCATTGATTTGAGTTTCTGTTACACCATCCATCCATGAAGGAAGTTGTTGAGAAGAATTGAGATGCCCCAGAGCTTTTATAATCCAGCTTATGTGACCTTTTTTTTTTTTCAAACGAATGTCCTTGGTGGTTGCTTTTAAATTTTTCTTATGCATGTGTATGGTAAAATGTTTATATATGAATACTTTTGATCTATTTCTGTTGTATCCCTGCCATGTAGAGTGTTCTAGTTTTTTAAAATTTGCCGTTTTGTCCTACTTGTGCCTGCCATATCTTCTCCTACTTGTGCCATGTCATATGCCTATCCCTTATTCATATGTTCTTCTTGTAAATACTTTTTGGTACCAAATTGTTGTCCTCATTTCCTATAGCAGGATAACACGTGTTGATGCTATGTACACTGATGTATATTATTAATTGAAATTTTGAATTGATAACAAGAATTTTAATAGTCATGGACTCATCATCCAACTACTAAGGTTGTATGTTGAAGGGAAAACTTCGATCAATCTGTGTGTATGTTTTAGGATCATAACATACATTGTAAATTTGTAATGTTGTCCTTTTCTTATGTGCAGACCAAGGATGAAGTTCTATTACAAAATCAGGCAGCTAAGGAAGAGTTGCATGATCTTGAGAATGTTAGAAATCAGCTTGTTGAGAAAACCAAGGAACCAGTTGAAGAGCAGAAATCCATTTCCCTGGCTCAAGTTTCAGAACCTGGCTTGGTCACTGAGAATGCTGTACATAATGCGCATTCTACTTTGAAAGCGTGTTCTACATCAAAGTCAAATTTCCCTAGGAACACAAGGAGGAGAAGGCAGAAATCTGGCTCAAAGAGTTGGCGCCGGAGATTATATGTTTGAGCTGAATCTGAATAGAATGATTATTTTTTGAGACAGCTGGAGGAACTGAGATTTTTTCAAATATATCGCAATCTACTTCTATTCTAATGTGTAAATGTTGGTTATGTCATGTATACTTTTTGTTACATCAAGAAATGAGATTCTTATTCAAGGAAATACTGTTTCTTGATATACTCGGGGATTATTACGTCGGTAATCAAGTGAGGCTTTTCTCTTTTGCTCCATATCTTTACCATATATCCTTTCATACATTTTGAAAAGGACGATTGTGTTTGTGCTCTTTCTGAGATTATAATTTTATTTTATTTTCTCTTAAAAATGTTGATTTTGCGCGTACACGGAAATTATGCAAGCATATGGAAAGATACTGTTAACAGAGAAAGGAGGTAAACCGAAGTTGGAGAGTGAAGTTCATGACATCTCTGTCATGGTAGTCTTTTTTATTAATAAGAAGAAAGAGTATTATTACAAGTTTGGCCTACTGTATAATATATAATATAAAGAATGATCTAAAATACTCAAACACAAAATAATACACTTATCTAACAGATGCAAATGATGCTTGTGCATTTGTATTCCATAGAACCCATTTAAGCATTCCCAAACATGCACTTAGATTTGCATTCCATGAAACTCCATATGTGCTTGTGCATTGCTCCAATCTTGCCACCGTTTTCTTCTCATTCTCTAACTCAAGCTTTCTGGTTGAGTTAGGGGCCATGGCCATGAATGGACTTAAAATTTTGAAAGGCATATAAATATACATATGTTCTTGTGACTTCTCCAATTTTCACTTCCTTTCGACCTCTCCCTCTATCACTGGCTTTCTCTTGTTTCAAAAGATCATTTCAAGTTTCATGTGCTTCCATAACTGCCCCAAGGTTAACTGAATAACCTCTAGATGCGAATGCAAGTAATCACCAGCCACAAACTCTCTAAAGCTACCATCAACCTCAATAACACTGCAAGCAACCTCTTTATTTGATCCTCTTTTCTTCATCACTTGTTTAACATCCTCCACATCTGTCCACCTTTGCTCTGTGGCATACAGATTTCTCAACATTACATAGTCTCCAACACCCCCCTTCTCCATTTTCGCTGCCTCTTTTAGCACTCTCTCAGCCCTTGCAACATCTTTGAAGTACCCACACGCAAATAGAAAAGAGCTCAATATTATCCCATTAGCATCATAAGGCATAGTCTGAACCAGTTTTTCAGCCTCATCCAACCATCCAGCCCTTCCAAGAAGATCAACCATACAACCATAATGCTCAATCTGCGGTGTAAGTCCAAATTTCACCATTGCTTCAAAGCATCTTCTTCCTTCCTCCACCAGACCACAATGATTACAAGCAGATAATACACCTAGTATAGTTATCTCATTTGGTTTAAACCCTTCCAGCATCATCGCTTCAAACACCTCCAACGCTTCCTTTGCATGGCCATTGACTGCAAAACCATTCAATAAAGCATTCCAGGAAGCTGTTTCCTTTTTAGGCATCTCCTCAAAAAGCAATTTGGCTTTTGTAACTTCACCACATTTTGCATACATATCAACGAGGGCAGTGCAGACATGAACAAATCTATCCAACTTCTTACTTTGGACAAACCTGTGAATCCAGCCACCCAAATCCAAGGCACCCAAATCAGCAATAGCAGGAAGAATACTCAAAACAGTTACTTCATTCGGTTCCACAGACGCACTCAACTGCATTTCACGAAACAGTCTCAATGCCTCGTGGGGTTGTTTGTTCTGGCAATATCCCCCTATCATAGCATTCCAAGTAAACAAATTCTTCTCATGCATAAGATCAAACATCAACCTAGCAGATTCAACATCGCCATTCTGACAATACCCAGAAATCATACTCGTCCAAGAAATCACATTCTTATCCTCCATCCTATCAAACAAATCCTGAGCCAAACCCATACACCCCAATTTCACATACCCATCAATCATTGCATTAAAAGCAGCAGCATCCCTCTCAGGCATCTCATCAAAAAGCTTCCTCGCCTCACTCATATCCCCACGCCTTGCATACCCGACAATAACTGCAGTCCACGAAACCATACTTCTCTCAGGCATTTCATCAAACATTTTCCTTGCACTAACCATAACTCCAAACTTCACGTACATATCAACCAACGCAGTTGCCACATACAAATCCAAGCAAAACCCATTTTTCACAACAACCCCATGAACCTCTAGGCCTTCCCTTTTGGCTATGCACGCGGTGCAACCCTTCGTCAATGCAGTGAAAGTGTACCCACCAGGGGTGAAACCTTCCCTCCTAAGGTCCCTGTAGAGGGTGAAGGGCTCGAAGAATTGGCGAATGGCGAAGTGGGTGCTGATCATGGAGTTGCATAGGAACTCGTCGCGGTTTTGGGGGGTCGCGTGGTGATCGAAGACGCGACGAGCGTGGTGGACGATGGAAACGGCGTCGTTGGGGAGCGAAGCAGCGAGGGAACTGCAGGTTGTGATGAACTTGGCGAGGAGGTTAAGGTTGTTGTGGAGAGAGTTTCGGAGCATGAAGGCGTGGATCTGGAGGAGGGTGGTGATGGTGTTTTTCTTCCCTTGAAGAAGGTATAGGCATTTTCTTTCGGCTGCGCTCCAAAGGTGATCTGCCATTGTTGTTCACATCATCAACTCTACTGTACATTATTCTTTCAGCACAGTAGGTATAGTATTATTGTTTCAATTTCTATTTTATATTATTAGATTTGTTTTTGAGTTTCTTTTGGGAAAGATTTGTTTTTGAACCAGTATATCCCACCGTGAGTTTCATGGGTTTTTTTTTTTATTAATTATTTATTTTATTAATCATTTATGTTTTATAATATAGTTTTAATTTTATATTTTGTGTAATTTTGTTTATTTTATATATAAAATGATTTTATGTTTTGTTACAAACTTATAAATACAATCATTTTTTTTTAAAAATAACAAAAAATAACATCAACTATCAAATGAATACAATAGTTCCAACATTTTTTTAAAGCATTTAATTTTTTCTAATCTCCAAATGCACAAATTATAAAACAGTTACCAATAGTTAAAAGAGTCTTTCAAAAGTAAAAGGATGCTCTAAATATCAAAATTACAAATAAGTATGCTCTAAATTATTTTCATGTATGCAATCATACAATATATATATTATGGATCTATAAAATTAGAGTAACTCGACCTACAAGCTAGTCTTTCAGATGTTGCGTTACGGATCTATAAAATTGGAGCAACTTAACCTGCTAGGTAGTCCTTCAGACGTGCGATACACAGAGAGCTACTTGCCTACTAAGCATGTTCCCCTTGACAGAAAAGATGAGACACCATTCTACTTGGAAAGAAGGGACAGACCGTACGGAACAACAATTTCCTAGGTTGCAACAGGGCAGAGTGCAATACCCACTAATATGCTTAGACTCCCTACACCTTTTACACTTTCATACGTCCTTATATAAAGGCTCAACAAGAGGACAAAGGTACACATTAATCTCATTGCACAATATCCTCCTCGAGCATCCACTGACTTAAGCATCAAAATGTCTTTTGTAGGTATCCACCCTTTCGCTCCTTAAATCGTTGCTGCTACGCTACGAAAGAATCAACCACCGCTTAACTTCTTAGGAAACTCTTAAAACCATGTTCTGAACATTGGTGTCATTTGAAGGAAACAATAAATTTCTACTCCCAACTCCACTTTAAGGGACTCCCCCTGCTACCTCCATCATAGCGAACACGAGAAGGGGACAGACTCCAACAAACAAGAACCAAGCTCCTACGGTGCATAACTCATCTCCATCGAATCGCTGTTTGGCACCGATCCCTACCACCTACGAACTAGCCTTGACTTGATCGAAACCCAGGAGGGATGGGCATGAGAATTCTTCCACTGGAGAGAATCTCTTCCCGTTTCCCAAGAATGTTCTGGAGAGACAACACCACGATTCGAAAAGGGTATATCTCAAGGATGCTGAATGGCAGTTGTCGACGCTTCGGAGACCTAGAGACCAAGTGGGAGATAATTGTTGCCACGCCGAAGCAACTCAGATGGTAAACACCATTTCTGAGGGATTCGCAGGCGGCAACGAGTTAGAAAATGCTAGGAAAAGGGCCCTCTGAGTGGTGATGAGTGTAACCTCCCTCGCAAAATCCAAATCGGGAAAGGGGTCAAGAAAGGCCCCTCCGATCTCATTTTCTGACGAGGACTATGGGAACACTGTCCCAGATCATGATGACTCCATGGTCATTACCGGAATAATTACCAATGCCAAGATCTGGAGAATGTTCGTAGACCAAGGAAGCTTAACTGATATAATGTTTCTAGACTTATTCAACAAGTTAGGATTATCGAAGGGAGAGCTCACTCCCTATACCAATGAGCTAATTGGGTTCACGGAGCGACAAGATCACGCCGGTTGGGTATATCGAGACTCACCTTACTTTAGGAAAAGACCCCCTCTTCAAGGCAATTAAGGTCAAGTTTCTGGTGGTAGATTACCCTTCCACCTACAATGTTATTCCGAGCTGCCCCTCTTCCACACCCCACTTAGCCATGAAGTTTTTGGACCACAAAGACAGGGTTGTGATAGTTGTGCAACGACCCAGCCCTGGTCACTTCATACTCCATCAACATTCTCCCAACTGAGTTAGACGTATGCGAAGAGATATGAGATACATGTCCCTTGCCAGACGGAGAGCTCCAACCTTTTCAGCTGATGGCTAAGCCTAGCCAAGTCACTTAGAATGGCTGACAACTCATCCAAGAAGAGAAAGCCTAGTTGATCGAGATCCTTCGAAAAAACAAGGACTTGTTCGTCTGGACTTCAGCGGACATGCCAAGCCTAGACCTTGTATTCATTTGCCACCATCTTTTTGTCATGAAGGACACCAAGCCAGTGGCACAACAAAAAAAAAAGTTAGGCCAGAAAGACAAGAAGTGATACAAAAATAGGTTAAGGAACTCCTAAAGGCCGATTTCATTAGGGAGGTTCCCTACACCACGTGGCTCTCAAACATGGTCTTAGTCAAAAAGGCCAGTGGAAAATGACACATGTATGTCGACTACACTAACCTCAACAAGGCGTGTCCGAAGGACCCTTATCCACTTCCCAACATCGATAAGCTGATGGATAATTCGTTTGGTTTTAGGTTATTTTACTTTATAGATACCTATTCTGGCTATAACCAGTTTCTCATGCATCCAGACGATGAGGATAAGACAACCTTCGTAACCAAGATGGAAAGTTACTGCTACCGAGTAATGTTGTTTGGGCTAAAAAATGCAAGAGCCACCTACTAGCGCATGATGAATAAGGTCTTTGAATGACAAATTGGCAAGATGTTAGAAGTACACATAGACGACATGATAGTCAAAACGACGAACACCGGCAATCACGTCTGGGATTTAGAAGAGATATTCATTGAGGTTCGGAAGCATAACATGCGTCTAAACCTGGAGAAATGTGCGTTTGGTGTTTAGGTTGGAAAATTTCTAGGGTTTTTGATGACGAACTGCGGTATCGAGGCAAACCTAGAGAAATGCCAAGCAGTGCTCAACATGAGTAGCCCCCAATCCGATAAGGAGGCATAACAGTTGACAGGCTAGATTGAAGCCCTCACGTGCTTCCTGACCAAGGCCACCCAAAAGTCCCTTCCCCTATTTCAAACTCTAAAGAAGGGAAAGAACTTCGAGTGGACCTTAGAATGTGAAGTCGCATTCTGGGAACTAAAGGAGATGCTATCAACGCCACCCATTTTAACAAGGCCAGACCTTAGCAAAACGTTCTACGTCTACCTCTCTGTCAGTAACGAAGCGGTTAGCTCGATTATGATAAGAGAAACAGATGAGGGTCAGAGGTCAGTCTATTTTGTCCAGGGTCCCAAAGTCTGTTATTAGAAAATTGAGAAGCTGGCTCTAGCATTAGTGGTCACCACAAGGAGGCTGAGACAATACTTCCAATGCCACCCCATAGTGGTAAGGACTGACTAGCCTATCAAACAAGTACTACACAAGTCAGATCTTGTAGAGAGAATGATTGCCCGGTCTGTGGATCTTTTCGAGTTCAAAATCACCTACGAGCCAAGACTAGCTATCAAAGCCCAGGTACTGTCCGACTTCTTCATTGAACTCACGCCGGACTCCTATAACCCTAGAGCGCATTCTTGGACCATCTATGTTAATGGATCCTCGAATCCCAAAAAGAATAGAGCTAGAATCATGTTGGAAAACGAAGTCAGTCTCGTGTTGGAGCATCTGAGATTTAAGTTCTCCACCTCCAACAACTAGGTACGAAGTGTGCATAGAAGGTATTACTATGACAAAGGAAATGAGGGCTAAAGACGTGGTCTTATACAGTGGCTCATAATTGGCGACATCCCAGATAAAAGGAGAATATCAGGCGAGGGAACCCTTGTTGGGAAAATATCTAGCCAGGGTTAAGAAGTTAATGGAAAGTTTTGATAGTGTCAAGGTGGATCACATCCCAAGAGACCAAAACTCTAGGGCCAACATCTTGTTGAAATTCGTTAGCACCAAGAGCCCAGACAACAACAGGTCTATAATCTAAGACACCCTCTTCACCCCAACATCAGGGGCGATGAAGTCCTCTTATTGGAGATTGAGGAATCTTGGATGACGCCTATTTTAGCCTACCTCTGAGATGACTCACTTCCCGAAGACCCAAAAGAAGCCCAAAAAGTAGTGTGGGGGGGGCTCGGTATACCACTTATGATGACCAATTATATCATCAAGGTTTCTCCTATCCCCTCATCAAGTGCCTCAATCCCAAGTAGGCACAATATGGCTTGGAAAAATCCACGAAGGAAGTTCTGGTCACCATCTCGGCAGAAAATCCATGGTGAGGAAAGTGCTGAGAGCAGGATATTAATAACACACTATGGAAGTTGACAGTATGGAACATGTGCAGAAATATGATAAATGCCAATGCCACTCTGACATCTATGTTGCACCACTTGAAGAACTGTCGACCATGTCCATCCCCTGACCATTTTACTGATAGAGAATGGACATCCTAGGCCCCTTTCCACAAGCCCTCGGGCAGGTCTAGTACCTGGTTGTGGCCATCGACTATTTCACGAAGTGGATCGAAGTAGAGCCGTTGTCCACGATCTCATTCGTGCGAATCCAGAAGTTCACTTTTTGGAATATCATAAGCAAATTTGGAGTTTCGGAATCAATTGCTACGGACAATGGAACTCAGTTCACCAATAAGAAATTTAGAGATCTCTTAGGAGGCCTTAAGATCAAACAACATTTCACCTCAGTAGAACACCAAAAAACCAACGAACAAGTCGAGGTTGCCAACTGAGTTAGGTGAAATAACTCGATCATATCTTATAGGCATATTGAACCATGCCACACTCCTCTACAAGAGAAACCTCCTTCAAGTTAACTTATGATTGCGAAGCTACGATCCTAGTGGAGATAGGAGAACTGAGTTGGAGGAAGCAGAACTTTTTCGAAGAGACCAACCCTTACCTCATCCATCAAGAATTGGACCTCCTGGAAGAACAACATCGCATTGCCATTGTCCGAGAAACGGCCTTAAAATAGAAAATTGTTGTGCGATACAATTCTAAAGTGATCCCGCGACGATTCAACCCCGACAATCTCGTATTACGCAGAGCGGACATCAGAGGGAAAAATGTGAGAGAAGGGAAACTAGTGCCTAACTAGGAAGGACCATATAGAATTACGTCCACAACCAATAAGGGGGCATACACCCTGGAAACCCTCTTGGGCAAGCCAATTAAATTTTTTTGGAACGCAGACAAATTGAGAAAGTATTACAGTTGAATGCCTCAGTTATGTAAACTACTCCTAGTGTTAATAGATTGTTGTTTCTTCATGACCATCACCCTATCTCAAAGCTGGTTCCTCGGTTGTGAGCCCGAGTCCTTGAGTACTTCATCGCAACAATATCAACAACCAATATTCCGGTAGCAACCTCAGGTCCCTAAATACTTGGGCTCATCTACTCACAAGGTCACCACACCTTGTTGGGTTCTGAGGAATACAAGGTCCAAAAGGATCAGCTATTCTAACATCCTTACACAATGACCAAACTAGGAAAGCCATTTGAACACCCCTCAGGTCAAGCAGAGCATTCAGGGGTTCTCACTTGTACCCATTTGAGGCTAACCTTAACCCATAAACCTATTATAGTTTATAGAGGTTAAGTGTAATTGACCGTCGCCCGGGATTGTGGACCCCACACCCAAAGGCTTCCTTGTCATCCAAGTTAAGCGAACCCGACCACCGAGATTCAAGCTTTGGACTCATCTTGACAAGCAAAATGCGGGTTTGTCCAAGTGAACCCGACCGTCGAGATTCGAGCTCCAAACTCATCTCGACTACCAAAAAGTGTGTTCGTACAAGACAAACAAACCCAACCATCAAGATTTGAGTTTCTTACTCATCTCAGCTGGTGAAATAAGTGTTTGTCCATTCCAACAATCCCGTCCCCGAGACTGAGTGTTGGACCCATCTCAAACAGACAAGGAGAACATCCGTTACAAAATTTCAAGATTAGACTTTAGACCCACCTCGGGAGAATTGAAGCAAAATAAAAGCCTACTAGTGTCAAAACATAATGAATATTGAAAGAAAACAAATGCTTACTATTATTATTCACATTCCATACATCATCGGTCTTACAAAGGGAGCCTACGAGCTACACCTGCCCAAGAATACCCACTGGAGAACAACCAAGAAGGTAGCCTGAACAAACAATGAAGGTCAAGCTCCACCACGACCACCTCCATGGTTCCCTAGAAAGCACTCGCATCCCTTTTCTCGGTTAACATGAGGAGATTGCTTCACTCCAAGAGACACTCCTACGCACCCAGCTACACACTTGCACGCCTAAAGCATGGAAGCAAAGGAAGAACTTCAGGAAAGCATATCCACGCCTCACAGGAATTGCGATAGTGGCCATGGACCCTCCCGACAAGAGTAGGAAATATGTCCACTCCCGTATATGCAGGGAGAGAAAAGCTTTCGCCATCTAGAGGTACGTTGACCGAGCAACGTAGAGCGGTTACTTGGTCCCCACCAAGTCATTACGCCTGGAAAGAAAGGCCTCTGCCAGAGGGATAGGTGAGGGAAAAGGCGAACATCTTCAAGGATTTGAGGAAGAAGAGGCGGATGGTCTAAAAAAGAGACATAACCCTCCAAACACTCATAAAAGATAAAGAAAGTGCCATTTTGGGGCAGAACCCACTCTCAAACACAAATTGAAGAACGAAAAAGAGCAGGTGATAGCCCCACTACAAACAATCCCAATTTATAAAGTGAATGAGGCATTATGATTGGATGCATTTCTGAAGCCCTGTTTTAATACTCCCTCCATTGTGATTGACTACGAAAATAACGGGTAGTTTGGAAGCAACATAGAACTGCTATTATCATTAAAGTACTTCAATTCCCTGTGGACACAAAGTAGTAGTTCCTGAGCAAGTGTGATATGTTACGAATCACTGCCATTAATAGGGACAAATACTTCGCTGCCTTACAGATACGCCATTTCGAAGTTGCCCATTATGACGATGTGAGGTTCTAGCAATGTTCCTCAACCACTTGTCACATCATTTCTGAATGAAGGCAACCAAAATGACAAGGCTCGGAACGTTCAAAATGGAAACAACATGTGGCACCATAAAGGGACACGTAAGTCGAACACCAGACTCTCAGCAAACCCGATAGTGAAATGACACCCCAGATGTTTGCCTAAGAATGAATCGCAGCAAACCCCGTTCAACATGGGAGCAACTAACTATCTACTCCAGACCCCAGTGTGATGATGCAAGTAGAGCAATCCAACCCAAATCCCGACCTTACTCATGTACCTTAGATTTTCACCGTAAAACATCACAAGCCTCGACTATTCGAGAGAACATCGCAAGATTCAACATAGAGTACTATGAATCAGATCCCTTTGTCTATTGCGTGCCGTGTGCTCCAGTTGAACATGTATCTTGACACTTAGTTGTCTCATCCAAGCGCCAAGCTGGGGGCAACTATTCTGGATTGGTTATGGGCCCATAAAACTGGAGTAACCTGACCCTCTAGGTTGTCCCTCAGACGTGTGATGCATAGAGAGCTACTCGCCCACTAAGCATATCCCCTCCGATAGAAAAGATGAGACACCACTCCACTCAGAAAGAGGGGACAGACCCTACAAAATAGCAATTTCCTGCGTTGCAAAGGGGCAGAGCACAATACACATTGATAAGCTCAGACCCCCTACACCTTTTATATGCTCACACGCTCATATGTCACTATCTACTCGAGACCCCGGTGTGATGACATAAGCAGAACGATCCAACCCAGATCTCGATCTTACTCACGTACTCTAGATTTTCACCGTGAAACATCACAAACCTCAGCTATTTGAGAGAACATCACGAGATACAACATAAAGCACTATGACTCAGATCCCTTTGTCTATTGCATGTCGTGTGTTCCAATTGAACACGTATCTTGATACTTAACTGTTTCATTTAAGCGCCAAGCTGAGAGCAACTATTCTGGACTGGTTATGGGCTCATAAAACTAGAGCAACCCGACCTGCCAGGCTGTCCCTTAGACGTTCGATGCATAGAAAGCTACTCGCCCACTAAACATGTCCCCCCGACAGAAAAGATGAGACACCACTCCACTCGGAAGGAGGGGACAAACCGTACAGAACAATGATTTCCTGCACTGCAAGGGGGTAGAACGCAATACCCACTGATACACTCAGACCCCTTACATCTTTTACAAGCTCATACGTCCCTATATAAAGGCTCAACAAGAGGATAAATGTACACATTAATCTTATTAATTGCACAATATCCTCCTCGAGCAGCCACTGACTTAAGTGTTAGACTTCCTTTTACAGGTACCCACCCCATCGCTCCTCAAATCGTTGCTGCTATCTATGGAAGAATCAATCACTGCTTACCTTCTCAAGTAATTCTTAAAACCCTGTTATGAGCAACAATATATATTTTTTATTCTCATTAAAATGAATTTTTCTAAAAAAAAGAAATAAAAAAATAAAAAATAACTTACACAAAACTTTGGTCCACTTGAATAAGAAGGAAAGTGATGCGTGCGGATGTAGTGATTAAAATTAAGATAAAAATCAGTTGTCAGGCCCACCAGAAAATAAAAACCTTACAACTAGTTGTAGTTAGTAAGAGTCGATCCAGAGAACCAATTCAATTAACACTATTAAACAATTCCCAATTTAGACTCGATTAACAATAAACAAGTAAAAGGGGGTTTTGGAGTTTTGATGAACAATGAACAACTTCAAAGATAACAATAAACAAACTGAAATCAACAATATAAGAAAATTGGTTAAGAGATTGAATCCACCACTAGATTTATATGATAATGTAAATTCACATATCCTTTTTATTCCAACATGCTCAATTATGTTTTTATGCAATTGTGATATTAAATTTCTGTTTTCCTTACGTGTTGGCCAATTTAGCAACCGCTCAAATCAACTCCTAATCATTGATTAGTCATAAAGCAACCGCTCTTACAACTATCCAACAATTGCATTAAGATTTAGAAAACCAATTACACTAAGGTCTAATCACACCGGGATTAAATTACTTAGAACATATATTTCTCTAGATCTAATCATGCAACCGCGCATAATAAACCCAGATCTACCACTTTTATAACTGGCAAATAGCACAAAGATAATTATACCCACATGAACATCATACATCCCACTAGATCTACTACTTTGAAAGTAGGAACAAGTACAAAAACCTTCATACCAACAATAGATTCAGAAATATATGAATAAAAACATAACTGTGTTGAAATAATCAAATATGCAAAGTTTACAACATTAATACTAGCGGTTTCATCACCCCCTTAACCAAGGGAGGTTTAGTTACACATAGCTAGAAAGAAATCACAAGAAAAACTATGAAAAAACAAGAAGAAACTATGAAGAAACAAGAAACTAAGAGAGAAAATGAAGGAGAGTTACATCTTGTTCATGATAAATGGTGCCTTTTATAGAAGTCTAAGGTAACAAAATGACAAAGGGAAGTGAGTGGATGAGTGGGTGAGTGAGTGGAGTGTTTGAGTGGATGGGTTAGTGGGTTGGTTTAGTGGATTGGTTTAGTGGATGAGTGAGTGGAATGGTTGAGTGGTTGAATTAGTGAAAAATGCTAAAGGACTTTTGGTGAGTGGGAAATTATGGACATGAATGGGTGAGTGGATGGATGGGTGAGTGGATGGATGGATTAGTGGATGAGTGGGTGGAGTGGTTAAGGACGAAAATTTCGTGTCTGACTTGGAAGCCAAAAACGACCCACTATACTTCAGAACCACGAAAAGTGTTCTTCATAAAAGTTGTAGATCCTTGTCTTGGCTATAAAATGGATAGCTGGTTCGTCCAATTTGGCTTCCTTAAGCCCAAGATATGTCCCAAATACCGTAGGTTGCTCAAACCCAACTTCAGCACCTCTGTTCCGACTTGCAAGCTCAAAATGACCTACTAGACTTCTTTTTCTGAAAATGTGTTCTTCATGAAAGTTGTTTATTTGGATCTTGACTATCCACTGTCAAAATTTCAGCCCATCTCTATTATTACATCTTGAGATATGATTTTATGAGTGCACACTGTTCGGATTCTACTGACAGAACCCGTATTCTGACTTCCATGTAAACTTAGGTCCCTTAGACATCTGAATCGGACTTCGAGCTCTTCATCAAAGTTGTAGAGCTTCCTCTTAGCTTTCCTACAAGATAAAATTCATGACTTTCAGATATCAGGAACTCAAGTTATGACCAAAATACAGAAACAGTGTAAAATCTCAATAATGCTGAAAATATTCAATTAGGACCAATTTGAGCTCAAACTCACAAAATCAAGTCAAACTCAATCAATTAAGAATATGGAGAGTGTAAATGACTAAATATAAGGGTTTCTTAATGAATAAAATATGTGTTTATCAAATTCCCCCACACTTAGCTTTTTACACTCTGGGCAAAACTCAAGACCAAAATTTTACAATCAAGAAGAACAACCAAAGGTTCGAGGATCAAAACATTCATGAGTTAACAATTCTCCACATCTCAAACCATCAAGCAAGGTATCTTCAACATGAATCGAGAATGATAGATCTTCACAAGATTCCCTCTCAATCTCTCAAGTGTTTAAAGGGTAGGTATTTCACTCAATTCAACCCATGAAAATTGCACTACCATAAGTTTGCTTATCTTCTACTTCTCCACTACTCAAAACACATGCACACACAAATCATGAGGACTTTATTCAAGGTTGTAGTGAGGTCAAGGTAACAGGAGAGGATAAAATGGATATGAGAAGATAAATACCAAAGAGAATAAAAGCAAATGAGAGGTGAGTTCAAATAACAAGCATAAAAGTTCATCCCAACTCTAGTGTATATCCCTTTACATATTCATTTCCCAATCCTTTTCTTTTTTAAACACTTGGTTTTTTCTTTTCTTTTTTTTTTTCTTTCTTTTTATATATATGAACATAACTATATACATACATTTTTTTTCTTTTTGGGCACTCTTTTCTTTTTCAACAACCATTTTGTACACACACACCCCACACTTGTTCAAAAACTCATCCATTAACCAAGCTAATGTTCTTTTATTCCCTAAGGTAAAGTAAGAACACGATTTCTCATTTAAGGCACATGATGAGCTAGAAACAAGGAATGGTCAAATAAGCTCAAAGGGGTTAAGCAAAGGAAAATATACAAGGTTGGCGGGAATCGAGAGAATTTTCAAGAAATCAAAAGAGTGCTTGATATCATATTGAAAACAAGGTTGGCTATTTGGTTAAACTAGCTAATTAAGAAAGAGGGCCTCAATCATGTTCATGCATGCAAGTGAAATGTAGCCTAAAAAAGAATCAAAGCAAGTTCTAGAGTGGTCATTAACATGAGTGAAAATCACACAAGAAAGAAGAGAATGACATAAATGTTGAATCCATCCATTAGGCTCAAAATCTCACAAGGTATGCATCCATCAAACTCAATTCATCAATTTAATCGTCCATCACCAAGCATATCAGTTCAAGAAGGGAGAAAAGTTATTCAATCATGCAATGAACCCCCTTTTTTTTTTTTTTTTCTTTTTTTTTTGATTTTTTTTTTTACAAAAAGAACATCTTGAAATCTCTCCCCACGCTTAATATAACATTGCCTTCAATGTGAAAGAGATATAGAAAAGAGCAACACAACCGATAAGAAGTGAATCAACGCAAGCGTAAAAAAACACACCTTTGTCGACCGCATCGGACACGAAAAGAAATCAAACAATAAAACTTTAGTACTAATTAGTTACTACCTAAAAAACTCCTTACTCTGCCACCAATTAAGATGCGTCTCAAGAGTAAAATTACTCCTTACTCTGCCATCACTAATTGGTTTAATAAGTCCATGACAATCATATCATACTTTCCAAACAAAACAACAAATTTTTTTTTATTTTTTTTATTTTTTTTATTTTTTTATTTTTTTTTATTTTTTTTTTTATTATTATTTTTTGGGTCAACTATCCTTTCCCCCAACTAAATCACAACATTGTCCTCAATGTTAAAATATAGATGAGTAAAGGACAGAAGATATTACCTGTTGGAGAAAGCTGACACAAATTTAAACAGAAACAAGGTACAATAAAATCAAACCCATTAAAGATGAAGTCGCAGATCTAGCTTTTGTTTCTTGTTACTTCTTTCGCTGCTTCATGTTGACCAATCTATCTGAGCTAATACCGGATCAGGTACATACTCAAAAGCTTCTAATTTATCAATGAGCTCATCAATAGTGGAGGCAGAGATAAGAAGTTATCTTCTTGAAGGAGTGATAAATTTATGTTCCTGACTTTGTCAAGAAAAGATAACAAAAGATCAAAGAAATTATTAACATTCAACAAACCAATGGGTCTATGGTGGATGTTTAGTTCGACCAAGAGACAATTTGAAAAATTTCTTCTAAAGTACCAAATCCACTGGTAAGACAATAAATGCATCGAGAATTGTCAACCATTGTTTTCATTCGTCCATGCATAGATGTTACCGAATTTCTTCTCCAAGCTGTCTTTCCGGTGATGTTATTTTCAGCCAAAGGTTTAGGAATAACACCTAAAACCGACCGCCTCCTATAGAAGCGACAAGTGATACTGACCCCCATTAACCCACGACAACCTCCCCATATACAAGATGAATATTCCTCGCGACAAGTGATCGACCAAGAGTGCTAGCTGCGTTTACAAACTCTAATCCCTTCCCATAACTCGACCCACAAAAAACACGAGACATTTTTGAGGTTACGAATAGAAGGCCCCATTCTATACTCTTCCTCCCTTTGAGTGTTTCGAGTTGAAGGAAAATGGAGAAAATGGAGTGTTTAAGTAGGAAAAAGAATGGAAAGGGGAATAATTGCACCTATGAGGGTAGGTTGGCTGTTGTCAGAAAAGGTTGAAATTAAGAAACACAGAATCTTTTCTCCTCTTTTTTTTTACTTTTTTTATTATTTTTTTTATTATTTTTTTTTATTTTTTTTGTTTGACTTCAAGAAAACCATCAAAGTAAAGAAGTCTAGAAACCCATGAAGGACCCTTGCTCAAAGGATCGTCTGTACAAAAATTAAAATACAACAAAATGATACAAAGATAAAAGAAATAGAAAATGATGACATACCTGTATGTACAGTGTCCATGGCGTATCTTTATACTGCGCGTCATGAGTGCAGTAGACATCACGTCCTCTCTCTTTTTTCTTTTTTGAAATTGTTAGAAAAACTTGATAAAAGATGAGTGTATACTTACTTAAGATTGGGATGGAGGTAGTCTGCTCTTTCGGCTTTGTGCCAAAGCATTGTTGACCAGTATTCGATCCATTCAAGACCAGCGTAACATAGGGCTCCCAAAAGGGACAAGTGGCCATAATACGACTGACTGCCTCACATGTGGAATACAATCTACCTTCTTTGTTTTTGAATTAAGAAGGTGGATCAGGATGCATGCATTTCCCATTCACGGTGTGTGTTACCAAAGCCAACCCTAAGAAGTATACATTTTTTTTGTTTTTGTTTTTTGTTTTTTATTTTATTTTTTTTTTTTTTTTTTTTTTGAGAGATGACATGAAGAAGAAGAAGAAGAAGAAGATATGTACAGAGTGTTTGTGGATATGGCTCACATCGCCTCTGGTTAAACGTCCGAAAATGACTTAAACGTCTTCTATGAATCGAGGATAAGCTTCCCATCCAATTTTCTTATAAATTGGCAAACAGGTCTTTTAGAGTCAGATTCCCAAGACTGTAGCGTTTTTCTTCATCCTTGAAGAGATTCCACAAATTAAGAATTTCACCCCGCATCAATCCATAAGAACGCGTCTCAAGAGTCAATAAGATATCATCTAATGACTCCTTACTCAGTCCATTCTTAATGAAGGATTTATTTGCGAAAATCATCCCCAAAGAACGACATTGTCTGTTACAATTCCATCGTCCACATTTGTAACAGACTTGTAACCTTTTTGCTCTTCTCCTTTTAGAATATGAACTTCTTCCAAGACCGGGCATATATGAGTCAAATGAAATTGAGGACTCACCTGCTAATCGGACCTTCGCTTCAATTATCCAGCGTACATCTTCTGGCATACCTTTGTGCATTAACAGTCTCAATCTTTCACATCGAACTTTGTAGATTTTTCTCAGAGCATTTTGAGGAAAAGAAGGAAAATGTTTTCTCAGGTTTGAAAGAATGACATCCATTTTGAAGGAGAAGAAGGATTCGGTTATTTTGGGAAACCGAAAAATAAACCGACTTGAGAGTCACGGAGTACCGTATCCGCCACTTAACCAAAGAACACAAAGAACTCAAGAACTTGATTTTCCAGGAATGGTTGAGTCTTTGTCCATTAACTTTACGCGCATTACCATTCCTAGGATCCTCAATATTTACGGCCCCGGAGGATACACGTGTTTGACAAAGAAAAGAACCGTGCCACCTAGATCTCAATTTTTCAAGGAGTAGGTGCGGATGATAATCTCAAAGCGAGAACCTTTTTGACCAATTTCCGCAACTTTTGCAAAAGGTGTAACAGACCTTGAATAAAGTAGGCCAATAAAATCCATCTTTGCAAGATTTTCGCAGTTGTTGTCGTGAAGAAAAGTGACCTTCACATGCTTAGAGTGACAAAATTTAATGGCACTACCTACCTTATTGTCGGGCACCACAATTTGCTTTTTTTTTTTTTTTTTTTAGAGATTCAAATGCTTACAACCAACAAACAGATAAAAACATAATCTAAGGAACTAATGAAAACACAAAATAAAAAGGGATAAAGAGAGCAAATCTGGTTGGGTTGCCTCCCGTATGAGCGCTTAGTTTATTGTCCTCGGCCGACATGATGATACTTTCAATGCTCCTCATATTGTGGAAGGATGAGGGTCATTACTTCCATCTCTGCACTTTGTCGGGAAGTTCATGATATGGTTTGAGACGATGACCATTGACCTTAAATGCTTTGCCGAATTTTCACTCACGATCTCAAGCGCACCAAAAGGAAAAACATTAGTTACCACAAACGGCCCAATCCACTTAGAACGCAGTTTACACGGAAATAATTTGAGTCTTGATTGGAATAGCGGGACTTTTTGTCCTCTGTGAAATTTCTTTACGGAAATCAATTGGTCGTGGAATGCCTTAGCTTTAGTCTTATAAATCAGGGCATTCTCAAAGGCCTCATTTCTTAGTTCTTCTAATTCCAGCTTGGAACTTCTTTTGCTTTCCAGCACCTTCCAATTCCATATTAACTTGTTTAATGGCCCAGTAAGATCGATGTTGCAACTCAACGGGCAAATGACAAGGCTTTCCATACACCAACCGAAATGGTGACATGCCGATGGGAGTCTTATAGGCAGTCCTATAAGCCCATAAAGCATCTTCAAGTCGAGCGCTCCAATCCTTTCTTGAGGGATTCACTTTGTCTTTTCAAGGATTGACTTAATCTCCGGTTGGACACTTCGGTTTGCCCATTTGTCTGTGGATGGTAAGGAGTGGAAATTTTGTGCATTACTCCATATCTCTTCAATAGAGCATCAAAGGTTTTGTTGCGAGAAATGGGTCCCTTGGTCACCGATGATAGCCCTTGGGGTCCCGAACCTGGAGAAAATATGTGACTTAACAAAATCTGCAACGGTTTTAGAATCATCGGATCGAGTGGCTTTTGCTTCCACCCATTTAGACACATAATCAACGAGATAAAAGAATGTATGTGAAACCAAATGAAGGAGGGAATGGTCCCATGAAATCAATATCCCACACATCAAAGAGTTCCACAAAAATGATCGGAGTCTGAGGCATTTGATTACGAGGACCAATATTACTGTTCTCGACAGCGGTCCACAAGACTTACAAAAGTTGTAAGCGTCTTTGAAAATTGAAGGCCAATAGAAACCACTTTGTCAAGCACTTTATTGGCTGTCCTTTTCTTGCCAAAGTGTCCTCCACATGCATAGGTGTGGCAAAAGGAGAGGATGAAGTGTGTCTCGAGAATCGGGAATGCACCTCCTAATGACTTGATACGCACAATGCTTCCATAAGTACGGGTCATCCCGGATATAGTATTTGACAATCACTCCTTAATTTATCTCTTTGGGCCTTGTTCAAATCCTCAGGAAAGTCCTTAGTAACCAGGTAGTTAACAATGTCAAGCATACCAAGGGATTATGGTGTTGACAACCATCAAATATTCATCAGGAAAAGTCTCCATGATAGGCATTTCTTCCTCTTCGTTACCAATCTACTCAAGTGATCGGCCACCAAGTTTTCGCTCCCTTTCTTGTCTTTAATCTCCAAGTCAAATTCTGGAGCAATAAAATCCATCGGAGCAATCTAGGCTTTGCTTCTTTCTTTGTTAGAAGATACTTTAAGGCTGCGTGATCTGAAAACACAATCACTTTAGAACCAATTAGATATGATCTAAATTTTTCTAAAGCAAATACAACGACTAGAAGTTCCTTTTCGTGGTTGAGTAATTAAGTTGAGCATCATTTAGAGTCCTTGATGCATAGTAAATGGCATAAGGAACTCTATCAACTCGTTGTCCCAAGACGACTCCTCTTGCAAAGTCACGGCATCACACATTAGTTCAAAAGGTAACTCCCGGTTGGGTGGCACGATGATAGGCGCAATGAGTTAACAACTTCTTGAGTTTATTGAAAGCTTCCATACATTTCTCATCAAAGTTAAAATTAACATCTTTTTGAAGAAGTCGCAAAGGGGCAATGAGACTTTAGAAAAGTCTTTAATGAATCTCGGTAGAAACTGCATGACCAATAAAAGAACGAATCTCCGCGCACACTAGTGGGTGGTGGCAAAGAATGCATGAGTTCTACTTTAGCTTTATCTACTTCAATTCCCTAGCAGAAATTACATGACCTAACACAATACCTTCATTCACCATGAAATGACATTTTTCCCAATTCAATTACCAGGTTAGTGTCAATGCATCTTTTAAGCACCAAAGTTAAATGTTCCAAACAATTTTCAAAATCATTTCCAAAGACACTAAAGTCATCCATAAAAACCTCAATGATGTTTTCAATGTAATTAGAAAATATACTCATCATGCATTTTGGAAAGTTCTGGTGCATTGCAGAGTCCAAAAGGCATTCGCCTATATGCAAAGGTACCAAATGGACAAGTGAATGTAGTCTTGTCTTGGTCTTACGGAGCTATGGCAATCTGATTGTAACACGAAAAACCATCCGAGAAAACAATAATAAGAATGACCACTAATCTTTCTAACATTTGATCAATGAAAGGTAAAGGAAAGTGGTCTTTTCTCGTGGCGGCATTCAACTTCACGTAATCAATACAAACACGCCACCACATGTCTCGTAACCTAGTGGGAATAAGCTCATTTTCAGCATTTCTTACCACGGTAATTCGATTTCTTTGGTACTACTACGGGTGGGCTTACCCACTTCTTTGTCGAAATGGGGTAGATCACCCCCACACTTAGGAGCTTCGGTATCTCCTTTTTCACAACCTCCATCATGGGAGGATTCAATCTCCGTTGAGGGTCTCTCACGAGGTTTAGTATCCTCCTCCATTAATATCCCTGTGCATACAAACGGAGGGACTAATACCCTTGATATCGGCCTATTGACCAACCAATGGCTGTCTTATGTTCTGCAAAACGACTACAAGTTTCTCTTCTTGCTCTTGGGTGAGTGACTTTGCAATTATTCTTGGAAGGGTGTCCTTCTCCCCCAAGAAGATGTATTTAAGATGATCGGGTAGTGCTTTCGGTTCCAATTCAGGTGCGCACTGTGAAGGTTGAGGTATATCGGTAGTAACGGGTAAATCAACAAAAGTTACCTCATGCTCTTCTGGAGTGGAAGAGAGCTCTTGTAAGGCAAGCAACAATTTCATCAATGTCTTCACTCCATGGTTCTTCTTCACTCTTCTTCTTTTCCTCCTGTACATCTAAGCTATGAGTTAGAATTGTATCAAGAGCATCAAAATGGTCGGTATCAAAAAAAGTCTGAGAAATTAAAGAATCAAAAGGATCAAAAGAATCAATTAAACAAGCGAGTGCACATCACTTGGGTATCTCATAGCTTCAAAAATATTGAATCTAATTAATTCCCCATCAAATTCCATTGTTAGAATTCACGAGTGCACATCAATTTTTGTCGTGCGGTCTTCAAAAATGGTCTTCCTAGCAAGATAGGAGCAGATTTGGGAGACTCATCCTCTTCCATGTCCAAAACATAGAAGTCTGTAGGAAACACTAATTCATTCACTGTACCAAAACATCTTCAACCACACCCTTAGGGTATGCATTAGATCTATCACCAATTGAATAACAACACCGGTAGGTTCCAAAGGACCCAAGTATAAAGATGCATAAATAGAATATGGCATGACATTTATAGATGCACCTAAATCAAGCATTGCCCTTTCAAACCTTGTGTTACCTATAGTGCATGGAATGGTGAATGTGCCGGGGTCTTTACATTTGGTTGGGAGTTTCTTTTTAATTACAATTTGAAACATTTTCTCCCACTTGGACCTTTTCATTTCCTTTTAACTTCCTCTTGTTAGTGCATAATTCTTTTAGAAATTTTGCATATCTAGGTACACGCTTAATGGCATCTAACAAAGGGATATTAACCTCTACCTTCCTAAAAGTCTCAAGTATTTCTTTTACGCTTCTTCTTTCTTGGTTTTAACCAACCTACTAGGAAAAGGAGCTTTAGTGACATATTTAGGAAGGGGTTCAGAAATACTTACCTTAGGGGTTTTGGAAGTTTGCCCCTTATCATTTGCTTCTTTGGGTGGTTCATCCTTCTCTTGAATGATTGGTGGAAGAGAGGTAGGCTCATCCATCGTCTTTCCGCTTCTCAATGTGACAGCACTAGCATTTTCCCTCGGATTCACTTACATTTGTGAGGGTAGTTTCCTGAAGCTTGGCTTTGAAACTTGTTGAATTCTGTGGACAACTGCCCTATCTGATTCTGCAAGTTATTGATTGCAGTCCTTGTTTCTTGTTTGAAACTTTGTATAGTTGCATTTGTTTCTTGTTGGAACTGCAAATTATTAGTGGCCATTTGTTTTACTAGCTCCTCTAATGAAGGCTCAGATTGCTTAGGAGCTTGAACTTCTTCTTGTCTCGAGGGAAAGGTACTTGCCTTTGTTGGAATCTGGAGGTCCATAAGTGGAGGTTGATTTTGAGGTTGCTTTGCATAGCTGAAATTTGGATGATCCCTCAACCCGGATTATATGTGTTTGAGTAGGGGTTGTAATTTTTGAAAGTCCAGCATATCCCTCTTGCTCTTACCTCCTCATTTGTGTCTTCTTGGAGAGTGGGACACATATCGGTGGGATGTCCGGATGAACAACAGATCCCACAAGCATGAGCGGTGCTTTACCTGAATCCATTAACCGCATTTGAACCATAGCGAGTCAATTGAGTCATTTTTCTTTGTATCTTGGTTGTCTCTACTTCTTTCACCTGCTCTTACTCCGGTGTCATTTCTAGAGTAGAATTGTTGAGTATTGGCGACCATTCTTGAGATCAAGTTTCTAGCTTCTTGAGGAGTTTTATCAATCAATGCTCCTCCGCTAGCAAAGATCAATCATGTTGCGATCCATCACTTGTAAGCCTTCATAGAAATCTTGAATTAAAAGGCTGCTCACTTATTTGATGATGAGGGCGGTGAAACATAGCTTCTTAAATCTCTCCCGGTAGTCATGGAGTGATTCCCCATGCCTTTGTTGAATACCTGATTTCTTTTCGATTGTTGCGGCTTTTGAGGCGGGGAAGTATCTGTCTAGGAAAGTTCGGGCCATGTCCCGCCATGATTGGATGGATCCGGGTGGCAAGTAGTAAAGCCACTCCTTAGCCGAGTCTTTCAATGAGAATGGAAAAGCTCTCAACTTGACTTGCTCTACATGAATTCTGCGGGTTTCATGCTAGAACATACCACATGGATTTCCTTCAAGTGCTTGTTGGGGTCCTCTCGGGTAATCCATTGAAAGATGGCAAGAGATGGATTAAACCGGATTTCAATTCAAATGCCTTTTCATTTTCAAGAATGTCTATGCAAAGAGGTTGTTGATCTAGATCTGGAGCACCCAATGCCCTTAAAGTGTTTTTACGCCATTGTCACTTCTTCGGATATTTCGGATGGCTCAAATGTCTCGAACTTGATAGATCAATGTAACGGGCGGCTTCAATGTCGGCAAGGTGTGAGTTGGAAGTTAGCTAGGATGGAAGGGAAATTGAGGATGTGAAGTGAGTTGATCAATATAGTTCCTCAAATTTAACAATCCTTCGTCTACTCCTTCAAGGACATCAACACCTACAAAACACTCGAGAAAGAAAGATTATAAATAAAATAAAATAAAATAAAATAAAATAAAAACAGAATAAAAATAGGAAATAAATTAATAGTGTAATTGAAAAAATTGGTTCCCGACACAATGGCGCCAAAATTCGATGCGTGCGGATGTAGTGATTAAAATTAAGATAAAAATCGGTTGTCGGGCCCACCGAGAAAATAAAAACCTTACAACTAGTTGTAGTTAGTAAGGAGTCGATCCACTGAGAGAACCAATTCAATTAACACTATTAAACAATTCCCAATTTAGACTCGATTAACAATAAACAAGTAAAAGGGGGTTTTGGAGTTTTGATGAACAATGAACGATTCAAAGATAACAATAAACAACTGAAATCAACAATATAAGAAAATTGGTTAAGAGATTGAATCCACCACTAGATTTATATGATAATGTAAATTCACATATCCTTTTTATTCCAACATGCTCAATTATGTTTTTATGCAATTGTGATATTAAATTTCTGTTTTCCTTACGTGTTGGCCAATTTAGCAACCGCTCAAATCAACTCCTAATCACTGATTAGTCATAAAGCAACCGCTCTTACAACTATCCAACAATTGCATTAAGATTTAGAAAACCAATTACACTAAGGTCTAATCACACACCGGGATTAAATTACTTAGAACATATATTTCTCTAGATCTAATACCGCAACCGCGCATAATAAACCCAGATCTACCACTTTTATAACTGGCAAATAGCACAAAGATAATTATACCCACATGAACATCATACATCCCACTAGATCTACTACCGCAACTGCGCATAATAAACCTAGATCTACTACTTTGAAAGTAGGAACAAGTACAAAAACCTTCATACCAACAATAGATTCAGAAATATATGAATAAAAACATAACTGTGTTGAAATAATCAAATATGCAAAGTTTACAACATTAATACTAGCGGTTTCATCACCCCCTTAACCAAGGGAGGTTTAGTTACACATAGCTAGAAAGAAATCACAAGAAAAACTATGAAGAAACAAGAAGAAACTATGAAGAAACAAGAAACTAAGAGAGAAAATGAAGGAGAGTTACATCTTGTTCATGATAAATGGTGCCTTTTATAGAAGTCTAAGGTAACAAAATGACAAAGGGAAGTGAGTGGATGAGTGGGTGAGTGAGTGGAGTGTTTGAGTGGATGGATTAGTGGGTTGGTTTAGTGGATTGGTTTAGTGGATGAGTGAGTGGAATGGTTGAGTGGTTGAATTAGTGAAAAATGCCAAAGGACTTTTGGTGAGTGGGAAATTATGGACATGAATGGGTGAGTGGATGGATGAGTGGATGGATTAGTGGATGAGTGGGTGGAGTGGTTAAGGACGAAAATTTCGTGTCTGACTTGGAAGCCAAAAACGACCCACTATACTTCAGAACCATGAAAAGTGTTCTTCAAAAAAGTTGTAGATCCTTGTCTTGGCTATAAAATGGATAGCTGGTTCGTCCAATTTGGCTTCCTTAAGCCCAAGATATGTCCCAAATACCGTAGGTTACTCAAACCCAACTTCAGCACCTCTGTTCCGACTTGCAAGCTCAAAATGACCTACTAGACTTCTTTTTCTGAAAATGTGTTCTTCATGAAAGTTGTTTATTTGGATCTTGACTATCCACTGTCCAAATTTCAGCCCATCTCTATTATTACATCTTGAGATATGATTTTATGAGTGCACACTGTTCGGATTCTACTGACAGAACCCGTATTCTGACTTCCATGTAAACTTAGGTCCCTTAGACATCTGAATCGGACTTCGAGCTCTTCATCAAAGTTGTAGAGCTTCCTCTTAGCTTTCCTACAAGATAAAATTCATGATTTTCAGATATCAGGAACTCAAGTTATGACCAAAATACAGAAACAGTGTAAAATCTCAATAATGTTGAAAATATTCAATTAAGACCAATTTGAGCTCAAACTCACAAAATCATGTCAAACTCAATCAATTAAGAATATAGAGAGTGTAAATGACTAAATATAAAGGTTTCTTAATGAATAAAATATGTGTTTATCAGAAAGCTTGTGGCCCAAACAAATATGCAACACTTAATTAGATTACACGAATGCACGAGGATATGAAAAAAAAAAAGACAGCAGGTGCTGTCAGAAAACATGCAACAGGCACCGCAAGCGTGGGAATGAGGGGAGGGGAATAACAAATTTGGCTGAGAATAATTTTAGTGTAATTGAAATGAAAAGATGACACATGACACTCTAAGGTAGTATAATTAATTAAATATAATAGATAGTTAAATATAATTAATAATGAGAATAATACTCATGTGATGCATATAATTATAAAAAATATTTAAAGTAATATATAATAATTATTTTATTATTATAAGAAAATACATTTATAATTTTTATAAATGATTGTGATTAATGCAAAAATTTTATATTGATGTTTAAATATTTATTTTATTTTTTAAGGGTGTCAAATGTCAAGTTTATACATAAAAATTTGAGAATATATTTAAAAATTCAAAAATTATTAAAAGGGTATTTTAAGCTTTAGGAGTTGCAACCACTACCAACTTTCTTAGTTTCATTGTTGTATATTATAATACAATTTGACGCCATAACAAAAATATTTTTATTCTATAAAAAAATATCTCAAAAAGTTTTCACATATATATATATACACACGCACACACAAAAATTATTATTTCATTAATAACATAATAACAATAAAATTCAAATTCAAATTTGCAATAACTAATTGATGAGAGAACTTAGAAATGTTACTTGTAAAAAAATCTTAAAATAATTAATATTTCTCTTAAATTTTTCTTTAAAAAGGTAATATTAAAATTCAAATTCAAATAATATTTGTGGCACAATCTATAGATGTCACTTGACAGAATTCTATAAACTACTACTCTTTTTTTATATATTATATTGATAAATAAGTAATAGAATATAATAGATTTTTTTAAAAAAGTTTATTATGTTTTTTAATTAACAAAATAAGTTAATCTTTCAATTTATAAATTTTCTCTAATATAAAAATACAGTCTTGAATTTGTAAAAGTGATAAAACCATGTCATAGAATTATTAAAAAAAAAAACTATTTTAAAGTTCTTATAACTTCATATTAAATTTATGAATTTAAAAATAAGACTACTTATTAACTTTCAAATTACATTTTTTTTGGGATATATTGTTATTAAAATATTATAAAAAAATTTATATATATTTTATATTACTTCGAAATGTATAAAATATATATTATATATTATTAATTTGTTCTAAATAAAATATTATCTTTTGTAGTAATTTTACATTGAATAATAATTTCTTAATCAAATTATATTATAATTTATAATTATAAACAAACATAAGTACTGATTGAATGATACTAAATGTGCTGGAAACTTAATGAATCGGTAGCTAGTCACTCCAACCAAGAACCTTATATATGTCCCCACATCCTATCTCATTCTTGATATATTTTTAGTTGAGTATAAATATAACACATTATATTTAAGCATATTAATAAATAATTGGAAAATAATAATAATTTAGTCTCATTAAACTCACTTATCATAAAAAATTATTATCTCTTTATAATTTTTTGTAACTATATTTAAATATAATGTGTTACATTTATACTCATTTAAAAATATAACCTTCTTAGCATCAGAAAACTTTCATCCCATAGAGAGAGAGAACGACGCAAAGAGAGAGAGAGAAAGGAGAGAAAAAACTCTGTTGAAAAATTTCCTTTTCATCTTCCTCTCAAATAAGAGAAGACAAGCTTGCTACTATCAAGCCAAAGCTTAGATTTCTTCATTCCCCACCTCTCAACTGCGACCTCTAAGATGTAGGAAGAAGGGGTGAAAACCTATCCTTTTCTTCTTGATTTCTTCTATTCATAGCCTTTGGTTCCATCTCTAATCTTTTTTATTATTTCATCTTTCATTTTTAATTGTTGCACGGCAAGTTTCTGACTCTTGGAAGCCATTGCAGGTCCCCTTTTACTTAATGTAAATAGAATACCAAAGTCATCATGGAAGAAAGATGACTGGAATCATTCTTTATATTTCTCTTCATCTCATTTCTGTTTCTATTTTTTCACACTTACTTTTGTGTTTTGTTAAGAAAAACCGAACCTATTACTATAGTTAATTTATATTAGCAAATTAGTTAGTTATATGAGATAGTTAGTTAGTTTTCTGTTATGATTAGTTACTATAGTTAAATTAGTTACTTTGGTATATAAGTTGAAAGCTTTGTGATGTAATCGCTCGATTCTCATTTTTCTCAATACAAGTTTCTATTCAGAATTCTCTTTCTCTTTCTCTCTGTAAACTTCCTAATATGGTATCGGTAATTTTTTGAGTTTTCCGCATTCTCTGCAATTTCTTTCAATCTTTCTTCCTCCTACCATGGATGAAGCTACAAATCCCTTCTTTCTTCATCATTTCGATAGCCCTGGTCTTGTTCTTGTATCTCAAGTCCTCACTGGAGATAATTACAATTCATGGAGCTGTGTAATGAAGATGGCTCTCTCAGTGAAGAACAAGCTTCGGTTCATCGATGGCTCCATCACCCGTCCAACTGATAATGATCGCAATTTGCTTCATTCTTGGATTCGTAATAATGACATGGTCATTTCTTGGATTCTAAATGCAATATCCAAAGAAATCAGTGCCATCATTATCTACTTCACTTCTTCTCATGAGATTTGGTTAGATCTTAAGGATCGTTTTCAGCAACAAAATGGTTTGAAAATTTTTCAACTTAAATGAGAATTGATGAATCTTCATCAAGATTCTTTATCTGTAAGCCAATTTTTCACCAAGATGAAGTCTGCATTTGATGAGTTGAACGATTATAAGCCTTTAACTTCTTGCACATGTGGTGGCATTCGTCCTTTGCTAGAATATATTCAATCTGAACATGTTTTACAATTTCTAATGGGATTGAATGATGAATTTGCTTCTGTGCGTAGGCAGATCTTGTTGATAGATCCTCTTCCTTCTATCAACAAAGTTCTTGCTCTTGTGCTTCAAGATAAAAGACAACGTAGTGTTGGTTCCAATCTGATGCCTTTTGAATCTAAAATGGCTTTTGCTGTTAATGCTGCTCAATCCAAAGGAAAACCAATGAAGAAAGATCGCCCTGTATGTACTCATTGTGGTATTGTTGGTCACACTATGGATAAATGCTACAAGCTACATGGTTATCCTCCAGACGACAAGTCTCACAAGCCATAATCTGGTTCTTCTAGACCTGTGAATCAAGTTTCTGTTAATGATTCCACACCTAATGAAACTAATGGTTTTCCTGCTCAATATCATCAATTGTTGGCTATATTAGCATCTTAATTGTCACAAGCAACTAAGCCTATTGTGGAGCAATATGAGTCTCCTTCATCTGTTCCTCCAACAGGTATCATCTTGTTTACCAATTTGTCTCATTCCCTGTCTAATTCTCATTTTTGGATTTAGATTCAAGTGCTTCATGTCATATTTCCTTCACTTTACACAATTTTATTTCCCTTCAACCTGTCACAAACGTTTCTGTCACTTTGCTTAATCAAACCCAAATTATGGTTCCTTTTGTAAGATCTATAAGATTAAGTCAAAATTTAATTCTCACTAATGTGTTTTACATTCCTAGCTTTAGAGTTAACCTCTTATCAGTAAGTGCCTTTTTGAAAGAAAATCATTGTTCAATTTCTTTCTTTCCTGATTCTTTCTTAATACAGGGCATCAACACAATGAAGATGATTGAAAAGGGTGATATGATTGAAGGTTTCTATGTTTTCAAGACTACTTTACAATCACTCCAATCATTTCTAAGTGTTGCATCTCTTTTACAGACTTCTAGTTCCTGTAACATTTCTAATTTCGGTACTTCAAATTGTATGTTTTTTAATTTTGTGCATTACCTAATCATACTTGGCATTTTCGATTAGGCCATCCTTCCCATCATAGGCTGCAATTGTTGCATAATAAAATTGACTTGTCCAAGTTTAGCTCTTCTGCTTGCAATATATGTTCTCTTGCTAAACAAAAAACGTTACCTTTTACTTCTCATCACTCTGTCAATCCTTTTCCATTTGACTTAGTTCATTGTGACATAGGGGTCTTTTTCATAAACCAACTTATAATGGCCATAGATATTTCTTAACCTTGGTAGATGATCATACAAGATACACTTGGACTTCCTTATTGAAATATAAATCAGAAGCTACCAGGTTAATCAAGAGTTTTATTGCTATGATAAACACTCAATTTGGCAAACTTATAAAATGCATCAGAAGTGACAATGCTAAAGAACTCCAACTAAGTGAGTATCTTGCTGAGAAAGGCATTCTACAACAATTTTCTTGTGTTAAAAGACCTGAGCAAAACTCAGTGGTGGAAAGGAAACACCAACACTTGATTAATATAGCAAGAGCCTTATATTTCCAATCAAAGGTTCCTTTATGTTTTTGGGGAGATTGTATTAGTACAACAACTTTTCTTATTAACGGACTGCTAGCTCCATTACTGGATAATCATTCCCCTTTCTCTAAACTCTATGCTAAGGATCCTGATTATCATTCCTTGCGAATTTTTGGATGCCTATGTTACTGCTCTACTCTTCCATCCACTAGAAATAAATTTTCTCCTGGACCTCAACCATGTGTTTTCATTGGTTACCCTACTGGTTACAAGGCATATAAACTTTATAATCTTGAAACTAGAAAAATTCAAATTTCCAGAGATGTTGTCTTCAATGAAGATACTTTTCCTTTCTATTCCACTCCTCATATTGATCCAGATTTGGATCCCTTTTATAATCAGGTTCTTCCTTAAACTATACCTGCTACTGATGTGAATTTTAATCCTTCCACTGATACAGTTATCTACTCAATAGACATTGTACCTTGTACTTCTTCTTCTTCTCTTTCAAGTTCTGATTCCACATCTGCAGAACCTACTTCTATTGTTTTACCACATGTTCCTTCTGTTTCACTCAGGAAATCCACTCGAATTTCCAAATGCCCTTCATATTTGTCATCTTACAAATGTCATCAGTTAACTTCTTCATACTCTATACCTCCACCCACTTCATACAGTAACCTTAGTCCTACATTCAAACACTTCATTTGTCAAATCTCCACAGTATATGAGCCTTAGTTTTTCCATCAAGCTGTCAAAATTCCAGAATGGCAGCAGGCTATGTCTGAGGAGTTGCAAGCAATGGAATCTAACAAGACATGGACAATTGTATCTTTACCACAAAATAAACAGCCAATTGGCTGTAAATGGATAAATAAGTTCAAATATAATCCTGATGGCAGTGTGGCTAGATATAAAGCTAGATTGGTTGCTCAAGGATTTACTCAACAAGCTGGTATAGATTATGTTGAGACCTTCTCACCAGTAGCCAAACTCACAATAGTCAGAGTTCTTTTGGCCTTAACAGCAGTTAAAAAATGGCATTTGGTGCATTTGGATATTAATAATGCCTTTCTTAATGGAGACTTGTTTGAAGAGGTATATATGAAATTACCACCTGGATATACTCCTCAGGGGGAGAGTTCTAATCAGAATTCAGTTTGTAGATTAAATAAGTCCATTTATGGTCTTAAGCAAGCTTCAAGACAGTGGTTCACAAAATTTGCTACTGTTTTACTCACTCATGACTTCACTCAACCTAAAAATGATTACTCTTTGTTCAGCAAGGGATCTGGTTCCTCTATGGTTTTTCTCTTGGTTTATGTAGATGATATCATCTTAGCAAGTTCAGATTCAAAATCTATTGATGTTGTTAAGAGTTTACTAAAGTCTGCATTCAAGCTTAAAGAACTTGGTAGTTTGAAATATTTCCTTGGGTTCGAAATTGCTCAATCTGCTAAGGGCATTCATCTCTCTCAGAGGAAATATATTCTATCTCTATTAGAGGATACTGGTTTTACAGATTGCAAACCTACATCCTTACCCATGGATCCTAACCTGAAACTTAGCATGGATGATGGAACTTGATGAACCTGCAAAACTTATAATTTTTATGGTTCATTGTATGTGTTTTTCATTCTTTTTAATCTTTTTAATTGGGTTTGTTCTTGAGTTTTGTTATAGTTTTAGTATTTTAAATTGTGTTGTAATTATGTGTTTTTATGTATTTTTGTTAGGTAAATGCAAAGGATTGAAGAATGGAGGTGATTGCATAGAAGATTTGTAAAAAAAAAAAATACTTGATGGATGATGTCATGGATGATGTCAACAAATCGTCACTGTAGCATCACTATAGCATTGCAGCATCACGTAGCGTCACTGCAGCATCACCGTAGCACTGTAGCTCCTGTAGCAAATTTGCCTATAAATAGGCAATCAAATTCTGAAAGAGGGGGGGTTCAAACGTTCGGAAGAGAGAATTTCCGTTCTGTTGTTCTCCTTTTCCTTTTCTTTTTTTTTCTTTTCTTCTTTCTCATGTGTAACTAATCTTCATCTTGCTTGGGTAAAAATGTGAAGCTCTTGGTAATAAATTAAGGTTAAATTAATTTCTTTCTTGTGCTTAAATGATATATTATTAAGCAAATATAATATGTGTTGTATGTTGTTTTCAATTAATTTAGAAACTCTTCTTGTATAATGAATATCTTGATCTATTGTAGACAATAGAATTGGCACATTAGATGTTTTTGACAATTTACAAGTATTAGTAGATAATTATTGGAACCATAATATGATTACATGATTGAACTTTGAATGTTAAATCTTCTGATTGGAATCTTCATTATGCATGATTTCATTTGAGTTATAAAACGAAATAATCTTATTTTTAATTTATTACCAAGAGTGGATCTCCTAACCCAAGCAAATTCTTTTCATTTGTGAACAACTTATATCACCTTTAATCTTGTGACACATCTTCTCTTTACCTCAATTAATTAGTTTTCCTTCATCAATTCCCAGTGGATCGACCTCGGACTCCCAAGAATTTATTACTTGAGACAGCCTACACTTGGGTTTGAAACTTTTAAATATAATTATACCCCATCAAGTTTTTGGCCGATTCTTTCGGGACTTGATTTGAAATTCTAATATATTGAGATTCTCTTTTACGTAAGAAAACTTTACTATCAGGTATATTCTTCCTCTACTCTTTTCATTTTTATTTATCTATTTACTAACACACTAACTAATAATTTTTTTTACGTAAATAGTAATATGAATAGTATATAAATAGTATGTGAATAGTAATATGAATAATACGTAAATAGTATATAAATAGTAATATGAATAGTAAAATAATAATGTGAATAGTAAAAAAATAAAAAAATAATAATATAAAAAATTTAACCTTTATATATACTAACTCAAATTGGGAGTAACTCTTCCTTTTATTTTCTTGTAATTTACTTTTTGCATTTTTTTTTATTTGGTGGTTGGTTTATTACCCCATCTTTGTAAACATTTTTTTTATTTATTTATATTACGCAATCTAACTTTTAATTTATGTCATTTATTTTACGCAATCTAACTTTTAATTTATGTCATTTATTTTACGCATCTAACTTTTAAATTCTGTCATTTATTTTTCTGCCATCTAACTTAAAGAAATAATATTTCTTCTTCTCTTCTCTTTCACGACTCTGTGGGGCTCTGTCACTCTCCGATTTTCATATTTAAATTTACTTTTTACACTTTATTTTCTGCATTTTAATTTCTGTATTTTTATTTTTTTGGGTGGCTGGTTTATACCACATCCTACTTAATATTTAACAGCCGGTGTATACCGCCTACTTAATATTTAATGGCCGGTGTATACCACCTACTTGTATATTATTTTTATTTTATGTCACTTATTTATGCTTAACTAGTATCGTGATTCAAATTCTGGTCATTTGTTTAAAATCAATCCTAGTACTTTATATATTGATTTATTTGAATCACAATCACACACAATTAACACAATGGTTGAATTTGAAGGTGCACATGTTGAACATGATAATCAAACACAATGAGCTGAAAATGAAAGTATACATGATGAACAAGGAAATCAACCATTGCGAACTATGCGTGCATATTTGCAACTACCTCGAAATTCTAGTCCATCATGTTTTATCTTTCCACTTACTGCTAATAATTTTAGATTTAAGTCGGGTATGATTTCTTTACTTCCCAATTTTCATGATTTAGAAAATGAAAGCCCATATTTACATCTAAAAGAATTTGAAGAAGTCTGTATTGCTTTCAATGATCAAAATTACACTAAAGAAATTGTTAAGCTTAAATTGTTTCCTTTTTCTTTGAAAGATAAAGCAAAAACTTGGCTTAATGCTTTGAAACCAAGATCAATTGGCACATGGCAAGAAATGCAAAGTGAGTTTTTAAAGAAATTTTTTCCAACACATAAAACCAATGCTTTGAAAAGACAAATCCAAAATTTTTCCCAAAATTCAAATGAAGCGTATTTTCAAAGTTGGGAACGTTTTAAAGATTTGTTAAATTCTTGCCCACATCATGGTTTTGAAAAATGGCAGACTATAAGCTTCTTTTATGAAGGTTTAACACCTGAAATTAAACAATTTATGGAAACGATATGTAATGGCGAGTTTCTTGATAAAGAACCCAAAGATGCTTTAGATTATTTAAACCATTTGGCTGAAAATTCTCAATCTTGGCATGGAACTAATCCTTCTGAAAATTCAATTAGATATAACCTTGCAAATGCAGGAAAAGGAAAATTCCATCTTAGTTAAGAAGAAGATCTAAATGCAAGGTATGCTAGTTTGGCTAGAAATATTGAATCCATGGAATTAGGGAAAGTAAAAGAAGTCAAATCTGTGCAAAATGAAGAAATTTGTGGCATTTGTGATGAATTAGGACACTCGACAAATGAATGTCTTAATGTTCCTATTTTTAAAGAAGTTGTGCATGAGCAAGTAAATGCAATGAATAATTTTAAAAAGTCATTCACCTCTTCTTTTTCTAATTCTTACAATCCAGGATGGAGAAATCATCCGAACTTCAGTTGGAGGAATAATAATCAAGCACAATTTATGCAACCACCACCTCCTCAGGAACAACAGGATTCTCAAAATCCTAAAGGATATGTACCTTATGTCCCACCATATAGGAAAAATCTTGAAGGAACATTGAGTGCATTCATAGAAAAGCAATAGGTCATCAATAAACAAAACACTCAAACCATGATAGACATAAAAGACACTCTTTCCAAACTTACTTCTGCACTCACCATTTACGAGAAAGAAAAATTTCCTTATCAACCCCAACTGAATCCCAAAGGTCAATATAGTCTAAATGAGGGTAGTTCAGAAAACTAACAAATAAATCAAGTCAATTCTGTGATAACTCTTAGGAGTGAAAAAGTTATAGAAAAAGAAATTTTTAAACCTTGTGAGAAAGATGGTGAATCAATTCCCCAAGATAAGGAAGAAGTTGATAAGTCATCTGACCAAAAGGAGACCAAACTCTCGTCTCCTCCACCCCCATTTCCTCAAGCATTAAGCAAACCAAGGAAAGTAGACCACCAAACTGAAATTTTTGAAATTCTTAAACAAGTAAAGGTCAATATTCCGTTGTTAGATACTATCAAACACTTTCCTTCCTATGCCAAATTTTTGAAAGACTTATGCACTGTTAAAAGAAAATTAAATATGAAAAAGAATGCCTTTTTGACCAAACAGGTAAGTTCCATTATTCAAAGCAATAATGTTTTGAAACATAAAGATCCTGGTTGTCCTACGGTTTCATGCATTATTGGAGAACATATGATTGAACAAGCTTTACTTGATCTTGGTGCTAGTGTTAATTTGCTTCTATATTCAGTTTATCAACAACTCAATCTGGGTGAGTTAAAACTAACTTCTGTAACTCTTCTACTTGCTGATAGATCAATTAAAATTCCAAAAGGAATAGTGAAAGATGTGTTGGTACAAGTTGATAAATTCATTTATCCTGTGGATTTTATTGTCTTGGAAACTGAACCTATGATTAATTGTTCCAAGTCAAGTCCTATTATTTTAGGTCGCCCATTTTTAGCAACATCCAATGCTTTGATAAATTGTAAAAATGAATTGATGAAGCTAACATTTGGAAACATGACACTTGAGCTTAATGTTTTCAACTTATGCAAGCAACCACATGAAGTCAATGATGAAAATGAGGAAGCTGACGGGATTGAGGCCATTGTAGATGACCATCTTCTAAAAGGGAGTTCTTCTGACCCATTAGAAGTTTGTTTAATTAATTCATTTGATTATGCAAGTAGATGGTGATATTTCTGAAATATGCTCTTTGCTTGATTGTACACAAGCAATGGAATACAAAGGATGGAAGCCGAGATTCGAAGAGCTACAACCCATGAATGATAATATTCATGAAGAAGTACCCACACTGGAACTAAAGCCATTACCTTCTGGGTTGAAGTACACATTTTTGGGAGAAGACCAAAGTTTTCCAGTAGTAATTTCATCAATCCTTACTGAAGAACAGAAAGGTATGTTGATAGAAGTACTTAAAAGGCATAAAAGTGCAATAGGATGGACATTAACAGATATAAAAGGCATTAATCCATTGATTTATACACATAGAATACATTTAGAGGATAATGCTAAAACATCACAACAACCTCAAAGAAGATTAAATCCACATATGAAAGAGGTAGTTAGGGCTGAAGTTCTTAAATTACTTGATGTTGGAATTATTTACCCTATTTCCGATAGTCAGTGGGTAAGCCCTACACAAGTTGTGCTTAAGAAATTTGGAATAACAGTGGTTGAAAATGAAAAAGGTGAGTTAATACCTACGCGAGTTTCATCTAGTTGACGTATGTGTATTGATTTTAGAAAATTGAATGCAGCCACTAGGAAAGATCATTTTTTCTTACCATTTCTTGATCAAATTCTAGAAAGAGTAGCAGGACATCCCTATTATTGTTTTCTTAATGGTTATTCGAGGTATAATCAAATACCAATTGCATTAGAGGATCAAGAAAAGACTACTTTTACATGCCCCTTTAGCACTTTTGTATATAGAAGAATGCCTTTCGGTCTTTGTAATGCTCCGACAACTTTTCAAAGATGCATGCTAAGTATTTTTAGTGACATGATTGAGCATTATTTAGAGGTTTTCATGAATGATCTGACGGTTTTTGAAAATTCTTTTGAAAATTGTCTTGATAATTTGGATAAAGTTCTTAAAAGATGTGAAGAAAAAAGGATTTGTTTTAAATTGGAAAAAATGTCATTACATGGTTACCTCAGGAATCGTGTTAGGTCATGTGATATCTTCTGAAGGAATTGAAGTTAATATGGCTAAAGTTGAATTAATTGCTCATTTGCCTTCCCCAAAAATAGTCAGAGAAGTTCGTTCTTTTTTAGGACATGCAGGATTCTATCGAAGATTTATTAAGGACTTTATTATCATATCTAGACCATTATGCAATCTTCTAATAAAAGATGCATCATTTGATTGGACTCAAGTATGCCAAAAATCTTTTAAAAAATTAATTGGTCTTCTAACATTGGCTCCTATCATGCAATCCCCTGACTGGTCTTTGCCTTTTGAATTAATGTGTGATGTAAGTGATTTTGCTGTTGGCGCTGTTTTAGGCCAAAGAAAGGAAGGTAAGCCTCGTGTGATTTGTTATGCAAGTTGAGCTTTAAATAGTGCACAAATGAATTACACCACTACTGAAAAAGAACTACTTGCTGTAATTTTTGCATTGGACAAATTTCGAGCTCATTTAATTGGTTCTTCTATTGTTGTTTTTACTGATCATGTTGTTGTTAGATATTTAATGTCTAAGCAGGATGCCAAACCTAGGTTGATACGGTGGATCTTGTTGCTTCAAGAATTCAACATCACAATAAAAGATAAGAAAGAAGCAGAAAATGTTGTCGCAGATCATTTGTCCAGACTTACAACAGGCTCATCTTTTGATAGCACACCTATCAATGATTCTTTTCCTAATGAGTTTTTATTTTCTGTCAATTCTATGCCTTGGTTTGCGAACATAGTCAATTTTCTTGTAACAGGAAAGATGCCGCCTCAATGGTCACATCAAGACAGAAAAAAGTTTTTGACTGAGGTAAAAAAATTTTATTAGGATGACCCATATTTGTTCAAATATTCTCCTGATCAAATCTTTCGGAGATGTGTACTCGACAATGAGTTAGGTAGTGTCATTAAATTTAGTCACTCAGAAGCATGTGGAGGTCATTTTTCTTCAAAGAAAACAGCTGCGAAAATCTTACAGTGTGGATTTTATTGGCCCACTTTATTTAAAGACAGTCATACCTTTTGTAAAAGTTGAGAAAATTATAAAAAATTAAAATCCATTTCTAAAAGAAATATGATGCCTCTGAACCCTATTCTTATCATTGAAATTTTTGATTGTTAGGGAATTGATTTCATGGGTCCATTTTCACCCTCATTTGGATTTGTGTATATTTTGGTTGCAGTTGATTCTGTCTCAAAATGGATTGAGGCAATTCCATGTCGACAAAATGATCATAAAATTGTTCTCAAATTTTTAAAAGAAAATGTCTTAAGTCGATTTGGAATCCCTCGAGCTATCATCAGTGATAGGGGAACACATTTTTGTAATAAACCATTTGAATCTTTAATGAGGAAATATGATATTACCCATAAAGTTGCTACCCCTTATCACCCTCAGACAAGTGGACAAGTAGAATTAGCAAATAGAGAAATTAAACAAATTTTGGAAAAAATAGTTAACCCAAATCGTAAAGATTGGTCTTTAAGACTAAACGATGCACTTTGGGCTTACCGTACTGCTTATAAAACATCTTTAGGCATGTCACCCTATCGGTTAGTCTATGAAAAACCTTGTCAGTTGCCTGTAGAACTAGAGCATAAAGCATTTTGAGCCATTAAAGCTTTCAATTTAAATCTTGATGATGCTTGCAAGTTACGCAAATTGTAAATAAATGAACTTGAGGAATTAAGAAATGATGCATATGAAAACTAAAAAAATTTATAAAGAAAGAACAAAAGCTTTTCATGACAAATCTATTTTGAGAAAATCTTTTGAAATTGGTCAAAAAGTTCTGTTTTATAATTCTCGTCTTCACCTATTCCCTGGAAAATTGAGATCTAGATGAACTGGTCCTTTTATTGTCAAACATGTATATCCTTATGGGGCCATAGACATTGAGAATCCTAGGAATGGTAATGTGTCTAAGGTCAATGGACAAAGACTTAAACCATTTCTAGAAAATCAAGCTGCTGAGGTAGAATTCATTTCCCTTTCTGATTCTTGTTATGTGAAAAATTTACTCTAATTTTGTGGCTTTATTTTGTTTTGCAGTTCTTTAGCTCCCCGGTAAAATGACGGATGACGGTACTCCGTGACTCTTATGTTAGTTTGCTCTCTTTCAGTTTCCCAAAATAACTAATTTCTTCTCCTTCAAAATGGATATCATTCTCTCAAACCTGAGAAAATATTTTCCTTCTTTTCCTCAAAATGTTCTAACAAAAATTTACAAGGCTAGATGTGAAAGATTGAGATTATTAATGTACAAAGGTATACCAGAAGATGTACGTTGGATAATCGAAGCAAAGGTCCGATTAGCAGGTGAGTCTTGAATTTCATTTAACTCATACATGCCAGGTCTTGGTAGAAGTTCATATTATAAAAGGAGAAGAGCAAAAAGATTACAAGTCTGTCACATATGTGGACGATGAAATTGTAACAAGCAATATCGTTCTTTGGGGATGATTTCCGCAAATAGAGAAGATAAAATTTTCTTCATTAAGAATTGACTAAGTAAGGAGTTATTAGATGATATCTTATTGACTCTTGATATGCATTCTTGTGGTTTGGTGCATCGTGAACTTCTTAACTTGTGGAATATCTTCAAGGATGAACAGAAGCAATACAGACTTGGGAATCTGACTCTAAAAGATTCTGTTTGCCAATTTATAAGAAAATTGGATAGGAAGCTTATCCTCGACTCATAGAAGGCGTTTAAGCCGTTTCTGGACGTGAAACCAGAGGCAGATGTGAGCCACATCCACAACAACATGTACATATTTTCTTTCTTCTTCTTCTTCTTTCTCTTTCTTCTTCTTCTTCTTCTTCTTCTTCTTCTTCTTCTTCTTCTTCTTCTTCTTCTTCTTCTTCTTCTTCTTCATGTTTTTATAAAAAAAAGAGGACGAAACTACGGTTGTACTTGGTCTTTAATTAGATTAGGAGCCCCGGGCGGATACCCGTCCTGTCATAGACTCAGGAGGAGACCTTCACACGCCAGTATGTAAATAAAGTTCGTGTGCCATGCTCTGTAGAGAGCCGTGTGCTACATTCCCAATTCTTGGAACCAAGGCTCTGTAGCGCTGATGGACAGAAAGAAGCGTCCCATCTTTACAGTGAATGAAAACTGTTATCAGAGCTGTATACTTACTTTAATTAGTAGGTCTCTATGGCGAGTTCTGACTGGCTGCGGTCAGGTACCATCTTCTTAGAATACAGGCCTTTAATTAGTTTTGCAGAAAAAATAGAGGGCTGTTCTTCCGTAAGCAGGACAAAAAGGATTCAAAGGTTCTTGTTGTCGGTTCGGCAATCCTTGTAGAATTCATATGTTGCACTGGTGACACGCAACTCAAATACATGCCACTACTGCATTCATGACACGCAGTATAAAGATACGCCATGAAAACTGTACATACAGGTATATCCTCATTTATTATTATATTTCTTTTATCTTTGTATGATTTTGTTGTATTTTGATTTTTGAACAGACGATCTTTTGAGCAGGGTCCTTCAGGGGTTTCTAGACTTCTTTAGCCTGATGGTTTTCTTGAAGTTAAAAAAAAAGTAAAAAAAAAAACAAAAACAAAAACAAAAACAGTGAAAAAAAAAGATTTCGTGTTTCTTACTTTCAAACTTTTCTGACAATAGCCAACCTACCCATACAGGTGCTATGATTACTTTTTCCCTTCTTTTTCCTATTTAATCACTCCATTCTCTTCACTTTCCTCTAACTCATAATCATTCTAAGGGAAGGTGAAATTATGGGACCTCCTATTCGTAACATTAAAAATGTCTGTGTTTTTTGTGGGTCAAGTTATGGGAAGGGTTTAGAGTTTGTAAATGTAGCAAGCGCTCTTGGTCGAACACTTGCTGCGAGGAATAGTCATGTTGTATATGGGGGTGGTTGTCGTGGGTTAATGGGGGCTATATCACTCTCTGCATTTGTAGCAGACAGTCAAGTTTTAGGTGTCATTCCTAGGCCTTTAGTTCAAAATAACATCACTGGCAAGACAGTTGGAGAAGAAATTCAGGTAACATCTATGCATGGAAGAATGAAAACAATGCTTGACAACTCTGATGCATTTATTGCCTTACCAGGTGGTTTTGATACTTTGGAAGAAATTTTTCAAATTGTCTCTTGGGCCGAACTGAACATCCACCATAAACCCATTGGTTTGTTGAATGTTAATAATTTCTTTGATCTTTTGTTATTTTTCTTGATAAAGCTGTGGAACAAAAATTTATCACTCCTTCGGCAAGAAAACTTGTTATCTCTGCCTTCACTATTGATGAGCTGATTGATAAATTAGAAGCTTTTGTTCATGAACCTGATAAAGTCCTAGCTCAGATAGATTGATCATTATGAAGCAGCGAGGGAAGCAGTAAGAAAAAAAAGCCAGATCTAACACTTCATCTTTAATGGGTTTGATTTTATTTATCATCCTTTATTTCTGTTTTAATTCTGTCAGATTTCTCTAGCAGGTAATATCTTCTATCCTTTACTCATCTATATTTTAACATTGCGGACAATGTTGTGATCTGATTGGGGGGGGGGGAAGGATAGTTTAAAAAAAAAGTAGGGAAGTATGATATGATTTTCATGAACTTGCTAAACCAATGAATATTGGTAGAGTAAGGAGTAATTTTACTCCTGAGACGCATTTTAGTTGAAGAAAGTATGTTTAGTGAGATGACTGTCAGAAACCTACAACAAAACCAATTAAGGATGACAGAGTAAGGAGTAAATTTTGCCCTTAAGGTAATTTTACTCTTGAGACGCATCATAGTTGAGAAAAAAATGGGTTTAAATGATAGAAACATGCCTTGTAAGATTTTGAGCTTATTGATGAATGGATTGAACATTTGTACTATTCTCTTCTTTCTTATGTGATTTTCACTCATGAAATTGTTACTCTAGAACTTGCTTTGATTCTTTTTGAGGCTACATTTTCACATGCATATATAAATATGATTGAGGCATTTTAAAATACCTACTTTGACCAAATAGCCATCCTTGTATATTTTCCCTTGTATAACCCCTTTGAGCTTATTTGGCCAGTTCTTGTTTTTAGCTTATTACGTGCCTTAAAAAAAAGGGAACATGTTTTTACCTGACCTTAGGGAATAAGAGAGCATTGACTTTTTTTTCTTAAACAAGTGTGGGTGTGTGTGTGTAAAAAAAAAAGAAAAGAAAAGAAAAAAAAAAAGAAAAAAAAAAAAAAAAAGAAAAGAAAAGAAAGAAAGAGCTAACCATCTGATACACTATGTGACATCCATATTTAGAATAAAGATTGATGCTTTGAAACAACAGGAAGAGAAGGAGAAGGTTTATGCCTAACAATGAATTCAACTCATCAATTTGAGATTGATCTTCAACAAAATATTAGTCAAATATTGGTCATTGTCCTTATTGATGAATGTTCTCAAATATCTTTTCCACTCTAACTGTACCATAATGCTCTTTTATTCTCTTTGGTATTTTTCTTCTTATATCCATATTATCCTTCCTTCTTTACCATGACCCCGTTATAACCTTGAATAAAGTCCTCTTGATTTTTGTGTGCATGTGTTCTGAGTAGTGGAGAAGTAGAAGATAAGCAAGCTTATGGTAGTGTAATTTTTCATGGGTTGAATTGAGTGAAATATCTACCATTTTAAACACTCTAGGGATTGAGAGTGAATCTTGTGAGGATCTTTCATTCTTGATTCGTTCTTTTTAATTGAAGTTTCCTTGCTTAATGGTTTGAGATGTGAAGAAATATAAAAAAAAATGCTTTGTTCCCTTGAATGACTAGTTGCTATTCTTGTTTCATTAAATCTTTTAAAGTTTTTAGTTTTTTTAGTTCAGTGTCATTTCCTAGTTTTTCTCTTATATATTTTGCCCAGGAGTGCAAAAGCTCAAGTGTGGGGGTGTGATGAACCTACAAAACTTATAATTTTTATGGTTCATTGTGTGTGTTTTTCATTCTTTTTAATATTTTTAATTGGGTTTGTTCTTGATTTTTGTTATAGTTTTAGTATTTTAAATTGTGTTTTAATTATGTGTTTCTATGTATTTTTGTTAGGTAAATGCAAAGGATCGAAGAATGGAGGTGATTGCATAGAAGATTTATAAAAAAAAAAATACTTAATGGATGATGTCATGGATGATGTCAACAAATCGTCACTGTAGCATCACTGTAGCACTGCAGCATCACGTAGCGTCACTGCAGCATCACTGTAGCACTGTAGCTCCTGTAGCAAATTTGCCTATAAATAGGCAATCAAATTCTGAAGGAGGTCGTTTAAACGTTCGGAAGAGAGAATTTCTGTTCTGTTGTTCTCCTTTTCCTTTTCCTTTTTCTTTTCTTCTTTCTCATGTGTAACTAATCTTCATCTTGCTTGGGTAAAAAGGTGAAGCTCTTGGTAATAAATTAAGGTTAGATTAATTTCTTTCTTGTACTTAAATGATATATTATTAAGCAAATATAATATGTGTTGTATGTTGTTTCTAATTAATTTAGAAACTCTTCTTGTATAATGAATATCTTGATCCATTGTAGACAATAGGATTGGCACATTGGATGCTTTTGACGATTTACAGGTATTAGTAGATAATTATTGGAACCATAATATGATTACATGATTGAACTTTGAATGTTAAATTTTCTGATTGGAATCTTCATTATGCATGATTTCAATTGAGTTATAAAACGAAATAATCTTATTTTTAATTTATTACCAAGAGTGGATCTCCTAACCCAAGCAAATCCTTTTCATTTGTGAACAACTTATATCACCTTTAATCTTGTGACACATCTTCTCTTTACCTCAATTAATTAGTTTTCCTTCATCAATTCCCTGTGGATCGACCTCGGACTCCCGAGAATTTATTACTTGAGACAACCTACACTTGGGTTTGAAACTTTTAAATATAATTATATTCCATCAGAACTCCTTTACCTGATGATTCCCAATATAGAAGACTCATAGGTAGACTACTATATTTGACACTCTCTCGGCCTGACATTACTTATAGTGTCAATAAGCTAAGTCAATTTATGTCTAAACCAAAGTCTACTCATTTGCAAGCTGTTCATCACCTTCTCATATATCTAAAAGCCACACTTGGTTATAGCATTTTATTTCCATCAAATTCTTCTTTTACTGTCATTGCATTTGCTAATGCAGATTGGGGTTCTTGTGTGGACACCAGGAAATCAACTACTGGTTATTGCTTCTTTATTGGCGATTCCTTGGTCTCTTGGAAGTCTAAGAAACAGGTCACTGTGTCAAGGTCATCAACAAAGGCTAAGTACAGGGCAATGACTGCCATGACTAGTGAGATTGTTTGGATGGTTCAACTTTTACAGGATTTTTCCACACCAATTGGTTCGGTCCGTTTATTATGTGATAATCAAGCAGCAGTCCACATAGCCTCAAATCCAACTTTCCATGAAAGAACTAAACACATTGACATTGATTGTCATTTCATAAGAGAGAAGGTGGTTTATGGTCTCATCAAACTAATTAACGTGAAAACTAGCAATCAATTGGCAAATTTGTTTACCAAGGCTTTACCTTTTGCTCAATTCCTCAACATGATTCACAAACTGGGACTTCTTGACATCTACTTCCCACCTTGAGGGGGAGTATTACTATAGTTAATTTATATTAGCAAATTAGTTAGTTAGATCAGATAATTAGTTAGTTTTCTGTTATGATTAGTTATTATAGTTAAATTCGTTACTCTGGTATATAAGCTGAAAGCTTTGTGATGTAATCGCTCGATGCTTATTTTTCTCAATACAAGTTTCTATTCAGAATTCTCCTTCTCTTTCTCTCTGTAAACTTCCTAATACTTGGTGGAAGATGAGAGACTCAGGATGGCTGAGAAAACGGGTTAGGGTTGGAAGAACCCTAAATATGGAGACTTTATGGATTGCATGTGAACAATTTACTGTCTTTTTCTATTTTGATTCTGTTTTAATCTTAAACCCATATATGGGTTCTTGAGGTTGAAGGATTCAACCACGGACTGTATATTTTGGACTTTCTGGATTTTGTTCTTCTCTTCTCGGTTTCACGTTTCCTTGCCAAAAATGAAGTTCTTTTCTTTAGTTTGATTATTTACAGTAACTGTTAACACAACTTTACTAAGATTATTGGCTTAAATTTTGTTTTACAATAAAAGGAACTTCTTTTACTAAACTGAAAAAAATATATTTTTATGATTGAATCATGTTTTTGAAACAAAAACTAAAGCACTCAACTTGATCTTGATATACTGGAAACCGAATTGGAAGTAATAAGTTTTCTGTTGATATTACTTTGGTTTATTGTAATTTTCTAATAGCTGGAAAAAGAGAGATACATTGGGTGTCTTTTGTAAGCTTTAGTAAAATTATGGCTATATCAAGCTTTAACAAAGGATTGGCTGCTGTTATTTCATTTTTTTCAAGTATGTAAAAATTTTGAATTTTTCCTTACCTTGTGTTTTAATTTGAAAGTCGTTAGATTTAATCCTCTTAGTTTGATGTGCAATACGAAATTATGGAGCTTAGTGATCAAAATGTGTTTTTGAGTAAACTCATACATTGTTGTCCCATTAAGAGAAAGAATTATTTTGCATGAAAATGAATATTATAGCCATGATTAGAAAGTATTACGGGAATTACTCTTGATTAGAATAACATATGCACAACTGGTTGAGAATTGAGGGTCCAAAGTCCTAAGCTCTTGATTAGAATAACATATGCACAATTGGTTGAGAATTGAGGGTCCAAAGTCCTAAGATTTCTAGAAGAAGGCTCATTACCTTGAGAATGGAATGAGAAGAATTTTGAGTTAATTACTCCATGAGTTTCCTAGAAAAATTATTTTTAATGCAATTATAGTTTATCTTAATTTTCTGTTTTAATTATTTTAGACCTTTAGAAGACTTTTAGAAATAAAGAATTAAAAGGAATGGAAAAACTTTTCCGCAGCGATATCATTAGTAAAAAAAATTATTTTTGCTTTTTATTATTGGAATTTTATCTCATTAAATTTTTGTAGTATTTTAGAGGATGCCGAGACTCAGCTGACTACTACTTTGATTGGGTATTTATACCTGGCCATGGTGTTTTTCTACGTGTTGTCTTCTACATTGAGGTCACACTGGTGCAGATTCCGGATGCCGAATGAAGATGGATTTAAGTTTGAATAAACTTAGTAGGAGAAATCGCATTCCATAGCTTTTCATGTATATTTTGAGCACCATGTAAAGGCCTCTAAAATGCCTAACTTTTGACTTGTTTAGGTGTCCAACTCACTAATTTAGAGTTGCTACTCATATAGTATGATGCATATATGTAACCTAGCTACTAAAAATATTAAAAATTATTCTAACTTATATAGTATGATGCATATGGTGTGATGCATATTTTTATAAAAATATTAAAAAATTATTTACAAAATTAAAATTAATAAAAATATTTATACAATAATATTTTTATAATATAATAATCATATTTTTTTCATAAAGAAATATGGTTGGCGCAACACACGTGGAAACGCCAACATGCCTGACGTTTTCCACGTGATAACGTCTCAAGTGATGGCCAGGATCAGGGCAAAGATGTAAAAAATGTGGTAAACCCGAATATAATTCTTATAGTTGTCATCATAGTGGATCGACTTCCTTGAGGAATGACCAAGAAGGGCCATCTACTTGATTAGAATATAATTTGATAATCAATGTATTATAATAGATGACTATCAATGTGTAATTGAAGATTGTCAGTGTGTAATTTGATAATCTACTTGATGTATAGATTTCAAGGGTGACAATTTCTATTTGATTATTTATGTTTAACATTATTCTTACATGTGCTTTTAGCAGTGTCTTCTAATTTGTATTTAATACATTCATGTTTAATATGTATATTCTTTGTATAGTATGCCTTATCATTTAATGACCTATCCATTGTTCTTGTTGTTTGCCTAATTACAACGTGAGACATGACATTTCACTTGCACACAGACTCAGAGAACCCTTCAATACTGGAGTTGTAGGAGTTTCGTGTTTCACAACATATATGGCAAGGAAATGCTAATTGTCATTTGCGTGTTAAACGTGCTCATAAATTTAGGCATATGAACCCAGATGATCGGATACTTCCATATCTACAGCAGGCTGGTTTCATGGGGGTTGCCCTATGGGATATTACACTATCGATCACTCTTTGATTACGACATTGGTTGAGAGATGGCGCTCCGAGACATATGCATTCCATATGCCTATTGGAGAGTGCACCATCACATTAGAGGATATAGGTATTATCTCGGAACTTCCTATTTATAGCGATGCAGTTACTGGCTGTACCCACCATCGCGATTGGATGCAGCTATGTGTTGACTTGTTAGGTTCACAGCCGGATGTGTCACCTTTATCAGGTGCACATGTTGATATGTCATGGCTTTGGAGCGAATTTCGTAGACAACTTTTGCAGGATGATGATGATATTTACGTGATGTAGTGTGCACAGACATATATACTTAGGTTAATTGAGAGTTTGTTATTTCCTGATCATTCTAGTAGATATGTGCACATGATGTTCCTTCCCCTGTTGGAAGACATTACCGGTGTTGTGAAATATAGTTGGGGATTTGCGGTCTTAGCATACTTGTATAGGGAGCTTTGCAAAGTCACAGACTACATCATGCACGAGATTAGAGGTGCTTGCATATTGTTGCAGTATTGGGCATGACACAGATTTCCTGATCTTGTCTCTACACTGGTATATGATACTAATCCTAACCATTTGGCTACCTATGCTGTTAATCGTGGTCACCCTATATGTCCACTGAGATTTCAGTAAGTTTCTCAATATATCATTTGTTTATATTAGTTTATTATATATACTACTTGTGTTAATCATATATGACTTTGACATTTAAATAGGTGGCATAGACATAAGTTGTTGAATGAAACCCCAATGGGGGTGCTTCCATATTATTGTCGGTTCTTTGATCAATTGAAGAGTGATGAGGTCAGTATTTGCTTACATTGATTTAAATAAGTTATTTTGTCTTATTTTCTAATTCTTTGTACATATCATTTTGTAGATTACATGACAACCCTATACAAATAAGTTTGTGGCGCCACTACCAGCTTTTTGTGTTGCTAGTAGAGAGACATAATACTGATAGTGGTTCATTTCATTTTTTTCCACATTGTTGAGTGGTACCAGTCAAATAAGGTGATGCGTCAGTTTTGTCTAGTCCAACCAATACGAAGGAGACCGCACTAACCTGGCGATTTGCACTCAATAACATTAGCGGAAAGGCATGATGAGGATTGGCGAAATACATACCTTCTACACATAGCCATCTAGGACATTCAAAGGGAAAACTTTGTTACTGGAAGGCCATTGGAAGCTCATTTCACTGCGCATTATGAGTACATGCACTGGTATAGAAGAATTACCAGACATTGGATTTCTCGTACTGGTGCATCTACAAGGTTTATGGTAAGCTATTTAGAAATATGTTATGCTCTTTGCTAAGTATATTTTGTATTGATGATGACATGTGTTATATCTATCTCTTTGGCTGACATTGCAGAGAACATCCATACTTCGACTAGGAACCCTAATTCAGGATTTAGTATGACTAGCCTTCTACATTCTATGGAGGAGATCTTATCTTCAGTGAAGAAATATGATCGCATTACATTGGAGCAACTTCGTCCAGCTTCTCCTGCAGATGACATTCCAGGACCACCCGAGCAGTCCGACGAACAGAGGACGCGCCATAGAAGAAGGATAGGGTTAACAAGTACTCAATCACGACCTCGACATTCAGAGGACTTTGATTCTTCAGGTGTGCCTAGGACTCAACCCCCAATCATTACTACTGCTACTTACCCACCATCTCAACCACCACCTCTATCTTATCCACCATATCCAGGTTATCCACCACCTATAGGTTACCCACCATTTACAAGATACTCACCACCTACTTATACTTACCCACCATATCCTTTGACCTTTACCCTTACACCATCATTTTCATACCCACCATATATGGGTTACCCACCATATCCTCATCCATCACAGCCAGGACCTTCTTCTGATTCTTCTCACAGACTATCACATTTTGACCCTAACCCTTCTCATTGATATGATGATTACACTTAGATTAATTTTCTACCTTTTATTACATTTGCTTAATCTGAAATGACCATATGTATATTTACAAATGTTTCTATTATGATCTTATAGGTGCATTATTGATTTGAAAAACAAAATATATATGAATATGCTTCATTTTACTGGATAAAGTACTTTTGAGAACGTCCAATTTTTACGAGATATTCTGTCAAATTTTTCATACAATCAGAATTTTTGAACTATTAAGGTTAATTGATTTTCATAGGCTTGCTAGGCTGATATTCTAACCCATGAACTGATCGTGACCCTGTTTTTGAGTGGTCACAAATTCATCATACGTTATTGTGATATACTTATATTGTTTACACTTTTTTTTTTAACTTAATCGTAGGTCACAAGGAAATTATAAAACAACTATCGTATGACAACAAATTTCTATGCCATAAAAAATAAAAATTTCAACAAAGTAGTTGAATTCAGTAAAGCAAAAAAAGAGAATAATTTTATTTGTATTTACATATTTTAAAAAAGTAGCGGCGTACACTGGTAATGTCAACATGTCCGGCAGTAATGGATCACGCACCCTATCTATCATGGCAAGGTGTTCTAAATTTGTATGAGTCTGAAACAAACTTTCGCCCTACAGTAGACACCCATAACTTCAAGAAAAAAACTGAATATGTGCTTCAACCTGCATATTTGGCCCGAGCACACGTGGAAATGTCAACACGCTAGACGTTTTGCACGTGGTAACACCAAAGGAGAAGAGAGTTGCTTAAATAAGGGCATCCAATAGGAAAACACCAACATGGTTGACGGAACACACGTGGAAACGCCAACACATTTGGCATTTTCCACATGGTAACGCCATCACTTGTGGCGTTATCACGTGGAAAACGTCAAGCGTGTTGGCGTTTCCACGTGTGTTGCGCCAACCGTAACGTTTTCCTATTGGTAACTCCATCTCCTTTGACGTTATCTACGTAGAACGCAAAATAATAATAAAAATCCAACGTGACAAAAAGTGTGACATTTTGATAAATAGTTTGAAAAGTATGACAATTTAGTAAATGATTTTGCAACTAAGGATAGATTGGTCAAAAATTTTAATAACCATCATTAAATTTAGGAAAATTGAATCAAATAATTCTAGCTGCGTAATATTATTCAAAATAATAATACTTAAAATAATAATGAGTAGTCTATTATTACTATAGACTTTAATAAAATAGTTATAATTTTAGAGTGAAAAATTGATTATTTAAAAGCAATTGTAATTTTTTATATTAATTTATATTTAATTATTTTGGGAAACGTAAAATAGAGAATTATTTTTTTTCAATAACTAGCGTTCTAATGGGTATTATGTGCCCCTCAATCCGTATTTTATTTTTAAATTAAGATTAAAAATAAACATCCATTTAAATCCTCCACATATTTGATCCTAAATAATTTTCTCAATTCCCGTAAAAAAAAAAATTTCTCAATGCCTATCAATTTCAAAATTCTTCAATATTTAGATAAAAAAAATTCAATGTTATCTTTCTATTTAATGTTGACTCATGGTGCCGCCACATTTGTGATTTCTATCAATGCCATTTTTTAATAAGACTATATCATCAAGTGTTTGATTGTCAATTGGGTGAGCTATTTGCTTAAATCATCTTCTTGCAGCTTTTTTCTTATTGTTATTGGGATTCAGGGTATTATGGGCCAGAAACGTTTTACTTACTCCTAAAGACTTTAGGAGCTTGGATGCTCCATGCATTGAAAACCGTTGATCTTGTGTAAATCTTAATTAATTGTTACTATGTTTTTCATGTGACCTTATTAACGGGTAATATTTTGAACTAAGGGTAATTACGTGGTTAGTCTCTAAAATCATCAAAATTTATCTTAAAAATTTGCAAAATGATCCCGATTTCACTCGTGGTCAGTTATCAATGTCAATGGAAATGTTGAATAGAAATTGTGTTGTGGGATCCTTTTTCACTCCATTTGATGCTAATAATTTTGGCAAGTGAAGAGGGTGGCTTCGACTCTCTCCGGTGGATCTAAGCGGAGATGGTGTTATTGGGCATAAGAGGTCTCTCTGTCTGTGTTTGTTAGAACAAGGACCACAACAAGAAAAACATGAATTATCAGTGACATTATCTGGCAAATTTTTATCTGACAGTAAGTCTTTTGTTTTTGGTGGCCTCGCTGAAAACCAAAAAGATTAGTATTTTTAATGGAGCTACTAATTCTCGGGCGGCCATATCTGTCGAAAGCTAACATAATTCAAGAAAAATATTAATTTTTATAATTTTAAAAAGTTTACGGTGGCCTTATTCGCTGAAAACTTTCTGAAAAAAATAAATAAATAAATAACAAAGAAAAAAATTTAGAAAAATTAAAATGTATTATTTTTGGGCTGCTTGGTTCGTCGAAATCTATAATTTTCAACGACTCATTATGCTGGAAATTTTTTAAAGAATAATAAAAAATAAATAAACAAAGTTGTTAAAAAAATTATAAAAATTTAATAATTTCCGACGAATTGTCTATCGGAAATGCGTTTGAGTTAACCGCCAATGCATGTCGTCCCTTCGGTTTTCGATGGATTATCCAACACAAATTTGTAAAAGGCTGACAGAAAAAGTTTTTGTCGGACTGGCCGACCAAAATGCAAACATATGAGACACGAGCACATTCCCTGTCTTATTTCTTCTTCCCCGTCGTCCCTACTCCCTAACTTCTATTCTCCCTGTCTCTTCACTTCTCCTCTCGCACATCGTCGCTTGCAAGGTCGCGCATCGCCACTTGCTAATGCCTGTCTCTGCAAAGCCACCGCTGGTCGTTGACCTTCATCGTGTCGCCGCTCACTATTGCTCATCCCTGAGTTCTCTACTCTGATCGTCCCTTGCACCACTGCCACTCACTCTCGCTCGTTGGCCGCTTGAAGCACCACTCCTTATCTAGAACACAACCAGTAACAATGTTGCTATCTTGTTTGTGTCCTTCATCCTAGCTCAGGTGCATTGCATTTGAAATCTTTAACATAGTAATTTGTATGATTTTTTTGCATGTTAGTTAGGGTTAATGTCAAATTTGCATAAATTATTAATTTAACTGAAATTGAGAAATTTGAAAAGTTGCAATGAATTTCTAATGATTTTTGAAGAAACTTGAGTGAATTATTACAATTTTTAGTGTTAGATAATGAATTTAATGATATAGGAATTTAGACTTAGTCATAATTTACATGTATTTTTATCGTTATGATATTTTATCATGTACTTGAATTATTTATTGAAAAATTTAAATTAAATGTTGTATATTAGTTTTTAGGCTTTTATGGAATTAAAAATAGATGGATTTGTTTTGATTTGAATCTAATGCATAGTTGGATAATTGGATTTCAATCTGTTTTTGTATGGTGGGTTGGGTTAAATTATAATTTTATTTGTTGTTAATTGTAGAATATGGATATTCCTGTAAATCATAGATTGATGTAGGCTTTTCCTGGTAGGAAGGGTTATGTACACAAATTTTTGAATGATGATGAAGAATTTGTTAATTTTGCATGTTGATCTTCACAGTATGAAATTGAGCAAACAATCATATATTCATGTTTGAAATATTGCAGAGGAAACTTAGTAGACCCTGACATGGTTAGTTTACATTTGTATAAGAAAGGATTCAAACCAAATTATTAGTATTGGTCGAATCATGGAGAGTTTGACCCAACTGTACTTCAATTTCAGTAAAATGCTGGTTTTGGTACTTTTGCTACCCTTGAAGTTAGTAATGAAAATGTAGTTAATGACTACTAATATATAGTATACCATGCTGTTAGAGTAGAAATTCCTAATTTTAGTGGTCATTCTAAGGACAGAGTAGAGAAATCCCCAAATGATGAGACCCAATAGTTTTATAACTTATTAAAATATTACAAATGCTAACATGATCATTATGCTTTGTGTCAAGGAGAAGAAGGCCCATAACCCATAGGTTCTTAAATATTCATTATATGATCTTGAAATACATGATTGTTACTGTTGAAAATTCTAAAAAGTTTTTAAGTTTATCTTATGGGATGTTGTTGACTAAAGTCTTCAAGCATTACAATCTGGACTTAAATGAGGAAAAAATTGAGAAGGAATGTTCTATCTTCTCAAAGAAGAAGTTGAAGTTGAAACATCTTGAGAAGAGGCATGGCAAAGAGAATTTATTGATAAAGGTTCTAAACTATGAATAAAGAATATGCATGATAAAGCTCCAAAGCCTCAAAAGGAAGAAAAGAAAAATGCTTAAAAGAAGAAGAGAAAGACACTTGAAGATAGTGCTGGTGAACCTTCTCATGTCATACCTAATCCTATTGAAGTAGTGTTAGACCTTGATGAAGCTTAAGTTGATCTAGCACATGTCCAACATGATCCTTCTTTGTGCAAAGAAGCTCATAACATAGTTGATAAGCTTGAAGTTGACACTTCTCAACATATTTCAAACATTGATCTTGTTCTAGACATAGTAACTTTCATCACAATTGTCAAGGGATCATACTATGAATATGAAAAAGCCTCTATACTCCCCAAGTCCACAAGAAGTAGAAGTAGAAGGAGAGCAAAAAGAAAAAGAAAAAGAACTGCAAGACACTTGAGAAGTATGTTGGTGAACTTTCTTATCACTACAACGAAAAGGGACTTTAGCGGCAATTCTTTAATGGCCATACACTAATTGCCACTAAAACATTTTCTAAAGTAATGAGTTTCTGGCAAATAAACAATGGTTACTAAATATTTTAATTTTAGTGGCAAATATAACAAATGACATCTAAATTTCTACTGCGGGAACACTTTTTCTATTCCCTCCAATATTTTTCCTTCTCCATTCTGAAACTCTCCCCACCATTCTCTATCAAAAACCCCAATCTCCTAATTCCCCAATCGCTGAACGAATCGAACTCCCAGCATGGTGGCCGATCCGAACGGCAAGAACGGCACTTCCCGCATTTTCACGGGCTTCACCTTCGGGGTCTCCATATAGCTATACTTGAACTCGAACGGTGCACCCTCGATCATGTAGGAGACTCCGACTTTTGCCAATCTTCACGTTCTCGACTACTGTACTCAACGGTCTAGGTTTAGGTTTGGGAATGTTCGAAAACCTAAATGCTAGGTGTGGATCGGTTGGGTGGGAACCCCCAATTCCCCAATTATCAAATCGGTTCGGTGGGAACTCCCAATTCCCAACGCCATTTTCGTTCTTTGTTGGGAGCACCTTCGAAGGTGCTTAGAGAGAGCAACAAAGGTTTTGCTACCAAATTGAAAAGGGAGAAGGAAACAAAGGTAATGTTGGACTACAATAGAGGTTGAATGGAATAGACTACTTGAAGTTGAAGTCATAGTTAGCTCAAGTCTTCGATTTTCCAATTTCAAATTCCCAGAACTTCTAGGATTTTGGTTGAATGGACCCTCGAGTTGGGAACAAGTTCTCTCTTTCCACGCTCTTCTAATTTTTTCATATTTACTCTGAATTTCTCATTTTTTGTTTATTTGATTTTTTTTCTTCAATTTTGATGCAAGTACTAATATTCAAACAAATGAAGAGGTTGCTTTTAAGCTTATGAGTTCTCTAACCTACCTACCCTAATTTGGAAAAATGTTTAACATCTTTTTCTGGTGTTTGCAAAGTTCATATACTTTCGTTATTACTGTTTGGTTATTGAGAAAATTTAAGTAGTTACGGAAATTAGGAGAATTGAAATGTTTTAATTGTAGGGGCAATATGGGAGCCATGGGATATCTGTTTGTATGTTTTTTTTTTATTTTGCTGAAGTGACTGGCAATTGAAGTTTTATGCATCTTTCTATTGCAAAATTGAAATTATTTCAAACATGTTTAAATGTGTGCATTCATGATCCATCTTAGTTGGATGGGAAAAATTAGGTCCAGTTAAATTCAGACGGATCCATGAGTTCATTTCAACAAGAGTTATGTGTTTGTGGTTTGGCATTCCTCCAGAGCCATGGAACTGGATTGTTTTCTTTGTTTCCTTTGTGGTGTTGTGGAGTTGTAATTTGATATTTGATTTTGTTCCGTATAAGGTTAGCTTAATCCTTTTCCATATTCACTTAAATAATGTTATAGATGATACAGTAACTATGAAATCTGGCTACTGTAGAGTTTGCCTAGTTAATTTTAGATGTTATTTTGCATTTGTACCTTATAGTTTAGGAAGGATTTGGAATGTAGTTATTTGTGGGTTCTATAGGCTTTGATCATCTGAGATCTCAGCTGAACTGTGGCACATATGTAAAGCATTTGGGCTTGATTGTTGCAAAATAAGGTCAAGCATCAACCTTGGTTAAGCATATGCAAATAGAAATTGATTTATGATTTTCTTTTTATACAACATGTCATATAAAAAATCAGTTGAAAAGTTGAAAGTTTTGATTTTTTTTCTTGAGCCACCTAATGAAAATGTCAAAATGTTGAATTTTGAAGACATAATTAATTGTACTCCTTGGTAACTTCATTGTATTCTACATAGGCTAAGGTAAATTTGATGCACCTTATAGAATGATAGAAGTTACATGTATCCCGGGGAAACTGTTGTCTGGTAAGAATAAACTATTGTTGAAATTTAACTAGAGGCATCATTGGAGAGTTTGTAATTGACTGAAGGTGTCTTTATTGGAAACTTGATAATTGCATTTGAAAGGCTAAAATCACATAGCTGTAAGGATGTGTGGTAGACATTAATATTACTGTATTTTTGACGAAGTTTTTTTTGTTCACTATTTTTCTAGGTGATGAAAGTGATTTACATGTTATAATCTTTGATGAAATTGATGCTATTTGTAAGGTATTGGATTTCTTAACTTTAGATCAACATCAATCTTCCATTGTGTTGCCATTGTCAATTTGTTGATTACTGTTAATAAGTAACAGTTGAGTTAGCCTTAACTGGTGGAATCTTTATATTTAGCTGTAGCTTAAACTTTTATTATTGCAGCAGTCAATATTCATTATCGTACAAATTATGTTTTGTTGTATTTATGGAAAAAAAATTGTCATCTTACTCTGTCTGAGCATGTGTATAAGTGTGATCATTAGGAACATGATGACATTTCAATATGGGGCCTTGAAAATATTGCATGTAGTTCTCTGAGTAATCACGAGCATTGAATTTAAAGTTGTATTGTGATTGAATTGTTTGATATTATAGATAATCACACAATGTTCCTCTTCATGTCTTGTGCAGTCAAGAGGTTCAACTCAAGATGGTACCAGAGTTCATGATAGCATTGTAAACCAGCTTCTTACTATTGCCGTAAAATCCCATGGATTAAGGGATTGGATTAATTCCATAACTATGGAATTATTAGTTGTAAATGTGTAATTATTGGGTGTATAGTTGTTTCCTTTTTTGTTTTAGGTAGTATTTTAATTTAATCATCTAAGTAATTAAGGAAATTATTCCTTTTTAGAAAAACGGTTTTCGGCTGAAACCACTCAAGGCGTAACTTTATCAGAAGTCTTTAGTGTATATATTGTAACCACTTTTTATGAAATACGTAAGAGTGTTTTCACAAAGATTAAAAAACCTCTGCTTTCATGGTATCAAAGAGCTGCGATTATCCATGAAAATGTTGAGTAAAAAATCAAGATAGTAATTTGGATTCTCCCCCATTTGCTTCGACCTTCAAACACCTGTGTTGAAAGGATGCATCACACACATGTAAGACCCTCCAACCAAACCTCACCGTGAGGAATAAAATGTAGCACCCAATTTTTCCACTGAGGACATCAGCCATCCTTCCAAATAACCCGGCATAAACTCATGGGTTAAATTTCCGAGAATGGTACCAATCTGTCCTTCTCGTGATTTTCCCAAGGGAAAGGGAAGATGGGCTATCTCACCGGAGACATCCCCGCACCAGCTTCAGAAAGATCCAAAGTATCCTTTTATACTGGGAAGAAAAGAGAACTCTATTGTGATGACTTGGTTGATCAACTCGATGGAGCCTAAAATTGGCCGAACCTACTTATTCTACAAATTGCATTTCATGAAATTTGGAAAATGCTTGTCCAAGAAATGTACTCGAGACCTTCAAAATTCCTCTTAATGTTTTGAAACCGATAATTGGCCGTAATACACGACAAGGAAGCAAGTCCGTTTGAATACTTTAATGTATTAGTTGCATTATGGCAAGAAATAGACCTTTTCTATACCATACAAAGTGGAAGTGTACTATCCGCCGAAGATACCAACTTTTCATGTACGGTAAAATGCTTAAAAAGGAAAGGGTCTTTGATTTTCTTCATGGACACAACAAAGATCTTGATGAAGTAAGAGGTTGTATCCTTGGAGCTAATTTTTTTGTCTAAACAATCATGGAAGTCTTTGCATAAGTGAAGTTAGGATGGAAGAAAGCGAAGGAAAGTAATGTTGAACATAACTCCAACTATGGAAGAAGTCCACCACCTTGGCTCGCTTTATTCTCAAACCGGGGGAGTCCAACAAGAGTCACCGCTCCAAAGATAGTAAGCCGTGGTGTGATCACTGCCAAAAACCTTCCCACACCAAGGAAACATGCTAGAACATCCATGGAAAACCTAGATTGGAAGCCTGAATCAACGGAGATAAACTAATTACGCACAGTGTGGCTGAAACTAATGCTAATAAACAAAAATATTTTCCAAACACATCTCCATTCACTGTTGAAGAAATGGAGATGATAAAGGATATGCTTCGTCAGTCTAGAACCAAACATACTGCTCCTGCAAGCTCTTCTGCTCATGTTGCACAACGAGGTAACTCTTTTCTATCAAAATAGGAAAATTTTGCAGAATGGATTGTTGATTCAGGAGCATCGACCACATCTCATAAACCTTTTTCGTCCTATAAAAGGTGTGATGGTGAGATAAAAATTATAGTGGCAGATGGAAGTTCCTCCCTTGTGGTTGGTTTTGGTGATCTGAATTTCAGTGGTTTAAGTCTGAAATTTGTTCTTTATGTTCCTAACTTGAAATACAACTTAATTTCAGTTAGTAAACTTTCTAGGATCAAAGCGTGCATTGGAATTTTTCTCCTATTGGTTGTGAATAATTTGGACGGGGATGATGATTGGCAATCTTGAGGAACGAAATGGTCTCTCTTTTTTCCTTGGTTCTTCTTCAAAACTTCAAGTTCAATCCAAGGTTTCCTGTCTACTATTTCGTATTCGATGTAATGCTTTGGCATAAACGTCTAGGTCATCCTAGTTTCAATTGTCTTAAATTCTTGTATCCAACATTGTTTATCAATAAAGATGTTTCTTCTTTCCAATGTGAAAATTGTATTATTGCAAAACAACCTAGAAAACATCATCCTGAGCACTCTTTAAAAGTTTAAAACTTTTTCACCTCATCCATAGTGACATAGGGGTCCATTTTCATGTCATTGTGTCTCTAATCTTCTTTGGAACAAGATGGTTCATTACCTTTATTGACGACCACACACAAATATGTTAGACCTATCTTATGAAAGACAAGTCCGAGGCAAGTATCATCTTTAAACAATTTCATAACCTTGTCAAAAACGTTTTTGAGTCCACTATTCAAATTGTTTTAATGACAATGGCAAAGAATATTTTTCTCATGAACTTGTAAATTACCTTACTGAGCATGGCATATTCCATCAAAGTACATGTGTTTACACTCACTTTAATAAACGGTATAGCCGTTAAAAAAAAAACCAGTCATATTCTTGAAGTTGCTCGTTCTCTCATGATTGCAAGTAATGTCCCACATTCTTTTTGGGGTGAATTGATTTTAACCTCTACATATCTTATCAATAGGCTTCCTTCTAGAACTCTTAATTTTCAAACCCCTTGAGTTGCTTACAAAAATGTTTTCCCTATGTCGAATCCTTGAGTCTCTTCCTCCTAAAGTCTTTAGGTGTACTGTTTTTGTTCATAACTCTAGTCCCACTCTAAAGGCAAAAATTATGGATCCCAAAGCCATTAAGTGCATTTTTTGTTGGTTACTCACCCTCTCAAAAAGGGTAAAATAGTAGGATGTCCTTCCATTAAAAGGTTTTATATCTCATATGACATCACCTTCCTTGAACATCAACCTTTCTTTGCCAATGTTTCTCTTTGGGGAGAACTTAAATGAAGATAAACATTGGAATCCTTCCATGTCCCTTCCTATCTTACTTCCAATTTCACCTTAACCCATACATCTTATACCTCAAGGAGAAGAACCCGAGAAACAAGTGCAAGGTGGACTTCGGTCTACTCTAGGAGACCACGTAATTCCGATTAATTCAAAATCAAACAAGAAATAGGGGCCAAATCTAATTCTTGATACATAGGTTGATGAAGGTAATTGCATAGTTAATGATTTAAATTTCGCTTGTTGATGATCTTGCTTTTAAGTTGATGATCTTCTTGATGTTCCTATTGCTATTAGAAAGGGAGTAGGTCCAACACTCAACATCCCATATCTAATTATCTCTCTTATTCTAAGCTGTCATCAAAATACATGGGCTTTCATCACAAAGATTGACCAAATGGATGTTCCCAAAAATGTTCAATATGCTCTTCAAAGTCCAAAATGGCGAAGTGTTGTAATGGAGGAAATGAATGCTCTAAATGAAAACAAGACATGGGATGTAGTAGACCTTCCTGAAGGAAAAAACGTGGTGGGATACAAATGGATCTTTACCATAAAAATAGGAGCTGATGGAAACATAGATCGATACAAGGCAAGGTTGGTAGCTCAAGGGTATACTCAAACCTATGGTATTGACTATGAAGAAACTTTTGCTCCAAGTAGCAAAATTAAACTCCATCAGAGTTCTCATCTCTCTTCTCGCGAATCTTGATTGGAAATTGCACCAAATGGATGTGAAGAATGCTTTCCTAAATAGAAACTTGGAGGAAGAAGTTTATATGAAGCTCCCGAAGTTGTTATTTTCAGTAGGATTTGAAGGAAAATTTGTATGGTGTACAAGTTGAATAAGTCTTTATATGGACTGTGCAAGGATTTTCAATCCCTAGAGCCTGGTTCACCAAATTTAGCTTGGCTATGAAACAATTCTGGTACACACAAGGAGGTAGATCACACCCTCTTTGTCAAACAAGCTGAAAATGGAAAAAAGGTAGTTCTTATTGTCTATGTAGATGATATAGTAATTCCTGGAGATGACACCCAAGAAATTGAAAGACTTAAAATTCTCACAGCATAATTTAAGGTCAAAAGACCTTGGAAACTTAAAATACTTTCTTGGGATGGAAATTGCAAGGAGCAAGAAAGGCACCTTTTTTTATCTCCCAAAGGAAATATACCCTTGATACTTTGCTCAAGGAGACAGAAAATTCCGGGATGCAATTTAATTTGAGAACGCCTGATTCGGACAAAAATTGGAAACATAACCTTAATGAAGGAGATCCTAACCGTGGAGAGGGAATCCTACCAACGCTTAGTAGGTAAGTTGATCTACCTATCCCTCACTAGACGACATCACTTACGGTGTAAGTGTAGTAAGTCGATTTATGATATTCTCCTACCAAGAGACACTTAGAACAATAATGAGATCTGCGCTACCTAAAAGGGACTCGGCAAGGGACTATTGTTCAAGAAAATGATGGTGAGGGGTTGAGTGCTTTGAAGAGGTTGCGGCAGTGTGCTGGTAGAAGACACAATGTCAACTAGGTGTGGGTATTGCACCAAAGTATGGGGAAATGTTGTGACTTGGAGAAGCAAGAAACAAATGGGTTATTGCAAGAAGTAGTGAGGTATGAATAGGAATTGGCAATTGCACAAGGAGTTTGTGAACTTATTTGGATAAGTAGGTTACTACAAGACTTATTTATTCCACTTGAAGGCCCTATGAAATTGTACAGTGATAGTAAATCGAGCTATTAGCATAGTTCACAATCCTATACTGACATGATTGGATGAAGCATGTGAGGATTGACAGGAACTTCATCATAAATTAGAAATTGAAAATGGGACTTTCAAATTTGCATTATGTGTCTCTACGAAGTCACAAGAAGGCGATATGTTTACACAACCTTTACTAAAGTCGAATTTCACTCAAATGTTAGCAAGTTCGGGAATGATTGACATCTATTTTTTATTTTTTGGTTTTCTCGTAAAATCCCATGGATTAAGGGATTGGATTAATTCCATAACTATGGAATTATTAGTTGTAAATATCTTTGTAATTATTGGGTGTATAGTTGTTTCTTTTCTATTTTAGGTAGTATTTTAATTTGGTTGTAATTAAGGAAATTTTTCCTTTTTAGTTCCCATTTCGACACAAAAGTTTGTCTTTAGTGTATATATTGTAACCCTTTTTTATGAAATATGTAAGAGTGTTTTTCACAGAGATTAAGAAACCTCTGCTTTCACTTACTAAGGTCAATGAAGGTATTAAATGCTTTTTTTACAAATAAAGTAACTATTTTCCTATAATAATCATCAGTAAATCTGAGAGGCTATCTACTTGGTTTGCAAATAGATGGTGTGGAGTCACTAAATAATGTTTTGCTTATTGGAATGACTAACAGAAAGGACATGCTTGATGAAACTCTCTTAAGGTCTCTACATCTTCCTCCCTTGTTCTAGATCTTTGAATAACTTCTCATGGGAAGTATAAATGTAAACAATCAACAAGGATATGCTATTGTTTACTGGGCACTGGAATTGTTTGGATAATAGCAAAGTATAAATTGTTTACTATTCAATTAGAAAGCTGAGCATTATCTGCTATCTGTTGTCCACAGTGAAGAGGATTTAAATATCATTAGAGAAAACAGAGTAAATAACAAGAAGAAAATGATAGAATGGAAGATATTGAAAAATGCTATGAAAAGCTGTTTTATTTGTATTATTACTAGGCTATGTTTGCAATTCAGCATAGACAATCCTTTTTTTTACTAGCAAATCACGTAGTTATTGCTAAATCATTGCATTTCCTTCAGTATAGAATTTTAACCACTAAGACTTACACCTTTGGCTCAAGGAACAAGTGATAATGGAATTTATTATTGACACATTATGCTCAATGAGGACATGAATAGGAAATGAACTAAATTATAAGAAAACTTTAAGACAGTAAACAAATTCTTAGCAAGTTGTGAGGTAAACATTTAACCAATGTTTAAATATTAAAGCAAGAATGCTAATAAAGCATACTTTATAAAATTTACGATAGTGTTTATGAATTATAATATTGCATGTTCTCCATAATATTTCCAGCTTCTCTCCTCATTTCCTCATTAGAAGAACCACCGTGTGAGCTGCTATAAGTTGGCCTTGATAGTATCAATGTAGCATCCAAATTTCCAATGTCATAATAGATAAGCCTCACCTATAAAATGCCACAACACAGATTAAAAAACTCTTGATAAAATAGATGGTAGTAGTACAAGGGTATCTTCAATCATATTCCAAAGAAAAAACTTTCAATGACCAAATATAATTTCCTCATACAACAATCATCATCATACAACAAATGCAAATACAAATCGAAGCATATGGCATATCAACTGCTAAAGCAAATGGTAAATGTAGAATTGGAAATTAAGCAACTCATCAAAATTGTTGAGTTTAATATGTACAAATTAAACAAATATGAGAGGCTATCTACTTGGTTTGCAGATAGATTTTGTAATCTAATGCCTTTCTTTTAGTTAGATGCTACTAATTACTCCTAGTAACTCTTAATGACTTAGTTTTTGTAGCTCACTAGATGCAACTTTGCTGTTTTATCTCTTTGCTCTATATTGGCTTCTTTGTGTGAGACTTGGACTTGTTTTCATTTTTCTGGATAACCATATATTATGATGTATGCCTTTACCTCTTTCCTCAACGTGTTCTTGTTTTGGTCTAGTCTTCAACAATTTAGGAGTTACAAATTTCCTGTTTTCTTCAAACATTTAATTTATTGGGTTCATTGCCTAGTCTCCATTTTAATTGTGCTACTTTTGCAGGGCACTTATAATGTGAAGCCGGCATTTAAGGATCAAAACATTTAAGCTGACAATTAATTGTGCTACTTTGTTATCTCCTGTTTTGGTAACCAGCATATTTATGTGTTACCTTTTAATTCATTTGTTGTAAAGATCTATCCTTGCCATATGACAGGCCAAGTCTGTGATGGAATTGCAGGTGTGGATCAAGTACAAACATCTAGGATTTCATTGATTTTAGGTCCATCGAATATGAAACTCTAGGACCATAGAATTAAAGTCTTTGTCCAACCTTGCTATAATGTAGCTTAAACTTGAGGCTGACAATCACTCAAAATGTTTATTGAGATAGATTTGTATGTCCATACAAGGTTTTTGCATCACTATGAAAAACTGTTAAAATATGCATGTTATGTTGGTTACACTGTTTGCTATGAATATGCTAAACTATATCTTTTAATGTGTTATATCATTTTTAACCAATTCTTGTTTTAATAAAACGAATTAATCTTATTTCAGGACTTCAGATTTATGTGCTTCAGAAGGTTGCTGCTAAGTCCAGAGAATTTGAGAACACTCATGGTAAATATTGAGGTGTCTTCTGAAACCAACTCTTCCAAGCAAAATTGGGTTGATGAGATGGTAGTCGTACAAAATTGACCAATTAGTCTACAAATTTGAGGTTCTAGGAGAGAACATTTGCATTAGTTCCCTAAGTAAACTTTGAGGTAAATACAAGCAACGATGTTAAACTATTTCAGGACAAAAATTAAACAGGAAAACATTTAAAGTACAGATGATAAACAAAAGGTTAACTAGCAAGTTTAAGCTTAGCCAATTATGAACAAGTATAAGTCTAATAAGAATTATGCTACAACCTGAAAATGTGATTTTTAAGGCATTTTGATTAACAAAGTATAGAACTTCTATAACATCTTTGACTAAATATTTGGCAAGACTGACACAGATGCCTAGAAAGCTGACTAAGTTAGCATTTAAGGTGTGCCCATAGCTGACTAAGTTGGCATTTAAGCATGTAGTCAAGCATATCCTTTATACTTAACTTCAATGAAGGCCCCCTTCTTGAGCTTATTTGTGCAGTTTTCTAGTACTCAACTTTAGTACCAGGTGGTTTATTTGCCTATACTAATTGATGTGAAATTTGGAAACTAGTTTTGTAAGAAGTTTTATTTTTGTGCAAGTGATTTCATTTAGGCTGGCCAGGAAATTTCATATTTTCAGTTGTAGGATTTTCTATGCAGTGTTGTAATTGGAATATAGTGCCTTAGTAAGCCTTAGAAGTTTATGTACTTGCATTTACATTGTTGGTTTCTGTTGTTTATATGGAGTCATTTCCGTAAGTAAGCATCCTTATTGAACTGGCTAGTGTATATACTGAGCTTATGTATTTCTGCTATTGCAATAATCTTTACGTTAGAAACTCTGGGATGTGGTATTTGTAGACATGTTGTAGTTCTGATGAAGTCAGTTGATGGTTCTATAGGATTTGATGGATTAAGAAACTAAATTCTTTTATGAGATATATTTATGATTATGATGTTGATGTATGTATACAAAGATCTTTTATATTTTCTAATTAAGGTTGATGAACTATATCTGAATGGCACATTATTTTTATTTTATCATTGCATGTTATACACTATGATTTTGAGAAATCTTGCATATGAAAGACTTCATTATGATCAAGAGTTAAAGATTTGTTGATGGACTACCTACTATCTTATAGTTTGATTATTTGATAAAACTAGTTATTAGACTTAAAATGACACTAGTTATTAGATGGTGTACTTTTTATGTTTTGTTGTTGACATTGTAAAGTTATGAATGTTCTTTTTTATTGTTGATTTAATGAGATATATTTTACTTTTTAGAATGAATTCTAGTATGTTGTTTTAGCGGCCATTACAATTGCTGGTAAAAGGCATATTTTTTATCGACAATAAAATTGGTCTTTACCGGTAATAACAAAGGCCATTAAAGACATAGAAAAATGGCAAATCTGTGGCTGTTTTAGCGGCCATTACAATTACTGGTAAAAGACATACTTTTTACTGACAATAAAATGATTTTTACCGGCAATAACAAAGGCCGTTAACGACATGAAAAAGCCAAACATAAGGCTGTTTTAGCGGCTATTACAATAGCCGGCAAATAATTGTCGCTAAAAGGCGTCACTTTTACCAGCCATAAAAAGAGTCTTTACTGGCACTCCATACAATGGCCTGTAAAACCTTTACCGATACTGGATACAGCGGTAAATAATTAATTATCGGTAAAAGTTTTTGCGGCAATTCTTATGGCCGCTAAAAGGCATATTTATTACCACGAAAGCCCTTTTTTTATTGTAGTGATGCTTCTGAGGAATCTTCTCAAGTCTGTGAAAAGGAACCTCAAGTGGAAGAAAAGTATAAAATGTGTATTCCTTGTCTTGAAATAAAGGAATATGCTTCTGTTGAAGAAATTTTAGTAACCCCCACTGATGAGATAGCACATAAGAAAGTTAAAAAGCCAAAAATTGATCCTGCTCAAATCTTCTCAATAGTGGATGTGAGTATGACCATTGTTAACATTATGACCTAACTTTCGAAAGATGGAAGCCTGTACGATGAGTTCTCTCCCATCTCTCCAAAAGGACATAATGTAATAGAAACTGAAAAGAAAATTGGAGGAAGATGCAGAGAAGGAGGAGAAGAAAGAAAATAAGAAGAATAATAAGATCAAAGAGGTTTATAAAGTTATAACTGAACCTTCTCAGCAAGTAACAAAATCTTCTCAAATTTTAGAGGAACCTTCTCAGCACATTAATAAGGAATCTATGGTGGCTAAAGAAGTAGAATTGGAGGAATTTGTCTTTGAAGTTGGCAGTAACATAAGAAGGAGGGTTTGAATTATGTTGCTTTTCATCGAAAAATTTGAAACTTCTCACACTTTTATCAAGTTTATCAAACTTGGAGGTGAGAAGGTTGCTAAAGAGTACATTGATTAGGTGAGTGTGTTCAATAATGAGAGAGAACTAGAACAAATAAAATATGTTGCAAGAGTTTGTGAGAAGGTTCACTGGTTGAGTTAAATTGAACTTTCTCACAGTTTCAGGACATAACATTATCGCAACGAGGATCGCGATGGGACGACAAAAAATATGAAAGTTTGAAAACCAATGGAGTTGCCACCAATGTTTATTTAAATTGAGAAAACATGAGAAAAACCCTAAAAATAGGAAAACTAGTTTTTTAGAAAATGAGTTTGGATTGGGAGTCGATTACAGGTAGGGAAGATGTTAGCACCATACACTGTTCGTTCCAGGAACAGTATCTTAAGTTAGTTGTGTAAATTTTAATAATCACAAATATATTTATTTTATCCCTTAAAAAACATTATAACTATATAAGAAAAGAAACAAACACATTATGAAAATTAATTTTGGCTTAACATAATAGAGATTCTGCTCCTATGTATCCTTAGATGCAATGAGAAACTCAAAGTTACGTAATTCTTTAGAAAATATTTATGAGTTGATTGATTTTAATTAGGAAAAATATTTTTGAAAAAAGAATTTTGTTTGAAAACAAATCCATTCTTGCACAGGGTTTAAGTTCACACTGTGCTACTCAATAAACCCTTATGATCCAAATGACGTTGAAGATAACATCCGCTATTCAACTATCATCATTGATCATTGCATTGATTAAAAAAATTTTTTTTATCATTTTTTTTAAAAAAAGGAATGCATAAGGACAAATAAATAAACACAATTTTCTATGAGCCAGGTAAATACAAAAAAACAAGATTAAATATAAGCATCACAAACCAAACAACTCAAAATAAATTTTATTTTTATTTTTAACAATTTTTAGATTTTTCTCCATTTTTTTATTTTTTAAAATTTTCTTCATTTTTTTTACTTCCCATTAGTCACAAGACGCAACATAAAACATACAATTTAATTAAATAAACGCCATCAAACAAGAATTAATCCTAAAAAAACACAAATAATTAAACTCAAAATACATTTTTTGATTTTTTTTATATTCCATTTCTATTTTTTGTTTTTTTTACCATTTTCGTATTCTTTCTCTTCTTTTTTTAAGGGGAAAAAGTGGCCTTAATTTGAAATGGGCTGCTAGCCCATGTGCTGTAGCCTTAACCCAAAAAATAAAAAAGATATCAAATTAAGATAAAAAAGTCAAATTCTAGCCCAATGTGAGGGAACCCAGAGCAGCCACTTAAACTAATCTAAAACAATAATACTACCAAAAGAGAATGTAGAACCTTCTGTTTGCTAGAGCAGGGACCACAATAGTGAAGGATGGGGACGGTGGCAACGCGGTGGTTGGTGTAGGTGGCGTAAGGCGAAGATGGCAGCGGCGCGAAGGTCATCATAGATCTGGTGGTGCGATGGTCTGGTGGCTCAGAGCAGAAGAGCTTGCCACACTGGCACCGGAATCTAGTGAGCCTGACCTTTTTTTGACAACTGGAGCAACAATTATTGAGGTGCTTGGCCTCCGACGGCATCGTTTGGTTCGATTTGGGTCGATCTGTCTGTGAGGCGGGGTCTTGTTCTTCCTCGTTAAGAGGGTGGGATCTATTGGGGGAGCGTGATGACGTTGCAGATCTGGGCTTCTGCACGGCCAAAAATGATGGGCTTGGTGGCTAGACTTGGTTGCGACTTGAATAAAGGTTGAAGCTGCAACGGGTCATGGCTGTTTGGAGGCGCGGTTGATCGTGGGTGAGTCGTAAGTTTGGTTTTGTTTTGGGGTGGCTTTGGTGGGGGTTCACGATTGGGGTCGCGAATGGGAAGCTGCGGTGGTTTGCATGGCGAGATGGTGGTGGTTGGTCTAGTCAGGGCCAAAGTGGGGTTTCGGTGTTTGGGGATTGGTGGACGGTGGGCGGGGCGTGATTCGTGGAGGTTGTGGGGCTGTGGTGAAAATAGGGGAACGATGGTGGAGCTCATGGTGGCTTCGGTGGGATAGTTCTTGGGTCTTTGAGTGGTTTTAGGTCATGGTCTTTTTGGTTGTGCATGGTGGTTTGGTGATTATGGGTCTTGGTTGTGTGGGGTTCATGGAGTGGTTTGTTGTGGTTATGGAGGTTGGGGTTGTGGGTTAATGGAGAAAGGTGATGGGTGTTTTGGTGGCTATTGTGGAGTGTTAGTGATGACTATGATTTAGTGGAGGAGAGGTGGTTCTTGTGAAGGTGCGAGATGATGAAGGTGAGGTAGTGAGGGGAGCCATAATTTAGGTGGTTGAAAATGGTGGCGAGGATGTCTTAGTGAAAGTGGTTCTGACTATGTGGGTTCAAGATGGTTGAAGGGTGGTTGAAAATGAGTGGATGTTTTTGGGTTTGGTTTTGGTTCATGGAGGCTTGTAGCTGTGTGGGTTCATGGTGGATCTGTGAGTGGCTGCAAAGTGGTTTACAGTGGTGAGAAAGATGAAGATCAAAGTGGCTCGTGTTGGTGGTTTTGGTTTTAGGTCGTTGCTATGGTACACCCTACTAAGTTAGGGTGTATCATACACCTTTGACTTTACTTCTTTGTTATGGAGTTTTTTTTAGCGAGGTTTTTTTTTGTTTTTTGTTTTTTTTGTTTTTTTTTTTTTACACATCACCACCACCACTATTACCGGTCGGCAACCGTCCACCGTCGGTCGGCCACTGTTCATCGGCTACTATCTTTTTTTTAGGTTATACTGTTCATTTTTTTAAAATTACATAACTGTGTAAATAATACCAGTTAAAATAATTCTAATTAAAATAATACCAACCTTATATTTTTTTTTTATAAATAAGCGTGTATACTAAAAACTTTACAAATTTTAATTGGTAATATTTATACAATAAAATATATAAAGTTTTCATTATGCATAGTTATTTATGAAAAAATATAATGATTAGTGCAGTTTTAACTGGTATTATTTACATAGTTACTCAACTTTAAAAAAATGAATAGTATAATCTAGAAAAAGGTGGTGGCCGGCGGCAGAGGTGGCCGGTTATGGCCAGAGGTGGTCGGCGGTGGCCAGAGGTGGTCAGCAGTGGCTAGAGGTGGCTGCCGGCAGCTGTGCTGGTGGTGGTTCAAAAAAAAAATTAAAACAAAAAAATAGATCAACAAGTTACGGGTCGTTGATCCTAGCTGTTGATGTGTTTTTTAACACAATCAATGACTAGGATTGTCAAGGTGTACCATACACCCTCCAAAGGAGGGTGTATATTAGACTTCCCCCTGGTTTTGTGCCAGGAGTGTTTCTTTGCCTTGAAAAAATAGTTCTCCGAAAGATGCTTCCCTCCCTCAAAACTGCTGAGCCCTTTTTTGTCTTTAGTAAATGTTTCGTGTGTGAGTGAAGTTGTGCAGAGCCTCTGTCTTCTCAAGTCAACTCCTTTATGTCTGTTTCTTTGTGGCTTCAGTCAATGCTTGGAGCTTCATTGAGCTTTTTATTGATGGTTTCTTGCCATAGGTGAGTTGCAGAGAGTGAATGATAAAGTTCATTGGAGAAACTTGATAAGATCAGTCCTTGGTTGCTTGTGTAGCTATAGCTTCTGCCAAGATTGTAGGATGCAGAGACCTAAAGTTTGAACAACTACTTTTGTTGCTACGTGTGTAATCAATTTTTTTTTAATTTTAATTTTTCCTTTTTCTATTTTTTATTTTCCTTTTGTTTTAATTATAAGAAAAGAAAAAGGAAAAGAAAACCAATTTTTTTTTGCACAAATAAGAAAAATAGTGATCCAAATAAGATGAAAGCAACTAAAATCTGAAAAAAAAATGTGTTCAAAATATTGCAATTAAGCACAAAATTATTAGTCTTTGATAAAAAATTTATGGACAAAATTGGGTATTAACAAACACTAGGTAATATCTTAAAGTATCAACACTTAAACTTTAAAAACTTTCTTAGCAACATGAAACAGTTTCAGAACATAGAATCAAACCTTAAAATGAAAAGATTACTCTTGAGTTCATTTTAACTCAAAAGCACTTTGGTTCCTTTTTGAGTAAAACTTTGATTTTCTTAAATTCAGGTTTTGAACAAATCTAAATATGATAAAGTGAGGGAAGGAAAGCAAGACACAAGGATTTATACTAGTTCACCTCTAAATCACTTGAGGCTACGTCCAATACCTAGCAAATACTAAGATTTCCACCATGTAAAAAGTATTATTTCTTACCAAGCCTCTTCAGGCTCTTACACATGAGTATTCTTTTCTCTCAACCTCTTCAGGCACGCTTCAACAAGTTTTCTTTCTCTTCAACCTCTCTAGGATCTTACAATAAGCTTAACTAAGCTTCCAAGTGACTTGTACAATCCACAATCTTACTACCAACACTCAACAATCAAAGTCTAGTTTGAAGTGTTTAATACAAGTGGATAGGTCTTGAAATCACTCAAAGAGTGTATACACAGAGTTTAGAAAAACCTACAGTACACCTACTAAAAATTTCAGAACTTTTAAAATAAAGTAGGTAGAGGTGAGAGAGATGTTCTTCGTGTATGCAACTTTAATCTTTCTTAGATCATTTGACCCTCTTCTTTTCAAGCTTGGAGCCTTTTATAAATTACGAAAAGTAACTGTCAGAGACTCCTAATAGTTATTTGTCCTTCTTATTGCAGGTAGCCATTATTTTGGTATGTTTTGCTGAGTCAACATGTTCACTTAAGTTCCTGCCTAGAAACTCTCTCAAAGTTCATCTCAGCTGATCTTCTCAGCAACTATTTCAAGCTTGATCTTTTCACAAACCTCTTATTCTTTGATTCCACCATCATCTTCATGTTTCATCTTGATACTTGGATAATGATAGCTTCCTTTTTAATCTCAGATTTGCTCTTGGATTAATCCTTGTAGAGATTCTTCACGTTCTTCAACTTTCTCACAACCTTCTTAAGATGAACTCTCAAATTCTTTAGGAATTTTCTCAGGATGCACCTTGAACTTTATCAAGTCAAAATTTAATCTTCTTAGCCCTCTTTAATCATCCATAAAGCTTCATTATAATTGATTTAGTTTTGAAAAAGTTATTGCTAACAAGAAAACTCCATAAATATCATGTTAGCACAGTTAATATACTTAAGAACAAATATTCATAATTTTCAATGTAAATGATATCACCAAAACATAACTTGCAATGTTAGCCACAAAAAGGCTTTGGAGCTTACAGCCTCAATTGAGGACATGTCAGTCACCCTTTCAGAAGTAGAAGCTGGTGAGAAAATTGAAAAGTCTGAAAGGAACTTAGCTTCAGGCTTTATTACTATTGATGCACATGTTGTTGATGCCAACATTTTTACTCAACTGTCCAGAGAAGGAAGTTTGAATCTAGAAAGTCCCCTTATTTCTCTTAGGAAGGAGCTTGATAAAAAAGAAGTTAACAAGGAAGTATATACACTCAAACCATAGAAGATGAGAACGAGTTACATTCCGACGCAACAAAGCTTTAACCCCTTCACCACTCTTCTCATCTCTTAAAGCTTCTACCTCAAGTGAAGCACATAATTAGTAGCTTTCTGTGATGGTTGGTATCTCTCTCTACCATATGGTTCTATTCTATTTATTTCTTTTGATGATGTCAAAAGGGGTAGAAGATATATATGGTTTGAAAATTTTCTATGGGGGAGATAATCATTCAAGTGAATATGTTTATGCTTTTCTCTTGCATATTAATGGATGCACATGTTTAGGGGGAGCATATTATTTTGTTCATAACTTGCAAATTATCCTATGTACAAATGTTTGTTACTATTTTTTTGCTAATAATCTTCTATGAGCATCAATTTAAGGGTGAGTCGCTGAACATTCTTAAAGTACTAAGATCTAACCATTCTCATGTCTTAAGCAAAAATGGTAAACTTTCTTAACCTTTGCAAGTTTCATTTAAAATTTTCAAATAGTTTGTCATCATTAAAAAGAGGGAGAATATAAGTTCCAAAGCCCTTTTGAAGTAATACTTCCTATTTTGATTTTGATGCTAACAAATTATGTTAAAAATTTCAATCTATTGCTCTAACATTCTTAAATGGATTAATGTATTTTTGTGGAGTTTCTTCGTAGTTTTGATTTGCAGGACTTAAAATTATACATGAATAAGATCTCTGGATGGTCAGAACAACATATGAAAGTTCCTAAACAACATAAGAAAGTTCTTGGACAACGTGATAAAGTTCTAGACGAACTTGAAAATGTTGGTCCATGAAAATGTCTTGAGAACGTTCACATCAAGATGCATGAAGACCAAATAAATCTCCAATAATATTTTTAAAGAATGAAAGATGTTAGAAGAGTATGATTTCTCACCTACAATGTCAATTTTATATCAACAAAGTGAGAAGAAATCTACTTGAAAAGATTGAAGACTTAAGAAAGTTAGTTGAGAATGTTGAAACTGAGAATAGTTATGAAGAATCCTTCTCAACGTCTCTAAAGAACAAATCTGGAAAGCAAAGCTAATAAAGATTACTGAGATGAAATTTTAATTGAGCTACCAAAAGTGAAAGCTGAAGCTCAAAATGATTAGCACCAAATGAGAAGCACCAGATTAGAAGATTTGAACAAGTGCTTACAAGTTGAGAAAGGCCGAATACTAGAAGAAAAAGTTCGAAACCTTTTTGAACAAGATTACAACCCTTAAAGAGACAAGATGTGAAAAGTCATACTTTAAAGAAATCAAGTTCAAAAGAAGAAGTTTGAAAGATTCCAGCGAAGAAAAGGCAAAGCTGAGCCAAGCAAAAGCTGTTTGTGTTGAAAAAGTTTGAGATGAGAAAGTTCAGTGTCAGTAACCTTCTCACCTATACCAAAAAAGGATAAACACGTGTGGGAGAGTGTTGCAATAGCTAGTTTTTACATGGAATCACTTAGGACTTATTCCTAACAGTTAGAAACATATTCCAAAGTATAAATATGACTTGCCTATGAAGATTAACGAAAGCTTTGCATGGATTAACATTAGATTAAGCCAGAAAGTTAGATTTGAGCTCATACTCTATTTTATGCTCTCTTTGAGGGAAGATTCCGATTTATATCTTAGAAGCTAAGGGCTACTTAGCTTAAAAGAGATATAAGTCATTAGAGAGCCTTCATATGAAGATTTGAAGTAGGTGTATGATAGCAATGTATTTTATTTAATTTATAATCCTCTCACTAGGCTTTTTAAGGTTCAATTAGGCTTAATTAAGTTAATTTTGTCACATTTTATGAAATTGAGCTTAATTGGATCATTGAAGAAATTATTGTTTGAATTGTCATTAATTTGGGTGATTGCATTCTTAAGTAAATTGGCTACAATTTGAGTTGTAATTATTTAATTAATATGATTATACTCTTGTTGGAAAGTTAAGATAATTCTCTAATAACTATTTACTTGATAGCAAGTGCCACATTGATAGCAATATATTTCATTTATTGTATAATCTTCTCACTTGGATTTTTCAGTAAACTGACTATAATTTGAGTTACAAATATCCGATGGATGTGATTTTGGTCTTGTTTTTAAGATAAGACAAATTTCTACAACTTTCATGAAGACCTTAAGACCTGGAACACATGTTTAGATAACTCAAATTGGAGTTGAAGTAAAATCTAGAGTTCTGAATCTGACAGCTTGACCTATGCGTACTCATCAGATCATATTTTGAGTTATAGGAGAGCTTTGGGAATGAAACCAATGCATTTGAAATTTAAGACTTAAATCTACAACTTTCATGAAGAATACAAGAGCTAGATAGGAAGTCTTGAAGGTGATATTGGGCTTGGAAGTCAGAACAGAGGAGCTGAAGTTTTACCTGACCTATGTATAGTAATTGTGACATATCTCGGGATGTAGGTGGTATTTTTGGCTGAAACCGGCGGCTATGGAAAGCTAAGACAATTTCCTAGAACTTTCATGAAGACCACTTGATTTTGTTCTAATGCATGCCATGAGCTCAGAGTAGAAACATTTCAGAGACAAGAATCTCTGTAATTTCCACTCATTCATCATCATCAAGCAACTACTTTGGCATTTATTCATCATCATCAAACAACTTCATTGTCATCTTGTATTCCTTGAGCTCTATAAAAGGGAGCTTGTGTGCTTATTGAGATCATCTTTGATTTTAGTTTAGGTTATTTGTTTCTCTTGTTGTAGTTTTTTTTGTTCTAAATTGAAGTTATGTTCATTTCTTTATTCTTATTTCTTTCTTTCTTGTTCATGAGTAACTAATTTTTATTTTGCTTTGGTGAAACGGTGAAACTTTTGGTAATAAGTTGATGTTAGATTAATTTATTTCTTGTGCTTAAATGATATATTTTTAAGTGATCATTATATGTGTTGTATGTTGTTTCCAATTAATTTAGAAACCCTTCTTGTATAATGAAGAACTTAATTCATTGTAGACAAGACGTTGACATAGTAGATGTTTGAGACATATATAATCTAAATTGAACTTTGAATGTTGTATTTTCTGATTAGAACCTCCATTATATGCGATTTCAATTGAGTTATAAAAATAAATAATCTTGTCTTTAATTTATTACCAAGAATGGATCTTCTAACCCAAGCAAATCCTTTTCATCTGTGAACAACTTTTATCACCTTTCGTATTGTGACAAATCTTCTCTTTACCTCAAATAATTTTTCTTCATCAATTCCCTGTGGATCGACCTCGGACTCCTGATAATATATTACTTGAAACAACTTGCACTTGAACCAGCAACTTTTAATTACTATCAAGTTTTTTTGTGCGTTGCCGGGGACTTGATTTGAAGTTCTAATTTATTGAGGTTCTCTTTCTGTAAGTAAACTTCACCAACAAGAAAATTCTTCTTCTACTCTTTTAATTTTTTTTAATTTACTAATTTACTAACTAACTTATTAATTAATTTACTAACTTATTAACTAACTTTTATATTTATGTTATTTATTTATACTTTATAACTTCCTAACTTTTATATTTATGTCATTTATTTATATTTTTTAATTTTATTTATTTACGTAATTTATTTACGCTTTTTTTATTTTTTTTTTTTATTTATGTTTTCGACTTACTAACTTTAGATTTATGTTATTTATTTATTTCATTTAAGCTATCTAACTTTTTAATTTATGTCATTTATTTACTTTTTACTTATTCATTTATTTTTATTTTCTGACTTACTAACTTGTACATTATTTATTTATTTATTTTTAGTCATTTATTTATGCTTAATATTTAATGACCGGTTTATACCGCCTACTTGTACATTATTTTTATTTTACGTCACTTAGTTATGCTTAATTAGTATCGTGATTTAAATTCTGGTCGTTTGGTTAAAATTAATCTTAGTACTTTATATTTTGATTTGTTTGAATTACAATCACACAAAATAACACAAAAGCATAAACTAAGCTAAGATCATCAAAGTGACACAATGACTGAAAATGAACCATGAGTTGAAAATGAAAGTGTACATGATGAACATGAAAATCAATCATTGCGAACTATGCGTGCATATTTGCAACCACCTCGAAATTCTGGTCTATCATGTTTTATCTTTCCACTCACTGCTAACAACTTTAGATTTAAGTCAAGTATGATTTCTTTACTTCCTAATTTCCATGGTTTAGAATCTGAAAGCCCATATTTACATCTAAAAGAATTTGAGGAAGTCTGTATTGCTTTCAATGATCAAAATTACATTGAAGAGATTGTTAAGCTTAAATTATTTCCTTTTTCTTTGAAAGATAAAGCAAAAACTTAGCTTAATGCTTTGAAACTAAGATCAATTTACATATGGCAAGAAATGCAAGGTTAGTTTTTAAAGAAATTTTTTCCAACACATAAAACCAATGCTTTGAAAAGACAAATTCAAATTTTTTCTCAAAATTCAAATGAAGGATATTTTCAATGTTGGGAACGTTTTAAAGATTTATTAAATTCTTACCTACATCATGGTTTTGAAAAATGACGAACTATAAGCTTCTTTTATGAAGGTTTAACACCTGAAACCAAACAATTTGTGAAAATAATGTGCAATGTCGAGTTTCTTAATAAAGAACCTGAAGAAGCTTTAGATTATTTAAACCATTTGGTTGAAAATTCTCAATCTTGGCATGATAGTAATCCTTCTGAAAATTTAATTAGGTTTAACCTTGCAAATGTTGGTCAAGGAAAATATCATCTTAGTTAAGAAGAAGATCTAAATGCTAGGTACGTCAGTTTGGCTAGAAATGTTGAATCTATGGAATTAGGGAAAGTGAAAGAAGTCAAATTTGTGCAAAATGAAGAAATTTGTGGCATTTGTGACGGATTAGGTCACTCGACAAATGAATGTCTAAATATTCTTGTTTTTAAAGAAGTTGTGCATGAGCAAGTAAATGCAACGAATAATTTTAAAAAGCTATTCATCTCTTCTTTTTCAAATTCTTACAATCCAGGATGGAGAAATCACCCGAACTTTAGTTGGAAGAATAACAATCAAGCAAAATTTATGCAACCACCTCCTCCTCAAGAACAACAGGATTCTCAAAATTTTCAAGGATATGCACCTTATGTCCTACCATATAGGAAAAACCTTGAAAGAACATTGCATGCATTCATAGAAAAGTAAAAGGCTATTAATAAACAAAATACTCAAACCATGATTGACATAAAAGAAACTCTAGCTAAATTTACTTATGCACTCACCATTCACGAGAAAAGAAAATTTTCTTCTCAACCTCAACCGAATCCCAAAGGTCAATATAGTCTAAATGAGGATAGTTCAGAAAACCAACAAATAAATTAAGTCAAGTTAGTGATAACTCTTAGGAGTTGTAAAGTTATTGAAAAAGAAATTCCTGAATCTTGTGAGAAAGATGATGAATCAATCCCCCTAGATAAGGAAGAGGTTGACCAACCATCTGGCCAAAATGAGACCAAACTCTTATCTCCTTCACCCTTATTTCCTCAAGCATTAAGCAAACCAAGGAAATTGAACCACCACACTGAAATTTTTGAAATTTTTAAACAAGTGAAGGTCAATATTCCATTGTTTGATGCTATCAAACAGGTTCCATCCTATGCCAAATTTTTGAAGGACTTATCCATCGTTAAAAGAAAATTAAATGTGAAAAAGAATGCCTTTTTGACTGAACAGGTGAGTTCTATTATTCAGAGCAATAATATTTTGAAATATAAAGACCCTGGTTATCCTACGGTTTCATGAATTATTGGAGAATATAAAATTGAACAAGCTTTACTTGATCTTGGTGCTAGTGTTAATTTGCTTCCATATTTAATTTATCAATAACTCAACCTGGATGAGTTAAAATTAACTTATGTAACTCTTCTACTTGCTGATAGATCAATTAAAATTTTAAAAAGAATAATAGAAGATGTGTTGCTACAAGTTGATAAATTTATTTATCCTGTGAATTTTATTGTCTTGGAAACTGAACATATGGCTAATAGTCCAAGTCAATTCTTATTATTTAAGGTAGCCCATTTTTGGCAACATCTAATGCTTTGATAAATTGCAAGAATGGAGTGATGAAGCTAACATTTGGAAACTTGACACTGGAGCTTACTATTTTCAACATATGCAAGCAACCACATGAAGTCCATGATGAAAATGAGGAAGCTGATGTGATCAAGGTCATTGTAGATGATCATCTTCTAAAAGGGAGTTCTTCTGACCCATTAGAAGCTTATTTAATTAATTCATTTGATTTTGGTACGCAAGTAGATGATGATATTTCTGAAATATGCTCTTTACTTGATTGTACACAGGTAATAGAATACAATAGATGGAAGTCGAGATTTAAAGAAATAAAACCCATGAATGATAATGTCCATGAAGAAGTACCTACATTGGAACTAAAGTCATTACCTGCTGGGCTGAAGTACACATCTTTGGGAGAAGAACGAAGCTTTTCAGTAGTAATTTCATCAATCCTTACTGAAGAGCAAAAAAATATGTTAGAAATACTTAAAAGGCATAAAAGTGCAATTAGATGAACATTAAAGGACATAAAAGGCATTAATACATTAATTTGTACACATAGAATACATTTAGAGGATAATGTTAAAACATCACAACAACCTCAAAGAAGATTAAATCCACACATGAAAGGTGTAGTTAGAGCTAAAGTTCTTAAATTACTTGATGTTGGAATTATCTACCCTATCTTCGATAGCTAGTGGGTAAGCCCTACTCAAGTTGTGCCTAAGAAATCTGAAATAACAGTGGTTGAAAATGAAAAAAGGTGAAGTAATACCTACGCGAATTTCATCCAGTTGGCGCATGTATATTGATTTTAGAAAATTAAATGCACTCACGAGGAAAGATCATTTCCCCTTGCCATTTTTTGATCAAATTCTAGAAAGAGTAGCAGGACATCCCTACTATTATTTTCTTGATGGTTATTTAGGCTATAATCAAATACCAACTGCATTAGAGGATCAAGAAAATACCACTTTTACGTGCCCTTTTGGCACTTTTGCATATAGAAGAATGTCTTTTGGCCTTTGTAATGCTCCGACAACTTTTCAAAGATGCATGCTAAGTATTTTTAGTGACATGATTGAGCATTATTTAGAGGTTTTCATGTATAATCTGACAGTTTTTGGAAATTCTTTTGAAAATTATCTTGATAATTTGGATAAAGTTCTTAAAAGATGTGAAGAAAAATGATTTGTTTTAAACTGAGAAAAATGTCATTACATGGTTACCTCAGGAATCGTGTTAGGTCATATGATATCTTCTGAAGGAATTGATGTTAATAAGGCTAAAGTTGAATTAATTGCTCATTTGCCTTCCCCAAAAATAGTTAGAGAAGTTCATTCCTTTTTAGGACATGCAGGATTCTATCGAAGATTCATTAAGGACTTTTGTGCCATATTTAGACCATTATGCAATCTTTTGATAAAAGATGCACCATTTGATTGGACTCAAGAATGTCAAAAATCTTTTGAAAAATTAATTAGTCTTCTAACATCGGCTTATATCATGCAATTCCCTGACTGGTCTTTACCTTTTGAATTAATGTGTGATGCAAGTGATTTTGTTGTTGGTACTGTTTTAGGCCAAAGAAAGGAAGGTAAGCCTCATGTGATTTGTTACGCTGGTAGAACTTTAAATATTACACAAATGAATTATACTACTACTGAAAAAGAACTACTTGCTGTAATTTTTGCATTGGATAAATTTTGAGCTTATTTAATTGGTTCTTTTACTATTATTTTCACTGATCATGTTGCTGTTAGATATTTAATGTCTAAGCAGCATGCTAAACTTAGGTTGATACAGTTGATCTTGTTGCTTCAAGAATTCAACATCACAATAAAAGAAAAGTCAAAAATGTTGTTGCAGATCATTTGTCCAGACTTACAACAGGCTCACCTTTTGATAACACACCAATCAATGATTCTTTTCCTGGTGAATTTTTATTTCAGTCAATTCCATGTCTTAGTTTGTTGACATAGTCAATTTTCTTGTAACAGGAAAGATGCCGCCTCAATGGACATATCAAGACAGAAAAAAGTTTTTGACTGAGGTAAAAATTTTTAATTAGGATGACCCATACTTATTCAAATATTGTCATGATTAAATCTTTTGGAGATATGTATCTGACAGTGAGGTAGTTAGTGTCATTAAATTTTATTACTCAGAAGCATGTTGATGTCATTTTTTTTCAAAGAAAACAGTTGCAAAAATCTTGCAGTATGGATTTTATTGGCCTACTTTATTTAGTGACAGATATACCTTTTGCAAAAGTTACGAAAATTGTCAGAAATTAGGTTCCATTTCTAAAAGAAAAATGATGCCAATGAACCCTATCTTTGTCATTGAAATTTTTGAATGTTGGGGAATTGATTTCATGGGTCCATTTCCATCCTCATTTGGATTTGTGCATATTTTGGTTGTAGTTGATTATGTCTCAAAACGGATTGAGACGATTCCATGTCGACATAATGATCATAAAACTGTTCTTAAATTTTTTTAAAAAAATGTCTTGAGTCGATTTGGAATCCCTCGAGCTATCATCAATAATAGGGGAACATATTTTTGCAATTAACCATTTGAATTATTAATGAAGAAATATGATATTACCCATAAAATTGCACCACTTATCACCCTCATACAAGTGGATAAGTAGAATTAGCAAATAGAAAAATTAAACAAATTTTGGAAAAAACGGTTAACCCAAATCGTAAAGATTGGTCTTTAAGACTAAACGATGCACTTTGGCTTTTTGTACTGCTTTCAAAACATCTTTAGGCATGTCATCCTATTGGTTAGTTTATGGAAAACCTTGTCACTTGCCTGTAGAATTGGAGCATAAAGCATTTTGGGCCATTAAAGCTTTCAATTTAAATTTGATGATGCTTGCAGGTTACACAATTTGCAAATAAATGAACTTGAGGAATTGAGAAATGATGCATATGAAAACTAAAAAATTTATAAAGATAGAACTAAAGCTTTCATGACAAATCAATTTTGAGAAAATATTTTGAAAATGGTCAAAAAGTTCTGCTTTATAATTCTTGTCTTCACCTATTTCTTGGAAATTTGAGATCTAGGGGGACTGGACCTTTTATTGTCAAACATATATATCCTTATGGGGCGATAGACATTGAGAATCCTAGGAATGATAATGTGTTTAAGGTCAATGGACAAAAACTTAAACCATTTCTGGAAAATCAAGCTGCTGAGGTAGAATTCGTTTTCCTTTCTAATCCTTGTTATGAGAAAAAATTACTCTAATTTTGTGACTTTATTTTGTTTTGCAATTCTTTGTATTCCCAGTTAAATGGTGGATAACAGTACTCCGTGACTCTTAAGTCAGTTTATTTTTCAGTTTTCCAAAATAACTTATTTCTTTTCCTTTAAAATAGATGTCATTCTTTCAAACCTGAGAAAACATTTTCCTTCTCTTCCTCAAAATGCTCTAACAAAAATTTACGAAGCTAGATGTGAAAGATTGAGATTGTTAATGCATAAAGGTATGCCAGCAGATGAACGCTGGATAATCGAAGCAAAGGTCCGACTAGCAGGTGAGTCTTCAATTTCATTTGACTCATACATGCCGAGTCTTGGTAGAAGTTCATATTCTAAAAGGAGAAGAGCAAAAAGGTTACAAGTTTGCCACAAATGTGTATGATGGAATTGTAACAAGCGATGTCATTCTTTGGGGATGGTTTCCACAAACAGAGAAGATAAAATTTTCTTCATTAAGAATGGACAAAGTAAGGAGTCATTAGATGATATCTTAATGACTCTTGATACGCATTCTTATGGTTGTGTGTATCGTGAAATTCTTAACTTGTAGAATCTCTTCAATGAGGAACGAAAGCATCACAATCTTGGGAATCTGATTCTAAAAGACCCTGTTTGCCTATTTATAAGAAAATTAGATGGGAAGCTTATCTTTGACTCATAGAAGGCATTTAAGTCGCTTCTGGACGTGAAACCAAAGGCATATGTGAGCCACATCTATAACAACATGTACATATTTTCTTATTCTTCTTCTTATTCTTTATGTTAAAAAAAAAAGATAAAGTATGTACACATCTTGGATTTGGGCTTGGTAACACAAAATGTGAATGGAGAAATGCACACATCTTGATTCAGCCTTCTTAATTGAAAAACAAAGTAAGTAGATTGTATCCCACATGTGAGGCAGCCAGTCGCATTATAGCCACTTGTCCCTTTTGGGAGTCCTATGTTGCGTTAGCATTGAATGGGTCTAATACTAGTCAACGATGTTTTGGCACAAAGCTAAAAGAGCAGACTACCTCTATCCTAATCTCAAGTGAGTATACACTCACCTTTCATCAGGTTACTAAAAACTTGATGAAAAAAAAAGAAAAAAATGCGCAACTACGGTTGTACTTGGTCTTTAATTAGATTAAGAGCTCCAAGTGGATGCTCGTCCTGTCATAGACTCAGGAGGAGACTTCACACTCCAATATGTAAATAAGGTTCGTGTGCCGTGCTCTGTAGAGAGCCATGTGCTACATTCCCAGTTCTTAGAACCAAGGCTTTGTAGCGCTGATGGACAGATAGAAACGTCACGTCTTTATAGTGAACATAAACTGTTAATTGAGCTGTATACTTACTTTAATTAGTAGGCCTCTATGGCGAGTTCTGACTGGCTGCGATCAGGTACCATCTTCTTAGAATACATGCCTTTAATTAGGTTCGCAGGAAGATAGAGGGTTGTTATATCGTAAGCAAGACGAAAAGAACTCAAAGGTTCTTGTTGTCGGTTCGACAATTCTTGTGGAGTTCTTATGTTACAATGGTGATACGTAACTCAAAGATATGCTACTACTACACTCATGACGCACAGTATAAACATATGCCATGAAAATTATACATACAGGTATGTCCTCATTTATTATTATATTTCTTTTATCTTTGTATAATTTTGTTGTATTTTAGTTTTGGACAGACAATTCTTTGAGCAGGGTCCTTCAAGGGTTTCTAGATTTCTTTACCCTGATGGTTTTCTTGAAGTTAAAAAATAAAAATACAAAAATAATAATAAAAAAATATTTCTTAATTTCAAACTTTTCTGACAACAGTCAGCCTACCCATATAGGTGTTATCATTACTTTTTTCATTCTTTTTCTATTTAAACACTCTATTTTCTTTACTTTCCTCTAACTTATAATCATTCAAAGGGAAGGTGAAATTATGGGACCTCCTGTTCGTAAACTTTCAAATGTCTGTGTTTTTTGTGGGTCAAGTTATGGGAAGGGTTTAGAGTTTGTAAATGCAACAAACACTCTTGGTCGAACACTTACTGTGAGAAATATTCATGTTATATATAGGGGAGGTTGCCATGGGTTGATGGGGGCTGTATCACTCTCTGAATTTCTAGGAAGCAGTCAAGTTTTAAGTGTCATTCTTGGACCTTTAACTCTAAAGAACATCACTGGAAAAACAATTGGAGAAGAAATTCAAGTATTATCTATGCATGAACGAATGAAGACAATGCTTGACAACTCTGATGCATTCATTGCCTTACCAGGTGATTTTGGTACTTTGGAAGAAATTTTTCAAATTGTCTCTTGGGCCTAACTGAGCATCCACCATAAACCTATAGGTTTGTTAAATGTTAATAATTTCTTTGATCTGTTGTTATTTTTTCTTGAGAAAGTTGTGGAATAGAAATTTATCACACCTTTGGTAAGATAACTTTTTTATCTTTGCTTCCACTATTGATGAGTTGATTGGTAAATTAGAAGCTTTTGTTTATAAACCTGATCCAATAATAGCTCTGATAGATTGGTTAGAAGGAAGCAGTGAGGGAAGCAACATGAAAAGAAAGCCAGATCTGACACTTCATCTTTAATTTTCTTTTACCTTTGGTTTTATTTATTATACTTTGTTTCTGTATAAATTTGTGTCAGGTCTTTCTTTTTAATAATTACCACTACAGGTAAGCTCTTCTATCTCCCTTTGGATTTACTCATCTATATTTTAACATTACGGATAATGTTGTAATCTAGTTGGGTGGAAGGATAGTTGAAAAAAATAGGAACTATGATATGATTGTCAGTAACTTACTAAACCAATTAAGGATGACAGGGTAAAGAGTAATTTTACTTTTGAGACACATCTTAAATTAGAGAAGTAATTGTTTATTGATATGATTGTCAGAAACCTACTCATAGTAACACCAATTAAAGATGACAGAGTAAGGAGTAAATTTTATCTTGAAGGTAATTTTACTCTTGAGACTCATCTTAGTTGAGGAAATAATTGTTTTAGAAGTAGTAAAAAATATATCTTGGGTCATAGCATAAATTTTATTCTTTAGTTAAAATCACATGCTTAGATATGAATGTTGAATTGATGGATTGAGAATGATAGAAATATTCCTTGTGAGATTTTGAGCCTATTGATGAATGGATTGAACATTTGTACCATTCTCTTCTTTCTTGTGTGATTTTCACTCATGGAATTGTTACTCTAGAACTTGCTTTGATTCTTTTTTAGGCTACATTTTCACATGCATATATAAACATGATTGAGGCATTTTTCTTGAAATAGCTACTTTAACCAAATAGCCAACCTTGTATATTTTCCTTTGCTTAACCCCTTTGAGCTTATTTGATCATTCCTTGTTTCTAGCTCATTATGTGCCTTAAATGAAAAACCATGTTCTTACTTGACCTTAGGGAATAAGAGAACATTAGCTTTGTCATTGGATGAGTTCTTGAACAAGTGTGAGGGTGTCTGTGCAAAATGGTTAGTGAAAAAAAAGGAAAGAATGGTTAATTAAAAAAATGTGTGTATATTTATGAAAAAAAAAACAAATGTGTAAAGAAGGGTCAACAAGGCAAAAATAGAAAAGAGTATATAAAGGAAATTTGTATTAGGTGGAGTTGGGATGAACTTTCATGCTTGTTAATTGAACTTAGCTCTCTTGCTTTTTTATTCTCTTTGGTTTTTAACTTTTCAAATCCATATTACCACTCTTCTTTACCTTGACCCCATTACAACCTTGAATAAAGTCCTCATGATTTGTGTGTGCATGTGTTCTGAGTAGGGGAGAAGTAGAAGATAAGCAAGCTTATGGTAGTACAATTTTTCATGGGTTGAATTAAGTGAAATATTTACCTTTTGAATGCTTGAAGGATTGAGATTGAATCTTGTGAGGATCTATCATTCTTGATTCATTCTTTTCAACTGAAGTTTCCTTGCTTGTTGGTTTGAGATGTGAAGAAATGTTACCTCATTAATGCTTTGATCTCTTGAATGACTAGTTGCTCTTCTTGATTCATTTAATCCTTTAGAGTTTTTAGCTTTTGAGTCTGTCTCATTTTTCTTTGTTCCCTAGTTTTTTTATGTGTTTTACTTGGGAGTGCAAAAATTTAGTGTGGGGGAATTTGATAGCAATGTATTTTATTCAATTTATAATCCTTTCACTAGGCTTCTTAAGGTTCAATTAGGATTAATTAAGTTAATTTTGTCACATTTTATGAAATTAAGCTTAATTGGATCATTGAAGAAATTATTGCTTGAATTGTCATTAATTTGGGTGATTGCATTTCCAAGTAAATTAGCTACAATTTGAGGTACAATTATTTGATTAATATGATTCTAGTCTTGTTGGAAAGTTAAGATAATTCTCTAACAACTATTCACTTGATAGCAAGAGCCACATTGATAGCAATATATTTCATTTATCCTATGAATGTGATTTTGGTCTTGTTTTAAAGTTAAGACAAATTTCTACAATTTTCATGAAAACTCAAGACCTGAAACACACGTTTAGATAACTCAAATTGGAGTTGAAGTAAAATCTAGAGTTCTTGTAACACCCACTGTAGGATATCACATTTATGTTACTTAATTACCAAATTAGCCTTTTAATTATAAAATATGATTTGTAATGTAAATATGAGTTATAAAATTATATTATTTAATAACATTATGAGTTGTAAAATTTCTTGATATTGATAAAATAAACTTAGCAGAAAATAAAAATATTAAACAACATCACAATAATTTACATCATTTACATAAGTCTCAGTATTGACATACTTAAATATTTACAGACATAGTTCTTAAAAGTATTTAGACATTATTAAAACTAACATACTTGCCCAAGTATAACTAGACAACAGAACCCTTAGACGAGTCCTCCTCAGATTCCTCAGCAGTCTAACTTGACGCGAAGTCCTACGGATAGGTGTTCGCGCAGACAACACTATATTGATCTCCGTTGGGATGTGATACCTACCACCCCAATACTGCCTAATCGACAGCAGAAATTCGGCATGTACATAAATAGTTAAAGAAAAGAACGGATCTCCATGAAATATTCTGTTCATGTTGATCGTTAGATGTCCCTGATATATTAGTCCCTCCTCATTGGGACTAATCCTCCAAGCGCCAGCTCCACCATGGAACTGTAGTCTCACGTATCCAAAGAAACTTGACCTGGTTGCCGATCAAAACTCAACTTCCTCAGTAGGAATTTGTTTCTCTTCACCTTCTTGCTCGATACCTTGCTCAGTGTCTTTATCAAAATATAAATACAATACAAAATAATATATGAAGAAGTGAGATTATCTATGCCAATACCAACATGGTAGCACAAAGATAACACAGATAATACATCATACAAATATATCATTTAATGATACAGATATAATAAACAGTAAACATTATCATTTCATTCCATTATTCATCGACACTTAACAGATAAAATGTCATTCAATATTCAAACTCGTTCAAGTTATGCATATGCTCACTGACTCATTTTCTTACTCCATGGAGCTAAACTCAGGTCAGAGAAATTGATCCAAAAGATCTATCTGTACTAACATGTCTCAGACCACGTGCCACAATACTCGTAAGTGTTTACACATCTAGCATATACGCGACCGTCTTTAATAGATCTTGATTAAGAATAGTGTCTTGATCTGGATCAACGGTGTGTTGTATCAGTCTAACCCATAGTACAGAAGAGCTACTAACTGCCCATTGTAGGCAATCGGCACATCGATGTCCCTAAGGTTAACAAGTGACTTACACTACGTATATTGCATCCGTTCAAGAGGTGTATTCTCTCCTAGGCATTTAGCCTTATCAAGTCCATCGGACCTTTCCAATGCATGTTTCATAATCGCGTAACATTTCTATTGCATTTTCAAATCGCGTAGTGATTTTTCATTGTCTTCTCAATCGCTTAAAAATATTCCATCGTTTTTCAATTGCGTAGCGATTTTTCAACGTTTTTGAAATCGCATAGCTTAAAAATCACCTTTTTAAGTTACAAAAAGCATTTTCCACCATTTTTCCACTACGTAAAATATTTTTTAACCTTCTAAATATCCCTTATCCATAAAATCACTTTTCCTTGTTCCAAATCATAGTTTATCACTCAAAATTTCCTAACACGCTAAAAAACCCAATGAGTGAGCTATACGTTAGTAAATTTCAAGTCACCAACGTATTCTCCATAATTCTCAAATCAATTCTAAAATCAATCCTCTTCAAAATAAGTTGAGGTTCAAACACTTTCAACCTCTCTTTTCCTTTCATATACGAAATCTCCATTTTTCAAGTGACAAAGTATTTTATTTCTATTTCTTTAATCCTTGTGCTAAATCAACTAAATTTCCACTTTAAAGTCATATTGTTTCATAAAAACCAACGCATTACAAGCCTTCAAAACCGTGGTTCATGGCCATTGAAACCATCATATCTTTTCTTTTCCTTTTCCTTCTAATCATCCAATTTTTTTACCATTCATGAAAATCTTAACTTGTAAACACCTATTTTAAGGTGTTGAGGCCGTGAGCCTTTTGGTCTTTAGAACCAAAATTTCTTTTCCTTTCCATCATCAATTATGTCATACATTTACATATTCATCATATCATACAATTAGGCATACCATAAAGCAATAAAAACCATATAAAACATACAAACACAAATAAATAATTTAAAGCACATAAACACACACAAATAAATTACATAACCATGGATATGAATCCTCACATGGATTCATCATCCATTAAATACAAGTTCACCTCTCATCACCATACTTGGTTGGTAAGATGAATCTCCCTCTTACCCCTTGAAGAAACCTCCAAAGCTCTTTGCTTTTGCTTCCTTTTCAAGTCCTTCACCACCAAGGGCTTCTTAAACATAAAACAAACACAAGTTTATTAGCATCTAAAGCTTGAATAAGAAAGACCATGGATCAAAACATGGCCTAGAACATAAAAATGAGACAAGTAGTGAAGTTTCTATAAACTCCACCTTAAAACCCTAGAACTTGATTTTGAAGAAAGTCCTTGAAGATGAATGATTTAGGACTTGGGCTCAACTACAAAGTGTCTTGGATTGAGGTATAGATTCAAGAAGTAAGATTAGTTGAAATTTTTGAAGAGTGATAGTAGGTTCTTGAGGTCTTGGCCGTGAGCTAGCTTGAGAGAAAAGAAGAGAAGATTTTTTTGAAGCTTTGGCTTTTTGGAAATGATAAAGATGAGTAATGAAATATGTCTTGAAACTTTGCTATAGAATTTAAGCCTTCCAAAACCGAACCCCCCTTGATCTCTAGGGTTATGTCCAAATTCATTAGCCACCATTTTAGACATTAATAGCCATTAATTAAATTAATGGGTGAGCTTTGGTAGAAGCTTCCAAGTGATATGATCAAATCTAAGCCATTGGATCTCTTCTCCATGAAATCCTAGCCATTAGATATATCTCCAAAATGAAGGGTCAAGATTTACTCTTCATACTTTCCATCCAAGGGTCACAAATGGTCCTAGCCACTTTGTGAGACCAATCTCCACTATAGATTAAATCAATGGTGGATATCCAAAGCCTTCCTCCCCAAGCTTGCTTCCTATTAGTCCTTCATAAAGTTGTCATAACCACTAAATTTGACTAAGCAGTATAATATATTTTTCTAGATGCTATCACCTTACGGATAATATTTATTGTATTTTTATTACTCGATAATTAAATATAGTACAAAACACAGTTAAAAAAATTTCAAAAACTATTTCTGGATTTGAGTTTAGTAAGATTCCCCTTCCCCGTTTCAACAGTACAAAATTTTCAGTCCATAGAATTTTTTTTCATTTTTTCGGACCCGCCCCGGGCTCGCATACAACCCGAGAATAATATTAAAATATCAAGAAAATATAAAATCTTACAAAAATCCACAAAGATCACAAATATTAGAAAACTTATGAAAATCAAGTCAGATTATTAAAAATAGTTAATAATCAACTGAAAAAAATAAAATACGTAAGATTTTCCTTGACCCAAAAATTATTATTTTCCTGACACGGAATAAATCACACAAAACAATCAAATATGATCACGAAATAGTCAAAATAATTTACAGTAAACAGAAATCACAAAACAGTAGAATTCTGTTATTACTGTCAAATAACTAAAATTTGGGGTGTTACAGTTCTGAACCTGACAGCTTAACCTATGTGTACTTATCAAAACATATTTTGAGTTATGGGAGAGCTTTGGGAATGAAACCAGTGTCATTTGAAAGTTAAGACCTAAATCTACAACTTTCATGAAGAACACAAGAGCCAGATCGAAAGTCTTGAAGATGATATTGGGATTGGAAGTCAGAATAGAGGAGCTAAAGTTAGGCCTGACCTATGTACAGTAATGGGGCCATATCTCAGGCTGTGGTGGTATTTTTGGCTGAAATTGGCAACTATGGAAAGCTAAGACAATTTCCTAGAACTTTCATGAAGACCACTTAATCTGGTTCTGATGCATGCGATGAGCTCAGAGCAGAAACATTTCAAAGACAAGAATCTCTATAATTTTCACTCATTCATCATCACTCTATTGTCATCTTGTACTCCTTGAGCTCTATAAAAGGGAGCTTGGGTGCTCATTCAGATCATCTTTGATTTTAGTTTAGATTATACTATTATGTTATTTGTTTCTCTTCTTGTAGTTTTCTTTGTTCTAAATTGAAGTTATGTTCATTTCTTTCTTCTTATTTCTTTCTTTCTTCTTGTTCATAACTAACTAATTTTCATTTTGCTTGGGTGAAATGGTAAAAATTTTAATAATAAGTTGAGGTTAGATTAATTTCTTTCTTGTGCTTAAATGATATATTTTTAAGTGATCAATATATGTGTTGTATGTTATTTCCAATCAATTTAGAAACCCTTCTTGTATAATGAAGAACTTAATTAATTGTAGACAAGACATTGTCATAGTGGATGCTTGAGACCATGTACAAGTGTTAGTGGATAATTAAAGGAACCATAATATGATTACATATATAATCTAAATTAAACTTTGAATGTTGTATTTTCAGATTGGAACCTCCATTATGTGTGATTTAAATTGAGTTATAAAAAGAAATAATATTGTGTTTAATTTATTACCAAGAGTGGATTTCCTAAGCCAAGTAAATCTTTTTTCATCTGTGAACAACTTTTATCACCTTTAGTATTATGACAAATCTTCTTCTTACCTCAAATAATTTTTCTTCATCAATTCCCTGTGGATCGACCTCGAACTCCCGAGAATATATTACTTGAAACAACCTGCACTTGGGTTTGTAACTTTTAATTCACTTCAATGTACTATGGGCTCTACTAAACTGTGTTGATCCACTCCTAGAGTGATTTCGATAGCTACCCAGTGATTTTAAACACTTGAATCCTTGTATTGATCCTTGAGTGTTGGAAGTGAGCTTGTGAGTTTTTATAAGTCACTTGAAGTCTTTGTGTTGTTGAGCCTGAAGAGTTTGTGCTAAAAGAATACTTGTATTGAAGCCCAGAGAGACTTTGTTGACAAAGAATACTCTTGTTAAGCCTGAAGAGGTTGTGGTAAAAGAATACTTGTATTGAAGCTTAGAGAGGCTTGATTGACAAAGAATAGTTTTGTTAAGCCTAAAGAGGTTGTTGTAAAAGAATACTTATTGTTAAACCTAAAGAGGCTATTGTGAAAAAAATATTTGCTGTGAACCTGAAGAGGTTATGGTTAAAGAATACTTATATTGAAACCTGGAGAGACATGGTTGATAAATAATACTCTTTGTGATTGACAATGAGTCATTGAAGACTGGTTTTGATGATAACAAATATGAAGATGATGGGAATAGCAAGTCCAAGAACTTCAAGATTAGCTTTAGGACTTAGAGTCTTTTTGTATGAAGCCTTGTGGATATCTCATTGTTTTTGGAAGAAAAGAACTAAACATGTTTTTAATAAAACCAAGATTTCAAAATGGTTTTTGGAAATAATTAAAAGGTATTAGGTTTTTCTGGAAGCAAACTAGCAAGTTTTCAAAACTGTTTAAAACTGTTTTCAAACAGCTTTATTTGAATAAAGCTCTCTTTATTCGAATAAATAGCCTCCTCTGATCAGCTTCTATCGAAGCTTATTCGAATAACCTTTGAGTTATTCAAATAGAAGTTCAAATATATGTCGTGTGCTTCTGTTTTTGAAAGAGTGTTATTCGAATAGCACTTATTCTATTCGAATAGAAGTTTTCCATAAAGTTTTTGTATGAATGAACAATTCGAATAACCCATGTGTTATTCGAATACAAGTGTTTTATAGAAAACTCTTTTAAAAGGAGTTATTCGAATAACATATATCAGAATCTGTTTTCTTGTGGGTTTTCAAATAACTCATAAGTTATTCAAATAAACACGAGACTCTGTTTTAAAACAACCAATGTCACTTTTTTGCATTTAATTGAAGAATTAATTACCCAACGGCTAGTTTCTCAAAAATCACTATAAATATATGCCTTAGGTCATCTTTGTGACAAACCCAACTATCTGAAAGAGTTTTTTATTGCTTTAATATGTGATTTACATTTTTACATATGTTCCAATACTCATTTTTTTGCCAAAACTTTGAGATATCCTTAAAGAGATTCAAGTTGTATTATTCACTCTTTTGAGAGTTTCTCTTATACTATATTCTAATTTATTGTGAAGAGGGTGAAGTATCCCTCAAGGAATTTTGTAAGGGTGAGGTATCCCTGTTTGTTAAGACTCAAAACACAAAGGGTAAGGTATCCCCAAGTATAAAGAGTGCTCTGTTTTGTAAAGGTAATAGGCACTTGTTTTAAGCCTAAAGTTATAGTGAAAAATCTCAAATAGTTTTTCGAGGACTGGACATAGGTCACAAATGGTTGGTGGCTGAACCACGATAAATACTGTGCCTATTCCTCTTATCTCTTTCTCTTTATTTTCCTGTAATTTATTTTTATTCTTTATGTGTTTATTTTACACTTAAAGCTCTCTATCATCTTCGTTTATTCATTTTATTTGAGAAATAATTTCAATAAAAATTATTTTGTAAGTGTTTGTGAAAATTTTTTATATACTCAATTCACTCCCCCTCTTGAGTACGAAAGCCACTTGGTAACAAGTGGTATCAGAGCTAGACTCTTGTATAAAGAGCTTAGCAGCTTCAAGAGAATATGACTTCTTCAAATGATTTTTCAGAAGGATATTCCATAAACTGACCACCCTTTTTCAATGGGGATGATTATACATATTGGAAGGAAAGAATGAAATTTTTTATTGAAGCTATTAATCTAGATGTATGGGAAGCTGTTGAAAATGATACTTTTGTTCCCACACATGAGGTTAGTGGTGTAAAAGTTGAAACACCAAGAAGTGATTGAACTGTTGAGGATAAGAGAAAGGTTTAACATAATTTAAAAGCTAAAAATATCATTACCACAACTTTGGGGTATGATAAATTTTTCAGAATTTCAAACTATAAAACTGCCAAAGAAATCTAGAATACTTTGCAAGTTACCCATGAGAGTACTAGTGAAGTAAAGAGGTCGAGATTCAATTCTCTAACTCACAAATTTGAATTATTTAAAATGAATCAAAGAGAAAGCATTTAAGAAATGTAAAAGAGGTTCACCCACATTGTAAATCATCTTGCATCATTAGGAAAGAATTTTTCTGACGAAGATCTTATTAACAAAGTTTTGAGATGTTTGAGCAGGATTTGGTAACCCAAGGTAATAGTTATATCAAAATCAAGAGACCTGTGAACAATTACACTAGCTACTCTCTTTGGGAAACTTCAAGAGCATGAATTGGAGCTAAACATGCTCGATCAAAGTGAAGAAAATGATAAGAAAAAGAAAGGGATCGCTCTTAAGGCTAATTCTTCTGCAATTGAAGATGATGACGAGGATGGAGAAGGCAGAGGAAATCTAAAGCTAAATAAAAATAATCTCAGTCTGCTGGTAAGAAAGTTTGGAATTTTTCTTAGGAAAAAAGGGACTCAACGATGACTGCCCTTCCCTCCAAAGAAGACCCATCATAAAAGAGAAGGAGCATCATCAACTCCAACATGCTATGAGTACGGGAAACCAGGACACATGAAGATGGAGTGTCCAATTTACCAAAAGAAAATGGAGAAAATAAAAAAAAAATGCTTCAAGGAAAGAAAAGGAAGAAGAGCTACATAGCATGAGATGACAATAATATGGACTTCATTGACAGTTTAGATAGCAAGGAAGCTCATCTATGTCTCATGGCCAAAGGAGAAGAAGAAGAAGAAAGCAACAATGAGGTAAGTTCTAACATTGATTTATCCCCTTCTTATAATAAATTGCAAGATGCCTTAGAAGAATTACATGATGAATCAATAAGGCTCTCAAAATTAGTCTCTTCATCTAAGAAAACAATTTCTTCTTTGGAAAATCAAATTCTTACTTTAAATAAAGAAATTGAAGAATTAAAAATTAAAAATGAGACATTAGGATTAATTGATGCTTGTTCAACTTCTTCTCCACATGCTTCTACATCTTCATCTTGTTTATCTTGCCAAGTTTTTGAAAAAGAAATTGAAGAATTAAAGAACACCCTTTCTAAATTTACTTTCAGAAGAGATAATTTAAACATTATATTAGGAAAACAAAGAGTTGCTTTTCAAAAAGCTGGAATAGGATATAATCCTAAAAATCAGTAAAAATTCTATAAAAATCTCTTTATTCATTCAAGTACTTCAAGTAGTCCATTTATTAAATACTTTTATTATGTGAAGAAAGGACATAGTACCTCAACATGTAATGTAAGGAAAAACATTAACACGAAAATTGGTACTAAAATGGTTTAGGTACCTAAGGGTAATATACCCAAAACTAACATACAAGGACCTAAGAAAATTTGGGTACCAAAAGTTTAAAATTAAATATGTGTTGTAGGTGTGCTTGAAGGTTTGGAACTCAAATTAGTACCTCGATAGTGGTTGCCCCAGGCACATGATTAGAGACGACTCTAAGTTTTCATTCCTTACTCCCAAGACTCATGGACACGTAACTTATAGAGATAATAATAAAGGAAAGATCCTTGGAATAGGCAAAGTAGGCAAAAATCCTAACTCTTCTATTAATAATGCATTGCTTGTTGAAGGACTTAAACATAACTTGTTTAGTATTAGTCAATTATGTGATAAAGAAAATAGAATAATATTTGATTCAAATTGTTGCATAATTGAAGGAAAAGATGATAAGCATGTTAAGTTTATTGGTCATAGAGTTAATAATATTTATATGATTAGCCTTGATGATATATCTTCAAGTGATGCGAAATGGCTTTTAAGTAAGGAAAATGATTCATAGTTATGACATAGAAGAATTACACACATTGACATGGATCACTTGAGAAAGTTGGTTTCTAAAGAGCTAATAATTAGGCTACCCAAGCTCAAATTTGAAAAAGATAAATTATGTGATGCATGTCAAAAGGGAAAACAAGTAAATGTTTCTTTTAAAGCTTAAAACATTATTTCAACTACTAGACCTTTACAACTTTTGCACATAGATCTGTTTGGACCATCTAGAACTATGAGATTTGGTGGGAATTACTATGCACTAGTGATTGTGGATAATTTTTCTTAGTTCACATGGGCTATATTTCTTTCTTACAAAAATGAAGCATTTCTAGCCTTTAAGAAACTTACTTGCCAAAGTTATCTAAAATGAAAAAAGGTTTTTGTATTACATCCATAAGAAGTAACCATGGTGGTAAGTTTGAAAATAATGATTTTGAAACCTTTTATGATAAACATGACATTAAACATAATTTTTCTGCCCCTAGAACTCCACAACAAAATAGAGTTGTAGAAAGGAAAAATCGATTTTTAGAAGAAATGGCAAGAACTATACTCAATGAGGCTACACTTCCTAAGTATTTTTAGGCTGATACGGTAAGTACCACTTGTTACATAATGAATAGGGCCCTTATAAGGTCAATTTTAAAGAAAATCCCATATGAGTTATACAAAGGAAGGAAGCCTAGTGTTTCACATTTTTATGTTTTTGAATGTGAATGTTTTGTTTTAAATAATAGAAATGATAACTTAAGAAAGTTTGATGCTAAGTCTGATGAAGGTATATTTCTAGGTTATTCAAATCATAGCAATGTTTTTAGAATTTATAATAAAAGAACTATGACTATTGAAGAGTCCATTCATGTTGCATTTAATGAAATTAATCCAAATGGATTGAGAAAGGATTTTGTTATTGATGATGTTGCAGAGGCTTTGGCAAAAGCACACTTGGATAATCAAGAAAAAGAAGAGGAAGCAAGAAGAAAGTCAAGAGTACCCCCCCCAAATAAAAATGATTCACAAGTCATGGACCTTCCCAAGGGATGGTGAACCTCAAGATACCATTTGCTTGACCAAGTAATAGGTGATATATCTAAATGTGTAAGTATTCGAAACTCAATTAGAAATGCATGTAACCATATGTCTTTCGTTTCTCAAATTGAGCCTAAAGACATAAATAAAGCCTTTAACGATGAACATTAGATCTTGGCCATGCAATAAGAGCTAAACCAATTTGAAAGAAATCAAGTTTGAGAATTGGTTCCAAAGCCCAATGATCATCCAATTATAGGTACCAAATGAGTCTTTAGGAACAAGCTTAATGAAGTAGGCTTAATAACAAGAAATAAAGTTAGGCTTGTAGCAAAAGGTTATAATCAAGAAGAAAAAATAGACTATGAAGAAACCTATGTACCTGTAGCTAAATTAGAAGCTATTAGAATGTTACTTGCATATGCTTGCATCATGGATTTTAAATTATATCAAATGGATGTTAAAAGTGCTTTTTTAAATGACTTTATTCAAGAGGAGGTGTACATTGAACAATCTCCAGATTTTGAAAACTATGAAGTACCCAACCATATTTTTAAATTGAAAAAGCCTTATATGGCTTAAAACAATCTCCTAGAGCTTAGTATGAAAGGTTGAGTATGTTTCTTTTAAAAAATAGTTTGACAAGAGGCAAGGTTGATACAACCTCTTTTTTATTAAAAATAAAAAGCATGACATACTCCTTGTACAAGTATATGTAGATGATATTATCTTTGGTGATTTTAATGAGTCTTTATGTAAAGAATTTACTAATATCATGCAAAGCAAATTTGAGATGTCCATGATGGAAGAGCTCAATTTCTTCCTTGGGCTTCAAATCAAGCAAACAAGGAATGAAACATTCATTAGCTAATCCAAGTATTGGAAGGAGCTTTTCAAGAGATTTGGAATAGACAACTCTAAGCATATGGACACTCCAATGAGCACCTCACGTTACTTAGACGAGGATAAAATAGGTAATCCCGTAGAAATTACTAAGTACAGAGATATGATTGGATCCCTTCTTTATCTCACTGCTAGTAAGCCAGATATTATGTTTAGTGTATGCATGTATGCTAAATACCAAACAATTCCTAAAGAATCACACTTAAGTGCACTAAAACAAATTACGAAATATCTAGTTGGCACTTCACATGTGAGCTTGTGGTATCCCAAAGGTGTCACTTGCAATTTTATTGGTTATTTCGGCTCTGATTTTGCTAGATACAAATTGGATAGGAAAAACACTAGTGGGACATGTCACTTGCTTAGAAGCTCTTTAGTTTCTTGGTATAGCAAGAAACAAAACAATGTGACATTGTCTACCGCTGAGGCTGAATATGTTGCAGCCGAAAGTTGTTGTGCCCAAATCCTATGGATAAAGCAACAACTTCTAGACTTTGGACTTCAACTAGATCACATCCTTATAAGATATGATAATACTATTGCAATTAATTTGACCAAAAACCCCATTATGCATTCTAAGTTTAAGCACATTGAGATAAGACATCATTTCATAAGGAATCATGTTAAAAAAGGTGATTGCGTGTTAGAGTTTGTTGAAAACTAATCAACTTGCTGATATTTTCACAAAGCCTTTGCCTAAATATACTTTCTTTCACTTAAGAAGAGAAGTTGGAATTTTGGATTAATCTTGCATATAATATCTATATTTATTGATTTATTATTAATTTATTAATTTTGAATTTTTACTGACTTGAGTGTTGGAGATATCCCATATTTTGTTTTTGAAGGTACTTTATTATTGGGTAAGGTTCCTACTCTCAAAATGTCTGGTTGAACGTGTTTATTAATATTTTCTGATAGGTTTATTCGAATAACCATTATTAGGTGTTCAAATTCTTGATCTTTCAAATGATTTTATTCGAATAAAGCAAGAGTTACTCGAATAAACTGAATCAATAATTAGTTTATGTGTATTTTTCGCGTCTGTGTTATTCGAATAACATAATGTTATTCAAATAAACTGATGCCCTGTTATTCGAATAAATCGATGCCCATATCTGTTATTCCCTTTCCTGTTTCTAGTTTATTCAAATAAGATATTTCTTATTCGAATAAGGCCTTCACAGGGGCTTTTATTTAAATATGGTTATTTGAATAACCAAAGGGTTATTCGAATAAGCCTTGGCAGAAAGCCAAGCAACCTACAGGCTTAGTTGTTCGAATAATTGAGTAATTATTCGAATAAACGTCTGGCAACTGGTCATGATGTTTGAGTTACCACGCATTTTATTCGAATAACATAGGAGTTATTCGAATAAAACACATGATCTATAAATATACCCACAGCGTGTTCATTGCCTAATTCTCCCTTCTCTTCTCTGTTTCTCAGAAAAACCAAAATCCTCTCATCCACACCTTCTCTCACGAGACCTCCACCATTGTTGCCTTCTCTCTCCACCACTCCTCCACCTTCTCTATAACCCTTGTTCCTTTTCTCCTCCATTATTACCACTCCAGCAATGGCCTCCTCTTCCTGTGTCAAACATGCTTGCATGAAGATAACCCCCTGTAATAACCCTCTGGATCTTTGAAGGCTCTCCTCCAGTGAGAGTGAGCTGGGTCACATTATCACTCATTTTCGGGAGCGCAATCTCGTGCAACTGAAGCATCTTGACCTGGGCTTCTTTGAGAAAGAAGGTTTTGACTTTCTCAATTTGTTGAATCATCAAAGTGTATTATGGCTTTGCACACATAAGACGGTTCTTTACCCTGACTTGGTGATGATGTACTATTGAAATCTAAAGATTAATAGGTAAGACCTTCACTCTAATGTCAGTGATCAGCATTTGGTGATCACCCCCTAGGACTGGGAACAACTATTTGGGATGCTGACCATTGGTTGCAACATTGATGAAGACACCAACACTCTTATCCAGGAGTATAAGAAGACCCAAAGCATTAAAGATATGTTGAACCTGGTTTGGCTTTACCACAAAAAGGTGTCAAGGGAGGGATGAAGAAGAGCCAAGATAGGCTCTTACATTATGCATATGCCCATATCCTAGCATCTTGAGGAGGTAACTATGCCTACTTGAGTGAAGATGACATCTTCGTGATGTAGCTCATGAAGAAAGGATACCAAATTAACTTGTCTATCTTCATCATGAAGCATGTGATGAAGGCAAAGGGTAAAGAAAGGTTTGATTTGCCCTATGGTTTGCTAATTACTGCCTTCATGGGCAAATATCCTCAGATTTTGGAAACTGAGTGGGCGACCAAGCTGACTCATCATCATGTTTTTAGGTCCTTCACTCTGAACAAAATGAAGATGATTAGAACTACTGAAGGCTGGGTGTACCTAGATGAAGTAGAAGATGATGAAAATGAAGACCCTTCTGCTGCCCCTGCTGTTAATGTTGCCACTTCTATTGATGCTACTGTTCCTGCTACTGGTCTAGTCACTCTAGATCAAATTATAGCCGCCTTGTGAGACAACCAAGCTTATATCGAGAACACCTTCTCTATCCTGTTTGATATAATAGAAGATGTAGAGCGTGAACAGGCTGCCCTTCGCACATTGCTGACTACCAGAGCACCTGACTCCCCTCCTCCACCACTGGATGTTTATTTTTAGGCTTCGCTATTTATTTTTGGCTTGTTTTTGTATTGGCTGATTATTTCCTTATGCAATTGTACATGTATTTGGCCAATGTTAATTATTAATGAAATGATTGTTTTATCATCTATTATTCTATTTGGGTCTGAAATTATATGACTGTTTTTTTTGCCTTGAATACAAATAACATGCTGAACATATATGCACATTATTCTCGTCCCCTATCTTTTTGCTCATGACAAAAGAGGAGATTATTTTGAGATCTTTATATAAGAAAATATAGGTAAAACTAAAATGATTATTGGATTCCAAAAGTAAAGGGGAGCTGGGCACATCTCTGATATAAATCACCTCTTATAAAAAAGAGGGGAAGTAAGTCTCTCAATTTTACTTTATGAATTCCAATTTATCTGAACTAATGCTTTTCTCAATATTAGTTTGTCATCATTAAAAAGGAAGAGAATGTGATTGACAATGACTCATTGAAGACTAGTTTTGATGATAACAAACATGAAGATACTGAGAAGACCAAGTCCAAGAACTTCAAGATTAGCTTTAGGACATAAAGTCTTTTTGTACAAAGCCTTGTGGATATCTCATTGTTTTTGGAAAAAAAGATCTAAACATGTTTTTAATAAAACCAAAATTTCAAAATGGTTTTTTGAATAATTAAAAGGTGTTAGGTTTTTCAGGAAGCAAACTAGCAAGTTTTCAAAATTGTTTAAAACTATTTTCAAACAACTTTATTCGAATAAAGCTTTCTTTATTCGAATAAACAGCCTCCTCTGATCAGCTTCTATTAAAGTTTATTCAAATAACCATTGAGTTATTCGAATAGTAGTTCAAATATATGCTACGCGCTTCTATTTTTGAAAGAGTGTTATTTGAATAGCACTTATACTATACGAATAGAAGTTTTCCAAAATTTTTTTGTTTAAATGAACTATTCGAATAACCTATGTGTTGTTCAAATAAAAGTGTTTTACAAAAAACTCTTTTAAAAGGAGTTATTCGAATAACTCATATATTATTTGAATAACATATATCAAAATATGTTTTCTTGTGGGTTTTCAAAATGAGTTATTCAAATAAACACGAGACACTGTTTTAAACAACCAACCTCTCTTTTTGAATTTAATTGAAGAATTAATTACCCAACGGCTAGTTTCTCAAAAATTTCTATAGATACATGCATTGGGTCATCTTTGTGACAAACCCAACTATCTGAAAGAATTTTCTATTGCTTTAATACGTGATTTACATTTTTACATATTTTCCAGTACTCTTTTTTGCCAAAACTTTAAGATATCCTTAAAGAGCTTCATAGAGCTTCAAGTTGTATTATTCACTCTTTTGAGAGTTTCTCTTCTTCTATATTCTGATTTATTGTGAAGAAGGTGAGGTATCCCTCAAGGATTTTTGTAAGGGTGAGGTATCCCTGTTTGTTGAGACTCAAAACACAAAGGGTGAGGTATCCCCAAGTGCAAATAGTGCTCTATTTTGTAAAGGTAACATGCACTTGTTTTAAGCCTGAAGTTATAGTGAAAAATCTTAGATAGTTTTTCGAGGATTGGACGTAGGCCACAAGTAGTTGGTAGCTGAATCAGGATAAATACTGTGCATATTCCTCTTATCTCTTTCTCTTTATTTTCCTGTAATTTATTTTTATTTGTTACGTGTTTATTTTACACTTAAAGCTCTCTATCATCTTTGTTTATTCATTTCATTTGAGAAAGTTTCAATAAAAATTGTTTTGTAAGTATTTGCAAAATTTTTTTATATACTCAATTCACTCACTTCTTGAGTACGGAAGCCACTTGGTAACACTCTTGATAGTGAAAAATCCTAGTGGTTGCTAGGTACTGTACGTTGCCCCGCATGGTTTTTGAGGTGAACTAGTATAAATACTGGTGCTAAACTTTTCTTCTTTTTATCTCTTTTAATTTAATCTTTACATAGTATTTTAAGAGTTTTTCACCAAGTGTAAAATCATAAAGTTAAGATAAACTGAGTTATAACAACTGATAAGTAAGTTGGTTGAAAATTCAAAAGTTTTAATAGGATTAAACTTGTTATTTTGAAAGTTACTCTTGACAAATAATTTCAAACATTACAACTTGAATATGCTGAAAAATTCAATTTGATCTTTATAAGTTTATTAATTAAGTTGCACACTGGTTTAAAAAAGAAAATTTGATAAATGTAAGTTGTTTTTCACTAAATACTATTGTTGAAGAGAAGTGTTAATCATTTATATTAGTGTAAGAAAGTTCCTTTAAACTCATTCATTTGAACATTCTCATAACTTTCTCACATAACTAATCACATATTTTGAACCTTTTCATTAAAATATTGTTTCAATTTGGAACCTTCAAACTTCCAAGTTTGAACCACTTGAGAAAGGTGCGAAGAAGATTGATATTTCATGAAAAAGTGAATACAATTCAACCCCATTCTTATGTTATTGTCAACCTCATTTTTCACCCTAAACTGAATCACAATAAATTCAGAACACTAATCCTCCCACAAAAACCCTCTCTTATCTTTGTGAATGGTCTCTCTGGTGTTCCTGATGATTTCTCAATACCAACAATAATAATATATAGTCTTTATATGTTGAGGGTGTAGTATATATTTAGTATGGCACTAAATAGAAATGTTTTTCAAGTAAAGACACTTATTAACTACCCTTGACTAATTTAAATTAGATCCATCCATAATATGGATCATGATTAGAGTTTTGGGTTAACCCATCAATGGGTGCGCACCCATAGTCCAATAAAAGATTAAAAAAAAAAATTCTAAACTAACACTGCAATGTATTTATGTATTTTAAAATTCTTAAGCAATAAATATAACCAACAACTAATAAATGTTTGATAAGGTACTGGTACATAGAAAAATCATATGGTAATGTGTTTACATATTTACCTAAATATCCATATGATATAAAAGATAATTAAAAAAATGAAAAGTTTTTTTTTTCTTTTATAACATTAAATTATAACACCAAATTATTAAAATAATATTTTTATATATAGGTTGTAATGTGGTACAGGTATTTGAATGTTATTCAGTGGTATGATTTACAAATTTCACTGTAGGATTCTCCCTTCTGCGGGTGCGTGTGTTGGTATGGTTCTGGTGGTATGATTTACAAATTTCACAGTAGGATTCTCCCTTTTGCGGGTGCGTGTGTTGGTGTGGTTCTGATGTGGTATGATTTACACATTTCACAGTAGAATTCTCCCTTCTGCGGGTCCGTGTGTTGGTGTGGTTCTGGAGGTGCATGTTCAGGTTGTTGTGGTTGTTCAGGTGCAGGTTGTTGTGCAGGTTCAGGTTCAAGTTGTTGTGGATCTGGTTGTGGAGGTGCAGGTTGTTGTGCAGGTACAGGTTCAGGTTCAGGTTGTTGTGGTTGGGGAGGTGCAGGTTGTTGTGCAGGTGCAGGTGCAGGTTGTTGTGAAGTTGCAGGTTCAGGTGCAGGTGCAGTTTCAGATTCAGATTGTTGTAGTTGTGCAGGTGCAGGTTGAGGTTCATGTGCAGTTGCAGGTTCAGGTTGTTGTGCTGTTGCAGGTTCAGGTTGTTGGGCAGGTGGGGGTGGAGGAATGTCATTCGAATTCGAGCGCTGCACTACATGATCCATATGTGAACCCTTTGCATCCCTAGATGCTTTCTTTCCCATGAACATTACTCTTAGGATCTTGACAGTGATGAGGGCCAAAACTGTAGCTGAGGGCACAAACACAACATCAGGGATGGCTTTCATAAGTTTTAGCTGAGGCACCGTTTCTCCAGTTCTCTTAGCCACCATGGCTGCTGGAGGTGCCACTATTGCTGTGATTATCATAGAACCATCTACTTTGTTGAGATTCACATTCTTATTCATGAAGTCAGTGAAAATTTTCTTTTTGGCTTCTTCCTCGGTTTCTTTCCATTGTTTGAAAAAGTCCTGCATGTTGAAAACATGTTGTGCATAACCGAAAATTTTACTGTTTTGGGCAAAAATGTAAATGAATACGAATGTGTGTGAATGTGAAAGTGTTTTCCCAAAGGAAGGGTTCACGCTTGTTCCTTTTTGAAAGTTGCTGCAATGAAGTGAGCGACATATTTGATTGGCTAGATTGATTACTATTATTAATATTATATAATTTCTATTTTCTTTTGTTCCTTTTTCTTGAATCTTCTGCAATGAATTATAGCATGGTGATTTAATATTTGATTTTTATTATAGGCGTTAGGTGATGTGGTGGGAAGAAACTATGTGAGACATTAAGGCTATGTTTGGGAATAGGATTTAGGAGGGAAGGGAAAGGAAAGGAGAGGTATGCCTTTGTTTGGAAGTGTTAAAAATAAGAAGGAAAGGAAATGGAGGTTAATTGAAGCCCTCCAAACCCTCTGAAATTTGGTTCCCCCGAATGGGAGAAATTTGACACGAATTACCCATCAAACCCCACCCCACCCCACCCCACCCCCGATCCTACCCATTTCCTCTCGCAAACTAATCGCCCACCCCTATTGCCGAGCTCGTCGGTGTGGGTTCATCTCCCACCGCCCAACCCTTTCTTCTCCCGCGCTCAACCTCCTCTCCCCTGCGGTCAATTCCGTGTGGGTTCGTCCGTTTGGGTTCGTTCGTGTGGTTCTCGCCCTCTCCAACCTCCACCGTCTCTCGCCCTCTCCAGCCTCCTCTCTCTGCGGTCAACGCTCCTCCTCTCCAGCCTCGTCTCTCGCCTCTCATTACAGTAAGGTCTCTCGCCCCTTTTGTCTGATTTGTTTCATAAATCCCTACATCTTGGTGTTCCTTCAATTTTCATGGAAATTTCAGTAATCTTCTCTCTCGTTTATGCTTGCACAATCTGGTTCTCCTTCTTGTTTTTCTGGAGTCATCAAATCTGCCCTCACTGTCATCACCAAGAACTCCATTAGCAGAGAAGCTTCGGGTCTGTCTCAAAGAAGAAGGTTGGTTCTCTAATTTTATTTACTTTTTGGCTAATTTTTAGCTACATTTAATTGCATGATTCGACTGAGTTCTTTGTGTTTGATGAATGGACTGATTGAAATTTTCTTCTGTGTTTGCACTCTATTTTTTTTTGCCTAAAAATGTGATGAACGCCTGTTTTGTGTCTGATGAATGGACCGAGTCCAATTTTCGTGTGTTTCTACTTATTTTTATAAGGCCGTGTTCATGAACTTGTGGTCCGGGTCTCGTGAGAACAAGTTTACCAACCTTGATTTGTCACTTTTCCGGGATGTTTTGTTAAACCCGTTTTGTTAAACAAACATGTTTTGTTTATTTGGGATCTGTTGGTACAAGTCATATCTCGATATATTTACAAGGTTATTACTCTTGCTTTTTTTTTCTGTTTATCTTTGTTTGGGGGGTGGGTGGATAATATTTTTGTTTATCTAATTTTGGTTACTCACTTGTTGAATAATGAAATGTGTCAATTGGTGAAAAAAGATAAATAGAACTAGTGCACAAAACATTTTGGAGTTAATCAAAACGAAATTAAAACATTGGTACTACTTGGTTGTGAGAAGGATAACTTCCTCTCTTGCTAAATTTTTATAGAATATACATACATTATAAATTTTTTATTTTATATAAAATCATATGTTCTCTGCTATCTATATGAAATGTTCGAAATATATTGCAAGTGATAAATATCAAGAGTACTAATTTGTAGAAAATGTATGTATTGACACTAAAAAATAGAAATTTGAAGTTGTTAAAGTTATTGTTGTGATATGAGAAATAAGTGAGCATTCAAATTAGCTAACCAATTGAATAAATAATAAGTTCATTAACATCATCCAGAATACATCAAACCAGTCTTTGACTTTTCTTTATGTTTTCATACATATGGGAATTAGGCAAAGGGAATCGGCACCAAGAAGTGACAAAAATGGAAAATAGGTAGAGTTCTGTTTTTATTGATTGTTCGGTACAACTACATTGCAGTTGAGTAGCAGTAACACGTGCAGAACCTAATATTGAATAATTCATCAACAGTTTGTGCTTGTGTCCCACAAATTGTACTCAAATTGTTTTAGAAAGAATGTTAAAAAAAATTTATAATCATGACATATAATTTATCCTTTAAGTATCCTTTAATCAACTGCCAAATGAGGATAATTTCAGGTAAAGGTAATCGATAAATAACATCTATTCCTGTAGGCGTAAACTCTTATAAAATGCCTTTCAGTAAACACATGAGAATGAGAGACAATTTATTTTTGATAATTTTACCTCTTTTATTTGACAAAAATATAAAAAACAAAAATGAATATTTTATATGAAATTGTATATAGTTCCTCAAGACTAACAGGAAAAGCAGTCCAATAGTTTTACCGTAATTATGTCCCCACCTTACACCTGCAATTGGTTGATTCACTTCTTCACCTACCATATAATTCAAAATAAATAAGATGACATGGGAAGATTCTTCTTGTTTCTTCTCTCATAAAAAATGCAAAAAATAATAGTATGGTCACATTAGCAATTAAATATCACGTATATATGCATATACTTAAAGTATTTTAGGAACAATTATTTTTAAATGACTTTTTTTGTGTGTTTCTTCAAGTAAGAAAATAACATCATATCTATGAAAATGGCTCTGTTTTTTGTGCGCTTGCTCCTTACATCAAACTTGATTTTAATTTTTGAAGTATCCTTAGTCTTTTTAGGTGCAAATGCAGATTATGTATATATGTGTTTGTATGTAAAGAAACAGATATGTGTTACGTAAAATGAAATGTGACTATGTACAACAGCAGAGATAAATTCATCCTAAAAAAACAAAATGAAAAAAAGAGAGAGAAGCAAAGGGATAAACAATGCTTAAAGAACAGTGCAAATCATGTTAAACTCAATAGGCAGAGTGTGAGCTCTGAGAAGTGATGGATGCATGATACAGAACTTGTGTGTCTTCTTAATACTCATATAATTCTCCATATGCTTTGTGCATTGTGGTGGCCTGTTAGTATCAAAATTAATTAATATGGGTCTTGGCTCACTATAAACATGTCTTATTCTAGTCTTGTGTATTTGTTTCTGCCAAATTGCTGGCCAGATTTTTGAAGTGTAATATACTTTCCTTTGAATTGTTTGTTGTATCTCATTTTATTCTTCTCATTGTCTGTAATAAATTGCTATGAATCCTGGTTTGTATTAAACAAGTCTAACTGATAGTTGATATAAATATTATTATCTTTATAGATGGATGATCAAGGACAACAAAGAAATCTTGGATTGTTAATATGGAGAGAAAGACGTCGATTGGCTATTGTTCATGTCATATGCCTTGTCGTTTATTATTACATAATTAAACTTCGTTCTCGGAGTAGGATAATTGATCGTACCTTGACCTTAGAGAAGGAGAGAGCACGAGAAAAGATAATGATGCGAATTGGTAGTAGTGAAGGTCGTAAGATAATAAGAATGGGGCCCAAAACCTTTTTGGACTTGTGTGTTATGCTAAAACGAGAGGGTGGTCTCCAACCAACACAACGGGTAACTGTAGAGGAACAAGTTGCCAAAACACTCTACATTCTAACACATAATGTTAGAAACCGAGAAGTTCAATTTTGGTTTAGACGGTCTGGGGAGACTACTAGTCGTCATTTTCATCGTGTGCTTCGATCAATAGTGGAGTTAGAAGAGAAATATCTCAAACAACCTGATGGTTCACAAATTCCTATAGAAATTCTTGGAAGTAACCGCTTTAACCCATTTTTTAAGGTAAAATCTATTTTCATATTGAAATTAATAAACATGTATAAATAAAAATATATATGATGACAAAATGTGAATGATAGGATTGTGTCGGTGCAATTGATTGTACACATGTTCGTGTAAAAGTCCCCTCGGTTGAAGCTTCAAAATATCGTGGTAGGAAAGATTTTCCAACACAAAATGTGTTGGTTGCGTGCTCATTTGACTTAAGATTTACTTACGTTTTACCTGGATGGGAGGGCACTTGCATCCGATTCAAGGATATTAAAAGATGCATTACGTTGAGACTGTATAATCTTAGAATCCCTAGAGGTAATTAATAGAAAATTTTTCCATTTTCCTCTTCTTCCATTAGTTACATCTTAGCTTTGACTTTTTTTAATAGGTAAATATTATGTCCTTGATGCTGGATTCATGTTGAGAAAGGGACTAATCACACCTTATAGATCAACACGCTATCATTTGAAAGAATTTTCATCAAGAAATCCTCCTCGAACACCTCAAGAATTATTTAATCATCGTCATTCATCATTGCGTAATGTTGTTGAAAGGGCTTTTGGGGTTTTGAAAAAAGGTTTCCTATCATTGCAAGTGGCACTTGAACCAACATATGGAATCAAGACTCAAAATATGATTATCTTAGCATGTTGCATTTTGCATAATTATTTGATGATAGTAGATCCCGATGAAGAGTCAGTTTGATGTGGATGAAGAAATTGCCAATCAAAACATACCTCAACAACATGGCCATGCTTCAGTAGATGATGATGAGGATGAAGAACATACCCGTTTAGGAGACAATTTACGAAATTCTATAGCCGATGCTATGTGGAGAGATTATATATGTTGATTTGTTTCATTCTTATGTTTAGATTGAACATGTATATTATGACTTCATAAAGATTGTGATGTTAATTGATAACATTTTTTCATATATCAAATTCTTTTTCTTTATATTGAAATTGAATTAACATACTATGCTTAGGAATCATGTCTGAGACTAAAAGAGAGACATGGACAGAAGAGATGGATAACGTTCTTGTTGATGCTTTCTTGCATCAACAATACGAGGGAAATAAAGTGAATGGGACCTTTACTTCAAAAGCTTATGAAGCCATAACTAAAGAGTTGCAATATAAATTTCAAAGAGCTTTTGACAAGGAAAAAGTCAAGGGTCGTTGAAGTTATTAAAAAGACGATTTTCTAAATGTTATGATTTGTTCAAAAATGGATTGAGTGGATTTGCTTGGGACCCAATCACAAAGCATTGGTGTGCTGAACCTGAAGTTTGGCAAAAGCTAATTGAGGTATGTTTTCTCTTAATAATTTTACTTGATTTTATATCTCTTATGTCTTCCCTTAATAATTTTTTTTACCATGTTCAATAATATTTTTATGATAGGCTAAGCCTCGAAGCTAAAAAGAGTGGATGACAAAGCCTTTTCCAAATTATGACAAGATGATGATTCTATGTGGAGAGGATAGAGCTACTTGGACAACATCTTGAGACCGCAAAAGACATTAGAAACAAAAGGCCACTTATTGGAGAATCGAGTCTATTGAAACAAATGAGGTGACCTTCGATAGTGTTCAAGAGGTTGGGAATGATAATGAAGTCACATCTCCGACGGAAAAGGAACTCGGTCAAGAGAGCAAATGTAAAAGGTCTAGAAGGACAAAGGATGAAGATGAAATTGAAGGGATAAAGGTGGCACTTCAAGATATTGCTTGGAGCTCTTAGAGAGGGTAATGTAGCTCTTAGAGAGAGTACTGTTGTGTATGAGAGAGTTCAGCAGAAACTTCCATTTCGAATCTGAAATTTGGAAGCTTCTAGAGGATTTGAAGATTGAGAGGCACTTGTTCACCCGTGCATACCTTTATCTTCTTGACAATCCTGAGAGGATTAGAGGAGTGATTGGTTGTCCTCCGGACAAACGCAAAGAGTTGCTACTAGAGATGGTGCTTAGTCCTGTTGGTCCCTCTGGTTCGTCGAGGTAATTGTTCTAACTTTCTTGTGTTGTGTCATTGATTCATCTTCATGTGAACTTGTCTTTTGTAAGATTAATTATACTTTAATCTTAAACTTGATGGTGAAAATAATATTGTAATACTGAATATTCTTTTTTTTTAATTATCTTTTTGGGTATTTTTTTTTTACTATTCTCTTGTTAGATTATTTTTGTGTTTTCATGTTACTTCCTTATTTCTTATTTTTATGAGCTATTGCAACATGACTGTGGATAATTGTATGTAAAATGTCATAGCATAACTATAGTGGTCTTTTTAAATGAATTGCAATTAATTATAATATATGGTGGTGTTGAAATTACTTTAGCAACATTTTCATTTTGCAGGTATTGAACAAAATCTACTGTGGTCCTTCACCAACAAAAAAAGGACTAAAAAATCTGGTGGCAGTTATGCAGTGCTCATCAAGTTTGAACTCAGGATAATTTTGATGTTTTTGGATAATGTATATGTATGTTATTATAGACAACTTATTTCCTTATGTATGATTTTATGTTTTGGTGTATATTTCCTATTATTATGAAAAACTCAATTATCTATTGTTCAAGCTATTAAGAATTGAGAAGCACAATGTTATTACAGGATTGTTACTATTTTTACACTTCTATACAATTAAAAAATATGTATTAAAAGTTCTCATAATAAATCAGTTTTGAATAATTAAAAAATAGTTAAAGTTAACAAATATATTTGTGTCTCACATGTGTCAATAAAATGAATTTTTAAATAAATAAGAGACAATAATTTGAGAAAGAGAGTCAATATTTATAGAGAAAAAATAATATATTTTCGAATGAATATTTTTAAAGAGATTGAATATTTTATTTAAAAAATTTCTCTCTAGAAAAATAATTTTTCAACTCTTGTAGAGAGAAATAATTTTACAGAAATTTTTAATAAAAGAAAAATATTTAGAGATAATTTTTTTAGACAGATAAAAATTATAATGAAAGATATTTTAAATTGATTTTTTGTTAAGTTTTTGTCATTATTTTTGTTATTAAAATATTAATTATGTTAAGTCTTTGGACTAAAGGGTAAAATGGTCAAAAACATCTCCTAAACCTTCCATTTCCTTCCCCTCTTATATTTCACACTCCCAAACAAGGAGGAGGGTAACCTTCCTATTTCCTTCCCTTCCTTTCCCTTTAAACCCTTCCCTTTCCCTTCCCTCTAAACTCCCAAACATAGCCTAAAGGAAACGAGACAAAAATAATGGAAGAAAATGAAAATAAAAAATTGATTTGTGATCTATGGCTATTAAATTCAAACAAATATTCTACTGGATAGAATAATTATGGTTCCTTCTTTTTTTTTTTTATCTCAGGATAATTGTAATTCTAATTATGTTTCACAGTAGTGAATGTTATACAATAAAGTATCAACAACAGTACAAGAAATAAGTATAGGGAAGATAAGAATGTGAATAAGTTGATATACAAAAAAAATGTAATCTTAGAAATGAATGTATATGAAAAGAAACTTGAAGTAACACTTATTGAGAAGAATTTTTTTATAGAAAATTACAAATTCGTCTAAAGTGATTTAGTCGTGTGAATAGAAGATAGAAGAAAATTGAAGAAAACCTTTGATGAAACAATTTAAAAATAACTTATTCTAAATGAATTTATTAAAAAATTAGGTTTTGTTAATGGGAGTTGGTTCAACTAATAAGGATTAAAGCACTTCGTTAGCTTGTAAAGACATGTTTAGATTGAGGAGTTTAATTAAAAGGAAATGGAGGGGTTAATTTTTCATTTATAAATTGAAGAAATTATAAAATGTATAAAAATAAATGAAAAAAACGATTAAATGAGAATCTCTCATTTTTTTCCACTTATTTTAAAAAGTTTTAAAATAAAGGGTTTTTTTTTTAATGAAAAATTGTCACTCTCTCCCTTTTATATCTCTCTAAACTCATCCGTCCAAACACATGTAAAGGTTGGTCTCTGTGTTTATTTTGCTGTCAATGTTTCATACGATATGTCGTGTAAATCAAAATTAAATTAAAAACCTTTTGCATTATGCATACATGAAGTACGAGTTATGTCACATATAACTAACCATTACATCCTTATGTGATGGTGCATCATAATGCTTGCCGGGTAAGGCCATGTTGATAGTGCTGCATAAATTTATTAGGAATTCGTAAGTATGTCGTCCATTGTACGAGATTTTTTAAATTTAGATAAAATTTTAAAAAATATAAATTAAAAGAAAATAAAGTTTAAAATTATAAAAAAATTATGTATAATTAATTTATTCAAGCAAAATCTAAAAAAATATTAATTGAAAAAGAAAAAATATTCTAAAATTATAGAAGATACCCATAATTTAAATTTTTTTAAAAAAACTGTTAAGAATGACATGTGTCATTTTATGAGAGAGAATATAATAAGAGAATAAATCATTCTCAAGAGAATGTATTCTAATTTATCATATATAGATGGATTATAAGTAATATTGTTGCTACTGGTTCTAATGTTGAACCAAATAGTGAGAATCAAACTTCTCATATGGAAAACAAGGAAGTCTATGCGTGTATTTCAATTTTCTTTGATGATGATTAGCCACACTTTGGAAAGAAAGGACAGCAAGAAAAACTTAACAAATGATGCATTGTTGTGTATGGCTAAGAGTCGATTTAATTAGTAAAAAGAAAATTTCTTTTCTTGAATAATACTGCACTTTATTTAGTGTTGAAAATATGTACGGCAAAAACAGAGAAAGAGAAAGGGTATTATTTTTGTTTTTTTTTGGAATGTTGAACTTAAAATCTTTACCTAATTTGTCACTAATGGAATATGTATTATTTTCTTTATTCCAACAATCAACAACATATATTTTCTCTTAAAATTATTAAATTATTATCATTTCGTATGAATCCTTTTTCAACTAAAAATATTTTTTAATGAAATCTTTAAAAAAAAATCAATTTAAATTATTTTGACAATCACTAGTTTTCATAAATGAAAATCTAGATCCATGCCATTGAAGTGTGTTTGCTTTCATCTCCTTTTCCTCATGTTTCATTGGAAAGTAATAACAACTGATCACATTTTCGTTGGAATTACATGCTTACTTGAAGGTATCAAGAATGGCAACGTTAAATGCATCAAAGTCGTTGACATCTTTCTCGACAAATTGCTTATAGAGTGTATTGATTATCAAACTGAACATCTGGGACGTTGACAGTCCTGAGATGCAAAATCAAAATGCAAAAGCATCATTAGTAAAAGACAAATAAATATTGTGAACGGAAAGAAAATGAGTGACACCTTTTTCTCCCATGAAACTCATGTTCACCCCCATAATCTTTTTTGTATGTTGTGAATACTTGAACACAAAAGCAATCAGCTATGACGACTTCAACATATATTGTAGAACAAAAGGTGGGGAGGTATAAAGGAAGTGGGTTAATGGTATCTCTAATTTTGCAGTTAAAGGAAGGGATGACTTTCTATAGGCTTCAAATAATATAATATCAATTCTTTTGCTGTTTATAGGACTGATTATTGGTATGGAATAGCTTGTGACTTAAAGCAGAATAGCTTGTTTCTTACTGCACTTTATATCAATCTATCTGCATTCACAATCTGTTGCACTAACTGATCCAAAATGTCAGCAAGTTCATATTAATACGGCTTTCTTTATTGAGAAATTCTTACCACAACATTTTTTTCCACGTTGGATTTAGTGTTTCATCCTCCGGTGGACGGATGTAAGAATTTCTCTTCTTTTTTAATTTGGAGAACTTAAATTATTTTAGAACCCTTCATTGTTGCATTTATTTATTTGTCTAATTGTCCCGTATGAGGTAGTAATTCATAGTTGTGCTTGCACAGCAAATCACACTTGATTTTTAGGTTGCCTCTGGTATTGTATAATGTATAGTGCTTTTACATGTTGTAAATATAAGGAGAAGGGTAAGGATTTTCATTTGCTTATCTATAATAAAAAAGATCAATAATGGTACATAATAAGCAATAATTTTACCGAAAAGCAATATAAGCTATAATTATTAATAAACAAATGTTTTGAGAGAGTATTGTGATCGAGATCTGCGATGGGAAAGGTGAACAAATATGATAAAAATAAAAAATAAAATTGCCATCAATTTTATTTGAATTAAGAAAAATTAAAAAAAATTATTAGAAAATAGTTTTTGAAATTAGATTGGATTTGAAAGTCGATTATGTATAAGCAATGGTGAAAACTTAATCCTACAGCACCCCTAATACATTCTTCCTGAGACGGTATCTTAAGTCAGTTGTGCAAAACTTGATAATCTCAAATATATTTATTTTACTCCTCTTAAAAATATTGTAACTATATTTAAAAAAAAAGACAAAACTAAATTGTAAAAACTTAATTTTTGGTCTGACAGAAATGAATTTTCATTCCTACGTATCCCCGGGTACAATAAAAAACTCAAAGTCACACCGTTCTTTAGAAAATGACTGTGAGTTAGTTAATTTTAATTATGAAAAAAAAATTTAAAAGAAATTTTGTTTGAAAAACAAATCAATTCTTACACAGGGTTTAAGTTAATATCAGATTACTCAATAAACCCTTATGATCCAAAAGACATTGAAGATAACATTTGTTATTCAATCATTACTATTGGTCATTGTGTTGACTAAAAATTTGTTTTATCATTTTTTTATGAAAAGACATTATTTAACAATTAAAAAATTCTTTTATATATATATATATATATATATATATTTGCATTTTCAAGCCCAAAACACATCATTCAAATATATGAAACTAAAGTTATCAACGTATAAACAACCTAAAAGCCTATTAAAGCCAAGAAAAAAAATGTAAACAGACCATCCAAAAATAATAATAATAATAGAAAAAAGAGAGGCAATCAAGCAAACAGAAGAAAAGGAAGGGATTTAAGTACTTTGGGGATGAAAAAGCCAAAAAAAAGAACAATCCACAATAGAGGCAAGGGTCTATGATGAAGGTTCACGGCGTGGTGGGAAGGTGGCTTGGTGGTGCGTACGGCGCGAGATGGATGGAAGACCTATGGCATTACGGGATTGAGCTCGGAAGAGGGGTGCAACGTGGTAGTGGAGCGACCTGGTGCGTGGAGGGGCGGAGTTACGCATGGTGCTGCTTCACAGATCTGGGTTGATGTTATGTGGTTCAGACTAGTTCAAAGCTCAAGGGTTGGGTCACAGTTGTTCACGATGTCTGGGTTGCTGCTATGTTGAGGACGGTGGCCTCGGTTTGGACAGGAATGGGTTAGGTTTGGCTGACAGTTGTGGTGGTCTTGGCTTAGAATGGGAATGGGTGGCTACCTAATAGGGGCTGTGGTTGCGTGATGAGGGTTGTGGTTGCTGGTTCGGTGCATAGAGGGTGTTATGAGGTGGTGTGGTGTTGCTGGGTGGATTTGGTGCTGCAGTGAGTATGATGGTTAGGTGGTGTTGTTCTATGCTAAGTTGGCTGCTAGATGGAGGCTTGAATGTGGAAGAGGAGAGGTGAATGGTGCTCGATTGGCGATAAGGGTGTGGCTGTATGGCAGAGGCTATGGTGCTCTGTTGGTCTTGGGGATTCTGCGTTGTGGCAGAGTAAAACAAGGGTGGTTTGTTGTTGGTGAAGGTTAGAGGATGCTTGGCAAGGATGGTGGTTTGTGTGTGGCAAAGAGTGGTTTTTGGTGTTGTAAGGGTTAGTGTGTTGATGGTTCTCATGGTAGCTGCTGGTTTGGTGGTGAGTTAGTGGTAAGGACGATGACACGAATGGGTGCTGGCCATTCATGGAGGTTTGTGTTTCAATGTTGCTGACAGTGAGATGGGGAAGTGTGTGGTTGTGGTGTGTGGAAGTGATAGATTCAAGGTGTTTGATGATAAAGATTGAAGGTGGTTTTAGGAAAGTACTGAAAGGTTGAAGATGGTGAAGGTTGGATGTGGTTGCTACCTGGTGATACTGCTGGTGGCTTTTGGAGATTTGTTGGGTGGATGGTTAAATAGTGAAAGAGATGAAAATAATTGAGTTTTTTTTTTTTTGTGTAGAGGTTTGTTGTGAGATGCTACGTGATGAAAAAAACAAGCAATATGACTGTGTTGGCTGTCAATGTGAACTTGTGTCTATATTTGTCTGTGTTATGGGTTTTTATAGAAGGAAATTAGAGTTTGGAGAGTAATGGTCGCTAGGATTTCAGATGAGAGATGTGTATAATAGTGATTGTTAGAGTTTCTTTGGGTGTTTAATAGCATATGGGTCATGGGTTGGATAATAAGTTGATGGGTCAGGTTATGAGACATGAGTTAATACAAGAAAATTGGGTCATATTTATTTATTTATTTCTATTTCTTTTCTTTCTCTTTTTTTTATTTTTATTTTTAAAAATAAATAAACGTTAATGACATAGACAAAATTAAGTATTCACAGTTGTCCCACTTTATTTGTTTCTTACTAGATAAAAAAAGCAATAACAAATTTTCATTTTATCATTGTAAAAAAATGAATAAAGACATGAATTCGAATTTTGTTCAAGAAAGAAAAATAAATACAAAACAATGCGAGAATAGTAAAATGCGAAGATGACAGAAATTTAAAATGTAAGGAGTTGATGTGCTAAAAATAAATGACATAAATTTAAAATGCATGGAATCGATGTGCTCAAAATAAATGACAAGAATTTAAAATGCACGAAACTGATGCGTTCAAAAGAATTTAAAATACAGGGAGCAGATGTGCTCAAAATAAATTACTGAAATTTAAAAATGCATGGAGCCAATGTTCTCAAAATAAATGACAAGAATTTAAAATACATAGAACCGATGCGCTCAAAAGAATTTAAAATGCAAAGAGTCAATGCAATAAAAAAATTACATGAATATAAAATGCAAGGAGCCGATGCGCTCAAAATGAATGACATGAAAACATTTGTGCTAGATAGACATGGACTTGAAAAAAACATTTGAACTAATGGCAACTCTGAAAAGCTTTGACCAATCAAACCCTTTGTTTACGTGCTTTTTCTCATTAGACCATTTGGTTGACTTGAGATCCTCTTGACTTGTTCATTTCCTTTCTTCATTATTTTCTTTTCTTTTTTTCTTTTGTTTTTACTTTGACCCCCCTTTTTCTTCTTGGCAATGAAAGTTTATGTGGCTTGTATTGTAACCATTTCCAACAAATTCTGCATTGCAATATGTACTTTGAGCTACTGAGATCTTTTTGTCCAACTCAATCATTGAAAAATTGTTGTAGAATTGTCAAATCAAAATGTTGACCTTAAATTCATCTTATTTGAGACATAACTTAATGAGTAAACATATATTCATGAATGGACATAAATTTGTTGAATGAACAAACTTTCTTTTATTACTTTGGTAATCTAATCATACATGAACTTTTGGTAAGACACAATGAAAGCATAGAAACAAAAGAAAGTTGCAAGGATTTTTTATAAAAAAATTGCCCCAGCATTGATTCATTGTCCCTCATCCAATTGATTCCCTATAACTACTTGATAACTCAACCGTTGTCTCTATTACTACTTTCTTCAACACATCTTCTCCTTAATTCTTCAAATTTTTTGTCTTAGTATGACTAATTGAATGCAAACAAAGTTACCCCTGTGCAGCCAACCGAACGCAAATAAAAATTGCCCTAGTTTGGTGAACCATTCAAGGAGTTTTAGGCCATCTTTCTTTTAGATTTTGTCTATTTATTTGTCCTAACTTTTGTTTAGGCCGCCCTTTTTGGTTTTCAACTTAACGAGATTTTTTTTTTATTTTTTTTTCATTTTATTGCTTTAACTTTTGTTTAGGCCATCCTTTCAAGTTTTCAATCTAATGAGCTTTTTTCTTCTTCATTTTTCTCTTTTTTTAGGCATAAAATCTCTTGACAAAATCAGTATTTATGGGCCTTGACAAGTCTTTTCCATCCATATTCTGCAAAATTAATGCTCCTCATGAAAATGTCTGCTTGATTGTGTAAAGGCCTCCATAACTCGGAGCCTATTTTCCTCTAACATCCTCTTGATTAGGGAGAATCTTCTTCAAAACCAAATCTTCTGAACAAAATTTAGTGGGGCGAACTTTCTTGTTAAAGGCTTTGGTTATTCTGCTTTGATACAATTATGCATGACAAATAGCTACCAGTCTTTTCTCTTTAATCATATTCAATTGCTCATATCGAGTCTTCATTCATTCAGATTCCTTCAATTTTGCTTCCATTAAAACCCTTAGAGAAGGAATCTCAATTCCTATAGGAGAAACAACCTCTATCCCATACACCAAGAAGAAAGGTGTTGCCTCAGTGCTTGATCTTATATTGGTACGATACGCGTGCAAAGCATAGGGTAACATTTCATGTCAGTCTTTGTAGTTCACTACCATCTTAGCAATAATTTTCTTGACATTCTTATTTGTTGCTTCAAGTACACCATTCATCTAAGGCCTGTAGGGAGCTGAATTATGATGCTTGATTTTGAAATTTTCACAAATCTTCTAAACCTCAGCACCATTGAGATTGATAACATTATCTATGATTATCCTTTTTTGAATTCCATATCTGCAGACAATGTCTCTTTTGAGGAATTTCAAAAACACTTTTTGAGTGATATTAACATACGAGGGAGCTTTTACCCACTTAGTGAAATAGTCAGTTACCACTAAAATGAAGCGATGACCATTGAAAGCTTTGGGATTAATGGGTCCGATGACATATATTCCCTACATCGAGAAAGACCATGGAGATACTAAATTGTGCAAGGGAAATGGAGGTACATTGACTCGATTTGCATATATCTGTCATTTTTGGTACTTTCAAACATATTATATACAGTCTGTTTCTATGGTGGACCAATAATAATTACTCCTTAGAATTTTCATGCCATCATATGACCATTAGCATGAGTTCCACAGATTCCTTCATGGACTTCAATCATGATTAAACGAGCTTCATGAGTATCCACACATCTAAGCAAGGTCTCATCATGACTCCTTTTGTACAAAACCTCCCTGTTCAAGAAAAAGGTCATTACTAACCGATGGATAGTCTTCTTATTCACCTCATTTGCCCCAATTAGGTATTCTTTATGCTAAATGTACTGTTTGATAGCATAATACCAAGGTTTACCATCTGACTCGCTTTCCACATTGGCATAATACACAGGCTCATTGTGTGTCTTCACTTGGGTGGGTTGGACATTATTGTGAATATCTAGCTTGGTCATTACAACCAAAATGGTCAAGACATCTGCAAACTGATTCTCGTCGCGAGTCAAATGGGAGAAGGTCGCCTCCTCAAACTTCTTAATCAACCGAGTCAAATACTTTTGATAAAGCATCAACTTTGGATCTTTGGTTTGTCATTCACCGTTCACTTGATAAATGATGAATGTTGAATCTCCAAATACTTTTAGCTGCTTGATCCCCAAGTTAATTGCAACGTGTAAACCATTAGCACAGGCCTCATATTTTGAAACATTATTAGTGCATTCAAAATCCAGCTTGATAGTGACTGAGTATTAATTTCTAGTTGGTGAAACAACCACGACTCCTATGCCACTACCATACACATTGACTGCTCCATCAAAGTACATCTTTCAAATAGGCTCACCTTCACCTTCTTCTTCTCCTTCTACTGTCAATATTTCTCCATCGAGAAACTCGGATGTCACTAGTTGTCCACCTTCAAAAGGGTTTTCAGCTAAATAATCAGAAATTGCACTTCTTTTGATGGATTTTCGAGTCATGTAGTTAATGTCAAATTCAGATAACATCACCTATCATTCTGAAACCCTTAATGAAACGTGAGGACTTTCAAATATGTACTTCAGAGGATCAATTCGGGAGATCAACCAAGTGGTGTAATACAACATATATTACCTTAGCTGTTTTGAGGTCCATACTAAAGCACAACAAGTCTTCTCAATAGCCATGTAACAGGCTTCACAGTCATTAAACTTCTTACTTAAATAATAAATTATTTGCTCTTTCTTTCCTGATTCATCATGCTACCCTAGCATTACTCCTATTGAGGTTGACAGTACAGTTAGGTACAATATGAAATGATGACCCAAAGTAGGTGGTACCAAAATAGGAGGATTCATTAAATTAGTTTTTATCTTATCAATAGCTCTTTGACATTCTTCATCTCATTCACCCAACTAATGCTTCTTCAACAACTTGAATATAAGCTCATAAGTGCTAGTCAAGTTAGCAACGAATCTAGAAATGTTATTAAGTCTCCTGTGAAAGCTTCTCACTTCATGCTTTGTCTTAGGAGCATATATCTCTTGTATTGCTTTCACCTTATCCGGATCCACCTTTATTCTTTCTTTACTAACGATGAATCTAAGTAGTTTTCCAGTAGATGCTCCAAAAATATATTTAGCAAAATTCAACCTCAACTTGTACTTTCTGAATTTTTCAAACAACTTACGCAAAATTGCCACATGACTTTCCCATTCTCTAGATTTGGCGACTATATCATCCATGTACACCTCAATCTCCTTGTGCATTATGTCATGAAATAGCGCCACCGTAGCACGTTGGTAAGTAACTCTAGCATTCTTTAATCCAAATGGCATCACTGTGTAGCAAACTGTTCCCCAAGGAGTGCTGAAAGTGATTTTTTCTTTGTCATTAACATCTATGGGGATTTGATTGTACCCTGAATATCCATCCATAAATGAAAACCTGTGATTTTTAGCATTATTATCAACTATAACATCCATATGAGGGAGTGGGAAATCATCCTTCGGACTGACCTTATTCAGATCCTTGTAGTCCACACACATTCTAACTTTTCTATCCTTCTTAGGCACAGACACAATATTGGCTATCCATTCTGGGAGGCTTGACACTTCGCCAAATCATGCTTCTAGTTCCTTAGTTACCTTTTTCTTGATCTTCAGGGACATATTAGGATGCATTCTCCTTAACTTCTACTTCTTTGCCCCAACATTTGGATATAATGGGATTTTATGTGACGTTATCTCCGGATCTAATTCGGGAGTATCCTGATAAGACCATGCAAATACATCCATATAGTTTTTGAATAATACAATCATTTCTTCACGCTTAGGTTTTTCCACCATTTCCAACTCTTTTTTCTCTTCCTCTGTCCCCATGTTAATCACCTTTGCTAGCTCGTCATTCAAGTCAAACCCATTTTCTAAATATTCCAGTAATTTTGAAAAAAATTTGACAACTTCTTCCTTTTCACCAAATCCAGGATCTTCTTCATCAAACGTCGCATGAGAATCAATTGATGAATATTCATGCAAATTCATTTAGTTGATGTCTCAAATAACATAAATATGAGCTCAAAACATAACTAGTCTTAAATATCAACTTAGTACAATATAACTAGACAATTACTTGAAAACAATCACATCAATCATTGGTTCAGATTTTTAGTTCTTTAATGGCTCCTCATCAGCAAAAGAACGGATAGCCTTGCACTTTTTTGGGTCTTCTTCATGCAATGCATTAATAGTGAGATGACATTGGGGGTGAATGGCTTCTTCAGATATGATTATCTTGGCTGATGGTGTGAATGTTTCCCTCAAGTGGGGAATATGCTTCATATTGCCTTTATCATTCTTTTTTCCAAGAGTCATACTCTCCATTTTTTCCTTCAACTCTACATTGACCTCTTCAGATGAAGCTACCCATTGTCTAACTTGTATTACTCTCAAAGTGATCAAACCATGGATTCGAACCTTAAAGTTCCAATAATTCTCGATATCATGTCCTATCCCCCCACAATGATAAACACAACTTGACTCTTTCTCATGCTTCTCCTCTTCTTTCATCGTTGCAGCTAGTGTAGTGATACTATAACCTGCTTTCTTCAACCCTTCGAATATTTCAGTCATCTACGTATGCAAGCTCATGACCTTTCTTATTAGTGATCATTCCATCTCCAAAGCATTTACCTTATTCCTTCCACCATGATTAGGAATTAGGTTGTTGATAATACTGGGTCGAGCCTCTTCTTGAATGTCAAGTTTTCCATAAGTAATTAGCTTCCTTACTGTCATCTTGAAAGATTCACAATCTTCAATTGAATGCCTTAGGATGTCCATGTGATATTTGCAAGTTAAATTTGAGGTATACCATGTTGGGCATAATGGTTCTAGGGGTCGTACAAGATTTCCGGAGATGAGGTGAGCATTAAACAACTTTTGGAATAAGTCTACATTTGAAATGGATAATCTTGAAAAAATGGGTATGTTCTGGGAGCAAAAGTGACTTTGATTTTGAAAGTTTGGCTGAGGTTGTTGATGGCTTGAGTAATTTCGTGGAGGGGTGATAATAACCTAACAATATATATTTTTAATATTAAAATTAAGATTTATTATACTTTAATGTAAGTAATTTTAATGATTTTGTGACTTATCAACTAATTTCTTTAAGCAAATTAATTATTAAATTTTTCTTATTTTATGATGTTAGTCAAAAAAGAATATACTCAAAGAATAATTAAATTAAGACAGCTGAAGTTAGGTTACATCTCTTATTAAACCATTATGTTATTGAGCCTATAACAAATAAAAGAAACAAGAATAAAAAAAATATAAAGTCAAGTGTCACTCAATTAGAAGGATATGATAAGAAAAAAAATACTAGCCCATGAAAAGGAAGAGACGTGCAACATGAGTAAAGATCGAACGAAATTGAAATAAAAAGGGCACGTGGTTCGAGAGAGGGGGCGGAATTGAACGGCAGCTACGCAGAGAAAGAGAATAAACAATGCAGCAGCGGCACAGTCCGTGAGAAGGAGAACATTTTCATTTTTATGGATTTTTTTTTTCTCTTTTTGTGTTTGATATTTTTATTATGAGTAGCTAATTTTACTTTTCAGGATTAAGATGAAATCCTAAATTTTTATTTTAGATGGTTTAATTTTGTTTGGAATATTTTTTTATATTATAATTACACAATATTGATAATCATTGATCTGTAATTGTTATTCAATTTAATTTTTATTGATTATTTTAGAGTCAATTAGTAAATTTAAATTGATATCTTTTAATAATATGCCTAATTCTTATAGTCATAGGTGTAGGTTATGCAATAGTATTCAATGCTTTTGAGATCTAATAATTGAATAGTTCATGTTATGTTCAATAATTTATGTCATAATTTAAATATGTCATGTTATTTTAGATGAATTATGTCATTAATTAGATTTCAATAATCTTTAGTAGTGATCAAAGCTTGTAACTGTAGACACTCTATAGAACAAGATTAATTCTCATTCATGTTAAATTTATCTTTATATGATCAGTGGTGAATTCGAGGTCTTAGAGTTGTTTTTTAATTGCTCTTGCATTCTAATTTGAGTCATTTTATTTAGATTTATCATTTAATTTTAGTTTTAATTTAGCATATAATTTATATTCTCAGTTTAATTAAATAAAATAAAAATCTTTTTTCATTTTTTTAAATTAATTTATGTAGATATTAGATTTTAGTTAATCTTGTCACTCCTTGTGGATACGACACTCTTATATTTGTCAAATATTACATTGATCTTGTGCACTTGTAAGTAAAAGGGTAATTTTATTACTTGAAAATTCTCCATCAAATTTTTAGCGTCGTTATTGGGGAGTTGATTTTGTGATTGCTTTAATTTAATTTTTTTTCTATTTTAATTTTTAGGTTAGGATTATTATTATTTGTTTAATTTTATGTTTTATTTATTTTATTTTACTCTTTTATTTTATTTGTTTGGTCTTAGTGTTCTTATTTTAAATTTTATTATTTTTACTTTTTGTTGACAAGGTTGGAGAATGACAAATCTACTCAAACTTGTGACTCCAAGTGATTTTGTTCCAACTTTTACTTTTATTAGTTTGATATTTTGTTTGGGTTATGATTGGTAGGTGTTCATTGTCATTAGATTTAAAAGAGTACGACTCAGAAATAGAGCATACACTTAGAGTACAAAACCAAACTACACTAATTGATACTAATATGACAAATAATAATCAAGCACTTAGGGAATATTTTACACCAAATACATATGATTCTCGTGCTTGTGCCTGTTTGCCTGAGATTAGGGCTAACCACTTTGAAATTAAGTCTAGTGTAATTCAAATGTTGCTAACATTTTATGCGCTTGAGTATGAAAATTCTTATAAGTACCTAGATACATTCTTAGAGGTATGTTTCACTTTCAAAATCCCTAGTGTTATTGATGATGCAATTTATTTCCGTCTTTTCCCTTTTTCTTTAAAGGATAAGACTAAAGATTGGTTTTCTACATGTGATAACATTGCCACTTGGGATAGATTATTAGGAGAATTTTTAAAGAAATATTTCTCAATTCGTAAATTTACTACTATGAGATGTTCCATCACCACTTTTTCTCAAATTAATAATGAACAATTTCATGAAATTTGGGAAAGATTTAAGGATCTTTTGCACTATTATACATACCATGAAGTTCCTAAATGACAAGAAGTTCAAAACTTTTATTCTGGATTGAATGAACGCAACCAACAGATGGTTGATGAGTCGTGTGGGTTATTTTCTTGCATAAAATCCCAGATGAGGCATGAGAGTTATTTGATCACTTAAGTGAGAATTCACAATTGTATGTCTCGTCCTCATAGTCAGATATATCAAGAAAACTAGGGAATAAATGAAAAATTTATGAGATTTCACACACATCTGATTTGATAATTAAAGTAGAATCTGTAAATCCTAAATATTATGTTAGGCATATAATTGGGTACAAATGTATTATATTACGTATTTATCATATTAGTTAAGTTTTGTGACAAAATGAGTTAGTTTAGGCATTTTGTTGCAACTCTGAGTGTAAAAAGTAGCTTAAAATGACTCAGAAAATAGCATAAATTGCCATTTGAAGGGAAACAGGTGTCGGTAATTTGTTTCTAGGTCACAATTGAGTTAAGTATGGTGTTGTTAAAGTTTGAGAATAATTGGAGTTAATTTGGTATTTTTAGGCATACTGGCTGTGCATTTTAATGTCGGATTGACCCCCAGCAGATATGGAAAAATAGAGAAAAGACGCAACATGTTTTTTTAGTGAATCTTAAGATTTATTTTGAATATGTTGGAAGTTAGGAACCTTGATTCAAAGGAATCTAAGTGTTCATAACAGATCAAGAATTTAGTACCACATTAGTGGATTGGCTTATAAGAAGCCAAATTGGATTTCTCCGCTTCATTTCCCACGGCAGAAGTAGAAAGAGAGGAGAGAAAGTGAGAAAAGAAGGAAACCAAGGGAAGGAAGAAGGAAAAGATGAGAGGAGAGAAAAGGAAATCATAGGGGAAGATTCAAGAGCAAATTCAAGGCTTCAAGATCTTCATCTAAGCAAGAGGTAATGATGTTTTCTATCCTTGTTTCTCTATCTTTTCTATGCTAGAACTTGGGTTTTTAGATGGAGAAGATGAGTTTTCAAAGATGAAAAACTAGTTTCTTAAGTTAGATTCTTGTCTTCATTGTTTGAATTGGTTTTTCATATTAATGAGAGCAATATAGTTAGTTTTTATACATAGATAACATTAGTTGGTTCTTGAGTATGAACTTAGGTCGTGAACAACCAAGGGGGTGATTTTTGGTGTTTGATCCAAATTAAGAGAATTAATAGGCTGTAAAAGTATTACAACATGTTTAGAAGATGTTGGTGAAGCTACAAATCACATAAGAACCATTTTTTTTGACAATTAGAAGCTAAGATAAATTTAATGGAATAGTGCACACTTTCTGCAGAATTTGAGTTCTAAAGGGCACGCTGCGTCGTGGCCCGAGGCGTGAGAATGCCGCTGCATGGAGAATTGTATGCCGCGGCGTAGGCCAATTTTCTGTCCAGAAGTTACCCCCGAGAGGGCGTGCCTAGTTTTGTGCCACGACATGAGACACTGAAGCTCCAAAATGTCATTTTTGGATGTTTTGAGTTCTCTAGTTGATAGAATTCTTTGTTTATGACTTTTTAAGAGTGGTAAGACACTAGAGCGATTATTTCTTGGAAAGAAAGACCTAGTGACATACAAGGGAAGATGAAAGAAAAGTGAGTGCATCCATTGGACATAGATTGCTATAGACCAAGAGTTTAGTTTTTATGCAACCTAAAGTTGCACCGATGTCACAAGAGAGGTGATAAGAAAGTTAAGAAGCTAGATGACAAAAGTTAAGTGTCATAGACCCTAGTCGGAAAGGGTGAATGTTACAGTGCATGAAAATTCTCAAGAGAAGAGGTAGAGCTAGTAGTGCAAAGGTGGATTTAGTATAAGGTTATGTGGTGGTTATGTTAGAGTTAGGACATAACTCCACATTTACACACACATCACTTTCACACATACTTTATATTCCTAGAGAGCATATAGTGGAGGCATCCACTCAGTTTTGGTGGCGATATCCACCTAGTTTATGGTAGTTTATAGGAGGTTACGTGATATGATAGCAGACCCCCTCCCTACTTGGTAGGTTATATGAGGTTTCTTGTTATTGTACCAAATTCCCTCTATACCTAGAGGAATAGTTAAGTTTCATGAAATTGCACATACACCATCATACACTTTTCTTTGAACATAAACATACCTCATTTCATCATTGCATTATTTAATACTTGTTTAGTTTTGAATTATATTCTTGTGGTGTATGTTTTGTCATTGCATTTGTGCCTTCGCTGATAGTTGTATGGGCAGTTGTTTGGTCGATGATTTCAAATGACTGTATGGGTGGTTATTTGATATCATCGTGGTTTTGGTTATGAGATCAGAAGCATAGTTTGCTGAGAAATATTACATATAAAGCAATTTTGTATTGTTTCTTATGCATGAAGTATTAGTTTGTTACTAGTTTCAGTTTGGTTTATTCTTTGTGAAGTTTTAAACTACTGGTTTTAGTATACTTATACTGAGAAATGTGATTTCTCACCAGGGACGAACCCAAGTAGAAAAGAGTGGGGACTCATGCCCCTACTCAACTTGCAAACTTTTCTTTGATTTTATATATATATTTGTATTTTTTTATTTTTTTTGTATATATATAAAAATAATTTTTGTCCCTAGTACTTAAAATTTCTGGGTCCGTCACTATTTCTCACCCCGTTTGTTGTCATGTAATTCCATGTGGAAGTTCATCCAAAAGCAAGAAGAAAAAATATGAAGACTAGGATAGTTTTTATGCTTAGTTATAAAGTTTTTATTTAATTACATTGCTTTTAGTTTGTTTAGAAAAGTTTATGTATACAATGAGCCTTTTTGAGGCAATATTATGTGTAAAAATGTTAATTTTCTGCAAGGTTCTCTATTATTATTTGTTTAAATAATGTGGAATAGTATGATATTTAAGTTAGAAGTAGCATAACTAATACTATATATCCAGGTATATGCATGGTATACTAAGTTATCGATATTAGAGTGTTATAGAATCTCTATATAAGAAAATGGATCAGGTGGATGCATTATTTAAGAAAATAGATCAATTGTTATTTTGGAGTAAAAAACATGTTAATTCTTCTAATGTACATAATGTGTGCACCGTTTATTCTAACCCTTCTCATACTTCATATGATTGTCCTACTGCTTCATAATTTTCTGAATTTTCATTGGAGCAGGCTAATGTAGCCTAAGGATTTCCTCCAAAAAATAACTCATATTCTAACACTTACAATTCTAGTTGGATGAATCATCCAACTTATCTTGGAAGCAACAAGGTGTTGAAGCACAACAAGGGCAGCAACCTAATCAAGCCGGTCAAATTGGCATGACACCATCCTCTAGCTTTCCACCACAAAGGTATGCACCCAATCCACTTCAAGCATCTAGCAGTAGTTCCAATTTGGAGGACAAAATAGATAAGGTATTATCTTGTGTGACAAGCTTAGACTTTAGGATGCAATTCATGGAATCTAAGATGCCACTTTTAGACTCTCACACTCAATCTATAACAAAATTAGAAATTCAAATTGGACAGTTAGACATTGTTATAGGAAATAGAGAGGATGGTAAACTTCCAAGTCATTCCATAGAGATCCCAATGGGTCAAACCCATGAGCAATTTAAGGCTGTAATAATTTTTAAGAATAGGAAAAAGATTGACAATGGAGTAAATAAAATGAGAATGCATGATATTGGGGAAGTGGGGAACCATGAAGAAGATATAAATTCAAATCCATCTTATTCTCCTAAAGCTTCTAATTCCATACCTTCGATTCCATATGAGCCAAAGGTCCATTACCCTAAAGCCTTATAAGCACCTTCACATTTTAAGAAAGATAAGTAAATGGAGGATGTTCTTGAGACATTTAAGCAAGTAAAGATCAATCTTCCTCTTTTAGATGTTATTCAACATATTCCTGCTTATGCCAAGTTCCTTAAGGACATTTGCACATTTAAAAGAAAATTTAAAGCACATATGCCTAAGAAGGTTCGCCTAAGTGAATAGGTAAGCTCAATTTTGCATTTTAACACACTGCCTAAGTTGAAAGATCGTGGTGTTCCTACTATTTCTTGCTATATTTGTGATCATAAGATTGATAAAGCACTCTTTGATCTATGTTCTAGTGTTAATTTGATGTCATATTTTGTTTATAAAAAGCTAGGCTTAAGTGAGTTGCAGCTATTAAATTGTTCTCTGCAATTAGTTGATAGGTCAGTTAGGATCCCTAGAGGAAGAGTTGATGATATCTTAGTGAAAATTGATAAGAGATTATTTCCTGTTGATTTCATAGTGCTTGATATAGAACCTTTTCACTCATCAAAAAAGGAAATTCCTATCATTTTAAGGAGGTCTTTCTTAGCCACTACTGATGCTAACATTAGTTGTAGGTCTAGGGTAATGAATGTCTCAATGATGAACATGAGAATTAAATTTAATATCTTCAAGCCTACTGGTCAACTTGCTGTGGAAGATGAATCTGAGTATACCTTTATAGATGTGATTGATGAGAGAGTTAGAGAGACTATGTTGCCTATTTTACCTAAGGACCTTTAGAGAGTATACCTTCACATAATGAGTTAGAGGCTTTTTACTCGAGAAGTGATGCAGTTAGGGTTAATGAAATATTTGGTTGTTCTCCATCTCTTGAAACTACCTCATGGGTAGTGAGATATAAGCATTTACCTCCTTGAGTTTATTTGGATTTAATAGCTCTAGTTGAAGGTAGAATTTTCTTTTACTCTTTAGATAGTTTTATTTTATTATTTGAGTCGGCTTAAGTGCCTCATAAAGTTCGGAGTCTTTGTATGATGATATAAATAGTGTCAACAAAAAATAAAAATAAAATTATATAAAAAATATTAAATTGTTTTGATTTTTACTTCTTTATTTATCTTATTTTATTTGTTTTTGATATTTTTATTGTTAGTTTTCATATGCTACTCATTTGTTTTGGAAAGGATATTGTGATTTTTCAGATTTTGTTGTGGAGCTGACTCTTGCTTCTATTTATTAGACATTGTATTACTTTTCATCAAGTTGTGTTGCTATTTTCTTTAACCCCTTTATTTATTTATCTTTCACATTGAGGACAATGTGTGCTTTAGGTGTAGGGATGTGAAAAAAAAATTCAAAAAAATATTTGAGAAATTTTTTACTAATTTTTTTTAGAGATTTGATGGTTTCGTTGTGCATGGTTATCCTATTTGTTTATTAATTAAAGTTCATGCAACCTATATGCATTTAAGGGCAATTTTTGGTCTTAATAAGTTGGTAGTTAAAGCTTATTCAGCCATATTCTATTTCACCTTGAATTATAGACATGAGATGGATTATTCTGTATTTTAACTACTTGAGTTGTGTGTAGATGAAAGTCTTTTTCTTTGTCGATTACTTGGTGGATTGGCTTAAAAAAATTGTCTCATTCTTGCAAGTAAAGAAAAGAAGAAAGAAAGAAAAATTAAAATTGGAATGTGTTGAATACTTCTAAGGCTCTAAGTACCAATGCTTTGGTTATTATTTAATTTTCATATATTATGCCTACACCTGGATATGTACTTGTGGTGCTTCTATGCCATTGGTTGGCTTGAGTTAGTAGATCTAAGGGGTGTCTTATCACCTAATGTCTTGGGCCAACTGGAACAAGAGTCATTGATTGAATACTCGCTAGATGAGTCACCTATAGGACAGAGCATTAAGAGTAATGTGTTTTCAAAAGAAAAAAGAAAAGAGAAAAAAATTGAAAATGCTATTTTGTGAAGGAGGTTTGTGATAACTTGGTGGCATGAAATTGAGTTAATTGATGAATAAGATTGATTCTCAGTGCTATTTTTGTTATCATTAGAAGTGTGATGAAGTCTTTTGCTTTTGTTTTTGTTGATGTGAATGTAGTGCTTAAATTACTTAAGTTTTAATTCTTACCTATGAGATTGAAGTTGCTTAAAAATGTGTAATAGTGTTGATTATAAATTTTGAGTTAAAATGATTCAAGATCAATTTATGCACAAAATTCATTCTTTTCTCTTTAATATATTAGTACTTGAGTATAATTTTTTTTGCTCAAGGACTAACAAAGTTTTGATATGCATCCATTGATAATAACTTAATAATATGTACTTTTAATATTAAAATTAAGTTTTATTATACTTTAATATAAGTAATTTTGATAATTTTATAACTTTATTAATTAATTTATTTAAGCAGATTAACTATTAATTTTTTCTTATGTTATGATGCTAGTAAAAAAATATATTTAAAGAAAAATTAAATCAAGATAACTGAAGCTAAGTCACATCTCCTATTAAACTATTATGTTATTGGACCTATAACAAATAAAAAAAAAAATATAAAATCAAGTGTGGGCCATGACTTAACCCACGTTCAATTAGAAGGATTTGATAAGAAAAAAAAAAATACAAGCCCGTGAAAAGGAGGAGACGTGCAGCAGGATAAGAGATTCGATGAAATTGAAATAAAAAGGGCACCCGGTTCGAGAGAGAGAGGGGGAATTGAATGGCAGCTACGCACAGAAAGAGAAGAAACAGCGCAGCAGCGACACAGTCCGTGAGAAGGAGAAAATATTTATTTTATGGATTTTTCTTCGTTTGATATTTTTATTACGAATAATTAATTTTATTTTTTAAGATTAATATGAAACTTTAATTTTTTATTTTAAATTATTTAATTTTATTTGAGATATATTTTTTATTATAATTACATAATATTAATAATTATTAATTTTTAATTATTATTCAATTTAATTTTTATTGATTGTCTTATAGTTAATTAATAAATTTAAGTTAATATATTTTAATCACATGTTTAATTATTGTAGTCTTAGGTGTGAGTTGTGTAATAGTATTCAATACTTTTGATATCTAAGAATTGAATAGTTCATGCTATATTAAATAATTTATGTCATAATTTAAATGTCATATTTTTTTAGATGAATTATATCATTAATTAGATTTTTTTAATCTTTAGTAGTGATAAAAACTTGTAGCCGTAGACATTTCAAAGAACAAGATTAATTCTCATTCAACTTAAATTCATCTTTACATAGTTTGTGATGGATTTGAGGTATTAGAGTTATTCTTTAATTATTCTTGTATTCTAATTTGAGTCGTTTTATTTAAATTTATTATTTAATTTTAATTTTAATTTAAGACGTAATTTATATTCTGGGTTAAATTAAATAAAATAAAAATATCTTTTCTTTTTTTTAAATTAATTTAGGCAGATATTATATTTTAGTTAATTTTATCACTATTTGTGAGTACGATACCCTTATATTTGTTAAATATTACAGTGATATTATGCACTTGCAAGTAAAATGATAATTTTATTACTTGAAAATTCTATATCAAGGTGCAGGTGGATATCAGGTATAATTTGGATGAGTTTATACATATGATTGTGGTGTAAGAACATTGTTGATTTGAAATTATAGAGTTTAGGTGATGTTTGTGGTTGGTACAGTTTAGTGGGGGTGGATAATAAGGAGGTGTAGGCGTTTGGTATGAAAAATGAATGTTAGAGTTATATGGTGGTTGATGACTTGAGTTTTGTGAGGAATATTGATAATCACATATTTTACACGTTAATAAACCCTTATTTTTAGTCATTTACATTCTTCATGTACTTAATTGATTGAATTTGATCATGTTTTGTAAGTTTGGATTCAAATTGGGCTTAATTGATCTTTTTCAGTATTATTGATATTTTACACTATTTCTATATTTCGGTCATATCTTAAGTTCTATATATTTAAAAATTATGTATCTTATCTTGTAGAAAAGATGAGAGAGAGTTTTACAACTTTCATGAGAGCTCTTGAGCTAAATCGAACATCTAGTAGAGCTAATTAAGCCTGAAAGTCAGAACACGGGTTCTGTCACTAGAACCAAAGTAATGTGCACTAATCAAGACATAACTTGGGTTATAGATGTGATATGGGCCTGAAACCGATGATATTTGAAAGTTAAGACATATATCTTCAATTCATATGAAGACCACGTTTTCAAACTACGATGTTTAGATAGAGTTTTCATCCCTTGAAGTCAACCAACGAAATTAGAGACCCTTTGTGAATTATTTGTCCATAACTTGAGTTATAGACCTCCAATTAACATGAGTTTGAGTCCAATTTCTCATTAATGACCAAACTTTGTACCTATCAGGTTTCTAATGATGTAAGGCCAAATTAGGGGTTAGTTATAGGGGGTAAGAGCAGAAATGTGTGATCACCATTTCATTCTACACTTCTCACCTTCTAATCTTTCTCTCTTCTTCTTCCTTCTTCCTCAAGCTCCTTCATGGTGATAATTATGGAGAGCTAAACTTCTGTAATCAATTCAGAGATTCTTGAAGAAATTATGGTTTGGATTCTTGAGATCTTGGTTCTGTTTTTGTATTCAAATTGCATTTAGATTTTTTTCTTCTTCTTCTTCTTCTTTCTTCTTCTTCTTCTTCTTCTTCTTCTTCTTCTTCTTCTTCTTCTTCTTCTTCTTCTTCTTCTTCTTCTTCTTAATCTTGAATGCATGAATAATGATTCTATTTATGTTTGATCTGATTGGATCTTGATTTTAGATTGAGAATTATGATGAGATTTAAGATTGATTGATATGAATTAATCACAGAATTACAGAGGTTAGGTTACTGATTTGTGCCTAGGTTAATTGAATTCGCAGATCAAATTAACATAGATCTAACATGAATTGTGTAATTACAAATTTGTGTGTCAATTGTTAATTAAATTCTAGATGATTATCTAGTATAAATTATGGATTTGATGCAGAGATTTCAGTTAAATCCAAATTAACCATTCAAATGCACTTCAAATGTTCGTTGAATGATCTATGATGGAATCAACCCAATTTCAGAGAGGTTTCTGAATTGATTGCTTTTTTAATTGAATTTCTCACTTTAATTCTATTATTTACATATTTTGAATTCTCAAATTTCTTCCCCAATTTTGGCTTGATCTAATCAAATTACATTTAAAATCCTTGAGAGACGATTCAATGTTGTTTCCTATGCTACAAGTCATAGGTATAACTCAGTTACAATATTGAATGAGTTCGATGCTTATCAAATATCGACGTTTAAAGGTTTGTTGTGTTACCAAGTGGCCTCAAACTCAAGAGGGGGGTGAATTGAGTTTATAAAATATTTTCGTAAATCTTTCGCAAAACACTTGTAAACCAATTTTCGTTGAAGCTATTGTTTAATTGAAGTAATTGAATAAATGAGATTGAATAAATCACTCACAAATAAACAAGCTAAGATAGAAAGTATTCAAGCAAAGCTAGACATCAAACTTAACTCAAGCATATATAATTCAAGCACAAAGTAAAGAGATAGAGTTGAGAGAATCAAACATAAGGATTTATTTTGGTTCAGCCACCCCTTGTGACCTACGTCTAGTTCTCAAGCGAATCACTCGAGATTTTCTACTAAACTTCAAGCTTGAATGGGTGCTTGAAAACCTTTATAGATTAGAGCATTCAACAACACCTTCAGATACCTTACCCTGGTACTTTGAGCCTCAAAACAGGGATACCTCACCCTCTTTACACTTTTGAAGGATACCTCACATTCTTTTCAACAAGGGACTGTGAACACCCAATTTTGTAAAAAAAAAAAAAAAAAAAAGTTCAACCCATTGGTCCATTAGGCCATTTACCCATAATTCATTAACTTACCCATTGACCAAATATCCAACCTATTATCCATTATCCAACCCACAACTCATATCCTAAACCGACTCAAACTCATCCTAAACAAATTCCAATACTAATCCTATACCAATCCCAACACTCATCCGAAATAGATCCCGACTTATCATCTTAAACCAATCCTAATCACATTTAAACTCAAACTCTTCACCCTAAACCCTTCCTATATTAACCCATAACCCCCACACACAAAAGGCCCCCCCAAATTTTCAACTCACAAAACACCTTCAACTAAAAAACAGACCTCACTTAGGCACATTTTCAATTTTAGTCTAATAGACCTTCTCCACTACGTAACCCCACTTCACGCCATCAACATCTTCCATTACCACTTCATCCCCTTCATCACCATTCTCTCCATCTTTAAACTCTCCAAAACAGCACCCATCATCTTCCCCACTATCTTCAACCACCATTCCATCCAACCTCCATAACCAACAACACCCAACCCCATCATCTTCTTCAAGAAAACAACCACATTCCCTTCAACCTCCCACAAAACGAATCAGCCGCGAGCCACCCAACAGCCGCACTTCTGCCGTCCGCGAGTCTACTCCGACACTGTTCCAACCAAGCACGTTGGCACCGCCCGAAACCAGAAACTGCGCCGCCTTCGGTCCGCCCAGCTTCGGAACCAGTCGCGCGGCCCGCACCTCTGCGTCTCAAGCGCAGCGCCGCACACCGCCGTCCTTGCCACCCGCTGACCGTCATGCTGTACCGGATCGAAAACTAGAGACGCTGGATCCGCATCCCGTCTCTTCGCAGGCCGCGTCGCTTGAAGCCGTCCATCGCTCCGTCCCGATCCGGTTGAGCAACCTGTCCAGCCACACGACCCATTCAGCCCAGATCGCCGCTCACCCGCGCGCCGCGTGCTGCGACTGCGCCGCCCAACCGTGTTCGCTCCGCCGGTCTCCGTCGTGCGTCCCTGGTTGGTTTTCTGCAAAAGGGCACCAAAGAGGAAGAAGGAAACCACTCTTTCTTTATTTTCGTAAGCTACAATTTTGTTTTCTGGTTCAATTTTTTTTTTTTGGAGTTAATTAAAGGGAAGTGGGCTTAATGGGCTGAAAACTAAAAAAGATTAAAAAAAATAAAAAAATTGACAAAAGTGAAAGAAATAAAATAATTGAAATAAATATTTTTTAAATATAAATAAATAAATAAATGGGATTAACCGAGTTGTGAGAGCTTGTTAATCTTATAACTATTTTGGGTCATTCGAGTTGTGACAACCTAATGATTCAAAAATAAATTATTTTAAATAAATTATTATTTAATAAAGACTAAAAATTCATTTTTTATCATTATTATTCTTCACCTAATAATAATAAATTTAACAATCCGTGGGTGACGTCTAGCGTGACGCAAGCTTCACTCATTCAAACTTTAATTTGATTAACAGAATCGCGACGACCTGTTAATTCAAATTTTTATAAAAATAAAAATTAAATCTTTTCTTTAAATAAAATCAACTAACCCACACTTATTTTCTAAAGAACTACATGACTTTGAGTTCCTCATTGCACCTGAGGATACGTAGGAGCAGAATTTTTATTCTGTCAAGCCAAATTTTATATTTTCTCAAATTCTTTATTTTTTTAATATTTTTAGAAAGGGTAAAACAAATATATTATAAGATTATTAAGTTTTTGCATAACTAATTTAGGGTAACCGTTTTTTAAAACGGATGTATTAGGGGTGCTGTGGGGTTAAGTCTCCACCCTTCCCTGTGCATAACCGACTCCCGAATCCAATCTGGTTTCAAAGACCATTTTCTAAAAAGGGTTTTCCAATTTTTCCTAAATTAAATAAAATTGGTGGCGACTCCTAACATTATTTATTTTGTTTCGCCGCTCCCGCCGTGATTACGGTCGCGACAAATGGCGACTCCACTGGGGATACTTGAGAGTCAAGCCTATATAATTTTGTTGTGTAAAATTTTGTAATCTTTGTATATTTTGTTTTACCTTTCTTTTCTTTTTATTTATTTTAATTATTATTGTTATTAAAACCTTAGGATAGAGAATTTCTCTTAGAATTTTTGTTTGTTTTTGTTTTTATTTTGCAGGATGCGGGTAGTCTTTAGGATAATGAAAGTTTGTATGCTCCCTACACCCACCACACTTACACATCTATCACACATTCGAGTGGGGCCCTATACCCAGGTCTAAGTGAAGCTTAAGTTAAGTAGAGGTTGTGTAGTGATAACCATTTTGGATGTACATCCTGTTTGGCTATTGCGAAAACCTCATCTAGAGTGCGTCTTTTTCACAAATGTCCCACACCTAGTGGTTTACCCACTATTTTGTGGTCAACATTTTGAAAAGGGACTTGGCTCTAGAGACCTTCAGAATAGAAAAGCCACCAAATGAGAGTTATCACGAATCAGAAAGACCCATAGATCCTCATAATAGAATTCCTCCATTTAAGGCAATATCTTAGGACACGAAGGGAGTGAACTTTTTTTTATATAGCCATTTTTTTTTAAAAAAAATAGCATCATGCATTTTCATGGCATATTTGAAAAAAAAATAAAAATCATGCATTTTCATAGCATTCTTAGCATTTAAACAAAATAAAAAAAATAAAAAAATCATGCATTTTCATGGCATTCTTAGCATTCTAAAAAAAATTTAAATAAAAAAAATCATGCATTTTCATGACATTCCTAGCATTCTAAAAAAAAATTAAATAAAAAAAATCATGCATTTTCATGACATTCATTGCATTTTTTTTAAAAAAAGAAAGAACAAATGTTTCTATTTCATCCATTTCATTTATCTCATGAATCTCATTCATTTCATTTCATCTCATTATTTTTGTTTGGTGTTACCGTGCTCAGCACCATTGCGCGATCAAGGAAAGAAGACACCAATCAAACCCGAGTTCACAACACAAGGTTTCGAACAAAGCTTGCAGCGATGGCAGCTGAGAACGAAGGAAGGAATCTGAGTATGGAAGTAGATGAAGTGAAAGGAAGGATAAATGAGATGACAGAGTCTCAGAGAAGAATGAATGAAATGTTGTTAGCCATGAGGGAAACCCTCACCTTGATGGGAACAGTCAGAGGTATAGGAATGACTGGGGCACACCTGCACCCACCAAATATTACTTCCATGGGGGCAAACCCTGGGGCCACCACTGAGATGCCTTTTGTGGGAGGAACATCAAATACTACATCACTAATGATTCCTACTAGAGAAGGGCATCGTTCGTTATAGGATACTCAAAATGAAGTCCATGGCAATGCTGAATTCACGTGGGAACCACTGCATATGTCAATCCCGACATCAACGGGATTTCTTACTAATACTGGTCTTGCGACCGTTCAAAATGATAAGAGGGATGAAGAATGGATGGAAAAGATGGAGGAGCAAATCAAAACAATTAAGGGTCCTAGCACCTATGGTCCTCTTGGAATAGAAGAGTTGTGCCCTACTGCTAACATTATCATCTCAAAGGACTTTAAGGTTCCAGAATTTGACAAATATGATGGGAGCACCAACCCATTTTTTCACCTAAAATCATATATTACCAAAATGTCAATTTGGTCGAAGGACTGGAAGTTCCTTGTCAGCTTTTTCCATGAAAGCTTGACTGGACCTGCTTTGGAATGGTGTATCCAACAAGACCTCTCCAATATCTCTTCTTGGGATGACTGGGCAAACCTGTTTATGGGACAGTATCAGTTCAACCTGGAAACAGTCCTAACTCGAGAACAGTTAAACTCAATGCAGAAAAGAAATGATGAATCTTTTAAGCAGTATGCACAAAGGTGGAGAGCCTTGGCGACTCAAGTTCAACCCTCATTAACACTGTCTGAGATGTGTTCATATTTCTTGGGAACCCTGGGAAATCTTTTTATCGGAGCAATGGCCGGAGCAGCTTATAAAGATTTCGCTGATTTGATCGCTGTTGGGGAAAGAATTGAGATTTTATCTAAAGCTGGGAAGTTGCCAATGAGCACTACAGAGGATATCACTACTAAGAAAGGATTCCACCCGAAAAAGATCGAGCCTGATGTGAATTACGTCCAGTATCAACAGACCTTCAGGCCTCGATATTCCCCATAATACCTAAGTCATCAGCCACCATATAACCCTAACCTTCACTTGCCATACCATACACCTACACCTCCTTATTACCCTCCACACCAAATTATACCAACTACAAACATCACCCTAACTCTACAATTCCAAATCAACAACATCCCCATACCCCAACCATATGCACTAACTCGCCCAACCTATACTCGATATCCACCTCTACCCCCACAAAATTACCCAAATCAACCACAACTTCGGCCAAACTTCTAAAATCAAGGTCACTTTCGCCCTCAGAAGCTACCTCATTTCCCAAGATTGTCCATTTCGAATGCAGATCTTTTCCAGAGGCTGTTTGATGCTCACCTCATTTCAGGAACTCCTGTACGTCCCATAGAACCATCATTCCCAACGGGGTATAATCCGAGTTTAACTTGCAAATACCACATGGATGTCGCAGGGCACTCAATTGAAGATTGTGAATCCTTTAAGACTGCAGTAAGGAAACTAATTGCTTATGGGAAGCTCGACATTAAAGAAATAGTTGGAACTAGTATTGTTAACAACTATTGAAGTGATAATTAGTGATGTTGGACTCATGTAAACCTTCTTGAAACATTAATGTAATGAATTTGCATGGTACCTTGTTTCCTTTCATCACTTTGTCTTTCTTGATAATTATTTTCCTTCATTTCTTTAAAGCGTCTTCGTTGGTAATTCTCAGTTGTGTCCGTGTATGTAAGTGTCTTTGCAAAAGGAAAAAAAGAAAAAAAAAAGAAAAAATGAGCTTATAAGTAATCACTTGGTTTGCACAATCTCTTTGTCTCAAAACTAAAGTTTTGAAAATAAACAGTCATGATTTGAAAATGAAGATTGGCCATTTTTCTCTATCTTTTATAAAATTTTATCATTTTTATCCCTTGTTACCCCTTTTGAGCTTGAATTTTTTTCAATAAACCCTGGATAAGGATTACCCCTACACTAGGGGATAACATGAAACAAAGGTTGATTGTCATGATGAATGTTCTGAAGCATAATGGAAAAGGAAGAAAAATGTGAAAAAGACAAGAAGTAAAAATAAAAAAAATGATTAAAAACAAAAAAAAGGAAAAAGAAAGGAAATGAGGGTGAAAGAAAATGAAATGAAATGAAATTAGAAAGAAAATGAAATGAAATAAGAAAATGAAATGAAATGAAATTAGAAAGAAAATGAAATGAAATTGGAAAGAAAAGGAGAATAATAAGATAAAAATGTTCGAAAGTGGAAAAGCAGTTGATGAAGTTTAATGATCCTTAGTTCCATTCCACCCTTAAACACTTGTTTGAGCCTTATATCTTTCCTTTCATAACCCCTAGCCTTGGCCACGTTACAAGCCTCAAAAAGTCCATTCTGATCAATAAAGGGTTGTTGTCATTTTCGTTAACTTTAATTTTGAGGCAAAGGTTATGCTCATCCAAGTATTTAGTTCATTGTTCCTAAAAAAAATGAAAATAAAAAGAAAAAAAAGAGACTTGCACTAGGACAAATTCGTACCCCGTTCGACTCGGTTCTAAATTGGGGCAATTTTTCCTTCCTGTCCTAGACTGAAAAAAATTTTCTTCGGTTCAATGTGGCCCTACACTTGGACAAGTTTATACCCCGTTCGACTCGGCTCTAAACTGGGGCAATTTTTCCTTGGTTCAATTTGTGTTAGGCAAATCTTTTAGTCGATAGGATAGGTCTTGGTCCTACTTAAGTCAGTCCTAGACAGGGGTAAATTTCTCTTCAGTTCAATTTGGCTTGATGTAGATGTTCAGCAGAAGAAGATCCCTAGCCATAATGTCTAGTGGGCAACTAAAGATTGGTTTCATGAAGGTCAAACCTATTCGTATCGGGTTAACACGTCTTCCTCATTTGGGTTTTTTTTGTGGAGTCAAACTTCCAAGACCAAATCAAAAGTTGTTTACCCAATAAATTCTTTTTATGTCATACATTTGAATCCATGTCCATTTGTTACGTATTGTTTCAAATAAGGTGAATGAGAGTACAACATTATGATTTCACTATTTGATGGCAATTCCCCGATGAACTTTTCAGATCGAAAAGAACTTAGAAGTTTCGAAGCTCATTATGTTGAAAACTCGAAAAGACAGTTTAAGCAAGAGTCAAGGCAAATAAATTGGAATTGTTTAAACTGGGGCAATTTTAGTTGCGATCAATTGACTACACAGGAGCAACTTGGTTCGCATTCAATTAGCCATATTGGGGCAAAACTTCTGAGAATATATGTTGAGGGATGTAGTAACAAAGACAGCGACTTAGTCATCAGGCCGTTGCAGAAAATCAATGATCAAGGAACAAATACTGGACAAAAATTTTATCGCAAAGACTGGTGGCTCCAAGTAGGGGTTCACAACAAGAGATTGTCATCTCAATTCCTAAAAGAGAATAGTTAAGAGCGGAAAACAGGAAAATAAGATGAAAAAAAAGGAGAAGGAGAGAAAGGATGGGTAAGTAGGATCAAGACCATCAGGTCCAACAGGCAAAAACACGTGAACAAGGGTTTGATTGGTCAAAGCTTTCCAGAATTGTCGTTGATTTATTAAGAAAAAAAAAGGGAAAAAAGGGGAAAAAGAAAGGAGAGAAAAGAAAAATGGAAAGGAAAAAGATTGAGAAGGAAAAGATCTTAAGTCTATGACTTACTGGCACAAATTGTTTCATGCATTTTGAGCGCACCGGCTCCATGCATCATTGAGCACGCCAGCTCCATGCATCATTGAGCGCACCAGCTCCATTCATCTCCATTCATCATTGAGCGCACCGGCTCCATTCATCATTGAGCGCATCGGCTCCTTGCATTTTGAGCGCATCAGCTCCATGCATCATTGAGCGCACCGGCTCCATGCATCATTGAGCGCACCGGCTCCATTCATCATTGAGCGCACCGGCTCCTTGCATTTTGAGCGCATCGGCTCCATGTATCATTTAGCGCATCGGCTAACTATATTTTGAGCGCATCAGCTCCATGTATCATTAAGAGCATCGGCTCCATGTTTTTAAATTCTTTTGAGCGCATTGGCTCCTTATTTTTTAAATTGTTTGGAGCAACCCAACTCCTTGCATTTTGAGAGCATCAGCTCCATACTTTTTAAATTTCTGTTAATTATTGGCTCTTTGCATTTGAAATCCCTTTTAGGCGTATCAGTTTTATGCATTTTAAATTCCTGTCATTTATTTTTGAGCGCATCGGCTTTTGTCATTTAGATTTCTGTCATTTTACCTTTGAGCGCATCACTCCTTGTTCTCACGCTGTTTCTTTAATTCTCCCGCACAAAATTTGAGTTCATTTCTTTATTTGTTCCTCACTATGATAAAATGAAAAGCTGTGGTTATTCCTTTTATCTAGTAAGAAACAAGTAAAGAGGGGCAACTGTGAACACCCAATTTTGTCCGGATATTTTTGTAAAAATAAACAATAAATAAAAAAAAATAAAAAGTTCAACCCATTGGTCCATTAGCCCATTTGCCCATAATTCATTAACTTACCTATTGACCCAATATCCAGCCTATTATCCATTATCCAACCCACAACCCATATCCTAAACCGACTCAAACTCATCCTAAACAAATCCCAATACTAATCCTACACCAATCCCAACACTCATCTGAAACAGATCCTGACTTATCATCTTAAACCAATCCTAATCACACTTAAACTCAAACTCTTCACCCTAAACCCTTCCTATATTAACCCATAACCCCCCAGACACAAAAGCCCCCCCAGCTTTTAACTCACAAAACACCTTCAACTAAAAACGGACCTCGGCTTAGGCACATTTTCAATTTTAGTCTAATAGACCTTCTCCACTACGTAACCCCACTTCACTGCCATCAACATCTTCCATTACCACTTCATCCCCTTCATCACCATTCTCTCCATCTTTAAACTCTCCAAAACAACACCCATCATCTTCCCCCACTATCTTCAACCACCATTCCATCCAACCTCCATAACCAACAACACCCAACCCCATCATCTTCTTCAAGAAAACAACCACATTCCCTTCAACCTCCCACAAAACGAATCAGCCGCGAGCCACCCAACAGCCGCACTTCCGCCGTCCGCGAGTCTACTCCGACACTGTTCCAACCCAGCACGTTGGCACCGCCCGAAACCAGAAACTGCGTAACCTTCGGTCCTCCCAGATTTGGAATCGGTCGCGCGGCCCGCACCTCTGCGTCTCAAGCGCAGCGCTGCACACCGCCGTCCTTGCCACCCGCTGACCGTCGTGTCGTACAGAATCGAAAACCAGAGACGCCGGATCCGCATCCCGTCTCTTCGCAGGCCACGTCGCTTGAAGCCGTCCATCGCTCCGTCCCGATCCGGTTGAGCAACCTGTCCAGCCACACGACCCATTCAGCCCAGATCGCCGCTCACCCGGGCGCCGCGTGCTGCGACTGTGCCGCCCAACCATGTTCGCTCCGCCGGTCTCTGTCGTGCGTCCCTGGTTGGTTTTCTGCAAAAGGGCACCAAAGAGGAAGAAGGAAACCCCTCTTTCTTTATTTTCGTAAGCTACAGTTTTGTTTTCTGGTTCATTTTTTTTTTGGAGTTAATTAAAGGGAAGTGGGCTTAATGGGCTAAAAACTAAAAAAGATTAAAAAAAAAATAAAAAAAATGACAAAAGTGAAAGAAATAAAATAATTGAAATAAATATTTTTGTAAATATAAATAAATAAATAAATGGGATTAACCGAGTTGTGACAGCTTGTTAATCTTATAACTATTTTGGGTCATTCGAGTTGTGACAACCTAATGATTCAAAAATAAATTATTTTAAATAAATTATTATTTAATGAAGACTAAAAATTCATTTTTTATCATTATTATTCTTCACCTAATAATAATAAATTTAACAATCCGTGGGTGACGTCTAGCGTGACGCAAGCTTCACTCATTCAAACTTTAATTTGATTAACAGAGTCGCAACGACCTATTAATTCAAATTTTTATAAAAATAAAAATTAAATCTTTTCTTTAAATAAAATTAACTAACCCACACTTATTTTCTAAAGAACTACGTGACTTTGAGTTCCTCATTGCACCTGAGGGTACGTAGGAGCAGAATTTTTATTTTGTCAAGCCAAATTTTATATTTTCTCAAATTCTTTATTTTTTTTAATATTTTTAGAAAGGGTAAAACAAATATATTATAAGATTATTAAGTTTTTGCATAACTAATTTAGGGTAATCGTTTTTTAAAACGGATGTATTAGGGGTGCTGTGGGGTTAAGTCTCCACCCTTCCCTGTACATAACTGACTCCCGAATCCAGTCTGGTTTTAAAGACCATTTTCTAAAAAAAGTTTTCCAATTTTTCCTAAATTAAATAAAATTGGTGGCGACTCCTAACATTATTTATTTTGTTTCGCCGCTCCCGCCGCGATTACGGTCGCGACAGGGACACCTCACCCTTTTTCACTAGAGGGATACCTCACTTTTTTTATAAAATAAGCAAAGTGTTTGAATGATAGAAACTCTCTTAAAGAGTAGAGAATACAAATTGAAACTTATGGTATCAAGAATTCACACTTAGAAGCTCAAAATAGAGTATGATAGAAGATAAGAGAGAAAACTTGTATTTGATGATCAAGAGACTTGTTCAGATAGTTTTCTAACTTTTCTTTAATGCCCAAACACTTTCCATTTATAGCCCAAAATATTTTAGAGTCGTTAGAGGTGGTTGGGTTCATTAAATGATCCAATAGAACCGTTGAAAATCTGTTTCTGCTACCCAAATAACTGGTTAGGGAGAAGTCCTAATCGGTTGGGGGCCTTTGAAAAATAAATCTATTGACTTTGTTTCTCAAATAACCAATTAGGCAAAACACCTAATCAGTTAGCCCTCTTTTTAACTTGAGTTCACGTTTCTTTTTAAAACACAATAACCAATTAGGCAAAACACCTAATCAGTTGGGACCTCTCAAAATTCATTTCCAGTGACTTTTTAAAAAGCACACTAACCAATTAGGCACACACCCTAATCGGTTAGGACATTTTAGAAATAGCTTCTTAGTTATCAAATAACTGATTAGGAAAACATCCTAATCGGTTAGGCCTTTCAAGAATTAAAGAGACAACGTTCCAAACTTGTCAAATAACTAATTAAGGAGTTGTCCTAATTGGTTAGGAGCCTTAAAAAAACATGAAAAACGCTCTTGACATGGTGAATAATCGGTTATGGGAAATCTATAATCAGTTATTGCACTACAGTTTTGCAAACTGAATTTAAATGGTTATAACTTCTTCATTTCTTATCTGTTTGAAACAAATGACCATGCATTGGAAAGATCTTTGAGTGTATTTTCATATGAACTAAGTTTCAAATTAAGACTCAAAATATTTTGAAAGATATAATCAAAAGAGTAACCAAAGTTCAGTTTTGAAAAACACTAACTTGATCATTTTTCATAGTTTTGAACTACCACCATAATTAGCTTTCCAAAACATGTTTGTTGGGCATTTTGACATGTGAAAATCATTGTAAATATTTGAAAACATATTTGAGTTTAGTGTGATTCTTATTTACTTTTACATAAGATCTAAGACCTATAAGCTAATCTTGAAGGACCTTGGGACTTGATCTTTACATCACCGTTTCTTTCTTGTTTGTTATCATCAAAACCATTGCTATTATTACTTCCAATTACATTCTCCTCCTTTTTTAATGATGACAAACAACCATTGAGAAAAGAGTTAGTGGGGAAACAAATATAGTGGCCATGGGTTAGAGCATTGGGTAATCGATTATTTTCGTGGGGAAACAAATATAGTGGCCATGAGTTTGAGCAAATAATTGATTAGAAATATGAGCTAACCGATTAGCTTCATGTGAGAGCAAAAATGTGAGGTCCCTGTAAGATTGAATAACCGATTTGGACTTATTCCTAATTGGTTATTTTCATGGTCACTTGAGAAAATTGGCTTCTATTTGCTTCAATAACAGGTTTGGAAAATCTCCTAACAGGTTATTTTCGTAATCCTCAATTAGATTGAGCCTCTGTTGCTTCAATAACAAGTTAGGAAAATATCCTAACAGGTTATTTTCATGATCCTCAATTAGATTAATCTCTTTTTCCATTCATTTTAAACACCAAACTTTAGCTCAATACAAATTAATCTTCTTCAAAAACATCATAAAGCATTTTTTTTTATCAGCAAGAGCTTGAGATTTGAAACTAGGGGACTTAAGCATAGATTAGGCACCTGTAAAACAAACTTGGGGGAACCTCCGATATTTCATTCTTAAAGCCATAAAAACTTCAAGAAATCAATTCTAGACACCAATCTTATACCATTTTATGAGTGAGTTTAGCTTGACCTCAAGTTCATCATCTCAAACCATCATGATAGTGATCCACAAATTGATATTTTACTCAAGTCTAAATTTTCTCTTCTTCTTCACCAAAACCAAAAAACCTCCAAAAATTCATCCCTTTAAGAATGCAACCACAAGCATAAGCCATCTTTGAGAATCATCTTGACTTTGCTTTACTTTCATCCACTCTAGGCACCATTAATGCATCCCAGATCAGATTTGTTTCCTTCAAAAGTACTATAAACCATATTTATGCAGCAGGAGCTTAAGATTTGAGACTTAAGCATGGATTGAGTTCCTACAAAACAAATTTGGGAGACACTCTAACGCTCAAGTCAGTATTGGATTCAATATAAAAGGCAAGATAATTAAACAATAAAAGCAATTATCCAACATATTATACATTATGCAGGAAAAAAGTATGAATTATGTCGCAAAATGACCAATTTATGCAGCAAATGACCAATTTATGCAGTAAAACTTAGATTATGTAGCAAAAATGTCACATTATGCAACAAGATAATGGCATTATGTAGAAAAATATGATTTTATGCAGCAAAATGACATTATGCAGCAAAACAAATGATGCAACAAAGCTATTTAAATGCATGATTGATCTAATATGTCAAATTCAAAGATATTTTCATCAAACATGTTATTTCAAACAAGAAGTGAACTTATCTAGTATATTATCACATGTAGAGATATTTTCAAGATATAAAATTTGAAAAGTATAACTTTAAAACAAGTTAAAGCATAAAACAAGTCTCCACTTATCCAAAGGTTGCAAGTCCAAGCTTCTTGGAGATAAGGAAGAGAACTTGAAGTATTTCTTAATCTTATGCTTATAGCAACCACTTTTGAGATTCCAAAGTCATTTATTGGCCTTCAAGCACACCTACAACACACTTTAATTTTTGGCTTTTGGTACCCAAGTTTTCTTGGGTCCTTGTGTGTTAGCATTGGGCAAGGTGCCCTTAGGAACCCAAACCCTCTTAGTTCCAACCTTGGTGTTGATATTCTTACTTACATTACATGTTGATGCACTATGTCCTTTCTTGCCACAATGAAAACACTTTATAAAAGGACTTCTTGATGTACTTGAGGGAGTAAAGGAATTCTTATAAAGTTTTTGTTAATTTTTGGGATCGTACTATAAACCAGCCTTTTGAAAAACACAGCTTTGTTTCCCAAGTAATATGTTCAAATTATCTCTTCCAAAGGTAAAATTTGAAAGAGTATTTTTTAAATCTTCAATTTCATTTTCAAAATTTTTGCATAACAAGAAAATAATGTAGATGCACTATCAAGTGAAGAACATGTCATGCATAAAAAAATTGCATCAATAAGTTCAAGAGTTTCATTTTCAATTTTAAGTTCCTCAATTTCTTTGTTTAAAATAGAGATTTTGTTTTCAAAGGAGGAAATTGTTTTCTTAGATAATGAAACAAGTTTTACAAGTCTTATAGATTCATTATGCAATTCTTTAAATGCATCCTGCAATTCATCATAGGAAGCTAAATAATCTAGGTTTGAAGATGTTACCTCAATGTCGCTTTCTTCTTTTTCTTCACCTCTAGCCATGAGATGTAGATGACCTTTCTCATTGTTTGAGTTATCAGTTGAATCCATGTCATTATCATCCCAAGCGATGTAGGCTCTTCTTTCTTTATTCTCATTTGAGAACCTCTTCTCATATTTTTCCACTTTCTTTTGATAAATTGGGCACTCCATATTCATGTGTCCTAATTCTCTACATTCATAGCATTTAAGAATGAATGAGGTTCCTTCTCCTTTGTGATAGACATTCTTTTGGGGAAATGAAAGTTTTCTTTGAGCTCTATTCTTTTTGAAGAATTTTTCAAATTTCTTTACTAGAAGACCAAGATTCTCCTCATTTATTTCTAAGCCATCTCTATCTCCATCATCTTCATCATCATCATCATCAATTATGGAGGAGGTGGCTTTGAGTGCAATCTCTTTTTTTGTTGTTGTCATGATCTTCATTTTGATTAAGCCTATTTAGCTCTAATTCATGCTCTTGGAGCTTCCCAAATAGAGTGGCTAGAGACATTGTTGATAAATCCCTTGATTCCGCAATAGCTGTTACTTTGGGTTACCAATTCTTGCTCAAACATTTCAAAACTTTGTTAATAAGATCTTCATTAGGAAAAGTCTTTCCCAATAAAGTAAGATATGGTTAACAATGTGTGTGAACCGTTTTTGAATTTCTTGAATACTTTCACAATGGTTCAATCTAAAAAGCTCATATTCATGGGTGAGAGTGTTTATCCTTGATCTTTTCACTTCACTAGTACTCTCATGGGTAACTTGCAAAATGTCCCACATATCTTTTATGGTCTTACAATTTGACACACTAAAAAAATCATTATACCCCAAGGATGCGGTGATGATGTTTTTGCCTCTCAAATTATATTGAACTTTCTTTTTGTCCTCATCGGTCACTTCTTAGTATATTAGTTTTTACACCATCAATGGTACATGTGGGAACAAAAGCACCATTTTCAACGGCATCTCACACATCTAAGTCAATAGCTTCAATAAAAAATTTTATCCTTTCTTTCCAATAGACATAATCATCCCCATTGAAAAAAAGAGGTATGTTTATAGAAGAACTTTCGTTAGAAAAACCATTTGAAGTCATTTCTTCTTTTGAAGCTGCTAAACTCTTTACACAAGAGTTTAGCTTTGATACCACTTGTTACCAAGTGGCCTTAAACTCAAGAGAGGGTGAATTGAGTTTATAAAATATTTTCACAAATCTTTCGCAAAACACTTGTAAACCAATTTTCGTTGAAGCTACTGTTTAATTGAAGTGAATGAATAAATTAGATTGAATAAATCACCAACAAATAAACAAGCCAAGATAGAAAGTATTGAAGCAAAGCTAGATATCAAACTCAACTCAAGCATATATAATCAAACACAAAGTAAATAGATTGAGTTGAGAGAATCAAACATAAGGATTTATCCTAGTTCAACCACCCCTTGTGACCTACGTCCAGTCCTCAAGCGAACCACTCAAGATTTTTCCTTAAACTTTAAGCTTGAACGAGTGCTTGAAAATCTTTACAAATTGGAGCACTCAACAACACCTTGGGATACCTCACTCTTGTGCTTTGAGCCTCAAGACAGGGATACCTCACTCTTTACAACCTTTGAGGGATACCTCACTCTCTTTACACCTTTAAATGATACCTCATCTTCTTTTCAATAAGGGATACCTCACCCTTTTTCACTAGAGGGATACCTCACCCTTTTTACAAAATAAGCAAAGTGTTTGAATGATAGAAACTCTCTTATAGAGTAGATGATACAAATTGAAGCTTATGGTATCAAGGATTCACACTTAGAAGCTCAAAACAGAGTATGATAGAAGATAAGAGAGAAAACTCGTATTTGATGATCAAGAGACTTGTTCAGATAGTTTTCCAACTTTTCTTTAATGCTCAAACACTTTCATTTATAGCCCAAAATATTTTAAAGTTGTTGGAGGTGGTTGAGTTCATTAAATGATCCAATAGGGCCGTTGAAAATCTATTTCTGCTACCCAGATAACTGGTTAGGGAGAAGTCCTAGTCGGTTAAGGGCCTTTGAGAAATAATTCTATTGCCTCTGTTTCTCAAATAACCAATCAGGCTAAACACCTAATCGGTTAGGCCTCTTTTTAACTTGTGTTCACGTTTCTTTTTAAAACATAATAACCAATTAGGCAAAACACCTAATCAGTTAGACCCTATCAAAATTCATTTCTTGTGACTTTTTAAAAGCACACTAACCAATTAGGCACACACACTAATTGGTTAGGCCTTTTAGAAATTGCTTTTGAGTTATCAAATATCCAATTAAGAAAACATCCTAATCAGTTAGGCCTTTCAAGAATTAAAGAGACAACGTTCCAGACTTGTCAAATAACCAATTAGGGAGTTGTCCTAATTGGTTAAGAGCCTTAAAAGAACATGAAAAATGCTCTTGACATGGTGAATAATCGGTTATGGGAAATCCATAATCGGTTATGGGAAATCCATAATCAGTTATTGCACTCTAGTTTTGAAAACTGAATTTAAATGGTCATAACTTCTTCGTTTCTTATCCGTTTGAAACAAATGACCACTCATTGGAAAGATCTTTGAGTATATTTTCATATGAACTAATTTCAAATTAAGACTCAAAATATTTTGAAAGATATGATCAAAAGAGTAACCAAAGTTCAGTTTTGCAAAACACTAACTTGACCATTTTTCATAGTTTTGAACTACCACCATAATTAGCTTTCCAAAACATGTTTGTTGGACATTTTGGCATGTGAAAATCATTTGTAAATATTTGAAAACATATTTGAGTTTAATGTGATTCCTATTTACTTTTACACAAGATCTAAGACCTATAAGCTAATCTTAAAGAACCTTGAGACTTGATCTTTACATCACCATTTCTTTCTTGTTTGTTATCATTAAAACCATTGCTATTGCCAATTCCAATTACATGTTGGTGTTAGACATAATTCACTTTGGGTTCTTTCTTTTTCGACTGGAATCAGATCTTAGGAGCGGTATTCTCTGCATTGCTCATTGTCAACTTCTCAGCTTTGATTAAAATCTCAATCCTTTATCCCACAACGATCAAGTCAGGAAAATCTTTATAGCTACTCCGATCATTGTCCCGATAAAAGGGTTTCCTAGGGTTCCCAAGAAATATGAACATATCTCGGATAATGTCAATGGGGGTTGAACTTGAGCCACTAAGGTTCTTTATTTTTGTGCATATTGTTTGAAAGATTCCTCATTTCCTTTCTGCATTGAGCTCAACTATTCCCAAGTAGGATTTGCATCCATATTGAACTTGTATTGATCCATGAAGAGATCAACTAGTTTCATCTAATAAAAAATCTTAGAGTGGTCTAATTGAAGATACCACTCTAAAGCGAGACCCATAAGACTCTAATAGAAAAAGCTGATAAGAAACTTATCATCCCTAGACCAAACAACTATCTTGGTTCCACAACTGAACAAATGAAACTGAGGGTTGCTACTCCGGCCATACTTGGCAAAATCAGGAATCTTGAAGTCTTTCGGGATCATGACATCTGGGGTAGGACATAATTCTTTTATTCTAAGAGGTCCATATTCACTAGGGCCTTTGATTGCCTTGATTTGTTCTTTTATTTTCTCCATCCACTTTTCTTTCATCTTGTCTTTCTCGGTCATGGTGTGACTATTTCCAGAGTGAGGCATTGTTACTTACCACAGAATGGACACATGATGTTGTTCCCAAGCAGATCCAGCATAACCAGGGATTTCATTATGAGCATTTTTCAATGCGCGATTCCCCTCCCCAATAGGCATTACTATTGATGTTGTTTGATGTGGTTGCTTATGTATCCCCACAATGATGCTTGAGGTTATAGTCGAAAATGTTGGGGCGATTATCAGTAGCACACTTACATATGCTTCAACCCTATTTGCACCCCTATTTCCACTAATTAAGTAGAGACTCCCTCACATCTTGCAGTATTGCTTCCAACCTCACTTGGGTCTTAGACATCTCATTCATCCGTCCTGTCATTTTATTAACTTTTATGCTCAAATTTCTCCCTACCTTAGGATCACTAGTAACAATTCTAGTCTGAGATATGGTATTGTAAACTCAAGTATGATTGGTCTCTTCTTTCCTAGGTCGCACAATGGTTTCTAAACCAGTTTAATTTGTTAAAATAAGATACAAACATTAAACAAAGAATAAGATAAAATGAATGAGATGCATAAGATGAATGAATGAACCTTGTGATGAAAACATTTTCTCTTCTTTCTCTTTTTTTTTGTAAATGCTAGGGATGTCATAAAAATGCAAGATGATGTATTTTTTTAAAAAAATTTTAAGAATGCTTGGAATGCCATGAAAATGTAAGATGATATATCTCTTTTTTTTTTAATGCTATTTTTTTAAAAAGAATGCAATGATAAATGACATGAGGAATAGATAGATAAAAAAGAAGTAGGCTCCCTTCATGTCCTAGTCAGGTGGAACATAAGGGTTAGATATCCTTAAAGTCATTACTCTAATTTAGGCAGTTATTATGTTCAATCTATCAGTGCAAAGTTTTTCAGAACAAATCTAAACTTCTAAAAAGTCATGGTCCCCAGATTGATCATATCTCGAAAGACAATGACTCAATTCATGAATTAATCACAAGCAAGGATAAACCTTCTCAATATGACTAGTCCATGATACTAGTAATAATCTGAGTAGTGTCTCAAGAAATGTCAAGTCAGCATAAGACCCCTCAATAACAAAAGTCGAGATCCCTCCTATTCTTTGGGTTCGCACTCGGGTATAGAGGCCACAAAGTGTGTGAGGTAGGTGATGGTGAAATATGTGAAGAAGCATCCAAACCTGTACAAAAAATTAAAAAGACAAAATTACCCTTAACATGCAAAAAGATACATACAACAACTAGCCAACAAACATTTACCCTAGGGTTTAAACAATCAAGCATAAAATATTAAAACAACAAAATATACACATGTAGATCGTGTTAAAGTAAACATAGGATAACACTATTAGAAATTTCCATAAAAGTATTAGATAAAATATATTTACAAACAAATATGAAAACAAAAACAAAGATAAAATGATAAAATAAATGAATAGAGGTTATTAATAATTTGCACAACTAATAACAATAAGTCTGACTTTGCAAGTATCCCCAGTGAAGTCGCCATATGTCACGACCGAGATCTGTAACGAGAGCGATGAACAAATATGATAAAAATGGAAAATAGAATCGCTATAAATTTTATTTGAATTAGTAAAAATTGTAAAACCCTTCTTAAAAAATAGTCTTTGAAAGCAAATTAGATTTGAGAGTCGATTATATATAAGGAAGAGTAGAAACTTAATCCCACAATACCCCTAATACATCTGTCCTAAAATGGTACCTTAAGTCAGTTGTGCAAAACTTGATAATCCAAATATATTTATTTTACTCATCTTTAAAGCATTGTAACTATATATTTTTTTTAAAAGAAGAAAAAAAAAGAAACAACTAAATTGTAAAAATTTAATTTTTGACTTGACAAAAATGAATTCTCGCTCCTACATATTCTCGGGTGTAATGAGGAACTCAAAGGCACATCGTTCTTTATAAAATAACTGCAGGTTAGTTAATTTTAATTATGAAAAAGATTTTTTTAAAAGGAATTTTGTTTGAAAAACAAATCAATTCTTGTATAGAGTTCAAGTTAGCACCAGGTTACTTAATAAACTCTTATGATCCAAATGACATTGAAGATATTATCTGTTATTCAATCATTATCATTGATCATTACGTTGACTAAAAAGATTGTTTTTTTTTTATCATTTTTTATGAATAGACATTATTTAACAATTAAAAAATTCTTTTATATATATATATATATATATTTTCAAGCCCAAATACACATCATTCAAATTCAAATATGAATCTTTAAGTTGTCAACGTATAAACAACCTAAAAACCTATTAAAGCCAAGAAAAAAATGTAAGTGAACATCAATCCAAAAATAATAATAATAGAAAAAAAAGAGGCAGTCAAGCAAACAGAAGAAAAGGAAGGGATTCAAGTACTTTGGGGATGAAAATTCCAAAAAAAGAACAACCCACAACAGAGGCAAGGGTCTATGATGAAGGCTCATGGCGTGGTGGAACGATGGCTTGGTGGTGCATACGACGCGAGATGGATGGTAGACCTACGAGTTGTAGGACCGAGCTCAAAACAAGGGTGCAGCGCAATGGTGGCGCGATCTGGTGCGTGGAGGGGTAGAGCTGTGCATGGTGCTACTTCACAGATCTAGGTTGTTGCTGTGTGATTGAGGCTGGTTCAAAGCTCAAGGGCTGCGTTGCGGTGGTTCACAGTGGCTGGGTTGCGGCTGTGTTAAGGACGGTGGCCTCAGTTTGGATAGGAATGGGTCAGGTTTGGCCAATAGTTGTGGTGGTCTTGACTAGGAATGAAAACGGGTGGTTGCGTGATGGGGGTTATGGCTGCTGGTTCGGTGCATGGATGGTGTTATGTGTTGGATGTTTTTGGTGAGGTTGGTGTGTGTCTTTGGGTGGTTTTAGTCTTTGCGGTGAGTGTGATGGTTAGGTGGTGTTGTTCTATGTTGGGTTGGCTGCTGGATGGAGGCTTGAATGTGGCAAAGGAGAGGTGAATAGAGCTCAGTTGGCTGTAAGGGTGTGGCTATATGGCAGAGGCTATGGTGCTCTGTTGGTCTTAGGGATTCTGCGTAGTGGCAAAGTAAAACGAGTGGTTTGTTATTGGTGAAGGTTAGAGGATGCTTGGCAAGGATGGTGGTTTGTGTGTGGCAGAGGGTGGTTTTTGGCGTTGTAAGGGTTGGTGTGTTAATGGTTTTCATGGTGGTTCTTTGGTTTGATGGTAAGGATGATGACACAAAGGGGTGGGTGGTCGTTGACGGAGGTTTGTGGGTCAACATTATTGACAAAGTGGGATAGGGAAGTGTGTGGTCGTGATGTGTGGAAGTGATAGATTCAAGGTGTTTAATGATAAATGTTGAAGGTGGTTTTAGGAAGATGGTGAGAGGTTGAAGATGGTGAAGGTTGGACGAGGTTGTTGCCTGGTGATGCTGCTGGTGGCTTTTGGAGGTTTGTCGGGTGGAGGGTTAAATAGTGAAAGAGATGAAAATAATTTTGGAAGAGGTTTGCCGTGAGAGGCTACGTGATAAAAAAACAAGTAATGTGGCTTTGTTGCTATATTATGTGTTTTTATAGAAAGAAATTAGGGCTTAGAGAGTAATGGTGATTAGGGTTTCAAATGAGAGATGAGTCTAATGTTGGCTACTAGGGTTTTTTTGGGTGTTTAGTAACATATAAGGCATAAATTGGATAATGGGTCAATAGATCAAATTATGAGACATAAGTTTATGGAAGAAAATTGGGTTATATTTATTTATATATTTTTTATTTCTTTTTTTTTAATTTTAATTTTTAATACAAAGATATTAATGATCCAGAAAAAATTGAGTGTTCACGTAGAGAAGTTGAAATTTAAGCTACTAAGAATGAATTAGTAGTGAAAAATTTAGTTATTTTGGAGGAGGTTTTTGTGCTATCATCAATGTACAGAAACTAGAGAGCCTAATTTTTTTTTATTGAAGCACACTGCTATCTTAAATGACATTATATACACTGGAAAAAATTGTATACTATTTCTCTCATTTATATTTCGTAACTTCCTAGGTGCTCCTTATGTGAAACTCTAGTAGCCTTTGTAATTTTCATTTTATTATCCATATTCACTATATAATAATTAGAATATAATATGCTAGCTGTAACAATTATTATAGGAGTTACAAGAAGTTCATAAAAGAAGTACATTCACACTTCATAATCTACTGAAAGAAATTGGCATACTTGGAGCCAGGCCTACTGAGACTCCTACGATTCCATATGTCAAACTCTCGTGGTAGATTTATGAGTTGTTACTTAGGAGAGTGAGAGATTTTTAAGTACTCCTGGAGCAAAAAAAAATCTTGTTTTATATCATTAAATGTATAATACATTAGTTACAATATTAAAATTGTAATTTGAGTAAGAGATAACAATAAATTTGATAGGGTATGGGTTGAGCAAGGGACTTTGGGCCAGCCACAAGTTGCTACTACTAATGAAAGGCCCAAAAGGAAGATTATTCCACCAAAGCATCTAGAAGACTATGTCAATTAAAATGGCTGAACCGATTCTGTTATGAAAATGCTCTGCTGGCACTATAGTATCAGTTAGCTTAACTTTAGGAATGTAGGTTCTAGATTTGCACTTTGTCATTTTACATTCTATTATTTGCTTGCACTTTGCTTTTTGCTGCATTCCGTTATTTGCTAACTTTGCTATATATTTTAATGTAAGTACTAGGAATGGAAGGAAGGAAAAAAAAGAATTATCCAACTTCTCACCTCTCTTTCTCTAAGGAGTTTCCCTAGTTCTCGAATATTGGGCCCTGTTTTATCTATTTTCCTAACATTTATTGGTGCTTTCATTGAGCTTCAACCATGGCTGATAACACCCGTTCCAAAACAAACATAGACGCATTGAAGAAACCATCACCAAACTCACCTCCAACCAACTCACCCTCACAGATACCCAAAACCTCATGGCCGCCAAAATCGACAAAATCCTTCAAAAAATAGCCCACTTTGAATCTCCAGACTCCCATCCCTCGTCCCATTCAACACACAGCACCAAATCCTTCCCCAATAAACCCCATCGTATTGAAACTTGTTGTGCCCAGATTTGATGGTACTGACCCTATGGGGTGGATCTTCAAGATCACCCAATTCTTTGAATATCACGAAACCTCGGATTCTGAACGCCTCACCGTCGCCTCATTCTACATGGAGGGACCAGCACTGGGGTGGTTCCAATGGATGGCCCAGAACGGCCAAATCACCTCGTGGCTAGGCCTTCTCCAAGCTCTAGAAGCATGCTTTGCACTATCTCAGTTTGAGGATCCGAATGGGCTTTGTTCAAGCTCACTCAGAAGGGCTCTGTTAACAATTACCTTTTGGAATTTGAAACCCTTGCTAACAGGATCATCATACTACCCCCAAGCTTTCTGCTAAGTTGCTTTATTTTCGACTTATCCCCCCATATCCGTCAGGAAGTACAGGCATTGCAACCCTTGTCTCTAATTCAAGTCGCGACCCTTGCCTACCTCCAGGAAGAGAAACTAAATGACGACCGTCGAGCCTACTGCAGTAAGGGTATTCTCACTACTCCTCCTTTAAATCAATACCCACCAGTGCCAAAGCCCAATCCTCCACTTGCTCTGTTACCAGCCCCGCCGAAGCATGACCCTCCCACTTTTAAACACCTAACCCCAGCCGAGATGGCGGTGCACCGTGAGAAGGACCTATGCTTTAATTGCGATGAAAAGTTTAGCCGTGGCCATAAGTGTTCCTCCAAATTTTTTCTTTTGATCGCTGAAGAGGATGACTTTCACCAAGGGGATGAGACATTGGGGGAAAACGCTGAAGATTTGCATGCTGACCCGAATCCAGATTCCAACGGGCACACTCAAGCCCAAATTAGCTTTCATGCTTTATCGAGCCATTTGGCACCCGAGACTTTGTGCCTAGTGGGCCGCATCTCCAATCAGAAAGTGCTCATCCTCATTAATGGAATAAGCACTCATAATTTTATGCATGAAAGGTTGGTCAAGTCGTTGGGCCTCAAAGCTCAGTCTACTAACTCACTTAGGGTCATGGTGGGGAATGGAAATGAAAAAGAATGTCACCAGCTGTGTGTGGGTGTCCTGGTTCTCATGCAAGGCCAAGTCTTCACTGTTGATCTACATGTTTTACCTTTAAGTAGAGCAGATTTGGTTTTGGGGGTCCAATGGATAAAGTCTTTAGGGCCCATTCTTACTGATTATAATGATTTAACTATGAAATTCTTGCAGGCAAGTAAAATGATTGAGCTCAAAAGAGATAGTGATAATGAGCTCAATCTGGTCACGACCTATTAGTTGTGCCACATGGTCCACACAAATGGGGCAAATGCCTTCTTTCACATACGGGTCCTTCCCACCGAGCCCCCTTCAACCCAAAACTACCCACCATAAATCTCAACCCTAATCCACCAGTTCGCTGCTCTCTTCCATTCCCTAACGGTGCTACCACCATCCAGACACACTAACCACGCCATCCACCTCCTTCCTAACTCTCAACTGGTGAATATACGACCCTATCGTTACCCATATTTTCTTAAGTAAGAGATTGAAAAACAAGTCGAAGAGATGCTACAAAATGGAGTCATTCGCCCTAGCACAAGCCCCTTCTCTTCCCCGGTTCTCCTGGTAAAAAAAAAGATGGTATGTGGCAATTTTACGTGGACTACCGAGCTCTCAATGCTATTACGATAAAGGATCACTTCTCGATCCCCACGATGGATGAGTTGCTGGATGAACTCGATGGTGCCAGCTAGTTCTCTAAACTAGACCTATTACAAGGATATCATCAGATTTTAATGAAAGAGTAAGATGTGAGCAAAACGACATTTCGCATACACCAAGGCCACTACGAGTTTCATGTGATGCCATTTGGTCTCTGCAATGCACCCTCTTCATTTCAGGCCACTATGAATAGTACCTTCAAACCCTTCTTGGGTAAATTCATTATTGTTTTTTTTATGACATATTAATTTACAGTAAGACGTATGATGAGCACTTGTTACATTTAGAAAGAGCATTTCAGGTGTTGCAAGAGGGTTAATTCTTCTTAAAACAATCTAAGTGTCTATTCGCTCAGAGGCAAGTTGAATATTTGGGGCATATAGTCTCTGAAAACGGAGTGGAACTAGTCCAAGCCAAAGTTCAAGTAGTTAAACAGTGGCGAGTGCCTCGCTCTCTCAAGGCATTGAGAGGATTTTTGGGCTTGATGGGATTCTATCGACGTTTTATAAAAGGCTATGCAACTATTGCAGCACCATTGACACAGCTTATAAAGAAAGATTAGTTTGGGTGGTCCTCGAAAGCATAACTAGCATTTGATGCTCTGAAGAATGTAGTAAGCCAAGCCCCAGTACTGATCCTTCCAAATTTTTCAATGCCTTTTGTCCTAGAAACAGACGCATCAGGCGTAGAGATGGGAGCGGTGTTGTCTCAGCATGACCATCCTATCATGTTTTTAACAAGCATTTTTGCCTAAATTTGCTACGTTCATCCACATATGTCAGAGAATTATTCGCTATTACAGCTATAGTCAAAAAATGGCGCTAGTACCTTCTTGGACATCATTTCACTATTCTCACAGATCATCGCAGTCTCAAGGAATTGATGTCCCAAGTGGTGCAAACACTAGAGCAACAGATGTACTTGGCACGGTTGATTGGGTATGATTATTCAATTCAGTATCGCTCCGGTAAATCTAACTAGGCTGCGGATGCACTCTCTTGCATTCCTGAATACTCTGTTGCCGAATTATTGGTCTTATCAGTACCTACTTTTACCTTCTTGCAAGAGCTCAAGCAAGAATTGGCCAATAGTGCAGAATTTGTTGCCAAGAAGAAGGCTATTCAAAACAACCCAATTGCCCATCCAGACTTTGCTATTTCTCATGATCTGATCCTGCATAAGGGAAGTATTTGGCTACCTAAAGGGCTCCCTTTCACTAAGATATTGCTAGAAGAATTTCACAAGACTTCCACTGGTGGGCACATAGGCACTGCAAAGACATTAGCACACCTGGGGGAAAGCTTTTCTTGGTTAGGAATCAGGGAAGATGTGTAGCAATTTGTAGCTGCTTGCATCGATTGTCAACACACTAAATATGAGACAAGGAAAGCTGCAGGTCTCTTGTGTCCTTTGGCCATTCCCTCTAGCCTATGGGAAGATTTGTCCTTGGACTTCATTGTGGGTCTGCCTACTTTTCATGGCCATACAATTATATTAGTAGTTGTGGATCGTTTCTCTAAAGGAATTCACTTGGGCATGCTGCAACCTCACTATACTGCACATAAAGTGGCCCTCCTCTTCATGGATATCGTTGGAAAATTACATGGTATGCCGCGAAGCCTTGTTTTCGATCGTGATCCTTTATTCATTAGTCGCTTATGGCAAGAATTGTTCAAGTTGAGTGGCACCAAGTTGCGCATAAGCTTTGCCTACCACCCGCAGACTGATGGCTAGACAAAGGTGTTGAACTGCGCTATTGAACAATATTTACGTGCATTTGTTCATGCCAAACCATCTTCTTGGGGCAAGTTTTTAATATGGGCAGAATGGTCATACAATACTTCAATTCATTCAGGTATTGGTACATCTCCTTTTGAAGTTACCTTTGGTAAGAAACCGCCTAGCATTCCACAATATCTCGCGGGTTCCTCCATTGTTGAAGTTGTGGATGATTTGTTGGTTAACAGGGACACAATGATCACGACTTTAAGGAAGAAACTTATAAAGGCCTAAGAGAGTATGAAGCAATTTGCGGATGCTCATAGAAGAGAGGTGAACTTTCAGATTAGTGATTGGGTTATGGTCAAGTTATGCCCCCACAGACAAGTTAAAGCCACAAGTGTTCCCTACTCCAAGCTTGCCAAACGTTTCTATGGACCTTTTCAAATCTTGGAGAAAATTGGCAAAGTGGCTGACAAGCTCAAGCTGCCTGAGAAATCTCGCATTCATCCTGTTTTCCATTGTTCCATTCTCAAGCCTTTTCATAAATTGCTTGAGGAACCTATGCCTACTTCTGTGCTACCCGAAACTTCAGTTGAAAACTAACCTGTGATAACTCCCCTCGCTATCATCAACGTACAATGGGATCATTCTATTGCTAAACCATGTTTACTGGTCACTACTAAAAAATTCAGATTTAGAGACGGAAATTAGAGACGGAAAAAGTTCGTCTCTAACTGAGACGGAAACAGAGACGGATTTGACGATTTAGAGAGGAAAATAAAATTTTATAAATTAGAGACGGAATTTAGAGAAGGAATTTATTCGTCTCTAATTTTCCGTCTCTAATTCCGTCTCTATTGGTCAAATTAAAGTCAAATATTATTAGAGACGGAGACTAGAGACGGAATTTACCCGCCTCAGAATTTTCCGTCTCTAATTCCGTCTCTATTTGGTCAATGTATGGTCTTTAAAAGTCAAATATATTTAGAGACGGAATTAGAGACGGAATTTGTTTGTCTCTGAATATTCCGTCTCTAATACCGTCTCTATTCAGTGAAATCAGGCATTTAAAATATGAAATATAGGTAGAGACGGATTTGTTTCCGTCTCTAATATTAAATAAATTTTTAATTTAGAGACGGATTTGTTTCCGTCTCTAATTTTGCCAGTAGCTCCGAATCAGAAACCAATTTTATTTTCCATTTGTAATAATTTTTAAAGTTAGAGACGGATGTGATTCCGTCTCTAATGTTTCCACTAAATCCCTAATTCCCCCAATTGAGAAACGAATTCTCCATCTCTCACACGACTTCTCCTTCTCCTTTCTGGAAACTGAAGCTTACGAAAAACCCTATTTCTCGTTACTCATCTCAGAAACCCCAATCCCCCAATCTTTGAACCCAATTGGTCCCTCTCAACCCTCGATCTCTCTACTCGATCTCCATTCTCCATTGCTTGAAGTCATCTGTGCGTACGAGATAAGGAGAAGCCGCGAGCTTGCAAATGGCTTGCTACAGGTACATTTCTTCCATCCATTTTATCTTGTTTTGCATTTGATACTTACGCACATGATCTTATGTGATGTTTTAACTCTATGCAGTCACAGACAGAAAACCTAGGCTTGAGCTGGCTTTTCACAAAGTACATGGTTCCCTCGTCTTGCTAGTTTCTTGGCAACCGTGACTGTTACACACAGCGACATCTGCATTACTGTGGGTTTAGCGACTCCAAGCTATCTCTGTAATTGACAGCAGAGAGGTACAATCTTACTCAAATTTAGCACATACAAAAGGGAATGTTATTTTTATTACAATGCTTGTTTTGAATCTTCTTTTCCGTAAGTATCCTGTTGAATTTGATTTCATGTAAGGTGGTTTTACTCTCATTTCAATGAAAATGGTTACTAGCATGATGGTATGATAGGTAAAAGGGTGTCTATAAATGATTATGACAAAGGACATTTTTGGCAATTTTGTGTACATAGCTAGCTATAACCATTGGAAGTCAATTCAATTTTGTTGACCTAGGTCTTCAATTATCCTATTTCTTGTCAACCAAGACTTTTTGTTCTCTTCCTTCTTCTTTTTTTTCGTTCATTTGTATATAGACAGTAACTTTATTCTCTGAATTCTTCTTCAAGATTATGGGATTTTGAATTTAGATCTTTGCAATTATGATAAGAAATTTTTCAACTAAACAAAGTGCCTCTTCTTTATGAATGTGAAGTTGGATTCAAAATCTGTTAGGAATCTTTTTTTTGAAAGATGACGATCCTAACAATGGTAATAATTCACAAAGAAAAAGAGAAGAAGAAATAGAGTGAAAGAATAGTTTTCTTGAATAGAGACTGTATTTCTTGAATTATGGTATATTAGAAGAAAAAGAATAGTACACAAGGTACTCAAAGGAGCACTCTCCTTTCTCACTGGAACTATCCAGTCTAATTCAATGCTAATTTCTGAATGCCCTCATCTTTCCCTAGCTGACTTATTTATAAGCAACACAAAAGCCTAATATAACTAACTACAAGTTGTTAGTTATTTACAACTGTTCCCCCCTTTTTTTCCTATAATAGACTCTCAGGATTCTATTTCCTGCACGTGGTTCAACAGCCATTCTATTTCCTACATGTGGTTCAATAGCCTCATGTCTAAGCCTAACAATACCTCCCTCCTCTGAAACAACCTTGTCCTTAAGGTTGAAGTCAGGAAATTGGTTTCTGATTGTTGAGAGATCTTCCCAAGTTGCTTCCTCTGGTGGTTTACCCTGCTAGTGTACCAACACTTGTGAAATCTGAGTTCCATACTGAGTGATGATGCGGGTTCCCAATATATTTAGGGGTTGATATGTTGTGACATCGCCTTGCAATTCTGGTGGCAGTTCGGTTTCTACTGGATGGTGACCAATTGCTTGTTTGAGTTGAGAAACATGGAATACCGGGTGAATTCGAGCTTGGGCAGGAAGTTGTAATTGAAAAGCTACTGCACCTATCTGTTTCAAAAACAAATAGGGACCATAGTATCTAGCTGAAAGTTTTGGGTGAAGTTTGATAGGCATGGAATCTTGCCTATGAGGTCTGATTTTGAAATACACCCAGTCGCCTGGTTGGATTTTAGAATTTCTTCTATGCACTGCTATGTTTTCTCTAAGAGATTTTCTCACAGTTTCTTGAATGTTTAACTTGCTTAATATTCTTATCTTTAAAAAGAATATAAGTTTAGTTTGTCATCATAAAAAAAAGGGAAATTGTAAACTCCAAAGGCCTTTAGAAGATATAAGAACTTGTTAAGGTTCTTTCAGAATTTTCTCAGTTTTGATAATTAACAAACTTGCACTTAGATTTAAGTGTTACTAATGTTTCTATTTATGAATATCAAACTTGCCTCTATTTATAGAAAAGAACACTTCTGGAACTTGTTGCATTTTCGTGAAATATTTCTTATCATGTTCTAAAGGAAACAAGACTCATAGTATCTTTGTAGTTTGAGTTAAGAACTTAGTTGGAAAATTGCTTGTCAACACTCAGAAGCGAAAAAGCTTACTATGTTTCTATAAGAAGTTTCTTGGGTCAACTTGCTGAAGTATATTTTCCAAGATAAACAACTCAGAAGCAAGAAGTTTTTAAATATCTTTTCTGGAAAGGGTTGACATTGTGCTTCCTTCGGTTTCTAAAAATGGATAGGACTATTTGTAATGAGAGACTACTTAAAACCAAAATCGAAAGTTCCAACCCATTCCATAATTTTGAGATATCCATAATGATCTAATTCAGCCTTATTTCCCTTGAATATTGTTAGAATATTTTTAGTATATCTGTGTAATTAATTTAAGGATTCTTTTAGATTATATTTTATTTGTACTTTTTGTACTGCACTACCATACAATCCTTAGAGAAGTATAAATAGTTGTACAGGCTATTGTATATGTGAAATTTAGATAATACAAAAAACCCTTTCTGTCTCTCCTTTTGTTTTCTCTTTGTTCATAACATGGTATTTAGAGTTTAGGTTCTTGGTAGTACTTGTCCAAAATCCTCTAATTTATGTCTTGCTATTTTCTGCCATTTTTCACTGTCGTTCTCTGTTACTGTATTCCCGCTCATTGTCATTGCTATACTTCTGTTGAAGTCATCATGCTCTCGTCGACAGTGTCATACTCCGACTCTGTAATTATAAAGGATTATAATTAATTATCTTATTTAATAATTAGTGAAAGATAAATTTATAATTAAAATATTTTGAATCAAAAAATTAAAATAATAAGTAATAAAAAATGTGGAATTAAGTAAAAATGGATGATAAAAGATGACCAAAAAAAAATCATATCCAACCTTATATAACAAATTGGAGTACAATATATAATTACCTAACCTCTTAAACTACTCTCCTATGACACGTCATTCTTAATCTTTTTTCTTTTAAATTCAATTTTTTTTGGTATACAACAAGGTCAAGAGGACCAAAACCAACATTTTTGTTTAAACATTTCCTTTATAATTTTAATTTTTTTTTCTTTTAATCAATATTTTTTAGATTTTACATAAATAAATTATTTATACAAATTTTTTTATAATTTTAAATATTTTTATCTTTTAATCTATATTTATTTAAATTTTATTTGAATTTAAAATTTATACAATGTACAGGATACTTGCGCATGGAATGCTTTAGGAAGTGCATGGAGATGAGGCACTGATTTGGTTCACAGGTTTGATTCATTGCCCTTTTTGTTACTTTAATCCACATGGGGGTTGCATTGTTAGTCTAGTCATTGATCATCTCCCTGATGGAGATTTCTAGATATGTTGATGGAAATAAACATGTATGGTAGTCGAAAGTGTATAAGTAGTGTATTGTGATAATTGAGAGGGTTTATCAGGTTGAGGCAGGTGCATTTATAAGTCCATCTACCTTTCTTCTTTGGGTTTATCAGGTTGAGGCAGCTGCATTTAGATGCTAAAGTTGTATTTGGTTCAATAATATTAGAAGCTTGCAGAAATTTCATTATGAAGGAGATGATATTTTTATCATTTTAAGATAATTTTGTCTGGAAGTGAGCAATTATTTGTAAGTGGTAAGATCATGGAACATCTTTGTGAATTGTGATCTTAACAGTGTTTCTGCAGTTGGTGAGATGTGGCTTGAATGATCCAAATGATAATAGAGAACTATATAACTTGCATCATAGGAGTGGCTGTGATTACAACATTAAGAAAAGAGAGGATTTTCTTTAAGCCACTGTATTAAATAGCAATGATGGCAATGAAATATTTTTTCCCTTACGTAATTCTTTTAGGTCATGTGGCTAAGTTTTGTTATGTATCAGAATTAGAAAACTACATCTCTAAGAGTAATTTTTAATTGAATTGATTGTACTGTCCATTCTCCAAACTCTGATTTGGTTTTCTCCAATTTGAGATTTCTTTCATGTGCTTGGGCTTGGCCTGGTATGGACACATATTGAAGGATTTATTTGTGTGATTAGATAACCAAATAATCTATTATAAGCTTATTATCTGTATGCTTCCAAATACATCCGTAGATTTAAGTAGTCAAGATTAAGAAAACCAATGTTTTATAAAGCAAGAAGAATTACCTATTGGTTGATTAATATGTGTGGCATAGCCAATCTTAGTTGTTAGAGATTTTACATGGTACCCCAGTCTAGTTATCTTGTATCTACTCTAGTTAATATAATTAAACAGCCTGGTAGGAAACTATGGATATAAAGACAAAATATCTTGTTGTATGTTAAAGCAATAGGACCAGCTCCTATACTCAGCAAACCTTAACCTTTCCCAAAAAATGATTTTCCTCCCCACTCTCTCCCTTCCTCCTCTCGTATATTCCCCTACCACTCACCCTTGCATGATTTGCATGATTCCCATGATTCACTCATGATTCACTTGCCCCTGTCCTCCACTCATAAACAGAATCATACATTATTTTCCTTATTGGAGTTAAAAGCAGACCAAAATTTAGAGGGTACCATAATTCTTCTATCTCCGTCTTCCAAAGCTCCTGATTTCTCAGATTCTGATGATTTTAATTTTTTTGAGTGAATCATTGTGTAATTTAATTTTTTCTTTTTTTGATTTACAAAAGGGGTGCATATCGTGATGATAACAGAAAGCCTGTGGTTCTAGAATGTGTTAGAGAAACAGAGAGGAAGATTGTAGGAAGCCAATACATGTGAGTGAAAGATGTATTTATAATTTTATTTATCATGTTATATGAATGCAATTATAATTGGTTCTAATTTCCAATTTGTGTGGTGGTCACGTAAAGTTCACCCACTAGCTGATATTGCTTTTTAGGTATGGACAACATAATGCACTTTTGGAAATATGAGGATACTTCTTATGTTCTTTGAGAACTTTTCTCTTTTACCCTTTGCTAGGGAATCACCTCTTTATGTGTTTTGAACTTATGCCTGAATTTTTCAGTTTTCACCCTCATTTTTAAGGGTGTACCAAACTGGCTATAAAGAAGATATTTTCTGTAGGTTTGGGTGATTGTATGTAGTGTGGGCAACTTTAGAAGTATCCTGTTGATATAATTGGTTTTGCAGAATGTGGGACTGGTTAAAAATTTTCAAATCTATGATGTGTGAAATTTAGCAAACATGTTCTTGTACTATGATATACTTCATTTTTCTGATTTTGTTAATGGCTATCAAAACACACTGCATTTACATAAGCAGAAGTAAATGCGTTTTTTTTTGTGTGTGGCAAACTTTGGCATTTTTCTTTTGTTATATTTGTATAACTATTATAATAGCAGATTATGCTTCCTTGGACCCTTTATCTGCTGCCGAAATCGTGTGGTAGTGGCAATTGTGAATTTCTTTGGAGCCACTCCTGAGGTTGTTAGCCACACACTGAGTTGTTTGTTTAAGAGCATATATTTGTATATTTAGCTTGTTTTGACATTATCAGACAGTTAAATTTTAGTCTCTGTATTTTGAAGCAGTGATTGATTACTAGTCACCAGAAAAAGTGGAATTGCCCTCCAGACCTTGCTACTCTTGTTGAAACTTTACAAAACCAATTGGAAGAAAGAGGTAAACAATGCTTCTCATTCTCTCTGAATTCCGAGTGTGTTTCTGTTTTTGAGCTAGAATGTGTGCCTTTTGAGTTTTGATTTTAAAAGAAAAATCATTGTATAATTGGTTTTTTTATGTGTTTTGGGATGATGCAGGGAATCCTGCTTTATTGTTGCTGCTTTTCTGGTTGTGTGACATAGCTGTACTGTGAAAAAAGAAATGAAAACATTAATCTCTTCACATAAAAATTAGGAGATCAACATTCTGATAAGAATATAGAATAGTTGTAGTTATTGCATTAGTATAATAGTAATAGTAATAGCTAGATAAGATATGACCGCAGGGATATGGTGACAATTGGGCACAATCGAAGTGAAAGATATGATGATATTAAGAGGGGATAAAACTGATAATGAGAAAAATGAGACTCCATGTCTCTGGATAGAAATTGTTATGTTGGTATCAATAGTTTTACATTTTGGATCATTTGGTCCCATATGTGTTGCTTGAGCAGGAAATTCTTAAGTGGTGTTGTATTGTTAAGATCAAATTGCTATGTTGACCAATTGCTTGTTGAAATGCTGAATTCATTTTATTAGAGTTTAAAAATGCTAAGTTATTTATTTTGGGGTTAAAACTGACTGTAGTCAGTAATGATGGTTAGAAGCGTACTTTTGTGTTTATCTACGTAAGTTTACGTTATCTTATTATACAAAGGAATGTTAACAATATATATAGTGGAGATTCTGTTGAAATTTTAAGTGAATCTCCCTTTGAAGTAGATTGTTTAATTTTTGTCTAATTTGTTAAATTTTAGTTAAATAGTATTAGGCTTGTGTATTTTGATGACAATGCCTCTTCCTTTTTTTGTAAATTAGAAACAGAATGGAAGTTCCTGAGAATCGAAAGTGGATGGATAATAGGGTGGGTCCTGACAAGAGAAGAGTTACAGATGAATTCATGGCGGGGGTTAACGAGTTTGTTGAGTTTGTTTGTGCACAAGATCAATTTAAAGTAATAGAAAAGTTGAGGTGTCCATGTAAAAAATGCAAATGCATGGTGTATCACGGTGTTGACGAAGTCAAGGCACATCTGTGTATGAAGGGGTTTATGAGTGATTACTATTACTGGACTAACCATGACGAACCAAGGCCTCCCATTCCCCCAGTGGTTCCTGACAACTCATACTATGGAAGTAGTGGGGTAAGGGAAGACTTCAATAGGTATGAGCAGATGGTAATGGATGCTGCTGGACCCTCTATTGGTAATTACATTGAGCAACAAGAGTTTGGTTATCTTTGAACAAATAAGGGAAGATCCTAACCCGAAGCTAAAAGATTTTTTGAAATGTTGTCACTGCACAAGCTCCCTTGTATAATGGTTGTGACAATTACTCTGAATTGTCAGCTGCATGTGAAGCTCTAAGTATTAAATCCGACTTCAATATCTCCGAGACTTATTTTAATCAATGGGTAGGTTTTATGAGGAATGCATTGCCGAATGATAACCGAATGCCTAGAAACTTCTATCGTGCAAAGAAAGTAGTGGAACGACTAGGGTTGGGTTGCAAAAAGATTTCTTGTTGTCCAAATGGATGCATGCTTTATCGTCCTCCTTATGAGAATCTTCGTAGTTGTAGATTTTGTGGCGAGGACCGTTATAGAAGCATCACTAGAAGCGGTAAGGTCAAAGAAATTCCTCAGAAAAAAATGTGGTATTTTTCACTTATCCCAAGGCTACAAAGACTTTATTCCTCAATGCAAACAGCGGCTCAAATGAGATGGCATCGTGAGAATGTGAGAGAGACGGGATCTTTGTCTCACCCATCTGATGGAGAATCCTGGAAATATTTTGACGAAACATATCCTGAATTTGCGAGAAGATCCTCGAAATGTGAGGCTAGGGTTATGTCTGATGGATTCGCTCCATTTGACAAAACAGTAGGACTTATTCATGTTGGCCAGTAATCGTTACTCCTTACAATCTACCTCCATGGATGTGCATGAGAAGAGAGTTCATGTTCTTAACAATCATAATTCCAGGTCCTTCCAATCCAAAAAGTAAAATTGATGTGTACTTGCAACCGCTTATAGATGAACTGAAACTTTTGTGGAATACGGTGTCATGACCTATGATGTCTCACGACAACAAAACTTTGTCATGAAGGCTTGCTTGATGTGGACGATTAACGATTTCCCGCATATGGGATGTTATCGGAGTTGGATGACAATGGGAAAACTTGCTTGTCCAATTTGTATGGAGCACTCAAAAGCATTCACACTTAAACATAGCCGAAAGACATCATTTTTTGATTGTCACCGTCAATTCTTGCCACATGATCATTGCTATAGAAGGAATAAAAATGCTTTTAGAAAGAACCTTGTTGAGGCTTCATTACCCCCACAACGGTTGACTGGCGAAGAAATGTGGGATAGGGTAAAACATATACCAAACATAACTGAATCAGTAGGAGAAAGTCCTCTAGGGTATGGTATTTATCACAACTGGACAAAACGAAGCATCTTTTGGGAACTGCCTTATTGGAAAACAAATCTTCTCCCGCATAATCTGGATGTCATGCATATTGAGAGAAATGTGTTTCTTAATATCCTATACACAGTTATGGATACTAAGGGCAAAACGAAAGATAATTTTAACGCTAGATTGGACTTGGCAGAATATTGTAGACGAAAGGATCTAGAGCTGCAGGATGGTGGCGGTGGAAAGTTAAAAAAACCCAAAGCGCAATACACATTGACTAAGCAACAAAGATTAGCCGTGTGCGAATGGGTTAAACAATTGAAGCTACCAGATAGGTATGCCTCCAATTTGGCTAGATGCGTTGACATGAGGGAAGCAAAGTTGTTTGGTATGAAGAGTCATGATTGCCATGTGTTCATGCAACGTTTGATCCCAATTGCATTCAAAGCATTACCCAAGCCCATTTGGAATGCACTTACTGAGTTCAGTCAATTCTTCAGAGAATTAACTTCTCCATTGCTGAGAAAGGATAAATTACATGAGATGGAGCAAAATATTCCAATAATTTTATGTAAACTGGAACAAATATTTCCTCCGAGTTTCTTTGATTCGATGGAGCACATTCCAATTCATTTACCCTACGAAGCAAGGGTCGGTGGTCCCGTGCAATATCGATGGATATACCCCTTTGAAAGGTTAAGTCATCTATCTATCTTCATTCTTTTCAATTAAATCCTCATAAGGTATTTTTTACACTGACATTATCTATTAATAGGTTTATACGTACCTTAAAAGATAAGGTCAAAAACTCATTAGATTGAAGGTTCCATTTGTGAAGCTTATTTAGTAGAGGAGACCTCTACTTTTGCATCTTACTACTATCCACCCACTGTTCTATCTAGAAGGACAAGAGTTTCACGAAATGACGATGGTGGTGAAGGTTGTTCAACCAATCCGCCATTCTCTATTTTTAATTTTCCTGGTCGTCCTATTGGAAAACGCAAATCTTGCATCTTACAAGAAAGGGAAATGAAGGCTGCACACTTATATGTTCTTCTAAATTGTCCTGAGGTGGAGCCTTTTTTAAAGTAAGCTTCTAAGTTGTTATTTTGATTTCACGTATCATGATTAAATCTATGAAATGATTTAATTTGTGATTTCAATTCAGCATATATGCAGATTTGCTACGAGAACTTGGACTAAATGACCTGCAAGTGGACAAACAAATCTCCACAACATTTCCCACATGGTTCAAAGAACATGTATGCTAAATATCATTTACCTAATTTCTCTATTAATTCCCTCATTACTTGTTTAGATAAAACCAATTAACCCTCCCATTTTTTATATAGGTGTTTAGTAATAACATTGAAGATGACCTTTTGAGGAGTTTGGCATAGGGGCCCTCAAACAAAGTAAACACGTGGCAGACATATTCAATAAACGGTTACAAATTCAATACAAAAGATCATGGTCAATGGATGGGTACAACAAATTGTGGTGTATGTGTTCGGGGTGGCGAGAATGAGACAATAGAGAATGATTATTACGGGTTTTAACTTCCATTGTTGAAATACAATATACTGGGTGGCCCTTAAAGATGCTAGTCCTATTCAAATGTGATTGGTTTGATCCCACCCCAAATCAAGGGACAAAGATAGATAATTATGGAATCGTTGAAATTAGAGCACATAAAAGATATAAGAATTATGATCCATTTATTCTTGCACAACAAGCAGAGCAAGTGTATTACACACAGTATCCTGAAGGGCAGCAAGGGTGGTTGGTTGTGATTAAAACTAAGGCACGAAATATAATTCAAACTTCAGAAACAAAAAGACCTGAAATGGATGATCCATACCAAGATGAGTCAGTCTTGCAAATGCCTATGATAGTTGCAAACGATGATCTTGAACAAAGTCTTGTTGATATAGCTGGTCCAGCAGAGGAAGTACACAGTCCAACCATGAACCAATTTGATTTGGAAGAGGAAGATGAAGATGTTGAACTAGAAGAAGAAGAAGAAACGGAGGGAAGAGAAGGAGGAGGAGGAGGAGAGGAGGAGAAGAAGAAGAAGAAGAAGAAGAAGAAGAAGAAGAAGAAGAAGAAGAAGAAGAAGAAGAAGAAGAAGAAGAAGAAGAAAGAAGAAGAAGAAGAAGAATGATTGTCTTGTTTTTTTAATGAAATTATAAATGAAATCATGTGTTATGTATTCAATTGACCTATTAATTAAATTATGCTTATGTGATTGTGGATTTCTTTAAATTTATTGTTTTAATAGTTTTGTACTAATTTTTTATATTAATTTAATTGTACCTAATTGAATTTTATCATTATCCTTTGCATATAGATGGTAGTTAGAGGGAGAGGGAGAGGGAGAAGGAGGGATACCTCTCAGACTACGCCTACACATACCCAATCTCCACATACACATACCCCCTCTCCACAGTCTCACACCGGCCTACATCTACCTCATCCCCCAATTCTCATACTGAACCTACATGTATCCCATCTACCTATTCCTAGCTTGGGCCTGCACCTACCATCTCCACATGTCCCATCTCCACATGCCCCATCTCCTAATTCCCAAATTAGACCTACATCTATCCCATCTCCCCAAGGCCAGATCAGGCTTACACATCTTTCATCTTCACATTCTCCATCTCCCCATTTCCAAACTATGTCTACACCCTCCTCAGCTGCAGATTTACATCTAGTGGGTGACCCTTCGGCGAGTTCATCTGCACCTCTACACATTGAGGCAGAATCGACTATTTCACAGAACATCAGGTGGGGGAGAAAAGATGTGGATGGACGAATTTGGATCAAGCGACCAACAAACAAGAGTAAGTTATTCTAATTATGAACATTAATTCATAAAGAATATATATATGTATATATATATATATATACATATATATACATATATATATATATATATATATATATACATATTTTGACTTACGGGTTTTACCCCGACGTTGGAACTACTCGTGATATAACTTACATCTTCAAAAAGAAATATGAAGAGCCTTGGACAAGTTGGACAAAAGTGGTGACACATTATGCGTAATTTGTGGTTTAAAGATTTTGGGGTAATATCCTTTTAAGTCTAGTTATTAATCTGTTATTAATTTAAATATATTGTATTTCATTAATTAATATTATCATCAATGTAGGCAAAATACAAGTGGTTACTTGAAGACAATAATATGATCAGAAAGATATTTGAACATAAGGGATCCGGTGCACTAGCAAATAATCTTTTCAAGGTACATGATGGGACGAATAAGGGTGAATGGATTCATCCAAGTGCTAGGGAACGGTTGTGGGCTAAATGGAGTGATCCAGCCTGGCAAGCAATGTCTATGAGAAACAGTCAAAATAGACAATCGAAAGAGGGTCTCAACGTGCATAGCGGAGGATCCATATCTCTGCAACAGAGCATTGTAGGAGAATGGTGAGTGATATTAGATCCTTATAATTATTCCATATATTACTTTATGTACCACATTTATGTACCATTGTTATTGTAACATTTTTTTTCTCTTATCCTCTATAAAGGTTGCAGAGAGTTACTACTTTTCATAGCTTAACTATTTGAAGTCAATTGTGGTGGAATGGAATTTGTTGATTTCATACTCTGATATGAACAACTGATAAGCCAAATATAAAATATTTAATAATTCCTCTGTTAGAAGTGCAAATATAATTCCCTTGCTGTTATTATGTATAACATTTGTACAATATTATAATTTGATCTTTGATATACGCAATGTGATGACCTTTTGTAGTTTGGTTTGGATGACAAATGTTGAATTAGGGATATCCTTGGGTAAATTGTGGTATTTGTATAGTAAAATTGCCATTTGAAACTTCAATATGAAGTGGTAAACATGGTAAAGTATATCTGAGATATTGTGATGCAAATGTATTAAATAGGTTTTACACAAATAAAATGATATTATGACACAAAAATGACTATTTGCTTAACTAATTAAATATTGGGTTGAAATTTTCATTTCTTAATATTTGTCTGATGCAATATTATGTAGTCTGTTTGCATCATACAAGCTTGTTGGCATGTTGCTGAGTCTTGCATTCAACCAACAATGGTGAATTGATGTGTATATCTCAGATAAACCATACAATGATTCATAAGCTGTTTTAATTCCATTTATTGAAGTAGCCATTTCTATCATAGTAGGCCTTATTCAATAACAACCATGAATAATATGAGTAACTTAATTTTATGTGCAGTGGAATGCCTTGTTTTAACTTCTCTTGGATCTGTTGTTGCTGCAATGGGTTATCAACTGCAGTTGATAACTACATGTTTCGTTTCTTTGATTTGTGCATCACACTTGCATTATTTCCTTCATCCTTTATTTCTTTGATATACTGTATTTCTCTAAGTTAACAATCCATGATTTATAGTGAATAAGTCTACAAGTGGATGACTTATACTTATTTTTTGTTTTTTCAGGCAAATCAGATGTCTAGGGAGCCAAGTTTCTTTGAGGTCTACAAGCGGCTGCACAGAGCTAAGGATAATTCAGAAGAATATATCACTTCGGAAGCAGCAAGGATTGCGGTAAGCATAAGTAAGCATTTAAGTTACATCAAGTTTCAAGTACAAGTGTCTAATAACTACTTTTTAGGAAGAGTATGAAAGACGGATGACTGAGTTGCAATCCCAGAATGGTGAAGGTAGCAGCAGTCAAGACTCTGCTAACAGTATATACTTGGATGTTGTTGGAGGTCGCAACAAGAAAGGGCGTATATACGGATTGGGTTCACAAGCAACTAATATTGTTGGATCTTCTTCCACTCCCTCCACCTCTTCCGTTGATGGAGTATCAGCAACAGAGATTGTTGCAATGCAGGCTAAAATTCGAGGCTTTAACGGATGAGCTTCATCAAAAAAATCTTGAGCAAGACATTTTGAGACAAAAAATGGAACAAGAACAAAAGAAGATGGAACAAGAACAAAACATGATGAGGCAGAAGATGGATCAATGGGAGGAGAGGCTTAGGACTCTTCTTGTGGGTAGTCAATTTAGAATGCCATCACCTGTAACTTCACAACCTGCACCTAGAGAAGAGGATGCCCGTGATGATGACGGTGACGATGATACAAATTATGATGACTTAAATATGTGATTAGTTTTATTTTTATATTTTCATTGACAATTTAAATATTTATAGTTACTATCTAAATATTTGTAATGACAATTAATTATTATCTTTGCATTTTGGAACAAGAATTTGTGATGATGTTTTGAATTGTAATTTCTGTCTGCTATATGATTTTATTGTGATGGTTAATTGATCAGGATGCATATAAAATTAAAAGTATATTAAAAACATAATTTTAAAAATTAGAGACAATTGTTTTTTATGTTTATTTTTTTTTCCTATTAGAGACGGAATTAGAGACGGAAAAGTGACGTCTCTAATGTAATTATTATTATAATTTTTTTCTTAATTTTGAATTAGAGACGGAAATAGAGACGGAAATGGGTTGTCTCTAATGTAATTATTATTATATTTTTTTGAAAAAATAACAAACAAAATTAGAGACGGAAGTCTCTAATTAGAGACGGAACAATTCTGTCTCTAATTTAGAGACGGAACAGATTTTCCGTCTCTAATTTAGAGACGGAATAAATTTTTCCATCTCTAAATATCGGCGTATTTATTTTTTACCGACGGATCAATTTCCGTCTCTGAATATTTAGAGACGGAATTTTAACCTTTTAGAGACGGAAAAATTCTGTCTCTAAATCTGAATTTTCTAATAGTGGGTGTTGGTTCAATGGGCAGGTTTATCCCCTGATGATACTTCATGGGAGGATTGGATCAAGCTGAAAAGTGATTATCACCTTGAGGACAAGGTGCTTTTAGAAGGAATGGGGGATGATAGGCTATGGGTTAAGCAAGGGACTTTGGACCAGCCACAAGTTGCTACTGCCAATGAAAGGCCCAAAAGGAAGATTATTCCACCAAAGCATCTAGAAGACTATGTCAATTAAAATGGTTGAACTAATTCTGTTATGAAAATGCTCTGCTGGCACTATAATATTGGTTAGCTCAACTTTAGGAATGTAGGTGCTAGATTTGCACTTTGTCATTTTACATTCTGTTATTTGCTTGCACTTTGCTTTTTGCTGCATTCTATTATTTGCTAAATTTGCTATATATTCTGATGTAAGTACTAGGAATGGAAGGAAGAAAAAAAAAGAATTATCCAACTTCTCACCTCTCTTTCTTATCTATTTTCCTAACAAAATCACAAAATTGATGTGCTACACATTCAACGGTACCGAGCATGAGAGAGCATCTAAGAATTTCTTGATATATGAAACTGGTTTACAGTTACATGTCCTAACATTGTCTTCTTTGTGAGTGAAGTCAGACAATTCATGTCTTCTCCAATCCACTCACTGGAAGGCTTTTCTACTTTTTTTAAAATATTTAAAAGAGGCTCCAGATCTTGGTGTTTTGTATATTGTAATATTGTTCATGGTCATTGTAAGGTAGAAGAGCTTTTGTTGGCCAGCATAAGTCCAGAATTTGGAGTACCAAGCCATAGTTTAAATTACCTGTGAATTAGTGTGGATAGATGATTTACTTGATGAGATTGGATTTAGAAACGCAGTTCCCATGACACTGTGAAATGAGATATAACTCATTTTGCTTCTAATCCAGTGTTTATCATAAGGACAAAGCATATTGAAGCCAACTATCACTTTGTTCATGAAAAAACTAAACAAGGGCTATCTAACGTGTGGATTAGAGAACAAGTTGTTGACATTGTTACATGGGCTTTCAACTGGAACAGAGTGTACTACTATGTTTGTAACTAGCGCATCATCAACATCTATGCTCTAACTCGAGGGAGATTGTAGTTTCTTACTGTGTTAGTGTCCACTGAATATCTTAGGTTGTGCTCAAATTAGTTGCCCTACACTTATCCTAATTTTTCAGTTTAAATGTACACATAAGAAGCCTAATTCATATCAAGTTAGTTCATCCCACATACAATTCTCTTCTTCTCTTTCTCTCTAAATCTCATAATTCTCTCTTTCAGCATCCTTTTAAAAAGGGAATAAAAGAAAAACTGTCAAGGGACCAATCAACTGGAAACTGAAGTTGTTAGGTAAAAGGTCAGGATTAAATTTTATTGCTAAAATCCTATGACTGTGCATTCATTTCATCCCAGAGCTTCATTTTGCATATATGGGACAGAACAATTTATTTAGTTGAAAGCAGTTGGCATCCTGATTAGAAGCATATAAGTTCTTAAAAGATAGCAGTGCAATTGTAATTTCCATTTGTGAAAACTTGACATAAGCAGTGTGCTCTGTAGCTGCTCAAAATTGCTTCATATTATTATAAGAACAAAGATTATAAAGATGGATATTTATTTAGTGTGAGAAGTTTCCATTAGACAATGATATCTCTTTTTCTTTTTTTTGTCCTTTTTCTTTTGACTTCAAATTATAGCATAAAGTTACGACGTACATGCTTTAGATGGTGCAAATTGTCTACGTTCTACCAATCTTAATTTATGTAAGCCAGAATCTCCTGAGATAGTTCTTAAGATTCATTGCTTTGACAGTTATGCATTTGTGAAGTGTCAAGGAAGGTCTTGCAATAGAAAACAATCATAGTACAAGCCACATGAAGAATGTGCACCAGAGAGTAAGCGAAACTGCAGCACAGGAGTAAGTTGCTAGCAATATAACTGAGCATTCACCCTCACCAGCCCCAAATAATTGACTAATTGTACCTGGCAGTCATAAAATAAGTATCTTTCCAACTAAAGTCTTATAAAAGAAGGGTTCTGTACTTCAGATTTACTAGAAACTGAAAGTGAGCAGTTATGCTGATATGAACAGTGATAGATCCAAAAATTTTAGCCAGTGAGACAAATGTAATACTATCAATATAGAAGTATAACAAAAAGTTTTAATAATTATATTTATATATTAAAAAATATATTAATACAAAATTATGACAGATTAATTTATAATTATTCTTTTCGCGTTTTTATATTTTGAAAATATTAAATAATCTTTTTATTATTATTATTATTAAACATTTCTCTCTATATATATATAACCAAATAATTATTCAAAAAAATAACATATTTAGAAGTGGGGATATGGAAACAAAAAATACACATACAAAAAAATAAAAAAGACGTATACTTATATAAGGTAAAAAAAAATTTCTAAAGTAGAGTTGGGGCATATATCCTTATTCATTTATAGAGATCCGTTCTTAGATATGAAGGGAACCAAAAATATTGGAAATGCAACTGGTTTAGTTAGGAATAAAATTTTCTACAGCCTGTACTGATGAACATCTGTATAACAATGTCACTAGTCTGATAAGAAATCAATCAAATCATGGGTGCTCATATGAAATTGAGCGTCTGCATACTATCAATGGATAGATGTATAGACGAAGAAGTGTATATGTGGAAGATATAGGATTTATGATACATTTTCAAAGTGCATATATTATAGCGTCTCATTCAATGTCAAAATAAATTATTCAATCATCATCAATTGTAATCAACTTATGAATTGAGTCCAATTTGGTAACTTGATTATTCAAACTGTCAGAAAAATC